>CM076407.1:39029432-40310086 GCA_038363315.1 Mugilogobius chulae
TTATGAATTTAAACCAAAAACAAACCAAGACTTTAGTTTCACAAATGAAAAACTTTATTTGAGAATACCAACAAGTGTCGATGCAATAATCTTCACAATGCAGAATGGTAAATATTTAACGCGTTCCTACTTTCTACGATAGTGCCTACAGACCTTACCAGTAATGCTTGTCCACTTTAGAAAACTGAAGCCACACTATAAGTTTATATAGACAGCTCAATAAATAAGCATTCCACTAACACAATATTGTCAATTATGTGATCAACATAGTCACCTTTCTTGCATTGAAGAAATATGTGTCTCATTGAAAGGAATGGAGAAGGCAAGTAGCATACCAAGAGCCATAATAGTGAATCTACGGATACAGCCTTACAATTACACGTCCATAATTACATTCAGTTAGTTCAAATAACATCTGATATGAAACACTGGGATTTAGTGGCTGGAGTAAGCACAAAGAAATCACCAAATGTTTTACAATTTTGTGAGAAAAAGGCAACACAGTCCATAGAGTTTTGTGTTCATTAACCATTTACAGTTACGCCAGAGTGGACACTGGGACTGAAGCACATTACACAAGTTTACACTAAAAACTAATGTGGAAACCAGGGCCCTGTACTGTGAAACCTAAACTTTAATCTTGCCTTATTTAAACAAGACAGCATGTAGCCTAGCACACAGCTTTTAGGCTACATAATATCTATTCCTGCTCGCTTTTCATTGTAAAGCTGCACTTCCAATGTTAAACCAGCATTGTTATCCATAGAAATCTAAATGCACAGAGTACATACATTAATACAAACTAAAACAATTAAACTTCATAGAACAGGAGCCTGGATTCCACTGACTTGAACCACTAGTTACAACACTAAATGGGACACTATGCAAGTTATCAAACACAATTTAAACCATATATTAATATCTAAAGTTGTGTCTGTGCTCTGTGTTCTTGCTTTTACAGTCTACTACTGCCTTCTGTGTTGCTGATTCCCTTTAAATATACGAATGTTTTGTGTTCACTGAAAAACCCAAGGACGTAAAGCTAATTGAGTAAATCACAACGGAGACGTCGCCATGGCTACGTTCACCATAGATACAGTTAAAAGTATATTGGCGAAGGAGATTTGAGCTGCAAGACTGGAAAACTAACCAACTCTTTCATTATTTTCAAAGTAAATATTTTAAAATGGGGAGAAATGGTTGTCACTTAATGGAATGGAATACCGGAAAAAACATGAAAAACAGAGCTACTTCTTTTTTATTCCTCACTTAAGTAAACCAATACTAGCATCGTAAATATTCACAAGAATTAGTTCATATGCACTTTTCATAACTTTCTGAGATGTGTCACGACATCACAGTGATGCAAACAACTAGCATGGTAGTTCCCGGTGGTCGGACAATAAACTGTATCTAAAAGTCAATACAGGCCACTGATCATTTTTGACCCTAAAAGATAGTTTTGGCTAAAGGATCACAATGTGATTTTGAACCATGTTTCAGAATTATCATTTCTCACTTTGAATAAGCGGAATCAACAACCTCAGACTATCTTTATCACTTTTTTTTGTCTTGCCCCTAATTTTGGCAGTGCACTTCCTGTAGAAGGTAGCTGACATGTTAGCTTGTCTTGCAGGGTAATCTCAAGCAGACAAACAAGCTACCCTATGTGTATATGCACCGTTTGGAAAAATTACAACATTTGATGTTTGATGGTGGCTAATGTAGCTTAGACTAACTGAAACTAAACTGGAAGTATGTTGCCAACAATAGTAGACCGAGAGGAATAAGGTCGATAGTTTTCCAGCAATGGTTCAAGAAAACAAATTGCTCTTTCATTTGTAAAACCAACATCATTCTGTACCTGCCTCTTGCTATATAGACCTACTGCATAATGGACATGTTCCTAAAGTCAGGTACAGTCAAATTCCACACATATGTATAAAAAAACATTTGCAAAATTGTAATGAATATTTGATTTGATTAGCAGATTATAGTTATAATCAGTATTTTCCTATAATTTTTTAGGTGTTGGTTCATTTCTCGTTTTCATTACCATTTGTATCCATAGTAACAGTAAACATGGCGACATCATCCTAGCTACAGTATGTCATTGCAATCGCCTGCATATTTAGCCACAAAACATAAAACACATTACCAATAAAAATGTAAACAAAAAAATCATACAAAATTTCAAATAAAACACCTATAAAAACCCCAAGCTCCCTTTCGTATAACTCTCATCTTATAGACTAAAATAAAAATGTTTAATATTAATAATAATAATTAGTTTAATATACAGTACCATAGATTAGGCATTTGATAAAGTAAATATAACTGACTAAATACAGGCACCAAGTTAAAAGCCACCTCTTTGATCATATAATTTGGCTTTAACTTGTCAAAACAGGCGGCAAGCATCAAGGCCATGGGCAAATAAGACCAACTTAAGCCAACTCATAAATATTGACCTTTTTGACACTAGATGAGTGTTGTACTGAGAACTACATATGTCATCTTAGTTGTATATATTACATTGTTTCCTTACATTTACAATGAAACTCACAAATGACAGATGTGCGAGTGTATTTTCATATTTCAAAACACACACAATAATGTTAAAGGGATAGTCCAGGATTATGTACAGTTTGTACGTCTGTCTCTTTTAAAGCTACAATATTGTGTTTGTGAATAAAAACAGTGGATATTGTTGGTTTTCTCAGTCAAAATGTAAATACACACAAACAAAAAAAGAAAACATAAATATGTTGGATGTTTTTGAATCAGCGAAAATGTACTAATTTTGTTCGTTGCTAAGGAAATGTTGTTCTTTTGGTATAACGTTCCACCGCATGAAAAAAAATTGTTTCTAAAACGAAAGGAACATTTTAACTTCTGTCTGTAGAACGATAACTATAAGGTTTTATATCATGCTATATCAAACTTCATCAAAAACATCCACAAAGCTATCTTTTCTTCAATACACAAATATTTGGGTAATCCTGCCTCCTCTATCTTACCTGGATCACCAGATATGTGTAAAACGAACAGGAATTGAGTTTTCTACCATGTCAATCTGTCATTTTGCTAAAATAGCTCAAAACTGCTTGCTTTGGTTTGAGTGTGCGCTTCCACCCAAACCTGTCTTTAGTTTCCCAAACGCAGTTATGCCACCACTTGGTTAGCATATCGTTCCAAAATCCTTAAACAGAAACTAATCCTAACCAAATCCCACAAGTAAATATTTTTAAAGATATACTTTTGTTAACATGGCCACCAATGCAAAGTGATGGTGCATGGCATAACTGGGTTGGAGAAAAAAAATCAGGCACCCAAACCACAAAAGAGAGCTGTGACTCTAAGTGGATTCTTTGGATTTGGATTCTTTAGAATTTGAAATTACAAATACAGTATCACAAGAATCCATCTGGTAGAGTCAGGTTACTCCCCGTCTGTAGAGGTCAAAAGGCATCACACCACCTTTTGATGACATTACAACTCGCACTTTCATTGTTAAAAAACATTTTAGTCTTAACTGAACTGATGCTACAATACCTTGACGTAGGAGCAGTTTAAGCAAAGATTAAAATGGTTTAGATAATATAAGCTTGTGGAGTTTAAAAATGCTGAGAAGCACTTCTTGTAATTACCACTTAATGACATCACAAGGTGGAACGGAGGGTTTTTAGATTGACAGAAGAATCCAGCCATTATAAGAAGATTTCAGTTAAGCGTGTGTAAAGAAAAGAAATGCAACTCCATCTACAGTATGTTTTTGATGAAGACACATCATGACATTGAAAAGTAACAAAGCATTATAATATTAGCATAATATAGACCCTTTAAATATAGTTTGGGCGTTCTCTATCTTTCCATTACTTGCAATTAGGAATCAAAACATAAACATTACACACATAATTATAAAAAAAACTCTGGACTATCCCTTTAACACAAGCTAAACTAGTTATTTCTACAAACATGAACGACACATAGTTAGTGAGGAGAATGTCAGAGAGGAGAGACAAAGAGCAGATTTGTAAAGACCAAACGTCCCAGCAACGGCAGCAGCAGATGCCAGTGGAGCAGTGACAGGAGACAACCACCAGGGGGCAGAGGTGAGCCGTGTGCGTGTCTGCCGAGACAGGGGCACCGGGAGGAATGGTACGGGAGCTCAGTGAGGCCAGAAGGGGGCACACATCCCATTGACTTTTATGTTGGGGGAAGAAGAGAAGGGTGGAGGAATAGTCTTGATGGCTTAGGCCTGATAAAAGAAAGAAAGAGACAGAGATAGGCAAACAGACAAAAGGCACACATTTGTAAAAGCTAAGCCTAAAGGGTTGGGATTTTTCTTTTCTTTGTTCCATAAATTATAACCTTTTTTTCTTCTCTTGGATAGCTGAGAGCAGTGTTCTGATTGGTTTGGTTGGTCCACATTGTTGTCTCTAAAAAGGTCATCTAAAACCATGGTTGAAGCCAAAGCTTAATGTAGATATTAATAACCATGTGCCAAAGTGTTGTACATTTAAATTCATATTTCTGAAAATCAGATATCACACCTTTAAAAAAGAGAGGAAAGTTTGTGTTACATCCATGACATTAAATGTATTTAATTTTCAAATAAATTAAACAAAGTTCTTACATAAATTCTCTCAATTCCTGAATGTATCTTACTAATAGACTTACTCATTTATTTTAGGTGTACAAAAATATGGCATATTGAATTTGCACAACATACTGAATTGAGCTCTATAGCATATAAATACACTTTTTTTTCCTTCTACATTAGAGACACTGTGTTAAAAGCTGCTGCAGAAAAGAACTGTATTTTCTGTCTGCACACTATCCACTCCATCTCATCACAAAGTGAAATGGCAGTTTTAGAGAATTCAGTTTTACAGAAGTAGAATGAAGTAGGACACAGCTCTGAGTATGTTTTGGCTGAGATAACAACATTCCGACAGGACTAACGGCTGAAATAAGTACATTTTGTGTAATATGGATTCTTTAAACTAAATACACAAAATTGTTCCTTATGCTGTAAAATGGTATGAACTGATAGTGTTTTGGTGAGAGCAGAGGCAGTCTCTCTCTAGAGCTAGAGCAGGTGGATGATGCTGCAGTGACACAGCAGCTTTTCCTTTACTTCACATTAAACAAAGAGCTTGTTTTGTTGGCTCTTTCCCCATCTCTGCAGTCGCAGACATCTGCTACAGTCATCACTTCTAAAATGTAGATAACTTTGCAATGAAAAGTTTGAATGTCCTAAATGATTTTAAACGGACTTTCAAAAAGGCTTTTGCGTTCTAATTGTGCTTGAATAGTCTCTAGTTCATATCTGTCTAAACTAACCATGTTATATGTCTTTTGGACAATAGCTTCTCCTAACCATCTGTTGCTGTTCTATGCATGCTAGCTTAAAATAATACAACAGTCTTGCTTTTAGGTTGATAATGCGGCACTTTTTATGAATATTCACTTTGTAGCTTTTCGAGAGCTCTCATATACCTGCTTTTCAAATAAAAACATAAATAATATAGAATATTTAGCTTGTCTCTTTTTTAAGAGTAAAAAATGCTCTGTTTCATAATGCTGTTATAGAAGTTACTTTAAATCAAATGAATAAAAAAAGGACTGGGGTTTTCTGTTGAGAATGTAGATGATAAAAATTATCATTGTGACATAAAAAACAGGCATTGAGAATCAAGTCCTAAAAATGTGGTTTGAAATTTTCACATAGTTTTATAAAACTACAAGGAAGAAGATAATTTAGCACTCAAATTAAATTAGGATAGTCATTGTTGGCTGTAAACTGTACTGTCTTAAAGATGTCTGATTTTTACATAAATGCAAAAAGTGAAAACTAATTTTGACATAGCCTGTTACATAAAATACAAGACTGACTTGTACTTCATCAAATGTATGGTCTTTATGTTGCTACACATGTACAATCCCAACCCTGCTAACAGAATATTCTGAGATGAGAGGTGCAGAGGAAGAGTACAATCCACTGAGTGAAGAAGAGTTCTGATTGAAAAGGCTGATTGATTGTCGAGGCGAGATCAGAAGTGTTTAGATTGAGGTTAGTCACTTAGAAACAAAGGAAAAGGATGGAGCATGCGACATAAGCATCTACAGCACAAAATGCACTCATGCAGTTTAACATTAGCATGGGATTAACCAAAAAGTGTGGCATCAAGACAAGAGAACAATTAGGTTCAAAATCACCACTGATGAGTCATGAGAAAAGTGTAAATAGGTGTAAAAACATCAAGCTCTTGGTGCTTAGAATTCGCAATAATTATCATTAAAACAACATGTGTTAGACCAGAATTGGCAATGTCCATAGTTGTGTTTTGTTTATTATCTTGACAAAACTTATTTTTAATTTCTCTTTGTCTTGTGGCCCTTTACCCTGAAACCCAATAAAGGACCCAGAAAGTCCCCTACATTTGCTCATAACAATGAATAAAACAGTGACCTGGCATTTAACCCTCTAATAGGCGGATAATCAATATAATTTTAACATTCTGAATCAAAGAGTGTAAAAGGCATTGGCTAGTTCCAAACACTTTCCCTTTGGAGGGGTAGTTTGTTTTTTTGCTAAGTTTATTTAAAACTGATTGCATGCTTCTATTTCTTTTCTGTTCTTGAGCTGTCTGTTGCAGCACTGGAATTCACCCATTGTGGCACAAATAAAGGATATTTATTTTTTACAAAACAACAAAGTTAGCAATCACAAGAAAGGATTCAATAAAAAGTTGTTTTGTGTTAAATTTGAGACCCATGAACATAATGAACCATTATTGATTGATTGTGCACACAATTAGGCATCTAAAGTAGGTTTTAGATTACATTTTCTCCTTGATAGATATTTGCAAATAACAAATATTTTGGTAATCAACTGGTTGGGTGATTATTTGTTCAATTAATTGATTAGCTTAGAACACAAGTGTCACTAGAATACAAGATACTTGCTAAATCTGAGCTGAGAATGTCCCTTAAGAACATCCTGGAGGTGCAAATTTACAGGCACACCAGTGTTTTAATCAAAAACTGAAAAAATTACACAATATTCATGTCAGTGCTGTTCAATCTGAGACTTTTCTCAGCTTAAGACATGAATTGAATCCTATTTAAAGTCCCGTTAAAGCTTAATCCATTATTAAATTAGTTGGGGATCATTTCATTAAATCATTAGTTGCAAATAATCGATTAGCTTGGTGCTGCTCTACTCCTTTGATGAACTGGGCTAGTCACTGAGTTCATTGCAAAGAATTGACTAAAGTAAATTCTTGCTTTACGTAAGACAAACTGTGCACCAAGTAATTGATTAAACCTCTACATTTTACTATGATGTTCTTTTTGCCTTAATTTATAATAGCAGTAGCTTATTTGTTCTATACAGACAACTTAAGATGGCTCGCTGTCGAAACAAGTCAAAAAGATAAATATCTTACTAATAAAATTGTCTGAACAGAAGAAATAAGTTGCTACGACAGCTATGAATACATTAAAAACACCCATCCAAAACAGTTTGCAGCATATTTTGATTCAGCGTTGGGAAAGATCTGCAGGGATTTTCAGCCAAAGAAATGTGATTATAAGGCGTTTGCAATATGACTGCAGTTTGCTGAAGTTAACTTGATGTGGGAGCATTTTAGTCAGCTGTTTTATCAACATCTTATATCGTAAACTAAACCACTTTCAGGCATTTTTAGCACAACTGCAGGTTCTTTTGGCTGCAGTAAATCTCACTTGCGGTTAGCCTTAAATTAGCTTCTGCCTGCATGAATAAAACATCGGACTTTAGCAAAAATGACGACACTTCTCTCAGATGAATTTCTCTGGCATCAAACCTCACAAGCAGATTTAAGAAGATGCAGCCCTGGTATGAACTTCAGTAATGAGTGGATGGATGGATATTAACAAAACATGAAAGCTCAAACAAAATATAACACATTTTACAACATAAAATAAAGTCTACAGCACAAGGAAGCATCAACACAGTCAAATGCACATGCCAGCACATGCTTAGAGAAACAGCTGGAGTGAGCAGTTTTAAGCCATGTCTTAAAAAGCATTCACATTCGGTCGTAAATATTCTGTTATCTGTAAAGCAGGTTAGAAGTCACAACACAGCCCGTTTAGCTAGCATGTTTGGAGTTTTAACATGTTACTGTCATGCATGTAAAAATGTGTGGTCACAGTTCACATTAGTGAAAGGAAAAAGGCTTATGCTCATTATTAGGCCTGGCAACAATATTGCAGATAATGAAATATTTTATATACATGTCCAAATTTAAAACCAGAACAAACCCCTTCTACAAGACGTGAAACAAGGGTAAAAATCCGAGGCACATCTGATATTAAAAGTCCTTTATTACAGTCAGTCAGGCCTTTGGAAGTTGTTGGTCCCTTGCTCTATAATAAAGGACTAATAATATCAGATATGCCTCGGATTTTTACCCCTGTTTCACATTCTTGTAGAAGGGTTTTGCTCTGGTTTTATGTCTCCTCTACAATCCTTGAAGAGCACCTGATTTTTATCTTTTGTACACTGGACCCAGTAGCCCTCCCTTCTTGTGTCTTTCACATGTCCAAATTTGTAGGATTTGAAGTTGCGCTAAGTTTTTCAATGGAAACAACACTATTCACCAAACTTTAAGAAAAGTAATATGTTAAAATGTAGGAATGGGCTTCAATTATTTTTGTTGTCGTTGCAATAATCTTATAACTAAAATTGCATTATGTTACATGAAATATATAACATAATGCAATTTTTTTGTGGCAAGTTTGAGCAATAACAACACTTCCGGTTAAATAAAAGCTATTTATGTATAGATACAGTCAGCAATGCTTCATATTTTGGAGCGTGGCCTACTAAGGGAAAGCTGTGGTTGTTAAGGCATGGGAAGCTAAATTTTTTACCTCTTTTAAAGTGAGGCTAAACACGCTTTCAGAGACTAACTCCGCCCACAACTGAACCCCAAACAGGCTCGCAAAGGTGGGAGATGCCTGGAGGCCTTTGAAGAGACGCCCAGTGGGTGTGAACAGACATTGATTGACAGCACCAAATATGAACAGGGAGCTTGGTAAATGTGAGTTTTGTGTCGGAGCCGTCCTGGTCCTGACGTGAGATTTGCAGCGGAGGGAGCTGTACAGCAACAGCACCAAGTCTTTGCTTACTTGCACGTAAAGATTTTTTTATATTTGCTTTGCAAATCATACGTATGAAACCTTTGCTTTAGGCCGCTACATAAGCGCATGAGCCTATTATGTGAGTATTTTCTAAAAATGAAAATCGAAAATGAAAAACACAGGCCTAAGTTTCGAACCAGCTCATCGTTGAACTAGTGGTGGCTCAACGCACCACTCGCTCAACAAGCTGAGCCAAATGACGGCTGATGTCATTACGCAGCGGGTGACCTCTTTTCAACTCTCCGCAGCAGCGATGTCAGAGGGAGGAGTTTAGATAAACCATCTGGGCGCGTCAATACACTGTGACGTCGGAGGGTACTGAAAACGCACTGACAGCGTTTGCCCATCGTGGCAGTACAGCCGCGGTTTTTGCATACATAACTCCAAAATGAATGAGTTTGCATAAAAATGTCCAAAAAAGGCCTGGAAACAGTGGATAATTCCATTTTGACCCCATATACACAGTCTGACAGTGAAAAAAAGTTGATTCTGAGTTTAGTTTCTCTTTAAGATGTTTAAGGTTTTTTTAGTGCAGCTGATTTAATTTAAATTACAATCGAGTTTAAATGGAGATTGTTGATGTGACGTTATGTCAGAAACGTAAACAAAAAGTTGAAGAAACCTGCTAAAACACGCCAGGCGGGGCTAGGATCACATTAGCATTTAGCTTGCAGGTACCGTTAGCATTGTTAGATATATTTACATGTTTGAACCGTTGGATCACTTTATTCATCTCCATGTTTTCGTATCTATATTTGACACAATATATTTCCTTAAGTCTACATTTTCTATTGTGATTGTTGAGCAGTGCCAGTGAGTGATAAAGCTGTTGTTCTAATCTACTCTCAGTGTTATATTTCCAACACGAAAGTTCATTTGTGAGCCTGGCCTCTGATGCCGACTGTATCTATGTAGTAGAAATTGGACAAAATTGAAAATAGTATCAAATCGCTCGATAGTTGTGCTTCAGCTTAATTTCTGGTGTTAAGTCCTCATGTGTCTCTCCATAGCTCTGATTTGTCATTTTTGTGAGGCAATGTTTTTATTTAGCAAATTCACCCATGTATTCAGATAATTGAACTTTTCCAAAAACAGTCCAGCCCTTTCTCTGGCGTTAACTCTGTCTTATGTAACTGTGTCCAGGGGCCTTTTTGTTCAGAGCTGTAGCTGCACATTAAGACGCTGCTTCGATATTATGACCTGGATAGAGAGACAGAGCAGAACAAGTCTATGGGGATCTGCACTGGAGCTAAGGGCAGCAGCAGCGACTGAAATGAGACACAGATAAATGGGCTGGACATAACGAAGCAGAGTCAGAGAGAAGAGAACACTGTTAGGAACTAGTAACAATATTGGGGTGAATTTGGAGATCTCTGTCTATCCTTAATTTGAGCATTAAAGAACCTATACGATGCAAAATTGAGTTTAATTGCTAATATACAAGATGCCAAAGTAAATACTGTACTCAAAAACCAAGAATAATGGAAATAATAAATAATATTTGTCCATTATGGCAAAATGCCAAAGAGTAAATGCTGACTGATTTTAGGACGCAAAACAGACGCAAAGACAGAGATGAATAAAGCAATCCAACAGTCCAAATTTTGCTACATATCTAGGAATGCTAATGTCAGCTTAGAGATAAATGTTATGATGATGCTTTTAAGTTAAATTTAATAGTCTTTTATATGTCTATTAAACTACAATTTCAATATACTAGATATTTTTCTCATCTTTTTTACAAAGCGCAAACCTTTTCACTGTATTTGAGATACAGACCTAGCTCCCGCTGCTGCTCTTTTGCTTACACCTCTCATTATAACTAATACTAATAGAGCAACGGGGAGATCTTAACAAAACCATTATGTGTTGCCAGGTGCCTAATATGAGCTTGTGCCTTTGAATTACTGCCCAGACCTGAGCAGAAGCAGGGCCAGCGTAACAGCAGCAACAGCAGCAGAACATTATTACAGTAAACATCATTAACATCAGGCAAAAAACAAAACGAGGGTCTAAGAAAACACATGCCAAGACACTCAATCAGCTTCTGAAATTCACAAAAGATACACAAAGGACAAGATCGCCTTAGAGGAGCTAGACTGGTACAAATAATTTGACCGGAAAGTCTTTAAAGGGGATGGTTTTGACTTATTTTATTGAACAAGATCTGAGTTGTTGAGAGCTGTGTATAACTTCTAATACTTTCACTATTATTTCACAGTTCTACAACATTTAGAATCATTACATACAGTAAACGGTCCACACAATTAGAAAAGGGGGGAATATTTAAGTCAAAAACGCATATGCTGCTTCTTTCTATAAAAAAAAATTTGCAAACTTTTGAAAGAAACTAGCCAAAAAGAAAAAATAACAGTATTTTTGGCTTGGTTTACCAAAAAAAGTTTGCTATACCTAAATTTTTGCTCAGTCTTGGTAAAATCAGTATGACATGTCTAGTTTGCACCAGTCATTGCTCGCTCTTTCTTATTCAGACAGACCCTTGTCCTTTTGATGCATCTCTGTATATTTTTGTGATTTAGTTTGGACTCTGTAGTGGATTTGTACTCACCCCATTCCACTCGACGCCCATACTCACTTCCTCGCCAGTCTCAGAGCCGCTTTCGTACTTAACGCTGGTCAGACTGTCCCGGCTCCTCCGCCTCTCGCCCTCCGAATCCCTCAAAATCTCCACCACGCGGCTCGGATCCAGGCCCTGAACGGGAGCAAACGGAGGAAACTGAATGAGAGAGGGTTGGAGTCTGGGCTAAAGACTAAGATAATGATGACTGCACTGTTAAATGAATGTATGTTATGAGTTTAATTTCACAAAGACATGGACAGTGGTACCACTTAAATAGAATACATTTAGTGTAAATAACATACAACACATTATAATAAAAGATACATATGGTACATGACATATTTGTGATTTAGCTAATTTACCTAATTATTATTTTCTTAAGATTCACAATTTTGCTGTAAACATTTACGGATTTGTTTTTATCTTCCACAAACCAGGAAGTGTTATTAGCTTTTCTATGAGAACTTTCTTCATATTTTAGTATTGTAAAGGGCTCCAGAGTGCAAACAAATGGATTGAGGAATGTGGCTAAAAATTTGCACGGTACGACTAGATAAAAGTTAGGCAAACCAGTGCACTTAACTAACTTATCTAAGATTTGTCCTAAATAGAATCTGATGAGTGTTTCTCTTTAATAGTGACTTCAGCTCAAATCTTTTACTATCACGTTTTTGATTCCCACATCCTCCGTGTCACTTTATTCTCTTTCCTTGGGACGCTAAAGCACTGCGGCTTTTCCAGCGCACTCACAGCTTCCGAGCCCAGCTGCTCCAAAGACACACACTGCGACAGTGCAAACTCGTAGTGACTCTTGCTATTAAAGAGCATCGTATTTGCTCTTTAAAGATACACTGTGTCACCATTATCTAAAACATTTACTTGGACAAAAGCATTGTTTTTTAACTTAGATGCCTTTATTGGCATAAAAACAGTATAAAAATGTCTCTTTAATTTGAGCAGGCTTTCGTCTCCCTAAATCGACTCTTTTGTGTCCAATAAGAAATCCTTCTTTTTCTCTTTTCCATGGAAATCTTGTGTCATTAGCAATAATATTCCAGAGTATGAAACACATGTGTCTTGATGTACAACGCCCCAAAACTAATGCTTTAACGTTCTGTTTCAATGTTATAGCACATTTGATTTTTCTCTTTCAAAATGTTACATGGTGTCAACTACATTCGAAAATGTTAATTCTTCTTTCTGCAAAAATATATTTTATTCATGCAGTGTATATGGGCAACATACTGTACAAACAGCCAAACAACAAAAAAAATAGCAAACATTGTGACACACATTGGGACAGGAAAAAGCTAGGAACAATTGCAATGACAACTACAACAACACAATTTTGTTATCTTATCTCTACACCAGCAAACCAACATTTGGACATCAGATACTTATTTTAACCTGAATGTTATTTTAACCTGAATGTTATTTTTAACACGTCTTTAACACATCTTAATTAATATTCTTAACTGTGTATTTGGAGCTGCCTTAAAAATAACTATATTTACCTTCTTAAGCGCCATCAGCATTCTCTTTTCCTGTTGGTTGTAGTGACATTAATGATAATAATCTTACTTTATTAACCAGTTTTACACCATTGATTGTCAGTCCACCTCAATTAGTTTGAATTTGTTCTGCTTCTATTAGTCTTTTTAAAAATCCGTATTAGTTTGCTGCCTGTAAAAAAAAACATTGTGAAACTGCTCCCAAACAGAAAAGACAAGAAGCTGTGAAATGAAGGTGAAAAAGTGGAAGCTAGAGGTGCTAGATAAAGATTCTCAACTGGAGTTATCACAGGTTTTTAAAGATGCACTAGCGACTTTTCTGGTGAGGTCTGCCACCTGCTCGTGTCCGTGGTGATTTTATTGTTTTGCCTAGAATGTACAACAGTAAATTTCGTTATCTCTTCTGCATTTATTGAATTTTTTGCTCAAATTCACAGATCTGATTTGTAACTTGAAATATTCTAGGGAAAACATAGCATCACCATGGAGACCGGCAGGTAGTAGACCCTAATCCAAAAAGTTACATAGTGTACCTGTGTTTATGGCTTTGCTTTGTGAAAATACATGTTGATAATATAATAAAAAATACAATATTGTGCAAGAGATTTACTGTATGTTTATTTTAATATCATAGGTCTTGAAGGTTGTTTAATTATTGTTACCACAAGATACTTCTGGCAAAACTATAACATCTCTTGTGTTGTCATTGTAAATACATTACACTATACTTCAGTGGAGGCTTAAGATCTAAAGAAGAGATGGTGCATTTTGATAGCCCAAACCAAAAAATCTGAAATTTGATTTTGAATTTGACAAAAAAAAATCTAGTCTGTCATTGACATAATAATTACAAAATCAATCGAAAGTGTAAATTAAAAAATTCATAAACCAGTAGAATTCCAAAACATTTAGAGGGTCTGAAAATAAGATTTGAATTTTCCATGCCTTTACGAACCTAGCTTAAAGTCATATGATCAGAATTGATATTGAATCTGAAAAGGCTAGTTAGGCGTCTTCCTAAAAGAATGTTTGATTTGATCTTTGCACAATACTGTAAACTCAAACTCTGAATTTATAGCCAAATTTTTACAGGCCTTAATGCACCAGTTGAGAATCCAGACGTTATAGCCAAAGAGACAAACCACTTACTGTGCTGCTCTGGATCCCCGGCATTGTAAAGAGAGGGAGAAATAACATGAGATCGACACTTCAGGGAGAGACACATTTAAAACAGGGAATAGTAAAAACACACAGCGGGGTTTAAAATCATGCAGAGGAGATTATTTTGTCACAGACCTGTTTACGGGACCGGACAGCACACTCCTCCAGGGTCTCGGCTGCCTCCAGTTTGCCCTGTCTGCGATACAGAGCGCCCAGGTTCCTCAGGGTGGTGTTCACTGTGGGGCTGGAGGCAAATAAAAGTTTTTTAGTGCACTGACAAAGGCAAAATACAAAAAGAGTCAATGTGATTCAATCAAGTCATTGTATTGAGGTGACTAGGGATGAACAGATTTACCTTTTTCAGTTCTGATATCAACTTTGATATTATTGTGCAAATAACAACAACTTTATGTGAATACAATTTCAAACGTGAGACGTTCAGGGTCAAACTTTATTGATGTCCAATTAGGGCGCAAACATAATAAGTGCTGAATCAATAATATGAGGGCAATATCTCGGTGCCGATATTTTTTATTTTATTTATTTTTTATTTAACCTTTATTTAACCAGGAAAATCCCATTGAGATTCGAAGATCTCGTTTTCAAGGGAGTCCTGGCCAGGAGGTTTCAACAACACAACCCAAAACATAGACTTTCATTTTAAAACAAACAAAAAAGACATAGTTAAAAACAGTTACAGGTTAATGATTGCATTTCCAGGTCTTTCAGAAGAGAGTCAAAACGAGCCACAGAGACAAGAGTTTGGAGTTTAAAAAGTCTCTGTAAAGAATTCCAATCTGTGGGAGCACAGTACTGAAAAGACATTTTTCCCTTTTCTGTTCTGACATTAGGAACAATCAATGTGTAGACATCCTGAGAGCCAACTGATGAGGTCCATCAGGCCTAAGCTGAAGATACACACTCAGGTATGAAGGAAGTAGACCAACAAGTCATTTGTATATAAACTTGTACCAATGTGTGAGTCGCCGCGTGGCTAAAGCAGGCCATCCAACACAAGAGTACAAGTCACAATGATGGGTCCGTGCACCACAGTTTGTTATAAAGAGCAAAGAAACACTGAATAAAGTTAATGCAAAGCTTGGACTGGAGCATGCCAGTTTTTGATCCCAGTATTGGATCGCTAGAAGTGATATCACACTGTATATAAATGTAGTTTGGAGAAATATAAATATCTGTTTTCCTTAACATATTATAACCAAAAGTCAATAGTTTTATTTTATTAAAAAAATATTAGGGTAGGGTATTGATAAGCAATACATTTTTAAACTTCATTTAACAAGGAAAGTCACATTGAGACTGGAATCTCAAACGTCTTAGCTAAGCATGAATATCACTGTATTGGAGCAAATAATATCCAATTTTCCAAAACTTTTTCAAAACCAGCAATTTTCTAAAACATTTCTATGGTTTGAAAATTAAATTTTGATTTTGAAAGCTTAATGCACTGAAGAAAGCAAGTCTTCTTACAGCTTACAGTTGATGAGATTTCAATTCATTTGTGTAGGTCAAAATTAAGATTTGCTCAATCTGTTTATTCAATGGTGTCATTTCTGTTTTCACACAAAATGTCACAAGAGCACTGCCCATGACTTCTCCTAAACCTGTTCTTTTTGTGTACTTTTGTCACATGTGCGTGGACTCCTCCTGATCCCTGAGCACACAGTGTTTAAATCCCTCTGTCTGCGTCTGTGTGAAGACCTGACTGTGACTCACCTGTTGACTTTGCAGGCCTTGTACCAGCCTCCATATTCCCCATAGGGAGTGTTGTCTCGGTGCTTGCCCTGGAAGTAAAAACACAACAAGAAAAAAAAAAAAGAAAATCGGAGGTTAAAAGTGGTTGAGCAGCATTTTTGTACTGTTTGTGTGTAACTTATCTGCCATAGGGGCTTATTTATACAGAAGCTGAACCGTGGGTCATATTTCAACATAGACTTTATTTAAGGACAGCAAGTTTAAAAACATGTTTACCTTGCTTTCCTCTCGCTCCTCTGCGTGCATCCAAATTGGCTTATTTTCAGCTAAAGACACAAATATAAAAAGATTTGTACAATGGTGTAAAACTAAGATGCACACAATAATCACACTTTTGAAATGTGAATAAAAGACCCCAAAATTACAATACAAAAAGATAAAGAATCTACAATAAATAAATTAGTAAACTAAATATGAAAGTATGATAAATATAAAATTGTTTCTGTTCACAAGACATCACAATATTCTATAAAAATGTAAATTAATCATCTCATTCTACCATGTGAACAAAACCTGAAGACAACAAATACAAATTATAATTAAAAGTTTATGTTTTACCATCTTAAAACATTTTGATAAACCCTTAGCCATATTCAGCCTAACAAAAATGATAACTATTGTCAATGTCTAAACAAATTATAAATGTTGCATAGTTCAAAGAGAAGTTTCCTAAACAATTGTACAAATGTAGTGAGGACATTTTAGAGCAAAACACATTTAACATCTATATAGACTGTAAAACCTCCTTCATTTCTAAAGCGTTTTGCACTGACTGCTCTTAAAATTTAATATAGATTTATTACACATTTCATCAGAAAAAAGCTGCTACAACAGATGACTCTAGCAGAAGAAATGATAAGCTGTATCTTCTTTAGTTCTGGGTCTTCTGGTCAAAAAATGCTTAGATAATTCTCCACTTTTGAGCTGACTGCCCATCACTGCTGGCTGGAGAGATACATTGAAAAGAATCAGACAATTGCATCTTAAGAAGAAAAAGCATGTGCACCACTTTACATTACAAAATACAATGTCAGATTACAGATAGAGGGCAGGAGACATCCTATTTTTTTGAAGAAGATACATTTGAGTGAGAAATGGTTTAAAAGGCATGGCAGGAATAAATTATTTTGTACACTTTTTTAATTTTTTAGTTGCCGAATTTCTGTTTGTAATGCAATTCAGTAAATATAGAGATATAGAAAGAGAATCGATCAGTTTGTGCTATTTTATACAAAAGTTGAATCTGAAATTTTCAAAATAACTGAAACTTATCTGAAATGGAGAACCTGGAGTTGGAAACACCTAGAATAACTTGGTGTAGAATTGCTATTTTGGTGCTTAAATGGTAAATTTGACAAGCTTCCAAAATAATTTTTTGTTCATCATTAAAGGCACTATACTACCCCCAATAAATAACTTAAAATCAATTCCCTCCCAGTACAGATATCTTATTAAAGTATCTATTAAGGTGAAAACTAGTCTGCAGTGTCTTTACCTAAAATCCATAAAGTTCTACTGGTATAGTTGTTCGCAATGTGGCTAACTGTTGCTAGCATACAGACACGCATCACTCAGAGCACGTGAGGAAAAAAAGCTTTAAAGACAATGCTCAGAATGCATTAGGGAAGTGAGCAAAATGTAGACTGAAATAATAATTCCTAAAATCTTCAAATTTTGTTTATGTTTTCTTAGGGTATGAAAATTAGTGCCAAAGACAATTTTTATTCTTCTGACATTTTGACCACTTAAAATTGGCACTGCTTTGTGATATTGTTGTTGCCTTTGAATGAATTTGTCATGTCGTTAATTGAAGTCCTCCTTACCATCAACAGAGCCAAACTCCTTCTCGTGAGCGCGAGTCAGTATCTCTTTGTAGAGAATCTCAGCCTCTTTGTATTTGCCTTGTTTGAGGAAGCAGGATGCCTGAAGATGACAAATGGACAGGGAGGAGAGAAGGGGGGAGGTTTAAAAGTTTGGTGTTGGATCAGATGAACTCTTTGACTCATAATATGTCCCTAGGGTGGTCCTAAAATCGGTAGCCAATGAAAAATGAGATTTCAGCGCATGATGATAAATGTCTCTGTCATCAATGTGTAAGAGGAAACCAAGAAGTACGACTGGAAAATAGAGACATTTTACCTAAATGTTGGCAAAAGCTGGACCACTGAAACCTATTAGGGTCGTCCTTTTGTGAGTCACAACAAACAGTCAAGGACAATTTCTGATAAATGACTTAACTGAGCTACAAAGGCTCTCTCTGTTTTACTGCATAAAATGCCTCCCTTCAGTTTTGTGAAATGCTTAACTGACATTATAGATTTTTTATAAAAATATACACCTTTTGAAAACAGGACCATTTAGTGTATTCACCGATCACAGCCTTCTAATTGTTGGCAAAAACACATAGGAGTCAATGGTGGGAAGATAAATAACATTTTGTCATGAGCTCAAAAATCTAAATCTAAAACAAGCTAGTGAAGCTCTGTGCTGCTGCCACAACAATCGAAATAAATATTTTTAATTATACCAAATGCAGGTAATTTGTGTAAAACAAAAACTCCAAGGGTACAAACAAAGCAAAAAAAATCTCAATCAAATTAAAAAAAAAAAAAAAAAAAGTCTGTGCATAACATCTATAGCTAAACTTTCCAAATGTGTCCAGGACCAATGTGCTGCTCATGTCATCCAACTTACGTAAGATCCTAAATAAATCAACAATTGTAATAATTGAGTCCTATTGTAATGAACGGTAACAGATATTAAAATACATGGTTTTATAGTCCACCCCCATCGCCTACTTTGTGGTTGTGGCAAAAGGGTAAAAAATTAAGAGATACCACTTTTAGTTTGAAGAAACCTATAAATATTGTGGTAGATAATGTGATTACAATATCTGAATCTTGAGATCTATACTATGATACATATTTAAAACATCTATCCACAAGCTTCCTAATGGTTGCCCTCTCACCAGGTTGTTCTTGGTTTTGGCCACGTTGGGGTCGTCGGGTCCCAGCCTGCACTCGTAGATCTCCAGAGCGCGACAGTAGTAATACTCCACCTCCTCGTATTTGCCCTGGTTCTGACACAGCAGAGCCAGGTTATTCAGCTGTTTGGCAACATCTGGGTGGTCCTTCCCCAAAACCTGAGTGAGGAAAAAAAACATTACACTGTTTAGAAAATGGATGCTGGGAAAGGCAGAAGACAATTGCAATAAACACTTGAGTCTCTACACTTTACCAATGACTTATAAAAAATTATTAAAAACTAAGGCTTAAGGCTTATGTGGGACATAAACTACAACAGAAACAATAGATGAATCTGCTCTTGGTAGCAACAAAAAGCTATTAATGATAAATAACACAGGATTGAGCCAACTACCAAAAATTGGTCCAAGTAATATGGAAAAAGTCAGTTTATTTTTTAAAATAGAGAGATTTATCAATCACTGGCAAAATACTTTCTGACAGTTTTAAACTTCCTGTCAGAAGAATTCCTTTCACGATTCTACAAATCTTTAGTTCAGAAGAAACATTTCTCCACTCGTCTCTCCCCTCTCTGCGTTTCGCTCCAGTTTGCTGCTCTTTTAGATCTTATAAAACCTCAGATCGATGCTTGAAAGCAGACTCACATTTACAGGAACAAACTCATTGAACTTTGTCAAGCTCCAGGCCCTTACACAGTCTCCTCTGTTTCATCTTTTGCTCTCAATTAAGCCTTTTCTGACACAGGAAAAGCCCCCAGCGACGGCTCACAGCCAATTTAGGCAGATCATTTTCACTCAGGATATTTTTAGTCGTTCCTGTTAAGAGTTTATTTGCAGTAACTTTAAGCAGAGGTGATGAGTTCATTTGTGCAGAACTGGCTGTCACTGGAAGTATGTTTAGTTTGGTTTGATTTATTGAGCATGATATCAAATGATACAGTATATGCAAAATAAATAAGCTACATTAGAGTATTATCACATTTCAAACACATTCACAGTGTTCACAGTGTTTGAGCTAGTTACCATCCGACTGAGTGGAGTAGAAACCTACCTTCTCTCTGATCTCCAAAGCTCTCTTGCACAGAGGCTCGGCTTCCTTGTACTTCCCCCTCTTTCCGTACAGCACAGCCAGGTTGTTTAGTGTCGCAGCCACCTGAAAGCAGAAAAATAAACTAATAAATGCATGAACAGGAACAGAGAGAAACAGAGACAGAGACAGAGAGAGATACAGAGAGAGAGGCAGAGATGAGATATGAATCTTTCAGTATTAATTGCATGAACATAAACAAGTGAGACTCCTAAAAGGGTATTTGAAATAAAATCTAATACATTTTTTCTTCCTTGATTGCTTGTACTATGCTCTTAAACAGTAGTTCTCAAACCTTTTTTCAAGCGACCCACTTTTTCTCACTGGTCATCGTTCGTGACTCAACTTTTTTCAGGCACTCTAAGTATCCTATTTTTAATAAACTATAAGACTATATTAGAAATTTTAAGAAAAGCCCTTTTCTATGTAGCTGCATCACTGCAACGCTGTAACCGGTAAGTAGTGTTGTGACATGGAAACATTTTCATCTGATCTGACATGTGCACTCACACAAGACCAGGAAAAGTTGAGAAAGATTCATTTGATTGTGGGATGGACCATGGCCACTGGCTGTGCTCCGGCAGGTTGATCCATTTAAATCCAACATAAAATTATAAGTAATTGTGCTGATACATCTTTATTTCCCATAATTGTGAGTTAATCTATTTGCTTTTTCTTGTGCAATGACAGTTTCATTGTTTGAATGTGTATCCTTCTGTTGGCTACGTTTACAATTTAGTTCAGCCTTTTGAGGAGACTGCGTCTGGGTCCTGAATAAATAATTCTTATGGTCAAAAAAACAAAACAAAACAATTTCCTCTTCTACAAAGTGCATTTGAAAGTCATGAACTCATTTTGACTTTGGCTCTTCTTATCACTAAACTAGAAACGACCATGTGCTTCTTTTGGTGTCGGAGTAATCTCCTAAATCCTTGTGACAAACCACCAACTAATCTTTAATAGCCGTAGTCACTGCAGCAAAGTTTTCAGATATTTTTGACACATTAATTAACTGGCAAACTGGCAAAAATAGTATTATTAAAGAAACACATTTATTTATTCTTTTGGGATGTTTACGTCCCAGTGAATAATTATTGTTTGTTTCGGTTAAGAATCAAATGGCTCTTATCTCACCACAAATCAAATGCAAACTCCTGCTTCCAGACCTCGAAGGGAAAACAGTATTTCAATAGAGCCGTCTGTGTTTGAGGTTGGTGGGAAAAATATTAGTTCAAAACAGCAGTAAAAAATGGCAGATTTGTGGATTTCCGATAGTAGAAAGAGAGTGATTTATGTCTACTTTCTTTATGTGCTGCCCAAGAGACTTTGATTGGTTTGGTTATAAACATGTGGTCATCTGATCAGCAGCAGAAAAATTTACAACATTTGAGCATTTCTTTATTGCAGCGCCAAGGCTACAAAAAAAAAAAAAAAGAAAAAAAAAAAGAGAGATAGAGAGACAATTTTACACTGACTAACACCAGGGCCAGTGAAAATGCCAATGCTAACTGCTGTGTGTCAGAATGTGTAACACTCAGGTAGCTCTGGCAATAGTAAAATCAGATTCTACATCACTGCTCTCTGAACGTTATCATAACAATGGATAAAAACAAATCATCAACTGCTGTGAAAGAACTAGCTTTGATTAAAACATAAAAATAACTTGAATCCTAGACTTTTTCAAGTCAACACAGGATTTTAAGATTTACAGATGAACTATTTCAGTTTGTAGCAAAGCAGATTTGACACACTTCTCTGTTGTGCACTAAAACTGCTTAACGTCCGGCTCCTCGTTGTTTACTACTTACTTACACTACATTGTTTATAGAAATGCATATTCTCACCCAGTTTTTGAGATATCACCAGATCCAATGAAGTTGTACAATAAAGCAACAAAAAGGCAAGACATTGCCAACACATTTCACAGTCGAAAAAAGCTATATTTGTATGAGGTTGAAAATCTATGATCACAAAAACTAGATTATATATTATATAAGCAAAATAATCAAAACAATCTTTAGATACAATCCAAACTACGCTATCATCAAAATGTGATTTTTCGAACAAATGATGACATTTAAATTACTATTTATGTTTTAAAAATCTGATTCTGTTCAAAATAGTTCACAATTTAAACAGGTTCAGACAAATAAAAAAAAAAGACTGAAATTGTCCAGTGAATTTGAAAAACTAGAAACTGAATCACATATATTAAAAAAAAAACAAGTTTGCACAGATCCAAACTCCAGAGACATGTTTTATGCTGAAAAAAAAAAAAATTGGTTGTTTGTGGAGGAAATCGTGGTACTCAAAAAACTGCAGAAATGCACAAACGCTTCCTGTTTTTTTTTTTTTTTTTTTAAACAAACAGAAATTCTAAAGACATGTACAGAAGGTGGATAGTAGTTCAAACATGAAGTGTGTCAATATTTAGTGCTGCATCTTGACCCTTTATGTAAACAGACACATCACCTTTTAAACCACTGTGAACTACTTTTAGTACAAATTGGCTCATTAGTTTTGTCTTTGAACATATATGCTGCATCATTCTACCAGTAAAAAAAACATAGCAAATGGCTGCTGCTGCAGAGGAATTCAGTTACTTCAGTGCCATTTATGGTCTGTCCGGGGATTGTAGTCATGAGATTTCATATATGAGAAATTCCTCTGGGAAAAACGAACAATATCTTTTACAGAATCAACTGTAAGCATATAGACATCAATGTATGTGGTTGTCCAAGGACTTTTAATGGAACCTGATACTTCTAATTAGAGATGCACCGATCCGATACTGGGATCGAATATCGTGCCGATCCAGGAAATTTTGCCGGATCGGTATCGGCTCCATGATATCGGTTCAGCCGATATCCTAGTTGTGTTTATTCTTTCTCTCTCTCTTTTCTTCTTCTCTTTTTTCTTTCCTCTCTTCCACTCTCCTCTCTCTCTTTCTTTTGTTTCTCTCTTTCTTCTCTCTAATTCTGTATTCTCTTCTTTCTCCTCACGCTCTTCTTTCCCTCTCTATCTCTTTGTTCTCTCTCTTCCTCTCGCTCTCTCCCTCTCCTCTTGCTCTCCCTCTCCTTCTCTCTCTTTTTCTTTTTCTCTCTATTTCTCTGTCTTCTCTCTCTCTCTTTCTCTCTCATCTCGTGCTCTCTCCCTTTCTTCTCTCTCTTGCTCTCTTTCCCTCTCCTTCTCATTCTCCCTCTCTTCTCTCTCTATTTCTTCTCTTTCTCTCTCCTTTTCTTTCTCTCTTCTTTCTCTCTCTTTTCTTTTCTCTCTTTCTTCTCTCTCTCTTTTCTCTTTCTCCTCGCGCACTCTCTCTTTCTTCTCTCTTTCTTCTCTTCTCTCTCTTTCTCTCTCTTTCTCTTCTCTCTCTCTTTCTTCTCTTCTCTCTTTCTTCTCTTCTCTTTCTCTCTCTTCTTCTTAAGTTGTTCAGTTTTGTCTGCAGTATAAATAACACTATATGATCAAAAGTCTTATGTTTGAAAAGGAAAAATAAGGTTTTTCAGTCCTTACACAAGTATCGGTTGATATCGGTATCGGCAGATGCTTAATTCTAAAGTATCGGGATCGGTATCAGAACTGAAAAAGCTGGATCGGTGCATCACTACTTCTAATGCCTGCAGTGATCACATTATGATACAGTTGTCGTGGAAACAGGAGCAGACTTACCGCAGGGTGATCTTTGCCCAGAGTTTTCTCCCGGATGGACAGAGCATCGTTTAGCAGATGAGCCGCCTCTTTGTATTTGTTCTGATCCCTGCAGAAAGAATCACAAATCAATAGATAATCAATACATGGAATTCAACAGCTGTGACTGAACGAGACTGCAAACATATTCAGGAAATTATTACAGCAACCTTTTTAGAGTCGAGGCTCACTTTATTTGCTTAAAATTTGTCATGACACACCACCTTCTCAAATATGGCCAAATCAAACTAAATAATTTAATATTCTCTAATACACTTAAAGGGACACTATTAGCTTTTCGGGAAGAGGGCCCATTGTCTGCTTTTTGTATTCTTGTGCTTGGAATGATCCTCTCAAAGGAATAACAGACACTTTTGCTGGAAAAGTTAATATTCTTCATTAAATTAGCTTTCACTGTTGGTGAAAATGTTCAAAATATTCCAAAATGGCAAATGATTAAATTAAATCTGTTTAATCTTATTTCATAGACTTAATTTTGGAACTGGTCTTCTTTTTAAGACAAACCTGACAGTATTTCAAGGCACTGATTGTAAATCATGAATTACAGAATCCAAAAGTGACAGATAACTATATATGTAGCCCAGATTTAATTAAACTACAACAAAACATTTTTTACACGTACATTTTCAAATTGGTTGTTCAAACATACCTGCATAGCTCAAAAATGCACTAAAAGTATTTAAAAAGGCTTCGGTGATCATTTATTTAAAATAAGGCAACAAGAAAATTACAGGTGTACTTTTATTTTTTTATCTAAGCTCTGAATTATACACTTAATTGTAAATAATCTGCCTAAATTCTTTTGTCTTTCCTTCACTGAATATTCACAACTTAATATTTCAGTAACCTAAGGGTAGGCAGCTGATTTCACACTGCAAACATGATTTAGGTTTTAAATCTGACAACTTCTCATAAATCCTTTGACACTTGGTTAATATCTGTAAACCTCTTTTTACAAACAACAAAGTGAAACTGGAGAAGACAACCTAAGCTCAGCCAGTCGCTGTATTTGGCTCCTGATGAAAACTAGCTTTTTAATACATAATCTTAAAACCCATGTAAAAACCTCTACAAACTAACTCCTCACCTGTAGACCAGAGCCAGGATGTTGAGCATGGTGGCGACATCGGGGTGGTCGTGTCCTGAGGTCTTCTCCAGATCCTCCAGCGCCTGTTTGCAGAGGGGAACAGCCACCTCGTAGCGACCCTGCGATGCGTACTGGATCACCAGGTTGTGCAGGGTCCTGAGGCGGGCTGGGATCTCGTAGCCCCCCTGCTGAGCTGCAGCCACCGCCGCGCTGTTGTGTTGGTGCTGCACTGTTAAGTTAAGGGGGAAAAGAAAAACATGTAAGAAACTGTGGAAATATACACCATACCCAATCTAACTTTATAATTATTACTATTCTGGCTAAATTTATTGTAACTGTAAACTGTAATACACCCATAAAAAGAGTTTAATATAGATGAGACTGAGAACAGATTATAACCATATTATGTGGGCTGAGCAAATGTGAAATTTCAGATTTCATTCTCTCATTTTACAAGCTTACTCAGCAATGCCACTTCAACTCTAAAGTAAGAAAAGATTAAAAATAAAATAAGATGGGCCCAAGAAAGTTCTCCCTTCTACAACTATTTTAATTTTCACTGATTTTAGAAATGACACAGACAAGTGATTTGAAAAAAAAAAAAAAGAATTGTATTTTAATCAATCATCGATGAATGGGTAATAATAATTAGTCAATTTAGGCTGTCAAAGATGTCTGATATTGAGAAAAATTGTATGTTACGGAACAAAATGATGGCCCGTAGGTCTAACAGTAAAACAAGGACAAAAATTCATCTTAAAAAACATCTTACGATCAAAATAGAGCCATTATTGATAGCAAACCTGCCTGATAATTTAAAACCTTGATCCTAGAGGGTGCATCTGGTCACAGTGTATTAAATTGATCAAACATGTTAACACCGGAGCGCCTCAAAGGATCAGGGGGACTGGTTTCTTTCATTTAGTAGCTTTTGTGAATGCCAAAACGCCACTAGCATGTCATAAAACTCGATGACTCTACCACACAGCCTAGAAAAGCCTGATGTTCACTCAGATAAACAACGACCACATGAACCCCCGTATAGTGTAACTTCAACAGTCTTAAAATTTAGAATTCCTCACGCCTTGTAGTGAGACATCCATGAAGTTCAAATTCTTTCAACACTGACGAGCAAAACTGAACAGTAAAGAACAGGCAGTGACAAAATGATAAAGCCAGATGAGTGGATAATGTTTGAGTTATAGTGTATTTTTTACTTTATTTACTTGACGTCTATTACTATTGCTAAGACTCTAATTTTAAAATGTTCTTACTTCCTTGTCCCTGGTCTTCTTCATCGTTGGGGAACAGGTCGTCCAGATTGTCCTTCGGTGTCTCTTTGTCTTTCTCCTCCTGCTGCAGAAATAAAAAAGGCCATTAATTATTCTGACAGGCGCAAAGACACTGTGTTATTATCCAAATTATTCACACAACAAACAACGACAAGCTGAACAAATGATGCACAAATACAACGTGACAAGTCTAACCTCCTCGGAGACACAGACTCATGTTTACAAAACATTACTAACATAATACAGAAGAGTATTATACAAAATATATACCGTAATTCTGATTATAAGCTGCTACTTTTTCTTGAGCTTCGAACTATGCGGCTTATAAGCAATGCAGCAAAATTATAGATTCTCATAGACTTACTATTACAAGTCCAGCCTACATACTATATGTACTTTATCATTTTCTAACTTAAATCTAGAGGTGCGGCTTACATTCAGGTGCGCTCAATAGGGCAGAAACTTCAGTAATTATGAAAAAAATATGTTTTAGGTTTAAAATCTTACTTTTCATTGTAATACTGACACAAATAAGACAACACCCCAAAAAGTGTCAAAAAAGTCTATACATATTTATTGTTTAAATAAGATAACGATATATAAAGAATCGTTCTCACCAGCAAAGTGCAATGTAATAAATAGGCTTATTAAAAAACAGTGACATAATTCATATTAAAAGAAACCTAAAACCCCAGATCAATCAGACAAATGTAAAAGTTTGTAAAAAAAAAAAAAAAAAAGAGTATTACAAAGTGCATTTTTGGTATTGGTAACTTTTCACAAAAATGTATTTGCTAAATGCAGCACTTTGTGGAAAAAAAGAGACCACTGAGTACTGTCTATATTGAATAAAAATACATTTTAGTTCTAATCAGAGGGTGAATGGAGCGCTCTGATTAGCTGTGCTTGGGTGGTCCTCTCCACTTTCACGTTGTTGTTTGTAGAAAGATGTTTATTGACAATAATTGCAACCGAAATTAATACATGTCAATATTAACCAAGTGTCGAAGGATTTATGAGAGGAATTTGTCAGATTTAAACCTAAATAGTGTTTGCTGTCTGAAAATCAGCCACCCCACCTTTACTAGAGTTTGGGACATCACACATAGTACAATTTTATTCCTTTGTTAAACCAATGGGGAATTTGCTAAATACTAAACATATGTTAAAAAAAAAAGATCCAGACACTATAAAGTGATAAATATTTTACCAGTAGTGACCCAGCAGTTTGCCAATGCATTTCTGTGAACGTTTTGCACTGGTTCAAGAACATGGAGGATTTCCATGACAACAGCATTTTGTACATGTTCCTTCCCAAGCACTATCCAACTAGTTAGTTGGATAAAACATGTCTTTATTATAAACAATATACTTGATATTCAGGTCATTGTAAATCTCAAAAAACAACATTTGTGATTATAAATAAAACTTAATAATCTGCTTTTAATAATTTAAGTGAATTTTATCCAATTTCTCAATCTGATCAGATTACTTACAGTGGGTGAGACATCTTCGTCGTACTTCTTGAGCTGGTTCATAAACTCCAGGTGTTTCTTCTCCTCCTCCAGTTGGGCGACGTTCTGCTCGCTCTTCTGCAGCTTCTGTTGGGTGTTGGCCAGCTCATCCCTCAGCCACTGGTTCTCCTGACAAAGCCTCCGCACCTGAGCTCGCAACTTCTGCTTCTCCGACTCGACCGCGTTCAGATGGTTGGACAGAGCCATCATCACCTGGTGCAGGGACAGAGACGCCATGGCAACAGGGTTAGAGTTTGGGGAGAAGAGAAGGACTGAGAGGAGAAGAGGAAGGAGAGATGTGAGGAGGACTGTGTGGAATGAATCACAATCACCAGCCTGGTTTATTATAGAAAGGGGAAAACCATAAACTCTAGGACAGAGCAGTTGAAAATGATTCTAGCTATGGCTGAGCAGTAATGACAAAAATGAACATCTTATTTATTGATCCAGACATCCAGACATGCAGCTAACAGTGTAATAGGCTAAGCTGTAACTGATTTGTGATTAAGTTAAAACCACACAAACACCATCAGCCATTTTTTGCACGATGTGCAGACGGTGGCATTAGTTCTTCTGTTGAATACTAGAAGGCCCTCCAGAGCAAATGCCTGCAAGTCTGAGAGGTGTGACTGATATCATTTCATTCAGTGAACCGATGAAGTGTATTTATTTTGAAAACATTTGGTAGACCAACAAATAGGAAGGTACATCTGTGACTGCAATTCTCTTGTTTTAAAGATGACATTTTTGAGATCCACTGCTCTAAGCTCTAGTGTATAGATTGTGCTTTTACCTGTGCCTCTCCCAGTCCCAACTCGATCATCTCCACAGACTTGCGCAGCAGGCTGGACTTCTCGTGGACCAGGTTGGCCTCTTCGTCTTTCTTCAGGCACTTGATGGTCTCCAGGAGGCTGTGCAGGATGGAGTTGTGTTCATTCTTCAGAGCCTCCAGGCCCTGGATCACCAGCTTTGTGTTGGAAATGATCTCCTCCTGAGAGAGCTTTTCCAGCTTCTCCTCGCGCGGGTAAACCATGGTCGACATCTTCTCTGGAGCTCAGGGAAACCTACAGGGACAAGAAAAGAGGGAATATGAATATTTGTAATGTCATACCATTTCTGAAAAATATATAATTGTGATTTTTATGATTAGTATCGTGATTCGACTCATGATTTATTGAGGTGGACTAGCACAAACAAGGCTGCCAATCTCTGCCAATGACATCCCCAACAGCTATTAATTTACACCAGACGGTACAGGGAGGGAGGTAACACATCTGGGCACCTGAAACCAGAAATAGCCAAGAAGTCCTGTCCAAAAATGCACAAATTTCCAGATTTTAAAAAGTCAAAATAGTTCTGCTAAAATAGGCCAAAATGCCTTCTGTGATTGGTTCAGCTAACCATGGTCATATTTAACAGTACAGCAAAGGTCTCTCCAGATGGAATCTTCAGATTTCGTGAAAAGAAATCCTTCTGGTAGAGCCAGGTTAAAAGGAAGCCTCAAAGCTAAAAAGTGAATGACTTCAACATGAGTGACATGGCTAAAACGTGTGTAGCTCAACATGGTATGATTCATAGTGATAAAACAGGCAAATGAACTCACTCTTACGTCACTATAAACTAATGAATATTTTAAAGGATCTACGTCAGCACTTCTCGGATAAATGCATCAAACTGTGACCTTTGCTGAGATAAGAGGTAGTCTAACAGAAAACACTACAGCAGTCTGTTATGTTTCGTGCGATTAAAGGCCACATGCAAACTAAGACCTGTAACACGCCTAGTTTATGCATGGTCGTTCTGCGTAGACATTACTCCAGAGCCTGAGATCCAGAGAGACAATAATAGCGCACA
This sequence comes from Mugilogobius chulae, assembly GCA_038363315.1. Lineage (NCBI taxonomy): Eukaryota > Metazoa > Chordata > Actinopteri > Gobiiformes > Gobiidae > Mugilogobius > Mugilogobius chulae. The sequence goes on from CM076407.1 coordinate 39,059,182, forward strand.
TTTGTGAGTCAGATTGTGCAGTGCGTTCACAGCTGTTTTCTGCTGCCAGCGATCCTCTCACACCGACCAGAGCCAGAGCGGAGGAGAAAGTGACACCATCGAAATAAAAGCAACACATCCGCACTCAAAGCTAAGCACAAGGTCTGAGTACAGAGAGAAAATGTTTAGCAGTTTGAGGAAAAATAAAGCAGAGAATTTGTTTCAAGGCCGATAAATGATATCAAATACGCCAAGCAGTGGCTTTCATAATATTTCTTCTTAGTGATTTTAGGCTTATATGTTCTGCTTCCACTGTTCCGGGTGCTATTTTTGTCAAAAGTTGTAGAGTAAAATAACAGCCATAACAAATGAGCCAAAATCTGTCTGCCTCCATCAAAACTGCACTGGATTTGCTTCAAATTACTCACATCAGATCATCGCCTCAAGCTCGCCTTTTGGTCATTTCTCTAATATTGCACCAGCAGAAAAACAAATATGTTTTATTTTGTTCCTCCCAGTCTAGACCTGACCTATGACTCAGTGGACCACATCACTGCGGGCGAAAATGTCACTGCCCTGAGACTGCTGCCACTGAAATACACAAACACATAAAAAATGGTTAAAATGAAGCAATGATGCAAAAATAACGACAGAGGCAATCAAAATGTATCGCAATATTTGAAGAGACACTCCCAGAAACACCACTGCGTAAGTCTGCGAGGGGACCATACACTGCAAGTATCTGCGTTTTGGTTCAGAAACAGCAGCTACAGAAACTAATATCTCACTTAACTGAAGAAACAGAGTGTCCTTTTGACTCAGTATAGATATTAAATGCTAAATTCTTGAGCAGACCAGGATCCTGAGGTTAAGAGGCTAGGAAAGACAAAGTCAGTATATACAAAAACACATTTTTTATACAAACTTTACTTAACAGTTTATCAACAGAAAGGTTGTCAAACTGTCATATTGCAATTTACAGTCCCCCTATTTGAAGCACCTTTTTTAACCAAATTCTCTCATTGTTCAGGCTTTGTTGGGCTCTGAGTGAATGACAGCTAGATTTACCCAATGACAGTGAAGTGTGAGCTTTTTGGAAATTATTATTATTTTTTTCTACCTCTAAAACAAGAGAAAAATAAACAGTGTATGACAACTGTAATTAAATCAACTTGTAATCTGGCTCCGAGACAAATGTGATAGAAATGCCTTATTTTCAACCTTGTCCATATGAACAAATCATGAACGTGCTTTGTCCATCTGTACCAAACCAAACATGTTTTTTGCACTATTCTTGTAGATTGTAAGGTTTATCCTTGGAGTAAACAAAATAATTTTCTTTTTAAGTTCCTACTTCTTTGTGATTGGGTAAATCCAGCTGTCATCAGAGCAGGACAAGAGAAGAACAAATAGACATATTAAATAGAGAAATGGGAACTGGCTGCTCGATTATGATGAAAATAGTCACGATTATTGAGAGAATAATTCAAATCACAATTATTCAAACAATAATTTGCTTAGAAAGAGGGCAGAGTATTAGTAAAATCACGAGTACAGCAATAATCATAAGTGAAAGTGAAATTTGATTAATTGAACCACCCTAGAACTCACACCTGACAATTCAATTTTTATATCAATATTGCCCAGCCCTTTTTCCTCAAAATGATGGTTTCAAAGTTTAGTCATGTGACAACAACCCTAAACTAAACCCATATAAAACTTGTTTCTCTCTCTTCTCATAAACACGATGAAGGTTTATAATCCAGCCTAGTCACATCCATAAATCAATGAAGCACATTTCTCAAATTAAACCTGAGGTACCTTTAATAACGACTGCCTCGAGCCTTTCATTTGGTCTAATGGGATTTTCCTTTGAGTGTTTTCCTCTCTCTGTTGCACCAAAGCTCTTGTGTCCTCTTTGATTTCCTTATTCAACCTGCTGCTGCTGCTTCTCCTCTGCAGAAAAACACTTTAAAGTCGATGATCAAACACAAACTGGAGTATGAAAGGCACCTCTCACACGCTCTTCAGAGTTAATGTTTTCTCCCTGTTAAAAGGTGAGATAAAGTCCAGCTAAGTTTACCTCCAAGCACTGACCTGCTTTAATCTTTAACATCGACTATGATTCACAAAACTACAAGAGCTTAGAGCACACATTGCTTTTGATATGACCAAGTTATATTTCGGTTTGTGTGAAAGACGTTTTTGTGAGATGAAAACTAACTTTCAACCGGCGGCACAGGTAAACATGACCTACCTAAAGGTACTGCACTTGATACAAATTTTAATTGGACTGGAAACTCCAATTCTCTCCAACTCTCAAACAATACACATCATAGCATACTTTTTATACCACTTAACTAAGAGCTGAGACTAAACAATTGGCGGCACGGTGGCAGAGCGGTTAGCGCTCTGGCCTCACAGCAAGAAGGTCGCGGTTCGATTCCCGCACGCCCGGGACCTTTCTGTGTGGAGTTTGCATGTTCCTCCCCGTGTCTGGGTGGTTTCCTCCGGGCACTCCGGTTTCCCCACCAACTGATAACATGCATGTTAGGGAACACTTGGTGGTAGTCGGAGGTTGAGGCGCCACGTGTTAAGTGAATCGCCTCCGCTGAGTTGCCCCAGGGCAGCTTACTGTCACTGAGTGGCGAGGGAGGGATTCATCTCACTGTGAAGTGCTTTGTGACTCTGTGTCTGTGAAATGCGCTATACAAATAAAGATTACTTACTTACTTACAATCACCAAGTTGCATGTAAACCCACCTCAAACTGATTATTCAAAAGGTTATGAGTAGAACTTAAAAACGTGACTCCTTATGTGTTGTTTTATTTAATACATAGTACATTAAAAGAGTGTTTATGGAGGCTTATTCAGTTGTGTTGTGCCCAGTTCAAAGGCTTGTCACTGTTTCTCTGGTCTATGTTCACTCTCGTAGAGTTACTATTATAACACGTCCAGTGAAAATAACAGCAATAAAAAGTAAGCTACTCCATAAAGGGCTCCGACTAACTGTTAAAGAAAAATAAAAACGTGCATCCCGAATTATGAGAAGTAACAAAATCATACAATCTTTAGGAAGTACTGTATAGCACCTTTTCACATTTTGCATTATTCATTTCCTCCAATAGCTACTATTGCAGCCACAGCTGCCATTGGGGGCAGACTGACAGAAGTGAGGCTGCCCTTTTGCTTAATTAGCCCCATTGACCATTCACAAACACACCAGATCCATACATGGCAATGTGGGTGAAGTGTCTTGCCTAAAGACACATCACTCCTCAAGTACTGTCCAGCTTCTGAGATCTGATGGAATCAGATTTTCAGAAGTTGCAGCCACAAGGCTGTCAAAATTGTTTCTTTAAAAAACATAAAAAAGGAAGTTTAGCGCCTAAATGTTAAAAACTAAAGTGCAAAAATAATCCTTTTCAGGTTTCAAGATATAAGATAAGTAGACAGAAAGCCCAAGAATCATCTTAATACTATTTAAACTAAACTGAATCTTGTGGAGGAAAAAAGCTATCACGCTGCTGCACCAACAACTTCCTGCTCTGAAATGCTCTGTATATTAATCATTCATACCTTAACGTTTCTTTAGCTGCAGCTCGTTGAACCAGACCAGTTTCATCGCTTGGCATTCAGCTCAGCAAAAGAAATTATGTCCCGTGCATCCCATCCCAGAACAGTTTAGAAAAAAATGAAGAAACTAATCCATAAAAGCCACAGGAAAAAGGAGGAGAAGAAAAATATTAAGATGGGAGCGGTCCTGGATGATGTGACCTACTGATCACCACAACAGACAGTCTCGCCCAGAAATGCAGACGCAGAGAGGGAGAGAGAGAGAGAGCTAGACTGAGAGAGAAAGAGAGATGGATAGGCTATATAAGCTACAGCTGCTTCAATTCTTCATGTGTTATTTCTGTAATTATTGATGTTTTAGCCTGTCGAGCCTCTAGTTCAAATCTTCAGCATAAGCAGATAGAAATGTAGGAATTTATGTCTGGCGTTGTCATAATTGAGCTGAAAATAAGTTGTAGTAGTGCATGTGCAATTACTGTTAATAAACTGAATCACAACAATGTTCTAAATTTCAACTTTTTCACAAGTCTAACACGTGTGACATATGCTACATTGCTCAGTCCTTGACAGTTGTTTCTGATTTGAAGACATTCTCTAAGTCCAATCTGCTGACTAATCACAACTCTTTTTATCCATCACCATGCAGTATCAATTATTAAACACAATATGAAGCCAGGTCATTTAATTTAGCCTTTACAAAAAAGCATAACAAAATGAAAATCATTCCAAGTCTTCTTTCATATCAAAGAAAAGTAGATAGGTTGAAAATATGCACATAGGTACTTTATATATGCAAAAAATAATGTTTTTATTGACTCATGAACAAGTGAGAGTGAGAGTAGAGGCACAAAAAGGAGAATATTTTCTGAACAGATAAAACAGGTCATAAACTGAAGCTTCCTAGTTGTCTGTGACATAAACTACATTTGAATTGACAAATATGAGCAAAAGGAGCAAAGGTCAGGCAATATTGAAAAGCCAACAGGACAATGTGGACATACAGTGTACTGTGTGCATAATCCATTTGCATCCGCTGACATTTCTATTACAGTCAGCTATTAAATAATAAGGACAGCTATAATAGTTTTTGGATTTTGCGACAGACTTGTACGAATAATGCTTGTTTTCTGGTGCTGAGGTTGTAATTTCTACTCAAGTGACATTTTGTGCTGCAGACAGTAAATCTGTCTTTGATTCAACATTTGAGATAGATTTCTAACTTGCCACATTACAATTTTTGGCTACTACAACAATAACATTTAGACACAGAAATACAGCTTGTAAAGTAGCTTGCTGTCAATGGTTGATGCAACTTGTATTTTAATAGAGAAACTATTAGGACCACAATTTAGGTAATCAATTCATCGATTATACAGTATATTCGGTTCAGTTTTGGCCTTAATATTCTAAAATCATCTTCAGTTTCTGTCTAATTTTTCATGCAACATTGACACACACTTCCTTCCAATTCCCACGATGAAGCATGACACCGGTAGATCGCATCTTCCTGGTCTATTTCCTGAGCTGATATCCATCCATACTCTTTCTTGCTCACTCTTTCTCTCTCTCTGCATGGAACGACAGTAAAAACAGCAGAGGCAGCGGATCAGGAGGGTGTGGCCCAGAACAACACAGATACTGTCCACTGCCATCAATCACCTCTGAACCAGCTGCTCCACACTCTCGGGACAGGAAGAAACAAACAAAGGGAAACAGCAGCATACCGGTTCAAGTTGAACTGTTCAACATTGTTAAGACAAGCATGTTTATGGTTCATGGATGGATGGATTTCAGAAGAACCAGTAACTGTACAGTGTTTTTCCAATGGTACACTTATAATTTTCTATCGGGGTTATAGGAAAATAAAGTTAAGTTCAGTAATATATATACAGGCAGCAACAAATTAAGTCGTCTTTCTTGTGCTTGTTGTACATACTGCCTCTTTCTTCTAATGGTGCATGTGATGACCAATTGATCAATGATTTCACGTCCCTGAGGACTACAGTCAAAAAGCCCTTACTTACACTACAACAATATTGACTTCAATGGACTTTTCTGGATAGCCTGTTTAGCTACTTGTCATAAATGCAAAAAAAAAAAAACAACAAAAAAAAAACCCTAAGAACAATGCTTACCCTGAGACTGAAGATAAAGCATTTTTTTCTGCTTCAAAACTTGAATTAAGATTAGAGCAATTAATCTGTAGAATTTTTTTTTTTTTTTGATTTAATAGCATCTTTTAATATTATAATATTGAAAGATGCTATTAAAAGCAAAAGTTACTATAGTAACTAGTGCGATGGCTTACACAAAACTGAAAGAAAACTACATATCTGTACCTTAATGTCAGTATTAACTAATTAACAGTTACAAACATTAACCAGTAATCACCAAACTTTGACATTTACAACTGAGACAACAAGACAAATGCGTGAAATAAAAGATAAACAATTAAAGCCAATATGCATGACAGTAAGAATCTCTATGCCGCATAAATGTCTTACACTTGTTCAGTAAAATACAAAAAGACACGTTCAGAGAGACACATCCAAAAAGACGATGTCCAGACTGATTTCTAGCTTCCTCTGGACATTTAACGATGCCGCACTGACATGATTGCAGTGTTATGACTCGGTAATTACAGGCTGACGCTGCCATTAGCCACATTTCTACTGTCCAAATCAGATGCGTCACTCCAATTTAGTCCACGTAACAGATCCAAACCACGTTACCACCCGATCTCGAAAAACAAGTATTTTCCTCATCTTTTAATTGTCTTTAAATATTTCGCTACAGCGTCTACGTGAGACTAGCATTAGCACGACCAATGCTAACCTCACCACTCCCAGTAATTCAACTGATTGTATTTATCCAAACACGCAAATCTCAACTTCGTTATAAACGCATCAATACTTCACGACTTTCAGCAAAAGAAACCGCACACAATGTCTTAAAATAACAGCTTTATCGAGTAAAATCAGCGTGCTTACCGAGAGCACCGCCTCCGTACAGCTCCACCACTTTGATCCAAAATGTCTGAAGAGTTTCCCACAATGCACCGTGAATCAGGACAAAATGATGACGTGATGTTTTGTTTATGTCTCGATTTCTTTGAGATTTTTTATTTAAGTTAACTATTTAAATAACATTGGAGCTTTAACCTATTCTTGATTTGTAAAAAATAATAAGACAAAAAAACAAGATAAAATTAAATGTAATTTCCAAAATATCCAATGTCATGGGCAACACACATTTGTAAATAAAGAAAAAGTTGATATACGAATGCCATGACATTCCACTTTGTTCTTACTTCAAAACAGAATATGTTTCAACTGGATGTAACTTTTGCACAAGTAACAATATATGATCGCCAGTGACATCTCCTGGCATGTTGGTGTTTTACAACTACACGTCGTTTAAAACCACGGACAATTTACAAAACATTAAAATATAATATAAAACAAGGATTACAAAAATGTGCTAAAGCCTAAAAATATTAGTTGAAAATAATAATATTAATAATTAAAAAAAATACAAACAGGTTTTGGAAGAATACGTCATCAGTAAGCGACTTGGCGTGTAGCGCTGTGTGAAGGACGCATAAGAAAAAGTTGTAATGAACTAAGCCAAAATAAGGTAATTGTTTTAAATTGTTGTGCTAAACATTAGTGTTTATCAAGACACTATGTCCATTCGTGAATAGAAAACAAAAACGCGTGTGTTTAGTTTGTTTTTATCCAGTAATCATCTTGTTGCTAATAGCTCATGGGTATTTGACATTGATTTGACTGAAAATAATAGTTGAAAATGTCTGAATATAAAAGTGGCTGTGTTTCTGTCAGTGAAGGGTTGTATGATGGCGGTGTCAAGTCTAACTCGTGCTCTTCGATCTCTGACGGTGACCCAGTCTCCTCTGGTATTCTCTCAGGTAAACATCTTACGGAAATGTGTTTGGGGCTAGAACTTCAATGCAATTCAACTTTTTTTTAACAGGCTGTGGCTCAAGCTAATGTTGGCTGTCAGATACTAAACGTGGGACAATGGAGAGACTTTCAGACTTCAACTTCTCTGGAACAAAACAGGACCCTCTGGAAAAAGATGGAGAAGTACACAATTAAACCTATGGGAATGAAGAAGACTGGGGGGAGAGACCACACAGGTGAACAATACTCTGGGATCTCCAATATATTTATTAAGTAATTCAATGCAAAACCTGCGATTGTTGAAACTGTTATATTTATCAAATCACCAAACTAATCAGTCTAGCCATTCAAAGTGTTCCTCATGGTCATTCTAGTAGATTATAATCCAGCAATGAATGTATCTACCTTGAATACAAAATAACTTTGTCATAGGTTTAATCAATCAACAAATGTATTATTGCGATTGAGTTTTAATTACTGCGATTTTGTTGTATAAAATTAGGAAGGGTAAGGACACATGGCATTGGTGGTGGGCACAAACAGAGATATCGATGGGTCGACTTCCAACGACTGAGATATGAACCAAACAAAGAAGATAAACCATTTGAAGAAAAGGTTGTCGAAGTGAGATACGATCCTTGCAGGTGAGTTTTTTTTTTCTGATGTGTGAACTGGGAACCACAAAATTAGTTTGAATACAAAATGACAATTTCACAAAAGTCTTACTAAGGAGATAGTCTCATATTTGGATTGACTTTCTAAGATAAGCCCCAGGTTTGCCCCAGGTTTAGAATTAGTTAGTCAAAATGATAATATTTAAATTTTAGTCCTTTATTTTAGATGTGAAAATTGGTTTCAGCCTCTTTTGTTTGACTTGAAGCACAGTGACTTGAGACAACTTGGTGGAAAAAATAATAGTTTCAAAAACACTCTTTTCATGACAATGTTTAGTTAGTTACTATCAATAATACATTTTACAATAAGATACTGGAACGTGTCTCTCCCCAGTTCTCTTTATGTGACCACCAAAAATTATCAAGTTGGACAAATAAGAGATGTAGTGCACAATTTGCAAATGTGGGTAGTACTCAAGTTACTCTTAGTTACATTTACCTGAGCAACTTGAGAAGGCCCACCCAAATTCTGCTTTTACTCTTTACTCTCAAATTCTGCATCACTCTCCAAAATAGAGACATTTTGGCTACCCTACCAACCTCTGACAATTTGATAATGAGCATCGAATTTGGGACTTATCATGAAGACATCTGCACACAATGAGCTGTCTGCATGTTTAATTCCCACAGCTGAGTTAACATCTTGCTGTTGTCTCGTGACAGATCCGCAGACATTGCCCTTGTCGCTGGAGGTAACAGAAAAAGATGGATCATTGCCACCGAAAACATGCAGGCGGGGAACATCATCAAGACCTCTGGAGTCATTGGACGCATGGCAGGTAAAATGTTAATTAGAAGGTTGTAGTTGTGTGCAGCTTATATAAAGTGCTGTAGTGCTAAAATTGTTGTTATAACAAACTTCTGTTGTAGTTTCTGCAAATGAAGGAGACTCTTACCCTCTGGGAGCTCTTCCTGTGGGAACTCTGATCCACAATCTGGAGATAAAACCAGGCAGAGGAGCACAGTTTATCCGTGCAGCAGGTAAACTATGAAGGCGTCACACATGATAATGTGAACTTAGACAAAAAACAACAGCTTATATCAGACTTTTGACACACTCAAATTAAGAAATTAGATGTTGGTTTGAGATTTAATGCAATATTTGTTCTTAAAGTAATTACATATGTAATGGCTCTTTAGGAATTATGCTGTTGAAGCTTGCTAAGGTTTTGGAAGTAAATTGTTTATTCCTTAACATTAAAAGTTTAAAGTAGCCTCTATAAAATTTTATATTAAATTAATTTTAAAGTAGTAGATTTTCTGTTTACAAGCTCTCCTGTTCTTAGGATGTTCTCCCAGAATTTTTATACAGCCAGAAATGTTTGTAAGAAACCATTAAATTAAAAAAAAAAATCAAATAAAAAATCAAATCAAAAAGTAATAAATTTTTCCCCCTAAACCTCAAAGTAGACCTGTTGACCGGTTGAGATTAGTTGTTACTTTAAACTTCAATATTGCATGTCATGTTTTAGGCACAAGTGGTGTACTCCTCCGAAAAGTCAGTGGAACTGCAATTGTCCAGCTTCCCTCCAAGCAACAAGTTCAGGTGCGCTGCTCTTAGATAGAGTTTACTTTTCTAAAACATTATTTAAACTGTATTTTCTTTCTGAACAGGTGGAGGAGTCCTGCATGGTCACAGTGGGCCGAGTGTCCAACATCGACCACAATAAACAAATCATTGGAAAAGCCGGTCGTAATCGCTGGTTTGGGGTTCGACCTTCGAGCGGTTTATGGCAAAGAAAAGGAGGCTGGGCTGGACGCAAGATTAAGCCTCTGCCTCCAATGAAAAGCTACGTTAATTTACCTTCAATAGCAGCTAAATAACATCCTACCATCTGCTGTGGACTAAGGAAGAAATGTGCTGGAGTATGAGAACACATGTTGAATATTGTAAAGTATGACATTATCGCTATACTGTTAATGAACGCTGTTTTTGTTGAATAAATATGTACACAAATTTTTATACTGAGTAAAATAACTTTGTTCTTAGCTAAAATAGACCAAAATAAATAACCAAACTATAAACCAAACGTAAATTTTGCATAACATAGTTTCTGGTGATACAGGTCAGTTGCAAGATGTGTTCAAGATAATGTATGAGAGCTGTCCCACCTTTTCTCTATTTTTACAATTTTGTCAGTCATCTGGTAAAAACTGATATCAAACTTCTGACTTTTAGAAAAAGTATGTGAAACCCTGTTAGTTACAGTCAAATCAACCATGATGAGATGAATTTGTTCTGTCTTCTAATACTCTTCTTACAAAAGAAAAAAAAGGAAAACTTCTCAATGGGCTCCAACATTTGAAGAATTGTCAAAGCCCAAAATTTTAATTTTGGCTCTAGCTAGGATCACCAACCTTGCTTGTTATATGCAGCAAAGAATATGTAGAAATCATTATCCTTTAAACAGGTAAAGCACTCCTTATAATCAGTTGATTATACATCGTTTGTGCTCCAAAGGGTTCAGAAACCAATTTAATATGAATTAAAAGTAGTAGTAATGAAAAAGGCTTAAAGAGTTAAAAGGCCCAGTCATTAATTTTAATGCTGTGTTTTCTGCTTTTTCAACACCAGTGTTTCATAAGCTTCATCATACATCTGCATGTAAAAGTATACTACATAACTTTTCTGGTAGAGACTCCCTATCTTAACTTCATGGTGAAGTTATTGTGTAACCTAGATTAAAACCTTCTTTAGTACAGCTTTAAACATGCATCTAGAATTTATTCTACTGAAAATGTTTAGAAAAAAATTCAGAGCGAGCGCTTCTCCACAGATTTAACTCGTGACCCGGTAGCACCTCTTGCTCATCTCCATTTAAGTTTGAGCCATACAGTGTAACATGTTATAGGCAAGCAATATCACCACCTCTATGAAAAAGTGCTGACTATTAACCAACAGTCTTAAACAGTAAATCTTTATTCTATTTTCTGTTAAAAACAGTATATTCTGTGCATAGGCTCTGTCATACAAAAAACATAATAAAAAAACAACAATATTTAATCTAATCTGAATTATTTACTCTACTTTGATTCCATTGTGGGGTCAGCATGGTAATTCTGGGAGTCTGGGTCTCTCAAAATTGGCAGTAGATAATTCATTGTGATTTTTTTTTTCCCCTTTTTAAAATAGTAGATCTATGAAAAACATGAAAATATGAAAGGTGTTTTACAAATGAAGACCATTCTTTGTACAGAAGATTAAAAATTTTATTTAACACAACTGCTTGTGAGCATGGAAAGAAACAAACAATATAAAAATCCAAAACATATTTACATCTATAGTAAAACATGCAGAGGAACCCATATTTTTAGTGGTAACTTTAAAAATACTGTCATGTTTTTAAAAGAGGGTTTGTGCAAAGACATTGGGGGCATTTCAAGTAACAGGATCATTGAGACGGCATGTCTTATGTACATTTATTATGTTCTTTTGCACTGTAGCTTTGTGAAATATTGGTCAGAAATTCTCGAAATAGACTAAGTAGTTATCTAATATAACATGCTGAGAGAACAGATTTTACAACTAAATGACATTACAAACTTCATATGTACTGGCTTTTTTGTAATTTTTTTTTCAAGCAGCACCTCTTTACCTTTTTATTTACAAATTTGGCAAAATCTCATATTCACAAGTCTTTCACTAATCAGTTAATTGAATCGGTCACTTATTGAAATAATCTGTTAATAAACACTACGTTTTACATCTGTTTGGCCATATTATTTCAATACTAACGTTTACACATAACTTGCCTAGTTTAAAGTTAATTTGATCTGCTTTTAATAGGGTTGGGACAATATAATGTTTTGCATTTAATAGTCAGAAAACTCTGTTGTGATTATTGTATCGTTGCTGAATTTATGTATCAATACTTTAATCACATATTTCATGACAATGAAACAAGGTCTGGAGCATATTGACAAAAATAATATCTCTTTTTTTATTATGCCAGTCCTACAAAAATGTGAACATACATGTGTCCTTAAATAAATAAATCAATCAATCTTTAAAATGCATAAATATCACAGCGTTTTCATGCTTAGCTTTTTTGTGTATAAAAATAACTCATTATTTCTTAGTAAGTAAACTGTAATGACCCACTGCTTTACACCTATAATGGACATGAATTTATATTTGACATACAAAGCAAAATTGCAAATAAAATTTACTTGTTTCCTGTATTTTTTTCATCTATTATTATACAAATACTGCTATACTTATTGATACTGAATCTTCACATACAGTTTTGTGCATTGTAATATATTTAAATGCCTTACATACTTTCTTGGTTAGGTAAACCTCTGTAGCAATGTGTGGTCCAATTACTGTAGTTTAGACCTTAGTCCTGCTTAATAATGAAAACTTTCAACTGGTCACTTTGGAAGATTCTAATTTGAGTATTATGTATGTAGTTCAAAAACATGCCGCCTCATTGGCCCAACCTTGTAAACTTCCCCCTTGCTACGTCTAGATTCAGGACAAAAGGTTGCGAGGTCAAATAAGATGAAATACTCTTACAATTTTAATTTGAAAAAGACTAAATCGTATGTCTAGAAAGTTAATTCCCTCAAAAAAGTCTGCATTGGCTAATACTTAACGAGCTAGGCAGCTACAACACAGGCAGACGATGGTGCTAGCTGCTGAGTGGCAAAAAAACAATGTAACAGGTTTTTTTCCATATTGTCAGACCTAAATACAGTCATTATTAATAATAATAATAATAATAATAAAAACATCACCACGCGGGTTTCTCTAGTCTATAGGTAGTGGTTCTTTCAAATATAACACCTCAAAATCAAAAGCAATGTCCCAATTTGAGATAAAATGTCTTTAAACCACATCAAAGTGCATTATAAAAGGGAAATGTATGAGAAACGACTACTATAGTGTTGTTTGCATTGTAGGACTTCATAGTAACGAGGGGAAATATTTGGCATTTAAGGTGAAGAGATGGCTCACTGTTTTGTAAAAGTGGTTTTTAATAGATACTTGTGGATGGTAAATGATTGTTCAGTTCAGAGAAGTAGTGATAATAGTAAAATGTCACTAAACTGAGATGAAATTTGTCAAATTTAAATGTCGGAATAGCTTAGGTTTGCAAATACAGTAGTTACATATTAATGGCAGTGTGAAACTTCTTCGTAATCAGCCTCAGGGCAACTGTAGATTACAAAATGTCAAAACTATACTTAACACTCACACAATTATTATGTGTGTTTAAGGTGCACTATGAAACTTTTCTGGCAGAGGTGCAGCTACCTGCTTGCCTTGTTTCCATGGAGATGGTATGAATTGCTTACTTAGTGATTAACTCTATTCACCTTATTCTGGCCCACCCACTTTTCTTGTCAACTAACTTCTGGTTTAGCTGCAGTAAGCCTAAGTTATTAACACAGGCATTTTATTTTGAAGCTATATCTTTCAGAGATAGCCACACAAGGCAGATAAACAAACATGTTAGTTATCTTAACAGACCTAAACAGGAAGTGCGACGTGAAGAAAATTAGGCGGTGCAGAATAAGGTGATGAAGGCCTCACTCAATAAGTATTGGTCATAAAACTCAGAATTTTAGAATCTGGGTTTATTATAGACCCATTTACATACATAAGGCTTTTCTGAAATCTGAGAAAACCAAACATTTGACCTTTGACCTCTGGAAAATTTGGAACAGCTACCTTTCCAGACATTTTTTTTTCCAATAATTGTGAATATGACAATTGGGTTATGATCTAGAAAAGATTTGGTTGGTCAATAGCAGTAATAACACAGTCCAATTCAAACTGCTTCAGACTGGATTCAAACTAGTCAGGACTGTATTTCAGCTGGTACTCAGCCAGTTTGAGATTATTTAACTGGATTTGAACAGGTATAGATTGGGTGGACAAGTTCTTTGACTACTGAACAGTTGAAAACAAGTATGTTTAATGCCATACTGTGAAACTTTACTGACATTTTCATCAAACAGATAGCAAACTTTGCACCATCAATAACTAAAGCATCTTTACTCGCTTTTGTCAAATGGTTTTAAAACATTTTAAATTTGTTTTGATTTTGTAATAGGCTAAAAATGTAAAGCTAAGTTGTTTCTCTGCTTTTCTCCTCTAAACTAAGAACTAATACATCATGAAAAATCCATTAAGTATCTACAAATCTGTTACAAAACACTGGACCATCTCTTCGAGAAATAAGCTGTTTGTGCTTTGACTTTAGTGGCAATAAGGGGATTTGCAATTCACAATATTACTTCTTGTATAATCTTATGTACAATACTAAAAAAGCCAGCCTATCAAAGCTCTTCACTTTATATAAAAAGCAACAACAAACTTCTACAGAAAGGCCCTTTGTCGAAAGGTTTTTCCTATTGCAAAAAAGTTGAACACTATTTTATCAGGGAGTACCATCAACACTGAGCACACCAACACAGACATACATTAGGCAGTGACTTGGACAAGTGGCAAACCTCATACAAGAAATTTTAACTTTTGCATTGCGATTAAAACATTGTACAAAAAGTCATTCAAGCGTTCCTACTGACAATACTGAGATAAGTACTGTTTTCAAGTTAGAAGTTATTCATCAAAATGTGGTTAAAAAGACGATACGATGCTTGTTTAGTATGTGCGGACTTTATGGAACTGATCAGAGGTGGCTAGTGTGGCCTAATGCTGGGCAATGTTGAGATTAAAATACAATTGTGAGCTGAAATCTGTGATGACATACGGTGGTTTAAACTAGTTTTTTATTTAATACCACTTTTTCCCACTCACTCCTCCTATTGGTCAGCTGAAATTAACCAATCATAGTGAAATATGAGAATTTTCCAATGAAGCCAAAGATTTTTTTCAAAAGGCAATTCATGGGGATTTGGGGAAAAATTTTGGGGGATTTTTTTTTTTTTTTTTTTTTTGTGCGAATTAAAAAATAGACATGAATGGTTATAACATTTTCAGGTTTTACCGTTGCAGAAATGTCATCTGAATAATTTAATCACTTATTTTCAGTTGTTTTGACCAGATTAGAATGGAGTAGAAATAGTAGTGTAACATTTCTGACTATTTCTGAAAATATTACCGTAAAACAATTTTTCCAGTAAGGCTAGCAAAATTGTCTTGCTGAATTGACTAATATTTTGACTTGGAAAAAAAACAACAACAACCAAACAAACTAACAAACAAACAAACAAAAACACCTTGAATCAAAACAAATAATCTAGTCCACTTATGGACAAAATTAAGATAAATATCCCTATTTCATTTGCATTCATCTAGAAATACAGTTTTTAAAAAATTTGAAAATAATAATGATTTGAATTAACTATTGCCATGCAAACTAGGCTATTACCCTAAACCACATGGATTACAACATCTTGCGATCGCCATCTTTGCTTTTTTGTTGACAATTAAAAGTTTTTAGTTTTTAAAGTCTTTATGTATGGTGTGTTTTTTAAATGGTACCAATATGTTTTCTTTAATCAATCAAAACATTTAACTTTTATCTAGTAAGTCCAAATACTTTCAGAGCTTCAGTTTCAGTCAGTATCCTTTAAATCCACATTTATAATACTCAATAAAAGTGATACTATTCTGAAGTAACACTGCAATGAAAAAAAAAATCTAAAAACATTCAGACTTTTGAATTAATCAAAAGTAAACCAACTAAATTGGTTGAATGAAAACTTCTAGATTCTTAAAAATATTGACATCCTGCATATCATATTATTTTTTAAACATTTTGAATGAACAATGCATATTCCAATTACGAAAAGTACATTTTTGACTGCACTACCCACCTCTGATGACTTTTTTTTTTCATATGTTCAAATGTAGCGCGTTAACATTGAATTTGATCTACTGAACACTCTGTAACAGCAAAGCCGACCTCAACAAGGCCATAAAACACTACAAGCTCTGGTGAGACTTTGGCACATGAACTGCACATCTGAAGCAACGTGAGAATATATCGTCAGTAAATACTAGTGGCCCTTTATGTAACAGAGAAAATTGGTTAGTTGTAACACGAACAACTACTTTTGGCATCAAGCTATCGCAAACTAAAAGTGTGTGTTTATACCCTGCTTCTACTGTAGGTGTCGCTGTACAGTCTAAATGTACTTTAACACCGATAGAAAAGTCACAAAGAGCAGTTTACATGTGGTGAATAATAAGTCTTAGCTACATTCATTATAGCTACCCTCAAAAACACGAGCCTTAGCTGTTTAGATGTTAGGTACACAGTGTGCTTTAAGCTTTAGGAGGCAATAAGAACTTCTATATCAAAATTTGACAAAGTAAAGGGTTAAAAACTGAGCACTGAGTTTAGGAGAAGGATCCAACTAAATTCACAGCAATTTCCAACTTTCAACAACAAACACGAGAACATCTGAACTCAACAATCGCACACACGCCACTGCACGCCACCGGCACGCTCCTCCATGTCTATAGAGTAACAATAAATGTAGGATTTCACAGAAATAATAATAAAATGTTAACAAAACAAAGTGCAAACACAGCTGCCATTATCGAAATGTGGCAATTTGTCAAAAACCTCAAATAACCTCCGAGGCCGTAGCACAAAACTTACAAAATTGTTTTTGTAGTGTGTAAAAAAACAACATCACCACCCAACAACATCGAAACATCAACTGGACAACATGTAGCTTGTGGTTGGAGTCAGTTCAGATTTCCACAGGAAAGCTTAAGAGGCGCAGGTCACACAGGTTTGGAGTAACCAAAGATCCCCACAGGGAAGTGCTTCACATGTGTGGGCCACTGCGCCGCCAGCTGGAAAAACTTCACATCGTTCCACTCCACGCCGTCGATTGTGACTGAAACACAAGCAGGTTTGAAGTTACAATTATTTTGGGTTTTCAAAAGTATAGACATCAGACACTAATCATTACTTAAACTAGTATTAAATTAATGAATATAAAACAAACTACAAAAACATTTTGTAGAGACCTTGAGTTCATCAAAGCTAATAAAAGAAAAAACCTAAGAAAGCAACACTGCAAGATTTATAGCAAAAATATCTATGTTGCAAATAATATTGACTAATACAATCACAAATATTATCTGAAAGTTTGAAAGCAAACTAGTTTTTTTAATCAAACAAATGTACTTATATTTACTTACATATTTTTGATCTATTTAGTTTTTCTAAATCAAGTGAATTTTCTACTTTGAACACATTCTTCCAGCAGAGGGCAGTGTGGCTGTACCTCTGAGCATGGTGTGCTGGTGCTTGGCTGTGCAGATCAAGCGGCTGATCCCATCGATCACTTGGCTCTTAGAGTCCAGCTCTTTCTCCTTCGGCTTCTTACTTAAGAAAATCACTGAAGGACAAAGAAATACAATATGAATAAACAAAACTATGATCTGTTTAAGTTTCGGTCACAAAATCAGTTGCTGTGTGCGCAATAATATCCAACTTTTTCATCAACCCCATGTTTAGTGCAAACCTATCACCAACATTCACCAACATCTGATGCTGTTAAACATAAATTATGCCCGTTCATGTGATCTTACCTTTCTTGTTCTTCTCCTTGGTCACCACAGTCATGGCCATGCTGGGGGGCGGAGTCAGCTCCCCTCCACAGGGCAGTCGGCTCACCTGCAGCGACCTGAAGTTACTCTTCAGCGTGTTTTTGAGTCCCACGTCACGCTTCTCTCCCTCCTTCTTTTTCTCGGGACCCTGCCACGTCCAGTAGTCACCTGCAGACCCATCACCTCACTGCCCGAGCACGGAGAGCTGACAGAGAACAATCCAATATTACACTAAAATACAATTATACACGATTCTCATGCATTTGTTATGATGATGAAAAAATATAAATTCTAATGTTTGGAAGATGAGTTGTAAACTGGATTTAACTTTTTGAGGTCCGGAGTTCAGATTAGTTCTGTAATTTTCACTTTTATTGGTCAATTTCTTCAAAATTTGCAACTTAACAACTACAAAACTATGATAATATTAACCTAAATACACAAAATCAGCAAAAAAAAATAAAAAAAGACTCAAAAATGATTTTTGGGATGATTCAATTAATGCGGCACTATCAGCGGCCACACCTAGTCAGGCCCCCGTCAACACAGCCCACTCCCCGCCCCTCCCCCCCCCCCCCCCCACCCCAGCAGCAGCAGCAGCACAGCACAACACACAGAGATGAATGAGACTCAGAGTCACTTAACCCACAACAAAATCGGACAGAGCAAAGATTATGAGAGCAGAAGGTCAGACGCAGAGAGAGACGTCAGCCTAAGCAGTGACACAGAAAACAGAATGACTTTATGCAGACAGTGAGCTCGACTTAGTTCGATGTCATAATGAAGTGTCAGCTCCAACTTATGACGAATTGATCTAATATCCGCGGAGAAACGTGCATAAACTCCTGCTGAAAAAGACGTTTAGCAATGCGAACCGGCACGCGAGCGTAACCGCGGCGACACGCACGAGGAAACACACGTGGCTTCATCAGTAGCTAATCGTCATCAATACAAACGTGTGCTGAGACGTCCTGACAAAGGCTCACTTCTGTAGTGTTTGTGAAACAGACTGAAAGTGTGGAGAGCACAAGAGCAGACACAGACCAGACTGGAAAATGAACCTATGGAAATATAAAAACTTTTACTGTTGAAATGTGACTTGAAAACCTCTAAAATGCACCAGAATACAGTTAAATAGCCTGCAATTTGGTCAAAATTTCCTGGTGAGGACAGTGTGACCCTGGTTAAACACTTTTATTTACTTTTTTCATTACATAGGAGAGAGTATTGTAAAATGCATTATATAGGCTAAAATAATACTGTTATTATAGTGTAGGCTCTATATTGGAGGTACAACGTAATAATTTTATTTATATTGAACATAAAGAGCAAAATTTAAATCGGCTCGACATTTATCGATCAATGCGCCACTCCATTATTCGAGACTTCATAAGATTAACTGAATTACGTTTATATATAAAGTTGATAAAGTAGCAGCATACCCAGCTCCAGACAGGGCAGTTGAGACGGAGGGGGACTGAGGAGGGGTGCTGCCGATCTCTTTCCCGTACGGAGAGGTTGTGGGGGGAGTAGGGGAGGACAAGATGCTCGTGTTTCCGCCCAT
The DNA here is from genome assembly GCA_038363315.1 of Mugilogobius chulae. Classification (NCBI taxonomy): domain Eukaryota; kingdom Metazoa; phylum Chordata; class Actinopteri; order Gobiiformes; family Gobiidae; genus Mugilogobius; species Mugilogobius chulae. Next base: position 39,078,443 of record CM076407.1, read on the forward strand.
TGCGTCATCTGAATCCACTGCAAATGCAAAGTGAAAGCAATTACTCACATGCTACAGTACATGACAATGAAGTCAGGTTAAATAAAACGCAGTGTCAAAGTTAATGGATTCTGTTCCTCGAGGCTTCGCTGCAGCAAAGTACAGGACAGTGCACTTTTGAAGAAGTTGTAAATACTCTATTATGCCTCATTTTATTGTCAACATGAAAATTTGTCCTTTGCGTTTGACCCACACTTTACTGCAGCTGGACAAAGTATATTGGGCATTGCTCAGCCAGACTTTTTTGTGCAAGATTTACATGTCACCATACTTCATTTAAGAACTTTCAATTCTCTGGCAACTATAGACCCTTTTCACACTTCTACTGGGCTAGTTCCAGTTATCTCAGATCCTCCTTATCGCTTATTTATTCCTTAGGAATGCACCTTGCTAAAATAATTCAATATTTGACACACAGCAGAAAACAGTAGTTACAGCTACATAATCGTTGGCAGCATGTTCAGACCTTAACATACAAGGCAATAATTCATAAGAGAAAACTCATGTGTTTAAACACATTGGTGGTTGTGTCACTAAACTACTGCAAACCTAATTTTGTATTTAATTCATGATTTAACAGAGCTGGGTTAATATCACACAAACATTTCAGCAGCCTGGTGTTCAACTAAGATTTTAAAATACTATTCTCATTACAGAGTGACAGATATCTTTACCAGCAGTGATTTTAGTATTTCAATGACAAAGTTTAGCAAACTTCAACAAACATGGCAGATTTGCAATTATTTCCATGGTTTGTTTTTTGACGTCGCTTCTTTATAACACTACAAACTGAACAAGCTGTTTACAGAAACAATCGACCTGGTGTACAGTATGTTTATCTTCTTTATATTTCAGTAATTTTTGTTTATCTTTTATCTTTAAGATAAAAAAACATAGGCTTCCTCTGGCGAGTATTTACCTCTCATGTGAACATGCTGCCAGGAAAATGTAGCTGAAGTTTGCTCTCCACTGAGTGATTTTATATGTTAATTAATTTTAGCGTCGCTCAGCTAATGAATGGAGCGGCAGAAGAAAATTTGCACTTTTTCAGTGAAACTGAAACTAGCCAAGTGCAATTGGTCCAGAACATGAAACTAGCATACATTGAAAATAATTCATTCAGTTTTTTTCAAACTGTGGTACCTGGGCTGCTTCTCATTGTATGTGAAGATCTCTGTTGTTGAAATATTTGTTTTATTATACATAATACAGTAAAGGGTTTAGATGGAGTACTTGAAAGAAAATATACATCTCAGACAATATTTAATGTGAAAAGCTTGAGAATCATTGATATATTCAAAAGAAACAATTTCATGATTGTCCATTTACACACTATAATCATTGTGCTCACAAATACAAACCATTTTCGCATTTACCACAGCTCCAGAAAAACGTATCTCATTTTGCATTTAAATTTGATGAACCAAAAATATTATTACTAATCTGGGACATCACAGCAGTGTCAACATGATTACAATCTTAATGGCTGAATTAATGTTGCATTAATTCAATTTCCAATTTGGCCTCATTTTAAAATGACTGCATGACATGATTATTGCATTACTGGGCTTACCTATGTAAATGACTATATCAAAACAGTATTAGTATGGTAATGTGCCCTCAAACTGACATCTTGTACTTACCAGACGTTGACAAGCTCTGCTCCACAATTCCTACTTTCACAACCTGCAAGATAAAAACATACATTATAAACCATTTTAAGGTGTAGTTTGGAAAATTTGCTTTAAGATTTCTTGCTCTTACCCCTATAAATGGCACAAATTTCTGACAGGAGTCTTCATCCGGACTGTGGACAGAGAGCAAACAAATTCAAAATGTGTTCTTGCAAAACATTTTTTTTAAGTTTAGTTTTGACATTTGAACAGTTCCAGAGGTGCACACAGAGAGTCAAACATGGCTTTGGTTATGGGGCGTCACCATGTCCCAGTATGGCACATGACTGGCATGGTGACAATGGGAGCATCTTTTGGGGAGTTCAAAATGAGATGAATGAGAAAACTGCTCCTTACAACCAAAACAATAGAAAAACGAACATTTGGTTAGCGCACTGATACTAAAAATGTAACACATAGTACTGATTTCTTATGATCTATCTCTAAAGGTTAATGGTTCGTGACAATGTATATTTGTTGAATTACTTGAATTCAACATACATTGAGTTTTAAGTTGTTTTAGAGGTGTAATGGAGTAAAAAAAAATCTATGTCAACTTTTGCACCAATAGACCATTGAAAGCTCACACAATTTCATAAAAACAACTATTTATGTTGTGACAAAGTAAACCACATCTACACAGCAATAAATAGTGAAATGTGTCAAACTATTATTCAAATAATTAGCTGATAAATTTGTCAACTTGAGTCTTCTGCACACTAGAAGATCTTCCATCTGATTTTTAGCTTCTCTGTGACTTTAGCCTAGCCTGAGTAACATGTTATGTCTTTAAATATTTGTCAAATCATAAGTTTCCCACATGTTATGAGAGGTTTGATACAGCCAATCAGAGCTGCCTAGTGACGACTCTCAGAATTGTTCTGCGACTTTGAAAATGGCCTTGCACCTAAAACTGAGGAAAATTTTAAAAATCCTCTAGTGTGCAGGGGGCTTAAGAAACCTTTGATTACAGATGGGCGATATATTGGTATCAGTGCCAATATTTATAATGTAAAAATATCAGTATCGGCCGATATCAAAAATATATATTTTTAGAGGAAGTTCTCTATTTTCTGTGTGACATGTTTTTTCCTAATTTGTCCACATAAAATACACATGTAACCATCACAGAGATCTAACAAGGTAAAGAAGTTACATAGTTTTGCTTTTAAATGAAAATATCGTTATTGGCCACAGCAGAAGGCCAAATATCGTACATAACTGTATTCTACTGATATAAAGTAAACTTATGAAACTAATTTATAATCCCATTCAATAGGTTCAAACTAGTCACAACTACTCAAAATGAGATGAAAAACTTAAAATAATTAATTTTAGTTTAAACAATCTTTCTTTCCTTTGTGCATAAAACAGAAAAGCCAAAACAAAAAAGCCTTGCATTTTCCCTCCAAGATCTACTCCCAAGTCAAAAACCAAGTGGTCCTTTGCAATAGTTTCATCATGGCAGATCTGGGACCGCCCACAGCAAACAGAAGAAGAAACACTCCAGGCTCTGAGAAAATCAATCTCTTTTGTGTCATTGTGAGACACAAACAGAAGAAAGTAGTAGGTTTTGTGTGCTGGACTATGACATTATTGGACTGATATTTAGGAACACAAAAGTAGCAAAAAGATATGCCGGAGTTTTGAAGTAGGATTGTGTGTGTCACATGTAACATCGTGGCAAACTGCTGCTGTTTAGAATAATGCCTCAGATGAAAGTTGAAATGTTGCAAAAAAAAAATATATATATATATTGTGTTTCTTTATGATGTATGAGCTGTCGCTAGCTAAGATGTTTTTAAGTACAAACCGTATTGAACAGAAAATTCATTTCTTGGAACACTTAAGACAGATATAATTATATATGTATGTATATTATTTAGGGAGCCTTATTAGTCCTAACAAAAGCAGACATTTTTTCATCTGGAGTTCTAAGTGAACATGCCTGTTATCATAAAGAGAATTACATATTCATTCATGTATGTTGGTTTAATTTGTAGCCTAGACAGTAAGTGGAAAGTGAGGTTCAGTAGGCATCAGTATGCTGCAGCTTTCCTCTCCCAAGACACTTAACCCAGTTAAAATATACAGGAACCAAATAATGTAACAAAAAGGTTTTGGAGGACACACACTCAACAGCATTATTCTATTTCTTGCTTCACAAGCAACCTGAGAACAGATTTACTGTAAAACTGACCTTGAATGAAAGCGATATATAATGAATAATGTTCAAAGGCCCACTGTGCAACTTCTAAAAACGTGTCCTGACCGTGTGAAGGCGCTTCATAAAATTCACTCAAACATGGTCTGGTGGAGGACCTCTACATGCTAGTTTCCTTAAAATGTTGGTCTTTTATCTAAAGTTTCTTCATTAGAAATATCTAAACTAACTAGCTAAACAATCTTTACAAAAATACTTTAATGTATCAATGTCACATTCCATTTCTATGAATCATGAAGATAACTAATATAATGCAAGATTGATACAGGCAAGACTCTTAATAGAGCTGAGAGTGATGCAGGAAGAACGTCATGGCGATATTTGAAGTGATTGGTCGAAGAGTTCTAACGCAGAAGTAACTGAGAAGTCACTTTTTTTTTTGCTAAATCCAGTCGAGAGAAAAACACACATCTTTCCCATCAAAAATGTTCTCTCTGTGCATATTTTTCAATAGTCATCTGTATTTTTGCTAAAAGTGACTACTTCTGCCTCCAATCACAATGCACTGCTGCGTTGTGATTGGTCCGGCTCACTGTAAGGCCCATCTTTAACTGTACTGATATATACGGTCTATGGTACTGAAACATAAAAAAGGATCCGCACAGCAGTTGGACCTGCCAGTTTTTTTATTCACAACATGTGACGTTTCGAACACACATAGAAAAGTCACATGTGGTGAATAAAAAACTGGGAGCTCCAACTGCTGTGAGGATCCTTTTTTATGTTTCAGTTTTGTTCTACATCTAGGACCCAGCACGCAGGTTTTACATATTAGGGATGTGCGTGTCACCTCTTTTATTCATCTTTCACTGTACAACGAGGGTCACTCCAGGTGGATCCACTATAGTTTGTGAAAATCGCAAATATCGCAAGAATCCATCTGGTAGATTCAGGCTAGCAAATACGATGAAGAGAAAAAAAACACACAAGAGGAGTCCGTTTTGTGTTCATGTATGCAAGACACAGGCAGTGTGTCCTTGCGTTCATATAAATTACAAAAATAATTATTCTATTTTTCTTTAAGTCAATCAAGTTACATTCTGGGTCTTTAGACAAAACTAAGAATAGTGACGTTCAAAATAAAACATTCATTGGCTAGATTTCCACAAAAACTGTGTGTGCACCTACAATCAAACTATTCAAAATACAATCCTACATCAAAATCCTAGAATTCAGCGTCACAAATCTTCAGCCTGTGTTAGTCTCCTCGGGCTTCATGCTCTTGCAATTATGAAACAGAATTGTTGTGGAAACTGTTAGGTATACAAACCATTTCAAGTCAAAAGTGAAAAACATTCGGGATTGTTTGAAGGTTGTTAGGCAAAAAACAGCACGGCAACAACAAAACAGCGACACACAGACGACGAAAACACACCAAACCAAACCAAAAACACAGCAGGACAGTGTGAAGAAGACGTGAAAATACAGTGAGCTTTGAAAAGTGAGAAGGGAGATGTTAAGACAAAGAGCTCAAGCCAAACGTGGGAGAAAGTAGAAGGAAAAACAACAGGAGATTTATTAGATACCTGATGTAAAAATCAAAATACAAACTTCTTTTCCTTGAATGCAAATCAGAGGGAAAGGGGGAAGAAGGAATGCAAAAGTGTTAAATCCTGTGCTGCACTCACAACTTTGAGATCGGCTTAAAATAATTTTAAACAAAAAATGCAACTACAGGTTTGTGTGAATCTTTGTGTGTTCATTTCAGTCAAATCCAAAGCTGCAGTGACTGATAACATGTGACAGGATGAGTGTAAATCATTATGTAACGAGTTGAAATAACTACTTTCATAACGAAAACCTGTTTTTTGTGTTTACCTTAATAGGCATAACAAGTTACATTATTTTTTTGACAAATTAAATAGTCAATAGATTGTACAGTAAAAATAATAAAATTAGGAGTCGAATCTTTGAAGGAAGTGCTAAAAATGTCAATACATTACAGGTTGTGTGGAGGATTTTCAAATAAAAGACAATCCAGGAAATCCAGCTGTTTTTTAAATGATGCAAATGTGCCTCACTGCCCAGAGTCACGCCCTCCACTGCCACTGGGCCAATCAGCGACTTAGGAACACAGAGGATTTGACTGACAGGTTTCTATTTACCATTTGTGCAACACAGGTACAAAAAAACATTTTTGAAAATTCTCCATACAACCTTAAACTCTATTTTAGTGCTGTAAAAATAACTACTACAATTTTAGATTATTGAGGAAAAAATAAAATAAAAAATTGTATCAACATTGCTCTGCAAGCCAATATTGAACCAGACTAACCCAAAGACTGAATCAGGTCTACACTAGTACTAACCCAGGATGAACCTACCAAACAGGAAAAAGAAAAGTATTTTCTAATGTCTTGAAGATGAACTTTATTTTACTGTTTTGGTTATAGAGGAGTATTTATATGTTTTAGCGTCTGTATTGTCCAGTTAAAATGACCAAACTACTGGGATGTACTATATGCATTCCTGGTCAAAATGGCTTGTTCTAAATATTAACTCCTAAGCTGACACAAACTTTTTGGAGCATGTAAATAAATGGCCTTCTAGCATGTTACTGTGAATGTGTGAGAATACATGCAAATGTGTTTCTAAACCTTTAACTGTATTACTGAAGTGAACTGTTACTTGTATGTATGTATCATGAAATAAGTGACAGCAAGAGATAGCATTAATGTTTATGACTGGAGCCTGATTTTAACAAGATGTCTAAATTATTATCATGCAAAAAATAAAAGCTATTATATGTAACCAGCTAACTTATTAATGAGTAAGTATTTCTCTATGTACTCAACAAATCCATGCCATTAGACATTATTATTATTTGACTTTGTATATCTTAGCTAAACATGCATCATAGTCACGAAGATTTTTATTCTTATAAAGATCTAATCCTGTTTGTGATGTCTTTTAAGTATATTATATTAGCCTCAACATGCTAGAATATTAATAATTTACGATATATGTCCATCTGATTTCTTTGAGACAGTAACATTAAAACAAAAATCATAAAAATCTACTAAATTAAAATGCAGACATGCTAAAACAAATACACACATGCACAGACATAGATCATAAAGTGTAGTGATGTGAGCAGTGACTTTACCTCTTCTGTTTATAAGTGAGCATGGCCTCAGAGATGGGAAACTGGTGGGACACATTGGCTCCAGCTAAATACTGCACCACACGTCCGGCTACGTCAATGTTATCTGCAACAAAAGACAGGAAAAGCGATTGATGAAAAACGCAAGAAATCTAAATTGATTAGTGATTCACCGATCCAATAATGGTAGCAAATACTCTGATATTAGTCGATATTTTGTATTTGCAAACAATTAGAGCCAAATTATCTAGAATGAAAAGTTGTCATAAAGTCAGATGTTAAGAGATTTCTTTTTCAATTCACCTTGTATTACAACAAAAAATGTATTTAAGCAACACTTCATTTTAGCTGCCCTTTATTTGAGAAAGATTGGCGTATGAATGTTGTGATTTCACACAAATGGAAGCAACACCAATGGAACTACAGTTGGAAATTAGGTGTAAAGCTAAAACCTGCCACAAGCATCACTGTCATTGTGCTTAATGTAATTGTACATTGTTATAACAAAAATCTTAACCATTAAAGCTCATGTGACAGATAATATTATAACTGTGATTTCGATTTGACTGTGATAGTGCAGCCTTATTGTCTCATTTTCAAGTAACGTAAATATAAAACATTGAAGCCAGCAATAACTAAACTAACTATTTTGCAAGTAGCTTAATCAATTAGTAACACTGGCTACTGTCACGAACTAGGCAGAGACACAAAAGTTGGCACGATGACATTAGGCAAGACATTTCACCCATCTAAGCCTGTTTTGTAATTTCTTAAATCAAACTCCGTGACAAGACAAGCTGCCGTTGTTCTGCTTTATCTAATATTCAGATTGAAAGCAGCAGAAAGATGCATTAATCATTCATCTCTGTCTGGATAACAGGGAGGCTTGTTATAAAGCGACATCAAACCTGAGAGCATGCAGCCGTTAAGACGATAAATTAGATGTCAGACGAGTGACTATGTGGTACATACAGAGCAGCGTGCATCCTGGGTAATCTGACATGTGGTAATAGGCTGACAGGAAAGGATGAATGAATTTTTTGTGGAGCTTCCCCTGTGACTTGACTAATGCAGCTATTTATGGTAACTCTAATAGGAAGTCCTGTTTTACATGTGCTTTATTAATTTCATGCCGGGGAGAGTCATTGGCACTTATAGACATGACAGACAGCTGTAGATGAAAATAGAGGGAGGATTTATTATTTGTTTATCTGAATCTAGTCATTATGGCAAAAAACACTGGTTAATACTTCCTTGCAAACACAACAGGAGGTTTTTGTAATAAAAAATCTGATAATGTAGCTGTCGATACTATAAAACGTCACTTTTACAACTCGCACTATAGTGTGTTTTAATCTGCTCTTCATGTAAATCCGCTGATGTTTTTAAACAATAAATAGTTTAGAAAAGGGGCTTAAACAGAACCAAGCAACTTAACAGAAGTGCTCCAATTACAGATTGTTTGTGTTTTGTTTGTGAAAAAAGGCAGAAAAATTAAACACATACAACCACAGCCAGAATGAGTGACATGACAAATAATGTCTTACGAGAATCATTACTTAGGCCACACCACCCTGAACTCAGGGAAAAGCACATCCGGGTGAATATCGAGCCAAAACTTCACTGTATGTAAAAGGATTAAAGCCCATATGATAGATTCTAAATTTTGTTTGGTGTGATAGTCTTTGTGGTAAATATTCATCATAGTTTTACAGCAGTTAAGTTGCAATTTATGAAGAAAGTGACAACTAAAAGTAGAAAATTACAGGAAGTAATTTATGTTCTAAAACAGAATCCCTCCACGTGTCGTCAAAATTTGCCAAAATGCAAAGACAATTTACACACAACTGACACAGTATTCTGGAGCTTAAGCAATCATTCAACATAGTTAAAGTGTTACAACTTCTAATAATTTGACACAATTTGACTAATTGTTTCTTTAAATCTTAATCATAATCATGTTTGCTACTTTGTTTTACTAAACATGTAGTCTAACCTGTCATACACACTTTAAACCCTATTATCACTGTAAATTTGCATTGAGAAAAAAATGATAAGTACAAAAAGAACCCAGAATGCTTTTTTCATCCTCTTTCCTCCCACAAGACGAGGACTATCTTACACCTCAGTTATCTGGACAGCCCAGACAGATCACAGTGAGAGGAACATGGCTGCGATGTTCAGTGGCCACAGCACAGTCGGGTTTGTGTCTCCTGCAAAGCCAGATAATGTCGTCTTTCCATCTATTAGCTCCTGACCCGTGAGCTCACCCCATTTGTTCCTGTTCAATTGGCCAGACATTCGAGCAAGCTTCACAAAGCAGAACAGAGCTACAGCAGAAGAACAGTCTTGTTCTTCCGGTAATTGCAGATGTTTTAACCAGAAAAAAATACTAATGCCTAAAAATGTCTAAACCTGTCAATGCATAATACTATATAATATTAATCTATAAAAACATTTTTCCTTTTCCAATAGGTTCTGTTCATGTGAAATCACAACATTCTATAAGGCAATAAGGCATTATATATTGATGAAGCAGTTAAAATGAATCTTTTAAAAGCAGTTTTTTGTTGTAATACAATTGGAATGTATGTAGTCACAAATGGTAATCACTAGAATGTATTTGTGAAAGATTTTTCATGGCCAAAAAAAAAATCTTGCACACCATCTGGCCTTATGACATCATCAGACTCTACTATGTGAATACCCGGTATTGTGGCTTCAAAGTTAAAATACTGGGTGACTTCTGCTGTTTTGTAAACCCATAAACTGTTGCTAGACTTGCTCTGAGCACATCTGCCTTCAAAACATATTTATTCATTTATTTTTTTATAGTTTACGTCTACTGTTGAACAATTTGTATGTATTTATTTATTATTGTTTAACTTTCTAACACTTCTGACTGCAAAATAAACAATCTTATCATGTCCTCAGAGGCGATTGTTGTGATTTTGGGCTCTACAAAAATAATTGAATTAATCATCTATAAGGCAGAGCTGGAGCTTCTGCCTTCGTACCTGTGCACATGTTTGCATCAGAGGCCCGTTGGAGCGTACCATCTGCACTCACAGACTTGTTTTTTATTGGTTGTGCCTAAAGTTCGTTCTGCACTTGGACAGAAGGCTTTTTTCTTTGCTGGATTTTCTACATGGAACAAGTTGCAAAAGAGCTGCAACTAAAGAAGCTTATTTTGTAATATTCTTTGCCTGAAAGATGCTGCTAAAATGCTCTCTGTCACTGTTTTAATCAGTAATTGTAAAGCTCAGAGAGGTATAATTTTTCTGGAACTATTGTAGTGTAAATGATTGTTGTGCTGCTGCCACTTTTGGTCAGGACACTCTAAAAGAGATGTTTAATCTGATGACTTTTTTATCCTGGGTAAATAAAGGTTTGAATGAATGAATTTATTTGATTTGATAGAATGTTGTATTTCAAATAGCATTTTTTTCTAGTTAGTTCTCATTTCTTAACAAAGATGGTCCCATACACTAAATCCAAATGAGGGAGGGCAGGATTGATTTTAGGTGGATGTTTAAAGACCACTAGCAATCACTAACACATAACATCTTTAGAAGCAGTTTTGTTGTTACCTGAAGTGGGCCGCTCCGTCCTGCAGAACAGCTCCCTCCAGGCTGTGTCCATAAACAGATTGTTGAACTTGCTGTCGAATGAGGCCACGTGTTTGGCCAAAGGATGTGAACCTAAAACAACATTACCAGTAAACTAGATGCTTGCTGTATTTATTATTATTAGCAGTAACAAAGACAACATTGCTTTAGCTTTAGGTACACTCTAGGCTCTTCCCTGTGTAGCCACTGATATAAATCTTTGTAGACGTACCGATGGGGATGACCAGGAAGCGGATATAACTGAGCCAGTCAGGTGTTTTATTGGCCAGCTGCTCCACAAAGAACCTCAATATTGTGCTGAGATAGCTCTGGTCTCCGGCTGCAGCCACTTTCATTGTAGGAGGAGTCTGTGCATTACAATTGCAGCTAAAGAAAGACAGACACAAGAAAAACACAAATAAATTAAGAAAGAAGTGCTTTTTGCAATAATCAGAGATTGTGATCTGAATACTTAAAAACTTCAGTGCTGAACAGTTTGCAGATAAAATTTTAGATACAGATGCTTACAGATTATTAGATTCATTTTGAATGCTGTGAAGATGTACATAAAGTAAAAAATAAATCTTCTAAAAGCGTACAGTGTCTACATATAGTGAGATGTGTCTATAGAACCTTTAAATACAGGTTGTCTGCTGAGGAGCACAGCCTGATTCTGGTTACCCACTTTCATTTACTTTTTAAATAATTTCTGTGTGTATGATGTAAAATGTAATACTTTGTAGTCTGATCAAAGAGGGAAAACCAAAAGGAGAAAATCTAATTATTACCTTGCCATTTCTAGTGAGATAAACCCCTCAAGGCTATTAACACGGACGCTTTATCTCTCCATCTGTGTCAAAAATGTCACAAAGCCTAAAGCTTGCATTGGCGGTTTTGCTCAGCTGGAGGTGAGCATACCACAGGAGTCAGGTGTTAGGCTTTAGGCTCGTAGATAAAGGGCAAGTGAGCAGGAATATTAAGAAATGACAAAATGACATGAATATAACATGAATGAAATATGCACATTATTTAACAGCTAATCTTTCTTATTGACAACTAAAGAAGAGTAACCATGTCTTAAAACTATAAACTGATTTGCAAAAAGATGTAGATTTTGTCCCTGGCAGACCAAACTGTAAAACGTTGAAGTGTCCATAAGGCCTAACCTAATTTTAGTTTGTGTTTAAAAAGTGATTAGATTCCCTTTTTACACCTGATTGAGACCGTTGACAGTATTTTCAACACAAAATGTAATCAAAAAGATTATTGTGGCCAAATTATACCTCCACTTTGGGCTTAACTGGTTAATTTAACAGATCAAATTTACAAATACATACATACACCAAATTATACGCAAGAAAATGTAGGTTTGGAAATTAGGACATATTTGTGTTTTTTTTATGTATTTAGTAACAAACTATACATACGAAGATGTACTTTTTATTTATTGTAAAACACATAATTGCTCGTATGACATCTAAACAGTCCTGCCTTTTCATTGTAAAATTTGAGAGAAGCAAGCAGTTGATTTTGCTTCAAGACAAATTTTCAACCCTACGTGTTTCAATCAGAATAAAAAAAAATTGCAAAAACACAGACAAGTGGGTAGGAGGAATAGGTGGTAGGTGGAATTTTCTGAAAATCAGTCGCAGATGAGACTTAAAACATGCATGAATCAATCCAAATGCAACTCTTGGTATACTAATATTGGGAGAACAGTTATAATATGGTTAGTGTATTTAAATAATATGTATGTAACCTTCAAAGAGTAAAGAATATGAAAAACTCTGACAGTTTTAGCTCGTATAAAAGCCAAAACAAGTTTGACAGAGGCAGGGCAGCCGACTGGCACGGCCCTGTCTCGCACTGACATAACCTCCTGAGGTGAAGACGAAGGATCCAACAGAGAAGCCACATCTCTGCATTTCAGGCATATTTGGGTTGAGTTGTTTTGCAGAAAATAGTGATAGCTCCTGTGAATGCTTCTGGCAACAAGCCGTTATATACAGGAGGCTTAGTGAGAATAGCAAACAACACGAGCAAATAAAAATAATAATATACTTTTTTATGTATTTAGTTTAGGGCAGGGAATCACAAAGTTTCTCGCAATGGACACAATGTTCGCTAAATGCAATAATCTTTACATTGAACATGGTATTCACCATTTTTAAACAGATTTTTATGTCAAGGTTTCAACAGAAATCGAGAGGTCAAAGCTTAAGACTTAGAAACCTTTTTACAGCCATCAAACACAAAAATTATGACCTACTCGTGATCTTAAGTGCTTCACTGTGCTGCTTCTTATCCAGAACGTTATCCAGACATCTTTTTTTTTCATGTTATAAAAAATCTAATATATCTTCAAAATAACAAATAAAAATAACAAAATGAATACACTCATTGCACAAATACCACACCATTTCCATTGTTTTGTGGGAGAAAACAGCAGTAAGAGGCTAATTATAAATGCAAACTATATTTTATTTAGTGTATCCTAATAACTGCAGAAGACTATAAGGCTGCTCCCCCATAGTCTACAATTCTCCCTCATAGTTTAAAAACAACCTGAACTACACATCCTGTTTTGTTACAATGCATTTTAATAAAAACTAAATAAAATAATAAAATGGTTGTCTGGCCAGACACAAAGTTTTCACTTTGAAATAAATGGAGAATTAAGTCAGTTGGTGTACTAGGCAACTAAAACAGCTGCCTTAAGGTTAGAGACAGGTTGCAAAAGTTATTTATACTTCAAAATTTGAATGAGATGTTATACATATTAAAGGGAAAATTATTTGAGCCACCATATTCTTCCCCAAAACAATGGGAAACACTATTATGCATGTAGAGTATATGGGCGTAACTCACAATCTCTGTATGCGTGTGACGATGGTGTTGAAGGCGGCCTGGACGTCTGCGGCCGAGCAGGTGGATACAATGGGCTGGCCCTGTTCATGAAGCAGCTCTGCTACATACTGCACACACACACATAACACAAGGAGATGTACTTAGGCACTGCAAAGATCAATGAAAAATGTGTTCAAGTTGGATTTAAGCAAATTAAAATGGGTTTTGGGCCCCAGACCGTTGGTTGGGGACCCCTGCTCTATACAATAAAAAAATCTACAAAGAACAAGACTAAAACTAGACAAAAATAGATGTGTACTGTTGATAAAAATCAGAATTTTTCTTGACATTTTGTTTTAATAAAGTCACTGAATGTGCCTAAATTCACAGTGGCACGTACCTGTCCCTGCCACTCTGTAGTGTTGATGAGAATGATGCATTCTGGTAACCGCTCGTCAGAAATGAGGATTTGATTGAGCTGGTCGTACACAGACTTCCTGGGAACCTTTAGAGAAACAGAAAAACACATTATAAAACATATTTCACAGTTGTCCAAGGCTGAAAAATGCAAATACTATGTTGTTGTTTCTGTGCAGTACCTGTGCGATGAGCCTAGAGTCCGGGGAGCACTCACTCTCCATGCTGCTAGTGCGGTCGTTTTGGGCCTTGGAGTTTTGCCTGTCCTTCATGGATGTGCTACGGGTTCGCCTCTGAAGCTTGTTGTCCATTTTACTGAGGACACAAGGGCAATAAGCACAATTATGCGCCATTCAAAAAGCAACGTCTTTTCCCTGAAGACGGAGAGAGATGTATAGAATCTGCACTATTTATGATAATAGCAGCTTCAGTATGCAGCACACAACATGCTTACACTGCCAAACTATTCACGATGATGGAGGTTATTATATTGACTTTGAAGGACATTGGAAAACAGGAAATAAGGACATTGTATCGAACATGGCCACTTCACTTAGGATACAGCAGTTATGATCACAAACAGAGCTTTTTCTATACTTTTTTGTGCAAGAACATACAGTATATGCAAGCAAATAGTTAGATAGATTTCCAATTTAGTTTCTACATGATACAGTATAATAAAGCCATGTTATATAACCTACAGCATTTGCACATAATGTAGTTATATGTACTTTTTAATTAGTATTATTTCAGACAGAATGATAGTTCATAATTAAAAGACACACAAGAAAAACATTCACAACAAACAATGAATTTGATTTATTAATATGAATGTATTTTTACTGCTTTAATTAAAATTTTATAATAATATTTTTAAGCAAATATGGTATTTTAATCAGAATAAGTAAGAAAACAGAAGAATATTAAAGAAACTACTAGGGTTGCAAAGTTAATAATTTCATGTGACGAGTTCAACAATAATTTTAGTCATGTTTTGATATTTGGAATCATTATCTGAACTATATAAAAATATTCAAATTTGTTTTATTAAAACACATTATTCATATCTAGCTTCTTGACCACAAAAATTACATTTAGTTGTAGCCCTAGAAAATAATGTTATTGAAAATACTGTATTTATTATTTTATTAAAATTGGCAATTAGCAAATGATCATTGTATCCACAAATAAAATAGATTCAGATCATGCATGTGATCGTTTTATTATTTTGTATGACGTATACGTTTAGAATGTGAAATCTGAATAACATTTTTATTATTTTTTTTTTTTTTACTTACCACAAATCAAATAGCAATCAATATACTTGAGTGAAAAATTGCAATTCGATATTTCTCCCAAATCAAGGAGCCCTATTATCATGCAGTCCTTCTTATCAATATTGAGTAGTATTATAACACCAACACTATTGATTGCTTATGCATGTGTGCAGATGTATTCCTGTACCTTGGAGACATGTGGTTTTGAGACTCAGTTTTGCTGAGTTTTCCGACGGTGCTGGAGACCCTCTCACTGTTGACGTCCCAGTTGCTCACCTCGCTTTGCCCCGGCGGACTGTCATCAGTCTCTGGCTCCTGAAACAAACACGACAGGAGCCAAAACATGAGCTGAGAATACTGCCGAGGTCACTACAGGATATTTAACATGCAGCACAGGTAGTGTCAATGTCCCAGGATACTAGGAATGAGACTTATTCTATGTATTTAATATGAGTTACATGATGTTTTGCTTCGGTGGGTGAATCGTGGTGAATAAATAGGTTGGATGATGTAACATTTTGCAGTTTTTTGTAAGTAGTTCAGGATCTGTCAACAACACGCAGAAGAAATGGACAAGTGCAATGGCATCTGCCCAGCATTACTGTCTGTTTACAGTTTGTGTTACGTAATCTTCTGTAGTCAAGGAAAACTAACTTCTAGATAAACAAACCAATGATTTTTTCTAACTCTTAGCTTATGGTGACTTTATAATGTATTAAATACTGTAAATAGATGAATGCATGCAATTTTACACCCTTGCTTGAGAATAATTGCAAAACAGAATTTCTCTTTGTATAAACAAGAATATTTTATAGCTAAGTTTCATTTAATTAACTGTGACAAATGCTAAAGTTGTCCATCTATTTTAAGAACTTTTAATACATTCACAGTCTCAAAGCAATCTCTTCCCAAATTCAATAACATCTATCCAAATCCAATAAAGATTTAAGGTTCAGTGTGGAATGGCATCTTGTGTAAAATCAGTCAATTGTATGTCAGCTTTAAAAAATAAGTCAAAATCGGAGAAGTTTGTATCAGTTTGCAAGTCTTAAATTAATACAATGGACGAGTTTCCGTTTGAAGCGCCTTCACTAATCTATTCTAGAATTATGGGTGGCCAAAAAGAATGTAATCGATTTTGTTCGTGCATATCACATTAATAATTTTAAGACATCTGCTTCTTCCGGAAGTTCACACCAACTTGGTAATGATGCTACCACTGCCCAATTTTGAAATAGATAATTATGATCTTCACCCGAGCATAGACCTGAATTATAGCCCATATGACACATTTTCTAATTTTGATTTTGTTTGCTGTGATAGTCCTTGTTGTAAATATATATGTACGTTTACAGCAGTAAAGTTGCAATTCATGACAAAATAAAAATTTAAAATACATGAAGTAATCTGAGTTCTAAAACTGAACACCTCCACATATGTCATAGGCCAAATGCAAAAACAATACAAACACAACTGACAGTTTCCTGGGAGTTTAAACAATAATTTAACTAAATGTAAGTGTTACAAGATATTATGATTTGTCGGGGTAGTTAACTGTACTGTCTGTGTCTGTGTCGTTTATGTAAAATTACTTCCACATGTCGAATTTACTGGCCAAAAAACAATGATAACCTCACCAAAATGGACAAATAAGATAAAAACAAGCAAAATGTTTTGTGAAATTTCTTAAAGGTTGTATGGAGGATTTTCAAACATTGTTTGTTGTCAGTCTTGGTCAAAAACAGTTGCATAGATTTGTACCAGCATTGTACTTATGCTAAACCAAAAAAAAATAAAAAAAAAATTATAAAAATATATAAACTGTGGACATGATGAGGCTTGTAAAACGTTGACCAATAGATAACGAGGTACTTCGTTATCTATTGGCCTGTTAACTTGCCAAGCAAACCCTCAGTGTTCCTAAGTAACTCATTGGCCCAGTTGCAGTGAAGGGTGTGGCCCTGGGAGAGGAAACACATGTGCATCATTTGAAATACGACAAGCAGTTGTTGGATTTGAAAAATCCTCCATACAACCTTTAAATATAACCATGCTCAATATGTTTTTAAAGAAAAATGTAGTCTAACCTGTCATACACTAACCTGGGTCTACCAGATGAATTCGCAGAACATTTGTGAGATTTACAAAATGTAAAAAATCACCCTGGAGAGACATTTGCGGCCACGGTAAGCCGGTCCAATCACAGCGCACCATTGTGATTTGGGTGGAAGCGCATGTTTTATGTTATTGTGACAGATATAATTTGGTCTAATTTAGCAAATAATTGACAAAACAGTTGATTTGAGCATTTTTGGACAGAAAAGATGTTTGTGCTTTTCTCTCCAATGTATTTAACAAAATTGTGACTTCTCGGCTACTTACAGATTCACCAGCGTTGACCAATCAGATTCAAATATTGCCATGACATTGTAGTTTTCCTGAAAGTTTTTTTGCGACAGTTATTCCAGATTGATAGTGTGTAGAACTCAAATCAGAGTGATACACGCATCAAGCTGGCGTGAGACAAGTTACTTGTACGCAGCATAAAGAAAAAATGTGTTAATCACAACATAGTTCACAATAGCCGAGCCACATAGCTTTGCCCCAATTGCAAAGGAAATAAATGACTTACAAACATTACTATTCAGAGCTACTGTTCCCATCCACTTGAAAGGTTCAGGTGGAGAGGACGAGAGACAGAAGGATGCTGCTGCTGGCCTTATGAATAATTGAGTTTTGCGGCTGAGTTTGATGCCAGATAATGATGCCAACTCGGCGTGACGGAGAGGACCAAAAAGTCATGATCCCGACGCAGGTGGCAACATGTGCACTCTCTTTCCTGTGGCTTTCGACTCGGGCTTTGGATCCGGGTTAGTTTGGCTTTGTGCTGAGAGCCCTTATGTCGCACAGAAGGGGGTCAGAGAGGTTTGATGTGCAAGGTTAGACCGACCTGACGGGCAACAACAAACAACTAAACGTAAACAATGCCCCTTCGATCCTCATCAGATGTGATTTATTCAGCGCCGGGTCGCCCTGTCTGCTCCACTGATCTATAATGGATGACTGTGCTGTTCTGAGAGGCAGCCCTTATAATCCAGTCTTTTCCTTCTGTTTGGAAATAACTACACTGCAAAAAGTAATTTCAAAGCTAGTTAAGATATCTTGAATTAAAAAAAATATATAGAGAAGATTTGTCTTTGGCTAGTAAAATGATCTAACAAAGTCTTGTTCCAGACTTTTTGTACTTAGTGTAGATACACCTTTAAGTAGGGCTGTGCTATATTGACAAAACTGAATATCTAAATTTTTGTTTGGCATGATAATCAGACAATATTTTATCAATCCAACCGAAGTTTGTTAAAATGCGTTGTTTCTAATATTGGCCAATATAATGTTGTGAATGTGATGTCATGTGAATACAACCTCTTGCCAGACAAATGTAAAATCAAAAATATGACTTTTGTGCCAAAGGAAACCGTGACAGCATTAGAAGAGCTTTACCCCAGCAGTAGAGTCGTTGATGCTGTCGTCTTGATACCGGCTGCTTTGCACTTTACATCTGTCCACAGTCAGAAAGTCTCCAGTCTGCAAAAGCAAATATAACACAATACTGGTGTCAACAACACTCAGGGATATTTTAAATTGTAACACAAAAAGTAGACATAGCATAAATAATACATACTGTAAACTTTGTTAGAGAAGAATGAACGTAGTTGTTATGTATTTAGTCGTTAACAACTTTGAAGAACCACTACAATACTTCGCTTATTCTAGTTTGGCCTAGATATTCTGCAGTATGGCTTTAAGATTATCAACCTCAACTTCGCACAAAGATCTGATAGGACAGTTAGGGTGTTTGTATGATCAGTGAACTCAAACATTCTCACTTCCAGTTTCCTGACATGTATGTGGCTAAACCAATTAACCTTACAATAGTCCAACGGATTTCCTGTTTAAAAGACATCTGAATATGTACTTCATGTAGACCGATTGGATTTCTGAAAACCAGAATACAGAAGCTTCATCCATGTGCCCAGGTTTACATGTACCCAATGTATAAAATGTGACATATGTTGTATCAGTGTGTATCCTGATAAAAGAAAGGTTAAATAATAATAATAGAAAAACAGGCTCTTTGGACAATCTGTTTAAATTGGACTTGGCTACTTAACCAGTTTTCCTGGTCTGAATATAATAACTCTGATTGTCTTTATCTAATTACTTAACTAGTTTTCATATTGGTAATGTAGAGTTATCTGAGTCAGCAGAAAACTCCTGAGCTGTGCAGAGAGCAAAATGCTTGCTCCAATATGTTTCTAAAAAAATCTATGAATGTGAAAATTAGTGATGTGCACAGGTAGGGCACTCACACCAGGGGCTGTGACTTAAGCAGAGCAGAAGCATCCTCTGCTAATTCAAATATAAGTGAGACAAGCAGATGAAAAAATAAGAGAAAAAATAGCCATCACTGCCTCTGCAATAGGGTCACAATGTTATAAGCAATTTGAGAAATATGTTTAAACCTGATCCTATAAAACTAAGCAAATTCGGTTTATGTTTACATTTGACCCACATTTAATGTATAATTATCATGTAATGGTTAAATGTATTCAAATTAGACAGAAAAACAAGCTTATAAAACAAGATTTACTTTTTTTGTAAGAATAAGACAATTAGTAAATAATATTGTCAACAACATTAATAAACTTAACAATTCCCATCCATAGGCCAAGGGTTTGTGAGAATTAGAAAGGGTTAATACCTGCTTTGTTGCTTTACTGTTTAAAAATTACACACTACAGCTTTAACTGATGCAGACCTAACGAGCATGCATAAATATAACACACAATATAAACCATTACAACTTAAGTCAATTTGACATCAGAAAAAAGCTTCTGTCTCAATGAAATGTACTATTTTATCTTCTTTCAAACCATCTGACAGCTCAATTTATAATCCCTGAAGTACAAACGCCATCATAAATTCCCACAACAAATGTTTGAGTGCCTTTTGTAACATGTTTCTAATTAATTCCTATACTGGACCAAAGTATTACAATCTGCCTGGAGGAGATGTTTATGGACTCTGACTGGAGACTTTTATGGCTCTAAATGTAGAGCTATGGCCGCCTGAAACGCAGCAGTCATTTTTATTACGAGCCAAATGGATTCTTGGGTATTTATAAACAGGGCTGCCCATGTCATAAGTCAAAAATGCCTTCCTCTTTCTGTGGCCTTGTTGTTTTCCAGGGGCCATAAATCTGTGAGAGGGGGGGCGAAGGAATTGCTCTATCTCGTCTTGAGTCGGTGCGAAAGGGGCTTATTTGTATCTTCAATGGCAGGAGAGGGGTCATTTGCTGTCAGTCTCTATAAATACAAAAAGGCCAGCGGGGGAGGATTGGGCAAAGAGTGCTGTTTTCTTTTCTGTGCCAATCTGTGAGCTTCGGGACTGCATTCATGACAAGACAACACAGCTTTGGGTTGTGTTGTCGCAGATGATAGAATTATGTCATCAAGTTATTTTTATTTATTAAAGATGTTTATTAACATTTAAACAGTAGGTCATTTTGGACCCAATTGACTTTTTAACATATTCTATCATTTTGTTGATGAAACATACAAATTAAATTAAATCCTGTGATAAATCAGGATTAGTTGACAACAGTTTTGCAAAAAGTGGGTCTGGTCAGCATGCTTCCTAAATCAGCTCCATAAGTACCGTGAAGTTAAACTAGATTTTTTTTGCGGGACACACATGTAACAAAGGAGCTCATTGGTCATTTAGAACAAAATCAAACTTCCGTCACGTCACATTAGAGAATATAAACTTTCATCTGGAGAATCCAAATTGATATCTCTCTGCATAATACCACAGTATACAAGAGTTGAAGATTGAATTTTCTGAAACTTACCAGAAATAAAAACCTGGAGTCTTAAAACAGAAAGCCTGGAATGACTTGGTGCATAATTGCTACTTTTGATTAAAATATATTTTTTCGTGTATCGATTCAGCAGAAATCATTTTATTTATTTTTTCCTGTAAAATTTATTTTTTCCTCGTAAGTCATGTTTGTTTTCAATCGATAAACTATATGCATCTGTGATTAGCTTATTCATCTGTCAATTATGCACAATAAAACATGGGGCCAGATAATATGTTTATATTTATATGATTTCCCAAAAAACTTTGAAGAAGAATTGTCAAAATAACTAATGCTCAGAATGTATTAGGTAAGAACCAAAACAGGTGGACTGCTGAAAAAGCTTAAAATTTAATATTTTAGTTTGTTTAGATTTTTAAGATGACAAAAACTGGATACAGCTTTTAATTGCAGGGCAATGTTATATCATTTTAAACATAGGGATGACATAAAATTTAGAATGTTGTGATACTGTTTTAATGCCTATACAAAGCAGCTGATTTTGTGGTTGAAAATTGGACGACTTTAAGAGGAGAAACTAAAAATTTTAATCATGAACAAAAGAAGAAGTGAGGAAAACAGAGGTTAAATGGAACTAAATACAAATATATAAAACAATTTTATAAATGAAATTAACTTTGGACATACCTTCATCACAAAAATTAAGTTTAATATTGTTTTGCCATGCCCTGCCCTATTTGAGAATTTATATCTAATAGTAATAATATCATATAATAGTAATATCATTTTATTACTAGAACTGAATGTAAAGAAACATACAAATTCCCCAAAGTATTGTTCATCTTTAAATTATTGATTAACTCGATATAGTGTGACAAGCTGCACAGCGCTCATATCCAGGATTCCTTTCGTGTTGTATAACTGGACTGAAAGGGGCTCGGGGGACCACTATAAACAGCTCACGCAGAGGGGTTGGCAGACATTTGACAGTGCCCAGGGGCTGTGCCTTTACGTAACGGTGTTTACAGGGTAGTCCTTTTAAAGCTAGTACTGAGAGAGAGGCTAAACAGTGGAGCAGAGGGGTTTCCTAATAAAGAGGTGGACTTACGGGACAGGAAAGCTCTCTTTGCTGGCTCTTGTGGCTGTGGATGCTGCCGATCTCAGTCTGCGAGCTGGAGTGAGACATGCCTTCGAAAAATGGCCTGAAACACAACATACATACAATTTAATAAGATTGTTTGATGGAGATCCTAACTGTGCTCAGTCTCAACAAGTGTCAGGTTTATGATGTGGTGGCAGTAATGAATGTGCAGAAAAGCTGTTTAAAGTTAACATGTTGATTTTTCTACAATGATCTGACAGTTGCACAAAGTTTTATTTACCTTGAGTTTAGGCAGCTGTTTTCAATAACAGCGAAGAAAAAAATAATGAAAAGATTTATAAATATGAGCGAAAAAATTGGAAGCTATTTTTGCTTTGTCAAGTCAAACTAACAGTGTTGAGCTAAAATGAATTATGTTTAAAAGCATTTTTGTCAGTAATACATAAAGTGAATAGGTCTAATCACAAAGATAAAAAAAAGTGTGATCATGGCAAAGCACAATAATAACAAAAGAAAAACAATGATGTAGAACATGAACACAACCTACTAAAAAATGAAATACTAAACAAACTGAGATAAAAAAAAAAAAAAAAAAATGGTGACCCCAATATACAATCCCGTTGTCATGACAACAGACAACCAAGGACAAGACTGTTTGACCAAATCTGGGTAAAATCCCTAACATAAAAGCCCTAACATAGTGGATATAAGTAGTAATGGAGTTTAGTGGTAATGTGTTTATTCAGTAACAAAACTCTAATTATTTTCACTGTTGATATGAACACATATTACTGTTCATATAAACCTGTCAGATTTCCATACAAGCCTGTCTGCTATAGAGCTTAATGCTCATGAATAAAATATGTAGAATTTATTGTATATTTTAGTTTTCTTTGATTAAATTGTTACATAATTCATATTGTGGAAGTAATTTCCTGCAGACGTGAACGGTACATACTTGAGTTTGGGCTTGGGCG
This sequence comes from Mugilogobius chulae, assembly GCA_038363315.1. NCBI lineage: Eukaryota > Metazoa > Chordata > Actinopteri > Gobiiformes > Gobiidae > Mugilogobius > Mugilogobius chulae. The sequence goes on from CM076407.1 coordinate 39,101,591, forward strand.
TGCTCAGGACACTCTCGTTGTCTTCCATCTCTGGGCCGCTGTCGCTCTGGTTATAAACCTCCAGACTGTCGTAGAGCAAGTCCAAGTCCTCCTCCACCTCCTGGGTCTGGTCCACAGGATCTGAGTCCAGCACCTGGCACGAAAACAATGTATCAGTCTTCAACAGCACTCATACAAATATTCAAATGTGGGAGAAGTGTTTCGCTCAGAGACAAAACAAAGATATGAAATGGTGTTGGTACTGGGAAAGAAGCCATTTGTTGCCCTATAGGATTAAGAATTCTTCAACAAACATCTCTAAAATGCAACCATAAACTAGTCAGTTTAGAAACCAAATTGTCAAATCTGTCATTGCTTAAATCTGTTTTTTTGTTGTTGTTTTTAAATTATGATTTCAAGACACAAAATTGAGTCCAAGGTTGCACAGTAATGGTTTCAGCTCTGGCTTCCCAATAAGAAAATGTGTTTGAATCTGGGGTCACACTAAATCAACATCTCATGAACTCTCTGGGTGGAATTTGTTGTTTTCCCCATGTTATTGCGAGTTTACTCCGGGTACTCCGGATTGCAAAAAAACAAGCACATATAGGTCAATTGGCAACAATGTAAATTTCCTTAGTGAATGAATGAGCGTGAATGTGGTAGCCGCGTAGAGTTGACCAATGTCCAGAGTGTTGACCCGCCTAAGGTCACTGGGATAGGCGCCAGTCATCCCCAACCCCGAAATGGGAATAAGCATTGAATGCATGAATGAGAATGGTGAAAATTGTGACAATGTTCAAGCTTTTTTAAATATATAATTTATCAATATTTATCAACAATTAAATAGTATTGTTATATGGGCACAATGCGGTATACAAGATCCCAGTCTAATTATAATAACATACATTGTTACATATAGTATAAAAATTTCTGGAATATGTAACTTAGCATATTAGTCTCAGCTATAGCAGGAAGTCTGAATTTTTCCCCATTATTTAAAAGGTCTTTGGATTAAATTAGCTCCATAGAGTATTTAAAACACTATGTCTATGCCCTACAGTACATGCAAATGAGTTTTTAACTATACATTGTCAAGGGGACACTAGAGAAGTAAACAGCAGTGAATCAATGCCAATACAGTGTAATAAAATGTGAGAAATTATAGCTACTAGTAAACACATGCAGGATTAAGTGATTGATTGAACATATTGGCTGATCCTTTTCTAAGTCAGGAGTTAAATAGTGGCGTCTCCAGTATAAATATCCCTGTGTATTGGTCCTGAGGAGGTCAATTAAAGGGTGAGTGAGAGCCGCTGGGTGATTGCTGATGGCTGTGAGGATGTATATCACAGGAGGAGCAGCAGCAGCAGCAGCAGCACAGAGGCAGGCCTGGACTAATCAGGTGATTAATGCCACTCCATAAGAGCAGGAGCAGGCAGGGGGGAGATAAACAGTCTGTACACTCTCCCCCGACTCCCCCACCCACACTCTCTCTCTTTAACTGATCCCATTCCTCTCTATAGATCACTCTTTTCCAATCAGAGACAAAATGATACTACACTCAAACGAACACGTAATATTACAAAAAAAGTAACTGTACTGGTACCTTATTCTAAGCTTTTATCAGAATTAGTTCAGCATCACCTTGTTCATATTGTTTTGAAAATAACTTCTGATTTGCTCCAGCACAGATATACTGTCAGTGTTGGATGAATACCATTCACTAAAATCTAAGAAGTGCACTTGTTCATGCAGTCAGCGAGTGACTAGCTCCCATTATTATACACGACACAACTCGCAGTGGTTTCTGAAATTGTGGAATGCAGTTGAAAACACATAGTTAAATTAAATGTTTGTTTATGGTGGTAAATATTGCCTTTAAATAATACTTTTGATATCAAAAGTATCAAAAATATGTTGAGCTTAAAATATTAGCATTGTTACCTTACTCCACTCTTTCCTACCCATTTACATCTCTTTCCTTCTTTCTCATCTTTATGTTTATTGCAGTTTCTCTCTGTCCTCTTTCTCTCTATTCCTTCCATCACCTCTTCCCCTTTGTTATTAGTTCTTATATCTTCTCTCCTATGCTTCTATTTCTTTCTGTCTCTTTTGCTATCTCTCTATATTTTTCTCATTTTCTCTCTCTCCCACTCTTCAATGTCTCCTCTCTCTCTCTCTCTCTCTCTCTCTCTCTCTCTCTATCCAATTCCTTCCCGCTCTCCCTGACCTCCCTCATCTCTCCACCTTCCTTGTCTTTCTTCCACTATTTTCACTTTTCTCTCTCTGTCTCTCTCCCTCTCTCTATCTATCTCTCCCTTCCCGCTCTCCCTGCCCTCCCTCATCTTTCCGCCTCCCTCTTTCTTTCTCCCTCTCTGCTTCTCTATCTCTCTATCTCTCCCTTCCCGCTCTCCCTGGCCTCCCTCGTCTCTCACCCTCCCGTGGCCTGTGTATTTATAGAGCGGCCGACACAGGGAAGGGATTAGAGGCAGAACGTGATAAAAGATCACCACCTGGAGCTTCCAGAAACCTCCTGCACTGAAGCTTTTTAAAGAACAGACAGGTTAAGACTCACACAGGCTCTAGCCCCACTAACCCTAACCCCAACCCTGCAGCAGATAAACGAGAGGACTCTGCAAATTACAACTCACTCTACTCTACATATCTTATAACAAACTAATCCTTTTAAATGGATTTCCTGCACCTGTTTAATGCTAAAATCCACCTAAGGTCATTGTTACCGCCCGACAGTTATGCAAGCACTTACTATGGAGATCACTTACTTTCTGACTGTGCATGTTCTATAAAATACAGTTTTATTACTGCAATTATCAAAAATTAAAAACTAAATTTCAACAAAGAAAAAGAGACACTTTTTAATATTGTTATAGCAATAAAAACACACACATTTGGTTTTCGTCAAGAAAATATTGAATACTAAATAATAGTAAATAATACATTTGTTGCCATAACCCTAATATTCTAATTATTAAGTGCAGTTAATTTAAAACACTTAATGATAAGAATGAGCCAATTCAGATCTAGTAAAGTATTTGACTTCCTGCTCTGGCCAATAACGAGGATTTGCAGATATTTGCATTTTAAAATGTATACCAATGCATACAAGCAAACTAATTTACACTTCTTTCAATAAAAAATAAACAAAACATAAGTATTGGGGTTATAAAACAATTTGTGCCATTATTATTTAAACATGTTTTAGCTTAAACATTGTTTATTTAAATGCCAATAAGCCTATAAGAATCCTGACCCCAACCTTCTCTTAAACACTGGTAAAGATTAGAATATATTTTTTTACATTGTTGGTCGATACCCACTTTGTCCCATACTGATACACCATCCAGATCCATCTGTGCCTATAAACTCAAGACCTCAATTCAAAATGGTACTCATTACATCACCAGACATGCAAATATAAATATGCAGCCAAATTTGAGCCTAAATGTTTGTTCAATCCCTTTTTTACCCTTAACCTGTTAAAAATATATTAAATCTGATGTTGCAGCCATGCCAGCTTGTCAAAGCCTAATAATTCCTCAGATCTGAGAAGAAGCTGAACAAACTGGAGCCTGGCTAGTACTTGGGCTGGAACACCAGGTGCCACAGTTGGACGAATAGAGTGGGCTGTTATTGTGTTCTTGAGCAAGACACTTAACCCACATTGCCTCAGTGTCTGGATACAATGGGTGAGTGGATCCTTGATTGTAAATTGCTTTGATTGCTTTGAAAGGTGGAAAAGTACCATACAAATAGGCCTAGAGATTGTTTACCAATGTAGCTTTAGTGTTTTTGTGTCTGCTGATACTTTCAATAGAGATAAGTGAAACAAAACTTGTATTATTCCTCAGATTAGAGCATACTTCTAAGTACAAGTTAATCTTTTTACAGCAGAACATTTGTGTTGTAATCTATGGATTTAGAAACTACACAGCCTCGGGGGACTAAATATATCCCTCTTTTTCCTCTTCATTGGTAATTATCATCATTACAAAGGCTAATGGATAGTCATGGTCTATGCATACAAAATGGCGCTGCTGACCTATTATGTACCATCGCTAGGAACATTCATCTAACACTTCAGACAGGAACAACATAGGCCAAGTATAAGCCCTGTTTGTCATTAGATTAAATGATACACAAAAAGGACTCTAATGGATTCAGCAATACATGACTCCCACTAACAAAATGTGTGAGCGACCAGAGCAGACTGCACATAAGCACAGACTGTATTGTGTCTGTTATTTTAGGTTCAGGGGGCTTTATTATGCACTTCTGCACAAAAAGCTATTGTCCTGACACAAATGCATCTTAACAATGCAATTATTTAGGTCGGGATGGACTGATATGGAATTTTTAAACCTTTTTTGGCCTCTTGCTGTGGCTGATGGACGATATTTGAATTGTAAAATCTGTAGCAAGATGCATCAGATCACAAACTTACTTTACTTAATAAAAACAACACGTTTTTATCTGGATTATAAAATGTTGTGTCATTATTACATAAATACGCAGTCAAATTTAAGCTCAAATCTTTGTTTATTTCTATTTTTGATCAGAGGTCTGTTAAAAAACAAAACAAATTTGATATTCTGTGGTCTGATTTTTGACTGACTCATGTCACACAGAGACTAGAGATTGTCTTCTAAAAATATAGATATTATTTTCTATAGAGGGATTTTCGGTCTATGTCACTTTTGTCCCTTTTGTGCATGCTCCATGCTGAAAGATTCTCTCCACCAAGTTAGCTGGGAAAACGTCTTTGATTAAAACAACAAAACAGGACGAGAGCTAGCTGTTTCAATCAGGTAGGAACCAGTCTGACAGACGTCTGTCTCCTGAAGCTTGAAACAGTGTTTTTCTCTATTGGCCCCTAACCTTAGAATATATTGTGAAATTACATACAGAATATACTGTAGAATATACTGTTTCTAAAGTCTGAATGATTTAACAACTGCAGTGATTTGGAATTTGAGATTGTGACATGACAAATCAATAGAATTTTCAGTTAGCCTATTGTTTAACCCATAGTTTATGCATCTCTGTGGACGCTTAGCATACCTGCTGCAAATTGTCATGGTAACATTAGGTTATTTTTGATACATTCTGTCCTGAGCTCTTGAAATATATTATGCATTATTTGCATTGTTTTCCTGCAAATACTACCTGTCCACATCCACCCTTCATCTGCAATGACTGAATTTAAATTGTGGTGCATATTTTTACTCTCAATAGTGTAACACATAGAATAATCAACTTATGAAACAGTATTGAAGTAAAAGTTGAAAAATATACTTAGATTTTGAACCAACCGGGTGCTTTTTGGTGATGGTGGGTGAATTTCTTTAATATAAAAGACAAAACATTTTGTGCAGAGGATAAAACTAAGGAGACAAAAACACCCTGAAGAAAGCTTGGCAGAGCTGGAACAGTTTTATTTAATTAAACAAGCCACATTTAAATAAATGTTTTATAACTTCAGCCTGTCTTGTTTTTTGTCTGCTTATCTTTTACCTTTGGCAGAATTTATGTTTGTTATGAAAAAGGGAAAAACAGATTTGATGGAATAATGACTTTTACACATCTGCTTGAGGAGCTAAGTTTAAAATCATTGTTTTCATAAAGAATAATAAAATCACTTTTGTTCTAATACAGATTTAATGTCAAAACATCAATTTAGGTGTTTTTTAGCGTCACAGCTACATCAAATAATAAGCATTTTATTACAATAAAACCTAGGAAGTGTGCTTGTTTATGTTTTTAGCATGAGTTAGCTTCCGTTAGCTTATCAACAAGGCAAGACAATATAGAGCTTTTCTAAGCTCATTATGATGAAAAAATGATGAGGCTCACATCAGATAAGTAAGCAAAACATGAATCTGATCTGAAATGCTTAAAATTCAATAATTGTGATTGATTGATTGATTGATTATTTAGGATGAACTAATTGTGATTTTCTTTTAGAACAGTGCTTTGAACCACGTGTCTCTGACAAATGAACACCCTCCAAGATGGTTTCTGATTAGTATTGGTAGTGGTCCGCCAATAAACAGCACTAACAATTTTAAACAATTGTGTTTTTAGCATATCATTACATCCCTCTTGACTCAAATATTTTCCTGGAAAGGTCAGTCTGATCCTAGTTTTATATATTTTTTTTAATTGCATGTGGACCAAACCATCTAAAACAATTAATGTAACAAACTATATTATATTATAAATACAATTATATTAGGTTTTATACAGTCTAGTAAGCTTTTCTATGTAGAAAATACGGGACTCCACCAACTCTGACTTTGATCATTTTGACCCGACTGGCAAAAAAGTTTAAGACCAATGTTTTTAAACGCTACGCTACTTTTAAACAATAAATATTTCACATGACTTACCTCGTCTGTGACTTTGAATCTCTTCAACAAGGCCACAAACTTTTGCTTAAAGTTGGGTTGCTGCAAAAAACAAAAACAAAACACTTCATTAATGCGCAGCAGTGAGAGTCAGAAGCTGCAAAGATTCAATTGGCACGACTGCTTGGCTGTTGTTTTATGGCCTCTCTCAGACACTGGATTACTCATTCACAAAAGGCCATTACTTGACTCAGACCAGTGAACTTCGCATTCATTTACATGCTCATCCAGGTTTTACTAATGATTTAGGCAAAGGGAACATGGCGTGCTCTGGCTCCTAAAAGCTTGTCCAATAACAAGCGTAGGTCTTTAGAGGTTATGAGGAGGTAAATGATTGTCCAAGAGAAAACTTTTAAAGGAGAGAGGAGAGAAACGTACCCTGGTCATGGAAGTGGTTCGAATCATTTTCCGTCTCGCCTTTTTCGGCTTCCTCACTTCATCGTCTTCGTCGTAAAGATCCTGCAGTTTCACAACAAAAGCATTTATTACATTAAACTATGCAAATGTACACTGACTCTCTACTTGGTGTTTGTAATTAAACAAATGGTTTATTTAGTTTAATTTGTTTGGTTAAAATATGCTTTTAATGAATTTTTCTTTCTCTAGAACTGTAAATTAACAATCCAAAAACTATAAGTAAAACAGATTAAGTTTATCCTGGACTTGAGATGTTTGGTAAATTGGAATATTTATTAAGTAGCTACTAAGCTTTAATAAACTTGATTGGTGTTTCTATAGTTTAAAGGAAAAGTTGACCACTATCTTTACACAATTGAAGTCTTTGTTAGCTTGACCATATTTTCATATTTGAACCAGGGATTTTCAATTTCTTTTTAGGCCAAGAAGCCCTTAGCGATTTGAAAAAAAATTCAAGGACCCCTATAATTTTTCACACTGGCATCAGGGTTGTCCTCAAAGGGCCGGTTGTAACTAAAATGAACCTTGCTAATCTTTTGACAGGCTACAAATAATAGTTTGATTTTTGTATTTTTATGTTTATTGTGGATCCCCATTAGCGCAGTCTCACTGACGCTCTTCCTGGGGTCCTTGTATATTTATTGAAGTGGCAATTGCAGAATATACATCTGCATTAGTCTGAAAAAGAACAATTTCTTTAAGTTTCAGACCAATTTCATAAGGACAAGGCACTCAGATTACTCCTGTCACTGATATAAAACTAAAGTAAACCTCAAAAGATCAAAAGCAAACATTACTTACAAAATTGCCACAAGAGCCATGTAAAAAAATGTCCAAGAAAACAAGTAAATATTCAGTGTTGTTTATCTTCATTTGTGTTGCTGTTGCCAGAGACCAACATTTGTGCACACATCAAATTTTAACTCAAATTCTGCCCTGGCTCAAACTGGAGAATCACAACCCCAGTAGTCAAACTTTTTTCACTATAGCGTAAAAACAATCTGAACAATAGGTGGTAAAACAATCATGTGTAATCATCATCTTTTGATCAGTAGAGTCAATAAGTGACATTTGCAGTATATTCCACAAACTGTAACAAAAACTAATAGAACATAGATTGTAGTCTCCATATAATCCTGCGGGAAACTCTGCCATCCATGAATTCACTGTTTGGTCATAAATAATTCACTTTTTGTTCACGCGTTGGCTAATTAAGGTGTAGTTATTATAAGGTGTTACGAATATTCAAACTAAATAATAAATAAGTACAGAAAACCCAATACCAAGGATGTCCATGTGTGCAGCTTTAGCATGAGAGAACGGGCCTGTGACTGTAACATAAACCATACTATATGATTGTGTTGACCTATAGGCCTGTATTTATGGACACGCTGACCTGGCCGTGCACTGCGTCGTCACTGGCTTCCTGCTCAGACGAGTAACTGTCATCGTCCTCCTCAGAATAGTTGTCCATGTCCGGAGAGCGGTCTGAGGAGAGACCCACAAAAACACACACAGGGAAAAATCATTACGGAATCACTCACTGCAGCCTTAAAGAGTCTGTATAGTGTTGAAAGAGTCGCTGTGTCACTTTTCTGATGCTGGGTTTGCCACATACAGTGTCATATTCAGATCAGAGAACATACAGTTACATGAGCCTCAAGCGGTTTTACTCTGCTTTACTTTTGCTGTGTCTGGGTTAAATATACACACATTTCTATATTGAGCTTATTCAAATCTAAAACATGAATTGATCATTAAGAAAAATATACCCAATCTCTGCAACTTTGTTTGTAGTTGTTTTCTATGTTGAATGACATTATAAATGTTTACTAAATTATCAGTATCATTGTTTAAATTCTGAAATAACCAGAAAATAATGCTGTGTATTAAATTGTCAAAAAGACTTAAATAGACCTGAAAACATACAGACTAACACAAGAGTCACATGTGTTTGAACATCATCAGTGATTCCTGTTTTGATGGCTTGGCAGAACTCCTTGGGTCACACCTGCATTGTATTGGAAAAATAGAGGCCTACAGATTGAAGGTTTATATTTAGTGGTAGTAATTAGTTGCCTGGGATCCAGAGCCCACACTTCAGCAAACTGCGAAGAGTGGGTCTGATCATCACGCCCCCCGCCTGCGTTTCAGATTAAATCTACTTGTATCGGGCAATCAGATTAGTTTATTTGTGTGACGCAGATGACAAAGAAGTTTGTCATTTAGACCAAAATCTAACTTCACTCACCTCATATTAAAATAGTTTTTTGCTTTGTTCATTGATTTGTATTGTTTTTCAGTTCGGCAAACGATACGTGTCTCTGATTGGCTAATTAATCTGTCAATCACAACCACTGAAATTCAAAAAAGGGACACGGATGGTGGCCAGATGATATATTTTTTATACATTGTCTGGACTTTCCAGGCAAAGTAATTAGTGACCTTTTATTTATACTAAAGCACTTAAGCTGCTAAAAATTATCTTATTTTGTTTTTTATGACATTACAGTATGTAACATGAAATTAAAAAAATTCTGTGATAAGCAGGGTGGTCGGTGCTGTTAGCAGGATGGGCCACCCTGCTTGGAGAATGGTTCAGGGAAATAGTGATTCACAGACTATAAATTAGAGCTAGCTCTTTCTATGAAGAATAAGAGAGCAATCTTAGTTTGAAAAAAAAATTGCAGCTCACTTATGTACTTATTTATGGGGTTTCCTTACATCAGTCTTGTATGAATAAATACCCAGAAATCACACAAACCACGAATTCTACATTTATCACATATAGTATATTTATCTAAGACTTCTTCAGTATCTTTTCAATTGCGGTAGATATCACAGTTGAACAGCTAACAAGCATCCAGGTGAGCTATCACTTAACTACTTCCGCCTCTCAACCTCCATAACATCCCTTTTCCGATTCATGGATACTATAAGACAAAATAAACATCCCATCTTTCTCTCTTGCTGGTAGTGACACTGGTCTAATACTTGGCCCATGAGCTCATCTGTTATGTTGGCCTCTTTAATAACATCCAGAACATGACGGGACCGCTCCAGCCACGCACCCCTCCTTTCCCAGAATTAGAGCAGGGTAAGGTGATAGGCCCCACATCTGTTGGTCTCTCAAATCCACATAGCTGCCATGGTTGAGGAGAATAACATATCCTTGCTCTCGAACTTGGCCCGAGACTAATACAGCTGAGCATGTCCTCCTCACTGGGGAAATAAAAGCCATGTGGTGAAGGGGGATAGGGCGGAGGCCGAAATTATACCCACGCTTCAGGCCCGTCCCACTGAGCCAAACAGAGGTCAAAAAGACGGTCGGGATTTTGGATAGAAAACAGCTTCCTCACTCCACAGCATTATACAGTGTTGACCCTTCAATATCGTGTTATTGATGTAAATTTGATCTAGAATGCCCTTGTAGTGAATTTGTAAAGTCCTACTGCCGAGGGACTGGTTCAGACTGCAAATTCTGCTCACTCTCAGCCTATAAGACTCTAACCTCAGTAACTTGATATTGTATTGTGCCTTTAATCTATTTGGTTTTGACGTGAGAAAACAGTTGAGAAATACAAAGCTTTTCGAAACCACTGTCCTTGTTTTTATGGTCTGAACTAAAATCATTGAACTGTGTGGCTTATACAGCTAAATAATAGATTCTCACTGACTTACTGTAAACAAGTGAGGCCTATATTATCTAGTTTTTAAATCTAGCAGGTGTGGCTTATGTTAAGGTAAGCTCAACAGTGCAAACAATTACAGTAATTCATTGTTCGCAAGATTGCTGGTTATTTTGGTAATGGATTATTATGGATATAATGGATAATTATTTTGATTATTAAATTAGTTGGTCTTAATGTCAATCTAAAATACTAAATTCACACAACTTTTATGTCATTGCTGCTCAATCTGAGGCTTTCTTAGCTTATGGCATGTTTTGAAGCCTTCTGTCCACATAATAATTAAGTTTGTTGAAATTCACTAGAAACAATACGATTTTCAAGGACTATTGAAAATTGAAGAACAATTACTGACTTCGTCGACAACTAAAACTTTTCTTTACATATACGTAAGAAAAAAAGCATATCTATTCCTCTGCAAACTTAGTTAGCATTAGGATGATGCAAAATTCAGCTATGGCCTTTAAAAGTTGCATTAGAGAGTATATTGAAGATGCTTAGAATGTGTGAGGAAAGTGTGACAACAATTATGGACTGTTTCAAATGAATAAGTGGGTTTCGAAGACAATAAAAATCATGTAGTTGTCACCGCTGAGAAAAAAACTTGATTTAAATGTTTTGCTTACCTGAGGTCTTTGTCTTGCGTCCCGCCTGTCCGCTGCCGTCCTCGTGGTCAATGGGCTGCGACGATAAAGAGAAAACACTGATCTCTGCCACTCGGACGGGAGCCTCCTTCACGTTACTGTGCAAACCCAGGATCTGGCCTCCGTCTGTGGGATGCTGCATCACCTGCACACAGCCACAAGAACCAGGATTAACAATGACTAGTGTTGTCAGAATACGAAAATCTTTAAACTTGATTTTGATACTTTGAAATGCACTCTCAATACCAATTTCGATACTACAAGAACAAAAAAATAAATAAACAAAATGTATTTCTTGATAAAAAATATAGATGTTTTTATGCTTGGGTTTCAGAAAGATGAAAAATGTGCCATAGCAACTGACAAAGTATAAGTTTTATCACCTTTAAATAGATCTTACTTTATCATTTTGTGTCAATCAAAATGCATTATTCTTCAAAACCATGACAAAGCTTTCTTTATTGCAACTTAAACAATTTTTATGTATCAAAGACTTTTCTCCTTCTCTCCTAATTCAGACATCTTTCACCGGCCGCCATGTCCAAATTGAATAAAGAAACAATTTACATTTCTTCCGTGGGTGGTAAAATGGAAGAATTTTATCTGGGTTTCTCATTTCTGAAGCGACACTGATCCAACCGAGATTGAGATGACTTCAGTCGCACACACAGTTCCGCTTGAGTAAATTCAGTCCCCGATTACAATCTGTGGCTTTGCGGTTTCTAAATAAATCTCTATTAGCACATCACAACACTCATCCTTTTCCCATTTTGAAGCACTTAAATGAGCCAAGTCGATTTACTCACATTTACAAGAGAAAACTAGTTTGCATAAACCATTTTGAATCAGGGGGATGAGTTTTCAATTGGAGCACTATCGAGAGGGTGCTTTTGATATTTTACATGATGAATTGCTACAAAGGGACAAAGCCAATTACAGCCAAAATTAACTAATTAGAAAAAGGTGTTTGGAGATTTCCTGCTTCATCTAAAAATATAGTTACATGTTAGTGCTACCACTAACATGTAGCCCTATGTTAGTGGTACAAAAAAAAAAGATACATTAAAGTGGGATTGAAAAATCAAATGCATAATCCTATAGAAAGTTAAAACAACATAAAACATTCTTCATTGATATTGATATACTGTATGTTCATGCCATACTGTGGAATATTACAGCTAAACAAACAAGATTTCCATAGAAACAAGAACCATGAGGCTTTTCTCTAGGGCATAGAAGAGTCATTATTTTGCCTGGCATCCATTCTAATCTCCTAGTATTTATTTATCAATACTGTCGATTAGTCTGGAAGTGCCGCCAGGTGATTTCATTTCAAAAAGGCGGGACTAGCAAACGCCGAGTTAACCAATCAGAAGAATAGCGGACGTGACGACAGCATCGCGTCAAGGAGCGAAACATGAACGAAAACAGCCGAGAATGGAGTTACGCATGGTAATTTTAACGATATATCCAAGTCTTTTAAAACCGAGGAGAGTGCAGCATGAAATAGTTTGTCTGATGCGGACGCCATATTGCTTGTTATGAGTAGCCTCGGGCGGCGCACGGGATGTAACGTTTTCCCCAGAACGGCTCTGATTGGACCGTTTGCCTCAAAATCGTGGAAGGAGGTGGCTATCAGGATTTGCCCATACCCACTTTCTTTCAAAATCGAAAGAAGTGTGGGAATGGCTGGCCAGGCAAGTCATTATTAGGGTGATAGAAACCTGCTCAGACAAAAAACACATATTTTTAAAATGTTTTTTGTCTAGCAAAAACATCTAAACAAAAACTAAGTTTTTGATCAAGTCTACTTCTGGACAATATTGCTGCAAAATTAACTGAAATCAAATCGAAATCGCAATGTCAATGAATACAATTCACAAAACACAAAAGCTGCAATTTTTGAAGTCCCAACATTTCCTTCACAAAAAAACAAATAATGTGATTTTTTTTGCACAAAAACTCCTAATAATTAAACAACATTAGTTATTAGGGGTGCATTGTAGCAAAGTGGGTCGTGGGTTCGACTCCCGGGTCGGACCATATCAACATCTCACGATCTCTCTGGGTGGAGTTTGCATGTTCTCCCTGTGTCACCGAGGGTTTTCTCCAGTTTCCTCCCACCTCCAAAAACATGCATGTTTAGGTTAATTGGTCATCACTGTAAATTTTCCCTGTGAGTGAAGTGAGAGAGTGAATGGTTGTCTGTCTAACTCTGCGATGAGTTGGCCACTGTCCAGGGTGTTCCCCCGCCTAAGGCCTAAAGTTACTGGGATAAGCTCCAGTCACCCACGACCCCTAACAGGAATAAGTAGTAGAAAATGAATGAATGAATGAATAAATGATTGAATAAAAAACTCCTAATACTGTACATTGGTGAACACTCTTTAAAAAAAGTTAGTTTATAAGAAAGTAGCCCAAGTATTATATATAGTATAATACTTGGGCTATAACAATACATCAACTAATCCTGACTAAAATTATCGGTGCTTTTTGCTAATCGTAATCATTAATTGAACTACTCTACTTTAAAATACGGGTGCAACAACTGCCTTATAGCAAAGACAGTTGCATTATTAAACCAAAGCTAAAAACAAAAAGCTATTGAACACTTCATTTGTAAATATTATCCAACTCTTTATTATATACTACTTCTCAATCTTTGGCTAAAAATCTATTCAAAATGTCACAATATAAATATAATTTTTTGACTAGTCAATTAATCGAAAAAAATTGCTGATGACAGGTACTACTAAAATAATTGTTAGGGTCTTAAATCGATAAATTCATAAACAGGATAGCATGTAATAAGACTGCATAATGAAAACAATTATAATTTTTAGTAAAGAAGTTGAGAAAATAACAGCTAACTGACAAAAACTCTTGACCTAAAACTATGCATCAAGGTTGACTGCATTTTAGTTTTATAATAAGTATTTGCATCAGAAAAACAATGACTCAAAATGAGACACAGTTGGTCAGTTTAGCTTTATCCGTAGAGGTTTAGTTTCGAACGAGCTCCCAAACAGTGCAGCAGTGAAATTACAATATTGCATTAGAATTGTAATGAGCTGCCAGTCAACTTCCCCCGGAGGCCATTGTTGTGAAGGAGCTGTGCATGAATTTGGACAGAGCTAGAGCTGTAATTAGGCCGACTGAGAGGGACCTGTGGAGCTGTTGAGCGGAGAGTTTCTCACACAAACACCTCTATGACAAATCATCTTTTTAATGATATGTGAGGGGGGTCCGAAAAACTGTGTAAGCAGCATTTCAGATGAGACAATTAGGTGCAATTCAGATAACTGTACAATGAGAATAAAGACAATTTGGGGGAAGTTAAGGATGTGGCCACAATCACCCTGTCAGGTTTTAGTCAATAGTGTTTTAGACGACTGAATTTCCATTTGTAGATCAGGAGTTTAATTGAAATCAGAAAGACTTAAATGATCCAACAGCAGAAAGAAGAAAGCTATGCCGGGAACAAATATGTCTTACAGAAACACATATTTTTTTAACTAAATAATGGTTTGAATAAACCCATATACTATGAGGAGTAAAATAAAACACACAGATTATATCAGGAAAACATATATTTTAAGATTAACAAACTAGCTAATAACCAAATATGAGGCTTTGTAAGTAGAACAAAAATTTCTTTTGTCTTTATACAAAATATCTTTTTCCTTCAATCTTTATTTACTTACTTAAAGGACATCTGGTTTTGTTTTAAATTTTCTGTGCAAATGTAGCATTGTGTGTTTTGGATCATAAATACAGCGACCACTGGTAAAGTGACCATTATTCTAATGTTACATATTGACAGTAGAATAGATTCACTGCTTTAAACCATTGTTTCTAACAGTGATTTATAATTGAGCTAAAGCCATTTTCCAAAAGCCTTCACGACCATGACATTCCTTGATTTCTGGTACTGCAGTCTAACTCTGGATGTACACCGAGGGTGAGTTTGGCGAGGGCCGCGTAGAACTTAGAAAGTGCTTACAATCAGTCTTGTAAAAAAAATCAATGGTGTAACCCGCCTCGCAGTCAGTGTACAACCAGGGTAATAAAGTAGAGGTGCATAAAAATGTGCTCAAAAATGATTCCACTAAAATATACTTCTATTGCATTAACATTTTTCTAGAGTTTATAGTCGTATCACAACCAAGTCCAGCAACTCCACTTTCTAATTAATCCATCTATTACATTTCACATTCAATCCAATACTCATCTGTTATGTGTAAACGTGCACACACAAAAACTTTTGCGGTCCAGATGGCTCATAATATCAGGCGGCAAAAAGTGCGACCCACATGAATCATCAGAAGTTAAACGCAGCGGCCTCGTTCTCCAGCGCGCCCTATTACAGCCCTGTCAATCACTGTCACACAGCCGCTCGCTTCAATCGGGAGGCGGACGGCAAAATGACACCTTTCTCTGGACAAATGAGACGTCTGACAATGAGACGAGATGTGATGTAATCAGAGGAGGCATTAGAGTAGAGAGACTGAAAAACATATTACGGAATAACTGTTTCTGTAGTTATATTTTCGATGACAATAAAACAAATGAAGAAATAGATTGATAGCTGTACATATCCCCATTTTCAGGGTTTTTGCATGGGCTAAAGAAAAGCCAACCTAAAAAGAAACATGATGCGTTGCTTGAACACTTAACGGAAACACCAGAGGGCATATTCTCTATGCATCACTGAAGTCATATCTTCTCCCTCTGAGCTCTGCCTACAACCTGCACTGAATAGTACAGTGTCCTGCAATCATTAGATCACAAGCTCAAACCACGCCGAAGCAGTCCTATCAGAGCAAATTTAAATGTCCGGAGAAAATTCTTTAATTATTGTACATTATTAAGCCTGTTCATATTGATGATTAGAAGAGGATACAGGTGTGTGTAAGCAGCACAGGTGAGGGTTGTGCAGGTGTGTGTAAGCAGCACAGGTGAGGGAGTGGGAGGTGAGTGTAAGCAGCATAGATGAGGGAGTGGGAGGTGAATGTAAGCAGCACAGATGAGGGAGTGGGAGATGAGTGTAAGCAGCACAGGTGAGGGTTGTGCAGGTGTGTGTAAGCAGCACAGGTGAGGGATGTGCAGGTGTGTGTAAGCAGCACAGGTGAGGGTTGTGCAGGTGTGTGTAAGCAGCACAGGTGAGGGATGTGCAGGTGTGTGTAAGCAGCACAGGTGAGGGTTGTGCAGGTGTGTGTAAGCAGCACAGGTGAGGGATGTGCAGGTGTGTGTAAGCAGCACAGGTGAGGGATGTGCAGGAGTGTGTAAGAAGCACAGGTGAGGGTTGTGCAGGTGTGTGTAAGAAGCACAGGTGAGGGAGTGGGAGATGAATGTAAGCAGCACAGGTGAGGGAGGGGCAGGTGTGCTCTCGCAAGCCATGACATGTGGGGACCTGACCCTGTTTGCACACGGCCATGTGGGGACCTAAAACCTTGTGGGGACTTCACTTGAGGTCCCCACAGGCACAATGCTTCTGATAGGCTGGAAACAGCCTGGAGATGGTCACATGACTTTTTCTCAAAAGTCCCCAGAGGACACTAAACATGATTTAGTGTGAGTGCATGCGACCCTAGTGGACACACTGAGGTACTACAGTCCTCATAAGACATCTTGTTCTTAAAGTGTGTGCCACCAGGTCCCCACATGGTAGCGCCCCCACATGGCCATACTTGGTATTGCAGGATGTTTATGATATAAATACTAATATTAATTGTTTTTAACAAACATTAACAGAGTTAGAGTTAACACAAGCCCAAATTAAGTAGATAAACAGTAGATACGACTTAATTTTCTGTGATTTGGAGAAAAAGAAATTTAAAAATAAATCTTCGTCGTTGTCTGGTGGGTGTGCGTGGTACTACATGACTTGCGAGTCCCCATAAATCGCCAAAAGCATGAAAAACTCAAAAAAAAGAAAACAATGGAGTTTTTGGTTCACTTTTTTTTCTGGGCTTCTATGTTCAAGAAAAAAATGTGACACTGGCTTTGGTGACGTCATCTCCTTCAGAAAAGTGAGGTCCCCATATGACACCGTTGTGCTTGAGGTCCTCATTGAACTGGTCTTACAAGTATGTGTGTGTAAGAAGCACAGGTGAGGGATGTGCAGGTGTGTGTAAGAAGCACAGGTGAGGGTTGTGCAGGTGTGTGAAAGAAGCACAGGTGAGGGAGTGGGAGATAAGTGTAAGCAGCACAGGTGAGGGAGGGGCAGGTGTGTGTAAGCAGCACAGGTGATCGCCTTGCTCTATAAGAGGTTAATTTTGCTGATAGTGTGAAAGTCATGCACTTAAAAATACACTTGATGCAGCTCCATACCTCAGCCATATTGATGACTCCCACTGCTAAAGTCTTGTAGCCCAAAATGGTTCGGTTCTTGTATCGTTTCCGCCTCTGCAGCATGATCTGGAGTCTGTTGGAGTCTCTCTTCAGAAAGTGAGGGTACTGTAAATAAAAACACACGATGTATAAATAATAATGGACACAGTTTGTATAGGATTTAAACTGCAACAGCAAAGTGAAGATGTAAGAGAATCAGAATATACAGAATTTAGGAAAAGATTAATATTTTCCAATTTATTTAGCCTTTTCAAAACAAAATAAAATGACCGTTAGTAATAATTTTATGAACCTATGTGTATCAGACTGGGTCCACTAACATATAGCACTACTCTGGCTCCCAATTTGACGTGAATTTTTTGATTCAAAATCCCCAACCGAATAATTAGGCTAATAAATTAATTCTGTTCCATTTAAAACACAAATTATTATGCATTTTTATTCAATCGGAGTTTAAAACCTATTACAAACCTACATTATTTTTTTGTTTTTACGAGGCTTCCTATTTTTGTATCTGCAATTTTGTGTCACACTTTCCACTGTCTAACATCTATTTTTCTGGAGACATTTATTACAATGTCAATAATTTAAAGAGTTTAAGAAATTCTGCAGCATAATAAAAACACCAAACTCGATTTGAATTAATTGCTTAGCATAAATGTGGCAACACATTCAAAGAAATAGCTCTTTTTTATTGTTTTCATAGATTCAAAGCTTGTAAAAGGTCAGGCCTAAATTCTGCACCTGCGCTGTCTGAACTATTTTTAACTTGGTCTACTTAGGAATAAACCAATGACTCTCTTTTTTTTTCTGTTCAAGCAACATTCTTTCAGTTTGACTGGGCCTTTTTATTGTGGACAGAAAGCGGCCAATATGTAAATGACAAAGTAGCCTCAAGGGGAACAAGCTGGCCTGTCAGAGTAATGTGTTTTAGATAAGGAAAGTCAATGCAAAGTCTATTAACACAAGAAAAGTCAAATTGAAAATGAGAATAGAAGAAAATAGTGGCATGATATTAAAAATTAAGAATTAAAAGCAGTTGTTTCTAAAGGCTTTGAGGCCAGGTTGGTAAAATTTAGTGCCTCCAGCTCTCAAACAATCTATTTAGTTTAGGGATAAATGCTTTGTCAAATTAATTAGAAAGCAATTGAATACCAAATTATTGCTGATGTTCAATTGCTTGATGACTTGAGTTCATATTGGTGGGTCTCCATTTTTTTTTCTACTTTTAGTTGTCATTTACAGACCATTTTTCACATACTGTATATTGCAGGTATTCAGGCGATGGGGCAAAAAAAAGGTTGCTGTTAGAAGAGGTGGGCAGCAAAAAATAACACTTTGAACATAAAATATTCAAAATCTGATTTACGAATTGCTTGCACAAAATCTACTGATCTTTTGTACAGTATTGGTACTTAAATACAATTCTTAGTTATGGCCAGCTGATAAACTATCATTCGTTTTGAGGTATGATTGCAAGCCTGTATGTTTCAAAACCTTTGTCATTTAAAGTGTGTATTACAGGTTAGCATGGCCTTACATAGCATTGAGGTTTATGAGGTCTGGACCTCAGTATTTTAGACTAATTTCTACTCATAAAGTTTGCAGGAAAGATTATTATGTTTGCTTGAGAAATTGCTTATTTTCACAATCAGAAAAGCACTACAAGGTAGAATAAATGGTCATATAATTTAGCAAAAGAAAACAGTTATTATAAAATGCCCAAGATTACATGAAATTATATAATTTTTCAGGAACAGACCCTTTCACCAGTAGGCCAACTGTTACAAGGAAGTCTTAAAAGTTGAATGCTAATTAAGTTGGCTAATAACAAGGTTTTGCCATTGTTATTTGAACACTTTTGAAATAAACTTACTGACCTCAGTTTTCTAAAATTGTAAAACTAGAAAACATTTTTAACACAAGACAAATTACACCAAACTAAGTCATACCTAGTCACTGAGTATATGTAACTACTCATCTCTGAATATAAATAAATGAAAGAAGAATCTTGTCATGAATAGAAATAAATGGGTTCAAGTTCAAATTTATGGATGATCTCAGAAAATGTTCTCTTTACTTCTTTAATTGTAGAGGCTATTCAAAATGAAACCAGATATTTAAAGCTAATAGAGTCAGCAGCACTCCAACTGTAAATTAGTAAACAGTGTCATGAAAGACAAATTCTCGCGCCGGGTCTAACACATTGGCTGTGGTAAGGCAGAAACAGTGTGTAGAGGAGGAGGTGGTGGTTTTGGTGAGAGCACATGCGTTTCTATGGAGCTGGTGCATGAGTGAGACTTTTCACTGTGTAATGCGAGTAGTCATGCCTGTAGTGAGAAAGTCAGCTCCAGATCTGTCTCCATGAGGCCGCTGGGAGGGAGGATGTACTCGTTTGATCGCAGGAGTCGCTTCGAGCCCTGGAAAAAAAAAAACACACACACAGAAAAACAGAATTTAGCTACAAGCATGAATGCATTACATGTTGACGATTATAATTACAACTTATAACAAACGTCACAGTAAAAGTTCTTTTTCTAGGTCTTTAGACAGGGTTATTGAACTTTTTCCAGAGGTGTCATTAGCGCAATTTCCTTGGATTGTAATTTTATATTGAAACTTGTTTGATTTTGTTATTTCTGTATTTAGTTGTGTGTTTGGTCAGCCTTCCTGTTTTGTTATTTATTTGCCTCGCCCTAATGTGTTTTACTTGTCTATATATATCCTTTGTTTTCTTTTGTATTTTGTTGGTAGGTTTCCTCCGGTTTCCTCCTACAACTAAAAACATGTCCATTAATGCCTCCCCTGACCCTTCCCCCAGGGCTCCCCTGCAAAAGAGATTCTTAATCTCAGTGGGACTTCCCTGGTTAAATAAAGGTCAATTAAAATTAATTAATTAATTAGGGTTAGGTGCGTTTTTTTAGGCTTTGAAGAACGACTAACCCCAAATCAAATGGATAAACCAGGACTAAACCAGACAAAAAGAAATGTATTTTCCAATGATGGGAACATAGTCAGGCGGCTATGTTTTTTGGTTGGAGGGCCTTATTGGCGCCTGGGCCTTACGTTGAATAGCTCTGGGCTATGACATTTATGTCTCATTATTTTACAATTAATTTGTTATACATGACAATAATAATCTAAAATGGCAATAGGTTCATTAACTTAATATTCTTATTTGACTGCATGCTTCTATTTTCCTGCTGCTGAACTGTGTGTTGCAACACTATAATGTTCCCATTGTGCAACAAATAAAAACTCATCTTAAAACTGCAGAAATTACAATATAAGAGAGAATATTAAAGGTATATGATTCATACCAAAGGTTGTCTAAACATGGGAAAAAGGAAAATCTGATATGTCACCATATTCAAAACTTTATATAATCTCCAAGTTTTTGCCAATGATATATATATATAATATTGTCCTACCTGACACTGCCACCACGTATGATTACAC
Organism: Mugilogobius chulae; assembly: GCA_038363315.1. Classification (NCBI taxonomy): domain Eukaryota; kingdom Metazoa; phylum Chordata; class Actinopteri; order Gobiiformes; family Gobiidae; genus Mugilogobius; species Mugilogobius chulae. The sequence continues at coordinate 39,122,561 of CM076407.1, forward strand.
AACCTCTTACACAAAACCTAGCATATATTTCACTGTTAGCACTTACTACACTAATCACTCCATCAGGTCTATTTCCGTGGCTGGCACAGAGTCCATTTGACCAAGAAGCCAAAGGATTTATCTGTCACACAGTCCTTAAAGAACCTTGGCTTTTAGCAGGTTTGCCTTGGATTAAGTCGATCATGTTTCTCATCAAGTTCCCATTTCAGTCAGGCAAATTCTTTCTATATTAAATCCTCCCAAATTAGCAAGTGCATGTACAGTTAATTAGGATTAAGAGTACAAATGTATGATGTTGGCATGTGTTTTGTTGTAAATGCAGTTAAGAGCAGATGTCGTAGATTCCTGCAGGTATGAAGAAGTTTCAGCTCTATGGGCCGGTAAAGTGATCTCCCCTCTGACATAATAGAGTGGTGAGAAATGCCTTGATGGTTCAGTGGGTACAATATTGGTGTTGCTAAATCTTGTCACAGAACTCAAATAGAAAACTTGGCACTGTGCTGCTGCTGCTGCTGAGACATCAACATAACAAACTCTACCTAATACAAAAAAAAAGAAAAGAAGCTTTATTCAAAAAACAAACTAAATGCACAAGTTACTTGAAGCTGAACAATAAATCAACTTTTTTGGCTGGTATGCTGTGCATATGGTGTCTAAATAAAATTGCCTATACTATTCTGGCAACTATAGTGCGAAGTTTTTAATATTTTTAAGCGTGGCCTGTCAAATTGTTTCTTATCACAAATACCTGCTGTCAAACCTGCTCCTTTCCACTCTCGCATTTGGTTTACAATTAACAAAAAACTTTAGAGAAGTTTAAGGTGCTTAAAGAATAAACAGTCATAATTGTTGTAGCATTAATCTCCAGTATACAATTTGAATAGGAGCTCCAAAAGCAATTATCAAAATTCAAAATTGTTAATCTTATAATAAGTGAAGAGGGAGTTCCTTAACCAGCTGCCAGTTCGCAAGTAAGATTTATCAGTTCAAGTGGCATTCCAGTGCATTTTCTCAGGTAAAAAGTGGGAAATATCCCAGTTATTACCTGGAACCATTAACTTTCATAAGGCTACATTAATCAAAACAATGTAAAAAAAAAATGGATTGGAACAATGAAAAAACAAAAAAACATGTAAGTACTTCAAAGGCACACTATTTCAATCACTCTGTAGTGAATATGTCTTAAGCAACGGAGTATATATTCAGTTTGATGCCACAATCTTGAATTCCATGCATTTTACTTGAAAACCTAGGGCCTATAAAAAATACATGTTATATTAAAAAAAAAAAATGCATTTTGTTCATGCAAGTTTTCAGATTACATATTAAAACTGGAGAAAAAAAAGCAAAACAAAAACATACTTTATGAGCTTAACATAAAAATAGGTAATTTTGTAGAAAGAAAGTAGAAAGTGCACCACCTTATTTACATTTCAGGGAACGAAATAGGGATGCATGCATGTTTATGTCTGATTCCAGGAAGATATATAGTTTTAGTGTGGGTCCTGAAATAGCTGATAGCCGTGCATACCTGACATATCACAGCATCACAGACACATCTTAGTCTGCAGATAAAAATAAAGCTCTTTGACACATAAGCTGGTGTCAAAGCATCGCTGCTTTACTGTCTCTGAAGCAAAGGTGTGACAGGAGACGCCGCAGGCAATTAGCAGCACAGCCAGAGCGAAAAAACATCACATAAAGTCTGATTATGGCACCAAATGACTTTTATTTTTAGCAGAACAGAGGAGAGACCTGAACTTTCTTTTGCACTTTATTTTTCAAAAATGACATGGTCTATCCATCAAATATGTGTGGTTTTACAATGGGCAGTAGCATTTCAATATTTGTTTTCTATTTCAGATGCCTTTTGAATTCTTCTACAAGTATATTTTGGCAATAAACTTTTGCATAAGGCGTCAGGTTAGAACCTAAGCCAAGTCTTAATCAGAACAGCATCAATTCAGTATCTCAGACATCCTCAATGTTGACATTTAGAATAGTTTTGTTCCGATACCACTTTTTTGGAACTGATTCGCGATACTGACTCTTAGTCTCAAAGGTGTTGATATGGAAACCAGTCCTGATACCAAATATAGCATTGTAAAGAAGTAAACTAAGCATACTCTTGTTTTACTCAAAATAAAATCAATAATCAGTTGGCTATTAATAATGACTTTTGGAAACCCGATTCATAAATCTCAAGAAGCAAAAAATATTGGCTATATACTACATAAAATACTATTACTTCATTAAAAGTCATGTGTTTAAATGTTAATGTAACTCTATGTATTTGGATTTAGAAAACATTTTTTTAGTCTACTGTAGTTGTCACTAAACATAATTGTGTTGGGTTACATATAGGCCTAATCTTATTTAATCTCTTTCTACCTCTGGGTGTAATAAAAACACCAGTGAGGCCTGTAAAAAGACGCTCATCCTAATGAAATGTTAGCAGGTTTGCGTTGCTAGGTAGCGCTGCTGTTGAACCATTTTTAAAGATCAAATGAAACATCACAAAGGTAACACGGATGTTTGTCTGTATATATGGAGTATTTTTATGGTTTGAAGAGTCTCCACAGAGTCTTTTTCTAGCTGCTCTGAGTGTTAGCTGTAGCATTAGCCACGAGCAGAAAAACGGCATCTATGGCTCTTCATTAAAGACAATACAAGGCGGCATCTGATAGGAGATTTTGTATGAGTACTCATCGATACTGATACAGCAAAAAAGCACAATATTTGAGGTTTAGCTGATACCAGTGTCAATATCAGAACAACCCTTATTTAGAATTCTGTGATGTCGTCTGTTTAACCACTTTAGAAGCTATAGACATTTTGGAAAACGCTTCTCCACATTTTGATTGAGTGACAATAACAACACTTGATAAAATATATTTCTTGGTCTCCTTTTTACCTGTTTTGTAAGCTTTTCTATTATCACAGCAATAGTGCAGACTTTAGCTAGCTTGTTTGCTAATGACAGTTAGAGACTCAGAAGACTCCTACTACATACGACAAAAGCTTCACTCATTAAACGGATTAAAAATCAGTTTACTTAGGCGTAGAAAGGTAATGACCTGAACAGTGTGGGGTCGGAAAAGTGTCTCAGTGAGAATTATGAGAGAAACAAGTGTAGTTTTTCTGCTTTTCTAACACTACTTACCTAATTTTCTCTTTTTATGTCACATACAAACTCAATATTAAGCAGTTGTGGTTGTTTATATTTATTATCAGACTGTAAATATTTTTTCTGCTTTATTATAGCAGTGTTTCAAGTCCTTACAAGATAAATTGTAATTTGTGACTCATTCATTTTCGCCACTGTTACAGAATTCTGTGGCGTCATTCATTTAATCTCTACAGCAAACTCCGCGTCGAAAGAGCCTTGATGAGAAGTGCGACGTTCTGCCTGAGAAAAGAAAAGAACTGCATCGGTCTACGTCCAGCTCTACACAAAGCAGCCTTGTATGCGTTTTCTCTCTTCATGCTAAGGGCTGGTACAACGAAGCGGAGCACAAAGGCAAAGCACTTTCCAACTGCCTCTGATGGACGAACAATAACTGTGCCGGAGAGGAGGGATTCACTATGTCCTCTGCACCCCCCTCGCTCTGTCCTACGCACTGACATAAGCTCTTTTCTGGGGCCGGATGGGGACATTATGAACCCGCTAAACTAATGAACTCTGCTTCTGTGAGAAAGGACATATCTGTAATAAATCAAATTAAAAGGACAATATAGACCATAGAAGATATAAAACACAATTGCACAATGTAAAGGCTTGCATTCTGGCGGGAATTAAAAGATGGGAACATTCATTCGTGTGACTTCAAAACACCTTCGTAAAAAAATACTTTTTCATCAACTTGCATATTTTGAATCTATATTATAGCCTATGTTAATATAATACTTTAGCACACCAACAGTAAAGATATTACTGACAAAATAAAGTGTTGATGGTCTACCAACAATTATTTCACCTCAAGCAAATCTACAATCAGCACCAGTTGTTGAAAGTCAAGCAGATTTACAGAAAATACAAAACTGTTCGATACAAATTGATAAACATTCTAAAAACTTAACTTAACAAAATGTGTATTTCTTCTAATTGTCTGCTGCTCTATGCAGAGCAAAGATCATGGTCTATGTAGTTCCCTTTGTCGATAGTTGATGCTGCAACTAAACAAACTTAAGAAAGAAGCAACTTGAAAAACTTGTCCTTATGAATCTAAATGATATACTCTAACTCTACAGTAAACACATGCACAAGCGAGATATCCACTTTTTAATAATCATTATTCCAAAATGTTCCAAAGAAAGTACTGGGACAATATATTTTCATACAGATCTGTTTTGTATCATAGCAGAGACTGTGTACGGCAACTGTTTGATGGCATTCTGTATTAATGTACAAACTTTAAGGCTTTGTTACATTCACACATGAATTCACACAAAGCTGGTGCTCACATAAGGACTGTCAACAACAAACCTTTACATAATCACTCAGCAGCAAAGCAGACTGATAAAGAAGAAAAAAAAGAAATTACAACCGTCTTTTTTTTTTATTTTAATGTACATGCATTTAAATAGACATCGCATTTGAATTTCTATTAGTTAATTCTGGAAATCTGGAAGAAAATCTACTGTTGAATCTACTGTTTTGTAACTTGACTTTGTTCATGCTTTTCAATAATTATGGTTAGAGTTATATTGAAAACGCAATACAAATATAACTGGACTTCATGTATCGTAACCAATATAGTGACAAAGTGTATTGTCCCAGAGCAAGAAGAACGTTATCTGACCAATCAAATCTTTCTACCATGAGTCATACCTGGACGAACAAGGGATTACACCCACTTGTTTCTGAGGTCTGTCAAAGCTCATACCTGGATACAAAAAACAGACAACAGCTGTGTGTAGTAACAACTTAACAACATAACATCTTGAATCAGTAACATCTAACAAAACTCAGCAGCATTGCCCTGATTTTTTTTCGAAACTCGCAAAAAGCAGAAGTAGAGTCGCTCCTCCTTATTCCATTGCCGACGGGAAGTAGCTTAAGGTCAGGACAAGTGAAATTGCATTAGAGGGGCTTTAGGCGTCGGAGGCTTCTGCTTGCCCCCAACACGCAGCTCTACATAATTGGATCATATCTAAGTGTACAGCCACTCGCACTAAATGAGAACTGCATGCCTCTCCTTCGCTTTCCACCTGACACAAATGTCTGGAAACAACCTCAGGCAACTCCCGGCGCAAAATAGAAGAGTAAAAAATGCATAATCAGGTTGTGCATTTGTAGCACTGGGACACTTGTAAAGCTGTGCAGCAAACTAAGCAGATAATTACAACCTAGATACAAAAGGAGGAATTCTGTGCAATTATATGTAGGAGAATTTGCGGTAGTTCAGAATTACTATGGAGCTTTCTGGTTTATGAATTTTGTTTTAATAAGAAAGCAAAACACAACTTTTAAAATATGAATTCTTTGATTAATTGATTAGGCTTAAAGTCTTGCAAATAAGAGATTACGATAGAATTTTGCTGAAACAAAACTGAAGTTATTTGAAAACATCCTGGAGGTGTAGATTTCCAGAAAAAATGGGCTTTCATCGAAAAACAGCAAGGGACATGTTTTGGAGCCTTTGTGTATAGACCAGTTAACAAATACTGTGATTGAGTATTTCGATAATAAATTGTGATTATGATGTTGCAGCTATTTATACTAGATATTCCACATGTGGATTTATAACCACATTATCTAATAAACAAAGAAATAAAACAGCATAAACATTTAAAGGAGCCATGGATTTTCATAGTTGGCAGTGCTGGCTAAATTCTCAGATTGAAAATACACTGGACTAGCCATACCTCACACTCAATTCAAAACAATTGAGAATGGTTTTCCTAAGATGAAAAATTAACAAATTGACAATGCTTGTATATGGATTAAAAATAGCAAATCTAATCAGCAAATCCTGCACTGGAGAATACAAGTGCTCTGTTTTCAGAACCACTGAAAAACTACTGCATAATTGTTAATTTGTATGGGGGGTTAGTGACAAACTAATCTTAAATTATTCTGGAAAACAAATGTCCTTCTCTATGTAGTGAAAATTTAAATTTTAAAAACAGTTTGGATTTTCTTGTTATAACTGCCTTACTTCTCTCTATGAGTCTGTCACATTTACAACCTTTATGTTTTATAACAGACTTGAAAATTGCTGGATTTCTTTGACAATGCTCTTATTTGGAACTTAGTATATTTGACTGTCCCGGCTGTTTGGAGAGACCCAGGTGTCTCCATGGCGACGGACAGCAGATTTCCCAGGAAACCAGAACCTCTGGGAGACTTTAAACTGCCATTTTGTCCCGGCCAAAGAGTTCATTATGAGGCTGTGAGAGCTGCAGTCGCCACTTAACCAGATGAGGCTCGAACCAACGCTGCATCTACAACAAACCCATGATGTTACAATATAAAATTTTAGTGCTGCGATTAATTTTTCTTTTAAATTGTTACGATTATATTTGCTTGTTCTCACAATTATATTGTGTTTTGAATAATGATGTTTATCAATTAACCTAGTAATCTTGACATCCCTGCCCATGATATGAGGTTGTTTTGAGGACTTGTCATTCTGTCTGTGCAAATAAAACTCTTTTGTCTTCTAAGGTTCACTCCAGGACATGCGTCTTGTTTTTGAAGATCTATTACAAATGGGAGCAATTTGGTTCAAGAAGCAGCAATATCAGAAGAACAAATCAAAACTCTTGTTGGAGGTCTATCTTGTACTAGCTTTAGAAAAAAAAAATATGGTGAAACAAATATAAGCAGAAGTAAACTTTCTTGAATCCCCTGTGAGGGAAATTCACCCTGCATATCATGGCTTTTGTAACATTCACTTTTCTAATACCCAAATGTTTATCTTATATGCTCCTTAACATTACAAGGGGGCTAATTTATCGGGGAACTATGGCAACTTGATAACTACTACCCTCTGATTTCTCCTACTTTCTACTAGTTCGTCCGAGGTCTGTTTTTTGCTATTCACATGTTGTCTCCTGTCCCTGAAACAGTTTCAGATGCCGGTGTTCCAGTGTCCCACTTCCCCTCTCCTGGATTAGCTGTCCTCATCCTGCTAGATGAGTTGTTTCCCTGTGCTAATGGACTCTACAGACATAAACTCTACACATGCAAATGGATGTGCGTCGGTCCTTGTCACAGCCTGTCCGTCTATGGCAGTGGACTCTGTGCTACTCTTCGAGGTTTCTTTTATACCTGCTTTTTATTTGTTTTTTTTGTTTGTTTGTTTGCTTTTGAGTTTTTCTGTGCGGAAAAGGAAAGTCTAAGAACAGAGTATGCCCTGGGGCAATTATTCATTTGCTTGTTTACTTTTGGACAATCTGCTTTTTTTTCCCCCAAGCAATGTTTCTGATTTTCTAATGTTTTGCTTGCTATTGACTGAATGTATGACTGTTTCAATGTTAAAAGCAGTAATCTTGTGAAGTCCTTATCAAGCTTCTGTAAATGTTAAAGAAAAAAAAAGCATGTGGAATTCTCTTATTATCTGCATATAGAACATATAGTCAAATCAACCAAGAATGAATCAGACTCACATTGTACACTAAACCTGAAAAATAAATAAATAAATAAAAATAAATCACAAATTACCATTCCTCTCCCTCTTCTTACACACAAGCCTTAACCATCTCCATATACCGCCCTACATACTGTACAGAAGCCTATGCTCTTCAAATCCAACCTGCTGCAAATTACATTTAATGCCCCACTTCAGAGCAGAGCTGTGCCTATCCTCCGGCTGCTCACAGAAACGCCACGATTTCACGCTTCACAAACAACATGGATCCTGCCGCTGCACTTGGATGGCTGCTTCTGCATCTCCTACACCACGGCAAAGGGGGAGCGAGCTTGTTTGTATTGAAAGAGACTCACTCTGTTGTGCATAATACTTCAATTACGCTGCAATTGTGAGAGTCTTGAAGGAAAACAGTTAATTAACATGCCACAGGAACACGCGTCTGGTCTTCAAAGCACAACAAGAAGCGTTCCTCGATGTATTAAAATGTCAAAGAATCCCACTGGAACCAGGCGCGATGCTTTAGCTTGTTTTGTTTCTGAGCATCTTTCTCATTAGTTTTTGAAAAAGATACTCAATGACAAACAAATGAGAACATGCTAAACATAGAACACGCAATACATGTTTAATGACAGCAGAAGCAAATTGAGTTTAGTAGCTTTTTCAAATTAAACAGAGGATATTAGTGAATGTCAATTTTAGCATCATAATCCCTGAATAGCTGGCGAATGAGACAAAATACAAAATTTACGGAGTTGTGGCTCAAGCAGCAATTCTTGTATGACATGGGTTACGAGGCCCATTTTATTTTTTCTTAATTCAATGTTACTAAAGATATAGAGTCACTTAACCCAATCAGAAACAAATTCAAGTAATACAATAGTTAAAACGATACTGTAATCATTTTATGTTGTTGTATTGATCTCCATCTACCTGTCCCTGAAAAGGAAATCTTGACTGTACCGGTTTTCAAAAGAAAAAAAAGGTCTGAGATTACTGTCATTAGAGATTCTTTGTCACTTCACTTGTCATATCTGTGGGATAGTAGAAAAAGGTCTCAAAGTTGTCATTTGGACAGTCAGTGTTTTCGAAGATCGAAACTTTGATGACAACTCTGAAGCCTTTTTTTTTCTTTACTATGGATCACTCCTGGTCCTGGATGAATGAGGGATCACTACAAAAAACGCCACTGAGCGCAGCATGTCTGCGAGGTCACTGTCCTTCTTGTGACAAGTGACTGAAATACTTACTACTACTACCTACTTCGGCCTCTTGGATTATCTGTCCTCGTCCTACTAGACAAGTTGTTTCCCTTTGCTAATGGACTCTACAGACATAAACTCTATATCTGCAAATGAATCAGTCCAGATCAAATCTACAGCCTAGCAGTGGACACTGTGCTTCTCTTTGAGGTTTTTCTTTTTTGACCAATGACTGTTTCGAATTTTCAAATGTTTTGTTTCCTGATGAATGACTGTTTCAATGTTTGATTTTACATTATGTTTGTTGAAGCAGCAATCTTGTGAAGTCCTCAAAAGCGACTTTTGTGATTTTAAGTTTTGTCGTTAAAAAAGTTTATGCTAAAAACAAGTCCCATTGAGTAACTTTTATATATACATTTTAATAAAAGCCTGCTTTTGCCATTTAAATGTTTTTGTTGCACCAAATTATTATTATAATAATTACTCTTTACTTTGAGAGCGCTTGCATGGATGCACATTGTGTCAAAGAATGTATTAATCTCTAAGAATGCACATGTTTTGCTAATTAATAATATGGTTTTTAACATTTGCGTCTGTCCTGTGTTAAAAATTCTACTAACTTAACTAAACTACTAAAGGCTGACAGTCCTAATAATTTTAGGACGATAAGAGCTGTTTTGCTCTCTACAAAGCAGAAGCAAATTGTGCAGAATAAAATTCATTGATCCGATTCCTCACCATCTCTTCCCATGTAAAGCTCTTTCTCATTCAGTGGAGCTTAATTGCACTTGTGAACAGATCATTTCCTGTCTGGAGTGTATCTGACCTAGTTTCATTAGTGAAGCATTAGATTCGTCCCATTTACATAATCGCACAACCCACAGATAAAAAATGTGTAAAACATGTCTGCTAGAATGCATTATTAATCATTAAATCCTTCTTAAGGTGCTAATGCTGCACCTGTGACTCACCAAAGCTTCTTGTGCTGCAGCTCAGGCTCTTTTTTATCAATCACTGAGATTAGCTGAACGCATTGTCATCGTCTAGGCAACCAGCAGCCTCGGGTCTGCACAGTGCGTCACACGACTACTGCAATTGTGCGGTGGCAGACCAAATACTAAGGATGGGACGATTCTGTTTGTCACTATCCGACTCTTGTCTCAATATATGGGTCACGATTCTGATATATTTTCGATTTTGTCTAACAAGGACAAAATAATGCTTTGGTGAATAACAATATTACTGCTTTAATTTAGTTTTTAGACCATTTAGCATTTTGAGTTTTGCAGACAGTGATTGCAATATTACTCAAACATTTATGAATGAAAGAAAAAAAAAACTTTAGTTTGGCATAATATGGGATTTTTAAGAGATTGTCTGAAAAAGTTTAGCTTTCAGTCATTCCTGGGTCAATTTTCGTGAAACAAAAATGACAATAATACTGCTGTTTCCTTCCTGTGAATGAGAGATTACTGTGGAACCTTTTCTTAACGGCACAAAAATGACAAAACAGAGCTATGGAGGGACACATGAAGATCAAACCCGACACCAGAATTGAATTGAGACACTATTAGGGCTGGGCGATTAATCGCATTTGCGATTATATCGCGATATGACAAGACGCGATTATGTAATCGCAGAGACGTGCGATTATTGGCCATGTGCGTTTTGTTTTGGAAGTAACTGAAGCGCCGCGTGTGAGTGCGGCCGTCTGACTGCAGCGCCTCCGGTCTGCAGCTTCATGTTACGCTCCACCGACACCTCCGTGTGTTTGTGCTTCACTTTTCTCTCTGTAATTCGTGTGCTCATGAGATCAACGACATGTAATGACAATACCAGGCTCACCGGTGTAAAACTGTGCTCTTGTCAAAACTACAGCAAAGGATTTAGACTTAAAGCGGCGGTGAACGAGGTGAGCCTGGAGCCAGTGCTGTACTGCCTTCTTTCTCTCTTTTCTCCACTCTCCCCGCGAACTCTCTTCGTTAGTGACACGAAACAAAGACATAATAGCTGTTTCAGGTGAATGTCTATCGCCTCTCTTTGCCTTTTAGCGCGTATGTGCGTGTGCCTCTGACTTTAAAATCCCACCGCGTTACGAGTCCGCGCTGTAACATGAAGTGGTCCGCGGTGACGCGCTGCCAGACGAAGGATAAACTATTTAATTCCAAACACGGAGCACTCCGGTTCTCTGCGTGGACAGGGACAGGTAATCGTCCCGCCTTCTGTCCTGTCTGTGGAGCGGGGGATGAGCGAGCGAGGGGCAGAGACTGAGAGGGGGAGAAGGAGAAGCAGCAGCAGCAGCAGCAGCAGCCGAGAGACGCGTGCGTAAAGTTAAAGGGGAACACACTTAGTTTGGATATGAAAGCATATTTTACACTGAGTAGCTCTGGAATTAAATCTAAGTTACAGATATCACTTATTTGCACTTAAATAAAATACAGTCAAGTTTAGTATAACTGGTTCATGTCTGTAAAAAGCAGAGCTGGTTAGGCTATAGCCTATATAGTTTTATCCACCTTCACAATTAAACGAGTTAATTAATCTTGTTGATCTAATCAGTGTTGGGGGAAATGCATTGAAAAAGTAATTAGTTACTCATTACTTTTTACTTTTTGAAAATGTAATTAGTTAAACTATAGTTATTGCCTCAATAGTTTTGCCCCAACTTAGTTATGGATTACTTTGTGTGCATTATTGCAAACATCAATCAAAAATGGGATTTAAAATTGTATCATTGGCATTTAAACAAAGGCAAACAACAAAAGAGTTGCTTAGATTTAAATTCAGTAAAATCAATATTAAAAATGATTCTGTGCACTGTTCCAGCTGCAGATCTGTGTCTCTGAGTTGTTTTATCTCACACAATAAGTCACTTTTGTAGATTTATTTTTTTACTTAAAAGTGAATAAGAGTATTTTGTTAGTAACTGTAATTTAATTACAAGTCTTTTCACAGTAACTAAGTTACACTACTAGTTACTCAAACATGTAATTACAGTAACTAAGTTACACCCAAAACTGGATCTAGTTTAGCCAAAAACCATTTCACAGGTACATTTCTAGCAAAATGTTAAAATTCCTATAATAAACTGTTGATTTTGCGTTACTTTTGCTCATGTTTTTATGCTGTGGGAGAAAATCGCAAAAAAAATCGCAATCGCAATATTTCCTGGAAAAAATCGCAATTAGGATTTTTGGCTAAATCGCCCAGCCCTAGACACTATTAACAAAATATCGAGCTTCGTAACAAAATAACAACAATGTAAAATCCCACTCACCTGGATTTTGACAGCTATCGATAACGAGTTGAGCTCTTTGTCCAGCTCTTTCAGAACCACCAGTTTTTTCAGAGTGAGAGTGCAAAGCCTGTGTGAAAAAAAAAAAGAGGAAAAGTGCATTAGTGGCTTGCTTTAAATAGTAAAATAACACCTTTGAACATGAATGGACCATTTGACAGTGGCAGGTATTCATTGCTGTCATTTCTGGCGCTGGCTTTGGTCTGCAGACGAGCGGTGATTAAGCACTTGAATAATCAGATTCCATTGTGGTTTTTTTTCTACAGAGAGCTGCCCGCTGTCAGAGCTGTGTCTGTGTGTCATCTCAAAGTGCCATGCAATCAGGGCTCCCTACAAAGAGATAAATGCCTTTGATTCAGACCTGTTTCAGATACCTCTACATCAGGGCTGCAAGATTCATAACTATCCAATCATGTGAATGAACGCAATTAGCAAATCGCGAAAGGCGCAATGTTTGAAGTATCTTTTTATCTCTTTATTAGTGACGCGCCGATTTGATACTCTGGTCTGATATCGGCATCGATTCATGACAATTTTCTGTGTCAGGTAATGGTTCTTTAATATCGGTTCAGCTTTTACCTTTAATTCGATGTAAAGAGATCATAAACAAATGAAGTGTAATGTTATTTGTAGAATGTAACACAATATGATCCATTTTTATTAACATGATTGAGTTTAGAATATAAAAAAAGCTTTTTTTAGTCAGGTAAGTTTCGGATATTGTCAAACACTTGAAGCCATAGTGTTGAAATTGTATCTCTACTCTTATTAAAGTCTTAACTGACTGTGCACTGAACATCAATTGGCTTATGTGAAGAAAAGCTAGCATCTTACTGACATATTCACTTCTTGTTAATTTATATGGCGCTTTCACAAATTGAGTCTAAAATAAATTGTGATTGGCTTTCTCTGACAATATTTTAAAGATTTTACAAATCAGGAGAAAAGTTTATCAACTTGGGTGTTTATAAAGGATGTGTTTGTCTGTCAATCTATATTGGACCAAACACAAGCACAGTTCACCACAGAGTTACAACAATAATGGCTTCAGAAAGTGTGGGTTCTGTTGCTGTGGAAGTTGTCGCAGCCATCTTACAAATTCTAACTGAAAACAACCTTAAGGGAGCAAAAGGACATATTTGTAGTTCAAAATATAATAATGTGAAGAGTCATTCCCCCATTGGAATCACTGAAATTGAGTTAGCCATACTAGTTGTTAGCTTGAATATATGTTTATTATTCAAACTGCCAAAAAGTGTTATGTCAGTTGTCGCCATATATTACCAATAATATGAGATTAAAAAGTCAGTTAGGATACTAATGTTTATTTTTGATAAAGTCATGTGAAAACTTTCTACAATTATAAAAAACATTCAGTTTGACCCTATGTCAGTTGCCCTCAAGGTTTCACTGTTCTGAGCTGCTTGCTTAAGTTAATTTACAGCTAAATACTATGTTTTCACAAACGTCAAGCTCATTATTAACTTAAAATAAACATTTAAAAAGTAATTGATAAATGTAGCATATTCTATATTGTTAGTAGGTGTTTATGCGCTTGCGCCGGCTAAAACTAAGGAATGAGATGGAACTCTACCTCTCCATCTTTGGGCATTTTCCATCAGAAATATGAATATTCAGCCAAAAGCACTTGCTTATCTAGCAACTATAAAAGAATCATAACATATTAACTTGACAGAAAATTATCATTAATTAAAGCAGTTCAGTTATAACCCTCAAAATAACAATTCTTTGCACCTCCAAACAGAAAATTATAGCAACTTACAAAGTATTTAAGTAGTCTTGACTGTTTTGTTTGATTTTATTTTGAAAACATAAGCCGATACATTTATCTGTAGACCAGCAAATAGGAATCTACATCCATCACTGCATTTAGGGGTCAAACCTTTCAAATGCAGATGTTCAATTGCTCACACTCAGAGGACTCCCAGAAAACATTTGGCGATCCCCAGGTTGAGAATTCTAGTACAATTGTGTCATAATCCTGTCATCAAAGTTACTTCACAGGCCCAACAGTCTCTCTAGACATTATAATAACTCAATGCTTTTCACTGCTTCAGTAAAGAAGGCTAGTCTAACAATACCGTTGTCATTTTTAAAGGTCAAATCAACATTGAGAGTGCCATAACATTTCTTGATTATATTTATTTTAACACCTGCAGTATATAGAAATAAGTCTCGACTGTCCTGATGAAACCTCAGTCCAAACGAATGACTGCGCAAAGAAGTCAACAACTCCTGAGCCAAGATCACTCCACTTCCTCCCGCTGACCCACTTTTCAAAGTCAGACTGTAGCTGCATTAAACTGTGATCAGAACAGAGCTGAAGAGATAGAGATAGAAAGATGAGAGGAAAGAAGGAGGAGGAGGAGAGGAGAAAGATGAAGAGAGACAGGCTAAGCAAACAAACATGTCTCCACTTTCCCTCAAGAGCTGCGCCGAGACTTCAGGCCGACACTTCCTACGGTGACTCAGAAATATTCGTCTGTGTACACTTTGGTGATGATGGTGCGAGACTATTGTAAACACCCAAACAAAGGCTGGATGTGATTCATGTGCGCGAGGGCTCAGAGGTAAAACAAATGACCGTCGTATTTGACAAAGCCATTATTATTAAGTCGCACACGGAAAACAAGAACATGTACAAAAGGGTGACAGCATCCAATAGATCAAAATACTTATTTCCACTATAGCTAACAATATCAGAAACATAAATTATTTATGTATACTGATTTAGAAACAACTGATAACAACACAAGATAACTATATAAAACTAAAGCAGTGCAACGATTGCTAAAATTCAGCCAAAGCAATGACAAACATCAGTGTTTCTGCTGCATTCATTTGTGCTAGAATTCTGGCCGCCAAAGTAAAATATTTATTTTAAAATTGACCTATTTCTGCATTTGTGGAGTTTATATGCATGTTACAGTGTTAGAAAATCTAGGAATAAGTTGTGTGTAGTATTAAATTTGTTTTGTGATGTGTCAATGGCTGTGCTCACTGGTGCATGTTACCAGTTTAGCCATTGGCAGCTAGCAAGATTCAGAAGCTCTCCGTCCATCGAACATGTGCAGAAGTGGTACCTCCCATGATGCTTTGCAGGACGAGAGTTAGCCGTGTTGTACTACGTCTTTGCTCTGACCAATCAGTGTGAGAGTAAGCTAGAAAATTGTACCAGGAGGTAATGAATGAAAAATGTTTTCTACAAAAACTGAAGAGCTTTGAACCGGAAAAAAGTTGATGAACTGAAACCCAGGTTAAAATAGTCACAAAATGTGACCTTTGTGAAATTAGGTCCCCGGCCAGTTTATGCTTACATTGCACTCTATGGAAATAGTGGATTATTTGGACTGTGGAGATTTTTTTTGCAATGTCCTACTCAGATTTTTTGATAGATCTATGATTATATTTTACTGCAACTTCATTAAGAACAGAGTGTCTGTAGTTTTTGTACATCAGGGGTGTTGCCCTTTGACCGCTGAGATGAACGGGATATTAGTGCTCCTTTTAATCACTAAGCTAGTTTGTTTTGGGTTGCTTTGCAGTAACTTTTGATAATGTTGCAAGCAAGGGGAAGCTAACTACACCCCGAACTTGTCAGTATTAAAGAGCCAAAGCACATTCATCGTATTAAGCTATTAAATTCTATGAAGAATATCACCTCTGACTTTGACTGATGTCTAATTGTTTTATCTTTGAGAGTCACTTTAATACTGCCTTTTACACAAAATGACAACATTTTTAGATAGGCCTAGTATTTTGATACGGTTATAAACATAACGCTTTACTGCTGAACTTTAAAGAACCACAAAGGCAAAAGTACCCACTGTTGAAAAGATAATGCACTATATGTCATGTTTCACTTATTGCCTTAAATCTAAAATACACGCAAATAAAACCAATATCTTAGACCACAGCTAAATAGATTTGAGTGAGTTGACTGGTATTTGATTTGCGAAAGCTTGTGCTCTACAAAAAGGACAAGTGCTTTCTATATTTGAGGGACACAGTGCAATCTAAAGTGTCCCTGTAATATTTTTTGTGCCGTTTCCTTGTTAACAGTCATTGCACATGCAGGGTCACATTGTGGACGCTGCTTGAATAACCAATAGTGATGATCTATTTCTGGCTGTGGGAATGAAACGGTCAGAGATGTAGGAGCACGGACAGACTGGGCTCCAGCCTTATGGTGAAGATGAGTCACCGGGCACAACAGAAGGACAAGGAGAGAGAGAGAGAGAGAGAGAGAGAGAGAGAGAGAGAGAGAGAGAGAGAGAGGGACAGACACAGAGAGACAGAGAGATACAGACAGAGAAAGAAAGAGAAACTGTCTGGGCACAACCGAAGAACAGAAGAGCGAAGAAGGGAGGTAGGGAGTGAAGTGGGAGAGAGGGCGAGACACACACAGAAAGACAAAAGTAAAATGAAAAAGGAGAAAAAAGTGAAGAAAGAGATATGGCTTGGTGAGATGAGAAAGATTAGAGTGAGAGGGAGAGAGAGAGAGAGGGAGGAGGCATTTTCAGTTGTGGCGTTGCATCCGAAATCAGAAACTAGGATCGCACCCGAAGTATGCACGCTCATAGAGAAATATCAACCTAAAGAGTCAAGAAAAATAGAAGTGGAGAGGTAGAGAGATGGAGAGAGAGCGACAAGGACAGACAGAGAGAGACAGATAGGGCTGGGCAATGTCGTGATAAAATTGAATCGTGAGCTCATCTCTGTGACAATCTGCTTTTTAGATTAAATCGTCATATAGCGATTTCCCATGTATCTATTTAATGCATCTGTCTGTCCAAATACAGACTATTTTTTTTCCATGTAAGCTTTTCTTAGCCTTAGAGTTGCCAAGTCTACTTAGTGACTTTGGACTTCTCTCGTGTGACTTTTGAAACCCGTGGTTTGTGGTCTTTGAGCTGCACTGTCGAGTCAGAAAAAGACTTTAATTTGTGATTGAAACATAGATTTTTAGCATTTAAATGTCTAAACGTCCCTTTTAATGTTTGAAATTGTTAGAAAGTTGTTTACCAGAGACCCACAATGTTAAAATTATTAGGTTATTTTTATTCAAGTGCAGAATTTGCTTCTTTTGGGTTTATTTTCAAAAACTTGGTTGCTTGTTTTTGTCTGAAACTCTTGCAACACTGCAGGCTTTCTGAAAAAGCAAATAACTACATTTACCTCACAGACAAAACAAAATAGTTTACAAGAACCATGATAAAATTGAAATCGTGATCTGATCTGGCTCCAAGAAAATTGTGATATTAATTTTTTCCCAAATCGCCCAGGCCTAGAGACAGAGTCACACAGTGATGTAGAAGAGAGGTGAGAAAGAAAGAGAGGATGCGAGGAAGGAGAGAAAGTGTTGATGCTTTAACAACATCTCAGTCCCAGAGCAGCCGTTCCGTTCCACATGTAATTAAAAAGTCTGGAGGCGCTGAGGGTCGCCACAGGAAACAGCAGCAGCGGCAGCTTATTATTACCAAGGTGTGATTTCTGCTCCAGACTTACATTACTATTATACTGTGATGTGAAGCAAATAGAGCATTACAATTACGCTTTTATTATTACACTGTCATTTGTCACAACTTATTATCTCCACATCGGCACCCACATGATGACAGTCTGGATAATACTGTGTTGTTGTCTTTGCTACTTTAATGATCATTTGTTTGTGGGTCAAGGTTCTTTCCATTATACATCAATAGGTTCAAAAAGGTTTCTCTGGAAGCAATGGTTTACGAGCATTGATCAACAAGTCTAGTTTGCCATTACTTTGTGTTGACTGGGAATCACTCACTCACGATTCAATGCGATACAGTGGCTCACAATACATTATAACGATAATTGGTATTTTGTTTAAGATACTATTAGAATATTTCAATATGTTTTGAGACCCATATGCATTTTTTTTATTAAATATTAACCTGCACAATAAAACAGACTTCTTTAATTATCAGATCAGTGAATAAGTCAAACATTAAACATGTGAAAATGTATTTTCCCAAAATAAGAAAAAACACCAAACTGATGCACTTTTGTTACATTTGATGATTGTATGTTTGTGTTGTTTTTTTGTTTTGTCTTTTTTGCTATTTGTAGTATTTTGGGTTTTTTTTTTTCGGTTATTTTATTTATTTTGTGTGTGTGTGTGTTTTTTGTTTTGCCTAAAAAAGACAATGCATAGTAACTGCTACACTGATGATGAATAAAAAAGAAATAAAAAAAATATACAAAAAAAAAAAAAAAATTGCGATATATCGATACATGATAACAATACTGCAACACATAATTGTGAATGTTTTTTTGAACATAAGCAAAATGTCATATTGAGTGTAAAAGACTGGCTACGTTTTTTACCAACACCAGTTCAATTTCAAAATGGTTTTAGCGATACAGTATAAAAAACTACCCCCATCTTGTCACCTCAGTTCAAAATAGCAGCTCACAGAAGCCTTCAGACAAAAAAAAAAGAAGCATTAATCTTTCATTTTGGCATGTCGATCTCACTCAGTGCAGTGCAGCCCAGGGCAGGATCAGGGCTGATGTGTCTGTGCCAGAATACAGTGTTATCATCAGCTGAGCTCTGCTGTGCGCGGGAAAGGCCTGTGGGAGGGGCACCACAGAGGGCAGCGCCATTCTTCAATGAATGACTAAAGTCTAGAGAGATAAGGCGGATTTAATTTGTTCTGCTGTGTTCAGACAAGCACAAAATCATTCAGAAATCGTGTAAAAGTTGGTAAGGTGGATTACAGTTAAGCATTTAAATGAATTGGACCTATGCTAATTCAACTTTATACGCATTTTACGTTCCGTTATACAAACCTGTTCTATTCAGAATCTTCCACATCTAATATATAACAAGTTGTGTATTTTGTCAGAACTAAATTTATTATTATTAAAAAGTATTATTGTGCTGTCACACTCTCCTTTTGTAGTTTGAGGCTATTTTGTGTAACCTGATGCATCAGCCGGTTTCATTTCACTTCGTGGACACCGTCTAACTTCGCATCATTGGGGCTTGTTCGCTTTACAGTAGACAGGGACTTTTTCAAATTTAACTAATCACTGCTTTTTGTTTTGCAGTCCAGGAAGTAGAACAAAAACATGTGTGTCTGATTGTTGCTGTTTTTATGTGGTAAACTTGCAATATCATTTTCTAAGTTAATATTTGACACAAGGTCAAAGAAGAAGAACACATACAGTCAGCTGTTTCAACTCAGGTTAGTTCTGGCCAACACACAACTCCACTCCTGCTTGCTGATTGGACGACCGTACTTCCTGCATTTTGGGAACAGTCTGCAGTCCTGCAATACATGACCTATAGACGGAGTGAATGAAATTGAGTGGAGACAACACTAAGATGAAATTAATAAATGGTATGGCTGTTATTAGAGGGGTTTCACAGATATTATCGGTCAGATAATGACTTTTTCTCCCGATGTGTCTGTCTGTCTTCAGAGCATCAGCTTAGGCCTTGTAGAAGAAAAACTATGGGAGAATGCTTAAAAAAATCATGCCATCTTTTTAATGCTACTGCACATTGTCCTTTAAACAAATAAATAAAGCATTTGCATTTCTTTAAAAGCACAGTGTAACTTCTTAGCCAAAAACTGACTTAAACAAAAGCATTGTTTAACTTTACAAAAAAAAAACATTATAAAAACATGATTTTGTTGTTGTTTTTTTTTTTTTTTTTTTTTTTTTTACAGTGAGTAGGCTTGTATCTCCCTAAATTCCTTTGTGTCCTAAGAGGGCCTTCTCTTACTTGTTTGCTTCCATATGGCAATCATATTCCATAGTATGTTATGAAACTGATGCCCCAAACTAATGTTTTAACTTTCTTTTTCAATGGGATTATTCATTTGAAAGTTATATAGTGTTCCTTTAATCAAAGCAAACGTTTAATATGTAAACTTCTTTGGATTTTAAAATCTAAAAAACTATTGTCTAATATCAGTTATCATCCGCAGCAGCAGCAGCAAGCTACATATGCTTTTAAAAATCCATCATGTCCATACATACGCTTATCCCTCTTTGCAGTGCATAATGTGAACCCCGGGGCGAGCAGGTCTTAGCCTATAATGCCTTCTCACACAGCAGCAGTTAGCAGAGCTCCGTGGGCCCATTAGCAGGGCCATGTCAGTCACTGTAGCATCACTAACTGTGGATATGCTCAGACTCTGAACCAAAGACCATTACTTTATGTTCTGCCCCTGTTGGAGTCCATAAACTGCACTTTTTATGGCCGCATTACTATGGAAATCAATAAACTGTACAGGGGAGACTGTCATTAGTTACTATAGGGACTGATGGAAGAGTTTAGGCTGAAAAAACTATTGATAAAACTGTCTATGTTTCAGCTAAACATAAAAACAACAAAGTGTGTCACATTAGCAGAAAAACATCTTCAGAAATCACAAGGATGGAAGAAAATGAACTAGAATAAAATCAAAAACACAGTTGGGTGATTAAAAAGGCTGCAATTTTTTTAACAACTTGTATTTTCTTCATAAACTGCAAAACATCCTGTGAATTTTGGCATAACAACTGTTAATCTTGTTGTTTCTGGAACACATTTGATTCTTTTGTTCTGTCAGTTCACAGACATAATTCAGTCGTATCAGAATTTCTTGTTAAAATTGTAAGATTTTTCCTCCAAATATTGGTTTCAGTGAAATTTCTGAAATTATCTGGACAAAATTATAAACTTTTAAATAAGAGTGTAAAATTGAATCTTTCCACTTACATTTATACATAATTTGGCGTTCTGCATTTGTCTGGCAATTAAACATCCAAAAATCTGCTTTGAAGATGTTTAATTGCGATGAGAACAACTTCAAATTCATATTAAAAAGTGCAACATGAGGAAATGTCTGGTAAGAGTTAATTTAGGTGCTTTTCTATAGATTCTAAATTCTATAGAAATATTGACATATCTGATATTTAACCTAAAAGTAAGAAAAATGAATAAGAAAAGAAAAAAAAAAGTGTAACTAAAACGAAGTTGATGTTATTTGTTATTTGTCTAAATTCCTACAACCTTCTTTCATTACTGCACAGAGCGAGAGTGTAAAAACGTTTTATAACCACAATAAAACAAACGGTGTCTGATGTCTAATAAACTACTGAATCCTTTTATGTTGCATTATCAGTGCTGCACAAATACAAGTCCTTATCAGGCAGACAAACTGTGGTGAAATATTTGGTTTCCGATAAGAAGTGTGTGATTGTGGCCTATGACATGAAGCTTTATCTTATCACTGCAGATGATTCAGACGTATTCAGAGCTTTCACTGTTGCCAAAACCAAAATTACAAATGAATCAGTGCTGATGGAAAGTAAAATAAACATGATCTCAGCAACTTTTCACCTTAGTCAACAAACACCTGGGCTGGGTCAGCCCTGTAATCAAATCTCAACTTGTCTTTCAAAGAATACGTTCATTTTATGTGGGTCATTCTCTGAAATTGGGATTATAAGGTGTGACATAGAGGCTAAAATTTCAAATTACATAAATTGTTAGCCTATGTTTTTCTTTTTTTTCAATCTTTGAGAACTGTACTAAGATTTATATTGGCCAAAAAAGACAAAAAATTGTGTCTTTTGGGGAAGTATTCTCAGAACAAGATGGAAACTACTGTTGTCGTGTCACAATTTACGATGAACTGCCTTAAATCAAGCCGTTTTATTCTCTAAATGGAGATTTGTGAGATTATATCCCTGGTAGAGCAGTGCAATATATTGACTTTTAGATGATATCATGGTGTTTTCAAGTTAACCGAAAATTTAATATTTACAAATTTGAAAACGTGATGCTGTAAACTTTCAACTTGCAGTTTTGTGATTGATTTCACATTCGTCCGGCATAAGGTTGCGCTCACTTAACATCACTGAATGATGTAGGCCAGTAATATTTAATAGAGATTAGGATCAAGAAGCCAAAATTCATTGTAATACAAAAAGAGATTCTATAAAGTAAACCCAACCTAATGACGTCAACTAAAAAGTATCATTACATGTTTTAACACATTTCTATTGGATTGATAAAATACCCTCCAAATACCAATAGCAAGAGGTTCATTTTGTCATTATCGCACATAATACCTGGGTTCACATATAAACATTTTTTAGAGGTACATTAGTGTATATTACCTGAAAAAGCACTGTAATAACCAAATGAGAAAATGGCCCTACTTTCAGAGAATGACCCATGTGCAAAGTGATGATGGCTTTTGTACAACTCAGATTGCCAAGTTTTAGAAAAGGCATTAACTCCGAAGGAAAGATTAAGCCCAACATCAAAACTCATCAATATAACTGAAAAGTTTGACTTCAAGCAATCTTTCGACTAAAAAACAAAAAACAAGTAAACCTCAATCTTGGTTAACTGCTCTGCCCTACTTTAAAGCCTTTACAAATTCGATAAAGCTGAAAGATACATAATAACATAATAAATAGGACATTGCTTTTGACTTTTTGGAGACTAACTTTGCTGGAGTTAAAGCTGTCCGTTTCAGTTGAAGCCCCATCAATGACAATGCGGTGGATTATAATAGGATTGACAGCAGCTAAAGTCAAAGCATTAATCCAAACATTAGCCTCTGTGTGACCTCTGAGACAAACTTTAAATCTCCAGGGGCTTGAACAGGTCTCAAAAAGCTCCTGGCTCAACTTCAAACTGCCGTGTGTCCTGGTTTCAGATTTGGCCCTGTGGAAAAGTGATATTCAGTATATGACACTTCAAAGCCTTATGGAGAAGGAACAAGCCCTGCATTTCAAATCAGCTGCAGGAAACATGACAGCCTGAACGCCTATGTTATTTTCTGTTAGAACTTTTGCTATTTTAGAGGAGATGCAATGCAGACAAAACAGCATTCTGAATATTGGAAGTGAGTGGCAAAAATGCATGAGAGTCAAGGATGGGAAAGCACATTTATTGTAAAAGCTCAAAACACAACGAAAATGTGAAAACGCTGCTTCAATCTAATAGCAAACAATCACAATCTATGTTTAGCAAACAGTAGCAGAAAAGCAAATAAACAGCAGGAACACAGAGTTTTCTCACATTTCTCTCACACAATAAACTTTTAATGTTTAAATAACTAGACAGCAGAAAAATTACTTTAAATTTATCTGTGCAAAACAAAAGCTATATACAAACCAAAACTATGCCAAACAAAAAATTGTGCTGAACTGCCACAGAGATTAGATTCCACAGACAACTAAACAATGTTTTAGTTGTAAACAAATAAACCTTAGAACAACCCATGGATCTATTGTATTATCCGAATAGGACACTGCTAGCTTGCAGCCGTTGTAAATCAGCCCCAGTGGCTGCTCCTTTGGTACTGCAGCAAGAAAATCCCTCTACAGGCTAGAAAGCATTTTTTTCCATAAAAAGTAAACCACTCGGGTTCAGCAGAAGCAGCATAAAAACATTTGGATTTTGTGGCAATTCTTACCTAGTTTCAAATCATGAACTTTTTCCCGGTTCAAAATGTTTTAGTTTCGTATAAAACTGCTTTTTAAGCTTTAGCTTCGGCTCCGGCTACTCCCGCTCTGATTGGTTAGAATGGTCAGACGTCCCGCTCCTTATGGGGAAAACATAACTACTAGTGATGGGAATCTTGGATCTTTGTCCGATACGATGTGCATCCCGATACACTAGCAACGATACGATTTTTTAAAGATACATGTCTTACAGCTAACGATCGATTCAGTTCGATATGCCCCCTGATCACGATGCATCTCGATTCAGTCAACATTGTTTTTTATTCAAGTACTTAATAAATATTTAGTCTGTTTAATCAATCATGGGCCTCTAATACTCCAGATAAATTCAAGCCATGTAAAAGTATCTTTCAGTCACTTGAAAAAATAAATTACTAACTTTCTAAAATTATAAATAATAATATATTATTATTTTTTATTCGGATTGTATCATGTTTTTCAGAGTGCTGTGTGCAATAGGACTTTATAAGTAATCAGATATAGCCTACATGTGTGAGACCTAGCACTCTCATTGGACAGATCTGCTGTGGAGGCGGGGCCAACATGTTACGATAAATATATGGGGAAAAGCTAAATAATAGGTCCATTCTGGGGTGCTTTATTTCGGTCTACTATCAAACTGCCGAATACAGCTTATGAAAAAGTCTGTATAGTTTGTCAGTGCGGCCCGGGAGAGTGAACGTGGAACTGAGACGCAGCTACGGCCCAAACTCACACTGAGCAGCAACAGAGGAGCAGCATCAACCTATGCGAGGGGCGAAGAGGGACGGCAGCGCGCGGAGAACCAGCGCACGCGGAAACAAAACAGCGAGGACGAGAACAGCGCGCAGGGAAAACGCACATCGCCTGAAACAAACACGGACAGGACCGAGACCAGCGCACTGGGAAGACGCAGACCGTCTAGATTTGGACATAAGCGGGAAGGACAGAGCTCTTTTACTGGACACAGACGCACAGCTTTCCTGCACGTTCACGGTGGAATAATAGCTACGTGTTGCGGAGCGCATCAAACTTTTCTTCTGAACACGAGTTTCAATGGACTACGACGTCTTTTTCTCTACAATACACAGGTAAGGCACACTGGACACTGTTGTTATTACGCAGGCTTTGTGAGAATGAACGGTGCGTGCTTTGACTGAAAGAGACAAACGCCTTCATCTTCAGATGAAAGTAAATCACAAACAGCCCTTATAAGGAATGTCAGAAACACACAGCGTTTGCAGCCGTGTCAGCGTCAGCTTGTGAGTGCGTGTGTGTCTGTGTAGGAGTACACTTTCGTCAGTGAATCGTGAAAATCTAGATTCATCGGTAAATAGTCTGATAATCCGATGCAGGCTGCTTTTGTCACACGATCTGCATCGATGTAGCTCCTCTCTACCGATGCACTCGCATCGCGCATGTTTACATCGATGTATCGGTGCAAATCGGGGAATCTTCCCATCACTAATAACTACGCATGTTTCATAACCTGTAGCGCAGCTAGCAAAAGGCTAACGCTAACAGCCATGATGGCTACGAACGGCAGTGAGCAAAAGCCATTGACGCATAGCGCCCGCCATCTTTGATCACTGGGGCTTGGAACAACCCAATAGGTTGCATTCACTTCTAGAATGTGATTATGATGATGGGCAAGACACTTTTTCTATTAATAAAGAAATTACATTGTTGACCACGAAGTATCTAAAAGATAATTTCAATTATCTTTCCCAATCTGCTGACTTTTGTTGGTGACTAGACCTATTCACTTTTTGGATTACAGAAAAAAGGCAGCATTTAAACAATATTCATATGAGGCAAGGGAACTGGACCTATACACTGCTGGGTCTTACTGTATACATATGAGTCTATCCCGCTGTAGCATCAAATTAAGTTTCAAATAAAGCTAGATTTCAGGATAACAATTCTAAAATCTCTATTTGTTTAATTCTGTCTTAATCTTAAACTCTATAGTTCACAAAATCAGGACAATACAGCCAATAGACATATTTACTAGCAAATCTATTTTTCTGTTTAAAAACTTTATCTATTTTATGCTTCTTCTTTTTTTAAGTTGATTCCCAGTGTTTTGTCACATCTTCATAAAAATCACTGAGGGGCTTGTTGTGTAAGAGAACATAATCCATAATCTTTATTTATAAAGTCTGTACACAGGATTCTTGTAATGGCTGGGTGTCAATAAACAACATGGAGGAGCTCGACACTTCAAAGCTATTAGTACATGACGTTCAGGCAGTGAAGTATCCACCACGACGGCTATTTCAGGAGCTCTCCAGTGATAGCAGCATCTCCAGTAACTGTGATAAGACACACTTAGGCTTGAGAGCTGACAAAGAGATGGCAAAGCATGTTGGACTGATAATGAATGGAAATTGTTTGTTATGTAACTGGATAATAGACTTAAACAACAGATTGTTCATGAATAAAATAAATGCTTTGCTCTTTTCTCCAGATAAAAGCTGTGCCATATAAGCTTCAGGTAAGCAGCAGTGTTGGCGTATAAAATGTATTGACTGCAGCTTTTTAATACGTGTGTGTACTTATCTACACAAGATTTACGCAGAATACACAAGACAAGAGATATTTACTTGTTTTTGGGAAAAATAAATGTATGGATTTCATTGCAAAAATCTTGTAGCCTTATGGTCTAGGCTCGAAAAAGAATAATTGTAAATTAACAATCAAGTTAATCATTGAAGAGTTTAATAGTAATAGTAACTGCTGAATTTGCCACAAACAAATAAGAGCAGCGTTGTTACCTCAGCAGTTGTGAAGTGTTGGGGAATTTGTATTCATTGATTTACGGTTTCTGCTACCGCTAGAAGCTAAGTTGCTAAGGCAAAAGTGACAACATATGAAAACAATAGTGAAATGTAGTGGAGAAAACCTGTTGTGATGCAGATAAAAACAATCTAAAGAATTGTAACATGTGCACTTGTTACAAGAATTGAAAATCAGAAGTGATGCTTAAAAACCACAGAGGAGAATATTTTATATTTTCTGAGTAGTTTTTGGAAGATCTTGAGCTTTGTTTGAGAAAAAAAGACTAAAGAAACATAAGGAAAAATACAAGCTTTTATACAGTATATGCCATTGATAAAGAATTGGTTTTTGATCTTTTGATTCTAAACTCACAACCAAATAATTGATATTTTGATTCGATTCAATCTTGATTTGTCAATTTTTCTATTAATTGCCCATAGTATGAAGTATCGAGTATTGAAATTTTAGTATTGCACACTATCACATACGCACTTTTGAAATGCAACTGTGAGAATTGGGACTTGGGACAGTACCTGAATGATTATTTCTAAAGCGTGAATTTTGCAGTGCATAGCAAAACAGAGAAAACTAAGCCCCAAAACTACTTCTGACTAAAATTTGAAAGCAATTCAATAATTAAAAGACCACATATTCCACATACTGTCCACACATGCATTATGATATTTGATACTACAAACTTTGAACAGTGAACACGTCAAATGCACTGCCATAGTATCCTCATGTAGCTCGCCTGAAGAATGTTGTGTACACCATCAAAAGAGCGGCCGGCTTATTGAATCAGCTGCTGCCTGAACAAAACCACACTTTAGTGGGTGCTTTCCCTTGGTCAGCACTCTCTCTGTGTTTTGCCCAAAGCCTGGATGGATCAGTGCGCTGCTATGGTGCCGAAACAAAGCAGGGGAAGTGATGTAACCCAGGCTTTTCAATGACACGCTCAATGTTTGCCATGTGCTGGGGGCTTCGCTGTGGAGAAAAAATGCACTTCAGAAGCTACTTGAAAACTTCTTTTAATAAGGTCTTCACAAGGGCTGCAGTCGACATTATTGGTCTGCTAAAACATGACCTGCTGATAGATTTGTTGAGTAAAAACGTTTCAATGATTCAAACATTTTTCAACTTGGATTGAGTCGGGGTCACTAGAGCAGTATGCATCAACAAACAAGACATGAAATAAAATCTACTTTTGTGAGCTTTAACTATGTCATAAACCAGTGGTGCCCAACCCGTCGATCGCAATCGAGCAGCCGATCTCCGAGGCAGTGGAAGTTGATCCCAAAGCCCTGTCTGTCCAAACAAACTTTAACTGCAAGCTACAAGTGTGAAACTACACGCGCAATCAACAAGTGCAAAATGCGCGAAGTACAAGCACAGAGTGCAAACGCAATCTTTATAAGTAGCATGTTCGCCACTGTCGGCTTGCTGGAGTGTAACGCGCAGGCCGACAGCGCGACTCCTAAACTCACGCGCTCAAAAGAGGGATGAGATACTATAGAGAGGAAGAGCAAGAGGAGTGACAGAGAGCGACAGAGAAAGAGAGGAGGAGGAGGAAAAAAGGAGAGGAGACCTGTAGTACCACAGAACCTGCTCACGCTGAGTTGTCCAACTCTATTTGTTTGTTGTTAATGCGAGTCAAAGGAAAGATGACTTTCTCAACCCATCCACTCTGTGTATATGGTAATCATCAATAAAACGCTACAAATGAGGTGATAGCTTGAACTTTTTAATAGCTTTTTTGTTTTTTGCGGAAGCCAGAATAATTTATTTTCAAAATAATGTGCTACCATTTAGCAGGTTTATAATTTACATTTTAAAATATTTTTACACTATTAAAGAGAGTCTATAGACCAACTGCATGTGTTTCTAGTCTTCTAATCTAAAAATACAGTTTTATGACTGTGAATTGAATAAAAAATAATGTAAATCTATAGGTAGATCTTCAGGCTGCGCTCAGTCTAAAAGTAACTTGTGAGATGAAAACAGTTGGGCACCCCTGTCATAACAAGTTTAGTTGATAGCACAATGGTATTGAAAGTGCCCTGCATAAAAGGAAAATATGCATCCAAAACAATTATATTCAGCCTAGTTTTTGTATGTTTTTACATAATAGAACCACATATGTCCTTCATGTCTGCATGAGCTCGTGCTGGGGTATAGTACGAGTGGAGTGTGGAATAAACTTTAGAGCCTGTCTCACAATATTGTCTGTTAGATAGTCATCATTTTAGAAGTAGGAGGAATTATTTATTTTTATGCAACAAATATAGATTAAAGATGGGGTATCTGAATTTTTTGCTCTAAATTTGCAAACCTTTTTTATTCTACCATTACGTATGTTGTAAATGAAATTGGATTGGTTCTTGTAGATAGCTAAAAGCAGCGCTCTGATTGGCTGTGCCTAAGTGGTCCATTCCAGTTTCACTTTGCTGTGTGCAAAAAAAAAAAAAATCTTAAGTCATAACTACAGCCAAAATGAAAGTATGTGGATATTAACCTCATGCTTAAGGACTTCTGAGATTTAGGAAGCAGTTACAGAACATATAGACATCAAGTTTTGCAATGTGAAAATCAGGTACCCCAGCTTTAAATCATGACTTCCTCTCAAATCTTCATCTGCTCACACCAAACCTGCTTTTGTTATTTCCAGTATGAACCCTAAAGTCAGCTCATACAAAGTCTTCACGTGACATGGTGAGTGGCCTTGGCTTATAAAAACACAATAGCTTCTGTCTCTCGTGTCAAGGTCTCTGCTGCTCCTTTTTGCCAGGGTTATTTGCTCATGTCTCGTTGTATGATTCAGCTGCAAACAATAGGCCCACTCGTCTAAGCTTCTCCTGAATATTTCATTCTCAAAGTACACAGAGGGTTGTGCAGTGCGGGGGCGGCACCTCGAGAACCAGTGCTCACTCAGCGATACGCTAGTTTAGATTACAAAGTTTAGTGAAAAGTCAGTGTTTACGGATAAACTTTGCGCAGAAATGTTATCAGATGTGCCTTCTATGATCAGCAATGAAGAATTTGAAAAACAATATGCTTCAAGTGACTTTTGCAAAAGTAAAAACTTGTCAGTAAGCCTTGTTGTTTATTTGCCTCAAACTGGGGAATACCAAACCAATTGCAATTATTTTAACCTTTCATTAAAGTGTTTATGACAGGCTGAACTGCTCTATTCACTAAAACAAAGCTAAATCATTCTATTCAAGATTTTACTAAACATTTTACGAATTACAGCCTGTTTTTTAGGGTTACAAATGTACTTCCTGGTCATAAATGATGGTTAGTGATAATTGGCCAAAACTCCTTTAATTTAACAAGATATTTTGGAGCTAGTACGTAGCATCGAGCATTTGTTAGCAAATAAGACAGTATATTATGGTAAAATGGTTATTGATCTTGCCTCCTTCTTACAGAATCTACGAGCAATTTAATGCACTTTGTTTAAGCCTGGTTAGCTATAAATAAATCCTACTTATTCATGCATTTAACATACTACTTTGCTCCAATCCACCCACACAGGCACATTTATAAAAAGCTTTTCTATGTTGGACAGTGACCGTTTATCAATCTAGGAAATGAGTGCGGAGGACTAATCCAGCGTAGCGTGGAGGCCTTTTATCACGTTCACTGTGCCATAGGAGCTTAGTCTGCTCTTAGCCTCACATTTTAGCCCCAAATATCTGTGTACGTTTGTGCCAGATGGCCATATGCTGAGGCTGCTTTAATGCCATGAAAAGCCTCTGAGTTCGACTTGTGATTTGTTGGATTGAAAGCTGAACTGTTGCTGCAGACCTGGTTGGGTTTAACCAGCCGGACAATACTTTTTTTTTGGAAATGGTTTATTTTGTTCTACTGCACAGATAAGTTAGAAAAGAAATATAGGAACAAATTTTCACAATTTTTCTTAATGCCACATCATGACTTTGACTTTAGCACAGTTCATATCTATTTGAATTTGATTTGAAATAACATAATTTTCTTTCTTCATGCTTCATTGTAACTTAATTGAAAATCCAACTCAAAAGCATTACAAAAAGAAATGTAAATCATGATATGACGATGTTTTCTTTTTGCTGCTTTAGGAAAAGCAGAGGCTGAGCTCAGAGTGACCTTTTGATGTGCACACAGACACCAGCCAGAGTTGGAAAACAATTGCATCCTTTAATCTGGTCCTACAGTCAGATCCATTCAGGCATTGATACGCCACACGCAAGCACCAGATGGGAAAGTCATTCAGAAAACAGCGATTCTATAATGAGATGGAGCACTAATCCCAAAGAACAGCAACAGCAAAAGTCAATGCAGAGCCAAATGCAGGTCAAAAACAAGCCATTTCCCAACTATATGCAATACATTATAACTTATGACTTACTTTTGTCTCTTTTGTGCAGTAAATACCATGAACAAGAATCACTGTGGCAGAAGAGTGCACAGAGGCGTTGATAATATGGTAACTTGGACATAAGAGTCAGACTTGAGTCACTATTTGGATGACATTACAAACTGGACAAAGACTTGGACTCAACTTGGAGATGAAGGTCAGTGACTTGAGACAACTTGATTGAACATGTGTAACGGGTTCATTTATGTTATAAATAATAGACAAAGTTGTTTTTGTTGCTGTTTATTCTACATATCCTGGCATCTAGTCACTGTGCTCTCTTGTCCGTTCTTCATGTGTCCCTACTGTGCACTGGTACGTACAGTATTGGGGTGTCAGAACTTCTTCCCTTTTGCAAAACCCCGTGGTGAGAAAGTTTGAGCCAGCACATGTTGACACAGTTTACTTTTATTGTAATCCAGATTAAATAGAGACTGCCTCCAAGCATTCGGCTGTGTCCAGTGGTTCACTCCTGCACCAACAATCAGAAACCAGCACACACAACGCACAAAGAAATACACCGGTCTCACATGTCCCTCCTCAGTTATTGTTTTTGAGGCCAGAACTGTATTATAATGTATAAAAATAAACGAAATTGCAATAACACAATCTGAACAAGCAGTAATTTGATAGCACAATTTGGGACAACAGCAGAAATTAATAAATTGTTGAATTTAGCAAATATGCTTGACTAGTCCAATTATTAAACTTAAAATCACTAATAAACATCTAAATTTGTATATATATTTTATCTAGCAAACATCAGTATGTGCTAAAACTCTGCGTCTGTGTAATCTCATGTTTCACTGGGCTGTGTCGGAATTTTGGTGGGATTATCAGCATGTTTATCCATAACACGACACGAGACAGAGCCACTAAAACTCCCCAGCAGCAGATTTAGAGATGATTTAAGCCAATGTTTCCTAAAAACACAAGCTTGAAAGTCCTTTGTGTGCTCTGAATCAGACGTTTGACCCGGGTTACTCCAAAACGTGGGGCCTCATATTTCTAACGAATCGCCCGGGCTTTGCTATTCTTTTCTCCGTGACGACAATAATACGACTTTGTTTAAGCAAAAGCAAGATAAATGGACAGCCAAAATGGCGTTTATCAAAGCAAGACTCTTGAAACTTTGGATTTACTCCCCACACATCAACACTAAGTTAACATCGTTGACATTTACAGATTTTTCCATTGCAGCACTTCCCGTCATTGAAGTTTATCAGCTGCTTTTTGCCTATTTTAAACTTCTTTCAATTGATTTAAATGGCAATGTTCTTCAAAAAGCCAAGATTAGTCAGGCCCGGGATGCTGTTTTGCAGAGTTCAACATGTCTTTTGTTCAGAGCCGACCACATTGTGATGAGGTCAGCGACATTGGTGTTTGTAGTGACCACATGTGACAGTAGTGACGAGGAAAAACTAAACTCTTTTCTAGTGGTACTTGTTTGAAGTTCAAGTAAGGATTGGGTGAATTTAGGCTTTTAGCTAAGGTCTGATTTTGATATATTAGTCACATGGTTGACAGTAAAGGCACTGTACGTCATTTTTCACAATGAAATAACTTAAAATCTATTTTAACCCTAAACAAGACAGATATCTTGTTAAAGTATTAGTCTGCAGTGTCTTGTCTATGTCTAATAACATTCAGTTTGTTCACTAAAATCCATAAAGTTTCTCTATTATTGTTGTTGTTACCATTGTGTATGGGCTGATGTTAATCAATTATTGAATTAATTGTCAATTCATTTAGTAATCAAATAATTAACTTTATACATGTTCAAAACATCCCAAGAGCCTCGGCTTTCAACAGAAAATAGTGATTTTAATGTAAAAACCTGTTACACAAGTGTTATGGAACAACATTTTAAAATAAATACAAAAATACAAATACTTTCTTTATTAAGCATCTTGGTTTAAACTAGTTTTGATTAGTCTCTAGATTATTCTAAAACTCATCAGAAAATGTCAAATTTGGTCCTGCTGCTAATGTGAAGTATGGACCCTTGACTGTTCTAACTAGTACTTAGTTTCAATACCAGTTTGAGAGTTTATGAGAATCTGATTTTCGATATTTTTGGCAAACCTACAAATTTACATCGCTAAGACGTCTTCCAGAAATGCTACCGCAGTTCAAATTTGGCAAAAATGTTGTATTCAAGTCACTTTTGCATTCGATTAATCGAAAAATAATCAGCCAACAAATCGATTACCAAAATAATGGTTAGTTGCAGCTCTACCATTGTGGCTAACTGTTATTAGCATAACACGACTCACTCATCGGCGGTAAAAAAAAAACTTCACATCAAGGGATAACAATTTGGAGGCATTAGGTAAATGAGCAAAACATGTAAACTGTGGCAAAAATATGTTTTTAAGGAAGTAAAATTGAGTAGCAAGCATGTTTAACCATTTTGGCGATCGCTTAATCTAGTGATCACTTTCACACAAAAAAATGGTTAGTTGCTTAGATTACGAACGTCATCATGTGAAGAGGACAGTCTTACAAGTCAATTACATTTTTAAAAGCCTATTTCAAACAACCAAAAGAATTTTGCAATATCAAAGATACGTTAGTGTTTGGGCACAATGTAATTCCTAAAAAGCAGATGAGACTAGGCCTTTTTGTGTGGCAGGGCCCAGGCTCTCAAATAACCTGCCCCAGCATGTCAGAGCTGCTGATGAGTCACTATCTTTGCTAAAAACGCACCTTTATGCACTGGCTTTTAACACAAGCTGAGCTGAGGAACATTACAGTATAGATTTTTGTACAATTTTTATTTAGTATTGGCCATTTTACTGCTTCTTTTGTTGGTTAATTGTTTTTCATATTGTCCATGTGAAGAAAATAAAGTTGACAATGACATAATCCCAGTGACACAGTTTGAGAACCACTTGGCCACCAAAAAACTATTTCTGCAATAGTCCTTGTACATTCATGTCCAACAAATCCCATTGAGGCGCTGTTCTTTGCTGGACTTAACACTGAGCTTGTGTGAGTAACTATGAGTGATAAAGTCATATGCCCACAGCCTCTGACAGTTCAATGAGCGGACTTTGAAATCCTATTAAGGTGGACAGGGCCTGAGCAAGCGCGACTGAGGGTGTCTGCAGGGATCAAGAGCTCACAGCCTTATTTAAAACATCCTCTGTGCTGTCTAACCCGCTGACCAAGAAAACGGCTCAACTTTGACAAGAACAAACATTTAAGGGTATGTCATGTTATAATGTAAAACATGACATTCTCAATGTAACCAAGATCGTATTGAATGTTTGATTTACAGCAAGCAGTGCCACAACACTGAAATTAAAATCTTGTTTTCTGAACGATACTCAAAAAAATAAGCTACTGTACTTTTTTGGATAATGATTTCAAAATACAGTGACAATAAATAGCAGATTGAGCAAGGGCATCAGACTTCCCTGTCCACAAACACTTCCTCCAGCTCTTTTGGGGGGTATCTCGAGGTGTATAGGCCAGTTGAGATACTCCCACCAGGGAGGCATCCAGTAGGCATCCAGGAACAGAGCCACTTCATCTGGCTTCTCTCAAAGTGAAGGAGCAGTGGCTGTACTCAGAGTTCTTCTAACTAAGCTCCTCACCCTTTAGAGCGTCAATAGGCTCCCTGCAAAGGAAACTCAATATCAGCCCCTTGCATCTGCGGTCTTGTCCTTTCAGTCATGTCCCAAATCTCCAGGTCATATGTGAGAGTCGGAACTCAGATTAACTGCAAAAGCTTTGCCTTTCAACTCCACTCTTTCTTTACAATAACAGGCAGAATTAGCAACCTCATCACTGCAGACGCTACACCAATGTGCGTTTCAATCTCTGACTTTCTAATAAGCATCTATTCAAAATGGAATTTTGATCAAATTGTGATTAATACTGCAGCCCGCCCAAAACTATAAGAATGTTTTGAGGTCCTTTTTGTAAAAATGTAAACAAACCAAAATAACTCAGTCTTCTTGTTTTGCTCACTTACTTAATGCTGAGCCTCCAAATTGTTCATCACAATGTGTTTTAACCTTTTTTTTAAGTCAGTTAGGAGCGAGACATGCTGGTATGCTAACAAAAGTTAGCCAGAATGCTAACAACAACAACAACAACTACTGACAAACTTAGAAGCAAAAGATGAACAAACAGGACATTATTAGACAGAGACAGGACAATGTGGACTAATATTCAATTGAATTGTAAAAAAAATCGAGTAGTCCTTTTAAGTAACACCAAAAGCCATCT
This sequence comes from Mugilogobius chulae, assembly GCA_038363315.1. NCBI lineage: Eukaryota > Metazoa > Chordata > Actinopteri > Gobiiformes > Gobiidae > Mugilogobius > Mugilogobius chulae. The sequence continues at coordinate 39,157,580 of CM076407.1, forward strand.
GAAGAGATCTGAAAGAAGTCAATTACAACAACATTATGTGGTTTAAGCATTGGTGTGGGAAGATTTGAAATGATTGTTTGTAATAAAGGAGTGCTGGTTTGTAAGGACACAATATGGAAAAACAATAGAAGAGGAATTTGGAAGCATTACCTCATCCAAACATCTGCAGTTTCTGGCAATGTCCAAACCCAACCCCATTCTGCTTAAAGTCAAAGTCAATTCATTCAAAACATCAATACAAAACACAGTCAGTCAAATCAAACTACTTAAAAAGACCATAAACTACTTGCACTCTTCCAAATATAAGCAGTACATCATCGCTTTAATAAAATACAATACTTCACAAGCAATCACTTTTTATTTGAACATAATTTCCACAGTAACATCAACATTGACTGTAATGCTTGAACTTATCAATGACAACCGTCTAATTTGCCTTTTCCGTAACACACTTTCCTTTAAACTGTGTCAATTTGAGATATGCTGTCTATGAAAAGCTGGCTGACTCAAAATGCTACAATATTGATTTTGATTCAAAGACTGTAATTTCATGGCCCATTAGACCTAATGACACAGCGACAGCTCTGAAAAAGGGTCCCCTCAAAGCACTTTACTTATTTTCTACAATTCATACGACAGCTGACAAAGAGTAATGGCCACTGGACACTCAAATCAATAAAGTTACCATTAGCAATCATGTGCTTCTTCTGGCTACACACAACATCTTTCAGAGTTTTTATTTTTTATTTTGAGACCTATAGATTTAAAATGGTGGATTAGTTCTGCTTTACTTCCGATTTTGTCTCTGTTGAGTGATTTTAGATACTTTTATTTTAGTTGAGTCTAGGCTGACTTTGTGTAGTTTGAAACATTTTGAATGAACCATACAAGTTTGTTGAAGCTTGATCTCATCAGTTGGGAACCACTGAAACTCCCGGTGCCACAGCGGGACGAATGGAGGAGAAACTGTTGTTGTGTGCTTGGGCAAGACACTTTCCCATATTACAGTGTTGCTCTGGTGTGAGGGTGAATTATTGGTGGAAGTTGGAAGGGCCAATGGCACAAAACTTAGGGGATTTTCACACTGCAAACACAATTTCGGTTTTAAATGAGACTTCCTCTTCTAAATCCTTTGACACAGGGTTAATATTGACATGTATTCATTTTGGTTGGAATTAGAGCGGCACGGTGGCAGAGCGGATAGCGCTCTGGCCTCACAGCAAGAAGGTCGCGGGTTCGATTCCTGCTCAGGCCCGGACCTTTCTGTGTGGAGTTTGCATGTTCCTCCCCGTGTCTGGGTGGTTTCCTCCGGGCACTCCGGTTTCCCCACCAACTGATAACATGCATGTTAGGGAACACTTGGTGGTAGTCGGAGGTTGAGGCGCCAGGTGTTAGGTGAATCGCCTCTGCTGAGTTGCCCCAGGCAGCTTACTGTCACTGAGTGGAGAGGGGAGGGATTCATCTCACTGTGAAGCGCTTTGTGACTCTGTGTCTGTGAAATGCGCTATACAAATAAAGATTACTTACTTACTTATGGTCAATAATCATCTTTTTACAGACAACAAAGTGAAACAAGAAAGGATCACCCGAGCATAGCCATTTGGAGAACTGCATTTGGCTCCTGATTAGAACTAAAGTTCTTCATTATTCAGTTCAGACAGCGGTCTGTTTCTTTCACAAAGTTCTGGATTATTAGATATTTCTTAGTGGAAAACACAAAGCCAGGTTGTTTTTGTTCACTTAGATATTTCTCATGCTCAAAATTAGCTTTAGCATTGAGATAGAAATACTGCACACACACAACCTTTTTATGGTTAAGACAAGAAAGTAAATTCTCAATAAATACGGCTGTGGTAGCACTGTCAAAGAAACTATAGAAATATGACAGGACAAAAAATAGATGCTAACGAGAGAACCGGTTGATATATTTCAACATTTAAGACTCATCGTACAAGGAAAAATCTTTAACTGCATCAATCACTGCAATCCATTTCTCGTGTATGTATGCTGTTCATGTTTTGTGTGTCTCTTGTGACTCCTCCCAGTCTGTCCCTCCAGGCTTAATGTGTCCAAATGACTAATGTGTCTTAATCTACAACAGCTTCACTCCTCTCTCTTTCTCTCTCTCTCTCTCTCTCTCTCTCTCTTTCACGTTTAGTAAACATCCTTTGATTTCCACTGTTTCCAAGAACTGCCACAATCACTGACGCAGCAGAGACAACCCTGAAAGCGACAGTAAATGGATAAATAATGACAAAGCCAATGCATGTTCATTAATTGCGTTTTAAACATGACACTTTAAAAGTACATTAGTTTTGCGCCATAAAACGTAATCAATGAAAAGGTATTTGCTTTCTTGTAATTTTCTGTTTATTAGACATTTTTTTGGGTGTGGCTGTAACCAATCCCTCGACACAAAAGGTACATTCACACTTTCATTCATTGCATCAAAACTGTGACTGGACCATGACTAAAACGGAAATGTGGACTACAAAGACAGACAGTATATGTTGGTACATCATTTAGCTAGCCAAATATGCAAGATCCCTGAGATTAGAGATTTATTCACACAGTTGTGAAATTGCTGCCATCTAACTATTTCTATTTATCCAAACATAGGATCACTACAAAAGCAACACAGCTTGCAAACAAAACAGTTTTGATACTTTATAAGGTCTAAATTTGCCAACTGCCAATAATTTTATTTTGTAGCTTGCAACTAATACTTACTGACGAAGTCAAACAATGGTTTTGGTTGAATATTGAAATTTTTACTAACAAATTATAAACCAAATGCAAGTTGGAAAATGATGATTGAAGTCTTAGTAGACCTAGACCTTTTAGCAAAACAGTATATTATTGTTGAAAATCAGACAATGTTTCACAAAGAACTTCATGAGTCAGTCAAGTATAAACACAAACATTTATCAGAATCCATTATTTTTGTTACTGTCATTTGAAGTCGCAGGTGACTGGAGTCTGACTTTGGGCCTTAGGCGGGGAAACATCCTGAACAGTGGCCACACAAAGACATACAGACAACTAGGGCAGCTGCAAATCGATTAGTTGTTCTGATTTATCTTTCGATGAATTAGTTGCTTAGAATGCATCAGACACCTGAAAAAATGTTTTTGCTAATTTTGAGCTGAGGTCACAAAAGATATGTGCTACAGGTGCAAATTTACAAAACTAGTTTTTGCATCAAAAAAATTACACAATTCTCATCACCTGTCAACATCATTGCCTGTTCAATCGGAGAGTTTTTTCAGCGCAAACATGTTTTGAAACCTTTATTTTAAAAAAGAAAGTATCAAAAATTATATTCGATGCTTAAGTTAAAATGAATTTCATTTGAGAAAGTACTGGTACTAGAAATACTTTAAGGGAACACAATTTAGCCTTTTTCATTTTAGAATGATCTACTACAAATACTGTAACAAAAACAAAAAAATACAATTGAAACAATCAAAAAACTTCTTTGTGTTGAAATATAGCATTTTTGAATCAATTGTAGTATTGTTATTGGTACTGAACTTGAGTTTGAAGTAAAACAATAGTAATTTAAAATTGTGACACTGCTAGTATAAAAACAGTTAATGATTATTTGATTAAATAAGTTGGCGATTATTTCAATAATCGATTAGTTGCGAATAATCGTTTAACTTATTGCAGCCCTACAGACAACCATTCACTCGGTGAATTTTACTGCTGATGATGCCAATTGACATGCATGTTTTGTGGGGTGAGATGCGAGAAGAACATGCAAACTCCACACAGAGAGATGGTGAGAGACCCAGGAGTCAAACCCATAAAGCCATTTTGTTATATGTGTTTTGGAATCGTATATGTTTTTCGAATCTCTCTGATGCTAATTATGATTGTCAAAACACAACTTTAGTCCTCTGTTAGCAGACAAATGGTAGCAGCTTTACACTATGTGAAGATTTCTACTTCAAAGCACTACATTGATATTCTACAATCACCCACCATTTCAACACTAGGATAAATGTTAGCTTAACCTAGATTAGTGACTTTAGCATGTTTCAGCAGCTCATGATGTCATCCCGCTCCTCTGTTAGTGCTTGGCGTGTAATAAGTGTCTATTTGTTACAATTGGCAAATGAAGTCCAGGAAATGCCTGAATGGGAGAGGTGGGAAACAACCGGAGCAGAACCATGACAGAGAAGAGTCCCGATGTGCTTATTTTGACAGGATCCTCCCTTGTGTCAGAGCTGGTCGTCTCACTATATCCACCCACACAGGAATCTGGCCCAGGTCCCACCTCGGAGGTCCTTGCAAGGGGGGAAAAACAGACTTTTCTTCCCTTTGTGAGGAATGCGGCGCTGGCTCGGACCGTGCGAGGATCTGAAGCACCTCAGCAGAACTTGTTCAAATCCCTCGAGGCGGCCTCCCACTGAGAAAATGCTTGACAAACAGGACTTTGCAAAAAAGAAGTGGTGAAAAGAGAGACATGGACGTAATTTGAGTTGGAGCAGAACAGATTGGAGCATATAAGAATGTGAAGGAAATTCCACCTCGTGAAGCAGAGAGGAAGAGGAAGGAAGCCAGCGTAATATTGGCACATTTAGACAAAAGACAAAGAGAAATAAAGAAGAGCTTCACGGCTATTTGACTTTTAAATCAACTGATGAAAAATTGTCAAAAAGAATCACAAGACAATGATCCCTTTATGCGAGCTCAAACATTGTAGAAAAGATGAAATGCCACTTACTCTTGTTATAAATGTTTGAGTAATCTTTATTCTCTTGCATTCAGGCTTCTTCTGAAAACTCACACCCAATGTTCTGTTTAAGCGAGGTCGTCAACCAGAAGAACACCTCTTTGTGATGGTGTTTACGATTATGTACTGTAACTGTTATTTTTCTCGTTTATTGGTTTGGCAGGGCAGATTTGGCACTCAACCATACCTGTGCTCTAGGCGAAAACTACGCCTTTTTATTACAGATATTTTGATTGGTAATATGATTGCCAAGTGTTGTTTTCAATGTTATTTAAATAATATTACTGCTACAGCTTAACCTAAATGAATGAATGAATGAATGAGTGAATAAATGAATGAACAGCATTTACATTACTTTGATAGTGTAGGTAGTGCTGGGCGATATTGACAGCAGTGAATATTTTTATGTTTTTTGGGCATATCCCAATAACAATATTTAGACGATTATTATGTCAAAAGGTTGTGTTCATGTTTTACCACTGGGCCAGATTTTTCAGAGGGCTACAGTCTTTAGGACCGAACAACAACATCCAATATCCATAAGAGCTCGAAATGCTACTTTTAACTAGATCAGAGAAGCAGTAGGACTACAGTTTTTCAAGTTCCAACCCAAGACTTCACTTGTCTACATATTGAAAAAGACTAGATCGCAAAATCTAACCCCAGAGAAAACAAGGTCTTAAATTGCATGACAGAATGACATGATCTGGTTCAAACGATAACAGAGTTAAGAACAGCAAACACAGTCTATCAAGCTACCCAGCCCATGGCCTTATTCATCATGCTGGGCCAAAACATATTGCTTTGTAGGCCGCATTTGGCCCCCGGGTCGCCATTTGATTAGCCATGTTGTAGAATATGATGAGGTTACAGTCAATATGGTGTGCAAGAGTTAGTTTTTCTCATTAATAAACTTGTACTTTGCCTAAAATATCGATTTCATTTTCAATATTTAACTTTTATTAGTGACAATACCACTTACTTTTCTTTGTAAACAAAGACTTGCCTTGGATTTTGTCTTTAAGCATTAACATTCATTATATAATTTTTTAAAAACTTTGGTCTACCTGACTCTTGACCTGGGACAAGTGTTTTGACCTCTAACCCTAATTTTCTGGGTCTAAGAGAAAAGTACTTGCCCCAGAGTAGGAGCTAAAAAGACATCTTTGTTGTCAGATACAAACAAGTTCCAATATATGATTCACTGATTATTTGTGACCAAGATTTAGATATTGAACGAAACCATCACGCTTGGAAGCCTTTTCTATCAGAACCAGATGTTGTTTGTTTTCACCACTATGTTGATTGCTTATTTTTGGCCAACAACACGGCACAAAATATTCAAAACTGCATATTTGTGGTAGCTACATGTCAGACTGCAAAACAAAAGACTTTCTATGAAGAACACGTAAACCTAGACCTGCAACAAGTTAATAAATTAATCGCAACTGATCTATTCTTCCTAAAATTGTCAACTAACTCTTAACTCACTATACAGAGACTCCAAAGTGCAGAGGAAAAAGTTGTTTTACTGAAAAAGTGAATGTCTAGGGAAGTAAAATCTTTTAATTTAAGGTACTATACTCATTTTTTGCTTCTTTAAAATGCAAACAAACAGAAAAACATACATTTAAAGTTCCCACATCAGTCTATACATGTTTTGCAAGGTGTTTTAAGCTTTTTTCACAGTTAAGGAGCCCATGTTAGCATACATCCCGGTATGCTAACAGCTGTTAGCTACAATGCTAACAACAACAACAACAGACGATCTTTGTGGATGTAGGCAAACAAACAAGATGTTATTAGAAGTAAATAGGACATTGCAGATTATTTTCCAAGATGTCTGTGCCAGGGGAAGAAAAAATGAATATAGTCCATTTAGGAACATTTCTTGAGTTTAGATAGTTTTAGTAAAATTATCTGCTAATGGAACAAGACTGCTAAAAATAAGAAAACACACATTGTTCTTCATTAAATAATCAAAATACTTTTAACTCAAAGCAGAAACGAAATTGTAGTATCATCTGCATCAAGAAAGAATATAATCGTATGTGACAATTGACAAGAAAAAAAAATGTATATGTATATAATTCAAGACTTTAACTTGCCTTATAAATATGATTTTTTTTTTACAGTATACTTGTAAAATGTCACAAAAATCGTATATAAACCAGCGTTTTGCAACATAAAAAACAAATCAACTAACAACAGACTAATTGCTTACAAAAAATAATCTGTAGTTGTAGTCCTAACTGGAATTTCCCCTAAGATACTTTTGCTCCTTGCACAATCTCAGGTCACAAATTCCTTCGTTCCAACATTTTACAAATTAGTCACAGATTAGATTTGAGCATGAGGCCGTCCATCTTTGCCTGCCTCAGAGAAACCACATTTAACCAGCTTCCTTCCTCTATGCATTATTGTTTTAGCATCAGTCCGCATTAGAGACAATGATAGCATCGACGCCATTTCTCTCTCGCTGGGATAAACATCTCCTGTGCATCTTATGACTTACTCAAGGCAAAAGCTTTTATGGTAATGACGTTGGAAAAGTCCAACAAAGTAATGCAATTGTTTAACATGGAAAGATTTACAACATTTTCTTCCATTTCAAAAAGTAAATATTCCTTTAGGTTTTTGATGTTTGTGCAAAACTGGCCTCTGAAATGTAGATAAATAGCAAAATGTTGTGGACGTCACACAATTTCTACAATTTTGCAAAGTAAATTTTGAAGCTGTGTACCAAAGAGACTTTTATAGTGATTACATTTTAATTTTGACGCAAAAAATAAAAAAATATTAAATCAGATTAAAAATCAGATAAAAAATTTATTTAATGAAAAATCAATATTATCAGTCTAAATGTCTTACACCAGCTTCCCAACCTTTTTTTCTTGTGAGGACCGGTACTAACCCTAATGCCAACAACGTAAAATACATGCAACTGATTATTATATTTTTAGCTTTTTGCTCTTTATTGGGTTAAGGCGTGCTACTTTTTCTCAAGGAAGTAGTGATAGACTATAAAATCAAACTAAAATGCATTTTAAAAGATGTTCTGAGGCCTGGTAACAGATGGCCCGCAGCTCGTTTTGGGCCTGGACCGGTGGTTGGGGACCCCTGCCTTTCACAAACAGATAAAAATAAAATGTAAGCTTGAATTAATAAACTATAGCAAATGAGGAATATATGTATTTTGACCAATGTAAAACACAAAACTGATCTGAAACTAAAAATATACAGGCCCATTCACTTCCTGTTCAACACTGTAAAACTAATAAGCCCCACCTCTTTAGTGTACAATGTAACTGTTTAACCCTAACCCAAGCAGCAATTTTTTACTCAGAATGTTGAACCCTGAACACACTTAGTTGGTAGGTGAAAACAGGAACTTTCATAACACTTGAGCATCAGCTGCAGGACATTACAAGATTACTCAAACACGCATGAATCCATCCAAATACAACTTTTAGCAAACCAACTAAAACAGCAGTCTAGAGTAGAATTATTATCTTAAATATTGACCTTATTACATTATATATTAACCTGCTGTTCTTGAACCGTGAGCTGCAACACTGGAATTTCCCAAATGTGGAACAAATAAACAGTATCTTATCTTAAAAGACAAATATGATGCATTTTTTGTGTTGTTTTCTTCCTTTAATTTTGTAATCTCATGCACCAGAACCAATAAAAACAGCACAAATTACAGTCATGTCTTTCCCAGAGCTCTATCTACTGACTGAAAAAAAAATTCACAGGGTAAACAATCAAATCAATCTTGCCTGATGTGCTAATGCTGCAGAAATGCTCAAATTGAGTCTGGATGATTCGTGGAGTTAAAAACAGTGTAAAAGATCTCAGAGACCTACAGATAGGGAACATTCAGAACAGTGGTTTTGGGGGAACGGCAGATATTTCACAGACAAAACTTCAGCAGTGTTTTTGATGAGGAAGCAATTTTAGTTCACTTTGCATAACATGTCCCCTTTAACAATGAAAGTAATATGCTATGATATGGAAAGAGTTTTTCCATCTGTGGTTTAAAACTGGAGTTTGAATATTAGCCTCATACAAAGTAAAGACAGAAATCATACTCAAAACAAACAAAAAAAATAAAAAAAATCAGAGCAATTATCATGAATGAAATTTAAATTTGACTAAAGGCTACTGTAATTTACTTAACACAGTAGCCTTGTCATTTTCCATATGGATTGTGAATAATCTCCCAGGCCTACTTACTTTGCACAGATCGTTTCCTCAGATAACACATTCTTTGTTCATTCGACTCCTCACTTTTGTACTCAGACAAACCGTGACACACTGAAACATGTTACATATACAATGCCGTGTCACCGTCCCAAAGTGTGGCGCGCGTGAAGCCAGGAGTCGTGTTTATGATCCGCACAGGACCCCGAGGATTAGCCTAGCATCAGATTACCCTCTCTTCTTCTGCTGTTATGAAATCAGATTACCAACCATCCCCTGCTGCGAGAAACAATATCTGGGACTTGAGATGGAGGGGTTACAGGAGCAGGTGGGAGGTCACGTGGAGCTCATATTTTCTCCACAGACTTTATTTCATTAAAGATTTAAAGTTTCGGCTCGGGTTTTATAAATGAACATGCAGTGAATGTGGAATTAAACAAGCACAGATTAAAAGTCAGACTGAAGAATGCATGTACAATCATGGCCATGTGTGCAATAGTGTAGTGTAGCTAATGTATGCTAACTAAGGATAGCTTGCATTTCATTATTTTATCTGTGTCTGACTGTGCTTGACTTTGCCCTTGATGTTAAGCAAAAGACAGATTTACAAAAGCATCTCTTTGAGTCAAATGCTGACCACTGGTGCAACACACACACTTACACAACATTCACATGGATTTACTGCCAAATTATCCGAAATGCCTTTGGGGATGATTTATGCTACAGATATAAAAATTAAAAACACAAGCAACATTTGAAGTGGAAACAGCACACCCTTACTAAAAACAGCTTTGTTAAAAAAAAACTAACTTAAAATCAGTTTTACCCCACCACTGATATTTTTAAAGTATATTCAAGTGAAAATTGGTTCACAGTTGTTGGTAATAACAGTGTCATTTTGCGGTGTGCCTACCTATTCATTCATGCTGTCAAATCAGAATCCTAATTCGGGCTCAAAGAATCAAGATTTTTAGCAAAGGAGAAGTGCTCACTAAGGCAGATTTAGACTAATTTGTAAAGTAAAGTGTTTAAAGAATTTGGTCATTTGTTCTATTTTTTATACCTGGGCCATAGTTTGATCCTGTTAGGGCCTGGTCAGTACTTCGATGGGAGACCGCTGGAACACCAAGACGACAAGCATGGACTGTAGTTGTGTCTTAGGGCAAGACACTTAACTCACCCTCCTGTCTGTCTGTCTGTGTAAGTGGATCCTTGATGGTAAAGCGCTTTGAGAGCCTTGAAAAGTGGAAAAGTGCTATAAATAGAGACCATTTACCAGATAATTTCTTTATGTCAAGCTTGAGAACAAATGGGAACTTATTTAAAAAAAAAACAAGTTAAAATCATGTAGTACATTTTATTGAAATGCCTAATTCTGTGTCCATTCTGAAAAAATATTCATTTAAAAAAAGACCAAAACAATAACTAAAACCTAATATATACCTCATGATTATCTACTACTAAATTAGACCACAATGTTCGCAATAACTGAAAAAAGTAATATTAGCCCCAAATCAAAACTTCCAGAAAACTTTTTTTTACAAAGAACAAAGTTGAACAGGAGAGGACCGCCCAAGCATGTCCAATCAGAGCGCTACATTTAGCTCCTGATGAGAGAATAATCATTTAATTCAGACAGTACTCAGTGGTTTCAATTTTCACACAGTGTTGTATTTACCATATACTTCTTAATAGAAACACAAAGCTTGCAAATTTAGAGCTAAAAAAGATATTTTATACATTGCATCTTAAGACAATCTTTCAAATGGCTGTCACACCAAAGAAGCAGCAGGACATTATCATTCATCCATGTATATCACACACAGACATGTGACCTCTGTAAATACCAGAGCGATAAGACTGTGCCCTCACAACAGTGAGGTCATCCTGGGCCTCACGTAGACTCAGATTCAGACGTGAACGAAGAGGCTGGACAGACAGATAAAACCGGCAGGAAAAGGATGTTCTTCTGAAGCAGCACCTTTACAAAGATTTACTCTGAAGTCAAGAAGGAACGGCTTAAAACTGGCATTATATCAGCTGGAAAAGAGCTCCGAGAACATCAAAGTGTGTCTATTAAAACTCACTTTACTGGGACATTTTAAGAAAGCATTTTGTGTGATTATGTAAGTGATGGAAAAAAAGTTTTAAGAACTTGTATTATCTGAAGTTATTCAAGCTTTTACTGTTGACAACATTTACAGAAGCTTAAAAGTGCATGTGACAGGTTAGACACATTTTTCAGTAAAAGGTAAAGTTTGTAATAGTCTTTTGTACATTAATTATGACAAACAGTATATAGAGGTAATACCACAACGATAACTTAGCAGCCATATTGTAAATATGGGCCAAATTTGAATAAATTACACAATATTTATGATTTGACAAATGATAACATTGTCTAAAACACTCCAGGAAACTGTGTCTGCCGTGTGCATTTTGGCACTTTTTTATGACATGCGTGGAAGGATTCTGTTTTACAACTCAAATTGCTTCCTGTAATTTTCAAGTTTTATTTGTTCTTTATAAACTGCAACTTAACTAATGTAACTATGAAAAATATTTACTCACACCAAACCAAGACAAGAATTTATAGTCCACTTTTTAGTGGATTCATTTTTAATTCTCACAATTCACTATCATAACTTTGACTAGCTCGCCTATGCATACTTTCTGCTGTTGCCCTTACACACTCATATATTTTTCTGACAAACACAAATTTGGATTTTTACAGAACACATTTGAATGAATGTTATATTTAATATTTATCGTCTCTATTGATTCAACTGTTGTTGTTTTTTCACTCAAAGTTCTACTTGGTTTTCTAAGTACTACCAGATCAAAAATAAGATTATAGGGATTTTTGGTCAACGTCACTTTCCGCTCTACTGCACGTCACCTGCATAAAGATACACTGTCTGTCTAGTTGGCTGGGGAAACTTCTTTGACTAAACAAAAAAACCTAAAAGGGACGAGAGCAGCTGTCAATAAGGTATGAACCAGTTTGACGAAAGTCTGACTCCTGAAATTTAGACAGTGTTTTTCTCTGCGTTTTTCCACTCACTTGAATGTAACCTGCATGGGTCGTAGGGTCGAATTTCATTCACAAATGTTGATTTAGCAACATAACTTTTGCACTTCTGTAATTAGCTGACAGCACTGGCTAGTCTTGCTGCTACAGCTTGTGCCTATCTATCAGCACCAGCTTTCTGCTAACCGGTTCCACACGCATTCCTCGAGATGATAAAAAATAGTTCCTCTATATTAAACTCTAAATAATTTAAAATTAGGTCAAATTAGGACTAAAACAATGTGATAAGCGAAAGATAATGAAGTTCTACAGGACAATAAGTTCAAAAGACAATAAAATTATTTATTAAATACATTTGTCTCTAAATGAAACAAATATTCAAATCGCAAATGGCTTTAAGTACCACAAGGCAGCCTAACTACCACAACTTGAGAAACACTGGTCTATAAATGACACATTTGAGACACAAGACAAAACACACCTTGTATAAGAGGATGAGGCCATCATCGTTGATGCCTTAAAACCAAAGAAACATTAAACAACTCCTCATTAACAATACTAAATGAGTCAGCCGGTGACGCGTCTGCTCATACTGCTCATACACTGTTTTCAGCATTTGTGTGCAGTCATGTCAGGCCTCAAGGTTAATCACAGCTCACATTTGTTATATAGCCAAAGCCAAGTTCTTTAATTATTTATGTACCAAACAGTGTCCATGATCGCAATGACAACAGACCAGACCCAGCTCCAAGCTAAATAGTGCTCATTTGCATACACTATACATAAACTAGTCTAATAATGCCAGGTACATTTATGTGCAGCTACATACAGCGCTAGTTTGAATCTAATTTGTTTAATGTTGCTAATGTCCTATTATTTGCTTCCCTTTGGTTACAACCCAGTCGTAACTAGTTTGTTTGTCTGCCCTTCCTTTAAACTTTTCAAAACCCAATAACTTTCCAACATGACATTTTTATTTTCTCCTACACTTAAACTGCAAACACGTCCGCACCGTAAAAATCTCTCTCTCGCTCTTTTTAGAAATCCATTAGTGTCTGTAGAGCAAATACGAGCCTAGCGCCTGCTTGCCATATCGAGGAGGTCAGTGGGTAAAAAAGGTCACGTCCTTTGACCTCGCAGGTCGTAAAAGGGCCTTCTGAACTTGGTTATCTCCGTGGTGCTACACATTCTTTATCGTCATCATAACAGACAGACATAGCGGTGGCCGACCTCAGCGTAAGTGCCATTCTGCAAATTCCACATCAACAAATGCAGCTGACCACAGATATGAGCAGTGACTTGGTCACGCTGGCTCTCATAAAATTAATTCTTCGAGATTTTTGTATCTTTAGGGCTTGGAACAGCTTTGATTGTCGAGCATCACTTGGAAAACACCAATGAGGGCAATGAGAGAGGCAAATATATCGAGATCAAATTCAACACTTTCAATCAAAGCACAGGTGTCCATTAAGTTGAAAACTGTATTTTCAACCAGAAGGGTCCTGTCGGAAGGCAATAAAAATGTATCTAAACAGTACATTGACCTCATAAAGAATAGCCCTACAACACGAAAACACACTTCAACCTGCCTGAACCAGCACATTAAGACAATTAAACATAATAAGGCCACTGTCTGTCACTGTTGTTGTTTAGTGTCTCTTTAGCCTTTAGCCATCACTTCACTTACTCAGCAACATCATCAAAGGGAAAAAACACAGCCAGAGAAAGTGGGATCCACCCCAGCATCCTCCAGAGGTTTATCTATACCTTAGAAAGTGAAGAACAAGAACATAAAGAGAGAGAGAGAGAGAGAGAGAGAGAGAGAGAGAGAGAGAGAGAGAGAGAGAGAAGAGAGAGAGAGAACAAGAGAGAGGACAGAGAAGGTTGAGTAGACAGTGAGCAAAGCGAGGGCAGAAAGAGAGAAAGAGTAAGAGGGAGAAGGGAAAAAGAGAGACAGTAACAGAGAAGAGGGCGAGGGAAAGAGAGAGAAGAGAAAAGGTTGGAGAAAGGTAGAGAGAGACATCATTACAGAAAGAAAAGCTAGAGAATGACAATGAGATAGCGAGAAAGCTACAAAGAGAGGGAGAAAGTGAGAGAGATACTGAGAAATACAGAGAGAGAGAGAGAAAGAGAGAAAGAGAGATGGAGGTGGCAGACAGCAGCTGGTGGGGAGCATAAAATTTGGTCCAACTGTTTGGGCAGCGAAGGACAGTGCACTTCTGTGTCCTGGACATAGAGACAAAGGACAGTATCAGACAAAGTAATAAAAAGAATTTGGACACGAGGAGATTTACTTCTCTGCAGAGGACGTCGTATTACCTAAATGACAAAGACTTTGTGATTTGCTAACTGCTTTGGATTAAATCTTCCGGCCCAATGTCATGTCAGCCTTGTTGTTTAGAGTGTAACAGTAGTTCTTCATATGCCTTTACAACTACACTAAACATAACAGCTACTTTATTGTCTGTCTGTCTGTCTGTCTGTCTGTATGAACATTCAGTACATAATTGCTTTTATAACAGATGTATTAGCTACTACAACACACGTATCACTTTAGGCTTACTTCAAGTACAAGTCTATTCCTCTCAGTGGGCCAAATGTTCCTCTTGTAACAGGCTTTATCATATTCACACACATTGGCGTCGGCACGAACATAAAAATTATGAATAAATTGAACATGAATAAGCATGTTAATATATCCGGTTGCATATGGATTTGAGGGAAAATACTCTCAAGAGGAGCTACCAATAAATTCGCTCTAAAAGCACGTAGATGAGGAACAGATTGAATTCTATTCTTTATCACCGTCTCTTACCACTTTCATAATCCAATGTGGCAGCAGCGGTAAGTGAGAGAAAGTACATCTCAGGTTTCTATTTGAAATGATAAGAGTCAGCACTAGCAGATTCAAGCATAAGATTAAATTAACATTAACTAAACTGGCTTTGTGCACACTTATGCTTACATTTCTGTTGTCTCGTTGTTTTTCTCAAGCAGCATGCTAGCTAGCTATCAATCAATACTATTATTGATTATTGCTGCTGATGATCATTAATCCTTTGACTTAAAATTCAGATCATGCTCCAGAGTGAGACAATGAGATTACCGGTAGAACACCAGTTAGGGCAGGGCCATACAACAGCAAAATTTTATCAAAGTATAACAGACAGTAATTGTGATAACGATATAACATTTTCTCTTGTTTAGTAGTACTGTTAGCATCTGCAGTTGGAGTTAAAGCTATTCAATTCAGTCATTGTTTTGGAGTATTTGGACAAAATGTCTGTCACAAAATCATCCATCATCATATTAACACCACTGATACGATATTACCCTGTGCTGGCTTCTGAAAGTTGCGAAAAGTGCTTCTAAACTCAGCTCTTGTAAAAAGTTTTAAATTGCATTTTTAAAAATTCAGCATCTTTAAAAAGGCGTTGACTCTTTGCTGTTTCTCTCTGGGCTGGTCTGTATTTGGGGTCCTTCTCTCTCTCTGTGTTTTGGGGGATTCTTTGATGGGCTGTGGCTCCTCTCTCTCTCTCTGTGCAGCTGTGTTCCTCTGTGGCCCGGAGCAGCCTGTGGTGTCCAGCCAAGTGGCACACTTTCAAATCAGGCCACTGCACTGTTTACACTCTGACTTATTATGAGTCACTCAAGTCCACACACAGATGTTAGTCGTTAATAATACTCTGACTTTATGTGGAAAAAAAGCACAGCATTATTTACTGTGCTAACATTTAAAAGGTGATATATATGCTGCTGTAAAAATACAAGACAGTAATCAGTACAAAAAATACATAAATAAATTAATTCTTTATCAAGATCTTGTTGCAATTCTAACTCTGAGGCTATCGTCATACAGAGCTACCACATAAACTTTCCAAAGATTGCTACTTGTGCAAATTAAGATACAACAAATAACTAAGGCATATATTGTTGATCACTATAACTTTAAAGCTGTGTGTCATATGGATCATGGTGTTGGTGAGATAAGAAACTCCCTGTGCAAAACCTGCCTTATCACACTGAGACAGGCTGAGGATAGTTCAGTGCGTGTTGGTAAACAATACCGAAGCTCTTTTTAATCATAACATTACATTAACCTGTTGACATTTTGAAAGTGGCTGCAAAATGGACTAGCTTAATCCTACATTTTTTGTGAAAATTGGAATCAAAATTATTCCCCCAACCCAGTTATGCCACATTGCCATCACTTTGCATTGGTACTTATTTCAGAAATTGAGTAAGATTAGGGGTATTAAGTCTTGGTTGATGATATTACACATTTTACCCATTTTGAAATAAACCCTTTAAAAGCCAAAAAAGCAATTCTGCACCAAGTCATTCCAAGCTCTATGTCTTCAGACTTCAGTTTTTCGATTTCTGACAAGCTTCAATTTTTTGGGAAATTCCAGACTCAATGTTGTTTTGTAATACAGACAGATATCAGTTT
This sequence comes from Mugilogobius chulae, assembly GCA_038363315.1. Classification (NCBI taxonomy): domain Eukaryota; kingdom Metazoa; phylum Chordata; class Actinopteri; order Gobiiformes; family Gobiidae; genus Mugilogobius; species Mugilogobius chulae. The sequence continues at coordinate 39,174,011 of CM076407.1, forward strand.
GGATACTCCAGGTTTACATTTCAAATGTTTATATTTACCACATTTTCATTATTATGGTCTTATGAAACAGATTTGTACTCTGTAAAGGCTTTAATCTTGTGACAATAAAACTAAGCTTGCATTGTAACTTGTATTAGCCTGACAGATACATGATAAGAGCTTTCCATCACAAACTAATGGACTATGCTCTCTTTACATAGTGCTTTCACCTTGATGACAACCTACCTAATACGTATAGCAATGTAATAGAGATGCAAAAGGCCGCCAGGTACATCTATTCAGACTATAGCTACTGCAGAAACGGTCTTAGTACACCTTTTCTCTATGCCCGAGCTCATCAATAAAGCATCATAATCCTCGCGTCTATTCATCTTTAATGCTGCACCTTGTATGTCCGCCAGTGCAAACACTAGGAGCTGATATAGAAGTGCCAAATCAATGTAGCGTGTACGCCGGTTCTCACTGTAAACGCGTTGGCATGTCCCTGCCTCCCCCGCTGAAAACTTAATGGACACGTTTAGCATATACTCAATACGCTCCATACTGGACAGGACAGCCGGGAGGAAGAAATGACTTCCATAACGCATTCAATGACATTTACGTGAATACATTGTAGGGAAAGGTTTAGATTTATGCAAGTGTACTTATTATAGCGGTTACCTGGTATTGTGGCTATGGGGGAACATACTTCATGCTGCTCACTTTGGGTCAAACTATCTTGCAAGAAATCATCATAAAAATTTAACAAATCATTGCAAGTCTAACTTACAAACCAAACTATTTCTATTTTTCATTTTATCACAGTTAAAGAAAGTGGTATATAGTAAGATTGGCTTTGTATGCAATTATATCCAGTGTTATGTTAGATTACAGAAATATTACTTAACAGATACGTCAGAGCAGAGCATGAGCACCTTAAATAAAGAGAAAGAACAATAAAATGGAAGTTGTCTTGTATTTGATTGCAATAGATATTAGTAATTGAAATGTATTTATTATATTGATTAATTCACAGAGCAAATTTAGACTGAACAATATAAACAATAATGGCTAAGTAACCCAACTATTATTATAATTATTTTTCTTATGTTTGCTTTGCATTTTATGTTTGGAAGAGTGAGTGGCGCCGCACAAAAGCTGCAGCGGCCCGGGGCTCACTCCAAGCGTAATTTAGCTGTACTCTGTGACAGAAATGTGCTGTTTTCAAAATGAAAGGGATAGTTTTAGACATCTAAATTCAGTTTAATTTTCAGTAATGTGGTTCGAGTTACTGACTAGATAGCTCAACATTCAATTTGAGGCATGTAACAAGTTCAGACTTTTTATTATTAATATTTCTGTTAATTTGTGTTGATGATGTCAAAACTAAAAGTCATTTTTTGAGACAAAATAAAAAATCAATACGAAAACTCTGATATAATGCAAGGAAAAATATTTGTGATTATTTATTTGTATTTGTTCACAATTTTAACTAAACCTATTGTGTCAAAAACAGCCATTTCACAACAGTTTCCTTATTGTGAAGCCCTAACTACCTACTATCACTCCCATATTTCTTATTTCTACTTGATTACTTTTGTGAAATATCAGTCCTCACACTTGAATGCAATTTTTGGCCACTCAGTCCACCCACCTCCAGTCCACCCGCCAGTCTGAAAACCTAATGGACACAGTTAACACGGACATAAACTCAATAGACTCCCACACTTGGCAACAACAAGCTACGAGCTACACACTGCAGCTACTACACAACGCGTCCAAAAAAACAAAGAAGATATTGTTTGGTTCACCCACAAAAGCGTCGCACAATCACAACAAAACTAGTGAGCTGTCAAATTACCACACAATACTGTCATTTGAACATTCACTCCTAATGTGATTGGTTTCAAATAGACAGCAGCGGCGGCCACCCCTGGATCACAAAAACATTCAAAAACAGTGACGTATTTATGTAAATTATAGGAGCAATAAAGGTTATGACAGTGGCATTACCACCAAAGTTTTTTTTTCTCTTTTATTCCGTGTTGTCAGTGGAAATTAACTTTGGAAATTTAGAAATTACAGTAGCTTTTTACTGTTGATGAACTGTGCAGAGCTTAGTGAGTTTGTTTTCAGCACAGCAAATAATTTCATCATCAAACAGACTTAAAAACATAGGGTTAGGTTTTTTTTTCCCTGATCATGTAAAACGCACGCGAGATGACATAACAGCATTGTAAATTTTAGCAAGTAAGTGGCCAAAATGCATGAAAGTCAAGGGTGAAAAAGTACATTTTCCCCTAGAAGATCTCAAAATCCTACTACCGTGATGTAAAAAACTGCTTCAATCTGACATTAATCGACAAAAGATTTCTCACCAAAGACATTGTATCACATCAAGTACAGTTTAATCTACAATTTCTCTTATTAAATAAGACATATTAAGTTGGTTTGTCGATTTATGTACATTCAATTTTCCTGTTGTGAAAATGAAATGTTCTAATCCTCAAAATACTGTAGCAAGCCAAGCTCACACATCACAACACATAATCACTTTCAGTTTATATGTTGCCCTACAAATTTGACTTGAACAAAAAAAAGTTCTGCACACACAAATGTAGGCAAAACAGCAACTTTATTAGTTGCGTTGCCAGTTTTGCCAGTCGGTCCAAATGTTGAGGGGCAATTTTCAAATACAATGATGTCAGTGCATAACCTCTATTCCGTATGCATTGATTTCATTCACTCCTGCAGACTTGAAGAGGCATATAGCAGAGCAGGCTATCGCACAGACTACAGCACGGTACAGGAAACCCTCCCCTTCGCAAACCCACTTCTCTCTCCCAATGAGTGGAGCAGATCTAGGTCAAAGCTGATTAATGTGCCCACAGTTCCCGAGAGGTTTTTGGTCAGGTGGCAGAAGCAGCGGCGGAGTTGCCTCTCCACACCGTGCAAGAATACAAATGCTTTTCAGCTATTCTTGACATTTAACTGTGCTAGATAATGAAAACATCGCAAATTATGTATGCAGAAGCAATACACAAGACAATTTATCTTTATTCACAGGCAATATAAGTGACAGAAAATGAAAATTGGGGCAATCGAGAGAGTGGGTATTTGCATAGCCTATCTCTGTCGTAACTGTAAGATTTCTTTATGCTGGCGAGCTCCTAGGAGAGAGATATTGAAAGACTGATAATATTGTGATTGTTGTATAGATATAAAGCAAAGTTGATTATTCTCTAAAGTCAAATCAATCACAAATACAAAAAGATTACTTCGCAAACGCAGATTCAAGCAATATTTCTGCACATTTACAGTCACAGTTTATCACATTTAAACAGGACAATGCACAAAAAAACAATGCCACAGTCATTTGTAAGTATCATAACCCTTAGTACTTTGTCGTTTGGGCATGTTTGGACATAGTCAGACAATTGACAGCAATGACACGCAATCTGCACGTGCAAGACACTTTAAGCACTCTATTTACAATGTATAGCAAATGTATAACAACCCAAACACAGCTGATAGCACAGAAATCACATTATGTCAAAACTACTATCTATAGGCAGCATCAGTGACCAAATGTCACAACATTTATGATAGTTACAGTATCAGATTTGGGTGGTTGCATTCCGGAAAAGATGAAAGCTTGTGGCCAAAATAGACAGTGCATTGCATGGGTGTATACAACATTAATAATAACAACACGATCATAAAGCAGAAGTGTGTGGTTTTTAAGTCCGAAGTTTGGTTAGCCACAACATTAAAAACAGGACAAGGTTGCATCCGAGAAATGTTATTGCAATAAACGAAGCATGGATCTGTAATAAGAACAACAAAACAGCGAAAAGGTGTATTTTCTCAAAAACTAAAAAGAAATGTGCACAGTAATTTATATTCTGCTACTATGGCGCTTTTTGCAGAAAGAGGATCACTAATGCTATTTGTCACTAGCTTTAGCATTAGCCACTTTGCTAGTTAGTTAGCGTGCTTTAGCCAGCTCTGTTTTGAAATGTGTTACAACCTCAGAGGGCGTTTGTACGACTCAAAATCTGAATTTATTTGACATGATTGTGATTTGTAAACATTGGGATTTGACGTGCAAACAGAAGAGTTCTTCGCTTACCTTGGCACACAGCTCGGGGACGATCGGTCTATCTCCCAGGTCGCAAAGAGGTTCATAGGGACGGGCATGGACCCAGAGCCCGAGCCCAGCACCACGGCTCCGGGGAAGGGTCCCGGAGGGAGGCCGGTGGGCATGGGTCCACTGCCACCGACACCACCGCTGCTCGGGTTGAGGAAAGCGGCCCGCACGCCTCCTCTCTCCACAGCCGCCGCCATCATCACAGTCTCCGGCCGTCCACTGGGCTGAAGTGTGGGACTGACGGGAGCCGCACAAGTCGTGTGTTCTCCGGCTGCGCTCGCTCCGCTCTGCCCCGCTGAACTGTGACTGTGAGCGGAGAGATGCTGCTGCTGATGATCAGGCGGGGAGAGGAGCGAGGCAGGGGGCAGCACTGAGCACGCAGCCGGGGTGGGACAGACAGATTACTACACTGTCATTGGGAAAAAATAAACACATTCACATTTTTGGGGTCAAGTAAAGAAATCACAATATTTCCTTGGTTGTCTGCGCTGTATAACTATGAGCTATGTCGTTCTGATTTTAAACTATCCCACATTTTCATTGATATTACCTGTAATAAAAATTGACCTTTGTTTAGAAAACAAATGTATTAATATCCTATGTACTGGTTACTGCAACCAATCCAAATCATAAGCTAATGAATAATGATAGCCTTTTACTTTTACAAGTGCTGTAAAACTACCTGATTTACAGACAGGTTATTTGAATCTGTCCCATTAATTCCCAGATTTTACAAACCCTACTGCATAATATCAACTTACATTCTTTTGGCTTCTATTTCAGACAGCAAAGTGAAACTGAAGTTCAACACCCAAGTTCGGCAAATCAGTATTGCTTGATGAGAACTAAATAATAAAATATTATTGAATTCAGACAGTGCATCGGCCTAATTTTGACACAAAAAAAATGAGGTACCCCGGCTTTAAAGCCTGGCTAAGGCCAATAATGCCCCAACCTGACTCTCGACCTCTCTTCCAACATTGAAAAAATGTATTTGTTCTAATGTAGGCTACTTTAGGCATTTTAGGCATTGTTCAGAGCTGGTTAGTATCATCCTCCAGTTTAGTTCTGCTTCATGGATTCAAAATAAAATAATAATTGTTATTATGTTGTGGTTGTCAAGTTGCCTAGAACAAGATCATAATTTGTGATGCATTCAGTTAGAATGCTTTTAAGATGATGTATTTCTTTATACTGCACGCTTATACAAGACAGTAGTCAAACCACAACCTTGCATTGAGGCCAGAACGCTTTCCACTCTGTCACCACAAAACAAAAGTAAGAGGTCAAAATAATCTGTTTTTAAAAAGATAATTTAACTAAATAGAAAAATGATAAATCAAATCTGATGCTTTCACCAAAAGTCATGATAGCATTTTTATTAGTATATTGGTCCAACAGTTGTAGCACATAGTCTAAATAGGCTATAATACACTCACACCTGGCCACTAAACTAGAATATTTGAAAAAAATGTTTCTGAAAATAGGAAAAACAACAACACATTCATGTATAAGTGGCAATGTTGATGATTTTGTATAATATTCACATGATTATGTATTATTATGCAACATGTAGGCAAAGCTGGTAAACATCAGTGTTTTGTACCAAAGGTTATTCACAATATCATACAAATATGAGACCAATCTTCCATTTCATTTGCTTTTGCAGAATCCCAAACAGTATAGATCACTTTTATTTCCTCTTTCTGTAGGGCATAATGAGTGTAAAGCCTTCATTATTCTCACACTAAAGGGAGTAATTGTACGTCTAATTGCTTGGCTATATTCATCACTGATATCCAGTATCTAACCACAAATTAGATTCATTAAAACAACTAACAATGTCCTTATAATAGCAACACTGATTAGTATTTATTTAGTTCCTGCAGCAAATTACAGAGAATCGACTGCCTTTGAGTGTGAAAGGTTTTGATAAAAGATAATTGTAAATAAAACATTTAGGAACAACTTTAACAAATGCAGATCAGTCATTTACAATATGTTCACTGTAATACACAAACATTTTTCTAAAGGGCAGAACTGATAAGGCCTGTTTCTTTATGATGACAGGTCAGTTCATTGTACAATTTAGGTTTAGCAAGCAGTAGATATTAAATTACGTGTTTTTATTGCTGTAAAGTGATTACATGTTTCACGAGAAATCAGATTTTTTCAACCATGTAACCTCAATAAATGTGTAGGTAAAAACAGGAATTGTCTGAGCACAAAAAAACTCAGCTACATGACAGTACAAGATATCACAAACATGCATGAATCAATGCAAATGCCAACGAACATTCCAAGAGAAAATGTTAACATAGATAAACCTGGTGGGTTTTAGATAGTATGTAGCATGTAAGAAACAGGTTATGTTTTGTACGATCAGTAATAAACTACGACTTAAGCAGATCAGTAAAAGTGATTGCTTGGCCATCAAAATTGATTAAACAAACAAAAAAAAGCTTAGATATAGAGGGATTTTCGGTCAACGTCACTTTCCGCCCTACTGAGCATGCGTTTAGCAGAAAGACCGACTCTCTGTCTGGTTACATGGGGAAACTTATTTGAATAAAACTTCGAAATGGGACTCGAGCTATCGTTTTGATCAGGTAGGTCCCAGTCTAACAGAAGCCTGAATACACCTGAATGTAACTTTTAAGAGTCCAAGGGTTGAATTTCATTCAAGAATGTTGATTCAGCCGCATAACTTTTGTTTTCACACAGTGATAAACTCTTGTAGTTAGCTGACAACTGTACTTTTTCGACTTGTTTCCACTGTTTGAGTCTATAAGCGCCGGCTCTTTCTGCAGGTCGGGTGCTTCGCCCGTGTATAGAAATAGGTTTATTGACTTCCTCTTTGACTTTCTTGTTTTTTTATCTAATTTGAATTTTTTTTTAGTTAATACCAGCAAGTAACAGTTCAGGAAAAACAGAAAAAACAGGAGCACCTAAAGATCAGCTGCAGGACAACGAAACTTGCAAACACAAATATTATTGAAAAAACAAATATTCAGAAAAGTGAATTTAGTATGTCCAATTAAAAGATGAGGAAGATGATTTTCACACCACAAAACATGAAGCAAAGTCCTCTCACAAATGCTTAGGCACATATCCAAATACAATATTTTTGTCTGCGATTAAACCTTAAATACACATTTTTACAGAAATCGAAATTAGACTCTTGGTGACCACTCGCTCTTGAAGAGCTATAAAATGTCTTTTATTTTGATTAGACAGTAAACAGTGATCTGATTTTGTCACAACCAGCTGCTTATGCAATACACTTTTTAGTAGAAAAGAGAAAGTTTAATCATTTACAAACCAAAAAGTCAAGTATCCCACCTTTAAATGCAAATCACTTCAATAAATGTAATTCTGTTACATCCTCCATTCTCAATTCTTATGCAATAATAACTAATAACACACAGCTCATATGACTTTCCTTCTCTGCATAGTTGATAATAATAATAACACAACACATATACATTTGGACTTATTGCACAGCCCTGGTCACGCTTCATCACACTGTTACTTGATGCTTCAGGGTAAAAATCAGTTCAAGTTTAATGTGTATTTTATAGTGTCACGGTTGTTTCTGCATTCCAAAAGTTACATAATACATTAAAGTTATATAATAATTGGAGTGAAACCTGCACACATGAAAACGCCTATAGGAGACAACCGTTGTTTGATAGACTATGTGCAATTCTTTAGACGTTTTTCCTCCCACTGTGTTGTAATTGCCGTAGATTAGAGCGTCTACAATGAGTCTTAAAGCTTAACAAACCAATGACGTGCCTGAGAGATTGGCAGAGCGTCATGATTGCACGGTGGGAAAATACGTGATACTTGATCCAGTCATTGCTAATGGCAGGTGTTGTGAAAGACTTTTACTGGAGCTGTGACTAAAGGCTGGTATAAAGACGACTTGACAGGGCTTGCTCAGGGTTGGGTCACAAAAAAGCATCCGAGTGTGTCGGTCATATTTCATCACCATAATATTATGATGGTGCATATTTCTGAAATGAAGGTGCAAACATAGCAACTGGTAATTCAGTTTGTAGTTTAAAGGTGACAATGTGATTTTTCTGCATGTTACACAATAAAAGGGGAGACACGGGTGGAAGGGAGAAAAAAAAATACGAAAAATGCATTTGTCCTTGAATGCTAAAACGTTAACACACCTGAATTTAAGAAATTTGTTGTTGACCAATGTGATGTCTTAAAAGATGCTCTTTGCTGTAAATCTGCTGGACCAGGACTCACACCAATCCTACACACCAGGACTAAACTGGTCACAAACCAAAGAACAAGTGTGCACGTGCCCTAAAGAATGACTGATACGTTTACCATGAGAACTGGGCTAAAGGTAAAGAATAATCTGACAGGGAACGCATTTAACAACTATTGGTGCAGTTGTAAAATAATGATACTGTGGGTAAACTCTGACAAAATGAACATACAAATAAGTAAAGAGATTTAAATACAAATTATATAAAACATAGACAATGGCTTTAGTGCACAGATCAAGTTTAAGTTTAACTTAGCACTTAACACTGGTTAAAACTGATTGTCTTGTTAAATGTCTTTGTAAGTCTCTGTGTTGGCTGTCTCTGCTCCCTCCCAGTGGAAATCCAACTCTTACAACGTTTTAGTCCCAACCAGAGAACAGCTCTTCTGAGAAACTCAGAATTTATTTTTATTTGGCAGTTTAAAATATTTTTGAATGTATTTTTTCTGCCTGCTTTAGTTTTGTTTTTGCAATGAACATCATAAAGATCAGTACATTCTGCAGATGAGATGTGATGTGATGTCATATTATTACGCAATACAGCGTAACTGCAGAGGCCTAAATCGGAGTTTTGAAATATTTTCACTCTGGGACCTGGTTCCAGAAATGTTTATTTTCAGTGTCTTGAAACTTCTGCTGAGGCTATGGCTTGGCTTCGTGTGGACAAGGCCTGAGTGAGTTTTTTCTTGGCACTGCGATTTCTCCAACCATTCAATACGTGCATGTTAGGGAATATCCCCAAACTGATCCCTAGCTCTACACGAAGAGTTGCACCAGGAGCAATGATATAGTATATGCATACGTAAGTGTAACCGGTTTATTCCCCTCTGTGTGTTTGCTGGCTTATGATTATTTGTTTCCTCAACCACGGGACATCTCTGAACATTTGGAAGCAAGAGAAAACTGAACATGTGCTGAACATGTGCTGCTAACACAATTGACCAAACTTTTGATATCAAGGGAGTCTGCAAAAGGGAAGAGGAAATTATTACACCCCAGTTTATATCAGTGCACAGGTGGGAACACAGTAGAAGAATAGGTGGGCCATACAACACATTAACCAATCCCCAGATATGTAGAACGAAATAGCAAAAAGAAGTAAGGTTATGACCCAAATCAGTGAGCCAACACACACACAATGCAGGGGAAATGTACTGGTTACACATGTACAAGTTATGTTCAGGCGCATAACATTGTGGTCAAAATAAGAAAAACTTACCAAAGTTTATCACTGCCATCAGTTTACACAGTTTTTATTAAGAATGATTCCTGCATGTTTGAGTAAGCTCGTATTGTCCTTCAACTGGTGACTGAGTGCTTAGAAAAGTTCTGTCCTAACCTACCACCTATCCCCACCCACTTTAAATCTTTGCTCTGTCCCAGTTTGGTCAGATTTAGTCTCTTTTTTCTATTTCAATGTATGTTTGATGTTCACTGATCTCTCTCTCTCTCCTCTCTCTCTCTGTATTGAACTACATAGTTGATCTTATATAACATAAGTGCATTTGAAAGTGCCTGCCATGTTCAGAGAGCTTATATTTTCCGCTTTGTCTGCTCCACAATGAAAGAAGATTTACCGTAACGAGATCAGAACATGCTGTGAGAGAAAGAAAAAAGAGAAATCCTAATCCTTCATTATTGGTGTAGAGAAGTGTACATCTGACAGTGACACAGCTCCAAACTGTAACATCCTGCAGAGCTGCTGTAATGACTGCTGCCATTTTAAAGAAACCCCAACGTGCTTAATCCAAATGCTCTCATAAAACCATGCTCTATACTATGGCCAGATTATACAGGAAAAAAGAGGATTTTTTTAATGCATACAGTAAATATCACATGAGAAAGAAACCTAGTGTAAATGGATTGAGTAAAGAGTTGCAATAATCTTGTTACTTCCTTGATGAGGATATGATACAAGTTCATCTTGTACTTTATTGAGAGCCATAAGTCAACAACAGCACAGCTATATTTGTGTTTTAACATGTAGAGATAAGACTTAAAATGTATATGAGAGATTATCGAATATCACAGAAAATGAAGTATTTTGAGTTCGAAAAGAAAATCCTTCAACATAATTATCATCATTCTCTGTTCTATTCTGAATTTGAACATATGACAAAGTTCTGATCAACTTTTGGGCGACACAAGAAGGGCCAGAAATAATGACATAATCTTCTGGTTTGTAAAGTCTTCAACACCACCTAATTTTATTGTATTTGACACCACAGAATTGGACTGAATAGACTTTCAAAATAGCTAACGTCTGTACTGAGCATTTCCTGTTCAATTCATGTCTATGGGGTTTTCACTGTGTCAGTCTAAAACGAATACATACTTGGAATCTCAGGCGGCCAGCAGTGGGTTATGAGGGATGTCTCTGAAAACATGTTAAATACTTTAAATAACAGGAAAAAAATTTACTAAAGTACATTTGTGTGTTTATAAAGAGATGTGTTTGTGTCCAAATGCTAACAGTAACAGGAAATACTCTTAAGTACAGTTGTTTGCCATTTCAAATATAAACAAGCCAACTTATGTTCCGAGCCAGAGTCTATTGATCACATCAGTGAAAAGAGAACTTTGAGAAAAGAGAAAATACAAAGAGGAACGATTTTGGACTGAAATATTGTATGTTGTTTTTTGGCTTGTATTCAGAACTTCCATGTCTCACTGTCAAATATTTATGTGTCTTCTTTTTCAAATGTGAATCAGATGTTTGACAAAAACTTTCATATCCTGTTCCAACAATCTTTGTGTTTTTGTGAATAAATTACCACAGTTGAAAAGGCAAATGGATGAGTTTTTTAGAGACAAGGTATTATTTGTAAAAATATGTCCCAAATTGAGATTAGCCAAATTTGTGAAACAAACTCATAATTTAGTTAATGGTTATTTTGTTGATGTTTTAGAAAAGCAACTTTACTGAGTGTTTTAGACAGCATTTTTCACACTTAAAGCTTATTAACATTGGTGAGCAACATTAGGATGGCTACTGGAAAGAAAATACATTTGAGAAAACAGTTTTTAAAGGTGCATTGTGCAAGTTTTTGACCAAAAAATAAAGTGTTTTTGTCATTAAAAAATGTGTATATATAAATATATATATAAATAAATATAATATATAATATATATATATAAATAATATATAATAATATATATAATATATAAATATATATATATATATAATATATATATAATATATATTATATATAATAATATAATATATTTCTGATGACTTTGAGCAAGATTGTGTGGCCACAAAATGAGCAATTTTTGGCCTCCTGTAGTATATCCATGCAAAAGTTCTTCCTTTTACACACAATAATCAAAAGTTATGAATGTAGCTGTGTTTTCCCACAATACTGCCAGCATTTAGATTTATTTATACTTTGTTGAATTGGTATTATAAAATATCTTATTTGGCATTTCCAAGCAAATTCTCTCCATATTTTGGAAGCTGTAGTATTGTGTGATTTCCCCCATTCATTTTGTGATACAATTACTCATTACACTACACCTTTAAAGTTACAATGTCCCATATAACTCCATGGATGTCTCACCTCCAGACAAAATTAAGGACAACACTGCCATCTTGTGCTTTCAAACGTAACTACAACTTGGAGACAAAAATCCAGTTCCATTTTCTGCTGCATTTCACAATCCTTCCCAAAGATGGCAGGCTTTACACGCTCATCCCTGCTTATCAGTTGACACAGAATGATTTAACAAGTGAGAGTGAGTGGGTGTGTAGATAGTGATACCTCTCCGTTATAACCAAGGCGGTCCTCCTTTATTGAATCCTGAACAGAGTAATGTCTTTCTAATGTCAGCCGTCCTCCCACAAGCAAATATTTGGCCTCTGTTATGAAGTTTAGATACTTTCAGGTCATGGATAGAGCTGGGATAGTTACAATTGACATTTCCTCTCAGTAGATGGATGATATTTCTCAACGTAAGATCAGCAGGTTTGACGCAAGCTTCCAGAAGGCTTTTAGGAACAATGGCTGTTAGATAAGCCCGTCTATTCTTCCACAGAGGTGACACATTTTTTTTTCATTTTCGTGCAGTCAAAATGAGTTCCTTCTTTGCGTTTATTTGAGACAGCAGGTTCCATTTCAGACGCTGTTACAAAGCCACCTCCGCAGCATCAACGTTGGGCATTGTTAATGAGCACTGATTGCAAGTCTAAAAACAACACCACAGTCGATGGCTCCACGGACTGTTGAAATATGTATAGGCTTCAAGGACACTGGGCTGTTGGGAAACTGCAGGATGGAACTATCAAACTAAAATGACTCTGACAGGTTTGGAAAAAAAGGCACCAGTATTTGGACTTGTAAGTTGTGGCTTGGAATCGAGTCAGACTTATTTTCATGACCTGAGAGTTTGAGAAATGGACCAAGATTTGTGACTCGAGTTGAAGGTCAGTGACTCAGGACTTGACATGATCTTGGAGCTTTGAGACTTGAGACAACTTGATGCATTTTTACATTAACAAACTAGAACACCCTCATCAATTCAATGTACAATGTATTGTGGAAATATGAGATGTATTCAGTAATTTGATTTAAAAAGTTGAAAAAACTTGGACTTGTGGGTCAGCAACTTGAGACTTGACTTGAGACTTGGAAATCAGTGACCTACCTCTGATATCTACTACTGTAGATAAAGTTAAGTGCGCATTGTCATCTACTGTTTGTCTAATAACACATCGTTTGTTCTCTAAAAAACAGGAAGTATGTTAACTTCCATTGTTACTGTATATATACATTGCAGGACTAAATGCTGCTACCACCAACTCTCATTTATTCACTAGAGAAATTTACAGTGTTGCCAACTAACCTATAGAAAGTGTCGCAGTCTGTCTAGTTGGCTTTAGAAACGTCTTTAATTAAAAACAACAAAACGGGGTGAGATCTAGCTGTTTCGATCAGATATGAACTGGTATGACGGACGTCTGGCTCTTGAAGCTTGAAACACTGTTTTTCTTGTTGTTTTTTACACTCACCTGAATGTATCATGTCGCATCGTGAGTCGTAGAGTCGAATTTCATTCAAAAATGTTGATTTAGCAGCATAACTTTTGTTTTTGCACAGTGATAAGCACTTGTAGTTAGCTGACAACAACTCTGGGTTGTGTTGCTGCTACAGCTTATGTCAATCAGCCACGGTTCTTTCTGCATTCTGGCCATCCCCCATTGTTGACAAATAATCCTTCTATAGATGCATGTTTTTTGAGGTGGGATGAGGTCGTAGTATCCAGAGAGAAGTCAAGAACATGCAAACTCCACCCAGAGAAGATGAGAGACACTGACTTGGCTCGACCCAGGATTCAAACCCATATTCCCCTTAATGGGAAGCCATATCATGCATCATAAACTAATTAGGTTTTTCTTAAGACAGGTGTTTTTCAGGTAGAAGAAGGATATTTTAGTAACATATCCACAGGTAAAATAGGGATTGCTACTACTAATAAAAATAATAATAAAAAAGAAAGCATATCATAGGCAAACCACCAAGAGCATCTCACCAGAGTTTGAGCATCAGACAAGATCAACCTGAATCCTAGCCTTATACAACCCTATTTTCATATGCATCTTTCTGCACATGAATATTAATAAAGCCCTCTTATGGCTGTGTTTGAATTATGTTTTATTATCATAAAACATTGTTAACCAAATTTGTCATTACGAGACATGTAGCTAAATCTAAATACAATAGGTGGAAACATTCCAGTTCAGTAGCTTCCAAGCGTCCCTGTGCATCCACACAATTCACACAACACAGCACCTCTGTACTGTGACTCCTGTATTTCACTGCTGCAGTCTGTTTTATCATGAACTGTCTCTCTCTTCTTTCACAGCTCCATCTCACCAGCAGAAGTCTTCCTGTCGTCTCTTCTCAGACCTCGGCTCAGTTTGAGGAGAAGAAAAACACAGACCTCCCCTTCATACATAAATTAATCAGAAGGTCGACCATGAAAATGTACGGTTGTATCTTTTCCACTGACATAACAGCACTGTTTTTTAGGAGTACACACAATGGTTTAGAGATCTCTCCATAGCTTTCTTTTCCATGTGCTTCAGATTCTTGTTTTATGCAATAATTTGAGGACTTTTTCACATAGACATATACATTAGTAGAGGTGCAATCAGCGACTCTGTTCAGTTACTACAACATGGTCAGTGTGCCGCCTTATCCGTATACTGCATGAACAAGGACAAGCCCATTCAGTGCTGTTAATACACTTACATATGTATAAACAAAAAGAACGTCCAACACCCCCATGCCCTTCTTCTACCTTAAAACCCACTGACTTATAAGGAACATTTTAATTAATGTTTGGTTAATAAAGATGTAACAGTAATCCTCTTAAAATACTTTAGAAGCCGTGACAAGCAATAACTCCCCGGAGAGTTCTAAAATAGAAGTTCAAACTAGACTGTTTGAATTTTAATGAAGAGACTAAATGTTAACTGATTCTATAAAGTATTTTAAGAAGACTGTGGTTCTAAAACATCTTTATTAACCATAAAACAATTTTACTTTCTCCTATAAAACTTGTTTTGGAGCAGTTGTAAAATAGGGATTAACATTGTGATTCAGAATATACCAGAGAACAATGGATATTTAATGATAATATTGACTTTGTAACAATTTTAGTTATTTATGACCTGAAAGCTGTTATGAATATTATATTAAGATTAACTCCATCCACTTCTGTGCAAACGTATGCTCTTGTTTAAGATTCAAGCTGTCAACCATACATTTTCAAGGTTTCTGAGACCGTGAACCATTAGAATGAAAAGATTTATTTACAAAGCAAAAATGTACAACATGAAGATTGAAGTAGATTCCAGCAGTTGCATAAGACTTGCATTGGCTCTCATGTTACGCGATCAAAA
Source organism: Mugilogobius chulae (assembly GCA_038363315.1). Lineage (NCBI taxonomy): Eukaryota > Metazoa > Chordata > Actinopteri > Gobiiformes > Gobiidae > Mugilogobius > Mugilogobius chulae. The sequence continues at coordinate 39,189,335 of CM076407.1, forward strand.
CTAGATTAATTCAGTATATGCAATCTCCTTTCCCTGTAGACTGGCTAAAAGTTGCAGTGATTATGTTTACTTCTAACACGATGCACTCTCCACAAGTTTGAATAAATAATTGAAACGCATCTTATAATTATTACTAGTTTGAAATATTTGTGCTCTGGTGAAGTCAACACTTGTCAAAAGTAAGAAATGGCTTTGTTTTGGCAATTACTAAAAGTGTTGTGTTTTCATTTTGCAGTGAGAATGGGAAGTTGTGCCTGATGAGAGGCTTGTGTGTCATTAGAAGCTGTTAAAAACTTTTGTAAAGAGAACACAGACAAAACTAATGTTTCCTTTTCAGTTTTCGGGTCAATTTGTTCTCCCTGCATATAAGCTTTCAACAAGATTATTCAGTCTGCTCCTAAAGATGTTTTATTCTTTCATTTAATTCACTCCTCCTTTCTTAGAGTTACTGTATAGAGGTGATATTTGTAGATGCAGAAAGAGCTGCCACTGATTGACACAATCTGTAGCAACAACTCAAGCCAGGGCCGTTGTCAACTAACTCGTGAGTTTATCACTGTGCAAAAACAAAAGTTTTGCTGCTAAATTGTGAATGAAATGCGACTCTACGACTCTTAAAAGTTACATTCAGGGAAGTGAAAAAACGTCGAGAAAAAACATTGTCTCACCAGTTCATACCTGATCAAACAGCTATAGCTCTCGTCCCGTTTTGTTGCTTTTATCAAAGAGGTTTCCCCAGCCAACTAGCTGGACAGCGTTTCTTTCTGCATCTTTCTGCCTATATTGTTAAATTTCAAAGGCCAACGCTGAAAATGTTGGTAGGCTATATATCTTCTGGCCACTGTTTCCCTTTTTTGAATTTCTGTGGATGTGATTGACAGATTAATTAGCCAATCAGGAACACAAATCATCTCCTGTATGAAAACCAACATGGCTGCTTAGGACAAAAAAAATACATTGAAGAATAAAGACAAAATATCAAGTCATACTGAAAAATATGGCTAATTTCTGCAAAATCAATTAGTGAGTTAGCTTCTTTGTTTCATGTGCGTCACTCAAATAAACAAATCTGATTGTCCAGTACGTTATAGAGTAGGGTCGAGCAATTTGCTCTGGATCCCAGGCAATGAAAATGTAGAGTAGGGCTGTACTGTTTGGCTCCAGTCATTGAGGTCTTTTTGGCAAGTTATATTTACCTCATTCTGTTCTGAACTCTTTTCTTGTTTGCACACTTCCTGTTAAGCTCTGCTGTGGTAGCTGGCATGTTAGCTTGTGTGTCTGACAGCATGTGTACATTACAATAATTGATGCTGATTGTGGCTAATGTAGCTTATGCTAGCAGCTAAACTGAATATGTGTTGCCATAAGGGGTAATAGGCTTAGGGTAGAGTTAAGTTTCTATATTTGGAATTCTGAAATACTGCTCTAAATATATTTAGCTTACATATAAATAATTTCAATTTAAAAACGACATTATGTCCATTATTTCCTGAGATTAATTACTTGGTTATTTATATCACAAAAGAACAGTAAATATTTCTGAAGATTGACTAAAAACAATTCTTAGACAAGTTGAAAATTTGTGAATTTATAAAAGATTCTTTTTCTGTTTAAAGTGACATCCGGTTTCAAAAAGTGTTTTCTTATTTTAAGTACAAAAAGTCTTGTTCCGTTGGCAGACAAACTTAAACTTTGAATGACTTGTCAAGTGTCTTTTTGAAATAATGATTGCTTGATGGTTTTGGACAGTTAAGTAAACCATTATTTGTTTAATTAAAATTGATTGCTGTGGCCTTACAATGCATTTAACATTTAGTTTTATTCACTATAGAAGTATAGTAATGTCTCGTTTTAATCCTAATCTGTCGGTTTCTTGTTTTTTTTAGCCGGACTGACTGTTGATTGAAAAAAAAACATCAAAAAAAGCAAAACAAAACCTTCCTCTTGTTTTGCTGCTTGTCACAATGAAACAAAAGATACAAACGTTGCCAGAAGCCAAAAAAAAAAAAAAAAAAAGATTGGCACAGCTCTGTAATCAGGTAGATTTCAGGTTTATTTAATTCATATTGTGTCATCTTCTTGATAACATAATTACACGGCTTTCCACAGTCTGATTTACTGTTTGCCTTTCATTTGCATATTAATAAAACTGCTTGTTGTTGACAGAGACAGAGCTGAGATGGAATTGTTCTAGTCGATCTGAAATATGAAGAAATGTGAGAATGTTTTTGTGGAAATTAAATGGATTTACAACTTGTACAAGAATGTTGTGTCATATGTAAATGTTTGTGGTGGTGCTGATGGGAGGGGAGCTGGTTCAAATCTATCAGAAACATAACATGGTTGTACCCTTTGGTATGGTTAAGGTTATGGCTGATTAGCTTTTAATATAAACCACAAATTCTTATTTCTAATTCAAATATGCCACAACTCTTAGTCCTTCATTTTTCAGAAGCTAAATGTAATAAATATTGTTTTATTATATATTCATATTTGTGCATTATTTGTTATTTGACACAAAAATCTCCCAAAGATGTTTTATTGCTATTAAACAAGATTCACATAAAACACTGAATCAAAACAGATTAGCTTTGTGGAAGCCATTTTGTAAATTTTATGCAATTTGTACACCAATAATGAATTTTTTCTCAACGTTCATCTGACATTAACTTCACATTATGATTAGTGAAATAATTTATGAACTGTGAGATGTGATGTGACTGGGGATAATGATAATGTTTAGACCAGTGGGACTATTTTGGGGTCATGTAGTCCCCCGAAAATGTAACTTAAATAATACAATTTAACATGGTTTATGAAAATACCATGGTGGGTTTTTATGGAAGCAAATTAAAATTACCATTGTCCATTGATATGAATTGATTGTATCATACCATTACCGTGTAGCCTACTACCCGGTCTTCAAAGTACGGGACTGCTGGTTAGACAACGTGGAAGAACCAACAAAGTCTCTGAAGAATATACAACAAATAACAAGTAAGTTTAGGATTCAAGTTAGTAAAATGAGTAAATTTAGAACTGGGGCTTGGGGTAGGTTAAGGGTTAAGGTTAGGGTAGGGTTAATGTCGCCACATGGCTTCAACCAAAATTTGTAGTTATTTTGGCTTTTTGTGACATAATGAAATAATGTGTGTGGAAACCTGCTTATTGAACGTTGTTGACAATTTGTTGTATATCTACATTTTCGCCAAAGAACATAGCTGAAAGAATGTCGATGATTTTTGTCACACATAAGTAGTACAGCCAGGTCCCACGTAAATATAATACTTGTCTATAAACATTAGATGTCATATGAACGCAGTTTCTAATTTCTGTGTATTTTTTCAAAGTTGCTGCTCCAGTTCAGGGCATAGAAAAGCAAGTTTTTTCTATTCTTTCACACTGCATCCACTTAAAGCCATGTAATAAATAAATGAATACATACATAAATAAATGGTGTAGTATAGTAGAAAAGCATTTCAGTGAGACCATTTTGCGTATTAACCCAAGTGCCATATTTATTTTAACTTACAATACATCTGACTTATAGTAAAATGGAAGCTTCTTGTTGCAGGTGTTTTTAGCCCTGTTTGGATGGTCTCTTTTGGGATGTGTATATCTGCTCCTTATCTCTGCACCTGTCTGTCCTGTCTCTGCTCTGTCCCACACACACACTCAGCTCTGTCAGCTCTGTGTGGCCTTAAAAAGTGCAATGTTTTAAACTATTTTCTCAGCCTGTATGAGAGCCTTATTGAGAATGATCACATTGTTAAGAGTGAGTGAGTGTGGATAATGAAGTTTGAGGTGACCAGATGCCAAAAAAACAACACGTCTGGATTGTTAAACCAGGCAGGTGCGAGCTTAAAGAGGGATCTGGTGGGTTTATGTAAATGAAATCTTCATCCGGTGTGATCTTTGATGAAAAAAATAATCTTTAATAATACAGGAACGTATCCAGCATAGACAAGCAAGCAAAAGACTATATGAGCTTGCTCGAAATGCATTAAAACAAGTTTAGTGTCACACCAAGCAACAGCAATATGAAATTTTAGGAAATATGTTTGTTTATATTGTTAGCATATGCCTCTTTAATGATAAATGTTGACCTAAGTGGTTCTGACTCTAAAATTGGCCTTAGTTTGGCCCCTATTTTAAGTTCCGTTTCTGAGGTGTTTTGTTCAATATTTTTAATGTAGTAACGGATCTAATGCTAAGAATATTTGTAATTAAACCCAATTAAAATTCTAGTGCTTGTTGTGCATCCCTGGTCTACAATGCTGAAAAAATTTGTCCTTAAAGGTAAATGCTTAATTTTTTATTTCCTTAATAATGTAAGCAAATAACAATAATACATTTTGAACTTCTTAAATCAGTCTACACTTTTCGCCTCCGAATTGTTCACCACAATGTTTTTAAGCTTTTTCCCAGCTGTTTGGAGCAAGACGTGTCAGTATGCTAACAGCAGTTAGCCACCATGTTAGCAGCCACAGCAGTAGACAAATTGAATCAAGTCTGGTAAACAAATGAGACATTAGATGTTTTCAACTTGGAGACTTATTTCCACTTGATACATTGCAAGATGTCTGTGCTATAGGAGGAATGATAGATTTTTAGTTATTTTGTTGTAAAAAAAAAAAAATCAGCATAGTCCCTTAACAAATAAAGTTGATTAGCCTTGCTCTAATGAAACTGGGCCTGTTTTTTTTTTCACCCACTTTTTTCAACATGACACAAACCAGTTCCATCTCTTTCATCACATGAACATGGACTCAACTATTGACTCAAACTGGGGAATGATAAGGATAGATAACATTTTCAACTAAACTGAAGCTTCTGCTTCTAAAATATCGACCGCAACCAAAGCGTGCACTCTTTATTTTGAGCTTGCTCATAGTTGGCATACTTCATAGGACCCAAAAGAGAATTTTGCTCAAAAACACCTTTCAGACAGAAAAGTGAGTGAATGTATGTATAAACCACTCAATTTGAAACAGCATATGACTGCAATTTATATTTTTTGCTTGTGTATTTTATGCTTTGCTGTCACGGTTAATTTCTATGGTGGATGTAATCTTAATATTAACCTTAACCAGTTTCAAGACCTAAGCTTACCCATTGTTGTAACTTTTCCTAACATGACACAAACCAGCCTCGTTCTTTAATGCTGCTGTCTCTTCCATTTGATAAATATCAGGTTAATATCAACCAGGTCTGGATTCTTGTGATAGTGACAAGGAGCTTAAAATATCACCATCTAAATGTCTTTCTGTTATTAAAAAGTGCACTAAAAACATTTTTCAAAAAGGGTTAAGTGTGTGAATCCTCTGTTCCATTCATCAGCTCCATGACACACTTTATGTTCCTGCCTCTCATTTCACAGGTTTTACCATCTCGACCTGGAGTGATTGTTCTCCAGAGAGCTCTCAGACGCAATTTAAAACGTACTCCTACTGTAAAGAGCCAATCAATGCCAAGAACACAGCTCTCTCCTCTCTTTTTCTTTCTTTCTTTCTTCCCTCTCTTCCTTTTCTCTCTCCCCTCTCTTCTTTTCTCTCTCTTACTTCTCCCTTTATCTGTCTCTCTTTTCTTTCTTGTCTATCTCTCTTCCCTTTTCCTCTGTTTCTTACTGTCTCTCGATCTATCTTCCCTTTTTCTCTCTTTCTCACTCTCTCTAACTCTCCTTCTTCCCTTTGTTCTGTCTCTCACTGTATTTGTCTATCTTCCTATTCGCTCTCGCTCTTTCTTTCCTTTCTCTCCCTTTTTCAATTTCTTTCTCTTTCTTCCTTTTCCTGTCTCTATCTATATATCTTCCATTTTCTCTCTCTCTATCTGTATCTCTTATCTTTTCTGTCTCTCCTTTTTTTCTCTGTCACTCATTTCTCTATCTATCTCTCCTCCTTTTCTCTTTTTCTATTTATCTAACTTCTGTTTCTCTCTCTATACCTTTTCTTTTTTCTCTCTAGCTCTCTTCCCTTTCTCTCTTTCTTCCTTTTTTCTCTTTCTTCCCTCTCTCTTTTTCTCTCTCTATTCCCCCTATGTCCTGCCTTTCTTTCTCTCTTTTTTCCCTCTCTCTAGCTCTGTCTCTTTCCTTTTGTCTCTCTCTCTCTTTTTCTCTCTTTTCTCTATCACTTTCTCCCTCTTCCCTTTTTCTCTCTCTCTCTCTTCCTTTCTTTCTTCTCTCTCTTCTTCGCTCTCCCTCTCTCTCCTCTCTCCTGACACTATTAATTGCATTTCCAAACACGCAGGACGATAGATAACGACTCATCTAATTAAGACGACTGCAAGCCTCGCAAATTAAGGATATTATGTCTCAAAAGATGATATCCTCAATCGATGAACCATTTCCTACGTTTTGATTAAATCTAAGGTATAATTATCATCACCGGCCCTTGAGGCTGTCATACATTGATGCTGCACGGATAAGAAACAGAAGAAGGTGTTTTTTAGCGGATCACAAATGTATTCAGCTGCGGTCAGTGTGATAATTACGGTTTTGAATAGGTGGCACCTTTTAATCAGTGATTTCATTTGAAAGAGGAAAATGTCAGTGTGTCAAGTGTCAAAAGAGAAATTATAAAGCATTGTTAATTTGTTGTTCAATTTTGTGAGTTATAATAATTCATGTGACGACTAAAAGGAAATTTATGGGAACTGTTGTTAAGGTCAAATTACTGCAAATCAATCTGGTTTTAATCCTCAATCAACACCGAAGCATGTCAACAAATGAGAAGAAATAATTATCAAGATTTCAATGAATTAATATATTTACAGTTGATGCTGTGTTTAAAAAGTGACTTGCCCTCTTCAGGTTGTGGAGTGCCCTTGTCCCGAGTGAGGAGTTCAAGTATCTCAAGGCTTGTTCACGAGTGAGAGAAGGCCTCGAGGTCCTTCTAAGATTGACAGAAGGATCAGTGCAATGTAAAGCCAAAGCTAAAGTGCTGACGATTCCCTTCTGCACACTACAGGAGTTTTGGCCCCATTTTAAGCCTGATGTGCCCTCTATGAGTTTGGGGAGGCATGGCATAAAGATTTTAGTAAGAGATTTTTTGTCCTTTCTCTCCCTAATTCTGTGAGTCATTGTGATTCTGTTACGACTGTTTGTCAGGACGCATCATCGTGAGATTCACATGCTGCACGAGAGCAAGAACCTTTACAACAGAGGCATCTGGTGCATCTGTACTGTGACGGCAGCTCTTAAAATGTAAAATAAAAAAGAAACATTGCCTCATCGTCTGCTTTGTGCATGTAGTCAAAGTGAAGGTTTCTTTGCTCATCATCTCCAACCAGCCTGTTCTCATGGATAAGCGTGTCAATACCACGCTATTGTAAACAGTGTGTCATACGCAACTTCTATTTTGTGCGTGTGTATTTCACGCGTTTCTGTCCTAGTTCATTTCAATAGTGAATGTTAAGACGTAATTTTATTCATGAATACTAACACAATCCTAATTCTAACCTTAACCAACTCCAAGCCCCAGACCTAAACTTACCTTGCCTGACTAGCCAGCCCCTCCTACATTAGGTTACAGTCTGTTTGAATGCAGAAGGGTCTGGGACCTGACGGTAGCCAATAAAGTCGTCTCCCAAGTTAAGACGATCCAATCAAGCACGGCGATTCTGACACGTGACACTAAAAAGTCGGAAGTTGCTCGCAAGCCCCATTTCAAAACATTCAGAAGGCAAACGTAGCTGATTCGGCTCGTGCTTCGGTTTGAACAATGAATGTATCAATTCTTTAAAACCTGAGCAGAAAACCGTGCTGAGGGGCTTCATACTGAAAAAAATCCTTGCGCTACATGTTTACGAAAACATCGTGTCGCTGTTTTGGTGGAATTTCCGGGTTTTCTGTGATGTGACTCAGCGCTCGGAAAGGCCGCCACGAAATTGATCCTCGCACTCTGCTCCCAGACCCTCACGGTTTGTAAAGTGTCTGTCAAAGCGTGTAGGGACTGGCTGGTCAGGCAAAACGTACCATTATTGCAACTTCAGACTTAAATTTAGCCGTGTTTGTTGTCAACCACATCGCGTGTCCAGACCACGCCAGAAAAAACAAGCGTGTCATTGCACGCCAAAAAGGCAGAGGGTGTCGTCAGAATTTGTCATGCCGTGGTATTTTACGCAATCCATGAGAACACGTTGTTCCAACGCACTTGTTCCTTATGATGTGCAAAGCAACTTATACAATAGAACATGGCCAAGCTTTGTGGAACTTTTGTGGAAACATTTTCAATTCACGCCTACAATGTGTCAGTGTAAGAGCTCCTTACCTCTCATGACCCTCTGCTCTTCTGAGACCTTTATAAACCTAATTTAATCCAATCCAATGCCATTTCATTGTTTCACTTTTACATCATGTGACACAAGTACTGTTCTTCGTTTACTCCTGCACTCCGCAAGTCTGTCTTGTGTCTGCTCTTCCTTCAACATGGCGCGACTGTGAGACAAATAATCTTTGTAAATGTTCTTAGAAACTCCTCTAGCGTGAAGCTGACTTTAGAGATACAATGAGGAGGTTATGAGAGAAAAGCTCAAAATAGAGTAGAATGTATTTTTAAATAATGTTTTGTATTGTAATTTTGATGCATCTTTTCCTGCCTGCAGCATTTTTGAATTGCTTTGTGCGTGAATTGTGCTATACAAATAAATTTGTCTTGCCTAGAGCTGTTTCTCATCCATGTCCAGAGGAGGCACTTGAGGTGGACATCCCCAAGGCAAGGTGTTTACATCACGATAAGGAAACTCTTGTTCTCTCTGCTTGACCTTGGGATCTCCAAAGGAGGATCAAGAAGATGTGTCTATACCAGTGGTTCTCAACCTCTTTCAACTATTTCCTAACAATGGCAACAACGTCTGTAAAAACAATGGCACATATGCGACCCCAAAACACAAAGACATACGTCTATAAATTTATCTGGTGCCTTCATCTATCACTGCATTAGAAAGGTGTCAATATGCTAAATTTCCCACATATTATCAGGGGACTCCAAGAAGTAATTTCTGACGGTAAACCTGGCTTTTGGGGTAATGAAAGTTACTGCTCTGACCCTGGGTAAGCTGAAGAAGATGGATGGCTGCTAGATCTATATTCTCTAAATGTATAACTTTGTGTTATGTTATGTTTTGAGTGAGATGTGAACAGACTGTTCACAGAAATATATTAAGTCAACACAAAGAGTCCATATATACAGTACAATCTAAGACTTTTGGCCTACTGTATATGGTTTCTCTTATTTGATTTGAAGTCTAACATCCTTAATCCACTGAACCACCTTTATTTGCATTCTACTGAAATCCTTGCAGGTCAAAGCTCATCAGTGGACAGCAGAGATCCTATAAAAGCTGGATTATGTTCCAAAAGTCTCCTATAAAAGATTCAACTTTGATGTGGAATATTAAACCAGCCTCACGTCCAGCAAGTTCAGCCTGACCTGGAAACATCTGCTCTGCAATTCAAAGTTCCTAACCAGAACATTTTAAGCACCACAAACAAGTCATGTAATTACTTCAGTTTGTGCATTGTATATCAAGCTTTAGATGAGAACCAATTAATTGCTTTAGATGATCAGAAGCTTAAAACTATCAGTGAGCAAAACTTATTAATAGTTAGTGTGCTTTTATGACAACCTTAAAAAATTATTTACAGTAAATCATTTTTTTGTTTCACCATATACAGATGTTTGACCCAAACAGGTACTCATACACCTGCTCTCAAGTACACATGTCCCAAAATGCTTTGCTGCACCTTTAGAGAATGCAGTGATAATACTATTTTTGAAGTAAACAAATAGATCAATAATATTGCATTGTGCTAACGTATACTTTAAATATTCAAAACTATAGATGGAACGCATAATGTTAACAGAACATAAGTTTCTTCACATTTGTAGCTGTTTTGTTTCTACATTGTTCAAAACCACGCATAACATGCTCTGAACATAAAACAGCAGCTTGGTACATTAGAATTCAATGGAAACTCAGATTTTACTATTATCTGGCTCCAAAGCTATTTCCTAAAATGGATCTAATGGAGTAAAGGGACATATAACCTCACTCTGCTAAAAGCACAAACACATACAATATTTATTTCATCCAAATGATCACGTTATCACAAAGATGCTTTCACAATTTGTCCTTTTTATTCAATCCATTTGTGTGAAATGTTGACTACAAAAGGTCAAATTAGGAGCATGCGAAGCTAAATTAAAGAGGACTTATTGCATAAAAACTACTTTTCTGAATTTGTAACCATGTTAAGATATTGTTTTCTCATCATTAGTTTACTCAAAATCTGTTTGGATTGATTGACGCATGTGTGAGTAATCTTGTATTGTCCTGCGGCTGATTAACCTGGCCAGTCAGTGCATTACAAACTCAAGAACACCATCTCGCCCCCTCCAGCCGTGTTGTGGATTCTAACTACAACTCTGTTTCTTCAAATAAAAATAAGTTTCATTTTCTTTACTGAAAAAATGCTGCATCGTGGCATGCGTTCTTTACATACACTGAACTGCTGACTAACAACAGGGTTATTATTAACTGTCTGCTTCTTTCACTTAATGTCGCAACAGAGCACCAGCGCCCTCTATCGGCGTGAATGTATGATGCTAGAACTAAACAAAAAGTGTTTTCTGTCTTCTATGTAACAAATTAGCTGTAAATAGCTTATTAACTAAAATATTTGTACTTTTAGCTGTAATCTCTTAACATGTAAATAAACCTTATAATATTAAATTAACTTTAACCAATTTTAACATTGTTTCTAAACTAAATATTCAACAAGTCGATTGGTTTACATTCCGGACCATTAGTTTACCAGCCCAATCACATTGCAGCAGGGCGGGTTGATGAGGTAGTTGGGCCTGAATCAGTTAAAATGAAGACGGCAGCTCTCGTAAATGTATGCTTTCTACTGATTTTGATTTGTTTTAGCAAAAATACAAAGTATTTCCTTTTGAAAGAAAAGCAGAGGTGTCTATGAGTGACACTTGTTGTTCTACCCCACGCTCACATTGGATTGTGATTACGATTTGTTGCTGTGATTGGTTAAGCTTGTAGGCCATATTTGATGAGTCACGCAATCAGCTCAAAGTATAAATGCCCCATCTTTTCCCAAACAAAAAAAATCACATTCGAAGTAAAATATGCTGGACTCAAAAGCACAAGTAGCCACTTTCCAACAACAACAAAATAAATAAATAAATATTTTTTTTTGTTACTTTTTACAGTTACAATTTGCAATGAAGAGGCGGAACTTTACCAGTTCTGCAGTTTTGAACAGGAGGCCAATGGACCTTTTATTATTTCAAAGTTGTTTTAGATCAATTTTGTGTTTTACAATGAACAAAAATGTATATTACGGATTATGCTATAGTTTCGTAACAAATACAACATCAGGCCTTATTATACTGCCAGAATTATAACTATAACCCACGTACTTTACAATTTAATGCCTCGCTTAATTACAGCAATGCCTCTCCTGTCGTGAGATGAAAAGTAAGTTAATGAGAAATAATATAAGTGGCGTCTGAGTCTGGCAGGAGCTGAAGCGGTGCAGGTAAATGATGGAGTGAACATTATCCAGAGCAGAGGAGGAGACACAAGTGGAGCAGGTCTTCAACTGTCACCTGTCTAATGACGCTGCTGTCTGAAAGTGCAGGCACAGAGGAAGAAAACGGATTGTGAAAAACGATTGCTGTGTCGGGCTAGTACTTAGTTACATGCAGTTTAGTGGTTCTAGGGCGTTTAAATGTTGCTGTAAAGTGTTCTGTTTTTCACCTTTATAGAGAGATATACAAACTTTCCGTCCACTAAAGTGAAGTGGTTGTATTTCACAAACTATCTCTTCATTATGTTTGTGGGCGGCTGTTATTTTGGGTAAGAGTTATTCCAGAAATCAGGAAATACTTTAAACTAAAGACTTCAGAATTGCCTTTTGCTAACAACTTTTTATGTATATTTTAACATTTAAATATATATTTTGTTATATTTTTCTAATGTAAAGCACTTTGGTTCAGTTGTTACTGTTGTAAGGGGCTAAACAAATTGATTAACTGATTGTACAGACTAATGATTTTCGTACATTGCTTTCTGATTGACACAATGTAAGTTTTTGTTGGAAGCCTACAACCTGTCAAAACAAGTCAGAAAACACAATTCTACCAAGCAGACAGATATTAAAAATACGGTTAACAGAATTAATTTCTATTGACATCCCTTTTTTGTACATTGAACATAGAACTACATGTACATAATGCTATATATGTTTTCCAATTTAAAATGAGAACAAAATCCTAAAATCAGTTCACAACCACATTTCAAACAGAGCTGGCAAACTGGACAGTGCCGGAAAATTATAAGTGAGAGTTGGGTGGTTGTAATGAGACACACACCTGTAATAAGGATATAAACTAGAATTGTCACTGACAACTATAGCTCTCATTTTTATTTTCATAGTTTACACCAGAAGCTTGAAAATGAATGAATGAATGAGTGAATGAATGACCTCAGCTGACAGACAATACTTTTTTGCCACTGTCAGTGAAAACTAACTTGCTATAACAGTTAGAGTAAGATAAACCTTTGAATGACCAGAATCAGAGCAACAGTGCAAATAGATGAGAATAGTTCTGTCTATGGAGGACCTCAGGGACATTCAGGTTTTTAAAAGCAGGCTCAAGACCCATCTTTTTAGCTTAGCTTCTAACTAGTATTTATCACTTTAGTTTTACCTATTTATTTATTTATTTACGCTGGCTATTGATCATATAATATGGCTATGTTTTTATTTATGTATTTATATACCTAATTATCTTTGACCTATTTCATCACTTTTACCAAATCTAGGTTCTCCAGTGTTTCCAGTGAAAAGTGAGGACGATGCAAATGAGGAGTGTTGAGATGTTGAAACGATAAATGCAATATTATAAAAGCTTTGCATACACGTTTTTTTTTTTTTTTTTTGAATATAGGCTGAAGTATATGATGCAGATGGGAAAATTATAAATTTAATATTCCCTCATTCGAAGCAATTTTCTCCTGTAATTGTGGCATCTGAGGGTTAACGCGATCGCGTATTCTCCCATGTTGAGCGTGAGCCTCTGTGAGTTCGGGGTCTCGTGAGGTCGGCAGCAGAGCCTGTAGCTGCAGCAGGACTGCAAACCACCGTAGCTAATGTGAGTCACCCACCGTAGCAAGACCGGTCCGGTGACTGCACCGGAGTTGGACTGGAGGCAGTGTGAGATCGGGGTAAGGCATGCTTTGGTTTTCGTTTAACTTCTCCATGAGGCTCTCTGGAGGATGTTTTGGGTGTAATCTTTTGTTTGCAAGGGTCCTGGTTAGATTTAGATACTCGTAATATCTAAAACTAACCTAGGTTAGACTTTTCTCGAGTCATCGAGGTGCAGGGCTCATATCTCAGAGTACTAGTGTACTTTGAGCTATGAGACACAGACAGGCAAGTAGAGCTGTGATTAGGCTGCACGATGCCCCTTGCACACTGCTCCACTTGCTTATAAAGACAAGCTTATTAGTGACACCGTGTGTTAAACAATCACTTACCTGCCATACACCCACACCCATCCACGAGTGACAACATGCCCTCCTTATTAACAAAAGCCCCAGTATTTTCTAAAAAGCATGCAGATACTAAAAACACCAAACAATGAAGAATGTTGTTTCTGATTTTTGAACCCGATTGTAGTGAATTAACAAATTTAAGTTTAAAAAAAGCCAATTGAAGCATTTACAAATTAAGAAAGTAGAGTGAAGTTGCATAGTGACACAAAGGTAAAATTGGTCTGTCCTGGATTGTGTGGGCTGGCTGTTGTGATCCTCTAGTGCAGATATTTGATTCTGGAGGCTGGTTGTAAAGCTCCTGGCCTGGGGGCACTTAGGCTGGAATACAGAGGGCCTGGTTTAGGAGATGTTGAACATAGAGGGCCTGGTTTTGGAGATATTGAATGCTGACAGCCTGGTTTTCGGTCGCTGGAACGTGGAGGGCCTGGTTTTGGAGGTGTTGAAAGCTGACAGCCTGACTTTCGGTCGCTGGAACGTGGAGGGCCTGGTTTTGGAGGTGTTGAACGCTGACAGCCTGACTTTCGGTCGCTGGAACGTGGAGGGCCTGGTTTTGGTGGTGTTGAACACTGACAGCCTGACTTTGGATTGTTGGAACGTAGAGGGCCTGGTTTAGGTGTTGAACGCTGACAGCCTGGCTTTGGATCGCTGGATTGTAGAGGGCCTGGTGTTGGAGGTCCTGGCCTGGAAAGGTCTGGTTCTGGATGTACTGGACAGGGGGGACCTCATAGTAAAAGATCTGGACTGGAACAGCCTGGTTGATGGATTCGTTTGTTGAAGGATTGGTGTTGCTGTCTGTCTCTCCAGGCTCGTTTCTTCTAAAATAGAAGATAAAATGAATGTTAGAATGGAATTCATGAATGTTTATGAATAAATCATAAAGCATTACATGCATACAGAAAGATTTTGGCTTGATTAGACTATTTTTTAATACAGTATTTTGTTTTTGTTTCTGAAAAAATATTTAGAGCCTTTGTTATTTTCCCACTAAAAGCCTCATTTATCATTTATTTAAACTGCAAGTGCAAAATAGAAAAAAATGCATGTGCTATATCTTAGTGCTATAATTACTAATGGAAGATTCACAAATAACATCTTCCACAAAACAGATGCGTGTAACCTCAAATGTAGCATTTATATTATAAGACACAACTGTCCTGTTTTTGCTCCCTTTACCCTGCGCTGCGTGTGAGAAAATGTTTGATGAATGAGGCCCTAATTCTACTCAAAAGCCTCAGTTCTGTGTTGGAGTATTGATGAACTTACCAAGTTGTCTTTGGGAGACCAGCCGGGATACTTGGCCTCATGAGCCCTCTTCACTCTGTCCGCCTGTTCAAAGTATGGAGCCTTCTCCAGCTCAGACAGCATCTTCCACTGTAGAAAAACAAGACACATGTTAGTTTATTTATTCTTTGTTTTGTTTTAAACAATATATAGGTCTATATCAAAACCAACAAACAGAAAAAGAAAGTAATTATAAAGATGAGAACTGTTCCACTTACCCTTTGTCCAATTTCCACGTTGACTTGAGCAGAGTTCTTGATGTTCAGCGCCTGCATCACCCGCTGCCTTTGCTCCGCCATGAACAGCATGAAAGCGTTGGGCGGCTTTTTGATGTAAGGTTTGTCCGTGTCTTTCCTGGACGTCTGGATGGGCAGACTATAGTTGTTGATAGTCTGTGCTGAAATGGTCTGGAGCGGGACTGCCTTGCTGTAGTTGCTCTGGACTGGAAGACCTTGGAGGGTCTCGTTGTTGACGTCCTGGACTGGGTAGGGCTGGCAGTCAAATGTCTGGCTAGGCAGAGAGTTCTGCACCAGATCTGTGATGTAGTCTGCTCCACTCCTTCTGGCTTTTTTTCCCCCTGAAATAACATAAAATATAAATGTTAGTTTTTTTTTCATTCATTAATTGTATTTTTATTATACTCTGCTTTGTATTTGAAGTTGCTTAATAAATAAAAACATGGGTAAAGATGACTTACTAAGTTGTCTTTGGCGGACCATCCGAGGTACATGGCCTTGTGGGCGGCTTTCTCTCTTTCCGCCTGTTCAAAGTATGGAGCCTTCTCCTGCCCAGACAGCATCTTCCACTGTAGAAAAACAAGACATGTGTTAGTTTACTTATTCTGTACTTATTCTATTTCAATAAATCAGATTCTGTATATTAGCTATGTTCTACTTACTCTCAGTCCTAACTCAGCGTTGACTTTAGCTGAGTCAGTGATGTAAGGTCCCTTACCACCTTCTGCCTTTGCTCAGCCCTGAATATCATGAAGGCGTTGAGCGGCTTCTTGATGTATGGTTTGTTCTCTCCCTCCTCTGTGTCGTCCAGCTTCCTCTTCCTGCAAACACAAGACACAATGTTAGAAGAATAGAATGATAAAGGGGGAAATAATGCTAAGGAAATGTAATAGTTTGGGTTTGCTAATATACTGACAATATTCAATCAAAATGTGCTAAAACATGTCTAAATTATTAGTTGTGATTTGCACCAGAAAAAAAAAAGACAAGATGTCAAGAATTTCAACAAAAAAAACAAAACAAACAATGGAACAAGCAAAGAATAACTAACTTTACTTACATTTTAGGAAATAACAAACATTTTGGGGTCAGATTTTTGGACAGGCAGTGACCTCTGGTTCAGAGGTGCTCAATATATTCTTACCGTTAGATCTGTCCCTAACATTTTAAACTACAGCTATTCAACTTAGTCTTCCTGAGGGACAGATTTTTCAAAGGGCCATTGTCCCTTAGCCAGGTAGTTGTACAAAATGTCAGCACTTTTGACCAAATTTGAGGATGTACAAAATATCCTTATTTTTTTAATAATGGGTTAGAGTTAACAAATGTTATAGTCTGTGTTATATTAGTCTTGCTCTACAGAACTTCCAAGGCAAAAACAAACAATTTAGTACACTAATGACGTTACTAGAAGTCTGATGCAGAAGTACGACAGAGCCAAATCAAGTCTAAAACAAACACGTCTAAGATAGTAGGCCAAAAGTAACCCTGAAAAAAGTGAAATTATATCATGTTAATACAATATTGGCTTGGGGGCCTGGTCTGACCTCTGGAGGAGCTTAAGTTGAATAGGCTTGTGATAAAGTATTGATTTGTTAGATTTTTGGGTAAAAATCAAACACAAAAGAGTAGATAGTAACACTAAAAATCAAACTGGCAAATATACTGTATATTTTCTGACGTTTGGTAGATGGGTTGTTGGCCAGGTTTATTTAAAGGTTAAAGGGCTAATAGCCTTGTCTAATAAGTAAGTCAATATGACTTAATTCAAGCACTTTTTAACTAAGTTTGTATTTTTTTAACATTTAAAAGTTCACAACCATTTTTTTTTCTTTTTGTTGCATTTTTACTCTAAATTGTACTCCATAATTCAAAACTACATATATTCAAAATGGCATTTTCGATGATATGTAAAATTCTATATTTTACTCTCTAGAAGAACCTATCCATACATTAAACTGAGTCATAAATGTTTCTGCTTGCTTACATACCTTGACGTTTTCAGGGTCTTCGAGGTGTTGGAGGTGTTGGAAGTGTCCATCACACAGTCCCTGTCGTCTGAAACCTCAGCGTAGTAATTCATCTACTATTGAATTCCAGTCGTTTTTCCATTCCTCCTCTTGCTCCATGTAGTTTGTAAGAACCTCACTCTGGAGCAGAGGCTGTAGATCACTGGAGGGTTCTTCTTGAGGTGGTGGAGTTTGTTCAGCTGCTGCTGGAGAAGGAGCATTCAGAGCCAGAAGCTGAAGGACAAACTCAGGGGCCGTTTCTCAATTCCCAGTATGCAGACTCCATACTTGTGTGCTCCTGGGTACTCCTGTGTACTCCTGGGTACATGAGCTCTGGCTCATGGTGTGATGAGACCAGCTTAGGAACATGTTTTATTAAGTGTTCATGAGTCAAAAAGCAGAAAGCAGTGTGAGGTTTTGGTCTTGGATCTGAAGAGAGTGGCTGAATATTGCAACAAAGAATACTGATATGATCAGTAATACAGAATTATAACATTATAGAAATGTATATACTGTATATCGATTTCTAATTATTAGGTAGAATTTGAACATCAAACAACGACACAACAGGAGGTCTAACAGTATTTACCTACTGCATTTAGAACTGATAATTACTGGACAGCTCAGTGGGACATCAGGCCACTATACAAGATGAAAATAAATATCTTGACAGTTGAAACTGCTTGGCCTCAGATAGCACTGCTCTTTTACTCACTGGTGTAATGCTTTTCTTTATTGTCACTGTACAAATCTTATCTGAGGTATATGTTGGCACTGAGCGAGAGGAAGAATCACAAAGACGTCCAGTGATGTGTCCTTTCTGCCGTGGAGGAGGACTACAGGACAGATGGAGGCACAGATACACTCAGAGGACAAGGTCATCTCAGGGCTGTGCGGTTGGATAACTCACAGGTGCAGCAGGACGAAGACATTTCTAATTATATAAATGGAAATCCACATTTATTAATGATAACAATTGATTTTTGTCTTTTTTATTTTCTTTTTCTTGTAGGATATTTAAGATCAGGTGTTAGCTAAATAAACCCAATAAATGTAAAGGATTTTGTGGTGGGAAAACTAGTCTGCTGGAGCACGCAATTTTGAATTCTCTTAGTTTAGAAGAATGCAAATGTTGATGTAACAGAGCAGTATGTATTCTACAAAAAATATTGCAAAGAAGCAAAGACAGAAAGACGAAAATTATTTGTGAAGGTTGCTGTATTCTGTATGACTTGTCATAGAAATATTTCTTTACAATAGTGTGTAATAGTGTTTCAATAAAAAATATGTACGACATGTACACAGGCATGTGAACTACAAATAATGGCAACAGTACAAAGTATTAAGAGGTTCACAGAAGCAGGAGAGACATACAAATTAAGTCTGAATTTGACAGAAGACAGTGAATTAAAGTTGTGTTCTTAGGGCAAGACAATGTCTAATATACGTAGATATAGGTTGTGTCAATAAGTTGGGGTAGCTAACTTTTTCTGTTGTAAATCAGAAACTTTGTGTTTTCCATTAAAAAGTCTATGATAAATGCAGCACTATGTTAAAAAAAATGAGACCACTGTCTGCATTGAATAATATAGAATTTCAGTTCCCTTCCAGAGTCAAATGCAATGTTCTGATTGGCTGAGCTTGGGTTGTCATCTCCAGCTTCACATTGTTGTTTGTAAAAAGATTTTAGACCAAAATTGCAACCAAAAATGAATATATACAGTATATTAGCGGCACGGTGGCTGAGCGGTTAGCGCTCTTGCCTCACAGCAAGAAAGTCGCGGGTTCGATTCCCGCACGGGCCGGGCCTTTCTGTGTGGAGTTTGCATGTTCCTCTCCGTGTCTGGGTGGGTTTCCTCCGGGCACTGCGGTTTCCCCACCAACCAATAACATGCACGATAGGGTAAAATCTTCCAGCTACGGTAGTCCTGACCAAGCCTAGCAAGAATATCTGGAGATGGGTCCCCGAGCGCTGCACTGCGGCGATCACTGCTCCTGAGGAGATGCCCCAGAGGCATTGAGGGATGGGTCAAATGCAGAGGATAAATTTCCCTACGGGACAATAAAGTATACCTTACCTTACCTTACCTATATTGATAATAACCATGTGTCAAACGATTCATGAGAAGATTTAAAACCTTAACAGTGTTTGCAGTGTGAAAATCAGCTATTCCACCAGAGCAGCAGCCTCAATAACACTAACTAATAACAATAACTTCACTTTTTAGTGCACCAAGACCAAGCTCGGCTTTGTCACACATCACATGTCCCTGTCTTACCTCACAGTTGCAGGTATTAGTTAGTTGATAATGAAGCTCGATGTCCAACAGTCCAAACTTATGATCTCTGGTGCTGCTGCACGTAATGTTCAGAGCTAACTTCACACGAATCACCAATTACCCATTAGTAAAGGTGGAGTAGTTCATTTCGACATGTGTTAATTTTAGTTACAATTATGGCTTAAAAAAGGAAACTGGAGAGGACCATCCAAGCTCAGCCAATCAGAGCGCTGCATTCAGCTCCTGATTAGAACTAAAATACACAATATTTTTCCACCAGGTGCTGCATGTAACATATGCTTTTTAGTGGAACTCCAAGTTGACTAATTTACAAACACAAAAGTTAGCTACTCCAATTTTAACCGCGTCTGTGGCGCTACGTCATTTGTGCTTTTACAGAGCAATGTTTTCAGGTGAATCGAGGTCAGCCGTGAACAAAGGAACAAAGGCCATGAAGTATGCACACACACTTATACATATAGGGCCTCATTCATGAAACGTTCTTACGAACAAATTTGTTCTTAAGAGCAAAATTTGTTCTTAACGTAAAATGTTCGTCTGTACGAACAAATCCTACGAACACTGAGGAGCACTGGTAAGAACAAAAAATCTGCTGTTTCAGAATTTTATTTCTTATATAGTTCAGTCAAAAATTTTAATTATTACATGATTGTAGGTTATGTAGTTTTATAAATTATTATATGTAAAACAATTTTAGAAACAAAAAAGTCATCACCTCAGAGCCTATGTGATCAAACCCCCTCAGGACACAGGACCCCCTGTGTCCCCCCAGGACCAGAGCGCACGGTGCACCTCCGCTACAGCCGCTGACCCCCCCTCCACCGCTCCTCCACACGCTCGTTCTATCGCGACGTGAAACGCGATATAAACGGCAAAGCCCAGCGTTATTTCAATACATCTGTGACTTGAACATATTTCCTCTGAGTGTGTTCATGTGAGTTTGGACATTTTTTAAAGACGCTGACGTTTTTAATCAGCGAAAGCGTTGCTGCCTTTCTTCCTTCTCCCAGCTCCAGCAGAAATCTTGTGAATGACGCGCTGTGTCCAGCCCATTTTGCCATATAAGGAAGTATGCATTATTCATTTTTATGTAAATAACCGTTCGTAGCTCGAGTTTGGTGAATTTGGCGTAAAGGCTGTTAGGAAGGAATTTGGCTCGTTACGACCTCGTCGTGAATCACACGTAGAGTTTTCGCAGCGGCTTCTTAAAGTGAAAGTTACGCACAGATTTTACGAAGATTTTCATGAATGAGGCCCATAATTTTTATCATCAGCAAAATCACAGGCGAAATTAAAATTCTTGAAGAGCATACTGCTTACACATCTGCTTATCTAGTCGTCATCACTTGAATCAAAATCTTCCTTCAATATTCTGATCATACAGAGTGATACAATAGATAGGCTTACATCTGACCCAGGAGTTCTTCAAGTTGTTCTAAACATTTATTATCTGTGAAAAGCACTTCACAAATAAAGTTTACTTACTTACTCTTTTTTGTTTTGCAATGCATTCACTAGAAGCTTAGCACTGCAAACATGGCGTATTTCCAGTGTTTATTTGAAGTTTCATCCCAAACTTTAGAGCGGTTATGTGTTTCCAGTGTGTTTTTTATGGCACACTAAAGATTGAATCCCACACCAGGCTGTTACTGCGTTTTAACCCTGTTACTCTTGCTTTGCGCTTTGGGATCTACCTCTACACAATCCATTCCCCTTTGTCCCGACACATTTATAGGTATTTTTCTGGTTGGATTACACGCCTGTAGCACTTCTGTCCCGCTTCTACCCAGAGATCACCTGAGTATGGTTGCAGTGACAGTGTAATTGGGTCAAACAAAAGGATCCAAAATAGTCTATGCTCCCTCCAGGCCTCCTCTCTCTATTTCTGCTATTGTAGCTTAAATTGCCTTGTCGGATCGCTCTCATGTCGAGTCCTGCTGGTGAAGACTGGGGAACAGCAGCCAACTGGAAAGGTAAATAACACAAGTAAGCTAGCATCCAAATAAACGTCTTATTGTAATCTCCATTGTTGAAAGCACGTGTCCACAGAGGAGACAAGGAGATCCCGCTGTGGTGAGCATCCAAAGCACACAGGCCTTTGTTCACGTCAGCTTTTCAAAAACACTTTTTCCAATGTTGTGTTGCACGATACCAAAACACATTTTCGCTGCAGTTAAGATTTCTGCTCTCCTTTTTCACCGAAGGCTAAAATCTTTACTTTCACTCAGAGGCGGTGGAGCCAATCTGATTTTGATCTGGCATGAGTCTCACACAGTCAAGGTTAAAGTCTCAAAAAGTGGTACAATTATACAGTTTTTTTTATTTTAATGTAAATGTTTTGAGTACTTGTAAGTGATTTCATACAGACAAGTGGGTGGGGATAGGAGTGAAAAGAGGAATTTTCTGACCACTTGAGATTCGAATCAGCTGCAGAACAATAACAAAAAAGTCAAACCAAATACAACTAAGAGTAAACTAATGGCAACGCTTATATGGGGGCATTGCTAGCATTGGGGGAATAACCTTTATAGCAGTGGCAAGCTAAGCATTTTACATTTTTAAAAATGTAATCTGGCGAATAAATGATGTCAGAAAAGTAAACTATAAAAGTAAGTAAAAGTATGAGCTTCTGTAGCTGTAAATACACTGGCAGCCTTAGCATTGCATCAGCATTTACAGTAGTTATAGCTATACCATTAGTATTGATGGATACATTTACATATTTGGACCGTAGGATCACTTTATTCATCTGCATGTCTTTGGAACAGTATTTGGCACTATATATTTCCTTAAGTCCACATTTGCCGTTATAGTTGAACAGTGAGTGATAAAACTGTTGCTCTAAATACACTGTTCATATTTTCCCCCATGAGGGTTTGTTAGTGGGCGTTCTCTTTGATATTTGAGTCTAACATACTTCTTAACTTAGGCTGCCTATAAAGCTCAACAGTGACTGCCCACACTGGTTCAACATGCAGAGGCCCCCATGTTAAATCCATTTATAAAACATATCCATATTAAAAGTTCAAAAATGTCCTCAGGGCTAATCAGCTATGTGGTGAGTCTGCGCGGCAAAGTTACGTCATTTTTGAAGACACGCACCCTCAAGAACCATCCGCGCATGTTTTCTGTGTCGATGTCAAAGAAAACGCTCTGTGCGGAAATCAACAGGCAGCTGAATACAAATACTGTACAGTGCGGCACGGTGGCAGAGTGGATAGTGCTCTGGCCTCACAGCAAGAAGGCCACGGGTTAGATTCCCGATTCACGGGAAAACTTGGTGATAGTCAGAGGTTGAGGCGCCAGGTATTTAGGCAAATCTCCTCTTCTACTATCGCTGACTGGAGAGGAGTTCATCTCTTTGTGACTCTGTGTCTGAAATGCGCTACACAAATAAAGATTACTTACTTATTTACTTACTTACTGTCAGTGTCTGCTCTGCTCTAGTCCGTGCGTCTCATTTGTGTGCAGACTTCATGTGCAAACCAAACTTAAGACCTACATTTTTTATTTAAAATCAGTTTCTGCAGCTTGGTAAACTTCAAAGACATTTTTCCAAATTAAGTTATACGGTATATGTGCTTTTTAGACTAAAAACGATCTGAGTTAGCACATTAAACCCCTGTGTCACCTAACTATGTTGCAACTTGCCTCCGGAACCTTCCACTGTTGAGCTTCATATACGTGAATGTGTTGTCTTTCATTTCCCTAATTTCTTCTCCAAACACACTCAAAGCTATTCTTTGAACCTAACAACAGTTTTTATTTAAGTTTGAGATGGACTTCCTCTTTCTTTTGCATCTCTATAAAAGTTCCCATAGAATGAGCTTGTTCTGGTTTGGTGCTGTTTTTCAATATCTTCAACAATTTTATTATGTTCATGTCCGTACGCAGCATTGAGGTCCGTGAGGTCAGGGCCTCTTTTTGTACATTAAGTCCTCTATTTGGAGGACTGCTGAATATTAAAGAAATAAGTTATTTATTAAGACCAAATAACCTAAATTATGAATACTGACAAGAATTGTTCATATTGCAAACAATGTCTATTTTTTTTCATTTTGCCAGATTTGGAGCAAAATGAAAAAAAGCCAAATAAGCAAAAATTGCTACAAATTACATGAATTTAGAGTCTTTCTTTAAGTCAAGACACATCAGAGACTTTCTAAATGAGAATTGAGGAATAAAATGAGGAAGACTTATTTGAATAATTGATTGCTTACGATAAAATAGTGGCATTGTCATGGAAAGGCCATATTTTTCAGTCAAATAATTAGTTCTTTCAAAATCGTTCATACAGTGCTTGTGTTATTGTTGAAACTAAATCATGAACAGTATTAATTTGAGCAATATCTCTGATCTATCTCTCAAGACAAGCTTTTATTTCAATATATTTCTGTGGGAACAAAAGTGCAGCGGCTTGTTTAAATGCAGTGATATGGCTGATCTAGCAGCGGTCAATAATGCTCCAGTAAAACTCCGTCCTTTGCTCAAACTGCTGTGGGTTTAAAGCTATCTGAACGTATTGTATATTTATGGTCTTTTAGCTCAACCTCCAGCAAAATCAATGCTTTCTGCAGGATTTCCAATACGCAGAAGCACATAGGTGTAACTCTGCAAGCACACTTTTGCTGATACTGCAGCATAATGAGAGTATACAAACTGACTGATGCATGGAAACTTTTTTGTGTTGTTCTTAATAAATCAAAACAACAAGATAACCAGAGCGCTCAGCAAATCATTTCACGTAATACATAAATATATCAGAACTATAGTGCAATCTATGTAAAATGAAAATAGAAAGAAACTGTTAGATGAGGTTCCTGGTGGACCGTAGCCTCCTGTCCGAGTCTTGCGTCTTCTTCCTCTTGATGGAACAAACTCTTAACTCCACGTCAGCTCATTATTCTTGACGCAGAGTAGCAGTGGCTTTACTAGATCCATGTGACTAAAGTATCTCTCATTCACCACAGCTCAAGACCATGAGTGAGGGTTAAAACTAGGACTGGGCAATATTTATAAAATGGAAATCCCCATAATATTTTTTGACATATCTCGATTACAATATTTTGCAATATCATGTCAGTCCAACAGGAAAATGTTCAGAATTGTATAAGATTTAAGAAACATGACCTATATGTGTCCACAGATACAAGGTCAACATACAAGGTCCAAATATTATTTTCACTGAAATTCTTAGTTTCTCTTAAAGGGACTATACTCGATTTTTTGCAACAAAATAACTTAAAAATTATTTTCCCCTAGCATTGATATCTTGTTAAAGTATCTATTCAGGTGGAAATGAGTCCGCAAAGTTCTGTATACTGTATGTCTAATAAAATTCCGTTTTTGTCCAATTTTTTCGAGAAGAGTCTGGCTGCAGCCGATGGGCAGCGCCATCTTGAGTGGAGCTCCACCGGAAGCTCCACTAGCTCCACTTTTTATTTTTTATCGGCACTTGTGGAAAGCCGGAGACGATGCAAAATTTATGGATGGAAAGTTGAATAATTTAATTATTATTTGTACTTTGGCGGCATTTTCACCCAAATTACGTTTAGTAGCTCCACTCCGTGCATCGACTGCAGCTAGATCCTCTTGATTTTTTCTGTTGTTGTTAGCATGGAGACTCACCTCGCCGCTAACAGCTGTGAAAAATCATTAAAACTCATCATGATGAACATTCTGAAGCTCAGAATGCATTTGCTAAGTGAGAAAATCATGTAGACTGAAGTAGGAAGTTTAAAATAAATTATTTCTGTTTGTTTACATTTTTAAGGATGCAAAAATCAGGTACAGTCCCTTTAATTAAAAAAACAATGAACATGGTGTTCATTGTTGATGTTTACATTTAGTGTTTTGGTTTTCGAGAAGATTATCCAATCAAAAAGCAGAATTAGTCTTACATGACTCATTTGGGTTGCCAGTTTGGTTTCTTAGAGCTGTAAGCTGATTTTGAAGCATGAATCAGGAACATGTTTGAAATTTGAACTGATGTTGCACCAGGACACAGACACAACTGTCTGTGATAGGCTCATGCACTTGCCTCCACACAGTTCTCATTAGGCTCCACCCACATTGTGTAAAAATGCTGTTCCTGGAAACAAACATGACATAGATTCATAAAGTGACTTACTGGTTAATACCCATGATTCATAGCGAAACTTATTCTTGATTAGTTTGTAGCTTCTTATCTTTTTTGTGGGCCTTTTTTTTCTTAGACTCTGGTTTTTGTAGCATTCTTTTACTCAATTTTGAGTTTCTTCAAGGAAACACATCCGAAAATGATCTAAAATTGGATATACCTCTCGCTGGAACATAGACTGATAGAGCGAGTTACTGTTATTGAGTTTAGTAATTATTTAGGTTTGCAATATTTACTGGAACATATGCAAAGCTCGTAAATATGTAATTCATCTTACATAATTCCCAGAAAGCACTGAAAGGAGAAAACACGTTGCATCATCACAACATTTTGCCGTCGGTGGGTGAAGGCAATTACTTCCTTATTTACTTTCAATTAGAGGAAATGAGTGTTTTAAAAGCTATATGACAAAGGACTGAACAGAGACAAATAGTGTTAGCTCAGGATTAATTGGCTCCATTTGTGAATCAATTTTATGACCTCGTTTTGAAGAGCTAATGCTGTTTTTGCACTACAGTCTTTAGTGTTATAGGTGATGAATAGTTAGCGAGCTGCTGTTAAAGTAGACTGGAGTGCTTTTAGATTCAACGCACAGATGCTCAAGTTTGATTATTCTTCAATCAAAAGCCTCAATAAAGTCAGAAAAAAGAAGAAGAAGGTTTTCCATACTCTTAACGTCGTGAATCTGGACTGAATCTACTCTGGATCAATTCTCCAACCATTTTTCAAGATGTTTTTTTAATGTTAAAGCCCATTATTGCCATTAGTTTACCGTAATAGTCCTTGTGATAAATATTTACTATAGTTTTACAGCAGTTAAAGGTGCTATACCCAATATTTGTTTCCTTAAAAATGTAAGCAAACAGAAATAATTCATTTTAGACTTCCTACATCAGTCTACATGATTTGCTCAAACCTCAGAATTTTTCATCACGATGTCTTTGTAGCATTTTCATAGCTGTTACGGCTATAGCTTTAAGTTGCAAATTATGAGGAAATTGGCGATCACATTTGAAAATGACAGGAAGTGATTTGAGTTCTAAAACAGAATCCCTGTTGTTATATCATCAAAAAGATACAAAATGCAAAGAGAATTTATTTATACATGACTTACACAGTTTCCGGGAGTTTCAACAACTATTTAACAAAATGAAAGTGTTGTGATAATTACAAGATAAAATTGTGACTTCTGTATCATTTATGTAGATTTTGGCTTTTTTTTTTTTTTAAGGTGCATTGTGTAAGTTAAATGCTCAATATTATGATGTATCAAAGTACCATTCACTGGCACTTGTGCCAATGGACACTATGATGTTTTATAAACTTACCGAAGTTGCCTCTGTAAGCGCAGACAGACTCATAAATGTGAGTGGCGCTGGTCGCATTTTCCTGCGCTAGTCCTCCTTCACTGGATTATTGTCCTTATTGGTATTTATTTCGCAAAAGTTGTCGGTTTTACACAACAGATGAAAGACTGTTTAATAAAAAAATAAAATACATAATCAATGGTAAGTACTGCCATCTAGCTTCCAAAACAACCAACAAAACAGAAGACATAGGTCCAATTAAAACAACTACCGCACCGGCATGAGGCCGACTCCAAGGCCGATAGCACTCGAACATGTTTTTGAGAAAGATAAATTGTACTGGAGATCATTAAGACGTTCATCTGGCGATTATTTTCATTAGAAGGTAAGACTCTCAGGCCTGTCAAAGTACATCGCACATTTAGACACAGATTAAGTGGCTTAGCGCTTAGCTGTTTGTCTTTGTAAAGTTTATGTTTTACTAGAGTAACAAATTGCCATTGCGCATTTACAGTTTTTTCCGGACTATATGTCGCTCCGGAGTATACGTCACAGAAGCCCCAAAATGCATATTTTAGAAGAAAAAAACATAAGTCGCACCGAAGTATAAGTCGCACTTTTTTGGGGAAATTAATTTACATAATCCGGCACCATAAACAGATGCGGGACACATTTTTTCGTTCTGCTCCTGTCAGGCTACAAGATGCCGATCAAAACGAGACTAAACTCTCCATTAATCGGCTTCTATATTATTACTAAATCATCTGCAATAAGCATTTTGTCCATTTAACATTCAACAATTGCAATGTGACTCAAGTGTAGCTATTTACCTGCAGCAAGCTCCACACATCTCTTTCCGCTAAATCCACTGCCTGTTTTTGTTGCCCAAACTCCATTTTCACCTCTCCGTGCATAAACAGCAGTCCTTCATCATTCATTCCTCTGAAAAGTTATTCCCCGCGCTGCTTCTGCCGTAGGTCTGTGCGTGCTCCGCGTGAAACAAGGAAATGCAGCTGCAGCAAGTTTTCGTTGTTTACCAGCCACCACCAGACAAGCATCAGTGTTTGTCTTTCAAGCGAAGTCAAAAAAACGACTCCTCTTGATATCAGATCGAATCAAAGCTCTCTGTCCCGTTATTTTCGTTGAATGGAGCCCTACGCGCTCTTGTGAGCATCAGTGCAGTTTTTGAGACTGCAGCCTCTAAGTTTGCAGTTTTACAAAAGTACGCACTGCACGTGCTAGGTGGCGACAGTGTCACACCTCACTGACAGAACAGCAGCAAATGAAACGGCATTTGTCCCTCGCTTCTCTCACTGTGCAAAAAAAACAAAACAAAGCTTTTCCTCAAACTCTCACTAATTTTCCTTGTGTAACTTTGGAGTTTGAAAACTGATCAGTCAGTCAAAAAGAACAAATAAAGTCAGCATCTTCTTTTTCCTTTGTCTTCTTAACTCAGAAAACATTTAGCAGAAAATAACGATGTGTCAAAAGAATCTTTTAAGGCGTAAAATACGTCTTCAGATAATGATAGTAGGAAGGGTGCAGTGCCTCAAAACACCAAAGATGGTGTTCAAAACCTTTGACACTTACGCAGTGCACCTTTAACAATGTGGTTGCTATAACTGTCATGTAATCCCCTATTATGTCATATTTACTGGACAAAAGTAATAATAAAATATCATCATCACAGAAATGTATATGTATACCACACAAATTTAAATCCGTATGTGTGCAGTTTCTCTTTATTGCCTATCGCTGATACACAATGCTGCCCCTTCATTTTTATTGGGATGTAAAGATTATTATTTATGAATATGAACAAAGTGATACCTAAACTTACCCATTTTTGGTAACTTCAGACCTAAACTTAGCTGTTAAACTTAAAGAAAGTGTCCCCAAGTGACTTAAACTCGTGCCTACATTATGTTGAGAAATAGCGTCTCTATTCAATGCTTTTCCTGGTGTAAAATAACATGAAATAGAGATGTCGCATAAAAGAACCATAAAAAATGCTCATGATACGCTATAAGCACGTCGTAGCATAGATATGCATCTCTGTGAGTGAATTAGTTTTTAGTTTGGGGGAAATATTTACAAGACATCTGACTGTTGTTGAGGTTGCCATTTAGCATGGAATTTGTGGTCTGAGCTCAGATCTTCCATGTTATAAGTGAATTTTCTCTGGAACTCCCTTCCAATTAGGAATTCCTTCTCAGAAAGATTCAGAGTCTCAGATCAAATCAAACAAGTTGCTGCTCTGCGTTTGGTGAAAGATTAATATCAGACTGGGCTATTCACCATTAGGTTATTTGTAGGTTTCAGGCAAATGACTCATTTTCTCATTCACAACACATGAAAATGTTGTCTGATGTGCTTATTTGCTATGGCAACAGGCTTCCACTTGAAACCCATGAATAGCACAATTGATTATGTGACTAAAGAGATAAGAAAGGCAAAACCTTTGAGATCGTTTGGACATTTACAGAGGTCAGAGTTACCTGGAAACAAGCTGTATTAATTAAACTGTTATTAGACAGTCTAATTTGACTTAATTTCATTGGTTTGAGAAAAGAGAAGTTACAGAGATTACACAACATTCTATGTTTTGCCAGTAAGTGGCAAAACAAAACAGGAGAGTTAATAGTAAAGAATGTTTTCTCCCAAAAAGCTCAAAACTGTGAAAAAGTTGCTACTGATAAGATATTTAGACACCAACAATTCTGTTAATGTTGAGTTTGAGTTAGACATGCAAAAAGAGAAAAGCAGATAAACAACAGGAACACAGGGGCATCTCTCACTTTTATTTTTATCTTCTCTCATTTTGACAAAGAAAGCATTTGCTGTGCAGGAGTTGAAGCATAATAATGTGTCTCATGGAAATGCATGTCTACCATTTTAAAAAGCATGTCACGTCAACACTAGTTCTATTTTCTACATGTCTATGTCATGCGTTGTTGCTCATTTTTTTTCTGAGGGGGATGTAGGGCATGTTAACACATTTCTAATCCCAATCATAGTAGAACCCAAACCTAAAAAAAAAATATATATATATATTTAATACTTGTTTTAACTTCAGACCTGAATAACTTATAAAACTAAATAAAACCTGCTCTGGTGGCCTCACCAAAACACATGTTTGTAAAGCAACTAGAAAATATTGTCATTTCTAAGCACTTAATACAGTGTTGTGTCACTGACAGGTCAGAAAAGAAAAATGCATTGTTATGACATGTTATTTCTATGATGAGGTATAGACACACAATTTCATGATAATATGAAGAGCAAAAATAAACATGATTTCATACTAATATGTTGCAATATGTTTTTTAAACATCGGTGGGAAATAACCCCTTTCATTGTCCATTGTCAAACCCAGTCTCCGTAGTTCAGGGGTCTCCAACCTCTTTTGCCAGGAGAGCTACTTTTGCAAAAGAAAACAAGCAGTGAGCTACTACTTTTAACGATTTCCTAAAATAGACGTTAACTGTGGCATCGTTAAACTTAGCCAATATCCATTTAGAAGTGCACACAATTAGATACAAATACAATAACTAAGTTTTCATGCATTTTTTACGTCATATGTTACGAAAAGTCAAAATGTCAAATAACCACAATTTTGTGTGAAGCCAGGTGGGGACATTTTCTTTAGGTCCTGAACTTACCCATTTTAGAAACTTGAAACCTAAACTTATCCATTAAACTCAAAGAAAGTGTTGTCCCGTGGCTTCAACCAAGATTCGTGGTTATTTTACGTTTTGGCTTTTCGTATTGACGTAAAAAAGGCGTGAAAACATGCTTGAAATTTTTTGTAGAGTTAAGTTTTCTTCTGTGTTGTTGCCATTGTCATAGCAATACTAGAAAAAACTATACTCTCAGAGCCCATATTTTTGCAAGAAGTTATTTGGAGTTAAAAAGACAAAGTTCCACTAACAAAAATGTACACACACAAAATAACAAATACTTAAAAATGTAATGACGTCAGTGAAAGTTTAATATTCTATGCACATTAACTTCACTTACCCTGTTATATCTGCAAAGGTCTTTTTGCTTTGCCATAACGCATGTCAGTGGCTGTTATGAAATGACCTCAGAATAGTGTCTCTCTAATCCTATCGACTTATGCGTCTTCATCGTGCACTCCCAGACCACTCCTGACATTCATTATAACTAGACTTAATCACATTTGACTGACGGGAGGCGAGAGGCGGAGAAAATTATTGCTGTGGCTTTTGTCATTTTCCCTCTTTGTGAGTGTTTTTCAAAGGCTGTGGGATATGAGAGGCGAGAGAGCTGTTTTAAAATACATCACGATGCATGAGACCCTTTCAACACAGAGGCAGCCTGGTTTTAGTCTCATTAATAATTCTGATGGAGCAAATTCACACACAAGGATATTACAGTTCTTTGTAACTCCTGGAAAAGTTAATAATGAGCCCATAGAACCACAAATTGAATCAAGTCAAATGTTAGAGCCGAGCATGACAAAAGTAAGAATATTAAAAATGGATAAAGTGACAGTTTCTTTAAAGAGGACCTATTGTGCAAATACCACTTTTTATTTTTGTTTTTTTTTAACCAGGCGGTTACAGTTTTCTCTCATCATTCCGCCTTTCGTGTACTGACTGCGAGGCGAATTTGGTTTTCGACACATACGATTTTCTTGAGAAGTGCCTTGTACATCAGCTCCAGTCCACTGCTGCCTGTATTTGCCCAAAGTCGCTGGATACATGTGGATTCTCGTGAGAATGCTCGTATTATGACTTGAAAGTCGAATCAGACCGCTGCGACCTCCAACAAAAATAAACCCTCTACGGATTCAGACACTCACGTGACGCGCGCTCAGACTACCTGTGTACAAGGGCGCATTGGTTTTAAGCACTTTCTAAGTCTTGCAGGACATGTGTGAGTCCTGACCCGCAGGATTTATTCATGCAAGTTTGAGTAATCGTGCCCTAGTGCAGGACTATTTAAGTTAAGGCCTAACTCCGGTCCCTTACCCATCTTTCAAACATTGGAAAAAAATATTTATTCTTTTTTAACTCTGCTAGTACTAGTTTAGACCTGGTTTGTTCCCGGTTGAAAGGCTCTGGTTTATTTTTTGTTCAGAGCTGGTCGATTCCTAGCTTCTGGTTCAGTACTGTGGTGATCTGTTTGAGGAATAATGTTGGCAATATGCCCCCCCCCCCCAAAAAAAAAAAAAAAAAACCAAACAAACAAAAAAAAACCCCACAAAGTATCAATAGTTGACCCTTTAGGTGTCAATAGCAATTCTTCACTAAGTCATTCTAGGTTCTATTTCTCTAAACTCCAGATAATTCAGTTTCTTATAAGTTACAATGGTTTGGAAAATTCATCGGTTCAACCATGTACCAATGTCTGTATGAAACATTGGTGCAGGGTTGAACCCCCCCAACCCCAGCCCCCCCCCCCCCCCCCCCCCCCAACACCATATAAGACCCCCCACCAAATCTGGCCTTTAGGAAAATATAGTTGAATAGTACTGTGCTACTGTTTTCACCTCCCACCTATGCCTACCTACTTACCTGTATTTACTTGATTACTCCATAAAACATGCAGGGTTCAAAATGGTCATGTAACCATTAGCTGTGAATCACTTTCTGTCCATGCTTTGTCCTAAACAGAAATCACAACGCAGTACCTATTTGTGTGTTGGGCTTGTCACGTTAAACAATCCCATGAAGCTAAACTTTAATTCAAAATATCCTCCTCTTGCAATGTGATAAAAAAAAGCCCAACCTGGAGGTGATAATGTAATATACCTTGTGTAACTTTCATCTTAATCAGAAGACTCCTTGTGCTTGTGCTCTGCTTCAGAAGGTACAAGACGAACTTTTTTGTCTGATATATAAGAAACTACAATTTAGTCTATATATCAGACAAAATAACTCTTTCACTAAAGAAGACAAGATGAATAATCATATTAATAGATACATTTGATAGCACCATGTCCTGTCAAATGGAAATCTGGGATAGAAAAAACTCTGCACTGATTGAATGAGAATTCTGATTTTAAGCAATACAAATTCAAACCATTTCTCTAGAAAAGTAAACTATGTTGTAATGCAACAAATTTAGAATCATATTTATACAAAACCGTGCAGCCACTTCATTCTCCCTCTTTTCATTTCTGTATTTGTAATAATATAACAGTCACAAGTCCATGTTTGCTCATGTAATTGCTGACCAGTGGATGATGGAGCTGCTGTTCTCCATTAAAATGACAGGATTATTTGCCGCTGTGGTGTTTCCTAAAATGCTGAATGACTTACTACTGAGCGTCAGTGGGTTTCAGAGAGGAAAACATACTTGCAAATTAACTGCTGTGCAGAGCAATTAACAATTCAAAACTAAATATTAAATCTTTTGAAAAGTACTTAAAATGACGCCTATTCATGGGTTATAATAAGGGGACATTTTGAAAACACTTGACCATTCAAAGGATTGCCATGGCAACGGTGCTGATGCTTCATCACTCTAAAATCTCAAGATAAACAGACAGCAGAAGATATATGGTGTATTGAATGCTTACTAGTGATGTCAAGATTATTAGGTACATGAACAGAAGAATTATAAGCCTTTTTAGGTCAGTCTCTGGCAGGTGAGTTCCAGTTTTGGCATTGGCTTAGTTAAGAACATCTGTGATCTTGTGAACCTTGCTATAGATTTAAGCAGCTGTTGGTATCGATTTGCCAAAGAAGAAACATCAAATAACAGACTGGTTAATTGCAAATTTATTTCAGTAGCAAATTCTAAATTACAATTTAGTATTTTAAAACAATCTAAAGTAAAAACAAACGCATCTAAACAATTTTGTCACATTAAGATTTTTTTTTTCTTTACAAAGTTAGACAATGACAATGAAAGATGTGACTGTTGTTTGGCTGTGATAATCTTAATAGTCAATAATTGCTAAATTGTGACATTTTGCCTTGAAATAATCACAGCAATACAATTGGATATCATGACTAGGTTGGGTATCAGCTCCATGATATCGGTTCAGCTGACGCTATTGTTCTGGCGTTAATTGAGCTTAGTAAGGCCAAGCCCCGGTGATCAAAGATGGCGGGCGCTGTGCGTCAATGGCTTTTGCTCACTGGCGTTACTCCTTCAGCACTTTTGTCTTTTTCCAGGCAGTTGAACTCACCATATTCTTCACAGTTGCTCTTCTGCTTCATCCTGTACCATCTTTGTCCCCTCTCAGCATTTTCTGACAGTGCAGATTTTGATAAAGCTTCTAAATAATAGATCCAGGTGAAAGTTGCTGGGATTATGGCGTGTTGTGGAAGGGTTTTTAGCAGTGCTGACGGTGGAGAGAGAGCAGAGAGAGATGCAAGAGGCACAGCAAGGGGCAGGAACCAATCTGCAGCTCTCAAAACGTCTCCCACAAACTTAAAACGCTTCAGAGGGAAACTCCGGATGACACCAATGCAAAAAAATATGACCGAAAATGTCTTGAAAGTGAGAGTTTTATAGGTCAACTCCACTTTTTAACTTGGGCTGTTTCTCATCTGATGTGAAGATTTGTGAAAGTGTTGAAGGAAATGATGGGACAATGAAATGTTTTACAAAATGGCAAAACACGTGGAGAGCGAACAAAAATTTTTTAATAATGGTTGCACGGATGTTCATGGTTAACCGATCCACCAATTAACCGTGACCAATAGCTTAACCAAGTGTCTCTTTTTATCTCATAAGGACTGTGCAACTCTGTATGACACTGCAGTGTTTATGGACAAACATCAGTAGATTTATTTACTTCGATTTTATGTTTGTGAAGAAAACCAACGGGATTATTCAACTTTTGCCTGAGAAACTATCGATGTTTTACCTGTGCAAGCTAAGTGAAGCAGCTAATGTTAACAGCGACTTTAAAACATGACTCCTGATTTATGAGACGTGACTCCTTATTTTTATTGAGTGCAACAATGCATTAAAACAATGTTTATAAAGAATTTTTTTCAGTTGTATTGAGCCCAGTTCAGTTCAGTCTCTGCTCTGCGTTCACTCTGGTAGCCCTGCTGTGCTCAAATATAACACTTTAAGGGAAACTAACAACAATAAAAAGTACTGTGTTAACATGTTCGGTTAATTAATAACTGATTATTGATCGTGAAGGGCTCCAACTAACGGTTAAAAATATTTTGAAAACGTGCATCCAATTCTTGATCTTTTCAAGTGAAACTAGACACTAGATCCATTTTACTGACCTAGACCATTGTTCAGAGTGATTTGCAAAAATCATTTTAAAGCAAACTGCATTTTGGTGAATAATGTGACTGCTCCTGCTCAAGTTCTATATTTTCTAACACTGGACTGCTGTGATTCCAGAGGGTATTTCTGATTACAAATATCTCCTGCAGACATCTGAGTGTCGAACCAATCACACTGCTGCATCTTCAGGCTCCGCCCCTTCAGTGTTTCTGACCCATGCCCAGTTTGCCTAGCCAGCCTAGCCATTTCACTCCAGCCACTAGGTCAGGATTCACAAAACAGGGATTTATTATAATAGAGAGAGTTTAGCCATTGTAAACTATAGCAACAAAACAACGTGGCGGCACGGTGGCTGAGCAGTTAGCGCGTTCGCCTCACAGCAAGAAGGTCGCGGGTTCAATTCCCGGGCCTTTCTGTGTGGAGTTTGCATGTTTCTCCCCGTGTCTGGGTGGGTTTCCTCCGGGCACTCCGGTTTCCCCCACCAACCAATAACATGCACGTTAGGGTAATATCCTCCAGCTAGTGTAGTCCTGACCAAGCCTAGCAACAACATCTGGAGTTGGGTCCCCGAGCGCTGCACTGCGGCAATCACTGCTCCTGAGGAGATGCCCTAGAGGCATTGAAGGATGGGTTAAATGCAGAGGACAAATTTCCCTACGGGGACAATAAAGTGTACCTTAACTTTAACCTTAATTATTATTATTATAATCATTATTTCCATTCAAACTTGAAAGAAAATATTTAAATTCCAAACTAATTAATTCAGATGAATTAATTCTTAATAATAACAAACATCATGTAAACATGATCTTTGTCACTTTAAAATCTTGAACAACATCCATTAATACAAAGTCATACTTACAAGATTTGGGACGTTGTTGTGTTGTTGTTAACACTATACCAGAATAGTTGGATCATATTTCATTTGATTTCATTCTATTTCTAAATATGGGCATGCTTTGGTAATTGCTTTCAACTTAAAATAAGATGAAGTACCTGTGTGTAGCCATGCGTAGTTATTTTTGAATGGAGTGATGTGAAATATGCATATTGTTTGTTGGTTCCACCTCATGCTGTGTGCAGCGCGGTGACAGTGTCTTTGTGCATGTACAAAGTGTCAACGATAAAAGCTTTTATGTATAACACCATGTTTCCCTATGTGCAGCTTCATCTGTTTTGTCATGCGCTTCCTGCTTCACACACGTCACCATAGTAACCATCTAGCCCTCCGTGGCCCTCTTCTACCGGAATATCAGTGCGCTTTAAACCTTGTGACGACCTTATTAAGCTGAGAGCCGTGAACTGAAGGGAAAACATGAGAGGTTGTTCTCATTTCATTACAATCAAGGTGACTTTCCATTTGCCTGCGACCAAACGGATTCAAACGTGTGCTTAAGGTGCGCTAATGTGACCATCAGACCTCAGAGATAGTTGTCAGTTTTAATCACAGGTTTCAGGTGCTTCATCATCAGAAGATTTGTTTTTACACTGTTGCTTGAACACAAAAAAGCAATAAAGTATCAAGAATGATACTTTCACATTTGATATTCATCTTATTCCAACAACTTTATTTTCATCACATGTCAAATTTCAACTAAGTATTCACCGAATTCCACCCCACCCACTTTTCTTGAAAGCACTCCTCCTGTTTCTGTTAAGGAAACAAATGTTAGCTTGCACGTCTTGCGTCTCAATCTCAAATATAATGACAGCTAATATAAACCCAGCATTTGAATTTTGCAGGGTTGAAACACAGCTAAACGGAAAGTTCACTACCAAAAACTGCCAAAAAAGTGGGCAATTTTGATGTCATAGGTCATATCATCCAGACTCACAGCATTAGCATATCAGACAAAATCGATTTGATTTAATTCATCCACTAATTTTTGACCGCTTCATTTGGATGTCACAGGAAGAGCAGAGTGGCCCAGACTTTCCACAACGCTTCCTCCAGTTCTTCCTGGGGGAATCTTGAGCCTTTCCCAGACCATTTGAGAGATGTTCTGGGTCTTCCTAGGGGTCTCCTCCTAGTGGGACATACCCAGAGCATCTCCTCATGGGGGTGTCCACATGACTGTGTGCTCTATTTGTAAAGTAAAAAAAAGACGTTTAAAGAGTTAAAAACAGTTTAAAGTAACACTCTTTAACTTTGAGGAAGTCAAAAATTATGTGCATAATTTCCTTGAAAAATAAAATTTGAACCTTACTTTGGTTGGTGTACATCACGACCATTTGTGATGTACCAGTTTCTCACTTGTCCTTGCGCAACCAAAGCATGCGCAGCCAAGACCTGTTGCGGGCTGTCTACAGTACACACACTCACACGCCCAAAGACTTCTACATGTGTGGCTAAAACTGACTGTGGAGACTGTGCCAAAAGTTGTGTCCCTGGGCAGCTTCTTTTCACAGTCTTGGCGTGCGCTTGGCACCATATCCACTGATCTCCAGCGTTCGGTGAGGAGCTTAGTCTTCACCTGTATGTGAAGCCGAATGCAGCGCATGCTTTGGTTGCATGAGGACAAGCGAGAAGCTGGTTGAACACTTCCACTTCCACAGGGGTAGATAGGGCTCTGCATATATGCGGGTCATAGTGCTCGTCAATACAAAAAACATCAATTTTTCTTCTAAAAAGTTACGTAGTATGTCGTTACAGTAAGGATTTGTGTTTTCTGTCTAAAAGTTACGCATTGCGCCTTTTATTTCATGTGTTATTATAGGTTTAGCGGAGCATTTCCTTGAATCTTTTTGATGTCCTCTATTCATCTAGCTCTATGTTAATGATTAAACTGTTATGCTGATGATGCTTTGGCAGACTTCTCTGGTGAACTGTTACACTTTACATTATCTTGATGTGATGGCTGAGATCTCAGCGGCCTCAGTCAGTCACCTCCAGGGGGCGGACACAGCTCCTGTGGGCCAAACACTGGCTCTGTGTGGGGGCAAAAGAGAGGACTGTGGGAGGTTTGGACAGCTGCCAGTGGCGTTCAAAGATAGATTTGCTGCTGTTTTACATATTTAACTGTGGCTTTCTTTATATAGATCATGCAGTTTACCATTAGGGATTTTTATTAATATTTTATCTATATTCTAAAACAAAAACAAAAAAATGGAAAACTCCCTTCAATTTCAACTCAAATTTAAAAAAAAAAAAAAAAAAAATAGCAGAAATTTATATTTTAGAATTTGGAAGTTTGGATATTTGTCATATGTTATTAAATATTGTTTGTGTTTTTAGAATTTGGATGCATATATATTTTTTATTTTTACACATTTTGGAAGTAGTTTTGGACCTTAGTAAATATCTTTTGTAATTTGTGAGTGTGTATTTGAATTTGAGTGTGTTTTGAAATGTGTGTGCCGGTTTGGATATCTGTCCTGTGTTTTTTACATTTTTAAAATTTGTTTTATTTCAGTGCGTGATTTTGAAATTTACTACATGTTTTTGAAATTGTATTTTTAATTTGGTGGTGTGAATTTCAAGTTTTCTGATTAACTTTTCTTTTGATTTTACAGAAAAAGAAGCTGCAAATCAACTTGGGAACAACACATTTGCATAGCATCAATGCCAATGCAAATACACATATATTGTTGCGATGATTTATTATCCACCTTTATGATAATAGGTAAACATGTCTAACTTGTTCAGACTGTTACCGTGACGATGTGGTCTCTGTGGCCCCCTGCGTCCTGTGGGTGTCTCATTAGTGAATCACCTGCAGCACAAACACAGAATGTAAATGAGAAGTGACGGAGGGCATCTCCCCAGGAGCCTCCTCCACGACGACTGTATAAATCATACCTGTGTCAATGGACCATGTTTATCACATGCATCTGCATAGTAGACGCTTCAGCTTGCACTAAGTAAAAAAGCACCATGTTACACTGCCTTATGTAAAAATGTCAGTCCCTTATTAAAAAAGTTGTGTTTTGTTTCATGCACAAAATTCCAGCACGTGTAGGTGCTGTTTTTCTCTGTTCTGTAAGGTCACTAAATACATTTAATACCACAAGTGGTCCATTGTTTTTTTGAAATACATCTTCAGTCTTTGGATTTGTGTGATTGTAAAGCTACAATGGTCTTGTTTTAGCCTAGTTTAAAGAAGTGGGTCCCAAAGTCGTGAGATGATTTCAAAATGTATTTTTACAACTATGACTTGGCATTTATTCATTTTTTGGGGGGCAGTTGGGGTCAGATAAAGCAATACACTATCAAAATAAACACAATTAAATCTATTTTAAATGGTTTTGTAACATCAAATTATTACAAAAGTATATATTCTATGGTGTCGGGGTCGCAAGTTGGTTGTATGATTATTGTATGATGAGATCCAGAGCTTAAAAGTTTGGTAACCCCATATGATGCATTCTTCTGTGATGTTTCTGTTGTTCAAACATGCTCCTGAGCACTTCCACTTTGAAATCCCAGAACCAGTAAAAAAACAGTCGAGTAAAGCACACATGACAGTCATGTGTTTCCCACATCAAAGACTGAGTTAGAGCTCTATCTGCTGGCTGCAAGGGAAATTACACAAACTAAACAAGTTAACCGAAATGCTCAAGATTACTCTAGATGATTTATGGACTTTAAAAGAGCGTAGGTCTCATGACATCACAGATCTAGGACAATCAGAGCATTTTTAGAAAGGGCTTAAGTAAAATTTGCATAATATGTTCACTTTAAACTACTTTACTCTTAAGTGCAACACAAATGTTTCATACTTTCTGTAGAAATCTCGTCTGAACACAAAATTATAAATAAGGCCATGATACAAGGTTATTACAGGGAATTTCAAAATGATGCGACTGACGAAAAGTAACTGTAAAGCTTACTCAAACATTTGCTTATCTATTCAGCTCAATTAATGTTGATTTATCACATCCAAAACAACTTCACCAAAGTTCTTCATATAAAAATATATCAAAGGACAAATAAATAGTTGTATGATTTCTAACGGCAGTAAAAATCATTCTGTTAATGTGAGCACTCCTTATTTTTATAGTAGAAAAAAGAGGAGAAAACTTTACAACAAGTGTGCTGAGAATAAATTAACTAAATTTCAACACGTTCTGTTTTTTTATTGACTCCAATCCACCATTTTCCTACTTTTAGCTTTAAATGTTTATCTGTTAAAGTTTTCTGTCTAAACCTGACACAAAGAGTTGTAATTATCCAGGGAGAAAAGATTACACAAGTGCAGTATCAGTTACACAAAGTTAAGGACAACACCAATTAAAAGACTTTCTGTCGCTATGGAGACATGAGACTGAAAAGGCAACAGCGTCCAAGAGCCAGATGTAACTGAGAAACATTTATACATTTATTTATTCGCCCATAGAACGTTTACTCTTCATGACAAAATCAGACGTAACTGAAACTACTTATTATAATATTTTTGTTGCTAGTACCTGTCACTTGTTCAAGAACCTGTCCAAGAACCTGACAAGAACCTGTCCAAGAACCTGTCCAAGGACGTTCCAGTCGTGCTCTGAGGTTGGAACTCAGAGTTAGGTTTTTTCCAACTAATGAGCCAATTATGTAATAAATGGCAAGGAAATAGCTCAAATTGGACAAATTACATATCTCTTCATGTCAATTTATCAACTCAGACACTTGTTATATGTACAGTTTGCAAAACATTGCGAGAAAGTGACAGTTTGAGCTTTTGTTTATAGGCTATAGGTCTGAATAAAGTAAATACCACAGGTACAATCACTGATGAAGCTGTCGGAGGTTTGTCTTTCTCAAAACGCAGTTCGCCGCCATGTTCGATTTTCTAACTCGAACTCTGAGTACCCGAGTCGCAATTCTGATTGGGAGAGCTGTTCCACTGGGAATTTACAAGTCGGAACTTAGATAATCCAAGCTCAAGTACCACTGGAACGCACTATAAAACAGAAAGCACTTCTACCTGTCAAGAATTGTTTCTAAAGCTGTTTCTAAAGCCATGTGAATACTTGATGAGAGCTGGAATAAACAGTAACTAGCACCTTTGCGAGTGGTCAAGGTTTTTAGTGAGATAAAGTTAACATTTTGATCGTAACCTGTGGCATTACACTGAACAATTACAGTCCAGGGTAAAGCTTTGAAATTGTGGAAAATTATGAGGTCAAAAATCAAATCACTTTATTTTTGTAGAACCCCAAAATCACAACAACTTGCCTCTGGAAACTTTTCATTGGTCAGTAATAATCACTAAGCAGAAGGATTTGCAATGAATGGTCACAATTGAGATAATGCATCATATAAGTATGATAATTACAGTTCAAAGGTAAA
This sequence comes from Mugilogobius chulae, assembly GCA_038363315.1. Lineage (NCBI taxonomy): Eukaryota > Metazoa > Chordata > Actinopteri > Gobiiformes > Gobiidae > Mugilogobius > Mugilogobius chulae. The sequence continues at coordinate 39,230,688 of CM076407.1, forward strand.
ATAATGAGAAATTGGGCCCTGTTCAAATGTGTGATGATACTATTAAGCTAAAGTGCTCTGCAGTTTATTTACTGTGGCATTTATGTAAATATATAAATCTTAGTTTTTTTGTGATAATGAGAAAAGATGAAAACTGTTTTTATAGTTTGTTCAGCTTGATAATATGTCTACTGCTTTAGCCGCAGGTACATTGGCAAGTTGCTTGGCTCCTAGCAACCGCCAAGCTCAAACAAAGTTGATTTGTAACAAAAAATCTGCTAATTGGAGAAATGCACAGTTACATAAACAAGTCTCTGATGCAAACATTTCACCAAAGGAGGTTTGAAATTAGTATTGTTAGTGATCAGAACACTGGCTAAAACCAATAACTTATTCACTGATATCTAAATCATGAGAAAAGCACTCAAAAGGTGCAAATTCCCACAATGAAAAGTTCTTGTAATCATCACTAAGAGAAGATATTATTGCTTTGAAAATGATTTGCTTAGAAAGCCCAATTTACAACAAATCTGAACAGACATAACATTTCGATGTTTTAAAATGAGATGATGAGTACAACATGTTCTTAAGTTTTTCTCATTAGAAATTATTTAGACATATTTATTAAAGTTTTGCCTCAGATAAGTTGCAATATGTCACAAAAGAATTATAAATAAAAGTTGAAAATGACAGGAAACAGAACAAAATGCAAAATAATTATTCTGACTAAAGACGGTTTCATTTAATTGTAGCACTTAAATTGAGATTCTTGTTGAAAGTCATCTGGAAAAGTCAGAATGCTGTAAGAAATATTTGAAGGTGATTGGCTGAAGCATCACGACATGTAACTTCTATAAAGTCAAGTTTTAAGTTAAATAAGCCAAAAAGTGCCAAAAGCTAAAATAGTCTGCTTAATAACTCTGCTAAAACAGGCTGTTAAGTACTTGTTGGCATTGTCATGTTTGTTTTTAGTTTATTTTGGCTTTGACATTGACATTGCAGTTGCAGTGTTCTGATTGGCCAGCCTTACAGTGGCTGCTTCAAATCTTACAATAACTCACATATATCATCTGAAAGGTGAGCATGCAGAGACAAATACGTGTAATAGAAGTGTTATCAAGAATTACTATTTAAGATTTCATTCATTGTCTACTGCTTGTTCTCGTTAGGCGGACAGAAACTGTACGGTTTTGACCTATTTTGGAACAATTTTTCACTCTTTTTTTTTTTTTTTTCACAATTTCGAACATCGACCCAAATTTCAGCTCAGTTGTGTGTCATGCACCGTGTAGTGCACATAGGTAACGAGACGCAATTAACAATGATCAACAATCGTAAGATCGCAAGAAAATCAAATTCCTCCTGGTCGCTCCTTGTGGGAACATCGCACTGTAGAAGCAGTGCCACGAGCCCATTTGATGCTATCTCTCGCACTGCTCATGTGCAAAGAATGAAAGGAACGCATCTACACTTCAGGATTCTTCTTCTCCTCCACCTTTTATGTTGTGCTTCTGGATACAGGAGTCTGACGCGCTGTGGGTCGACGTACAGTGTGAGCACTCAGATCGCAGGAGTATGAGGACATGAAATGAGCTGCTAACTTTTGACCCTAGAGATTCATTCGTACAGTCTGAGCAGGCGATGCTTATCCACGACTGAAAACATCGCACAGTGTCCTTTAGGGTCGTGAGTGATTGGAACCTATCCCACTGACTTTGGGCCTTAGGCGGGGGAACACCCTGAATAGTGGCCAATTCGTTGCAGGATTAGACAGACTACTATTCACTGTCATACTCACTCACAAAGAGAAATTAACCGTGATGCCCAGTTAACCTAAACATGCATGTTTTTGGAGGTGGGAGGAAAACGGAGTACCCGGAGAAAACCTACGGTGACATGGGGAGAACATGCAAACTCCACCCAGAGACATCATGAGATGGTTCGACCCGGGAGTTGAACCCACAATCTCCTCAATGGGAAGCAAGAGCTCAAACCACTCTGCTACCGTGCACCCAATTTTTCTTTCTTTTACTTGTTTTCTTCAACCATTACCAATGACAGTAAAGTTGAGTGGATTTAAGGAAGGTTGAAATAATATTTGAATTGCAGTGAATTACATTTGGCAATACACAGAGTAAACGGCAAGCCATCGATAACTTGTTAAATGGCACTTGTCTGAACTATTACTATACAACCTGGTTGCTTGGTAACAGTGTTGGAATCTGCTGCTCACTCACAACCATTATAAACGCCACAAAAATACTAATCTTAAATCTAAAAACCTTCACTGTATTTGCATAAAAAGTGTTGTATTATTCACTTTACTTTTATTATGTAAAATGTTGCACACAGCTTGCACACATTTATAATTTCCCCCTCTTACACTGTGATTGTTTTGCTGCAGGTTAATTTAGTTTGTCTCCTGGTTCAGACATGAGAGTGCTGTGGCTCTCATGTGGTGCTGCCCTTTGAGTCTCTGCAGTGGTGAGTGTTGAGGCAGTGACTGACAGCTTTAGTGGGGCTAAAGAGGACAGTTTTCCCCTGGGCTGGATCCTCTCTGGCTGCTTCTCATCCATCACACACACTTACGCCATGTCCGCCCAGACAAAAGGTCACTGTGTTTGTTTTTTTTCTTATGGTTTTGCGTCACACTGGACATGTACACCTGGGATATTCAGCCACTGCACTGGGAAATAAGTGATACATGTGCAGTGTTTTGTGTCTAAGCGAGGCACAGTGAACTTGTCTTGTTTAGCAGCTTTCTCTTTTTCAGCTCTCAAGGCAAGATTCTGACTTGCAGGCAGAGCTTTTTGTTGCTGGGAAAACTTCAAAAGTGGAGCCAGAGTTGCAAATTTCACTCCGTTGCAAGATCAGATAGGCCTACAGTAATTATAACTTTAAATGATAAAATGCTTTTAAAGATCTATCATTGTCCATTTGTTTTCAAGACTCTTTCCAAATAACCTGGTGGTCATTTGAAAAGCACTACGAAATGGTGTGAACCCTAAATATTTGAGAAATTTGTGTGACATAGCTGTGTTCATGTGGGAAATCAGGAAAATTGAGTTTGAGTTGAAAAATGCACATGAACACTCCAGCAGCTCAGAACAACGGCTCAGAAACTCGGGACAAATGGAGATGATCTGATGGGAACGCTTTGCACCCAGCTTTTTCTGAGTTCCTGAGAACCACATGAACACAGCAATAATATAAATATTTATTTCATAAAGATCTCCATGGAGACAAGTTGTAGGTCTATGAGTTGCTACAATGACTGAGAGTATGGGCTCTGTTGTAGTTGCGGCAGCCATTTTGTGAGTGAAAAGACAGCAAAGTTCTAACTAAAAATAAAGCAAATAGAAGACCATAATTCATAGAATAAAAGGAGTAATTTATCATATTGATATATTTGTGGCAACACAGTCTCCGGAGAAAACGTAGATATACAACAAATGTCAAAATATACAATAAGCACATTTTCACGCCCTTTTTACACCAATATGTTACGAAAAGCTAAAACATAATAAAATAACCACACATTTGGTTGAAGGCACATGGCAACATTTTCTTTGAGTTTAATAAGATTAGGCTTCAAGTTACTAAAATGGTAAGCTTAGCCTGGGGTTTGGGGTAGGTTAAGATTTACCTGTTAAACACAAAGAAAATGTCGCTACGTCGTTTCAAATAAATTTGTTGTTTTTTTACGTTTTAGCTTTTGGAACATATTGACGTAAAAAAGGTGTGAATACTTACTTCTTATCGGATGTTCTTGACATTTCATTTTATATCTACATTTTCTCTGGAAACTGGGCTGATTTGTGGTCCTAATAATACAGAGAACTCATCCTGTCTGTGTCTGACCATTTTCCTCTAAAGTGAAAATGTATAGTATATGCATTTGTCACATGATAAACGTCAGATTGATTATAAGTAATTAACTGTAAAGCCCATCTTACACTCACGCATTACAAACCAACTTTGTGCACTGCAAAAATGTATGTTTTTGTTAAAATGTCTTAAAATCTGATTTTAATCTTTGGTATTGTTTTGATTAAGATGGTTAACTTGATAGACCTAATAATAATTTTATTTGTTTCGAGGTGTTTCTGCTTTGTTTCAATACATTTGTTTTATTTCAAGCCAAATTATTTGCTAAAAACATTTTTACTCACCACACTGGCAAATTTATTTAAGCTCAATCTCCTGTAAACAGTCAGAATGTCTTCAGCAGGACTTTTACTTTTACCAAAGTCATTCTTTGCACAAATAACGGTACCTTACTTGAATAATGAACTTCAAGTACTTTTACCATCTCTGTTGGGTTCACCAGAAACTAAACTTTATCTTTAAATCTTTATAGTGTCTTGCTCATAGACACAGACAGAATATATACATGTGTATGTGACAGTGCACCATGAACTGGCTCAACACTGGCCCCATTACGGAGGCCACTTCAGGACTGACAGCAAAGCCTCATCAGTCTGTGGCACACTCACTGAACCCCCTTCATCCCAAAATTGAAACCACTCCATTGGCTTTTGCTTTGGCTGGATGTATTGCCAAATTATAATTAAACTAAATCAGATTATGCCAAAGTGGAAAGGGTCAAATATGAAAGACTTACAGCTTCATTCAGCGGCAAGTTTTAAAAAGAGTCGTCTTTTGCTGAGGTCGAATTTTCAGAGTATTAGCAAGTTATTAAGTCAAGCTAATAGGAAAATCCTGCTCTTGAATGCAAACGAAGGGAGAGAGCGGTAAGGTGACAATGGGAGCAGCAGGACTCCCAGGCTATAGCACAGTAATTATAGAATCCATTCATGCAGAGTGTGTCCTTTAGCGCTGGCCAGACATGTCGAGGAGCATGTAGATGTGCTTTAAAACGTCGTCAAGCGCAATGGCATAGGTCGTAAAAAGACTATGGAGAAGTGCCTATAAAGAGTGCACCAGGAGAGCCGATTTAACGGAGAGGTGTAATGATCATTGCTGTGTGGCTCTTACAGGGCCGCAGTCGTCTTTATACTACGTGTCTCTATTGATTTTCTACAGATAATTTTCTAATGGTGCGAACGTGCAGAGTCAGGTGAATAAGAAGACACAGGGAGGAGAAAGTAATTGTCAAGTAATGCAATTGTCACACTATGGTGCTTATGATTAATTGTAAGGTTTTGACACATGCCTATGCTTTTGTAAAGACAGACACAGACAGACAGACACAAGAAAAGTGTTTTCTAACCATTTTTGCGTCACAGCGAACTCAGGGCCTGACTTATCAAGCCAGGTGCTAAATTGCGGATGGAAAAAAAAAATCTTGTGTTATTTATGAGCATTTTACACAAACTTTAATATCAGAAGATACATACAACATACAATGCAAAACAGATATGAACCACCTCAAATTCTGCGTCTTTAGTGTGTGTGTGAGAAAAATGTCATCTCTGCCAAGATTTGTAATGAGCAAATGCTTGATAAATCTGTCCCTCAGGGCATTTACATGGAAGTCAGGAAAACTAGCCTAGTCAGATTTAAACCAATTCTCCAAAGAGCATATAAACCTATAATTAGCTGTAAATCGGTTTTCGGAAACCAATTACCACACATGATCCCGACTAATTGTAGTCTGATTTCAGACTCATGTAAACAGACAATTAGTCTGCAGCTGGACGAATGTAGCTGAGCATGCTCACAACCACTGTCCACTCCACATTCCAACAATGAAGTCAAGATTTTTACAACAATAAAGGTCCTGCTCAAAGTGACACCTGATCATGTAAACACACTTGTTTGGTTCAAACGTTTCCACAGAACACCACCGACTAAAATATGGCCAAAACAAAACGATTTAGTTTCATAAATATTGTTCAATTACACTTTAAAGAAAACTGAAAATATTGTCAACAACATGTGTTTTTTTTCAAATGTTTTATGCAATCCATCTTCACATTCAATATCACAGCCTGTTTAAGCTCACTCGGTGTCATCCATCGCAACTATCGAGCTCGTAAAGATAATAAACTTCATGTCAGATCAGTTCCTAAGCTCCACAAGTACCTGCCATTTCCCCAAAGCACACACAACCCGGAGTCAAAGGTCAAAGTGTTCATTTAAGTTAGCTTTCGGCTGTTCCTCTTCTCTGCTTAGATTTTTCACTCTGGCTGAATTCATAACACAAAATAAAACCAAACAAAAGTGTTAATGTATTGCTGTCAGTTTTTCCGATATACAAAGGTTGTCTAAACTCAACACACCCACGCTATGTTCACTTCTGAGTATTACTGACTGCTGGTGCTACAGACTTATGAGCTCTTCTATTGAGCGTAAGGATCTATGACAGTGAACCAAATCAATTATGCAATTAAAGCTGTAGAAGCAATCCGCCGTGAGTGTGTGAGAGCAGTGGAGGAAAGCCAGAGACCGTAATTAACTGGAATAAAACACATTGTTCAGACGTGAGGATGTGTCAATAAGTGTCTTGGCTCCATAAAGTGTTTGAGAACTTCTCTGGTGCGAAAAGCAAAAATCTAAATGCTCAGCGTTAGAGAAGAATTTATGGAATTGTCAAATCTCATGATTGTACATATAGAATTACTGACATTAGGACTTTAGAGGCTTTCAAGAAGAAGCTATTGTGGACACACTTATGCTACAGTAGAAATACCTTCTTGGAGAAATGTGGTGCTTTTATTCAACTCATAAGATGTAATTGCCTTCAGTTAAATATGACTTTATCACATTTTTTTTCATTGATTTCTCATCAGTCATGACCATGTTAACCCTTTGAGATAAAGAAGATAAACTTTGATGGACCATTGGTTGAGGACAAAGCACCAAAAGATGAACTGTTTAATATTTTTTGCTTTAAATTTTATAACAAATGTTATTCAGCTTAAGCCTTGCCTCTGTCCACCCAACAACAAACGTGTGTGTCTTAGTTCTGAATCTAGACGTTTTTTTTTTTTATCCATGTTTTGATATTTCTACAGCTAAAAAAGACATGAAACTCATTAGTGCCTTTAAAAATAAACAAATAAACTCAGTTTTACCCCACCATCAGAGATATATTATCAACGTATCTGTGAAAATAAGTTTTAATGTCCAATTTACATCTGGGTTTGGCAAACTGGGAAAAATTCTTTTTAATCAATCTCGATTTTGTTTACCTTTTCAAAAACAAATGAAAATGCCATTCATGAACATAAACTAAACATTTTTAGATTTATTAGATTTTTTTTTTTGCAACTATATATCAATTATCTGCCTCAAAATTTGACGTTTGCTCTAAAGTACAAGTTTTACTGACAAATGATGGTTTTCAATCTTTCCACACAACCCCCCCACCAAATAATTGACGATCCGATTTGATTCGATAGGATCATTAGTGGCCCAGCCCAAATTACATCTAATAATAGACACTAAAAAGCAGGAGGAGCATTTGTTTATATAGTTAGCATATTGCAATTAGCATACTGACCTGTCATCTCTAACTCTCCATGGCTCAGCTTGTCCTGGCTTTTAGAAGTTGTGAAAATGCTTCAAAACACATTGTGGTCACTGATTCAGAGGTTCTGGATGTCTGTAGAATGCTGTAAAAAGCTTAAAGTTTGGTATTTCGACTTGTTTACATTTTAAGATGATACAAATGGATATCTTAAAACATAACTAATGATTTTCTTTCCTTCAATTAGTAGCACATGTTTTCCTGCAGACAGTATCTGTTGTAAGTTGTTTGCTCCCATTGCAGCGGTTAGCCTCATTACAAAGCTCTCTGTCAAAAACGTCATTAAAATCAGTGACCTTTCCAACAACAACCAGAGCGCTCTCCAACACAATCCTTTCAATCCTTTACAAGCGCTGAACACAACTCTGCACTGGACAAACTGTGTAGAAACATTTACACCAAACAAGGGCAAAACACAGGGCAGCACACGTTTAGCTGATCATTTGCATAATGTCTAAAGCAAGATCTAAAACCTGAAGCTCGAGAGCTTTCAGTATAGCTCTCCACAATCTTTCAAGTAGCGTCTCAAAGAGTTGAGGAGGTCTAAGTTTTAAAGTGAATGAGTCAGATTTGAAACTTCACATGCTTCTTAACATTGTAAATGGTTTTGCTCCTAAATAATGGTTGGTCTGATTCAGACCCTCTCGTGCTTGCAGGTCGGCTGATCAGATGATCCTGACTATCCCAAAAATGAAGAGAAAACAGAATCAATTTCTTGTAACCACTAACAAACTTAAGTTCAAAGTCATTTTAACTTTGTAAAAGAGCTCTCCTGGTAAAAACACTGTTTGTTGTTAATTAGTATGTTCTTGTCCCTTATAATGCTTAATTAACTTTTATTAATTGACGTTAACCCTTTCGGCATCAGGGTTGCTGATTTGAAATACAATTTGGTAAATAAGCTTGAAACTTGACCCTTTACTTGATCCCATACTGATGTATTTGTGTATTTGCTGGTAGAGTCTGAAACTTTTCAAGCTAAAGCTTCTGAAGATGGAGCGCTTGGTAGTTAGTTAGTGTAAAATTGTTACTTTGGTAAAAAAAAAGTCTTATGATTGTTGATTGTTAGAATTCTATTAGGGTGTCTATGTACATGAATTTAATTCAAATGCAGCATGTTTTTAAATGTATTGCTTATCAAACAAAATGTGACATGTTTCTAAAGCCTAAACTGAAAATGTATAACATTTTTAAGATGAGCTCTCCTGTTTGCCCATGAAATATATTCAGTATTTCTTCAAACAAATTACATTTACAATATCACAGAAACTTATTACCAGCATTACACTGGCATGTGCTTTTGATTTCAGTATTTTTACTACCTGCATATCTACAATTAAAGAAAGCCCTCTTCACAATGAGTCTCTCTGATATAGTCTGTGTCCTCAGCAGGTCTGACTGTTTCAAGGCCAGTCCTTCAATAAAAACAATACAACTCCAATCGTTATCATTAATTAGCTTCATAGACCCGGTGATGATGGCCCACCAAGGGCCAACCAAATCTGACATTTCATTTAACAACTACAGCTACGAGTTCCCAAGTTCATTTGTATTTTTTTCTTCTATTTTACGCTCTTAATTTATTACATTACATATATTTATATTTAAATTTACATTTCTATTTTTTTTTTTATCACAAGGATTGTTTTCTCCATTTCTCCTTTCCTATTTCATTAACCTCATCATTCTTTGTTGTTATTATTCTAATGGTATTGTTAATAGAACTGTTTTTAGAGAAACTTTAAACAAATTTGACTTTAAACTAGACAAATTTGGCATCTCACACAGCTGCTGACCCATAATGATAAAATACAGTTTAGCTTCATTAATGTGTATTAGAATACAATAGGCTGACTAGAGATGAGTCCAATGAGAGAGAGAGAGAGAGAGAGAGAGAGAGAGAGAGAGAGAGAGAGAGAGAGGGAGAGAGAGAAAGAAAGAGAAAGAAAGAGAGAGAGAGCACCATCAGAGGAGCCATCAGCAGGATCACAATCACACTTTAAGTCCAGATTATTCCCTCAGAGATGAGTGAGATGAGATGATCATTTTTACAGAGTTGTGGCTGAAGGTGCATGCATGGGTTTAAATGAAGAACAGGGGAGAAAGCACACAGCCTTGTGGAGAACCTTTGGGTCTCAGGGACATTTTCTCCAGCTGTATGTGCTGACTGTGGTGTGTCAAGAAGTTCATAAAGATGATATAAGGCAGAGCTCAAACATGACTAACTTGGCACATTGTCATGTATTTAAATCGCTTTATCATTTGTCCATGTCAACTAAACATTATTTCGAGTGCTTCTGTGTCCGATTTTTGATGAAGGTTCTGTATTTACTTTTCTCATGAAGATATTGTTTTGACTTTGGAATGTTTCACAGATTGACGTTAAACTTAGATATGTACCTCCATAGACGTGGTCATTTGGCACTTCAAGGCCATGACAAAAGTCAGATCTGTGCATTGTATGAAGGAAACATTTAAGGCGAAGCTATTACATCACCATGGAGTCAAGAAAGAATCCGGAGCCTCTGGAAAAGCTACAAAGTGCCCATTTAAAGCCGTTTGTACCAATTTATTTTAACTACTGTTAGCTGTGATACCTGACTTTTAATAATACACATAAGTAATTATGCAGACAAAATAGCAAGACAAAACTGCATATTGTCTGCTACTAATAACAAAGTGTAAGAAACACTTTGTTCCCAGCCAGGAAGTAATAGCTGGAAGAAGCGCTCTGATTGGCTGCACTTGAGCAATCCACATCATTTTCTCTTTACTCTCTGAATTAAGCAAGCTTCTGAAAATTTATACGCACGCGAATATTGATGATGTGCCTAGGGGTTTATGAGAAATTAAATACATACTTCCTCCTCGCACTCTGGCTTAAACACTATTTTCCTCTTTTACAAAACACTTCTGGATGATTACTTCCTACTAAACCTCCTAACTGAAGTGAAGCTTGAAAAGTAGACCAAGCAGATAATGACTTGGCATCCTTGTGCTAACACCACCTTGCACCCCTGGATCAATGGATGGATTGGTGGGTAATTTCCCTCCATAGTGAGAGACAGAATGTGTGTAACGATGGAAAGAGTGTCTCATTTGCAGCCCAGTCTCCCCCGTGTGTGTCAGGCTGCGCAGACGTGTCCATAATTGATTTGCATGCCGTCCTCTGAAGAAGCCTGCTGCGAGCTGTGCTTTTCCAGCTCATAACCAATAAAGAGTAAGGGCCAATTATTATGGTCCACCACAGAGTTTTACCGTCAATCAGTTGGAAGCTATTGAACAAAAACGGCGATATCTGAACGTAGGTGTCGATTGGTGAAGAAAGAAAGATAAGTTATTTTGGTTGTTTTTTTGGTTCTTTGCAAATTCTAAAACATACTGCTGGTTACAAGAGCAAATTAAATATTATGCATATTTGACTTTTTGAAGTTTTTAATCATGTTCTAACATTGCTTCTTCATCAAAAACTCAGCTGGAATTCTAACGGAGATACTACTTTCCTCTTTGAGAAAACACGGTTCTGAATTTTGTAATATCATAGGTATTTCTTTGAACTGCACAGCTTTAAAGTCCTTAAATTATCTAGGCTCGGTTGCATTAGCATGTCAGGCAAGATAGAATTGATTATGTAATTTGCAGCCAGTAATAAGCTCTGATTCAATTCCAGATGTGGGAAGCACAAGGTAGTCAAGATACCAAAGCAAAGGTTCGAGAGCATGTTTAAAGACAACATGCAATAATATTGTATACATATTTGTCTTTCAAAGCTGGGTTCGGTACTGTTACACGCCATGTTTGGGTTTTGACAACATATTCCCTTTCTGACGTGTCTGTGACACAGCGAGTTGAAGCCCAGTTTTCGATGAATATATAAAACGAAATGTCAAAAATTTATGATAACAACATTTTTCACATCTTTAATTAAGTCAGTTAGGAAAAGTCAAAACAGAAAATAATCACAAATTTTGGCTGAAGCCATGTGACAATATTTTCTTTAGGTTTAACAAGTAAATCTTAACCTATCCCAAACCTCAGCCCTATTGACTTGAAGTTTAGTGACGTATAAGACATGAAACTACTTTTTGACAATTGTTGTATATCTACGCTTCTTGGAGACTGTGTGTGAGTTATACACAATGAAATGCGTTGAATAGACAACATATTCTTGTAGCATGTTTTGGACCTGAGTCTGAAGTTCAAGTGAACAAAAAGTTAGTGCTTGCAGATGCTTGAGATAAGGATTATGACTTTGTTATATTCAGAAATATTGACACTATTTTACATCCACCATAGAAATGAACTAGGGCATATGTCATAGAAACTTACAATGAGAATATAACATTATTTATAGAAAGGTAACAAACATTGGCATGTACATTTTTTGCTGTACATTGCATTACAGCAAAAAAAAATTACTCAAGCAAACTACATTTATCTCTATTAAATGTAAATAATTTGTAACATGTGAATAAAATATTCTGACATCATTTACTGTTTAAAGTAAGCTACAAAAATGTATCAAACACATGTAGGATTTAGCATCATAACTCTGACTTTCTGAACCCACAACTTGAGATTTTGCCTGACTTCCCTCTTGATCCAGCAGCTTACCTAAAAATTCATACTTAATCTTTCACAAATGAGCAGAGCCACTGTAAATCTAAACACAACCTGCTGCTTATTATCGCTCAGTGCATTATTCTTCCTCATTGTTTACACCTAGCATAATAACAGCCCTATTTTAAATTTATGTTGACGCTGGTTCATTCACTCAGAGAAGTGTACGTCTTGAGTGAGCTGTGAGAGGAGAACAAATCATTTTAAGACGTCGTTATGAAATCAGCAGTTGCTTTGTGAGTTCCAGCTGCTTATGCTTTTGCCAGACGACCAGCGAGTGTAGGGTTCCGATAGAAAGCAATAAAAACTAATGGAGTAGTGCTGTAACTTTGTTTGTGTCCATGTGTTTATCTGTGATGGATATTAAGAAGCAATAAAACAGCCAGTCTTCCACAGTATGGATTTATTTACTTTATTTACGAATTGTTTTGCTTGGATCTGAACATAAAAATGTTTTTGCATTTTGAGAGTTGAATGCAAGGTAAAATGAAATGAAAGCGTGTAAGTGGCAGTGGTGTCCTATCCAAATTTTCAGAATTGTGATTTGTGTGATTAATTGTGCAGATGTAATAGTTCATCTGAATGCAAAGAAAGATTAGCTATGAACTTGTTCCACTCTTCTGAACTCTTCTTCTGTAACTAATCCAGGTCTACATATCTCGCCTCCCGTACACTGACTGCAAGGCGAGTTCGGCGAGACATGTGCGAGTTTCTTGAGAAGTGCCTTGTACATCAGCTCCAGTCCACTGCGGTCCGTATTTGTCCAAAGCTGCCCGGAGTCACATGGATTTTCCGCGAGAATGGAGGTATTATGACTTGAAAGTCGCACTGCTTCGAGGTCTGTGTACAGGGACGCATTAGTTTTAAACACTTTCCAAGTCTTGCTGGAGCTGCTCAAGTCCCACCTTGTACCGAACTTGCACTCAGTGTACAGCAGAGGTCAGTTTTGCAAAACATGCTTATTCAAACTGTGACTTTGGCTCACCACTATCTTATTTTTGAGTGCCCATGTCAAACAAGCACAGCCGTTATGTGTGTTATGTGTTCTGTTCGGAAATAAAATGCACAAAATGTACAATACTGTAACAGTTTTGAACATGATTACAATTAAAAATATACTTACAAAATTGTCAAAATTCTCCTTTTGGATTTTTAGGCTAAAATGTTAAAAATAGAAACAAATGAAACAAAAGTTATGATTCGACAACAAATCTTTGCATTTGTAATCCATCTTTTTGATGACATATAGTTTTTTTCCTGACGACTACCTGTTGTATTTAAAATCACGACACACATTTTTTTCTATCTCAATAAAATACTACAGCAGTTTTGCTCACTTATCTGAATCATTAACTACAATGTGTTGGGAAGCACTTTTCTTTACTTTTGGAAGCCGACCTGAGTTGAGCTGTTTGGTATGCTAACAGTTACTTATGCTAACAACATAAACAAACACAGTTGCTGGGTTTTAGACAAATAATCTTTTATTAGATTTAGAGGGGACACTGCACATTTATTTTCTCCCCTATAGATATACTGTGCAGAGAGATTCTGATTATTCCACTGCTCATGTCACCCGCAGAAAGAGATGCTCTCCGTCCAGTTGACTGGGGAAACTTCTCTGATAAAAACATCAAAACAAGACGAGAGCTAGCTGTTTGGATCAGGTATGAACTGGTATGATGAACGATACATATATAATTACATATTTAAGTTTTGTTTTCTATAGTTTATATATAATTATTCACAGAAAAAAACAGTTTGTTGTGGCTTTTAAAGCTTTAATACAGTAAGAAACAGTATGCAGTCGTATGACAACATCTTAATCTGGTGATACATGATGTTCCTCGTCATCCTCCCGCGACACTCGGCCTGCTGCAGGTCGATCCACGCATGGGAAATCTACAGTGCATCTTAAACGCTTATCGACAGCCATCCAGTTGGTAAACCTTTCCCCGGAGCCTGAATTGATCGTGAGCGTTGTGTTGATGCAAATGTCTCTGCATCTATGAATGTTTGATAAACGCCGGACCAGAGCAGAGCGCGGAGGTGAAGAGTTCAGGGCATCATCTCCAGCTATTTCTCGAATGCTTGTTGATACAGCCTAAAGGTCTGCCTGTCTGAAGCTATCGATCTGGAACTACACAATAATGAGTTTATTGATAGACTAGATAAGGATTAGATATACACGCATGCCGGTAAATAAGTCTTGCTTCTGTCTGATTACAATGAAAAATGCATGTCTCTGAGCATGCTCGATTGCAAGGTCAGACATTACCTTCTCATTTCGCTCCGGTTCCCTTGATGCATATCGCTATATCCATTTTGTAACCTACTATTGGCAAAGCGTCAAAGTCAGTGCTCTTTGATCAAGAATATGGCCTTCTTAATATTCAAATCGGGTTCCTGGCAACGCGATGGATGGAAAGAAGCGGGTCCTAAATCCTGCGTGTCCGGTTCAGTGGGTGAAGACAGATGTTATGTGTTCTCCACAGTCAGGAGTTAAGCACCAAAGACAGTTCAGATCCACGTGTCGTCCCGATGGCTGGAGCAGAGGGAGAGCTAAGTGCCCTGTCAAATAAAGGAGGAAATATAGTCAGGTTTATCCCGGGGTTTAGTGCGGGAGGCAGCGTGTCTTTAAATAAACTTGTGATAAATCTACAAGTTCTCACTCTCATTTGCAACAAGGGAGGATGATGTGGAATTCTATTCTGTCGCTTTTTCAATGTTTGGAAAGCAGATGGCAATGCACTAACAACATCGAGAGAAAAAAGATTTATGAACTTACAGGCACCGCACGCACTTATTAAAATAACTTCTAATTAGTTTTGCCCCAGCACAGATATACTGTCAAAGCATTTATTAAAGGGAAAAAAAAAAAAGCATTTTGTTCATCAAAGCCCAAGAAGGGCATTTATTTTTGTTTTGTCTAGCCTCTGTTAGAATAAAAGTGAACAGCGTCAACGTTCTGCTAACAGTTGGCACAAACTAAAGAGACAATGACAGCATCAGACTTTTTTGTGTCAATAAATAAAAACATCGGAACAACTCAAAGGCTTAATATTGACTTAAACACAAGTATAGCTTATTCAATGACCAAAATAAAGGTGAAATAATGACCAACATGCACCATGTATGTAGAATTAACCGCAACAGGGACAATAAAAAAAAAAGAAGAAACGGTTACATACACAAGACACATTTTTTCCAAGCTGCAATAATGGTGGATTTTACTTTATTAATTTAAAAATCTACCTTTTCTAAAGCTATTATCAAGCATTTCACAATCTTTTTGAGTGAATAAGCTTGAATAATAGTTTTCGATCTTGTGTTGTTAATCTACTTTACTGAATCGAAACTTTTCTCATTTTAGGATTGATATAAGGCAACAAAAACACATTAGCACATTTTACACTTAAAAAATAAAATAAGAGCCAGACTTTCTCAGGAGAGCAAGTCAGATCCGTAGCGAGGTTGAGACGGAGAAGTTGCTGTTGCCGTATTTGGAGCGGGAGGCAGCTGAGAGAGCCGGCACATGCTTCAAATGCCCCGAAAATACATGTAAGCATCATCACAGAGACTTACAAAGGCAATTAACAAAATGTTGTATAGTGTTGTTTTAAAGACAAACTTTTATTTTCACTACATATTACATTTTGGTTGAATAAGTGATAAAAGTAGCACATTTTACTTGTTGCTGATGTTTCCACAAACCAGTTTTGGACTGATTCCTTTACTTCACTGGTGTATGTATATTGCATTGTTTTGTTGAAGCTCTTTCTTGTCTGTGAAAGATGCTACACAGTAAATAAACTGTCCTCGATGTTTGCTCTTGCACTTGTGATGGTTGACAGTGTATTATATTTCTGCTCTTATCATTTCACAGTCCACCATGAGTCATTCCTGGAGGTTCACATTTTGTTTACATAACTGTCATGTTTTTAGCTTAAAGACATTTGTTTTACTATGCACATCATCCCTGTATTTACATACTGTTTCTGCTTTGTTGTAAGTCTCTAATGATCAGACTTACTCTACTGTCTGAAGAACTCCCAGTGTCACCATTACAACGACCTTCACCCGTCATGTAAAAAATGGAAATTACAAGGTTACAGTCATCTCCACTTGTCATTTTATATTCAGATTTCACAATTATGTGCAAATGGAGGTAGATAATTATAATTTTTGCCATGATTGACGTTGATTTAGACATAGAGACTCAAGTAATGGCTTTAGACTGTGCATGTGTAAGATCTGACATTGAATATCATTACTTTATTATATTGTTTTTGTCTTTACTCATTGCTTTGAGCTGTTTTATGTATTAAATTGAGCCTTTGTTATGAAAAAGACAGTGTTAAAATGTTCTGTGATTTGTCCCTAAAATGATTTGCCAGTGGTTGTGAAAAAAGTGACCACTGTGAGACGACCCGTTTGGGTAAAAGGACATGTGGAGACCAGCTGTTGTTTTGTTAACCTAGGATTGTACTTGGACAATTTCACAAAGAACTGTTCATTAACCTTTTAGCCCTTTAGTTAGCTTTTTAGTAGAAAATACTTCTGTTTTTTATTAATCTTCTGCAGGCAATGTTCAAATTTTTGCTCCAAGCTGTTGGTTCAAGGGTAGTGACCTGTTAAAACACCATCGAAAAAAACTAAAACTAACAATACACATCATAAAATACAAAATTGACAAGAAACACAAGGAATTAACAGTGCAGTAAGTCTTTTTATCAAGGAGGTTAGTTAGTTTATCAGTCCAAAGCAGTCTTTTAAAAATGTCAGTCTAAAATATTTCTTCTTCACGTGGTACAACACAGGGAGACCTCCATGGACTCAAAGTCTTCTCTTTGGATCCAGCTTTAATTACTGTAAAGTTCCAGTGTGACCAGACTTCTGCTGAGACTGTGCCATTATTTTGTGTAAAAGCCGCACCGCTCGCCGCCGGAGAGTCGCCAAACGAAAAGCACCTGTTGAGAAAGGTTTTTACAGGACACAAATGTGAAGCGTTTTCAGTTTAGGTGTAAGACATCATCAGTATTGCCAGAATTTGAAAAAGCAACAAGCGACCCAGCCTTGAAAAAAACTAAAATATGCAGACTAAAGCCTTACAAAAATGTTAATTAAAAAGTGAATAAAATTGGCAACATTTAAGTGTCACTGCTGAATGGACACACAGGACATGTTTCTTTTTTTAATATTGCAACTAAAATGTATATTTTTGATTTACTGCAATCTGAGTTCTAACTCTTACTTACAAGGCCTTATTTGTCATTTGTCATTTGTATTACAGTATTGGAGGACAACAACCATGTGGCCCTTGATCAAAATGAGTTGGACACTCCTGCTTTAGGCTACAGTCAATACTGTACAAATATTTTTTTTATGTTGCTTATTCAGAAAGCACTTCAAACTACTTTTGAGGTGAAAGGTGAAGCTGTTGTGCCAAATCTCTGAAAATTGACTTTTTGATGTGTGTGTTTTTTTTTATATCTTGTTCTTGCTTCCTCATCACAAACATCGCTGGTTTTGTCTTTGAGATATTTTTCACTTCGCTCTGAGCCTCAGAAAACACTGTTCTGGATGTTCCTAATTTATGATGTTATGGATACATCTGAGATCCTTTGCACTGTTTTTAAGTCCAGACTCGCAGGCACATTTCTGCAGCATTAGAACATCAAGCTAAATTATTTTAATTGTTTCCTTTGTGTAATTTCTTTTGAGTTAGTTGCTGGAGCACTCAATCAATTTCTGATGTGAGAAACACGACTGTTATCTGTGCTTTGCACTTTATTCATTGGTTCTGGTGCATGGGATTCCAAAAATGCATGAAGGATGGGAACAACGCAAAAAATGCACAATTGTTTTTAAAAGTAGTGGAGATCTACTTTCCTTAATGCCATTTTTCCAACACTGCGGAGAAAACGGAGATGTACAATGAAATACCAAAAACATATGATAAGGATGTTTTCATGCCTTTTTGATACGAAAAGCCAAAGCGTAAAAAAAAAATATAACAAGAATTTGGCTGAAGCCACGTGACAACATTTTCTTTGGGTTTAACGGGTAAGTTTAGGCTTCAAGTTACTAAAACGGGTAAGTTTAGAACTGGAGCAGGTTAAGATTTACCAGTTAAAACCCAAAGAAAATGTCTCCATGTGACCAACCAAAATTCGTGGTTATTTTATGTTTTGACCTTTATATTGATGTACATTTCTGACATTTCGTTATATATCTACGTTTTTTCTGGAGACTTAGCTGCATTTTTCTCATACATCGTAGTTTACCTTATACCTTACCCTAAAAAGGTATTTATGAGGTTCAGCATGTCATTCTATCTTTAATGTCGTGATTTTTTCGTGATTTGAGCAGAGGTCATCTGAGTGTCTTGTATGGTACTTTTTAAGAGCAGCTTAGAGTAGAATTTCTAAAAACTAAAAGAATGTTGCAAAATATGTCGTTTTGGTAGAAATACCTTGATCTGTACTTGTCCTAGTCCCTAATGCACCTTCAAAACTCTTCACTTTTCCCTGCAGTGATTCCACGCAATAGACAGAAATTGAACAGCATTACTCCTATTCCAAGTCAATGTATTTTTTCCTTTTCTAAGTATCATCCCTGGCACAAACACACAGCAATCTTCAGAAACCTGTCACAAATGCTTAACATGCTAAATCCATTTATCTGCTTTTACTAGTTCAATGGTGATTTGAAAATGCAATAAAATGACAAAATGAAACGTATCTGAGATGAAAGAGTTGGAGGAAGCTGTCTCCGTCATCACCTTTTTCAACGCGCTTCATATTTCTACTTTACACCACTGTCTATTAATTCCAACCTGTATTTGAACACCTCTATAAATATGCAGAGGGAGCCTATGATAAAACCCCAATCACTGGCGACGCGAGGCAGGACGATGCATCCAAACGAGATCAGATGAAGACAAATCCTGATGGCTTTTATAATTGACCACAAGGAGACGATAGGAAGCTAGCCGGAGATCTTAGCCTAACAATTTTAGCATTAGAGCAGCTATCCCAGACATCCTCATCCATCCTATTACACAGACGGTGTTAAGGACAGACAGGCCATGCTTCATTCAAATGTTCAATCTCCGCTTTTCAATATTCAGGAGGTAATGCTGTAATGTCCCACTGGTGCAGCTTTTGAAGAGACTTAGAATTACACTTGAAAGTTCTCCTGTTTAAACCTATGTGAGGGGGAAAGAACGTTGACCAAACATACGTATGTCTGATTAAAATAGAACTGTAAAAGAATTTGAAATGTTGTCAAAAGTCTGAATTGTTTATCAGAAGAGTTTTTAAAAACATGCATTAATTTAGAATTTTAGTCACAGAATCTTGCAGCATCATTTAGTTTGTAAAGTATTTCTGTGTTTTGTAATTGTACAAAATGCTTTTACATGATTTTCAAGGCCTCTAATTCAACATTCTAAATTAATTTACAGAAGAAAAAGGTCAACAACTCAGAGTGAAAACATCTTGACGTCTTGGCTGTGATATTTAAACAGCAAAATTTGCTGTAAGAAAATAAAAACATTTTCATTTGGACGTCTTAGAGAAAAGTGATGTTTGTTTAAGATTTAAAAAGACTTTGTGCAGGGAACGTCAGTTGGCATGTTTATTTTCAAAATAGCTCACTTCTGCGCTTATGAGTATTTCCTCTATTAGCATTTAGACACAAGCAATTCTCTTTATAAATACAAAAGTGTTCTTTGGTGAAGTATTTTTCTGACTTGTGAAGTCTTCAACATGTTTTCAGAGACATTTACCACATGTCACACTTCATAATTAATTTTAAACTGATGTAGTGAAACTTCTTCGAAATGAACTGAACAGAATATGCTAGCTAAGTGTCAGGGAATTTACCCAAAGACTCAATCATTAAAGAACAAGCCAGAGTCCACACACTTGTAGATTTTACTTGCAAGGAGTGCGTGAGCTTCTGCCTGAGTTCAGCACACTGAAGGTCCCGCACTCCTGACATTCCTTTTATTGTAAAGCATCACACAAGACATTGTTATGATTACACAATTTGTTTTTTGCTCGTTATCTCTGACTAACGAACTGCTGCTGACATCACATGTACTGTACGTAGCACAATCAGTTTCACAAAACAGTAGCTTCTCAAGACATTCTTTCCCAGAGCAGTATCATCTTAAAACCCGTAATCTATATCCCTGATGACTTAATATATATCTCTGATGACTTTATTGGTTACGCACAGTTTGTACAAAATACAAAGCAATGTTGATAATTCTTTAACATACAATGACTAAACATAGATTAACACTTTAAACGTGTGAACACACAAAACACATAAATTTAATAACACTAAGTTAGCCATTTTGAATCCAACCAAGCCAACTGAGGATCTGTGCACACAGCCTGTTTGGATAAATCACAGAGTAAATGTGTCAGGAAATTTCAGAACTTGGGTAAAAATGTTGCTGCAAGTGCTTTTTTTGTCACAGCTGTTAGCCACAGTGCTAACAATAACAACTGATAAACTTGAGAAGTTTGGTGACCAAACGAAACATTTTTAGACAAACAGGTAGACAGGACATTGCGACACATTTTTACATAAATGGATACACAAGAGATCTGTGAAATTAAAATTAAGCTATTTTAATATAAAGTAGCCTATCGAGTATAGTGGGAAATTCACTTTGTGAAAAACATTAGTTTGATTTTATTTGCATTTTGCAAGAAAGTACTGCCATAATATTACCCATGGGTAATAATAAAAGCATATTGGTAGGAAGACTTTTGGCAAGACATTAAAGCACCAAATGTGAAGAATGGTATCAATAAGATCTTGACCAACATTATTGACTTGGTTCTGACTTTATCAGCATCTGACCATTGTTCCATAATGGACCATCATGCTTTGTGCTAAATTTACTGCATGCCCATCACTCTTCAAAGTAGAAAAAAAGTGCTCCCCAGGCCAATACATTTTTGTAGAGCCCAAAATCTCAACACGACGGTGAGGACTTTTGATTTAGAAATGTAAGAAAATCAAACAATGAAACTACCATAAAATAGAAACAATAGAACATCAGAAACACAATGGCAAAATGTTAAACAGTCAATCATATACCTTAGTGAGGCCACAATTGTCTCACAGACCGCCATTTGAATTACTCCAGCCTATTCCCTCTTTATTGCAATAGACCTATGTCAAGTATAGTTTGAATCTCAAGACCATAAATCAGGACTAAACTGGATCAAACAAGTGTGAGCTCAGTCTAAGATGAGCAACAATGCTTTAACCACTATTCAGTAACATAATAACCCCATTGTCTCCTGTGTCCCATTTAAACCCACAGTGTTTGCATCAGCTTCCCCATGACCATTTACTCAGTGTTAATTAACAGCAGGGCTAATTTCGGCTCCGTCTCCTCCTCGGGCAGCAGGAGGGCTTCCTCTCTTTCCACTCAGTCAGCGGAACGCACATCTTCCATTTCTTCACAATGACTCCAGGAAAAAAAAAAACACTCCATGAGGGACTTGTGTGGAAATGGATCTTTCACTGTCTGCTGGTGTCTGGCAGCTTTCGGCAGTCGTCTTCTCCTCTGTGGTCCTTGGTTTGGGAAGCTTTTGTGCTCATGTTATATGAAAGGGAATTATTACAAAGGATGCTTCTAAATACAAAAGGCAGTTGTGCTTGTCTTAAGGCGGTATTGTTAAGGTGGTAATGGGTTTGAAGGGGCGTGAGTGAGTCATCTTGGTTCACAGCAGCAGCAGCATATGTCCGTGTGATTCCTTTTGCCTCTTTGCTTGCGTGTTAGCGAGTAATGCTGCTTTTGTGGGCAAACTCTGAATGACAAGTCAATGTAAGAGGTGTGCATCAAACACATTAAGTGGTGTCTACATTGTGCAGGACAGGAGACCTGTTGTGTTTTTCCAGGTAGAAGAAACTATGGAATATACAATCCATATCTTTTTACCTTTTATTCATTGTAAAACACAAAAATGATCTTAAACATCTTAGAAATATAAACAAGTCCACTGACTTATTTTTTAAGACTGCAAAAAAGATAAACTCCACCTCTCCATGCAACAGATGGAGGTTACGTGATGAATTTGAACCGTCCATGTTACAATCTGAAATTTTGAAGTCAACTAAGACTAATGGGCGGGATAGGTGGTGGGGGAAAACATTTTTTTTTTACACTCCAACATGGTTTTATTTGCATTTAGCAAGAATGTACTTCAGAAATATTACCCATGGAAGAGTTTTATTGGAAGAGTTTTAGAAGGACATTAAAGAACCAAAATAAATAAAAAGTATCAATAAAAAACTGCGCTGTTCTTGCGGTGTCTGTGATTTGTGCATTTTTCACCTTTTTTCATAATTAATCTGCCTGGTCTAACTGATAAGTGTGTCAATACCACACAATTTGAAACATCGTGTCATATGAATGCAATTTCTATTTTTTGGGTGTGTTATTTCACGTCCTGCTGCCCCAGTTAAATCAGCATGGTGGATATAAAGATACACAATCCTAATCCTAATCTTAACCAGTTTTGAGGCACAAACCTTACCTATTTTTGTAACTTCAGACCTAAACTTAGCCGTTAACCCCACATAAAACCTCCTGTGACGATGCCATGCAATTTATCATAGCGTGGTATAGACACGCAATCCATGAGAAAATGTTGAACTAATTATCTCCATTAATATTGATCCAAAACGAAATCAAAACTGGGACAGAGTTTAGACCAGGGCAATTCAATAAGTGGCCCCAAGGCCAAATCGGGCCCTTCAACAAATTAAATCCGGCCCCTGACCCATCTTCCAAAAATTAGAAAACACATTTGTTTTGTATTTACTAGTTTCATTTGAGGTTTGTACTGGTTCAGAGTCTAGTTTATCCAGTCCTGCCCTCATTTGGTTCCTTGTTCTGCATCTAAATACAGTATCTAAATCTAAGTTTATTGTTGGGGATATATTATGTGAAACCAAATTGTGTGGCCCAGATGACACAGCGAACTTGTGAGGATCCATGGCATGAGATCTTGTCCCATGCCCATTATACTCAACCAATCAGACATGTTTAGTTCAAAATAATCAAACATTAGCAGCAATTATTATATACACATTTTAATTACAAAAGTATGGGCAATAATTGTAGAGCAGTCCCCAAAGCAAGATAGCCTTGAAACCAGCTTTGAAATGCAAACGCACACCTATTCTTCTTTCATTTCCTCGAAAACCTTGACATCTAAACCTAATTTCTTTTATTTTTTAAAGCATTTTCTTCACGTGTGGACAAAAGCATGCAGTCCACACATTTTAGTTTTCTGGGTCACGAATTGCCTCCATTAAAGTAGACTTTTGTTGACTACAACCGGCACCAAACATTGTACCTTTGTTTACAGCTTTGCACAGGATTGAGGTCGAAGCTTGACACTGCTCTGCTATATTACAGTTTGCGGAAAATCCTCCGGGGTTCAGCCTTCACATCTGGGTCATGCTGCTGCTATATGTTGTTTCAAATGCTTTTCTGGAGAAATCGTCTCAGTAAAAGCATGTCACAGGTAGAAAATCTGCTTGATTTGAATTAAACACAAGCTATGTCCAAGGTCAAGGTTTGTTAATGAAGAAATACGTGAGTGGGAGTTTAATATTTCTTTAGTCCTGCTTTATAAAGAGACACACAGGGCACATGGGGTGGTTAATAAAAACAAATGAGCAAAGTAACTTCTTGCGGGTGATACATGCTCCCCAAACACTAATTTCAGTATTTTAATCCCTGTATCTTCTGATTATGTAAAGTGTAATGCATTTTTAAAAGTCAACTAACCATGAGGTTCATCTCGGGTCACTAGGGAAAAGAATAATCCCAAAAATAAATGCAGTCGGCATCTAATGAACCTCTGTTGGAGAAGCAATCTATTAATTTTAATGTAGAAGAGCAAATGTATTATCCGCTGTTGAACTAAAAGAAGAACATGGATCTTAGAAGTGTAGCGCAAAAAAAGTAACCAGACATGTAGGACCTCATTTGATCAGAGTATGTTCCAAGTAATAGTCTGTCACAGATCTGCAACAATATACTGTAACTTTGGAGCCTGATCTCACAAGAAAGCGTACATTTACCACGACATTACACAACATGTAAATGAGGTATGATTAGCACGAGTTCACAGCTGTTTTGCGTAATTGTAGTACGCGTCACAGTCCCCATTCATTTCAATGGTGGTTGTTAAGACGTGTTCTTATTTATGAATATTAATGAATCCTGATTGTAATCTTAACCTACACCAAGCCCCAGACCTAATCTTACCAATTTAAGTAACTTTATGCCTAAACTTACCCGTTTCACCTGAAGAAAACGTCCCCACGTGGCTTCAATCAAAACTCGTCCTTTTTTAACCCTGTGAAATCTCGTGTTATTTTTACGCTTTTTCATATCGTGCTAAATGCATGGCGTAACATAAGTACTAAAAACAGCGGTGAACTCGTGGTTCAAATACGATGTTTTTTGTGTCGTGGTAAAAGTACGCCATTTAGTGATACTGTGTTGAACAAGACAAGGGTGTGAATATTAAGTGTTTTACATGTTAAATGTATTGTTTGTTCCCATTGTTGTAACCTTTTCATTTGAGAAAGGGTAAATATACTGTATATCATGACAGAACAGGACATAGCAAAATGACTTAATGCTTTTTGTGTAAATAAACACACTTTACAGCCTTAGTTTAGAGAAGATAAATCCTATACCTTTTTTGGTTAAATTGTGTACATTGTGTTTAAATTGCATTGCCTACCGTTTAGAGTCTTTTTTTGGGGGGCATTTTTAGTGCAAACTGAGCAAATTTACAAGTTTCAGGTCAACATAGTCACAAACTGGCTGTGTTTTTCATGTCATTTCTAGACTGACATCAAGTGTGTATATTCCACTCCAAATTGAACACTAATTGCAGACACCTGCTGTCAATCCAATCACACTGCTGCTCTCCACTCTAAACCCCGCCTTTGGTCTTTTTCCAATAATTTTTATTTGCTGTGTTTGAAATGAGTTTAGCGGGTGCGCTTCACTTTAATGGTGGTTGCAAATATCTGTTGTTATTTATGAATATTAACAAAGCCCTTATCTTATTCTTAACCTACCCCAAGCCCAGCCCTAAACATACCTATTTTAGTAACTCAGTGATGTGCGCCTTAAGCCTCATGGGGTGCGCACTTCTATAAAAGACCGTTGTAGCAGCTCTTGCTTTCGGTAAAAGTAAACAGAGTTCACTGCTGCATGTCTTGTTGCCGCTCGCACAGTGCCCTGGTTTGCTGTCCAACTCTAGCTGTAAGGTTGTCAAATGTCCCCGCTGGAGTTACAGCAGGTGCTAGCTAACTACATGCAACCTCGCTATGCCTTTACCTAGCTTAGCGTTATTAATTTTGATGTCTAGCTTAATATTTTTTTTCTATTTAGGATCTTACATCGAGATTTTATTCGTGGCCTTCTTTTCACTTTCCTTCTATTCGCTGGCCTTTCCATCGCAACTTCTGTTTACAACTCCGACTTGCAACTGCCATTTTCCTGCTGTTGTAGTTACTGTTACACTGCTGAGTCTGCCTTGACCATGTGTTGCCTCCTGTGGCCCGATCGTTGGTCTGGAAGTGGATGGACATTGAATTATTATCAGCTATGATACTCATGGACTGGAAAAAAACTTGAAAAGTGAATGGAAATGTCATAAAATGTGAAAATTCAACTTAGTCAACTTAAATACTTGATAAACTAAATAAAAGAACATCTGTGAACTCAACCAAAACTTGTACCAATTTTACGTTGTTTTTTTTTTCATATCAGGCAATATATATGGAGTAGCATATTCTTGTAATACTGAATTACAAGTTAGCTCTGATCTCAAAGGTATCTGAATGTGACTTTTGTTGCATATAAGGATGGAGTTCACAATTTTTTCAGACCGGGATCTCCCTCATTCAAGCCCAAATTCACTCAAACATTGCTTTCAGTTAGCAAAACAGATTAAATACCAAGATTTGCTTCACAACCCCTAAATTGTAAGCACCACTAGTCTGAGGCACTATGGCAGTATGAATTTAAAGAATCTTAGACCCAAAAGTTTGACATTTTAAAACAGTAGTTGAAGGTTGTTTTAAAAATGTGGAACATAATTTCAATTGGGGAAAAAATATTCAGCATTTCAAAAAAGATTTTACTGATTCTAATCAAAAGAAAGACAGAGAAACTGCATGTTATTTTTTCTCTTTTTTTTCCAGAACTATTCAATCTTTTGATGTTGGTTGTCTTGATCCATTCCATTCAGTAACATCAAACTGGCTCATTTTTCCAACTATGAATAAGAAAGTAGGTATTTAAATCTTTTTACTTCTACCAGACTCCCAAAAAGTCTTTGATAAAGCATGATTTTTCACATGCATGGACTTTTGTTCACATTGTAAAAAAGGTTTTTAAGACACAAAAGATTGTGATTGGTGTTGTTAGTGGTAGAGGCTGATGGTGCACGCTAGCAACATGAATTCCTTCATTTTGCCTCAGTTCAGCAGTGGCTACACTGGTCTTTTTACCACCACTGTGTATGAAAGAAAGAACAACAACAACAACAACAACAACAACAACATACTTTGAAAGGCTTTGACACGTCTGCAAGAGTTAAGCACAATAGGCTACAAGTGGGCAATGTCATACTCCGGAAAGTAATAAACAAAAGTGTAAACAAACACAAATAATTCATTTTAAACTTCCCACATCAGTCCACATGTTTTGCTCACGTACCTTCTGAGCCTCCAAATTGTTCATTACAATGTCACAACAACAACAACAACAACAAAAACAACAACAACAGCAGGACATAGTGGACTAATTTCTACTTTAAGATACATCAACAAGAGATCTGTGCACGAAAAATGTTTATAAGTTATTTTATTGTGTATTGTATTGTATTGTATTGTATTGTATTGTATTGTATTGTGTATTGTATTGTATTCTAATGTATTGTCCTCATGGAAGGTGTGTCTATACCGTGGCAGGTAAATGAAGCTCAACAGTGACCGCCCACTACCTGGTTCCAAAACCTCGGACCCCATGTTAAATTACCATAGGGGATTAGATAAAAAATTATATTAGAAGTTTGGAAACGTCCTCGGGGCTAAGCAGCTATGTGGTGAGTCACCAGCATAAGACCTGCATTTTTTTTTAAACCCGTTTTTTCAGCTTTATAAACTACAACGTTTTTTTAACAAATTTTATGTTCTAGATGTGCTTTTAAGACATTCGCCCTGTGGATCTGAGTTAGCACATAGCTGGCTAGCTCACGATATGTCTTTAAACTCTTAATATTTGAATTTTTTGAAAAGCCTATGGCACTTTAACATGGGGCAAAATACTTCCGGAACCAGGGCGGTCTTTCACTGTTGAGCTCCATAGCGGATTAATGCTGCCTTCATTTGCTCTGGAAAATATGGTAAATTCCACTTGTAAAGTGGTAGTTACTAGTAAGTTGTGTTCAAATGGTTTTGTGGTTGTAACAAAAGAAACTTGTCAAAAACACACTTTATCTTGACAAATATATATAAATCCAGAGTAAACAAGTAAATTAATAATGTCCAATGCCCATAAGATCGCTCTGGGGAAAAATAAAGACACATTTTGACTTTTTACCTAATTACAGTAAATGGAAATAGCGATGTTGTTCAGCTCTGTGTGATATAGTTTTCCAGATAAGAAAATAACTTGCAACTTACCAACATTTAATAATCTTCATTTGTGATCAACTCGGCAACTCGGGCATCAAAATAATTTCCCAGTTTCCCAGTAGTAATTACGACATAAGGGGGCGTTCATTTGCTATTTTCCAATATTTCCAACATCAAATGAAGGCAGCATAAGACCAACACTGGCTCAGAAGAAAATGTAGAAATACAACGAAATGTCAAAAATGTACAATAAGCATGTTTTATGCCTTTTTATGTCAATATGTTGCAAAAATTCCAAACGTAAAATAACCACAGACTATGTGTGAGCCACGTGGGACATTTTCTTTGGGCTTAACAAATAAGTTTAGGCTTCAAGTCACTAAAATTGGTTAGTTTAGAACTGGGGTTTGGGGTAGGTTTGGATTTACCCATTAAACCCAAAGACCAAAATGTGTGGTTATTTTGACTTTTCGCAACATATTTACGTGATGTCTATATGTGTGTCTTTAAACCAGTTTTGCACCAGTAAACAGTATCTATTCGAATTACTATAATATATTTTTTTTGTCTAAACACATTTGTAAAGTAGTTACATTTTGTCTTGTCAGTGTTGCTTTTTAATTCCAGTTATCCATCGAATCACAGATCAGTGAAAACAAATAGAGTCTTTGTCTCCTGAATCAGAAATATTAATTGAGACCAGACCATGCAAAATGCAGTGAGCAGATCCCGGCCTTGATAAAGTGGTCTGTGTCTGGCTGATGTTATTTACAGCTTCACACGCCGCCTTTGTGTTTCTTTTGAATCTTAATCATGTCTCGGCCTTCGCTCCGGCTCCTCTTCACAACACGTTAAATGAAAGAGCAGAATCATTGCGTTTATAAGACACAATAGCTATGGTTGGTCTCACTTAATGCGAAAGTTCAACATGAAAGCTAACCACAAATGAATTCAGAACAAGGTATGGCTAAGAAATATAGCTACCACAGATTACACAGCAACAATAGAGGTTTTAAGGGGTTGTGTCTGAAATCTGTGTTCTAATGTCATTTTCTTCATATTTAGAAATGTGTTTTGTTTCATTCACACATGTTGTCAAACTGAAAACCCTCTAGTCCACAATGTGATGCTCAGAAAGCGCTCCACTTTGGTTCTTAACTCACTTTCAGTAGGTTGTGTTCACGTGACATTACAACATTTTAAGCCCAATATGATTTGTAGCTACAGCTATTGAAGCATATCAGGTGGAACAAAGCATTTTGGTCTTTGGAGATATAGACAACCTAATTGTTTTTCAAACATGCACGAATGACGCAAAATACTATAGTGACTTGAATCAGACTTAAATCGCTGTTTTGATGACTTGATAAAATGGAGTGACTTGAGACTTGACTTGGGCTTGTCTCTCTTTGACTTGGGACTTGACTTGGACTTGTCTCTCTTTGACTTGAGACTTCAGTTGGACTTGTCTCTCTTTAACTTGGAACTTGAGTTGGACTTGTCCCTCTTTAACTTGGAACTTGAGTTGGACTTGTCCCTCTTTGACTTGAGACTTGAGTTTGACTTGTCTCTTTTTGACTTGGTACTTGACTTGGACTTGTCTCTCTTTAACTTGGGACTTGACTTGGACTTGTCCCTCTTTGACTTGGTACTTGACTTGGACTTGTCTCTCTTTAACTTGGGACTTGACTTGGACTTGTCTCTCTTTGACTTGGTACTTGACTTGGACTTGTCTCTCTTTAACTTGGGACTTGACTTGGACTTGTCTCTCTTTAACTTGGTACTTGACTTGGACTTGTCCCTTTTTAACTTGGGACTTGATTTGAACTTGTCTCTTTTTAACTTGGGACTTGACTTGGACTTGTCTCTCTTTAACTTGGGACTTGACTTGGACTTGTCTCTCTTTAACTTGGGACTTGACTTGGACTTGTCTCTCTTTAACTTGGGACTTGACTCTTATTTGACACCAATAAATATCTACTTCAGACTTGCAAAACAATGACTTGGCCTGATACTTTTGCCACCTGATCATCATTCTTCATTGTCCAAGATTCTATTGAACTTCAGCATCTATCTCTTCAACAAAATCATACATACAGTGTCTATATCTGTTTGGTGTGGTCCTTGAAAATGAAAGCAGATAATGTGTCCCGTTTTTACAAATTCTCCCATCTTGATATCACTTACTTTGTATTTAACCTGTCTAGTTACTTTTAATCATTTACCCCATGGAACTCTTCATAGAAAAAGGTATTTAGAATTCTTAAAAATTCACCTAAAGCTAGCTACTTATACAGTGATGACAAAACTTGATCATCATATTTAATTTTGTTCATTGTAATTAGCAATATTGATAAAAATGGCTTAATGTCAGCTGACTTCCTGTTTAAATAGGCAAAGATGATACTAAGCCCTGCATCTTCATAGTTACATTTGATGATATTAGATGGATTCCCTTTAGCTTAGTGAGGTTTTTATGGAATCCACCAACCTTATCCGATGTGTGCTTTGCATATTGTCTTAATGTTTTATAGATAAATGATGAATACGATACACTACATAAAAAAATTCTCTTTGCAAACAGTGGAAGAGGTTCATTAAATTGTGATTTCCTCGCAGTCTAGTTATTCATTATGTCAAGTTAATACAGTGGACTCAGTGAAGCTTCAGTACAAACAGGAATAAAAACACTTGGATGTATTAGAGATTGTGTAAAAAGCAGCGCCTTGTTACTACTGCAGAGGAGTAAAACTGAAAGTGTAGAATTATGCTGTAGTTATGCTTTTTCAGTTCCAATGCTGATTTTGATAATGTGGCTTTAAGTTATGCTGATAATACCAAAACTAACTTTAACTTTTTCAAAACTCAGCAAAAAGTGCTATGTAACTGTAAATCATTAGGCAAATAACAACTTTACTTGATGTGAGTAAAATTTTAAACATTATGAGACTGTCTGGATAAACAACATAAAGTAGCATCTGCAGTCTTACTACGTTACAACCAACTGAATCGATATCATGGGACTGATCCAGGTACATTTTATATTCCCAGTATCAAAAACTGAGGAAGACCAAAAAAGAAATCTTTAGGACAATAAACCATGTTATAAACACAATTCACTAATTAAAACATAACTGCAGATGGCTTGACGGCTTCAATAATCCTTTGTACATTTGTAAAACTTTACTTTTGATTATTTCTGCTATAAAATGCCATCACAACTGCGAGCTGATATTAGCAAACCTATGACTATGTTGGTTGCTATTTAAAGTGACACAGTGTAACTTTCTGGGGTTAACCCAAATCCAAATGCAGAATCCCATTGAAACAGAAAGTTAAACCATTAATTTAAGGCAGTTTTGAAAATTTACATCAATTTCATGCCATACAACATATAGCTAAAGGAACAAGATGGAAACAAGCAGGCTGAGGCTCCTCCAGGACACAAAAGAGTGATTTCAGGGAAATGCAAGCCTGCTAAGAGAAAAGACGTTGAAGTTTTTAGTTCCACAAAAACATCATGTAAAATGTTACACAGTATGCTTAAGAATGAGTGTGTTGAAAAGGCTCTGATGGAAAGCAAAAGAATAATAGTTTTACATTAAACCTTCAGACTTTTGAAGAATTCATAATCCACTCCCAAAATGATCAATAAAGGTTTATACAATGTTCAAATGAGGTTTATGTAATAGAACCTAAAATCATGGTCATACAACAATTTGTTTTTGTATAGGTATAGCTGTAATCAGACATTTTTTTTTGTAATGTAACGTTGATGTTATATTTTATTTGTACATAAGCATTCCTATGCTCCTCATACATACACTATCCATACATTTTTCCTTCAAATTTGTAGATGTATATAGGCTATTTGTAAACAAACAAAACAAAACAAACAAACAAACAAACAAAAAACAAAAAACAAACAAAATAAAAACTGTCTGAATAGTATTTTAAGCTTTATGGATCAGAAAAATTGGTCAAAACAAAGCTAAACTGCTACATTAACTTTTGTTTTCATGACTTAGACAACTTTCAGCTTTCTGTCAATAACAAACAGATGTGTTTATAATTCTTGGATTTGAAAAGAAGTAAGAAATCCCGGGAGCCTGGAGCACACAGGAGATCTGAAAACAATGGCTGTTTAAAAGCAGCAGACTGTTCATAATGATTGGCATTTGGGTTTTGTACTTTCATTCTCAATTGTTATTTTTTTCCACCCAAAATGTATTGTATTCACTATTTTTTTTTTTTTTTTTTTTTTTATGCCAGAAAAGATGTATTTTGCTGTTAATCTGAAATTGCCAAACAATTCTGACTTTTCGTAGGAGTGAGCTGCTCCTTGTAGAAAATACAGCAGATTGTGGGCAAAGATGTGTTGATTTTCTGATGAAGGCCACAACATTGGAGCTGTCAATTATGTGCCTGTGCTTCTTTTAAACAAAAGTGTCAAGACTTTTAACATGTTTATAAAAGGTCCAGCCCAAGATGATCAAATACAAGCAACGTATTTTGTATTGAGTGTTCTCTATTCTTTTAAACTATTGTGTTTTGTTCATATATGGCCATACCAGCTTGTCAAAGCCAGACTTTGTAGCTTTTATCTTGTGAGTAATATGTAATTGTTAGAAATGTTAACATTTTTGACAATTTTCAGTTGTTCATAGAGCTCTAATACACAACAGCACAGCAGCTCTGTAGAGTAAAAGAAAAAACAAAACAAAAAGACAATCAAAAAACAAATGGCTCATAAAGTAACTCACCTGTTTTGAAAATGTAGGGAATAGAAAGTACAGACACTTCTTGATAAATGTAAGAAGTAAAAGTAAAAAGTCACCAGATTTTTAAATACTCAAGTAAAATACAGATACTCTAGAAAACTACTTAAGTACAGTACTTGAGTAAAAATACCTAGTTCATCTCTGGTACGTGGATGACTGACTGCTGAAAGTTTCACACTGGGAAAAATAGAAGAACACTTTTGTAAGAAACTTCAACTACAATGCAGAGTTTGTGTGTGAATGGTTGGTGGTTGGACTTCCATCACTCTGTGGCTACAATATCTTCCAGTATCTTTCCACCACCGAATGAAAAATGCAAAATGTGAAGGGTCTTTTGATGTTGCGCTGTATAAAATCCAATGACAATAAAAAGACATCAGGAAGCGTTCATCATTGGAAACATATGCAGTGTCTCATTGGTTTGTTGTAAAATCACAGATGTAAAACCCTGACAAATCACTGTGTGCAGACAATGTAAGACTGTATTTTATGATATGCATATTAACATCCATTAGCTGCTAATTTGCATGCAGTTAAGTGGTTCTTATGATTCTAATTTGTACTAGTCAAACCCTTAAATAAGTAATGTCTTAGACATTTACAAACTGTTTTTCCTAATAAGGTGTTTTTTCAATTGCTTTTGTGTGGAACTTTCAATTGCTTTTGTGTGGATCATTTTTGAGGTTCGAGTATCATTGTTGGGTCAGGTCAATGTTAAAGACCCAACATGTAACTTTTTAACCAAAAACAGACAGAGCAAAAGCATTGTTTTTTATGTGTATGTTTTTGTTGGACAAAAACTTTATAACAAGGGTCAACATGTCCAAAACAAAAAAAATCAAAAATCTATGTGTTGATGCATTCTATATTTTACCTTCAGAAAGTTACACAGTGTCACTTTAATGTTAAGGTTAATGCATTCTATATCGCCCTTGTACTTACTGGTAATGCTTCTGGTGCAACATGTCAGCAGCAGTGAGCACTACAGTGCAGTTCAGAGACTCAAATCCACATCTTCTTGATTGACTTTTTAGCTGGATGCTTTTCCCTTTGGTGGAAAACCGTAGTGCCCAGAGGTAACCCACCTATACATGAGTAAAAATACTGTATGCAAACTCCACACAGTCATTGGTAAACTTTCAAATTAGGGCAATATAGAAAAAAAAATTAAATTGTGAGCTCACTGTTGTGACAATCAGCTTTTTTGGTGAAATGTCAAATCTTTATTTTTTTTTCTTTTAAATGCATCTGTTTGTAAAAATACAGACAATTATTCCAACCTACTTCTCCTAACGTCAGAGTTGCCAAGTTTGTTTCTTGTAACAAATTTGAGCGTCTGTTTTTAAAAGACTTAGGAAATTTGAAGGTCATGCGTTGAGGTCTTTTGTGCTGCTGCAGTTCCAGGTGAATTTTGGCAAATTTTCAGGTTTGATTTACAAAAATATGTCTATTTATAATGAAACACGGATTTTCAAAAGATGTTATTAGTGTTAGAAAGGCCAAATTTGTATTATTACGCAATTTAAATAATAGACTATTTGAATAACTTTATTAGGGCTGAGGCTTGTATAGGATTTTTCAAAGGCTTGGACAGTTTTTCTATGAAAATCAGACAACACTGGTCTGTCTTTGTTCTCTTCTGAGTCAGTGACAGCTGAATTTAACAAGAATTGTGATAAAGAATTGTGATAAAACTGAAAGGAAAATCGTGATAACAATGTTTGCCTATATCGCCCAGCCCTTTTTCAAATCACAGGAAATGAATAAGGTTAATTTGACTAAAGGCGTAGCTCTATTGGAGCTAGGGAGAAGGTTAGCAACAATTATTTATAAATATAAACAACAACAACCCCCGTGGGTGCATGGTAAAGAGCTCTGGCTTCTCAATGAGGAGGTCGACATCTCACAATCTCTCTGGGTGGAGTTTGCATGTTCTCCCCGTGTCACTGTGGGTTTTCTAACCACTCTGCCATCAAGACCCAATGTGCTGTACTTACTGATGTCCTACCACACAAAATAGGAAGATACTGCAGTCTGCTACCTTCTCCACAAAACCTTCTTTAGTTGCCAAAACTGTGACTAGAAACAGTATTTTGGACATTCTGTTCCTTCCTTTTTGCAGCCACCATGCTTCTCTAATTACCATTCAAATTGCTATTTTCTTCAACCTTGATTAATATATTTTAAATTACAAATGTGAATTCAACTCTCCAAACACAAAAGCATCACAATGAACTCACACAGCCCAATAGAGCCCCATACAAAGGTGCATTCTGTGTCCCATGTGAGAGGTGTGATGCTTCATGGACTCCAGCTGTAAACAATGGCTGCTGAAATGCCAGAGCAATGAAGGCAGAAATTGAATTATTGCCTCCGATTGTCGCTGTCAATTTGGCCTGCCCCAGTTCCTGCGCGGCGGGAATAATAACCCAAATGATTGATATCCTAATAATACGTATTAAAAAGTGCAGGGCTGACAAATGTGAGGGTTAGCAGAGTGCTACACAGACAGTTTGTCTTAGCCCGAGGTGGAACTGGGTCTAGGAACAGAAAAGCTCTATCTAGGCCGTGTAATGTGGTTATGTTTGATTACTGAAGGTTATGTACTTGATTTTGAACAAACAGAGCTATTTCATTTAAAACCTTTTACAGCAGTCACTAGTTTGGTGAACTTTTCCAATGCCTTTTGTGCCTCATAGTTCTTCTCCACTATGAGCTCAGAAGACTTTTTCACAACTTTCAGAAGCAGGCGCGTACTAAAAACAATAACATGCATGCTTCCAGGGTACAGTATGACGGATTAAATGAGACACTGCAAGCTTTCAACAAAATTGTTACTTTGACAATGTATATTTACTGGTGCAAAACTGAATTGATTTAAAGAACAAATACAGTATGATGCATTGTGTGAGTTGTCCCATTCTTCAAACTGGTTCTGAATCCCAAGCACCAGAAACATTAAAAACGTGTAGTAAAGCACACACCACAATCATGCGATTCTAAAAACTCCAACAGTAAAACTTTATATTAACAATGCAATAATTAGCCTTGTAAACCCTTAATGAAACATGAATAAAAACGTATTTCATCATGAAGAAATGAAAAAATAAAGGACAAAAAAGCTTATTAAATCTTCTATCCTAGGCCCTTCATCTCAACCTTGCATTTTAACCTTAGAGTAGTTACTAAGCCTTTTTCAAGCATTAATTAATCATCTGTTCATGAATTATTAAGTCTTTGTTCATGCTTTATTAAGGCTTTACTGAGGCCAATTATTTTGTAGCTATTTTAAAGTGGTACTGTTGCAAAAGTTATGCTAATGCAGCTGAAATGCTCCAAACTGATCTGGATCATGTCATTAAAGTATCATTAGACCTTTAAGAGGAATTCAAGATGGCGGCCTATTGTTTTCAATGGCCTCTGCTCAATGGCGCATGAGGTCAAAAAAGATTTTCTCTTTATTTCCGCCCTTGTTTAATTAAAAACATTTGTATCTAGTCTGCTGGTTGCGTGTGTTATTTAAAGAACAAATAAACAAAATGGACTTTTGTGAGCTTTGAACCGGAGTTGTGTTTTCATTAGAACACAAAACTAAAGTTTGTGAACATAATCTACTAAAGCTCAGTATCTGTTGTCTTTTTATTGTCTCTTGTCTGTGTTGGACCTTGAAGAGATTTTTTTTTATGTGAATTCTTTAAAGCAATCTATTTTCTCTTGTGATCTCCTAAACTGACTTTAGACAAACATTTGGATTTCGCTTCAGGTGTACTTTTCTGCTTCGAGGAGAAAATAGCTAAAAGTAATAATATTGACATGCAGTGATCTCTGTTTAATATGACTGAAGGAGCTAAACATTCATCTGAGTGAAGGCACTTATTCACTCTGTTGAGCAAATTAATTAAAATTTCACACTCTGTACCTTGTGATTCATCTCGTTATGTGTGGCATTATTAATTAGAACAGGACATGAGAAAAAACAAAACAATCCTATGATTTCCAAGTATTTGTCTTGAAATATAAAGTGCGTCAGTCTGGGTTACAGACTTTATGTTGCCTGTAAAACTCTAAAATAGTCTTTCTTCACTTGCTCTTCCTCTGCGTCTTGCCTTTAGAGCATCTGTCCTCGATGCTTAGGTTTCACAGTTGTTTTCCGAGAATCCATATTTTGCACTGATGCTTGTGTTGTTACAGTGTCACAGTAGTGTGGCTCGCTGCCTCATGTTTGGAAGCCTTTGGACACTCATGGACGGTCTGAATGTGTGGTACCCTGCTGTGGGTCCAGAGTGTAAACTAGAACTCAGAGGGTGCCTCACCAAACTGCCTACAAGAAAATCTATTCCAACCATTCCATTCCAAATGAAATACATATCTGGAAATAAATGGTGTTTTGTTCTATTTGACTTATTCTAAGCTTGCATGTCTTTTGATGTAGAAGCAATTTTGGACCTTTTTTTATTTACTCAGCTTCTAGCCACTTGAAGGAACCCTTCCCCCATGCAAGGGCTTGTTGGTGCTGCTGATGGTGTGGAGGCCCACAGTATTTGTATTGTATTTGACACTGACATGTGGAAATTGTGGATATTATGAGGTTATTGCAGCTACCAGGTTTACAGAAAGACAACTGATCAAGCCTTTGAAAAACAGCTCAAAACAATCGACCTCAGCCCTTCAAAAAAAAGTAATTTAAATAGTATTTGATTAAGTATTATGCACCACAGCAGAACGAGGGTTAAAGATTTTGACATATTTAGAAGTATTTTAAAGACTTTACCACACGAAAATACAGTAAAAGTAAACGTTTCTGTAATCTTTTGTGAATCAGACCTGGACAAATTGCATAAATCCTCTTGTTTACGATGTTACAGTGCTGCTCAGGAGCAAGCCTTAAAAAACAAAACCAAAATTCACAAACCACTTTCCAAAAAAGAAGCCCCAAGTCGCCATAAAGAAGAGGGCTTGGCATCTCTGACCTGGTACCCCAGCAACTCAGAGGCTTGTGACATTGGGGTTTCTCCTCCACATATGGCCACAGGGCCATCTCCCAGGTGGGCTATTCTACACAAGCCTTGTGTACATTGACTCCACAGGTTCCTGGCAAATTGCTCCAGCCCCAGTGAGCTGCGATTGGTATTTGACCAAAGCCTCCCAGATTCATGTGGACTCCTGTGAGCAAGATTGTCTATTGACCTAAAAACAAATCGAAAATGTACCAAACGTACACATGCACGTTCTGATTTCTAGCAGAGAGCCTTTTATAGGACGCATTGTAAGTGCGTTTGTGAGTTTTTAGTTTCTTTTCTAACCTGGCAAGAACACAGCTGGAATTTTGTTTTGAGATATCATTAGTTCCTCTCCGAGCCTCAAAAAACACTGCTCTGCATGTCCCTGATCTTCAGTGTCGTAGGTACATCTTTGAGATCTTCTGCTCTGTTTAAATGCATAAATCATTCAGACTCATTTTGAGCGTTTGTGTCATTTCTTTTGCAGCTCTAACTAAGTTTCTGATGTGGGTAACAGAGCTCATCATGCCTAAAACTATAATCATCATTTTACTAATGCCAGTGTGAGTCTCAGAACATACAGTTGTTGTGTCAATGGGCAA
Organism: Mugilogobius chulae; assembly: GCA_038363315.1. Taxonomy (NCBI): domain Eukaryota; kingdom Metazoa; phylum Chordata; class Actinopteri; order Gobiiformes; family Gobiidae; genus Mugilogobius; species Mugilogobius chulae. Next base: position 39,268,876 of record CM076407.1, read on the forward strand.
GACGCTTTCAAATCGTTTGTCCTGCACTTGTGGTTGTTTTTGTCGGACGGACTAAGAGAAAGCTTAAAGAGTGTCTGAACATAGATATGCTATAAGGAAGAATAATATGGACAACCCTGTGACAAGACACTTTTCAGAGAAACATCAAAGTAATCCAGATTGTTTGAAAGTGGAAGGGCTTAAGCATATTTTAAAAAAATATTAGAGGTGGTGACCATTTGAAGTTACTTTTGCAGAGGGAAACATTTACAATCTGCAAGTCACTGTTTTCCCAGGAGTGAATGAAAAAATTGACTGTAGTCCTTTTTTATAAAACCTTTTTCTTCAATCATTGTTACCTTGCTCTTTTGTTTTATGAAAATTCACATAGAATCAAATAAAATGTATTGATTGTTTGTCAGTTTGCACTCCTTGATTGGGCCAATGTTGCACATCCCTATCGAATAAATAGGGCTAGTGGATTGCTGAGAATCACACTCCGAAGAAGGCCCAGAATAATAAAAAGAATTTTTAAACTTTTATTGTGTGAAGACTGCCCCTCTTTCTGTAGCTTTGCGTTCCCAAATCACCAATGAGCACCTTCAGACTTCACTGAATATGAGATTTCCATGAGCATCTTTTGGAATTTTCTTTTTTTACGCTTTCTAATCCTTTCTTACCGTCATTTTCCTCTCACTCAGTTTTATTTAGACTTAATGTGACTGACACAAAAACTTTTATTCTGATTTGAAAGACTTTTCATATATTTGATAGACTATCTTCAACTCAATTTAAGAATTCAGAGGAGTGTGCTTTTTCAAGGTGTGCTTAGATCAAATGAATTGCTTTGAAGTGACAGTCCCAGCCATTTCTCTCTTATCTTGGTTTAACATATTATTACTACGCCACTGAAATAAGATGATAATATTGTGCTGGACCAGTTATTTGCTTAATACAAAATTCTAAAACTCACTTTGTCAGTGCCACAAATCATGAATTAAGAGTAACCCACACATGGCTGGAGGATAGTCTGTGGTGTAACACGGTTTCTGCTTGTCCAAAATTAACATTCAGACCTTGTCATCTCTTGGCGTCCTCCCAGATATGTTAAACATTTCTTCAAGAGAAATGCATTGGCTTTGATACAACTCTTTTGTTCTCCAGCTCCTGTATAATTTTAATTTAGCTTTTGAAAATCCATCTGGCTGTCTGTGCTCATGCCGGGACTACATGATTTAAACACACATATTTAGGTCTTTGTTCTTCCATTATAAACCACATGAATAATCAAAATGAACTATGTGCAGTTTGACACAGTTTAAATTAAAGCAGGAGGCCGCAGACGAGCAGAGGCTAAAACGACAAGAGCAACAACAGTGAGTAAATGAGAAAATGTCATGTTGGTAATTTTAGTTTCAATTTTTAATAGCGTCCTCTGTCTCGTCGCAAATGGGAAGTGACAAGATTCCAGGCGTTTTTATTGAGCGGGTGACATTTAAACCATCGAAGGATTCCCCTGACGAATCTAATCAGGTCGCACACAAACAAGGGCCTATTCTGCTTACTCCATGCTCACAGCGATGTCCAAAAGATTTACCTACAGAAGTCACAATGGCTTGGAATCTCGACAAACAAGGTCTTTAAATTTGAGGGAAAGAAAAGGTTGGATTAATAGTCTCTTCTAAAACATTTCTAAAATAGATTAAATAGAAACTTTTCATATCAAATTCATAGTGGACCTATGAATTTTCAAGGTAAGTAGGGATGGGACAAGATCTCGTGCCACAAGATCTCGTGAAAATAAATAAATAAATAAATAAATAAATAAATAAATAAATAAATAAATAAATAAATAAATAAAAAATGCTGTAAGATTGTGCACACATGTTGAAATTGATCTCGTAATGTTTTTCTACCAATTTGTGACTATAATTGTAAGAGATCGTTGATTTGCACAATTTATTACACATTCTGTCAAAATCTCGTCTTGTCTTGTTCTCGTGGACCCAGTCATGTGTCTTATCTTGTCTTGAGAGTTGTATCTCGTCCCATCCTTCGTATGCACTGATCCAAGGTGATGTTCTCACAATAGACTCCTATGCTAAAATCTTGCATGTGTGTGTACAGTAACTGTGTAATGCCCTGATCCACCTCCTCCAAAGGTGCCAGAGTCACATTCAAGGCCATGCAGAGAATAGTTTCGTTTGTCCAAGTTTGATGCCCGGGTGTACACCAGTTGGGTGCATGTCAGGAAAATGTTTGAAACCAATGCCCCTTTTATTACGCGAACTTCGGAACAGTGCAGATGTGAGAGCTGTGCAAGTTTGCGGAAAGACTTTGCAAGAAGTTTATTTTCTCCGGAGTCTGCAGTCTTCTTTAATGTCATACAGATCTTAAGTATTATCACATGAATTCATGTGAATCTGTCTGGGTTTAGACAAACAGAACAGAAGTGGTGGCTGACACTGCAAACACAATTTAGGTTTTAAATCTGACAACTTTCTCTTATAAACCCTTTGACACATGGTTCATTTCGACATAATCATTTTGGCTGCGTATATGGTTTATAAACTCGTAATGCAAGTTGTTATTTTACTGTGATAATCTCATTCAGAGGAATCATGAGAGGAACTGACAAGTTTAATTTGAGAAAAGAGAGACAGAGGAGATGTGGTGATTGGTTACAAACTTTAATGGTAACCAATCAAGCAGCCGATAGGTGTTGACACAAGAGATTAGATTAGATGATAACAACTAAAATGTGGTATTCAATTCAGACAGTACTTAGTGGTCTCGTTTTGTCACAAAACGCTGCATTTATCATAAACCTTTTAGTAGAAAACACAAAATATACTGCTTTACAAGTAAAAAAGTGAGTTACTCCAACTTTAGGCAGACTAACTGTGTTTATTGTGACATGTAGATCAGATCACATTTTATCACCAAACCATGCAGAAATCCTGAACCCTAAGACTTTTTTTTCTCACTGTTTCTTAAACACCATTAAACTTCTATTGCAGGATGTAAATAAATACATGTTTAGTTCTTGTAGCTAAGATAACAGAGGTAAAGTTAATGCTCTATTATCCTGTATGACGTTGTATTACTTTTCCACAGTCTGCCTGAGCCAATCTAAAGGCTGGCTGGCACTGACACGCCGGCTGCCTCTCAAGGGCAAGGACGCACATTTGAATGAAGACACTTCACCTTTAAAGCGGCCGGCCTTCGGGGCTGTGCATCCCTGAGCACAGAAACCACCAGAAATGTTTTGGACGCCACACAATGTGATTTACAGCTTAAGTTTGAATCTGTGTTTTAGATGCAGAAGGAGGGACTCGGAGTCAGCAGGGAAATACAAAATACAATTTTTCCATTTTGCCCAAAGTGATGGTGAAGACACAAATATTCCACAAATATATAAAATGCGCAGAGAAATGATTCATTCTGATGTTCTCACATTCTTCTAATAATCATAAAGCATACATTATTAAAAATGCGTTGGTTTTCTAATCACACTGTTGGACTCAGTATTACAATTTTATGTGATACAAACAAATACAGCTTTTACTAACAAGGTTCATTAAAAACATAGATCTTGAGGAAGAAATTTTTACACTAAGTCTCAAAATCAGCAATTAAAAAAACAACACAGTTTATCAGCTCTCTTCTTTTCTCTCTATAAATAAATTCTATACTAGCATATTCTATTCTATGTTTTGTGCACTCAAACATTAAACAAGATTAAATATCAGTGACAATTACTTCGAATGTGCTTTTAAAGAGTTTAGATTGCATATTGTGTCTCATTTGTGATCAACCTTGAGCTTTGTCAGTCTGCTAAAATGGCTTTCTTTCTTCTGTGACTTAAACAGACATTTTGCGCCAAAGACATGCAGATCCAAAGACATAGAGATAAAAAAGAGACGTGATGGCCCAAATTTGAACTAAATACTAATTTATGCTAGCGCCGCCTACAAGAAATGTCTATTTACTTTTCTGACATGAGGCCACATAAACAACCTCCATCAAGACAAACCTAATTCATGAATGCGTTTTCTTCTATATCAGACAAGTATCGGTAAGAGATGGTTTATTACCTGACTAGTTTCGACGGTCACTTCCGTCTTCGTCAGAGGCGTCGCACGTCTAGGTGACGTGTCTTATCAGCTGCTGTTCCCAGGTGTGGCCAGCCCAGCGGACCCGTAAGGTCTACCGGGCTGACCACGCCCCCCGCCGCTCGGTGGTAGCTGGAGGAGGCTGCTCCACGTACAGGAGAGTTGGAAAGCTCCCTCTTCTCGATTCAAAGTGCGTGGGCCTGATTTCTATTGCTTCTTTGATCCACCCTTTGTATTTGTTGGTTTCTTGATTGATAATCCGTGCATTCGCCATGAAATGTCTTAAAGGAGACCTACTGTGATTCTTCTGTATATTTAGGAGGAAACTATGGCATAAGTAAATCAATTATTCATATTTTGTTTGTTGTAAAACACAAAAATGATCAAAAACGGCATAGAAATTGAAACAAGTCGATTGACTTCCTGTTTAAAACTGCAGAACTGATAAGCTCCGCCTCTTTAATGTAAAATTTGACATTAATAAGGCACTTTTTGTTGTTGGTAAGTGGTGACTTGACAATTTTAAACTGAACTTGTTTTACTCAGAATCAAACATTTCCAGTAATCGTAAGTACAGACATATGGGCGGGGATAGGTGGTAAGTGAAGGCAGGGATTTTTAATGAACATTGGAGCATCCGCTGCAGGACAATACATGATTACTCAAACATGTATGAATCAATCCAAACACAACTCTGGATAAACTAATGATGATAGAACACCGCTGTAACATGGCTAAAAATTCCTTTAAAGGTGGTAAAATTGACTTTCCAATGGACTCGATTGGAATTGGCTCGTTCCACTAGTCCAAATATTGCCGACTGTATCTATAGCTTGACGACAATTGCAGAAGCTCAATGAGATGATATAATTGAAAGACATTTTTCCAAAGAGAACCTAAAACTTTTATTTTATTACATTCTATTATGCCTTGGAGGCCATTGATTCAGTCAGATTCTTTCTTCCTTTTCTTTAATCACATAACTTAAGCAATAACCTGTGACTTTAAGGGTTAACTCCAATGCCTCACTTCATATTCATCAACACGTCCTGTCATTCATATTACAATACTTGCTCTCTCTCTTTTCAACTCAGCTTTTTTCCCTTTGACAAATTGACTGACACCTCTTTTCATGTAAGCCTGTGACAGCTAATATTGTATTCACATGTATTTTGCACCGGCACCGTTTGAGTCTACCTTCCGGACAAAGACATCAAAATGTCACTCAAATTCAAACAAGAAAAAGCAGCGTTTGTCGTCCCTCTGAAGCTACAACAGCGAGGGGAAAAACACAAAGTAAATGGGGGCTTTTAAGGTCTCACAGTTTATTGATTTTGAAGCCGTGGTGTGGCCATCCTAAATTGGCCCCCTCCAGGCTGCGTTTTCAGCCAAAACTGAAATGAGCCAAGAATAAAAAGAGGACTGACCACTTTGTTTTGTTACATTATTCCAAAAACAGGTGCATGTGCTGTAGAAAACTGGCCAGAGAAATACATTGTGCTGACAATGTTGCAATCGATGAATAAATAACAGTAAAATATGACTTTCAAATTCAGCATTCACATATTTTATTTAGCTAAATGTGTTTATGGATAGCTAAAATAGTTCTATTTATGTAAATTCTCTTGCAGTTCAGTTTATACTTCATTAAAATTGCAATTATCTGAAATAATGTTGCAATAATGGGTCTCAGTATGGGGCTGCATATCCTTTATGCAAATGACACTGGCTAAAGCAGTGCTTAGTCAGTCACTTTGTTGGCTGGAGTTCACTTTCAGACACCAACTCAGTTTTGGGATTAGCTTTGCAAAGTCTTCAAGAACTTACTATTACTAGAACAGCTATCTTTACTTTTTAAACATCACATTTCCCTCAACATGAAAATCTGTCATATTTTTAAGCTTTTAATACCTCCAATCAAGTGCAATTTCAAATCATGGGAAAAATCAGCTCAAAATCATGGCTCGCACATTGAGACGATTAAAGATGAGCTGCGATTAATATCAAACAGAATCTTGATAGCAGAGTGAGACCTCCTGCCTCTGTGTTTGATCTACATTAAACTTGTAAATCGCCGTGGACCTCAAAGTAACAGCAGAAGTGTTTTGCAGTGAACACAATTTTTTTTTCTCTAATACTTTTTTGCTTCGTACCGTTTGCAAAAATGCTACTAGCATGTAGCAGCAGGTACTCTGTTTTATATTGAATACAAGATGAGAATTGTACCGTACACTAGTGTTTCTCAATCTTTTTTTGAGTCATCAACATTTTTTCTGTGGCACACCACCTATTAAAATATGGCCAAACCAAGCTGTTTTGGAACACACAAAAATTTGCACAAATTGCTCATGACACTTTAAAGAGGAACTATGTAACTTTTCAGGTGCAGTTGTTGCTTGCTTTTTGTATTGCTATGCTGCAATGTTTCATTAAACACATTTTCATGAGAAACAACAAAGCCAAGTGGTACAAGTCAGCTCTATTGAGGGACAACACTGCTCAACATAAAATTGCAGTTTTTCTTACGATATTAGAAATTGAATTACCTATGCCAAATACATGTTAAATGTGTTTAATGTGTTGTATCTTTATGTTGGAACATGCTATTCAATGTAATTTGATCTTCAAAGTGTCAGAACATTTTACTGGAAAAGTTGCACTGAACATCTTTATATTATTCTTCAGATTTGTAAATGGTGATTGGTTTTGCGTTCATTCTTGTTGTAAAGTTCTATCAAACACTCCTAAATAGTAAATCATTCAGTTAAATCTTAAGCTTTTCCAAAACACATCCCAGGGCATAGTGTTCCACAGCACACTGCCGTACACAACAACCACATACAATGATCATAAGGGATTGCTTAAAATACCTTTTTGAGCAAAACTCTGCCACAAGTTTAAAACTAGACCTGTTTCTTTTCGATGTATTTAGGACTGTAAACATTGGGTTGTCTACCAACCGGAAAAAGTAGAAGTCAACTTTGAAAAAACTTTTGTATTTGTTTGTTTGCTAATTTCAATGTCTATTCCGAAGGATTCTTGCAAGTTTGCCTTAAGGTGGCTGGTAATTTTCTACAGGGCACAAGTGTCGCATGAGGCCACAAGGAAGTGAATCCAGACACTGTTTGGCTTCTGTAAAAGTCCTTACTCTCACGCAACAGTAATCTCAAGAATCTTTACTTGGACTACACCTCCCAGAACTCACTGAGGGGCACTTTGGGACATCATATCAGGCCAAAACCTCTTTAGTGTGGAGAAGGCTTAATTTATTCCTTTGCAATCCTACTGTTCAGCTTAAGTAAAATACAATAAAATGCAAATTGTGTCCTTTTTAAAGTTAACCATTTCTTTTTTGATTCTCAAGTATTCTGTCTAACTTTTCCAATCTTCCTTTCTTATAGGTTAATGTGACTTTCCTGCACACTTTCATTTTCCTAATAGTACTGCAGAGGAGCGAGCAGGCCGTATATCACCCAGCTGTGATTAAAATAGGTATTAATTACATATTCATCATTGAAATTATGTGCATAACAATGGGAGAATATGCAGCTTCAGGGATTATGCTTTGCATTTGCACAAGTCTTTAATGTAACTTATGTGTGGCGTGTTGCCAGGAGAGGCTGCTGTCACTTACTGTAGCTCAGGCAGCTCAGTGTAGTGGAGCCAAGCAGCACTATTAGCCTTTTACATTACATCTGACTGTAGCATTAAAGGTTATGGGAGCGGCTTTAGCAACAGACACTTCCAACGTTTAGGTAAAGTGACAGAGATGTCTGCATAGCTCAGGTGATAATTCTCTACAGCAATGGTTCTGTGGGACATCAGAACTCCTCTAATTTAATGTTTACCTAATTTAGAGTGATTTTTGGCCATTTTAGACAAGATTTGGGGAATGTTTCAGTTAAAACCTCTTTAGAAATTATGTAGACCAATTCAACATCTGCTTTAGTCCTTGTTAAGACCTGGATTGGTTATGGTTTACATCCACTATAGCTCTGGTGGTACTTAAAAGCCTGCAGTATGTATGGATTTGAGTTCACTGCAGACAAAACGACCAAGAAATGAGTCCCAACTACCATGTCCCCATGTTTGAGTTCACACAGCAGCAGTCCCTGAACTAGCTCAGCATCTGTAAAGTCTTCAACATTTAAATACGTTTTTAAGTGGTGTTAGGAGAAAAAGTGGTTGTTTATCATCTCATGTAAAACAGTGAAGTACAAAATCTGAAAACATAACTCAAATGAACATGAGTTCAAGAGTACGCAATACGCACATGGAAAGTTTGTCTAAATGTCAAATAAAGTGAGTATTGAAAATATGCTTATCACTCAAAGGTTCCGAGCTAAAAAAGTTCCTAAAGTGTGTAACAACCCGTAACCCTGCATCTTAAAGCCACTAAACACAAAATTGAGGACAGTGAGGTTTAAATTCCAAGCAGGGAGAAGGGATGGTTTGAAAAGGGTGTAAAAGAAGCCATCTTTGTGAAAAATGAAAACCCATCGGTTAGGGATGCACGTTTTCACTTTTTTCTTTAACCGTTAGTTGGAGCTCTCCACGGTCAATAATCGGTTAACCGGTTACGTAAACGCTGTACTTTTTTATTGTTGTTATTTTCACTTGACGTGTTATAATTGAGCACAGCAGCGCTACAAGAGTGAACGCAGAGCAGAATCAGCCTTTGAATTTGGCACAACACGACTGAATAAAAACCTCTATAAACACTGTTTTAATGCACGGTTGAACTATATATTTAATAAAACTACTCATAAATAAGGAATCACATTTTAAAGTTGCTGGCTGCTAATGTTAGCTGCTTACCTTCGATAGTTGCCCTGATCAAATCTGAGTAATCCAGTCTGTTTTCTTCTCCAACGTAAAATCCAAGTTAATTAATCTTTCATGATTAATATTAGTTTATAAACACCACAGTGTCACGCAGGTTTGCTCAGTCCTTATGAGATAAACAACGTTTTTGTAGTTTTAGCGATCTTTTTTTTTTTTTCACTCTGACAAACGCCAGTGGTTCAGGGGCAGTTAGCGCCATCTGCTGGAGCAACTGTGTCAGTTAACCGGTGAAAGACGTCTCACTCGGTTACGCCATTAGTCACGGTTAACCGGTTAATTGATTAACCATGAACATCCCTACCATCGGTAAAGGCTGAATATACAATTTACCTGGAGTGTATAGTAGCATTCTTACCCCCTGGTCTAAAGGGAATGAAATCTACAATCTCAGTGACTTATTACTGGGACCAGGTCAGTTGTTTACCATTCTAGTTTGTTCACAGGTAGCCAGGGTAATTAGCATGTGAATACTGAGGCGGGCTTAAAACAGTCAGAACAAAAAAGAGGAAGAAGACAATAGAGAGGAAGCAGGACCCACCGGGTTCAGGAACAGATTTTAGAGTGTAACCCCCCACAGTGGGAGGGCTTAACTAAATACAGCCAGTCTCAGGTCACTTCCATCAGATTGAAAATGATTTTTGGAAGAGGGTCGAAACTTCTCGGTCTTCAAATACGCTGTCCAGATAACAACTTTGACGCTTTTCTACTGTGGATCTCTCTTGAAGGAATGAGGTATTACACCAACCTCCTCCACCTCCAGTTTGTAGTTCCCGCTCTATGTGAACATGCCAACAATGGGATCAAGAACAAAAAAAAGTTTCAAAGTGAGAACAAAAGGGAGGATTGATTTATAATAATTCTTCAAACCGATATCACAAGAATGCGTATATACCAGGACATGTTAATAGTGTATGATTAGCATGATTTCACGCCCTAAGCCCCAGCCCTAAACTTACCCATTTTAGTAACTTGAAGCCTAAGCGTACTCGTTTAACCTAAAAAAAAATGTCTCTGCGTGGCTTCAACCAAAACTCAATCCTTTTTTACGCTTTTTCATATCATGGAATATATACGGCGTAACATATATCTGCAAAAAAGGCGTGAAGTTGTGCTCTTTATATACTGTTTATGTGTCGTGGTATAAGCTTTCTTGTGATACTGTGTTGAATTCTCTTACAGCACTGATACAGACACTCCTCCTCACAATGCCATCGCAATAATAACACATCTTCAAAGCAAAGCAACAACCTAATAAGAACAATGCACTTTTATCTTATTCCATTTCTGTGTGGAATAGCCTGTTTCTGCACCGCTGTCCCACCAGCAAACAAAAACTCCATCACAAAATTTTTCACTCACACACAGCGAAGTCCGAATGTACCACGAGACATTTTGAAACTTTCCAACTTTTTGTGCCAAAGAAAAGCAGTTAATGACGGGCTGTTGAGGAAGAGATAAAACTGGGCTCTGTGGGTTGACATGTTCTGGCGCCTCCATCACAGCGGTTAGATTTCACTTTGTAGACGGATTATGCCACACTCTGCATATCCTCCAGCCCAAAGCCTTTGAGAGGAGATATCAATAAACCAAGGATTCTCAAAGATTCATTCACAAAAGGGGTTTTAGTTTGGCTTTGTTAGAACTGCAAATTGTGGAGTTTCTTTCGGGAGTGTCTGAAACTCGTCTTACAAAAGATGGTTGAAATAGAAGACTTAATTTGTCTCCTCTTTTTTGGCTGAATAAAAAAAATCTAGGATATTATAGTGAAACTTTTACTCTCGTTTACTCATAAAAAAAGGCAAGAGAAAAATACAATACAAGTTTTTCATCCTGTAATGTTTTCATACAGATTAAAAACAATAACTTATTAGGAAAATTCAAATCCAAAAAGCTTTCCAATCCAAAAGGTTTATCTACAGGTTAATTCTGTTTTCACAGAGTGGTTCTTTTTATTACACTTAATCTGACTGAAACTTTGCATCTTTTTAGACTTAAATCTTTAATGTATCAGGTTTAGAATTAGATGTAAGCAAACTTTCAGATTTTTTTTTTTTTGTTTAGGAGTAACTTGAGAGACCGAGCTCATTGTTTTGTGCAGAAATTTACATCCAAAAGTCTATGAATCTAATAAAACCACAATTTTAGGAGCTCATCAGTTCACTGGAATTGGCCAGAAAAAAGTGAAAAAACTCACATTGTAAATTTGTCTTAACACTGTGTATTTTTCAAGTATCACAGTGAAAAATAATAATGTTCAAACATTGTACAATCAAAGACAAGATGAAACAGATATCAGACTGGTTTGATATTCTGAAATCTTGATCACAGTGCATGGTTGCCAGTAAAAGCAACCAAACTCACCAAACAGCATCTGAAAAGGCGTTCAAAACTCATGTTTTTTCCATTGTATTTGAAAACAGTACTTCTTCAATGCCACCGACTCTTCTCTCATCGTGAAAAAGAAGCTCTACAAAGCACAGCTGGCTTTGGATTTGAGCATTTTTTAAAACTGAAATCCAGCCATTTCATCAGAAATTTTGTCAAATTAACACATTTTACAAGGAAAATTGCTCTGGCCAAACCAGTGGACAATATTTTTCACCCGAAGCAGCTCTTACAAAGCTGCCCAATTACCTGGCAACACTCACAGAGTGAGTCTAACTGCAGCTGCGTCTGCAATCTATTTCTGTCAGACATAAACAGGCTCCTCCGTGTAACAGCAGAAGAAGTCCTCTCTGAAGAAGACCTTTTCTTATGTCTTATCTTTCATAATCAACTTTATCAAACTAGCCTATCATGCTAACCTGCTAACTGGTAAAACTCAGACTTTACCACCAGAGCCTGATACTCACTTTGTTGATGCTAATCCGTCCGTTTAAATGTTCAGTGTAACTTTACTGTCTGACCATTTTAAAATTCTCTTTAAATTCTCACAAAAACAAATCCTCAATAGTAGACATTGAAATTGTGCAGTGGACAACCAGCTGAAGGATAATTTGCTGTTTCAGTTACTGTAATTACTCTAATTTGTTCCCTCAAAATAATTCTCTGTGAACAGTTGAGCCTCTTATGCCAACCATTCTTCTGTTTAGTTAGAAAACCCCTCTATTCTTTCGTTTTGTCTTTCTTGCAATCTACACCCAGTTGCTGGCCCATCCAGGTAATAGGATGAACCTTCACTAAGATGAACCGCCAGTGGAGGTACCTTCTTCTTCTGCTCTTGATATTGTAAATAACAGTGACACACAAATGTCTAGATCAAAAATATTGATATCCCCACATCTTCCTCAGACAGTCAGCGCTCTGGAGTTAGACGCCTCTATGGAAAGGTTGACAGGTGTATGAAGGACCACATAAAGGTGATAAAGTGCAGAAGTGAGAGCAGAGTTTGAATCATGGTTCTTAGCCAGAGCAGTGACCTCAGCTGCACCACTGTCCCCAACACCCACAGATATTCAGTTTACTATCTGAATCAGACATATTTAAGCTCCATTTGTTTGTTTATGAATAATAGTTAGTGGTGCACAGCTAAACATAGCATGCATTGAGAATTGCAATACACTTATTGGATTGGCAATAAAACGTACATAGTTTGTGAAAATTGTTTTTACAGAACTCGCCAGATCATTTTTGACTCCAACTAAATCTGAGGAGACAAAAGCAAAGATTGCCATGGCAGCAAGCTGACCACTGCCATGTGTGGGGTGAAGAAAGATGTCATGTAAAGCCTCTTTTGTCCTGATTTACTGATAGCTCATGTGCAAAGTCTAAGACATGATAAACTTTATACAAAGTTGTATGTATATCAATGAATTTTAGCTCAATTTAGCTAGCAGATTTTTTTTTTCTGGTTCAGGCACTCGCACTGAAAAAGCGTTTAGGTCTTTTCAGTAATTATTAGTCTCTCTCCAGTGGGACATACCCAGAACATCTCATCAGCGAGGCGTCCAGGAGGCATCCAAACAGATGCCCGAGCCACCTCAGCTGGCTCCTCTCAACGTGGAGGAGCAGCGGCTCTGCTCCGAGTTCCTCCCGTGTGACTAAGCTCCTCCCCTTATCTCGAAAAGAGCGCCCAGCCACCCTGCGAAGGAAACTCATTTCAACGCGATCTTGTTCTTTCGGTCATCACCCAAAGCTCATGACCATAGATGAGGGTTGGAACGTAGGTTGATTTGTAAATCAAGAGCTTGGCCTTTCGACTCAGCTCCTTCTTCACCACAACGGTCCGATACACCGACCTCATCACTGCAGACGCTGCATTGATCCGCTTGTCAATCTGTTGCTCCATCCTTCTCTGGTTTAATCTGTTTGGATCAAGGTAGAGTTTATGAAGGACACGAATGTCACTATAGAATCATTTTTCAGTTATGTGTATGTTATTTTTGGAAAGTATTTTGATTATAATTTTTTTTTTTTTTGTTTTTTTTTTTTTTACAACTTAACAAAGTAGTATCAAGCTATGTTGAAATAGCCTCGATACACTGACTTTTTACCATCAGCCACTGCAAACTTTAGACTCCCAGTGTTGAACTAGGAGTCTACAACTAAAACTGCCTTCAGTCAAGTGAGTATATGCACTAGACTACATCAGTGAGATTTGGTTTGCGGACAGTCTTTAATAATTAATCTGAATCAATATTGTCATCATTATTGAGTCATATTCATTCATAACCTTAAAAAAACTCCAACTTATTTCTTAATGTATTGTTTGGGTTTTGATTCTTTGAAATGCTGGAGCCTGCAGTTACACTTCCATTATGCATACAGTTTCTCTCATTTTCTAAAGCTTCGTTTTGACCTGAAAAAGTTGCATCAGACTCCAAGTGAATTATTGCTATGCTTGGCTAAAAATAATCTTGAGTCTAGACCGTATGTCAGATGCACAGAGCAGATGCAAAGGGCAACGCGGAGTCAGATCCTGTGGCGGAAATGGTCAGTTTTTCTATAGGGACTTTGTAGAATAAATCACACTAGAGCTATAATCACCTAGCAGCTGAAGGAAGGAAGTTTTATCAGTGCAGAGAAGGGCAGAAGTGCAATAAGCAGAGTTACCATAGAGACAAAAGGCCATACACACCATGAGGAGATATGAACTGTCTCTTTAGTGTCACAATGAATAATATTGATTTTCACATGATTCTGTTTGAATAGTTTATGAATGGTTGTTTTTTTGTGAAGCAGTGACTCTGTTTTTGGCCTCAGATGAAAGAAAATTAAAGAAAAATCAATTCAAATAAATGTATTTTTGTATTGCCCATAATCACAACAACAGGCATGTCTGAGGCTTTCCCAAGGTTGTTAATTTACTCCTGTTTAAAAGTTTATTTTATTTTCACAAACAATAAACATTACAATAAATTAAAATACACATTATAATAAACCAAAAATAAACATAAAATACATAAAATAAATAAATAATAAAAATACATGAACAAATAGACGAATAAATAAAATAAACATAAATCCAGGTGTAATCAAAATTTAATAAACAGACCAAGTATTGCTAAAATAATTTGCCTTGTTTTAAAATATTCTATCCTGATTTACCTTATCTAGATATAAAAACTTATTTTAAGCAAGTTTGTATATTTTTTTAAGCCATAATTGCTTGAATCAAGAATAGTTTTGCTTAAAAAAGATTTCTTGATATACCATTTTCTGCTCAAACACTGGAATTATTTCACTTGAAATAGGACAATTTACCTCAAAATAACCAAACATTTTCTTAATTTTAAGACTCTTTTTTGCAGTGTTCATAGTTTACTTTACTTACTACACTAGTTTGTCAGATGGTGAACAAAATATTGACCCTAACCTGAATATCTAAATGTGGTCTATGTTGCAGAGAAGCTCTGGGACAGCTGGGGCTCGAATCACAAACAGCCCTGGAGAAACTGCTGCAGCTATCAGAGCATTTCTTCACAGTAATTAAGTTTTCTGGCCCTTGTACGATGTGCTTCTGCATCGTTGGGCAGTTTGTGGCCGGGGGCAAAGGGTATAGGACCACTTCAACTAAAATACAGCAGCAGAGTAACAACCTGGGAAATTTACAAGCCAGTTTTAAGAGGGCTTCACACCAAGACTTCCCAAGGGCTTCACAACTTACCTCTTCACCTCACAACTGAAGTCTAATAACTTTATATGACAGGTGGCGTTAGTGACAAAACTGTGTGTGTAAATAAACAGCTTCACTTATCCAATTATCATGAATTATACTTAACCGACTGATCACATTCTGTTGTTTGGATTTACATCCCCACACTAGATAAAATAAACGATCAAAATCTCTTAAATTATACATGAGTCAGAGCATAAAAATGTGAATATTTTGTGACAACTGGAATGAGCTCTTCCTTGTCATTCACATTAGAAAAACACTTTTTACAAAAACTAATTGTGAAATAAATTATTAGTAGTAGCGTAATTATTTTATTTTGAAAACCACCGGATGCAGTTTACCAGCGCTCGTTTGGTTTCCTGTTTGTCATGTCTTGTTTTCACAGCTTCACAAAAAGGATTTCGGAGCCTCGGGTCAGGAAAAAGTTCCTTCAAAGGAAAAGATTCAAAAAAGAGTCTCCACACCACCATCATATTTTATAAAACGATCTACCACTGCAATAGACTAAGTATGCAGTCGTATGAGTTCATCAGCTATTTGTGTCATACTCACGGAACGCATGTCCTATTGAGTGTTTTTTTTCCTCTTTTTATGGATCATTTGGTGCCCTCTCCACCCAATATCAGCCCAGGCAACATCCCAGTTTGCCTATGCTCAAAGCCGCACCTGCCTCAGAAAGTCAATTTTTGCTTAGAAATACAAAAGGTGATGCTCTTGATCAGTTTTAAAGAAAAGTAAGGAAAAGTGGTCCAAGCGAGGAGCAGGTATAGATGAATGACCCCTGAATTTTACAGACAAGAGACTGTAGATCAAATCTGTGAAGCTTATCTCTGGTTCTGACTGATACTGACTGAAGACCGGCAGCTTTACACAAAAAGTGCTCACGCTGTTTCTCCCGTTTGAAGTCAGCGCTCTAAAGTCTTCCATAAATTATAGTAACTCACTTCTTCTCCAGACTAACACCATCAAAGCACAAAGCGTGGAGCTCATACAGCACTTTGTTGAGATCCCTCCCTCTGCAGGTGTCTGAGGGGGGCAGGTGAGGAATCTGGAGGTCGCTGCGGCACTAAAACTCTGTGATGTATGAAATGTCAGCAACACCAGTCAATTATCTGCGACACAGTGGGAGCGGTGCTGTGGTGGAGATGGAAACAGACTTTTTCATTCCTGTCGCATTAAAAGAGGAAACTCAATCGCTCCATTAGATATAGAAGTGATAAGAAAGACGCTCCAGGTGTGAGATGGTTTGAAAGTGAAATCATTTAGGTCATTTCTACATATAGATTGGACTTGACATAGTGATGTTTGCACCAGCCATGTTTGCATCACCACTTTGCCTGGGTTTGGCTTGTTTAGGCAACCATTCCACCAAAAACCAACCAAAATCATATGTTTTGTCTGGAAAAGTCATTATGTTCTCCCAAGTTTCAGTGGGTGTGATGTACAGATAATTTAGCCAATCAGAAACAGGCATTGTCTATTTTACATGTGTCAAACAAAAGGCCTGCAATGTCTTGAAAGATTTATATGAATTTTTATTAGTAGAAGTTATGTGGGTGGCAAACTGATAACTTTGAAACTCCATTTGTAATTTTACATACCGTATTTTCGGGTTATTACTCACTTGTGTCTCAAGCTTCAGACCGTGTGGCATTTGTGGTAATGTCTATGTATGTATTTCTAACTTGAATACTCATAATCCAGTACAGAGACTAAGATTTAGAGAATATCAAAAAGCATAAAATGAGTGACCTCCTTAGGGTTCTAGGCTTCCTAAATGACTCCACGTAAAGCTTGTTTTGTGTGTGTCTGACTATAGACTATCACACACACAGTTAATTAAATCCTTAAGATCACAATGTCAGGCTACAGTTGGATGTTGTAGCAGTGAAAAGCACAGAATTACAGTTGGAGTACAGTTTTTTTTTCTCTCATAACTTGAAATTGTGTTTCACTCAGGAAGTGTAGTGTAAAAGCAATGTTCTATTTTACAATATCTACACTGTCTTCATCTACTTTTATGTTTTCAAGTTTGCTGTAAAGAGCCATGTGAGTCAGTTTTGACTCTTTGGAATGATTGCTGTCTGATTGAGGTGAACTTTTTCTTCACTTTAGTTTTTGAAATACTGTTCTAAAGCTGTGTTAGTGGACAAATGATCATACAAATAAAATATGTGCTAATGGGTTTGTGAGTATTACCTTCTTTATAGTTTAATAATGAGCTTTACTAAAGTCTGACCAAAATGAAACATTTTTTTCCAGAAGTTGCATTTTTCATCAGGGCTGCTGCCCTGAAGTCGACAGATGGGGATGAAGGATGAAAATTTGACAAAATATGTGCCAACGGCCTCTTCAACCTTCTATAACTCACACATCCTAGAGGGACAGCTTAAACCAACTCACTGACGAAAGTGTTCAATGATGTGATAAAAAAAAAACAGAAAAAAAAAAAAAACTTTTTTAAGCTCGGCCCATTAGGCGTCAGCAGTAGAACCAAAGCTCAAAGAAAAGTTACACAGTGCAACTCTAGCTAAAATTTAACCCAGATAAGTGGTGAAAACAGTATTACAATATAATTGTTTAGTCCAAATGAAATAATTAAATAAAAGATAAAAAAGAAAAATAATTTCTAAATATAGTTTTTTTAAAGTGAAACAATGTATCAGAAGGTCAAAAATCATCTGCATATTTTTATTGAAATAAAATTATACTCAGGAAAAATGTTTAAGGTAATAAATAAGTTTCAGTTCATACTGTGAAATAGTTTGGTAAAAATAACAAGTAAGATTTCCACAGAAACAAGCAGAAGGAGGTTCTCCTCTAGACTCCAAAAGAGACAATTGTGTCTTTGGTCTACAACAAAAATAAAAGGAAGAAAATAACTTTAATCCCAGTCTTTTTTTAAGTTAAAGAGTTACATGATTAGACTGTAAAATCTTGTTCTTTGTCTGATTTTCCTATAGGCCATCTTTTTCCAAAAGTGTTGCTAGAACCCACACTTCAGCAAACTGCGAAGAGAGGGTCTATGTCACCACGCTCCCCACCTGCGTTTCAGATCAAATCCACATCGTACCGGGCAATCAGATTAGTTTATTTGTGTAACGCAGATGAAACAAAAAAGCTGATTGGTCGTCTGTCATTTAGACCAAAATATAAAATCTTTTTTTTGTTTTGCTCATTGATTCTGCAGAATCCGCGCTGTTTTTTAGTTCCACATGATATTTTTTCATGTATTTTTTTCGTCGGGAGCAGCCATGCTGGTTGTTACATGGCAGAAGATGCGTGTCTGGCTATAAATCTGTCAATCAGGCAACAGAAATCTGAAAGAGGGACACAAAGACGATATATTTTACATTTATCGTCTGGATAAATAAGGGCTAAATAATGCTTATGCTTTAAATAACAAGACAAAATACCACAGTGTGACCTACCTTGATATGATGGGACACTAGTTAGCTATGAGATAAGGTGGCTCACTTTCAATTTCACTTTCAAAGCCAAATTCACGTTTATAAAGAACATTTCATAAACAGAGCAGTTTCAAAGTCCTTCACACACAAACAAACAGAAGCTCAGGCTATGAACTTAAACTTCACTCCTTTTAATACTTCATCTTATTGTCTTGTTCAGTACTACCTCATCTCCAGTCGTTTAATGTTCATTTGTGTAGCTGACTTGATTACCAATGAAATTTAAGTAAATAAACAGACACAGAAGCATGACTTATTCATTTGTGCTGTTTGGCTGTAATGAACAGGTTTACATTTTGATTTGAAACACGGAAAAGTTGCTTTGAAGTTTCTTGTGGCACATTTTCTAATCATTCTCTCTTTTGCTAATTTGTACAAACATATTTAGTATCTCATTTCATTTAATCATTTTAACAGACTGGTGTTGATGCTTTGACACAGATGAACAAATCCTTTTTTGTGTTTCATTTCGACTCCATTAGCTTTAATCTTATGTCATTTATTTTTCGTGACTTCTTTGATTTTCTTCATTCTTTTGAGAGAGCATTTGAGGGTGAATCTATTTATTTATTTCATTAAATAAAAGAACTTAGCAGCACTTTTTATCAGTCTTTGACTAATACACACTTAAAGTGCAAAAGAAAGTGTCCATGATATATGTATATATAAGATTCTGTACATTTTGTGAGTTGAGTGTAAATAGTTTTACACTGGCTGTGTCTGAATGTATTGTCTGGCCACCATGTGCTGCTTTCGAATTTTATTGGGGTGATAAATAGCCAATCAGGGACAACATAGTGAGCATCGATGGTCCCTTAGAATGGTCAATATGGATCACAAATAGCAATAATCAAAAAACAGCGCCAGGTCTTTAACATTAAACAAACACTCAACAAAACAAGCCGTTAGCCATAAATATGCTAATGTTGGCTGCTTATCTCAGTTTGTGCTGTAATTTGTTCAAATATCCAATCTGTTTGCTGTTTAATGTGGGGTCTAAGTTAAATAAAACTTGTATTTGTTTTTTATTATTTTGACAACATTTTTTTCATTCAAGCAGTCACGTGACCTGCAGTCAGTTGAAAGTAGTGCGCTGAACAGGGCAGGACTATGTAGTGTTTGAGTGGGAATGAGTGTGGCTATTCGGACACAGCAATAGATGGAGGGATTTAAAAAAAAAGTATTTTCTCAGACTACTTGCTTGAAAAATCCAAAAGAATGTAACTCTGACTCCTCAGCTAGTCACAAGGATGACATAAAAAGCAGTACAGTCCAATGTGAAGGAAAAAGACATTTGAATTGATTGAAACTCCCTAAAGTCCACCCACAACCACATTTTAAATAGAAGAGGCAAACTGATTTATGGTGGAAGAGCAAAACAGAGAGAATGAAAAGAGTGAAGAGGAGCAGTGTGATTGGTTTGATGGCAGGCGTTTGTGAAATATAAAACAACCACAGCAGTGAGAGCACAGTCAGTTTGTGTATTTTGACCTGAAAGTCACTAATTTAAAACAATTCACAAAACAGTCCCATTTAAAGTAAAGCTAAATCCTATATGGTGTTTAAATAGCATTGATTACTGTTTTTGGGCAATTTCAAATTGAGCAAACTATGAACATTCAGGTCCAACTAGTCACAAACTACTTTTTCTCACTGCGTGCTCATTCTAGACTCTGTGTGACATAGCATGTATTCAACCTGGACAGATCAAGCAGACAAAATGATGCAATTAATGAAAATATTTATTAATACAGGTTTGGCGCTCAGGCCACAAATGAAAGAATCCTTCTGAGGAGGTGATATGAGGATGTGGAGGGTATGAGAATGCAATGCGACAAACTAACTACGAGTGCGATGAACGCGGCAAAAGCCGATATGGTCTGCTATACTGAATCTTCGCTCTTAGCTCCATTGCTCACTAAAAACGAAGGACGAACTGCAGACACCTGTCAGACCAATCACACTACTCAATCCCTGCTCCTTTTACTCTTACTTAATGCTTTTCGAGGAGTTTGCTGTTTTTGAAATGGGTTTGTGGGTGGAGTTTAGGGGATCAGCTTCTCTTTGAGCAGAATCAAAATAAAAGCTGACTTTGTTTTTAGTTTCACTTACTGTAAGACACTATCATGAATCAGTAAGTAAAATACAAATCTGTTTGAATGAGAAGTGTACATTTTAAAATGACAAGTGAGCAGTAAGCTATTTAGTTCAAACAAATAATAAAATCTGATTGCACGCATGGTACAGTGGGAATTTAACTCGAGTCAACAGATATAGTTCATCAAATTGATTTTTTTCTTTTGAAAACAGAACAGTGAGGTGTTTTTTATACCTTGACATGATTTGGAAGTTTCTTGCATTGTGTTGCATTGTGTTACATGGTGTTACGGCTGTTTACACAGATTTTGGCACCATTCTTTTACCTGGATTAGTAGAGAAACAGCGGCTTCAGTAGTCCAACTACCCAGGACAGCATGAAAGCTGATAGAGCCCTCCAAGTACTGCTTTTGGGGGCTTTTGGGGCACGTTTTCTGATCGCAATTACCTCCCTAATCCAACATGTAGGTTTGCTGTCCATCACAATTATTTTGACATTTTCCAATCCATAGTGCATGGTAAATCCAAAACATGTCAATGTATGGAAACACATCTTACTAGTTTGTTTTAAAGATAAGACAATCAGATGAATAACTTCGACCAGATGAACATTCTGAGCGACAGAAACATAGCATCAGACTCATTGGTATTCATAGCTTCCAGATCGCAGACAAACAAATTCAGTGTACTGTAATAAAACAATGGTAGCTATTCACCACACGGACAATGTCATCAAACTAAATCATAATTAGAAAAACATGAGAGCCGGTCATGTGCGTTTTCTTACAAATACACAATACACTATTCCCTCTGAACACGGAAAGTAAATTGAGTTCATGATTAGATTTTAATTATTCTTTTGTGAATGAGAAAACATTTGTCTCTACAATGGCACATTTTCTTACCTCTCACCTAACTTCTGCACTGATCCGATAATAACTGTGCTGACAATCACGCGCAGTTATCAAGTGGACGTTCTAATTAAGCAAGTCTGCCTTTTCTAACCCCTTATTTCATTTCCAATTTCCTTTTCACAAATACAAGTGTCAGATCCAGTCTCCTGGCCCTGGCTCTCGTCTGATGCTATCATTTGGACAGTACAATATGATGTGTGCTGAAGTATGTACATATAAGCTTGGCCAGAGGCTTGGGGCGTCTCTGGAGAATTGGCTGTAGATTTTAGTTATGCAGCAGCACGTTCGCCCTGGTCGTTTTGTCAGACTGTGTGTAAGCTGGAGGTGTGATTGTGCCCTGGAGCCAGTCATTTTACACTGTGTGCCCACTCAGTCCTAAGTGAGATTTCTAATGGTCAGTGCAGCTTAATACAGTCTCGAAATGGGTGTTATGCTTAAGACCAAGTCAGAGTGGTAATCTGTAAATCTTGTGTTTGTATCTGCTCTGTGCTATTGAGTGAAGCCATAAAGGCAAGAAATACCAAAAAGAAAAGAAAAAATCCTGTCAAGTCAAGTGTTCCTGCCAGTAGCCATTGAAGCGAGCCTGCACCTCTTTGTAAAGTGTCACTCAATTCCTTGAGCAAGTATTCCATCAGTGGCTGCCACATATCTAAAAAACTAACAAAACATTGTCATTTTCTTTTAATTAGTGAGTCTTTCCATAGATAAGACTTACCAAGCAGCTTTGCAGGTGAGGTTTATATTTCAAGCCACAGCCAATCAGAAAACTTGTAGGAAACACTCGCACTGCAGATGTGCGTTTTTTTGCGCTGCTACGCTTAAACGTCACTTAGCGTCAGTGTTGCCAGATGGGAAATGTTGAATTATCGTACCAGAGCCTCAAAATTATCATATTTTGCTAAAAATTAACCAACCAAACCAATCGTAACCATCCAAACTGTTTTTAATTTTGGGCCGGAGCAATTTCTATGACATAAAGACACCTTTAGACAATGCTAAATCATTCCAGAAGTTAATAAGTTCTACTCAGTTGGGAGGGTGAAAAAATACATAGCTTCTATTGCAATTCATAGTGAGATTTCTTCTTTTCACACCCAAATCAATCTGATTTAAATGAATATCATAATAACTCAATTATACTTTATTATAAGTAAAATAAAGCTGTGATTCACTCACTCTTTCCTTCATCTGATGTCTTCGCTATTGCTCATGCTGCATGTGTATTTACGTTAGGTCTCACTACATTGCAGACGTGAAGGCCGATTTTTTTTTTGCGTGGGTGCCAAATATGCCGCGCACGTGCACGCGCATATTGTGCCGCCGATTTGTTTTTTTACCTGCAAGTAGCAGACGTCTGGCTCGCACTGGCGCATTCTTTCCATTAACAGAATCATTCACATAAAGCCCGCTGAGCCTGGTCTGTCTCTCAGGCAGCTCTACGGCACGCCCACAGAAGGAGCAGTG
Source organism: Mugilogobius chulae (assembly GCA_038363315.1). Taxonomy (NCBI): domain Eukaryota; kingdom Metazoa; phylum Chordata; class Actinopteri; order Gobiiformes; family Gobiidae; genus Mugilogobius; species Mugilogobius chulae. The sequence continues at coordinate 39,291,878 of CM076407.1, forward strand.
CAGTTCGTCACTTCTTTACGTCTCGGTTCGAATTCATCGCACTTTCCATTTCTGACTTAATTTAGGCGCTGCTAAAGCACAGTGTGAATTAACCATGATCACACGGGCAGGACAGAGCAGCACAGGCTGACGCGGGATCCACTATGCAGCTCCGTCCGCCAGTCGCCTCCGAAGTGACACGAGTCTAATACATCGCTCGAGGTGAGAGATGCTGTATGAGCCTTATTCACATACAGATGAAAGAAAGAGGAGAAGAGTTAAGACGCGTTGACAAATGCACGCATAGACATTAGAGAAGCTGTTAATGAAGTAGGAAAATCCGCGGTGTCTGAATTCATGGTGCTTGAGGCGAATGTGATCGGCTATGCTGAACTGAGGATGTACAAGAGGTGAAATTATCGTACAAATACGATAATTATTGTATGTCTGGCAACACTGCTTAGCGTCGAAACAAACAGCTGATTTGTGATCTGGTTGTGAAGTGATTCGCAAATGCACCTGGAGCCTGATTAGCAAATTCAAATGGCAGCCTGTGCAGGACCTGACCATGGCTGATTGACACAAGCTGTAGCAGCAACACTAGCCAGGGCTTTGTTAGCTAACTACAAGAGTTTATCTCAGTGCAAAAGCAAACGTTTTTGTGAATGAAATTTGACCCTATAATTCATACACGTTACATTCGGTGAGTGAAAAAAACAGCGAGAAAAACACAAGCCCTAGAAGTCAGACATCTGTCATACAGATTTAACTGATCCACGAAACAGCTAGCTCTTGTCAAAGAAGAAGTCGTCTTCCCCCAGACATCCTTCTGCAGGTGATATACGCTGTTGAGTGGAAAGTGAAGTCGACCAATAATCCCTCTTTAAGTCACCCTAGATGTGGTATTAAATTCTAACTTTAAATAATAAAAATATACTATTCACACCAACGCCAACTTTACAAAAAACAGGGATAAAATATACTGAATATAGATGAATAATGTAACCCCAGACACACTTTTCTATACTTCCTGCACAAAAACTATCTCACACATCTTATCCCACACTTTCCTAACAGCAGGTCTAAGTTTTGTATATGCCCAAACTTCAAGCATGATAAATCACATGGAGCAGCTCCTGGTGTCCCCCACAACACCTCAGCCCAGTGCACACCAAAATAACTCATCTCCTCCTCTGCCTCTCAGCTTCTGCCTGGCTCCAGCGTCAAGCAACACCTCAACATAGAATAAACAACTTAAAAATCCTTCCTCGAATTAGGATTTATAGACCCCGGTGTCTGCTTGTTTATTTGATTCTGAATTTTTGCATTTCATCACAGCAGAGCAAACTTAGGAAAGCAATATATTTGAGTAATATTAAGCAGACATAGCCCATGGACATTGTGGGGGATTAAGCGTTTCATTTTCGAAGCAGCCGGCAGGGACGTGATGAAGATGTAGCAGGGCGCTATAGCAACAAGTTATTTCCAACAAGGCCACGTGTTGTAGGAGCAGAAGCTAACATGGCAGCTTGAATTAGGCAATGAAATATACAGGTAGAGCTAGGTATTGAAACTTCATTCTTGTAGCTGTGAATTTACACTTGCAAGACCTGTTGCCAAGGATCCAGAGCCCACGCTTCAGCAATACTTTGTGAAGAGTGTGTCTAGTCTGGTCACCACTGCTGCATTTCAGACAACAAACAGTACAATCAAATTAGCTATTTGTGTGACGTACATGAAACAAAGAGCTCATTCTCGCCTGTCAGTCAATTTTACTTGCCTCACATTAAAATAGCTTTTTTGCTTCTCTCACTGATTTGTAGAGCTCCATGATGTTTATTATTTCCTTGTATTGTTTTTCTCATATTTTTCTATGTATTTTTTCTTTGTAAGCAGCCATGTTTGTTTGATATGAGAGATGTTGTGCCTCCTTGATTGGCTACTTAATCACACCACTGAAATTTGAAAGAAAAACATGGTGACCAGACAACACATTTCTTATGCATCGTCTGGATTTTGCAGGAAGCGAGACTTGACCCTTTCTCTACCATTTAGACACCAAGCTTTGCCTTGTGTGGTGATATGGCGTAAAGCAGCCCATCTTTAGCCAATCAGTGTTTTTTTTATCCATGTCATCCTCTTCCTTCCTCTGATGTCACATGCCGGCGCCGCTGTGCAGGTTCGGGATTGGCATGTAAAGCCTGATGTTGATGTTCGTTGTACTAGTTGTGATAGGAGAGTCAAGCCGGCAATGAAGGCTGTCATAGCCAACAACTAAAGTAACACAACTAACTCCTTACATCGCTGTGTGTCGCGCTGGTCTCAGTGTAGCTGTGGGTTCAGCGCACGTTCACGTCCCTGGGTCTGCCTGGTTCTTCTGTGGACCTGAAACTGTGTCTGTGACTGATATGTGGACTGGATAATGTGTTACGGGCTGGTCCTGAAAATTGTGAACTTTCAAATGCAATAGGATGTATGTGAAACTAATTTAATTGTCACTATCAAGCCTTTTTAACTGAAAATAAATTATAATTAAATTAATCAAACTTTTGTAAACTTCTGCCTCTGTCCACTCAGTTTAACGAACCTGTGTCCTTACTTTAATTTTCTGGAGTAAATTCAAGTGGCATTGTTGGTTGTTTTACAGTAAATTCATTAGGTTTATGTTAAAAGTACAAGTGTATTCAATTTAGTTAGTCATTTATTTTATCCCTCCATCCTCCCTTGGTTACATTTATATGAGCTAAGGCTGTTCATTTGAAATAATAACCAGTAAATGAAGAAACTTTAGCCTGGACAGTATAAACTGATATCTTTCTGTAATATAAAAGTTAGTACAGAGTTGAAACAGAGAGAACATGTAGTATGGATTCTGAAGGCCTGGAAGGAAGGGACTGTGCTTCTGTATAACTAATATGTGGTCAGTCTTTTATTGAATGCTATGTCTTCACTTTTTTCTTTTTTTTTTTAGCTGTCCTTGAAAAAGTTATAGTTTCCTTATGTAACTGAGGTAGGATGGTGACATGACAGAATTAACAGATACTCCACAACCAACAGCGCCACTGGAGTTTAATCCAGAAAATAAAAGAGAGGACACAGGTTTGTCAAATTGAGGGGACAGAGGCAGAAGTTTTCACAAGTTGAATAACTTAATTATAGTTTGGTTTCAGTTAAAAGTCTTAATAAGTTGCACTTACATCAAGTTGCAGTCCAAAGTCCTTAAGTTTGGGACCAGCCCTTAACACATCCAGCTCACATCAGTCACAGGCACAGTTTCAGGTCCAAAGATACCAGGGACATGGACGTGGCGCTGAACCCACAGCTATACTGAAACCCTGACTGCTCCTGTTCAGCTTTACAGTCGCTCTCTCCATGGCCCAGTGTGACACGCTACAAACATTAGCATTAGCAGCGCACTCAATAAAGACTGAAGTGGTCACACAGTGGATGCTCACCAGCAATGCAAGGTGTTAGTTGTGTCATTTTTGTTGTTGATGTTGTTGCTTTAGCCCTGAACCTGCAAGGTGGTGCCAGCGGGACAAAAAAACAAGAAACAAGATATTTTGAGCTTAAATTAAGTTTTTGTAAACCTGAATGTAAGAGCTGATTGACTGGGCTTCGGTGGACAACCAGTTTCACTCAGAGGTCTAAAAAGCTCTTGATTCTGTTAAAAATGAATGTTTGAATATTAACAATAAACTAAAAGGTTTGTGAAGATGGATTTACAGGAAATACTACTCTTTTCACACTCACAGACTGAATATAATTGAATATAAGATGAAAAGTGTTTTATGTCTTTATCAATTAAATCTGTTCACCTCCTGTTTTTTCTTTGACACGATGCTTTTAACTTTTCTCCTTTTTCTGTGCATTTGGATAAGTGAAATTCTGCTTTGAGGCTAGCTTTTTAAGCGTTCATTATGTGACTAAAAGCACTTCTTTCCAAATCCGTACACTAAATGAAGTTTGTTTTCATGACTAAAAGATATTAGAAGACATTGAGGAATATAAATTTAGCTACAAAACCTTTTTTTTTGTTTTTGCAAAAATTCGGCTTGTAAATAAGAAATGTCATCTATCAAAGCTGGAGTAATAGCAATGAAAAACTAATGCAAATGAATGAGTCAATCTGTTTTAAATAACCCTAGTGTGATCTGAGCACCCGACTAGAACCAATTAGTGGACTGTAATTTCATTTTATTTTGAATTTATATTTTGGCGTTGTCGGCAGGATTATTTTTGTGTGTGTGCTTAATCTAACTCATTAATTGCAGCTTGTGGGTCAAAAATAAATAATTGTGTATGTTTAAATAACTTGAATTATGAACATTTTATCTTGATTTTAACAGATAGTGTTGCACAGTAAAAGTATATTCTATTTTCCTAAGCATTTTTCTTATCTTAGACAACTGTTTTTAAAAAAACGTGTGGGCGACACGGTGGCGCAGCGGTCAGCGCTCTGGCCTCATAGCAAGAAGGTCCTGGGTTCGACTCCCGGGCCGCCCGGGCCTTTCTATGTGGAGTTTGCATGTTCTCCCCGTGTCTGCGTAGGTTTCCTCCGGGTACTCCGGTTTCCTCCTACTACTAAAAACATGTCCATTAATGCCTCCCCTGACCCTTCCCCAGGGCTCCCTGCAAAAGAGATTCTGAATCTCTGTGGGACTTCCCTGGTTAAATAAAGGTCAATTAAATTAATTAAAAACCCAATTCAGTTAACTTGCTTTTTCACAAAATTGTGATACCTAATAGTTGACCCGGTTAACTTACCTTTCCCACAGTTCTTAACTTAACCTAACCCTAGTTGTAACCCTTACCTTACCCAGATTTCTGAAGTAAATAGCATTGAATAAATGCATACACTAACTATCCAGACCAAGCTAATGCTGCATTCAAGTGCTCTGGGATACTCAGAGGTACCTATCTAATGTTTCCTGAGTGTTCACTGGAAACGTGTGGAGCATTTGCATCTTTATCTTAACTTTCTTTGCTTCATAAAACATAAAATCATAAAACAGAGATGTAAAAACTCTTATTGTTGCAAGAACTTTATACAACAAGATGATTTGTGTCTTTTCTTGTTGACAAATGGCCTTAAGACATTCCTGCAATGGTGTCTTTCTGTAAATTCATTTAGGCTGCTTTAAATGTGTTTCACTGGTGAAGTAGATCCAGTCGTGATGTGCGATATTAAGCTAAATCCTAGTCCTGTCTATAATCCTGTCACTCTGATGTAAACTCTGGAATTCAGCCTCCAACACTTCCGTCGAAGTTTCAGAGCTCAGATTCCAACCTGGTCAAGCTTGTTTTCCCATTAAGAGGTCGGAACTTCCCAGATTCTGAGGCCTGCCTTTGTAGTGAGACACGTTCTGTTTGTTATTCTTTTAAGCTGGAATTTGCTTTAAAATTGCCAAAAACAGTTACTGATTCCGAGTTGTAAATTCCCATTGGAACGGCCCTCAAACTTCTGCCAGAGTCTGAGAAAACTGCATTTTGGAAACACTTTCATTGGTGACCTGTGTTATTTTTTCTTTACTTTGTCCCTACAGTTCACTTTTCTCTGTAACCTCCTCATGTGCAGCTTGTGTGCTTCTGAGGTTATAAACTGTGTATATGTACATTTTAAACAAAAGCACAAACTCGCTCTCTTCCATCTTTTACAAACTCTAAATTTTCTAGCTATTTATTATTTATTGAGCTCATTGCTCATTAAATAATAATAACTTGGCCACTGGAACACACAAGGAGATAACATCACTCCGAGGTCTGGCCTCACAGGAATGCTATTGAAACTCTGTCGACACAGTTTAAAGCCAAAAACAATATTCGGCTTAGCTATAAGTTAAATCTTCAGATTCATTTACACACCAACCCAGTTCAACTCAAATCAAGTTTATATGTTCTTAATGAAAGTCATTTTACCTTGATATCCCTTTTTCAGTGCAGCTTTAAGTTTGTATTAAAGTTTTGCAGAAGTTGTGCTGCGTTTGTATTCATTTGGACTGAAGAGGTGAAGGTGCTCTGTCTGAACTTTTAGGCTAATGTCCCTCTGCATCACACTGAACTGGAATAATGGTGTATTTAATCTAATGTGACAAGTCCAGATCCAAACAGAACTTACCTTAAAGTTTGAACCGGAGTTAAAAAGCCGGGCTTAAATAATTCATCCTCTTCTCGATAGTGTCCTGTCTGTCTATAGGCGATTACAGAACTGTTACAGCCTTATTAAACAGATCCTAGTTTCTCCGTGGCCACATTTAATATTTAACAGGTAAATGAAGAGCTAAAGTTTATATTGTAGATTCAAGCAAAAGAGGTATTTTTAAATGTATTGTTCATATAAAGCAAAATACTTTTAATTCATGAACATGAGATGAGTCGTTAATTTGAAAATAGAATCCACATAAATAAATTTACCAAATGTCTAAATAATGAATTCATATTTTCAGTGAAAGAAGGGGTTTATGACTTTTTGCTTTGTAAATTTTGCTTCATCTAAAAACTGTTGTAAATGCCTGACTGTAACCAAATCAGACCACTGCGTCCTAACCCTCTGAATGGAATAATTGAATGTTTTCATCCTGATAGAAAAGCAGAGCTCTTATTAGCTGCAGTTGGATCGTTCATTCCACTTTGAATTTTCCATTTGCAAGAAAACTGTTTGTAAGCCATAACAAAAATGAACATAGACTGTTTTAAAGAATTGTGAGAGGTAATATTATAACATAAACATTGAATATGCCTAACAAATCTGTTTTTAGGCTGTTTTTCTGTATTTCTATCTATAAATATTTGAGTAAAAGAACACTGACTTTCTCCCTCCTGCTCCCATGAAAAATACATGTTTCTGTTTACCTCTGGCTGCTGCTGGAGCAGGAACAGTGTAAAGAAGAGGAGTTTGAACAGGAGACTCTAACATTTTGGGCAGTTTGCCAAGCAAACAGCACTGCCTCCCTTGTGGCTTTGTATTTGATTTGGTTTCAATCCATCTTCTGTGAATCTTCTGAATAAATGAAGAAGGAGCAAAAGTCGTTGGTGTTTAAGTACCTTGAAGAAATGGTGAGGAAATCTTAGTTCTGTGCCTTTGGGTTCAAAGAAAAGAGAGCAGGGAAAAATACGCATGTATGAATTGAACTTGATGAAATACAAATGATTTGTTTGGCTCAAACTGTTTTCCTTCTGTTACTGTTTATTATTTTTTCCCATTTTGAAGCAAAAGTACTGGTGTGTATTTCTCCAAAACAAGACATTCCCTCACAAACATTTGTATGTTTTTGCTTGTTTACCGTGCACCATGCAACTTTTAGATGATCCAGTGTCTACATGGATATTAGTCCTTTGCATGGGAAATAAGTAGGTTCAGAGTTATCTGCTTAAAAAACTGATTTACAAGTCAGATCTATAGAGCCTGATCACTGCAGAAAAAAGGATTTTTGTTCAACATATTTGTATGATTGCTTCATTCATTTTCCATCCATTTGTTTAGGGTTGCGGGGATTAGTGGAGTCTATCCCAGTGACTTTGGACCTTAGGCAGGGAACTCCCTGGACAGTGGCCAACACTTTGTAAAGTTAACACATAGAGACAGATTCAGACAGTATCTTTCATCACTAGGAGTATATTTACAGTGTTGCCAATGGACCTACTGTGTACATACATGTTTTTGAAGGCAGGAGGAAGTCGGAGAGAACTCATTAAAACACAGGTAGAACATGCAAACTCATTTCAGAGAGATTGTAAATATTACTTGGTCCAAAAAGATTTAAACCCTTGACTTCTTTATTGGGAAGACTGAGCTCTGATCATTTAACTCCATAGTTGTGTTGAATTTTTAAACCATAAAAAACACTGTGGAAGATTACAAGTTACAAGATTTTTATGGAGACAAGCTGTTTGCAGATTTCACAACAGAAATGTAATTAGTTATATAATCTCAGATGGTGGGCAGGGTCTTTGTAACTCTGCAACACAAATGATGAGCTGTATCATTATTTGCCTGTAATTCGCTCTGCAAACATTCAATATAATCTCATGGCTTAAGTCTTATTAACTGACAACAATCTCCCAGTTGGAGATGAAAAACAGTGCCACTTTTTAGAATCTGTTGTGAAGAGTACAGAGGAGGAGAGAGGACAGTGGCGAGAGGAGTGGTGATGTTGGTTGGTCGTCCTGGGTCAGTCATGGGCGTGTGGAAGGGTGGTCACTAGCCATCATTGTCATTTAAGACTCATTAATGCTATGTTTGTGATTTATCTAAAAACCCTAAACCTAACCTTACCCAATTTTGAAAGTAATGTTTTGAAATATAAAAATTTAATTTATAAGCTTGACATTAAGTTAGAACAGTTCTTCGAAGATTCAGTTAAAGCAAAGTATTTTTTTCCCAGTGTGTATAAACTGTTCCATAGTTCTCAGAGGTAAACAAGATGTCAAGGCAACATAGGCGATGTAAGCAAGGCAAGGTGGCACAGTGCACATAGCTTCATGGAGTACCTAAAAGAATAAATAAACATTACCGCTAAATATACTGCTAGACATTAGTTTAAGTGACTACGTTGTGCTACACACCTGACATTACTAGCTGGAAGAGCTCAGCAAAGGTCACCGATAACTGGTACAGCGGGCGGCACACCACCAGCGTCACAGGCTTACATAGCCCCAGCAGCAGCACTACATTCAAACATTTACTCTGCGCTACTACCATTTTGCATATAAAGCTGAATTTTGGAGACTACCTGGGAATGGTGAACCAAACAGGAGACAGAAAGTAAGAGGTCGAAAAGTGGGAACAGAAGGCTTTTATAGATGATGATGTCACTGTTAACCAATCTAAAAACTGTTTCTAAATAGCATATAGGCCGCTTGCTATCCTGCCACACAAGAATAGGCATACATAACTGCTGTTTTCTATCCATTCTATCGGGAGTTTAACGCCTTGACATGAATGAAGTGACAGTAAATAACAGTCAAGTAAAAAACTATAGGCCTATAGCTGTTTACATACAAAAATTAAGCATAAAAAAGTTTTATACAGACAGAAAAGAGTTTGTGCCAGTTTTTGTTGCATGTAGGTAAATAAGTAATTTTAGAGATATTATCAAAACTTCTACTGCATATCCAGTTTGACAGCAATTATACTGTATCATGGCATAGATTCTAGAGAAGACTAAGTTCACGTTGAGAAGGCTCAGGGCATGGAACGTCAGATGGCTTGTTTATATTGAGCTAACTTCGATGCTGAACAGTGAGTTGTGGTGGATGTCTCAACACTTTACAAATCAGGAGAATACTTGACAAAAGAACCAAAGTGTGTTTTAAAAGGAAGTGTCATTGCTCTCCCTTTGTACTTGATGCACAAACAAAAAATAAAACTATTACACCCAAAGTCTCCTAATACATTTCCACCGTACAGGCAAATTAATGAAAAGTGCATTCATCACAATTTCGCAGTCATAAATACCCGATTAAGCTAGCTCTGACTGCTAACTGTTAATATTGACCTTATTCTGGGCTTTCTGTTGCCAAAATTTGGTCAGATTCATTCATAAATATCACTATAAATAAACAATAATAACATTATACACTTACAAATAATGGTTTTAAAACATGTAATTTTGGTCATTGCTGACAGGGATGTGTTGTGTAAACACTAACAGGAAATAATCATAAGTTAACTATTTTGAATATAAACAAGCTGAATGACGTTCCGAGCAGAGCCTACACCTAAAAATTATACATAATTTCCTCTTATAACTGATGTGTTTCAGGGTTAGTTCTAGTATCAACCCTGCATCTACAATATAACAAGACTTATATGGTAAATGTAGGGCCAAGCTGAAACTTCTAACAAATCACTTGAAATCCCCTAAAAGAGCCACCAAAGCTGCTATAATAGGCATAAGTGTCGTAGTTGTTCTCTCACACAGACTTGGCACGAGCTGAATATTTGAAATGCAAAGTGTCTGGGAGAAAACGCCATGCTGTGAACTGAAGCTGTAAGAGGCAGGTCGGTGCTGTAAAAGGCTGTGATAAAGGCTGGAGCGGATAAAATGGATTGTTTTACAAAGCAAGAGTCAGATTGGTCCGATAGTGCCATGTGTATGTATGAGGCAGGCACAGAGCACTGTTTTCTCTGAGCAACTTTTCAACTGCTCTTTTGTGCACAAGTCTGGTTTTATCAGTGTGGATTATTTTGTATGAATTCTAATGGCGTCAGACGCTATCTTTACTTGAGCGTGGNAACTTTATAAAACTTCTGCTCTGTCCACTCAGTTTAACGAACCTGTGTCCTTACTTTAATTTTCTGGAGTAAATTCAAGTGGCATTGTTGGTTGTTTTACAGTAAATTCATTAGGTTTATGTTAAAAGTACAAGTGTATTCAATTTAGTTAGTCATTTATTTTATCCCTCCATCCTCCCTTGGTTACATTTATATGAGCTAAGGCTGTTCATTTGAAATAATACCAGTAAATGAAGAAACTTTAGCCTGGACAGTATAAACTGATATCTTTCTGTAATATAAAGTTGGTACAGGAGTTGAAACAGAGAACATGTAGTATGGATTCTGAAGGCCTGGAAGGAAGTCTGAGGACTGTGCTTCTGTATGAACTAATATGTCTATATATGGTCAGTCTTGTTTATTGAATGCTATGTCTTCACTTTTTCTTTTTTTTTTTTAGCTGTCCTTGAAAAAGTTATAGTTTCCTTATGTAACTGAGGTAGGATGGTGACATGACAGAATTAACAGATACTCCACAACCAACAGCGCCACTGGAGTTTAATCCAGAAAATAAAAGGGAGGACACAGGTTTGTCAAATTGAGAGGACAGAGGCAGAAGTTTTCACAAGCTGAATAACTTAATTATAGTTTGGTTTCAGTTAAAAGTCTTAATAAGTTGCACTTACATCAAGTTGCAGTCCAAAGTCCTTAAGTTTGGGACCAGCCCTTAACACATCCAGCTCACATCAGTCACAGGCACAGTTTCAGTCCAAAGATACCAGGGACATGGCGTGGCGCTGAACCCACAGTTATACTGAAACCCTGAATGCTCCTGTTCAGCTTTACAATCGCTCTCTCCATGGCCCAGTGTGACACGCTACAAATATTAGCATTAGCAGCGCACTCAATAAAGACTGAAGTGGTCACACAGTGGATGCTCACCAGCAATGCAAGGTGTTAGTTGTGTAATTTTTGTTGTTGATGTTGTTGCTTTAGCCTGAACCTGCAAGGTGGTGCCGGCGGGTGACAGCAGAGGATGGAGAGGACAAAAAAACAAGAAACAAACAACAAAAAACAACACATATTTTCATTTCCTCTTTTCTTTGGTAAACATACACTACTTTGTGGATATTTTGAGCTTAAATTAAGTTTTTGTAAACCTGAATGTAAGAGCTGATTGACTGGCTTCAGTGGACAACCAGTTTCACTCAGAGGTCTAAAAAAGCTCTTGATTCTGTTAAAAATGAATGTTTGAGTAATAACAATGAACTAAAAGTTTGTGAAGATGGATTTACAGGAAATACTACTCTTTTCACACTCACAGACTCCTTCTTTGAATATAAGATGAAAAGTGTTTTATGTCTTTATCAATTAAATCTGTTCACCTCCTGTTTTTTCTTTGACACGATGCTTTTAGCTTTTCTGCTTTTTCTGTGCATTTGGATAAGTGAAATTCTGCTTTGAGGCTAGCTTTTTAAGCGGTTTATTATGTGACTAAAAGCACTTCTTTCCAAATCCGTACACTAAATGAAGTTTTTTTTCATGACTAAAGATAATAGAAGACATTGGGGAATATAAATTTAGCTACAAAACCTTTTTTTTTTGTTTTTGCAAAAATTCGGCTGTAAATATCAAAGCTGGAGTAAAGCAATGAAAAACTAATGCAAATGAATGAGTCAATCTGTTTTAAATAACCCTAGTGTGATCTGAGCACCCGACTAGAACAATTAGTGGACTGTAATTTCATTTTATTTTGAATTTATATTTTGGCGTTGTCGGCAGGATTATTTTTTGTGTGTGTGCTTAATCTAACTCATTAATTGCAGCTTGTGGGTCAAAAATAAATAATTGTGTATGTTTAAATAACTTGAATTATGAACATTTTATCTTGATTTTAACAGATAGTGTTGCACAGTAAAAGTATATTCATTCATTCATTCATTCATTCATTCATTTTCTACTGCTTAATCCCATTAGGGGTCGCAGGTGACTGGAGCCTATCCCAGTGACTTTGGGCCTTAGGCGGGGAACACCCTGAACAGTGGCCAACTTGTCGCAGGGTTAGACAGACAACCATTCACTCTCTCATTCATTCACTAAGGGAAATTTGCAGTGATGCCCAATTAACCTAAACATGCATGTTTTTGGAGGTGGGAGGAAACCGGAGTACCCGGAGAAAACCCACGGTGACACGGGGAGAACATGCAAACTCCACCCAGAGAGATCGTAAGATGTTGATATGGTCCGACCCGGGAGTCGAACCCACGACCTCCTTATTGGGAAGCCAGAGCTCTAACCACTCTGCTACCGTGCACCCCAAAAGTATATTCTATTTTTCTTATCTTAAGACAACTGTTTTTAAAACCCAATTCAGTTAACTTGCTTTTTCACAAAATTGTGATACCTAATAGTTGACCCGGTTAACTTACCTTTCCCACAGTTCTTAACTTAACCTAACCCTAGTTGTAACCCTTACCTTACCCAGATTTCTGAAGTAAATAGCAATGAATAAAAGCATACACTAACTATCCAGACCAAGCTAATGCTGCATTCAAGTGCTCTGGATACTCAGAGGTACCTATCTAATGTTTCCTGAGTGTTCACAGGAAACGTGTGGAGCATTTGCATCTTTATCTTAACTTTCTTTGCTTCATAAAACATAAAATCATAAAACAGAGATGTAAAAACTCTTATTGTTGCAAGAACTTTATACAACAAGATGATTTGTGTCTTTTCTTGTTGACAAATGGCCTTAAGACATTCCTGCAATGTTGTCTTTCTGTAAATTCATTTAGGCTGCTTTAAATGTGTTTCACTGGTGAAGTAGATCCAGTCGTGATGTGCGATATTAAGCTAAATCCCTAGTCCTGTCTATAATCCTGTCACTCTGATGTAAACTCTGGAAATCAGCCTCCAACACTTCCGTCGAAGTTTCAGAGCCCAGATTCCAACCTGGTCAAGCTTGTTTTCCCATTAAGAGGTCGGAACTTCCCATATTCTGAGGCATACCTTTGTAGTGAGACACGTTCTGTTTGTTATTCTTTTAAGCTGGAATTTGCTTTAAAATTGCCAAAAACAGTTACTGATTCCGAGTTGTAAATTCCCATTGGAACGGCCCTCAAACTTCTGCCAGAGTCTGAGAAAACTGCATTTTGGAAACACTTTCATTGGTGACCTGTGTTATTTTCTCTTTACTTTGTCCCTACAGTTCACTTTTCTCTGTGAACCTCCTCATGTGCAGCTTGTGTGCTTCTGAGGTTATAAACTGTGTATATGTACATTTTAAACAAAAGCACAAACTCACTCTCTTCCAATCTTTTACGAACTCTAAATTTTCTAGCTATTTATTATTTATTGAGCTCATTGCTCATTAAATAATAATAACTTGGCCACTGGAACACACAAGGAGATAACATCACTCCGAGGTCTGGCCTCTGAAGACAGGAATGCTATTGAAACTCTGTCTACACAGTTTAAAGCCAAAAACGATATTCTGCTTAGCTATAAGTTAAATCTTCAGATTCATTTACACACCAACCCAGTTCAACTCAAATCAAGTTTATATGTTCTTAATGAAAGTCATTTTACCTTGATATCCCCTTTTTCAGTGCAGCTTTAAGTTTGTATTAAAGTTTTGCAGAAGTTGTGCTGCGTTTGTATTCATTTGGACTGAAGAGGTGAAGGTGCTCTGTCTGAACTTTTAGGCTAATGTCCCTCTGCATCACACTGAACTGGAATAATGGTGTATTTAATCTAATGTGACAAGTCCAGATCCAAACAGAACTCACCCTAAAGTTTGAACTGGAGTTAAAAAGCCGGGCTTAAATAATTCATCCTCTTCTCGATAGTGTCCTGTCGGTCTATAGGCGATTACAGAACTGTTACAGCCTTATTAAACAGATCCTAGTTTCTCCGTGGCCACATTTAATATTTAACAGGTAAATGAAGAGCTAAAGTTTATACTGTAGATTCAAGCAAAATAGGTATATTTAAATGTATTGTTCATATAAAGCAAAATACTTTTACTTCATGAACAAGAGATGAGTCGTTAATTTGAAAATGCCAAATGAAACGGATAGAATCCACATAAATAAAATGTACCAAATAATGAATTCATATTTTCACTTAAAGAAGGGTTTATGACTTTTTGCTTTGTAAATTTTGCTTCATCTAAAAACTGTTGTAAATGCCTGACTGTAAATCAGACCACTGCGTCCTAACCCTCTGAATGGAATAATTGAATGTTTTCATCCTGATTGAAAAGCAGAGCTCTTATTAGCTGCAGTTGGATCGTTCATTCCACTTTGAATTTTCCATTTGCAAGAAAACTGTTCGTAAGCCATACCAAAAATGAACATTGACCATTTTAAAAGAATTGTGAGCGGTAATATTATAACATAAACATTGAATATGCCTAATAAATCTGTTTTTAGGCTGTTTTTCTGTATTTCTATCTATAAATATTTGAGTAAAAGAACACTGACTTTCTCCCTCCTGCTCCATGAAAAATACATGTTTCTGTTTACCTCTGGCTGCTGCTGGAGCAGGAACAGTGTAAAGAAGAGGAGTTTGAACAGGAGACTCTAACATTTTGGGCAGTTTGCCAAGCAAACAGCACTGCCTCCCTTGTGGCTTTGTATTTGATTTGGTTTCAATCCATCTTCTGTGAATCTTCTGAATAAATGAAGAAGGAGCAAAAGTCGTTGGTGTTTAAGTACCTTGAAGAAATGGTGAGGAAATCTTAGTTCTGTGCCTTTGGGTTTTAAAGAAAAGAGAGCAGGGAAAAATACGCATGTATGAATTGAACTTGATGAAATACAAATGATTTGTTTGGCTCAAACTGTTTTCCTTCTGTTACTGTTTATTATTTTTCCCATTTTGAAGCAAAAGTACTGGTGTGTATTTCTCCAAAACAAGACATTCCCCTCACAAACAACAAGACATTCCCCTCACAAACAATTGTATGTTTTTGCTTGTTTACCGTGCACCATGCAACTTTTAGATGATTCAGTGTCTACATGGATATTAGTCCTTTGCATGGGAAATAAGTAGGTTCAGAGTCAGGGCCGGAGTGGGACTCATTTTCAGCCCGGGAAAATTTTTAATGGACCAGCCTCTGACAAATAAAAATGTAAATATGTATGCGATTAGGCCTATTATTTATTGTTTTTTACTTTTATGAGTGGGTTATAGCGCCCCAGCAAAGTCAACTGTATCTTTATTTTTTTAATATAACACGGTTTTGATGTAATTCAGGGTGTCTGCGGGAATTCTCCCCCAGGAGAATTTTTAAAAATTCTGTGCAATTTCCTGCATTTTGGTGAGTTTTAGATGTGATATTCTTATTGATATGTGATGTAATTTTACTATAATTAACAATATAATTATTATCAAATTTTAACATCAATTTAAAATTTTTCATGTAAGATGAGCCCCCCCTTCAAAGGTCCGGCCCTGCTCTTCCCACTTCCCAGCGCAGACTCTGGAGAGGCACGGAGCCATTACGCAGCAGTGACAGTGAAGCAGGAGCTGTAGAAGCTCTAAAAACAACACAAAGTTCACTAAGGACGTATGAACTCATGTTTAGTATCACTTTTACATCTCCTGTGACTTGAGACAGTGAATGAAATGCTTCGAAACGTCCCGTCAAATTCCGTGCGCCCGCCCATTGAAATGAATGGCAATTTTCAGTAAAGGCGAAAACAATCATAACTCTGTGAATCTGAGGTCTATCTTTGTGAAATAAAAAGTGGCTGAAAGGTTGTGAGTAGTAGAGTGTCGCTGTCGACTTCAAAACACTCACAGGGCTCAGGATTTCTATGTTTTAGCTTCATTAGGCGGGATCAGCCAGGTTACAGCACAGCAGCTTTACGCACATGCAGCTCTCTCTCTCCCTCATGTCGGCGAGAGGGAAAGAGAGAGCGTGTGGAGGCGCTAATGTTTCTGAATGAGCCAAAGAGCCGCACTCTGATTGGTCAATAGCCGCACGCGGCTCGCAAGCCTCGGGTTCACCTCTGCTCTATAGCGACTACCCTCGTGCTTTCAGCACGTCTCTGCGTCTTGGTCCAATCCAGCAACAGAGCGGGAAATGTGGGCTGACTTGGGACGGGCTCGGGCCGCTCCAGTCACATCTGTATTGACATGTACATGAGCCACACCGGCCCTCAAAGTCCCGGCCCTTCGGGAAGTCTCCCGACTCTCCCGATTAGCCACGCCGAGCCTGTTCAGAGTTATCTGCTTAAAAAAACTGATTTACAAGTCAGATCTATAGAGCCTGATCACTGCAGAAAAAAAGGATTTTTGTTCAACATATTTGTATTGATTGCTTCATTCATTTTCTATCCATTTGTTAGGGGTTGCATGTGACTGGAGTCTATCCCAGTGACTTTGACCTTATGGGCAGGGAACTCCCTGAACAGTGGCCAACACTTTGTAAAGTTAACAACAGAGACAGATACAGACAGTATCTCTCATCACTAGGAGTATATTTACAGTGTTGCCAATGGACCTACTGTGTACATACATGTTTTTGAAGGCAGGAGGAAGTCGGCGAGAACTAATTAAAACACAGGTAGAACATGCAAACTCATTTCAGAGAGATTGTAAAATATTGACTTGGTCCAAAAAAGATTTAAACCCTTGACTTCTTTAGTGGGAAGACTGAGCTCTGATCATTTAACTCCATAGTTGTGTTGAATTTTTAAACATAAAAAACACTGTGGAAGATTACAAAGTTACAAGATTTTTACGAAGACAAGCTGTTTGCAGACTTCACAACAGAAATGTAATTAAGTTACATAATCTCAGATGGTGGGCAGGGTCTTTGTAACTCTGCAACACAAATGATGAGCTGTATCATTATTTGCCTGTAATTCGCTCTGCAAACATTCAATATAATCTCATGGCTTAAAGTCTTATTAACTGACAACAATCTCCCAGTTGGAGATGAAAAACAGTGCCACTTTTAGAATCTGTTGTGAAGAGTACAGAGAGGAGGAGAAATGACAGAGGTGAGATGAGCTGTGATGTTGGTTGGTCGTCCTGGGTCAGTCATGGGCGTGTGGAAGGGTGGTTACTAGCCATCATTGTCATTTAAGACTCATTAATGCTATGTTTGTGATTTATCTAAAAACCTAAACCTAACCTTACCCAAATTTTGAAAGTAATGTTTTGAAATATAAAATTTAATTTATAAGCTTGACATTAAGTTAGAACAGTTCTTCGAAGATTCAGTTAAAGCAAAGTATTTTTTCCCAGTGTGTATAAACTGTTCCATAGTTCTCCAAGGTAAACAAGATGTCAAGGCAACGTAAGGCGATGTAAGGCAAGGCAAGGTGGCTGCAGTGCAACTATAGCTTCATGGAGTACATCTAAAAGAATAAATAAACATTACCGCTAAATATACTGCTAGACATTAGTTTAAGCGACTACGTTGTGCTACACACCTGACATTACTAGCTGGAAGAGCTCAGCAAAGGTCACCGATAACTGGTACAGCGGGCGGCACACCACAGCGTCACAGCTTACATAGCCCCAGCAGCAGCACTACATTCAAACATTTACTCTGCGCTACTACATTTTGCACATAAAGCTGAATTTTGGAGACTACCTGGGAGTGATGAACCAAACAGGAGACAGAAAGTAAGAGTGTGAGGTCGAAAAGTGGGAACAAAGGCTTTTTATAGATGAATGATGTCACTGTTAACCAATCTAAGGCTGCTTGCTATCCTGCCACTCTAGAATAGCCACTTCTTTGGAATCTTTGGAAAAATTAGGCATACATACTGCTGTTTTTCCATCCATTTTACCGGGAGTTTAACGCCTTGTCATGAATAAAGAGACAGTAAATAACAGACAAGTAAAAAACTCTAGGCCTATAGCTGTTTACATACTAAAAAATTAAGCATAAAAAAGAAAAGAAAAGAGTTTGTGCCAGTTTTCGTTGCATATAGGTAAATAATTTTACAGATATTATCAATGCACATTAATATGTTCATTAATGTGCATTGTCCCTATAAATAAATAAATAAATAAATACATAAATACATAAAAATAAATGAATGAAAGTGCATTCATCACAATTTCGCAGTCATAAATATCATTATAAATAAACAATAATAACATCATACACTTTCAAATAATGGTTTTAAAAGATGTAATTTCGGTCATTGCTAACAGTAATGTGTTTGTGTAAACGCTAACAGGAAATAATCATAAGTTAGCTATTTTGAATATAAACAAGCTGAAGACGTTCCGTGCAGAGCCTACACCTAAAAATATACATAATTTCCTCTTTATAACTGATGTGTTTCAGGGTTAGTTCTAGTATCTACCCTGCATCTACCATATAACAAGACTTATATGGTAAATGTAGGGCCAAGCTGATGCTTCTAACAAATCACTTGAAATCCCCCTAAAAGAGCCACCAAAGCAGCTATAATAGGCATAAGTGTCGTAGTTGTTCTCTCACACCAGACTTGGCACGAGCTGAATATTTGAAATGCAAAGTGTCTGGGAGAAAACGCCACGCTGTGAACTGAAGCTGTAAGAGGCAGGTCGTGCTGTAAAAGGCTGTGATAAAGGCTGGAGCGGATAAAATGGATTGTTTTACAAAGCAAGAGTCAGATGGTCCGATAGTGCCATGTGTAATGTATGAGCAGGCACAGAGCACTGTTTTCTCTGAGCAACTTTCAACTGCTCTTTTGTGGCACAAGTCTGGGTTTAGTCAGTGTGGATTATTTTGTATTGATCTAGCTCTTAGACTTTGAAAACCTGACAAAGCAACAGTTTAAGCAGGTCCTTAAACTTTGTTGTTAGATAATTTTAGAATAACCAGCAAATTGGATTAAATGTGTGTGGTAAATTGACATTGATATAACTTATAATCTTCATGCATGCTTGAAATTAAGTGTTACCAATTCAAGAGATTTTTGTTGGTTGGTGAAGCAAAACACATTTCCCCCAGTTTTCAAGTCACATGGTAACCTGGAGTTGAACTTAAAACCCTTAACCTTGATAGGGCCCTTCAATTTTGTCTGGTTATTTTATTTTGTTCACTATCAGATGCTAAAGATAAAAAATTGAACCATTTTATTGAGAATAAAATCAGCCATTCAAGGATAAATCGAACTCTGTTTGTAATTAAATAAAATAATACCCACAAAATTCCCCACAACAAATAGGTCTCCTCCTACATATCTTATGCTTGTACAGGTCACTAAAACTCATCTCTCACTAAAAACTCATCTCATGTTTTCGATAATGTGGCTTTAAGTATCGGCCAATCCTCAATATCGACATTCAGGGCCAGATTTTCTATTGCGTCCAATTGAAACCGCCCAGTCTTTGAAGAAAACCTATTAAAAAAATGATCCCTCTCACCCTACGCGGGTAGTCTCATCCGCTTTCCAAGCTCGGGTCCTCTACCAGAGGCCAAGGAGCTTGAGGGTTCTGCGCAGTATCCTTGTTGCCGGAAGAAAATGTAGCTATAATAAGAAATGTCAAAAACATTTGATAGGCATCTTTTTACAACTTTTGTTTTACGTCAATATGCTCTAAAAAGCCAAAATGTAAAATACAGTAACCACGAAATTTGGCTTCAGCTACTAAATTTTTACGCTTTTTTTTTTTTTTTTACAGTTTATTGTATATCTACATTTTCTTAAGAGACTGGGCTGAATGTAAAATAACCACATCTTTTGGTTGACATTTTCTTGAAGATTAACTGGTAATTCTTAACCTACCCCAAGTCCCACCCATTTTAAAAACTTTTGAGCTTAAACTTACACAATAAAACTGAAGAAAACGTCGCCATGTGGCTTCAACCAAAATGTGTGGTTTTTTTACGTTTCTGCTTTTTGTAACATATTGATGTAAAAAAGCCGTGAAAACCAACATATCAGCTTTTATGTGGCCTGTAACCGATACTGCAAAATGTCATGGATCAGCACCAATGTTTGATCCTAGTTTCAAATTGGTGTATCAGTACTTTTACCATCTGATACTTATACTTTGACAACCTACATTTTTACATGTTGTTTTGCTTTTGCTCACCATGACATTAAATTTCATTAAAGCACAAATGAAAAAGTCCAAAAAAAGGTCTTAGATGTCAGCCTGAAAAACAGATTAAATGTTTGTAATGAAGAGAACCGTCATACGCCTGCTGTGAGACGTTTTAAAATGATTACACAAGCCTTCGGTCAAACACGGTGATCAGCGTCAGTCCTCCAGGCAAAGGAAGCAACAGTTACGACCAGATAAAAAGGCGCTGCAGGCGAGACAACAGGTCACAGCGAGCTCCAGCGTTGACATGCTTCAGGAAGGACCAGTAATTGCTTTGAACAGTGGAAAATTGATTTAAGAGGAAAGAAAATCTATTCATGTTCAGAAATAAAGTTTATAAATGCAGGCACTCATAACAGTTACTTGGCCAGTTGATCGACCCACTTTTTCTCAGCTGCATCAAACCATTGGTGCTTTGTTAGTATGGTCTTTACATAAGTTTAAAGTCACTTAGATTTGAATATTGTAATTATTACAATTTAATCAAAGTCCCAGGTAAAACTAATCCTGTGTAAATATGGTTTTACAGTCAGTGGAAGTGTATCAGTGTCAGAGAGGAGTGTATGACAACATTTTGTAAACATGTTCTTGCACTGACAGTTCACAGTGTAAACAGTGTTTAGTGTGATGGCCACTAAAACACCTGGTGTCACGAGAAGCTGCCAGGAAGCCACTTAGCTTAGCATTTCATGTACAAGAAAAACTGGGTCCTTTGCCAGTCACGTTTTCATCTGACTTCAGCTGCTTAGACAATCTGAGTAATTTCTTTGAAATTGGCCAAATGTGCTTATGTGAAGCCATTATGTGCTAATGTGAAGCCATTCTTACAAAGCAAACAAATCTACAGACATTTACAGTCACTACCTTGACATTTATAGTGCTGACACAAATGCTTCAAAAGCTTCATCCAAGAGAAATTTATCTGCACAGAAATCTTGAAAAATTGGCATTAGCAATAATAATAAAAAAAAAAAAAAAAAAAAAACTTTATTTGTGCCTCTCTAATCTTGTCACATTTAACAAGTACAGTTGTTTATCTGTGTTTCATTGCAGGATTTCAAAGACACAACTGAAACCAAAATTGCTCCCAGGTCTGTGAAATGATGAGGTGCTTCTGAGAGGAAATGCTAATGCGACTCATGTATCTCTCCATAAATCGTGTTAAATGTAAATCAGAAACATCTCTCCTGGCCATTGTGCTGCAGAATCACATACAAACGCAGATCTGGTCGGCATGCTAACTCTGTCTTACTTTTCCCACAGGTCGATAGACTTGGCAGCGTGATCATTCAAATCCTCGGCTGCAACTACAAACAAACTAATACATCATTTACTCGCATGCTGTGCAAAGGTGAGAGGAGTGAGAGAAATGCCTTATTCAAGACTATTAGCTTAGTTTGGTTTATGTGAGAACGCACATGTCAGCAAATTATGATGGCATAGTTGGGCCTTTAGAAGTAGTCTTTATTAACTGTTCCGTAGCACAATGCAAAAGGTTTTCTTCTTCTTTTCGTTCTAATAGGTATAGCTAAAAGAAGCCTTCTGATTAGCTGTTCTTGGGTGGTCCACCTCAGTTACACTTTGCTGTCTGTAAAAAGCTGTTCTAAAGTCATAGTTGGAGCCAAAACTTAATGTGGATGTTGCAAGTGTTCTCTCTGTTTTTGCAACTTTACTCCACTGTTACGGACTCTGCCCTATTGTTTGTGTTACGCCTTGCCTCCACCTCCAGATCCACCCACCTCATCCCGCTCACCTGCCCAGAAATCAGCTGAGAGTTACAAAGGCCTGGCCTCCCCACACCACGTCGACCAGTGTGTCCTCTACCACTCTGCCGCTGCTTTAATTTATTTTTGGGTTATTTTTCTATTACATATTTTCTTTATGTAAAATAAATATTGTTATTCTTTTTTCAAGATTGTTCTCCTCTGTTTTGTTCTATTTTACCGTCCTTATTTTTACATCTAAAATTACCGTGCCATCCTCTCTTTTGATTATTTTTTTTCTTCCAGAGAGACACTAGTTTATAATTTTGTTACAACCATGGTTTTGTTCAAATATTTGTTTTGGTTAACATTAAATTGTGTAGTTTTTTTTTTTTGCTTTAGTTAATTGTTAATTTACAAATTACTACTTTTTATTTTCTATTGATTAACTACCAAATATTGGACATCTTTTACTACTTACTACATTTTTGTCTATTACTATTTTTGTCATTAAACACTTTACCATTTTAGTGGCTGCTTTACATCTATTTCTTTTTACTTCCTTACCTCTTGGTTGTAACAGTGAATATTAAAAACAGTGTGCCAAAGCGTCAATGAGAGCTAAGAACTAGTTGAACAAAACTAAATGCTTTTTATCAAATGTTGTGGTCTCTAAATCAGTCACTCAAACTTTAAAAGACAACTATGATGCATGGTTCTGTCTTTTCAAACTTGCTTCTGAGCACCACCTCTTCAGAATCTCATACACCAGAACCAATAAAAAAAAAAAAAAAAAAAAAAAAACAGTGCAGATTGTCTAAGATATCTACAGTTGCCATGACATCACAAAACTGGGAGATATTGACCCTATTTTGTCCCGCCCACTTGGCTTGGAAATGCACTTCCAGTTGAGCTCTGTTAAGGTAGCCCACGTGTTTGTTTGTCTGTCTTGTGGGGCAATTTTAATTAAATATAATGACAGTTAAAATAAACTCATCGACTGAAATCTACAGGCTAAACGCAGCTAAACAGGAAGTGCATATCCTAGAAAAGTGGGCGGGACAGAATAGGGTGAATAGAACAGTGTTTTCTGAGGCTCAGATGGGAGTGAACAACTTGTTTTTGATTAATCAGAACACTGTTCTGGAAATGGAAAAAGAAGCTTCCAACACAACACAAGTTGGATATTTCATTGTGATGTTTAGTTACAGATAGATGCATTTTTTTTATATTTTTGTGAGAAAACGCTGGAAGCAAAATGAGATCTTTTAATACAATGCATCTAAATGTTTGTTGTTGTGTTTTTTTACATTAAGAGGAAGAGGAAAAGTGACATGTTCGATAATGAGAATAAAAGAATATCAATGTCTGTCTATCTAGATTGTGATATTTAGTATTGCAAAAATTGTAAAAGTATTCCTCAATTACTAGTCTGTCCACATCTCCATAGGGCCATTGCTTTTGAAACAATCGTTTAACACAAAGCCTCAAGTTGCAATACATAAAGAGAAACAGCTACTTTTGCCATATGGGGATATATTAAACCCCTGCTTTGAGAAACTGCTGCCTGGGCTGTGACTGGCACTGCTGAGGTGTCCGTTCATCATAGCACTGACGCTGTGTGATGATCAGTGAGGCCTGGAAACACCTTTGGGGGTCTGCCATCATAAATGTGCAGTGACATGCTCTGCTGTTTACTCAAGAAGTCAGAATTCATGTTCAGGGATTTGGAGCTCAGCCAGAGACGGGAAAAACACACATACACTTTCAAATTATGCAAATGCCTCACATAGGGTCCACGTATCAAATATGCAGCGCAGACACACGGCAGAGGGTCAGACAAGATGTAAACAGCTCCTATGCAGCTTCATGCAAATCTGTGTGCTCACAAAAATAACTGATGTGAGTTCAGAAATTGTATTTGATCAATTCCAAGAAACATTTTTGAAAATTCGAGAGCTTTATCTTTGTATATTCACAAACAATGTTATCTTCATCATATCTACAGTGGTCCTAACGCAATTTCAAACACATGCACCAAATTGTAGTGGTTTGTTTTAATATAATATGCTAAAATCGGCTAATTTTGGCATGGCGCACTAATTGCTGATTATTAATTATTATATTGTGTAGGCGATTAATAAAATTAATCAAATTTGGGGCACCAGAGTTAACATTTAAAGTCTAACTCGATTTTTTTTTAAAAAGAAACCTACAGTCCTCGTTGTCTGTCTGAAGGCGCGGCTCTCTCATTACAGTGACAAAGTCCTAATTATAAAATCAAGTAACCAGTAACATTTTGTGTGGTTTAATAAACAAAAACAAACATAAACATTCATCATTCATTCCCAAACAGTTACAGTAAACACTAGTTTCAATGGTAAGATCTGATTTGGTTTAAATTAGGAGTAACAAGACTTCCCTAACTACCCTTAAGCCACTCTGTATTCAGCCACCATTTTAGTCTTACGTCCCATGAGGCCAAAGATGTGGTGCTCCTTGGTGTCTACCGAGTTTGAGGCCTTTCCTTGTTTGGGCCATGATCAAAGGGGTGCAGTTGCTGCTGTTCGATGGGTTTAGCAGCAGTTGAGTCCCATTCTGTAGCTTGAGGATGCCGGCTGAAGAGTCGTCCGTAGGCCTGCTTTCAGTTTTGCAGCAGGCAAGGCTAGCCCCCGCAGGGGCCGCCAAGGCCCGGAGGGCCTGAAGAGGCTCCTCACAGCTCTGTCCCAACCCCCGTTCAGCCCATGAAGAAGTGGAGAAGTGGAGGCCAGGACGTTCCAAGTAGAAGTGTGACCCACTGTGTGGTGGTCTTGTGGAGTCTTGTGAAGGGCGGACTCTCATGGGCTGGGAGTGGCTTACGGCTTACTATGTCCTTACTTAAATTTAAATCAGTAAATAGTTAGCTATTATTCACTTATTCAATTAACAAGAACATACATGCAATTGGAATCATTTTGACATCTCAAACTGTTACATTTTCAATTGTGAAATTCAATTGGGATATTGAGCATAACTGCTGCAATCACAAATATATGAAGCAATGACAAAGAACAGAAAATTTCCAAATGCATATTTCGACAAGGTTATAGACATGTGAGCACACATGAAAATACCCATGAAAGTAAATGAGTTATAATGAAAGTCCTTGTCCTGCAAGTCTTTGCAACAGGTCACAGCAGGGGCTTTGGTGCTAGAGTCAATAGCCATTTGTTGATAAGACACAGAGGGTCGTAAAACTTGATCAGTTTTGGGGGGGGAGGACTGCATTCCTTTTGTCCCTCTAAGATGATGGAAAAATACAGTTCAAAATATGTCTTTGGTGGTTCATAAGGCTACAAAATATTGTAAGCACAAATGCCGTGCAGTGAAGCACATTAACGAAAGAGAAAGCCTGTGCTTCAAATGTACTTTTAAAGTCAAATCCTGCCAGATCTCAGAAGTAAGGCAGGACAGGGCCTGGTCAGTGCTTGGCCAAGTGTCACTGTGTATAGGGATTTTTGGTTGACGTCACTTTCCTGAATCAACAAATGTTGATTTAGCAGCATAACTTTTGTTTTCTCACAGTGAGAAACTCTTGTAGTTTGCTGACAATGGTTCTTTTTCAACTTGTTTCCACTGTTTGTGTCTATGAGCGGCGGATCTTTCTGGAGTGCGCGCACATTGTCCGTGTTGATAAACAAAAAATCCCTCTATAGGCAATGAATGTAAAATGAGTGTGATGTAAGTTATTACAGTAAGTGCTTGTTTTTGTTCTTGTTTTGGTGTGTGTTTTAAATTTGCGTTTGTGTTTTCAAATTTTGGTGCGTGTTTTTGAATTTGTGTTTTCAAATTTTGGTGTGTGTTTTTGAATTTTCTTTTTTCTTTTTAAATTTGGTACATGTTTTTGAATATGCATTTTTACATTTTGACGCATGTTTTTGAATTTGCGTTTTATCTCATAATCCAATGTTTCTTGAGAGGAGCCTATTCATGTATACCTATAATCTATACTTGCCCGTCAATCCCCACTCATAAAATTGTCAGATACCATAGATACAATATCGCAGATTGGCAGTCTTGCTTTTGTCAGTCTGTCTCAGGGCTGCAGTCAAAACCATAGACATCAATATAGTAGACACCCAATCAGCAGCTCTGTTCAGTTGCTACGATACGGACAGGGCAATGCCATCTTCCTCCTGTAGATTCAACACAACGGCACAAGTTGCACTTTCATGGATAAAAGTCACTAAATCAAGCAATTTCAGCAAAACCATGAGTAAAACTGGCTTTATTTCATCTTTTGAAGTTTTTTTAGTAGCACTGACATTATTGTAGCATGTTTCCAAAACTGATATAATCATAACACATGAAGCTCTGACCTCTGTTTATTGTGGTCCATAAATTTGTACTCTCTGGATCATTCAAATGCTAAGAGTTCGATAGTATCGCACTACACGTCTACAGTTATATTTCCAAGGTTGCAACAGTTGTAACTTACTGAAGACATTTTGGCATAAAATGTCACCCTCATAAACCCCAGATGTCTATAACTGATTAGAAATATACTGTATTGTCTGACCCTCATGTTTATCTCCTAAGTTTCAGTGGACATGATTGACAGATGAATTAACCAATCAGGGACTAACATCGTCTATCATTCAAAACATAGACAAGTAGACAAATTGCATTTTCGATAATCTTTAGTTGTATTTGAATTTTGATCTAGTACTCTTGCTTTGTCCTGCAGCTGATGCTTGACTAAACAAAAAAAAAAAAAAAAAACAGCTTCCCTGCAAACCATATACCAAAAAAAAAAAACAAAAAAACCTGTCACATTATTTTCTACCACATTACTCCCACAGTGCATGTATGCTATAGCTGACTCAAATACAGTTCAGATGGCTAGAAGAGGTGCTACTTTACACTTTCACTTTATACCAACAGTCTGTTAGTCTGACCCATATATCTTCACACTCATTTTCTCTCCTTATATCAAGCTGCTTCTAAACACTTTTGAGCATGTCCACGTCCAATGTCTCCCTCCAGGCCAATTCCTTTAGATTTTACAGTACATTTGAAACCTAAGCGATCAGAGGGAGGAGCTCATAAACCGGATTAGAGCAGGAGGAGTGGAGCTGCCTCACAGTTTATAAAGCATTTACTTCGCTGATAAATTATGAAGCGCCTGCCAGGATTTGTTCCCAAGATGGTTGCTAGGTATGTTGTCCGGTAGGTGTGCAAGCAGGTGAAGGTGTTGCAAGCAGAATTATGCATTTTATGTGGATTTACTATTAACATCTAATTGGTTTTTAACACCAGTGAGCCAAGGCTAATATATTTAAACCTGAAAAAACTAAACATTTGATCACTGACAGTAAATTAAGCCAAGGCTGAAAATAATGAGGCCAATTAAGTGGCATGGACTGCGGCGAGACTGACAGGTAATTTCTAAAGGCTAGTTTGAAACAGCATTTAAAAGAAAAGCACAAAAAAGGAACATCCAATTTATAAAATGTTATCTCAGACTTGGAGGAATAATTGTAAATGCATCGAGGAACACTGCAATTGATTGACCAAACGCATTGATAAACAAAGCCAGTTATTCTATGTGTCAATAGTGACTTAACTTACACAAAAACACCAGAAAACTTCACTTAAGTCCTTCTTTGAAATTTGTTTTTCACACATGGCATCACAGCATCCTATAGATTATCAGTAAATGTCTCTTTTCGCTCTACTGCTCATGTCACCTGCAGAAAGACACGTTTTCCGTCTAGTTTGCTGGGGAAACCTCTTTGATAAAAACAACAGAGGTAGCTGTTTGAATCAGGTATAAACCAGTATGACACATCTGGCTCCTGAAGCTTGTGTCAATCAGTCGCGGCTCTTGCAGCTATCCGGTTGCGTGTGCATCATGGGGGATGCCGGTAAATTAATAATATCTCTATAGGCAAAATATTTACTTATTAATAAAGATGGTTAAATGTAGGTATTTGTTGTAATTTTTGCTGGTCTTACAGAGTTCACCTGCTCTATCTGGACCTGACTTTGCAACACTGAGAAGGGGTGTTCTCTTACTTCTACTCCATACTACTCCATACTAGACCATGTGGACAAAGTGTCAAAGTTTCCCAAGTACAACCAAGGACCAAAACACTTAGTGTCTGAGATATGATGGGATCAGCACTGACAAGTTGATATGGCCACTATGGTCTAGATTTCCACCACCAACTGCATCAGATCTTAGGTCCTGACCAAGCCAAGCATAACATTAGGAAGTGTCTATCTATGCAAGTTCAAACTTTGTGCACGAACCATTAGATGTTCTCCCATTTATGAAACATATTCTGAAGTATAATTTTTCCTCTTTGCCCACAGAGAGCCATAAGGACATGATTTGTACAGACAGCTGCATGCACTAGTGTCAAGGACGAGTCTGCAGTATTTGAAGCTTTGTGCCATTCCAACTTTACTGTACATATAATCTAATTTATAACTAGCTTTCACAAGAGATAGAACTAACTTTTCAATGTCAGAAGTGAGTTTATGTCTTTATAGAAACATACTGTTTCTGTTGAGCTAGATCTAATCTAACTCGCCCACCCAGTGCTGCCCTTGCACTTGTGGTGTTCTGGACAAGATTTCATAATGGTGCTCAGAATAAACAAGCTAGCCGGTTTAAATCATGAAGATAAAGATGATGGTAGAACATGTTTTTATTCCAAACTATGCGCAGTGTCTGACTTTGCGTTATGTGCAGTGAATGATCGGGTGCATGTGTCCAGACTTCAGTCATTCTTTCCAAGAAAAAGTCACCAAAAGGCAGTGTCAGTTTAAGACCATGTTCAGGTCAAACAGTGCATGTTGAGCTGCATGTTGCTGCAAAATTGTATACTTTTTCTAAGTCATCCAGCAGTAATAGAAACTTTTTTGAATTCGATGAACAGTGAAAAACTGATAGTATCATCAATGTAAAATTTGAATTTCTCTTCTTACATTTGAAAGATATAGGCCTTTCTTTAAAAGTTTTCGATTTCACTTTAATAATGGTGCAGGAATCCCAGTTGTTATTTGGATAAAATCAAAAAATTGAAAATAAAGTTCTCACTGATCTGTTTCTACAGGACTAAGTGAACTGGACATTATGTTATAGCTTAACTTTGTCAGCATGTGGGCTGCATGACGTGGAGCCACAATAGGATTTAATAGGTTTTCTTGAAGACGCTGTCAGATTATTTCTATTTGAAGTCCGAGACGTTGCCACAAAGAGTCTGATCTGCATCGAACAACATTTAAATGGCACAGCGATAACACGTCCATGGCAGAAAACGCAGCTTTGAAAAATTGCTTTGTGTGAAAAAAAATACTGGCATTTCTTATTTAGGAGCCAGAGAGAAGTGTGGTGTATTTGGAGAGCTGAGATGTGGGACATCTGAGTGACAAGAGCTTCAACATTTTCTCGGATACAGCATGTACAGTAGTATATAGGCAGCAGTGGAGCCGATTATGACCAGCGCTATAGATAATGAGTGGTTTCCATTGTGGAGGTTACATAGACTGAGCAGGTGCTGAATGGTTGCTGAGAGGAAAGAAAGATGAGTGAGAGACAGTACATTTGTGCTTAGAGATTCTGCATAATTCAAACTTTTTGCACACATAAGCTCAGATTCCATGTTTCTTGGTCCAATTCTCACTGCATGCTGCCATATACACTAACTGTGGTGAAGACTTGGTTGTTTTAGATTCTTGAAGATGATAAAAGTTCTAGATGGTGGGCAAGAGCCATGTCATTCCCCAATTTGAGGCATTTTTCAATTTGAGTCAATCATCATTAGTTTGACTCTAGCCACGTTTCCAACTAAAATATTTCCTATTTATTTTGTGCATAAAGATTTCTCAGTTTGGAAAAAAAAAAAAAAAAAGACAGTTTGTTGATAAAACGTTTTTTACACTTAAGAGTGCTTTCGAGTGTGGAAACTTACTTTGCAAAGCTGCAATTAAATTATTTGATAATTAAGAGTCCAACCAGAGCAAATCAAAGAAGAAGAAACTTGGAAGTGTGCACCTGCAAACAAACTGTGTCTCTTGTTGCTTTTAGTTTTCATTCAGTCCAAATATTGTGCTCAGTAATCCTGATGACAACAAATGCATGGTGTTGCGCATACACACAAACGAATGAACATAGCACAGAGGAGGCGGGACATGCAACAGATAAACCAATGGCAGCTGCATCTAGAGCTAAGTATTCACCAATCACAGTGCTTCAACTTGTTTGTGGAACTGCTGTGAGGAAAAGAGAGACAAGACAAAAGAACCAAAATTGTCAAACATTAAATGTGAAAAAGGCTTGTGATATTTATGAGTTCCAAATGATCAGAGTCAAGTCCAAGTCCCTAAGGCCAGAGCCAGGTCATGTTGAAGTCTCTAAACAGTATTTACTGTAAAGACTTTTGAACACTACACTGCGACAACTGACGGCATCTGGTGCATCTGTTTTGTAGCAGAAGTTCTTAAAGTGTAAAATAAAGAACATTTGTTTCACTATCTGTAAATAAATGGCAGAATCAAAGTGCGGGAGCATTAGCCTACGTACACCGTCTCCTCTCTTTACAGGCCTCAGTTTGTCATGATGGAGCAGCCTCTCCAGCACCCTTTGCTGCAGTGTAGGAGCACCTCAAGGTACAGTGCTTTCCACTTCCTGCTTCTGTACAGTGCAGACGTGTTCTGACTTCTCCCGTCTATTTCTTGCTTTTTCTTGCTTTGCTGTCTTGTTTTTTTTTGTTCCATCTGACTTTTCTTGGACACTATCTGCCTGCTGTTCTCCCAAAAATGAACATGGATTTGATTATCTGGTCTCTCAGTGCGATTGGCAACTTTTTTTACATCGAAAGAGGCGACGGGGGAGCCTGCCTTTTCAGACTGCTTATGGAGACACACGGACGCTTTTAACACCTGGAGGAAAACTTATAACATCAAGTCATGTGTTTCTGTGACTGTGTCTGGGAAGGATACTGATACTGATTATTTATTTGGATCTTGGATAGAGGAACACCTGCATTGACTCTGGGCTCTTTTTACTCTATCTGTAAATTTTACAAGACGGCTGCAAATCAACCCACGGGCTGTCTGGGTTTAAAAGAGCACTTTTGGAGCGTGAATGACCGACTAAAGGATTACACCAGAAAGTGGCACAGAAAAGACTGGTTTACATCTGGTTCAGTCCTGATATGGACTGAACCACTCTCAGACTCACACTTTCAGATACACTCCCGAAGGCCACTGGCACAGACTGTTCTGTAAACATCTTGGACTGTCCTGTTAACATCTTCGCCGTGGCCCCTCCCCTACCCGTCCCCTGTCTATGACGTCTGCCGCCTCTTTCCTTTCTTTCCCCGACCCACTCCTCACAAAAAATCCCATCACGTGACCACGTGTACTGTGTTTTGTTATGTGTTGTTATTTTTTGTTGTATACTTGCTTTGCATTTCATGTATGGAAGAGCGTGTGGCGGCGCGCAAAAGGTGCAGCGGCCCGGGGCTCACTCCAAACGTAATTTCGTTGTACTTTGTGACAATGACAATAAATCATTCTGTTCTGTTCTGTTCCGGTGCTGTTTACACTATACACATCCAACTTCCACCACAATTCTGAGGCCTGTCACATTGACAATTGAGTCAAAGTGGCCTGCATCAAAGAGGACAAGGAGGTGGAGTATAGACAGCTGGTGCGGGATTTTGTAAGCTGATCTAAGAAGAACCAGTTACAACTAAATGTCCAGAAATGTTCAGAAGGCAGCCCCCTCCCTCCCAACCCATCTTTATAGACGGTGAACAGGTGGTAAAAGTCACGTCTTATAAATACCTGGGAGTTGCACTGGATAACAAACTGGACTGGAACGAAAACACCACATTGCTCCACAGAAAGAGTCAGACCAGGATGTACTTCCGGTGAAGGTTGGCATCTTTTAACATCTGCACAAAGCTTTTCAATATGTTGTATCAGACAGTCATAGCAAATGCTCTGTTGTATGCTGTTGTGTGCTGGTGTAGCACGAGTAAGAAAAATATTAACCATCTGAACAAATTTTAAGAAGGCTGACTCTGTAGTGGGGCTAAAGCTGGCTCCAGTAGAGGATGTGGCAGAACAGCGAACACTGTCCAGATTCAGGGCGATCATGGACAATGTGTCTCACCCTCTGCATGAGACCTTTACACAGAGGAGGAGCCCGTTCAGCAGCAGACTGTTGTCCTGGCGTTCCTCCACGGACAGATTCAGAAAATCCTTTGTCCCTCGAGCCACAATGCACTCTCGCAGTACAAGGGCATTTTGATCCAGATAAACTGTAGAAGTTGATTTTAGGAAATGTTTTTAAATGTGTTTTAGGATATTTATTTATTTATTTATTTTATCTATCTATCAGAATGAATTGACTGTGTCTGTTTGGCATCTGATCATCAATTTCCTTCAGGATTAATAAAGTTTATATTTATCTCCAACGCACTAGTAAAGCACCTACTTCACAGAAAACAGCCAATGTAACAGGTTCTTAGTTACCACTAATGACCGATCTCATGTGACCACTACAAATCTGGAGTTTCATCATTGTAGCTGTTTCACCTTTATAATCGAGCATATAAAGGAAACTCACGCAGCTTTTGATCACGTGACGCACACACTGTGTCTGCTCGCTGCTACGTTCCACAAGTCTGTGTCGTTTCTGTTCTTCCTGCGACATGATGCAACTGTGGGACAAATAATCGTTGTAAAATATCCTTTTGTCTGCAGGTCGTGCTGTTTTTGACACATCTAAAAACTGCGAACGATTTAAAACTCCTTTAGTGAGCAGCCGGCCCAACTAACTGTAAATTAAACAGAACAGCTCTATTTAAAATGTAAAAATGGACAGACAAAGGGGCTTAGTTCATCTTTAAATTAAGAAAAATGCTGTTTAATAAAACTTTATGTGAATAAACTTTGTTCAAACTGAATTGTTTCTGACAAAGTGCTTGTCATATTTCAACTAGCTACAAACAAAGAAGCATTGTTCAGCAGTCTCACACAATCTTGAGATATTATCCATATTTTTTGACAGATGAAATGACCAAACACACAAACAACAAGTGCCACTTGAAACTTTTGCAGCGCCTATATTCCATTCGATAGTGGGTGTTCTCGCTTGCTGTGGTATTCGGGGGTTGTGATCCTTTAACGTGCCCACAGACAGTATAAAAGAGACAATCCCGCTATGAGTGCACTCAGGCTGCACAGTCAGAAGTGTCTCGGCTCCACAATAGTCTGAGTCATGGTTTGGCCAGTGTGAGGAGGACATGGCACAAAAGGGTTTCAGACTCGGAGAGGATACAGCCAAATTTCATCTGTTCACAGTCTGTCTGTTGAAGGCTGATAAAATCGGATCATATTGCGGCGAAATATGAGAATAATAAAACTGTCGTCGGGCACTCTCTTTCTGATTCAAAGTCGGTATCGAACTCTCAAGTGCATGGACAGAACGAACCTACTTAATCATGACCTTTGAGAGCAGTTCTATTTTACAACATGTCACACGAGAACATAGGTTTTGCACCAACTCTGGTGATTATATCTCTTTCTCTTTATTAACTGAATGTAGAGCAAAAATACATGCACTTATCTATTCTTTCTAAATAAGTCACAGAGGGATTCACTGGACTGAAAATTGGAAGCGGCAATAATTTGAGTGATGTTCTGTGCTTATTTACACATCGAAAATCACTGGAATATAAAATAATACACTTTTAGGATTGTTCATTGGAAGCACAATTCAGTAAATATAGTGACTTGGTAGTGGTGGGTAATATCAGGATAAAAAACATATTGTGAGCTGTTTCATTTTTTGTACTTTTGTTTAACCAGGTACTGTATGTCCTACTAAGATTGGAATTCAATTTTCAGAGGTGTCCTGGGGGAGGTAAGAGGCATATTGTTAAAGGTTAATCACGTTTTTGTCGTAGGGAAAACGGGAGCAGATGGAATAAACCTGCATAGAATAACTCTCAAACACACACTGTATAACGCGCAGGTCGTCTGGGGTCGAAACCAGGACCTTCCTGCAAAAAACCTGGAACACTAACCTCTGCGCCACCATCTTGCTACTCAGTTACTACGTCAGGTATCGCAAAAACGCTTCCCAAACAACAGGAAGTACAATCGTCTGATCAGTGATCAAAGATGTAGAGGTGTACTGGCCAGAACCATGCAACCGGAGTTGAGACTTAGATATGTTCTCTATCTTTGACCGTGTGTTTAATATTAACTTAGAAATGGATTTATTTTGTACCTTTAATTGTAAAATCTCGCTAACGATTATGATTGTCAATATTCATAGCTTTTTTATGGTCGTCTAATCATCTTGCAGTCCTACTAGAAAACATTTACATTAAACCATAAGGTCTCCATGGAGACAAACAAAAAAATATAAAGATCAAGCACCCTACATGCTAAAGATAAAAATAAAATTGGAACCCAGTCAAATCAACCATTCTAGAATCAGTTTTGACTCAAAAAAAAAAAAAAAAAAAAAAAAAATTTCTAATGTCTTTCTGTTTCTTATATCTACCAATGAAATTTAGGCAGACCTTAAACCCTAATATTCTTTTGTCTACAGTTTCTTCTCACTTAAAACAAGAGTCCATCAGACACCAAAGGCTAAAACTACAACCTCAGCTTCACAAAGATCGTTGATTTTAGTTTTCATCCATTAATTCACCTTTAGTTCATCCAAATTTAATGTTTATTATTGAGACTAATTAAGATACCCACTCACCAGAAAAAGTTACCTAGTGCACCTTTCATCTTCACCACAATCACTCTAGGTTCATATTCCTGTTTAAAACCAATCCACAGTGTGTACTTTACAAAACTTTGAGCGCTGACGATGAATTTCTTCCAAACGCACAGCCCTCGCCGTAATCCTCTTTCCTGAGCTGTGTGCAGGAAGTGTCGGTGCACAAACAATGGTAAACAGCCTGTTCTGTGGAGCTGCAGTGTGGTGCGTCTAACCCTGGGCTAACTTTAGCTGCTTCTTATTAAGGTGTATCGCCCTGGATCAAAGATATGAGCCTTTATCAGCTCTTTCATCTGCGCGGAGGACTTCTGACAGCCTTCCTCCGGGGGGCCCCACTGAGCTCACCTCCTCCACACTTCCTCACCCTCGGAGAAAACAGATCCAGCAGCATTTGTTGTTTGTTTTGCCAAATGTCTTTCAAACTTAGGCGCCTCAAGTGTCTTCTGTGGGATAAGAGGGGATGTGAGTTCACCTTTGCGCTACAAATACAGTATGGTGTAGTTGACAGAAGTGTTTTTGTTGATGAAAGCGAGTTTAACCTGTAAACTGATAAATGAAAACCACAGATTAACTTACACATATTATGTAAAATCTATTTTTTGACCATATTACAGCAGTGCTCTCACATAATTAGTTTATTGAAAGTTGTATTTGGATGGATACAGTAGGCTTCAGAGAGAATGTCCAGACCGTGGAGGAAATGTGAACACTGCAATTTTAATAGAGAACAACAGCTTTATCAATCACTGCTAATAACTACAAACTGCAAAAATATATTGTGGGGCTTTGTGGTGCCCCCAGGAGGAAGGCTGTCAGAAGTCCTCCGCACAGATGAAAGAGAAAAATAACGTAAACATAGCCAGCAATGCTAATATAACAGTTGCTGCAAGCTAAATGCTAACGTGTAGCAAGTGCGGGCTAGCCTTTTTAAATATAGAGTTATTTTCGGTCCACGTCACTTTCTGCCCTATTGTGAATGCACTATGCAGAAAGCGCTCTTCTCTGTCTGCCTAGCTGGGGAAACTTCTTTGAATAAAACAACAAAACGGGACAAGACCTAGCTGTTTGGATCAGGTATGAACCAGTCTGACAGACGTCTGTCTCCTGTAGCTTGAGCCAGTGTTTTTTCTCACCGTTTTTTTGAATTCATTCTCAAATGTTGACTTAGCAGCATAACTTGTTTTCACACAGCGCTAAACTCTTGTAGTTAGCTGACAACGGACCTTTTTCGACTTTCCACTGCATCTATGTGCGGTGGCGTGTGCGCGCATTGCCCGTGTTGATAAACAAAAAATCCCTTTATCGCCTATTTGTCCCTCTTTCAAATGTCAGTGGGCATGATTGACAAATAATAAGCCAATCAGAGACAAGCATCATCTCCTGTATGAAAACCAATATGGCTGCTTACAACAAAAAAACAACAACAAAAAGACCCTCGCGTATTTCTGAATTAATGAACAAAGCAAAAACAATTTTAACATTGAGTGTAGTTAGATTTTAGTCTCAATGACACACGACCAATCAGTTCCTTGTTTCAGGTGAGTCATCTGATTGCCCGGTATGTTGTGGAGTAGATCTGAAACACATGGCGGGGAATAGTAACCAGATCCACTCTTTGCAGTTTGTTGAAGGTGAGCGATGGATCTCAGACAAGGTGCCGGCTGCCATACTTTCAGACCTATAGAATATTTTGGTTACTTTACTCTTTTTAAATTTGTTGTGACTCAAGTTAAATTAGTTGCGCTAAACTTCATTTGCCAAAAAGTGTCTTAAAAGTAAAAAAAAATTTAGATTACCGTTGCCTTAGCAAGAGACTTTGCCCCATGCTTTCCTCCACAGCAGGTCACACCCCCTAATAAAACGTGTTTTACAACGAACAAAAAGAATTATTGTTCTGCATATGTCATAGTTTCTCCCTAAATACATTGACAAACCAAAATAAGCTTCCTTTAAGTTTTGGATTCTTGCATAGTTTTCGTTGTGACTTTCCAATGCATCGTGTTGGCTCCACAACAATCTGAAATTTCCCTCTTCCCGTGAACGCTGATGACATCGATTCAAAAACCAAAACACTGTGACATGAAATGATTTTGGGGGGCTCATATTACAGGTGCTTAAATTGCTTCTGCCGCCGGCTATTTCCAGGTAATGAGTGCAAATGAATTGAAAAATGTAGATGGACTGGAAGCTCGGCAGCAGAAATTGATTCGGCCGTGGCTGACACAAACAAGGAGGAGGGCGGACAGACTTGGGACGGGGCGACTCCAAATGGGACCAACATTGTGAACGACCCCCGCGACCTCTCCACCGTGGATTACACTTCCTGTTCTGCCTCAGTGCATTCTGGGACATTGTTCTGAGCGGTGAAGGATGTGCTCGATGTGGTGAAGGTACAAAGGCCAAGAGACAAGCCAATGTATCGCAGGAAACTTTTACTTGTAAACTTTACTTTCAGTGTAGCCTACATGCAAAATAAATGATTAACCTACACAATTCTTAACAGACATTTTTATAGTTTGCTTAAGGAGCCCACCATGTGCCTTTTTTGATTATTTAGGAGTCCTTTCTTTGCTTGAATATGATCAAGTTTTGTCTGGAAATCTACATTTCTTTGCAAGAAAATGTATTTGACCAAAAGCTACATCAAATTGTATTCATACTGCAAAGCACAAAAGGGCATGTACGCCACTTTTAACAACAACCTGTCCAGGGACTTGTGAGTATTTAAAATCATGTGTTTATATTATTATTTTCAAGTTCTGTGCCTGCTCACTGATTTCAGTATGATAATGATTGACATGCAGGTGGTCTGTCCCCAGGAGAGGTTGTTGTGGTCTGGTCGTCTGAAGCCTTGTAGGGCAAAGCTGTTGGGGGTTGACGCAGGGCTATATACGTATAAATATATATATATTTGGTTACTTGTATACCTCAGAGACCATCAGACTGAGATGCAGGACATGCTACCATCCGGCTGAGCCTGAAACGACCTGCTGAAATGCTTAATAAAAATCTTTGAGCACTATTTTGTGTCGTAAGTCATTGCCACTGCCCTCGATGTCTGAATCTCACAGACTCCAGGTGGAAATTAGCAGCTTTGCTATAACCTGGCACAAACATCTTTCCTCTTTTGTGTAGGATAATGTTTTTTTGTGCACTCTTTCTGATAAATAAACAAATAAACTAAACTAAAGGAACACTCTTCCAACGACAATAATTGTAGAAGGAAATATAGAAAGTATTCTTACATCTTTTTAACACATAAATGAGTTAAGAGGTTTTTACTTCACAGATTGTACAGTTTCATTTCAAATAATTGTCCAGATTAGTGTTGTTAGATAAAAGTACATATTTTAAAGTGTGTGTGTTTATTCCTGTATGAAAATGAGATTTTAGTAGAACAGTTAAATTTGGGTTTATTACACATGTACACGTATATGTGAGAAATGTAAATTATTGGCCCATTATATCTGTAATGTAAGATCATTTTTAACCCTCTGGGCGCCACCATCGCAATATTGCGACACGTAACTTAACCGGAGAAAACGGCCTGTCTCTCTTGTTAAAATCAAAAACACTGTTTCTACATGCTTCCAGTAGATGGCTGACATCCAGAGCTTTCTTTTAAGCCCAAATTACCATAGGTTCCTATTGTACAAATTCCAGAGAGGGCGTGTCGAAGACGCTGCTTTTTATGTGAGAAGTGAGTGAAGTGAAGCGAGGGGAGACGATGCGAGGGAGCGCGAGTCTGGCTTTTTTGCGATGCGAATCTGGCGAAAACGTCCACTAGAACGGAGGTTTGAGCCTGATACTGGTAGATTCACGTTGTGAGGAAGATGATTATGTTCTCAGACGATGAGAGCGGGAGTGAGAGTGTGAATCGGTACGCTGATCTCAGCTGCGGTAGTCCAGCGGCAGCCGCTCCGGGCGCTCCACTTGGAGGGACAAATAACAGCGTTTACTGTTCCCAAACAAACTTTTCCTGTTACAAAACACGTGTAGGACATGGGGCAAGGATAGTATGTAGGTTCTAGTAAGAGGAGGAGGGTGAATACGGAGGTTAAAACCACCGACGTGCGCGCCGATCTTCACCCGGGCATGAGTGTGTGGAGGCGGGGGAGAGCGGCAGGACGCAGCGGCGGAGTTAGCAGGGGGAAGAGGGGGGAGGGAGTTTACTCTTATTGGTGCTATTTCTAATTCATTATTCTTCTAAAAAAATGAAAAAAAAATAAATAATAAAAGATGTCTATCTCCCTCTTTTTACTCTCAAAAAACAATCTTATTCAGCCGTCTGAAAAACATACAATAATAAGGGCCTAACATAAATAATATTCTACATATATACAATATATTACCATATTTATAATCTTTGAATAATACCTAACACTTTTCCAATTTATAGTAGAGCTCTATCTTAAAGTATATTTAAGCCACAGCCGTTTGAATGTTAAAGAGTAAAAACCCCATTTCCACTGAAAAAAACCTTGGCGCCCAAAGGGTTAAAGACCCCAGGAAGAATAGACTGCACAAACGGGGAACCAAAATAAACAATAAACATAAACTAAAATCCCAGCGATATATTAATAGATTGGTCGTGCATTCAAAAATGTAATGTCATAACACCAGATGATGATCCTATTAATAACAATCAATCATATAAAAGGTTAATACACATTTTCAATTTGGTGATTAGTATTATTAACTAAATCTATTCATTTTTTATAGCTTATTTTAAAATAAAAGCTGGATTTAAAGAATATTAACTATAGCTGCGCTCCATCTATTTGAAATATGTTTGGCCTGTAGAAAGTTGTGATGTCACATGAATACCACTTGTTTTACCTTGGCAGTACTTTTTCATCTCCAACATAGAATCACATCACAGAATTCTAAGTTTCATTTGACTTTAATCATGCGATACTGGCTTAAATTAGTATAAACAGCTCATAAGTATTAACAATCTGCGATTTTTTATTTCATTTTATTTATTTAATATTATTGTTAATTATTTATTTTATTATTATATTTTTTAACAAATGAAACACACAGACAGGAAACCCTCAGAGTCTTCAGTGGGCCAAAGTGGGTCTAACTAACATGAAGATGTTTGTTTAGTGGCTATCCCAAGCAACTTTGGTGTCTGTACTGTATATTGGAAAACGTATACTGAAAAAGGCGTAAATACAGAATGAACCACTCAATCCTTAACTTTAAGGTTGTTGAGAGAATTTTCAAAGAAAAGACAAGCGCTGGCCATTTTCACTCTGCATGTGTTTCACTGTTTGACCAATGAGTTAAGAACATAGAGGTTGACTGACAGGCCACTAGAAAACAAGGCAGTCTTGTTTTCCATTGGCGAACATTATCTTGGCCCCACCATGTTCACACTTTATGTATTCTTATTATTCTTTTTCTGTTTATTTTAACTACAAGACTGTTTCAAATCTGCTCAACTATTTTCAACCAAGTTTGACTACAAACATTTTTCTTTCATATTCCATACAACTTTTAAACAGTGACAATCTACCACTCACTTGGTACATCGCTAAGCTTTTACGTTCAGCCATACTTTGCTCTGTTGTCCTAATTTGAATATATTTTCTTGTTGTTGCGTTAACACTCTAATATACCCAACAGACCCAATACTGAAATAAAGAATAGAATGATTAATTATCCTGTCTCTTATTTCCTGCTGATGTTTATGCTTTATGTCCCAGTCTCATTTGTTATGTATGAGTCAGACATGGGCAGTAAATTGTTGTCATATTTCTTCTATTTTGTCCAAAGTGACGCACGGAAATTTAATCCATCCTTTGGGCATGAAAAGTAATAATGTCTTGGTGTTTGCAGCAAATATACAAATATGCAATTTCCAAAAAGATTACAGAAACTGATCATAGTTCAAATAGATGTTAGTATTGAAAAGGATTAAGAACAAGAACACATTATATTGAAATAGACATAGTTATTAGTATGGTTAAAAATATACACTTATCACGTATTAAAGCAGAACTAAGTAACATTTTACCTTGTTAAATGTTCCTCTAAGCCTACGTGATGATGGTTACATATGTATTTTGGGCCTTTGAAGCATGTGTCGGCTCTTTCAGCTGCGTCCCACATCAAGTACAGCAAATGCAACTTGACTGTGTTGCCACCGTGCCGACCCGAATTTCTGTCTTGAGAAACTCTGGCTCTTTGTTTTTATATTTAGCAGTGTAAAATGTGCTAACACGTGTTTCCGCTGCCCTATTCCAACCCTAAAGTTACGCAAAAATGAAAAAATAAATAAATAATGATAAGTTTCGTTTCAGTTTGGCTAGCTCAATTACACAAGTGAGCAGTAGGGGAGCACTACCGCTGAAGTTGCTTAGTTCTGCTTTAAAGGTCAAAAGCAATCACAATCTTCACTTAACGGTAAATATACACGCTCTTCAAGACAGAAAGTAGTTTTGAAACTTGGAAATTGCAAATAGTAAATGAATGCTGGATACACTGAAATAGATTTGTCCTTTTTCAAACTTTAGAGGGACCAAAATACACAAGTTAAGCTGGCGGCGAAGTGACAAACTTCTGAGCTGCCTCAAATATGCTTTAAAATACAAATCGTTCAGCAACAGCTCGACTATAAATGGGATTTTTTATTTTTATATGTAAAAGACTTGGCAGGCTTTAACAACACTGTCTCAATCCTTTGGCTTTTTAGCAAACAAAGTGCTGCTTTTCTAGTATCCCTCGGTTTATGTCTGTTTTAAATGTCACAGTAAAATGTGAGCTGCATCTTATTAAGCATTTATGTGAAAGTGTAAGAGCAGTCAGAGACCGAGGATGTTTGGTTTGGGCCAAAGAATCTCATCTCTGCTGTTTGCAGATGATGTTGTCCTGCTGACTTCATTAAACCAGGACCTGCAACACGCACTAGGATAATCTACAGGGATCAAAATAAGCTCCTCCAAATCAGAGACCAAGGTTCTTAACTGGAAAAAGATTTTTTGCAATCTCCAGGTGAGTGGAGAATCATGTCCCAAGGGGAATTTTGGGGTCTTGTTCATGAGTGACGGAAGGATGGAGCGTGAGATTGACAGATGGGTCGGTGCAGCGTCAGCAGTGATGTGGTCGCTGTATCGGACTGTTGTGGTGAAGAAGGAGCCGAGTCAAAAGGTAAAGCTCTTGATTGACGGTCAGTCGTTCCAACCATCACTTCTGGTCATGAGCTTTGTGTAAGGACTGAAAGAACAAGATCACAAATACAGGCAGTCCACTCCACTGGGTGGCTGAGAGCCCCCTGAGAGATAAAGCAAGCAACTCAGCCACAGAAAAGGAACTTTGAGTACAGTTGCTGCTCCTCCACTTGGAGAGGAACCAGTTGAGGGAGCTTAGGCATCTGTTTTTCATGCCCCCTGAAGGTATTATGGCCATGTCCCACTGGGAGGAGCCAGATTCAGGACCCCATTGAAGTTACTTCAGTGTTTGGAACAAAAACAAAGACAAATCACACTGCTCTCTCTCAATTCCTTCAGCTCTGTATGAAATGTAGTTGTAAGCGGATTTTGAACATTTAGATTTTAGTAAATAGCTGGTGGGAATAAACTTTTAGCTTGGTGAGTTGTTCTGCATTTGTTCAAGCGATATCTGAGAACAGAAGCTTGAATACAGTTTTATCTGGGTGAATGTGGTTGTGAATGACTCTGAGAGCTCCATTTAAAAGTCTGCATGTGCAAAGAGTCTCAAAAAAAGAACACATTCACTGTTTTTTACCTGAGAGAGGACCACATTGTTTAAAGATTTCCAATCTTTGGTTGTATTATTTCCAAACCAGTTATACTCCAAACAAGAAATCTTTCATTGTTTCAGCAAAAAAGTTCAAAATAAGTTTTTGTAAAAGATTGTTCAGTGATGATTGTATAAGCAGATGGTGAGCAAGAAAATAGTCTATATCTAAGTAGTTTAAGTAATTCACACATTTCACCATTTTTGTAAAAAAAAAAAACAACTGCAAGTAATATCATTTAGCTGCAATATTATTAAATTATTGCCTGTATAATGTATGATGTCATCGCACAAATCTATTCTTTAAGTTTCATCAGAGAAATCATTGTTTTTGTTCCAACCCTTTGTGTGTTCACTGACCAGTCCATTTAGAGCTTCAAAGTTTGTTGTGTCTTGCACTTCATAAATCTATGTTTCCATTTCGACTGAAGTAAATTCACAAAGTGAACTGCCCGGAGCAACAATTCTCACTTTTGCTTAGAGTTAAATTGAAAGATCTGTGTATGACTACTTTCCCTATAACACACATTGTTACAAATCAATTTGAGCCTCATCTGAGCGAGATTCGTCCAGCCTTAATCTGACAGCCTATTACAGCCGAGTAAGAGCAGGGATCCATTTTGGCAGAGCACTCAAAGAAAGCTTTTGTGATTCAAATATGTCTCTTTTGGGGCATAAGCACACTGTCTGGTCCCTCCGACATTTTAATAAAACATTTCACAGGAGTTATTACTTCTAGCTTCACTTTATTGAAATGAAATGACTTGTGTGAGATGTAGCCAACACCAAACCTATTCAGGGCACATCATTTCAATCTCTTTTTGATTGTATTGCATTTAGACAGAAAGCATTCGAAGTATAAAGCCGACATTGTTCATTTTGTATAACTGAGTAAAGAATAAGCAGAATGAGAAATCACATAAGTTTAAAAATATGCCCAATAAAAACATCTGCATTAGATTTGATTACTTTGTCTAGTGTTGTTACAGTTTATGGGTTATTCTCTCATTTGAGATTATAAAACTACATTGACTCGCAGACTCATCAAACAGCTCCGCGCTCCTCTGACCCCCGACAATCCGATGATGGTGCCGCTCTACCCTTAAAATGGCACTAACGCCCATGTTTGCGCTGCATTTCCCGGACTACAACTGTTGTGTTGGCCGCAGTACATATGTAACACCCGATAACGAGCGTCAGTGACTGGTTAATGCGAAAAAGAACCCGCTTACCATAGAATAAACAAGCTCTAATGCTGAGATGTGAGACATTTCCCAGTGAAATGAAACCGGCTGATACATAAGGTTAAACAGGAAGTGCACTGCCAGCAAAAATGGGCAGGGCAGAATAAGGTGAATAGCCTGTTTTCCGTGGATCCTCACACAAGTGTTGTTTGTTTGCTGCAAGATTTGTGTGCATTGAGAAGTCTTCTCTTTCTGATCAAACGGGTCAGATCTGTGTGGAATATGTTACAAACCAAGGAATTCGGCTGTCAGTTTCAGAAAACTAGACAACATTTGAAAAGCTTAATTTCCAATACTAGTCTTTATTTTATTGTGTTTTATTACAAGATTTGACCAAGTTTACATTAAGAAATGATATCATGTTTATCTGACTCAAAAGTTAGATTTATTTGCTGTGTGATAACCTACTAAACAACCAAAATACAAAACAGTCTCACTTTCACAGAAGTACAGATACTTCTGCGCGTCTGTTTTACAGTGTAGAAAACCGAGGAAGGAGGAAAATGATGAAATCCACAGAAAATGTTGGTTCTGCTTTTTTTCAAGGCAGAGATGAATAAATGTTTGGATTAGTATCTGCCGTGTTGACTTGCTGACCAAAAACCACCATTCTCACAAACAGAGGTCCCACACAGAGCCCAGGCTGCAGGCTGAACAAAACACATGAGACCACTGCAGGCTGAACACACAAGAGGTGCACTTTACAACTTCTCACACCGACCAGCTGAAGTTGATCATTTTTGTTTCTTCCTACAAACAAAAAGTCAAGCTTACAGGTGCAACATGGGGCTTTTCTTCTTTTCTTCTCATTTCCACCTGCAGATGCTGTTTCTTCACCAGGCTTTTATTCAGTTTGACTTTACTAAAAGTTTTAAAGTGTGCATGATTGATTTTTAGTAATTTTCTTATTTTAACATTATTTTGAAAATCAATACTTGTAGTCAATATAAATGGTAGTTTTACATGATTTAAGAAAGTAAAGCAGAGTTCTAAACCAATGACATCACACTAGAGCAGGGCGCTCCAACCTTTTTTGCAGGAGAGCTTTTTACTTTTGCAGAAGAAAACTGGTGATGAACTACCACTTTAAATGACTGTGGTTGA
The DNA here is from genome assembly GCA_038363315.1 of Mugilogobius chulae. NCBI lineage: Eukaryota > Metazoa > Chordata > Actinopteri > Gobiiformes > Gobiidae > Mugilogobius > Mugilogobius chulae. The sequence goes on from CM076407.1 coordinate 39,336,758, forward strand.
GGTATTTGAGGCACATTTAGATGCCTATATGATCATTTATAATATTGTGACTCTAGACTAATCAGAAACACATTTTTTATGACTTTGTAAACATGAATAGGGAGTACACTTTTAATCCTTGAAAAACTTAACTGGGATGAAATGTGTAAAATGTACCAAACTCTTAGATAGAATGATATTGACTTTGTTTTTGTGAAATGACAAGTTCAAGGAAGGCGTTCAAACTTAAAAAAGGCATGTGTAGAAAATGTTTTGTTTGCACACTTTTAACCTCATTATTGTGAATATCAATCAAAAGTTATTGAAGTGACAAAACTGACTAGTGACTGTGGCTACCTGGGTTTAGCTTGAGTGTGACGTGTGCTCAAATAAAACAATGTCAAGACTTACATGTAGGTTTGATGGTGATTTCTTTGTTGAGTCCAGAGATTATATTGTTGTTCATGATTGTTGGTATCCACAAGTTTGAATCCACAAAAACCTTAAAGCACAGTCAAAAAACTGTAAGCCTTGAAGCCAGGCAGCCTCCACAATGGTTTTCCACACCCAGTGCCCCTATAGTTCCCCCAGGTGCTAAAAAACAGAAGCTCCATCCCAAATTTAAAAATTCAATTTAGCTTGTTAAAAACACAAGTTGAATAAATAAACAATTATCAATTAGAATTATCCAAAATCAAATTAGAATTATCCAAATCCAAACTAATTGAAACCCACTAAAGTAAAAAATATAAATAGCCCCTTCCAGTATTTTCGAGAAAAAATCTATTTTAGTAAATAGAGCTTCCAAGAGTCCAAAGTGTTTTTCTTAAGCAGAACTGTTGCTCCATAACGTCTACATTAACCCAAACAGCCCGTTTGTTTTTAGGACTGGTGTAACACTGCTCATTTGTGGCTTTACCCAGAACGTAAAGTTTTACTGATAAAAATTCTCTCCTGGATCTCGGCAGTCATGTTTTACTTCTTGGGCAGGACACAGTGAGCAGTGACCATTATAACACCGCAGGCCTGGGCACAGCAGCAGAATCACTTAGACTGGACCTATACATATTTGACCAACACAAGATTCATGTGCACTGCAATGGATTACATTCTACAAATGTGACTTCAGAATGAAACTAAAGTATTTTATTTACCACTGAAATACTGACAATAACATACCAAACAAAACTGACTTTGATCATTTCAAGCTCCATTTGAGTTTGAGACCTCTAACATAGAGTGTAGAAATGACACGAGTCTTTGCAGTGAGACACAAGGGTTTGGAACAGTTTTGACCTGAAACTTGCTAAATGGCTTCTTTTGCATTCAAATTACTCAGAACAATATATGCAAACACCTTACATCCAAATAAATAAATACATAAATAAAGTATTAGAGTTTAGCTTCACTTTAAATATAAGGGTGTTTAACTAAGCTCACTCCCAATTCAAAGTAAGCTGTTTTGAACCTTTGAAATATAAACAAATGGCTGAAGTCTCTGTAGTTTTGGTCTCAGATGTCTGACTTACTTTAATTAAAAATGATCACACACTTGCATAAAGGAAAATCTGATTTCAAAGCCCACCTACATTTTCTTTGGTAAATACAAGAAATCAATTTTTGTCCCTCATTCAACTTTGCTTTGATTATGTTCAGTTGAAATACAAATTGTAGAAACTTGACACTAGAAAATCCAAACTGATTTCTCATGAACCTTGTAGGCCTTCCCCTCTGCAACAATTTCTCCTTTGGAGAATAATTCTAAAATATATTGCATTTGTCTTGAGCAGCACTTTTGGATTTTTCCTTGACAGAGTTCTGCCAAGAGACCTGGTAGCAAACCTTTCCCAAAGCTCTAAACCCAAATCTTTTCTTTCACAGATTGCTGAAAAAACATTATGAAAAGTAAAAATGTGCTAGCGCAGCCACCAATGCAAAGAGATGGTTGTAAGACAAAACTGGGTTGGGTAGAAAGAAAGCAAAAATGTATCTGCTGTCCAAATCCAAACTTCACTAAATGATCAAACTGGAGAAAAATAGTCAATCTGCAATTTAATCTTGTTTTTGTGATTTAGTTTTCCCTGCCCTGTTCATGCCTGTTGTAACCTCACCTGACCTGAGAAAAGTGCCTTGGATAAGTAGGCCGACAACACCCCCACGGCTTAATTGTGTGAAATAAAATGTTATTGCGGCATACAGCACTTTTAACGGCTCTGCCTTCTTCTCATCTAACACTTTTGAGAATTAGCAGATGGCGAGGCACTGCTAAAAACCTGCCCTGAAGTTGTGTGATTTAGATTTAGACCTAATGCACTTTCCTCTTGGCAAGGAGAGTCGTGCGGAGCAGAGGTGGGCCATTATAGATCATGCGTAACAAGGAGGCTGAGGGTTTTGATTTGAGAAAGGCTCAGTACATCACTCCCAACTTCACACCGTAGGATTGAATGAGAGAATGTCTGTCTAACAGCAGCCAAATGACTGCAAAAGGCTAATAACACAGCGTAATTCATTCAAAGTGTGCTTAAGGGAATGTCTGGCTATCACGGACAAGTCGTATAAGGAGGGGTCTTGCAGAAAAAGATTTGCTGATGCAACATTTCTACAAAAGAAATATAAAGAACTTAGTGATCCTTTGCAAAAACGTATTTTTGGAACATAATGATATTTAAAAGAGACTCCAACATAAACCGTGGGAATAATCAAAGCATATCGTGGCCTGGATAATTTCTTGCAATGCAGTCAAACACAGCTGGTTCATGCAAATATACTGGCCCTGCTCCAAGACATTCTAGTTTGGAATGGGATAAGTGTCTACTTTTCCTTCTCTCTTTTCCTCCTCAACTGAGGTAAGTCCTTACTGAAGGTTGCTTCACTGTTAAGCAGAAGTTCCTTTATTGGAGCATTCAGTGATTTGCTTTTAGATGCACTTTCCTATAGACTAAAAAGACACCCCCACTACTGACACGCATGCATTAATTCAATTTAAAAATAACATAATATAGACTCTTAAAGGGAACTTGTACTCAATGGGCCATTATAACAATAACATAAAGTGTAACCAGACAGTAAACCCTTTTAAAGCACCAAAATAGTATTTCTGCACCAAGCTATTTCAGCCTCTCTGTATTCAGTTTCACATTCAAAAGATGCAAAAGCTTGAAAAAATACCAAATGTAACTATGTGCCAGTGTTTTTTTTTTTTTTTACTCTTTAAAGTAAATTTTATGCTGATATAATATTGTAATTGATGCATTCCTGCCTTTAAACATGTATCTTTAGTGTGGCTATACAAAATTGCCTTCTCTAACAATACAGGAAGTATTAGTTTTGATTGCAATGATAAGACACTCATTCCTGCTCTTTCAAACAGTCTTCACAGCTTAATACTCACCATGACGTTCCGTCCCAACAGCTTTGAGACAGTCGATCCAGATTGATAATGTGTAGAACTCATTCAGAGTGATACAGATATCAGTCTGAAGTGAGCCAAGCTAAAATGTGGCAGCTCCTTCATGGGAATAGCGCGAAGGACAAGAGAGGAGGCGGTTTTGGAAAGGGCCTTATTAACTAGAGACAAAATGGCTGCCGGTGGAGTACGAGTCACGTGTCTGGCATGAACAAATGAAATCACTTTGCTGCTGTAACCATTATACCTCTGTGGCATCAGTGAAGGTAAATCATTTTTACCTTGAGTGTTGAACCCAATCATGATAATTAGCTTTTTCAACTGCTTTACTGTCCTGGGGTAATATGGTGAGTAATATGCAACCAAGTTACTTGCACCTTGAATTTTGTACAATGCTTAAAGCCAATATATAAGAAAAATGCAATCATATGAGCAGGTATGCTAGGTTGCTGGTTAAAGATACTATACTATAACAAACAGACGTAATACATTTTAAACATCCTACATCAGTCTACATGTTTTGCTCACTTACCTGATGCTTTCTCAGCCTCTGAATTGTTTATCGCATTGTGTTTCAAGCTTTTGACACAGCAATTAGAAGCAAGAAGTGTCTAACAACAATAACAGACAAACTCTCCAATGTTTCTTTTGCCAAAAATGGGTTTAGGCCTGAGGCTTGGAGTTGGTTAAGGTTAGGATTAGGATTGTGTTATCTTCATGAATAATAACACGTATTTACATTCACCATAGAAATGAACTGGAACAGAAACGCGTGAAATACACACGCAAAAAATAGAAATTGCGTTCATATGACATGCCGCTTCAAATAGTGTGGTATTGACACATATATCTGAGAGAACAGGCTTCATTTAGTTTAGATTTAGTCAGGACATTGTGGACTAATTTCCATATATATTTACTTATGTTTTTATTTATGTTTTTGTTTCAGTGTTACATTAATAAACATTAAATGTAAATGGATCAAAATTGCCAAAAGGCTAGTTTTCATTGGCAGTGCCTCTACCAGAGCATCATTAGCACCTTGTTAAATCAATAAACCAAGCTGAATCACATAGGTTAAAAATATCAGGCATTGTCCTTTAAATTATTGTACCTGATCTTTTATATAAAAAATAATTTAAAACCAGTTTGTGTACCCACCTGACTCAGACCTCTATAGTTCCAGATCCTCTGTAATCCTGCACAATTGGTCATATGTTTGATGTTTTATTTTCTAGACTTGGCAGCCTTATCTCAATCATCACCCAGCACTCATTTCACAGATCTATTTGATTTATCTCATCTATAAATATCTAATTGTGCATTTTTTGTTGTTTTGGTCAAGTGAAATAATCTTTTTGTTCACTCACATAGAATGCTTTTGTCCCTGATGCAACAAAACCAGAAATAGACTTCACCAAATATCATGAGTGCTTTATGGTAATACAACCTTTTCTCTTGCGCGAGATGAGTCACCATGTTCTAGACTGAAGAGCTGTGATCCTTCCATCGGGCCATCAGATGAACATAAAAACTCTACTTAAGTGTCAGTGAAAGAAGTGGTGTCCTGTGGAGACAAGAGGGGGACTGAGGACACTCAGATGACACTGTCTCACTCTGCAGAAACTGAGATGTACCCAATATACAAAATGATTTTTTTCTTTTCAGTTGCAGAAATCAGGAAAACTGGAATGGATTGTGCTACTCTAGGCACTGTCCTCTTTTAGCCGTGATGTTGGAACACACAACTTCAGAAATAGGACAGACCTCGTTCACAGTTGTGCAGTAGATGACTCAAAAAGTCTGCAGTGGTGAATATCTGACATACTTTAGTTTTTGTTGAAATAAAACATAACAATGGCAAAAGCAACATGGTGTTCTTCTGGCGTGTATTTTTCTTAGCAAAACTAGCTTAAGAAATCTTTTAAACATTAAAACTTCAAAATGTAGGGCAGTCCCTTTTTCTACTGTTCCTTAAAAAATCTCAAACTTTCAAAGTTGCAGAGTTAATGTACTATTTGAATGTGAAAGACTATGTCCTTCACTAAGACAAGAGCTACATTGCTTAGTTGGGAAGGGTTTAAGCTGATTTCAGCTAAATTAAATACATTATTTAACCTTTATTTAACTACATAGTTCACTGAATTTAAATTTGTAAATTAACTTCCAATCTAGCTTACCCATTTTAGTAACTTGAAGCCTAAACCCAAAGAAAATATCACGTGGCTTCAACCAAATTTGTAGTATTTTGTTTTTTGTAACATATAAATGTAAAAAAGAAGTGAAAATGTTTCTATTGTATGTTTTTGACATTCTGTTGTATATCTATGTTTTTTTTTTTTTTTTTTTTTTTCTGAAGACTTTGTTGTTTTTATGGTGAGGTTTAAGCAGAAGCAAGTTTGTGAAGAAAAGTCTGTCAAAGGGCATCAATTCAGGTGTAATCTCTAAAACTTGTTGTTAAAAGACAATTTATCTTCTCTTCTCATCTAAAAAAAACAAAACAAAAAAAACCCCAAAACCTTTTGTTATGTACTTTCAATGAAAGGTCATTTGAATGCTCTTTTATAATGAATTTTAACTTTACGGCAAGTGAAATCAAATAGTTTGTGAGATTAAACATGTTTCTCTGCTTAAGCACAATATTTTTTGGACCATGAGTTTGACGACTGTTTTCTTAAGTAGAAGTTGTGTTCATAAAAACTGTGAACAAAAGTGGTTCAGCTTTCATAAAGTAATTCTGGTGTAAAACTACTTAAACGAGAGAGAGATACAGTCTGTGGTTGCCTAGCAGCCTGGCGTTTATCACATTTCTTGTAAAAATAAAATGCTTTTTTAAATGTGATCTTTCACCAAGGCTTGGAAAGTGAATCTTTATTTATTTATTTTTTCTTAACACTGCTAACTGAGCTGTCTGAGATATTATTATGCAAACTCACTAACTTAACTCTTGTGTTTTATACATGTATTTTTAATATGACAATGCTAGTGGGGCAGAGTTATACAAAACACTGTCTCCACTTTGCAGAAAGAGGAAGATGCAAATACATAAATGCAGACATTTTTAAGGCTTAATTTATATTCATAGCGACAGCATCCCTTATGCAGATCAAAGTACCATTATCTGTAAGCAGAAAGAATACATTTTAGTTGTTACTGTCATACGGCATCAAATGACATCACTGCCTTCTAAATATCAGCAGTGAGTGACAAAATACATGAAAGTCAATGGTGAGAAAGGACTTTTTCTCATGTAACAGCTCAATAAAATAGGAAAAAGAGACTAGGACCTAAGAGAAAATATAACCAACTCAGGTGATTATTGAGTTTGTAAAAAGAGAGACATTGGGTAAACAATGGTAGAAAAACAGATAAACAGGAAGAGTTTAGCTTCTGTCACATTTATCACAAACTTTGGGATCACAAACAATCAAACTCAACCTTCTTCTCCTTAAAAGAAGTTTGTTTGGTGAGGACATTATTTATAAATCTGAAATGAGCAAACAAGCTATAGCTTTGCACAGTTGTCGTGACAACAGAAAACTATTGTCATTTTCCATTTTTGTAAAGTGGTTAGAGCTCTGGCTTAAGGAGATTCAAATTCGACGTCGGATCCCATCAAAATCTCACGATCTTTCTGGGTGGAGCTTGCAGGTTCTTCCCGTGGCTTCTCTCTACTCCAGCTTCCGCCCACCTCCAAAAAACATGAGTAGGCTGCTGTCCAGGGTGTTCCTCTTTTATAAAGCCAAAAATCATATGCTGCGCTCAGACCGGACAGCATTGAGCGTCTAATTTTGCTAATTTTTATGCAGAATATTTTCGAAGCTGACGCCCCAACAGGTATACTAAACAGTGGACAAGGACACTTTTTATGCCCCCAACTTGCTTCTTTGCGTTCCTGCTTTTTGCTTGCAAAAGTATTTTTTTTTTGCTCAGTGGCAGATCACGTTGAGAGAGAGAAGGAAGGAGGGAGAGAGATAGAAGCTTGTTGCATTTATAAAACGTAGCTTTTCTGATAGCACAAATTTCTCCTCCTCCAGGCAGTTCTTTTGCTGTCTCTGTCCTCTTCTGCTCGTGCATTGTCACGTCGTAGCAGGTTTAAACATCGGCAACAAGCATTTTTAACTCTTTCCCTGCCAGTGACGACAACGTGTCGTCATAACGAACCCAACCGTAGCCTGCCAATGACGACAATTGTCGTCATAAGCTTTTTTTTATATGCGGCGATAGATGGCTCTCTGACGCACGTGTTCGGTGGACTAGCAGTAAACAATCATGTTGCACTTTCATATATTCACCACCGGAGTGCAGTATCACATTAGCACAAGGCGCAGAGGAAGCCAAGAACCGGAAAAATGCACGTCTTTCCTGTTCCTGTAGGCAGCGCAGTCGGCTGTGTTTACGTGATCATCCGCCTCTAAAGGATCGTGTTTCTTTCAAATGGATTACAGGCAACACATCTTGGACTAAAAACATAGTTGAGTAAGTTTAGAGCAGATATTTGATCTTTAAAATGAAGAAAAGACGATCCTACAGGACTAGGATTCTGAGGAGAACGACTTATGCAGCTAGTCTCCAGGAGAAAAACTAAACTTTCTCTTCTGTCAGCGATCCAAAAGTGTCAGAGTAAGTCAAACTACTGTATTTCTTCATGTTTGGAGGGTTTAATAATAATCTTTGCACTGTGAAAGCGTCTGAATCTGTAGAATCTGCATCAGAAAGTAGAAAAGTACTGTGATGCATCCTCGTCTGTAACACAGGTTTTGTTGGTTTAAAGATGAAAAAGACACTTGACCTCATTGTTTTAATCACGTGAAGCTTGTATTTTTATCCTAAAGACATTATTTCATTGTACTGGCTCATGTTCTTTCACTAAAAAGTAGAACAGACAAAAATAACAATGACATGAAGTTTGATTTAGAAAAAGGGCGTTATCTGAAAAGTTTCTCGTCAAACGCTGAAATGTAATGAAAACAACACATTTCAAATGCCTATAAAAAGAGAACGGAATAATGTAGAATAACATTTATTTTTTTAAATGAAAGTAGACACTTGTAGGTCTCATTTGATGTACAACATGTCATAATTCCAGTTGCACAAGGTTTTTTGTGGAGCTGTGAATATTGCTTAAAATTAGCAAAAGTCCTGGCAGGGAAGGGGTGGAAAGTGAGAATAGGGCTGGCAGTGAAAGAGTTAATAGATCCATGTGGGTGCATTGTCAGTCCAGATCATGCTTCGTATTGTTTGTTTTGCCGTGTCAGGGATGCTGGATTTTCAAAGCAACGAGCGAACAAACCTTTGAAACAAAAAAAAAAAAAGTGACCTTTCTTAAAAGAAAAGTTATTAAAAAGACTTCTTTCCTCTTGATGTGAGAGGAGAAGAGCATGTCACCATACAACAGGAGAGCAGTGTCTGATTGGGGGACGCAGGCATTCGACGCTTGAAAGTTCAGCAGTGCTCAAATCTTGAGTCAACATCTGATTAGGCGGCCAAAGTGTCCTCCGCAGGTTGAAGCGTCTACTTGTCAGCAGATGCCCGAACAAGCAAATTTTAACGCTCTAGACGCAAATATGCACCACAAATTCGCTGGACACCTCAAGGTTTACACTGACTTAACATATAATCTGGACGCTTGGACGCTTCTGTCCGGCCTAAATGCAGCAATAGGCTCCATATCACCTAAACTGAAACAACCGGTAGAATAATTTTGTCAGTCAAATGTTGAGGAGCATTTTTCAATTAAAAGAATGCTTGTGACTTCCGGGTTGCGGGCCATGTAGTCGGGTGTGTGAGCAAGTCGCTCCGTGATATTGTTTTATTTTGTGCGAGGAATTTCACTTATCCGTCCAACTTTGTAGGCAAACGCAATATAAACTCGAGGAGTGTACGTTTGTTACATCTTTGGCATTAAAAATGGCAAATACACGAGCGAGAAGCGAAAGAGGCGAGGTCCCCCGCGTAGGCCGCGCCAAAGCCTCGTCCTCGGTTGGGGAAGTTGCTGGACCCGACGTAGACCTGGATCCCGACCCTTGCGCAACGCTGGATTCTGTTTCCAAAGACTGTCCTGTCGTGAAATCTGACTGGGAACGAATGGAATCACTGCTCAATGCAATGCGTGGTGACATTTGCGGGAGGCTTGGTTCGATGGAGTCACAATTACGTGACGAGATCAACTCCGTCAAAAAAGACATCCAGACAGCTATAGCACCTCTACAACAGCGACTTGATGCACACGGTGAGACAATAAAAGACTTGGAGCGGGCTTGTGTGGATAATACTGACCAAATAGCGGAGTTAACATCTACAGTGACCGTTCTGAAAAAACAAGTTGGGTTACTCACCGACAAATGCGAGGACCTGGAGGGGCGATCTCGGAGGAATAATATTCGCCTGTTGGGGATTCCGGAGGGAGTAGAGGGGCCACGTCCAACTGAGTTTGTTTCACAATTGCTGAAAGAGGTGTTTCAACTTGGTGATGCACCCCTACTGGATAGAGCCCACCGCTCGCCCCGTGCGAAACCCAAAGAAGGAGAGCCGCCTCGGCCATTTCTTATCCGGGTCCACTTCTTCCATGTACGCAGTGACATCCTCCGCCGTGCTGGTGAGACCTCGCGGGAGACTCCTCTACTTTACCGGGGCAGGAAGATCTACGTGTTTCCAGATTACACTGTCGCAGTATCCAAGAGGCGCTCGGCTTTCCAGCCCGTGAAAAAGAAGCTTCACTCTTGCCCAGGGGTAAAATTCGGTCTTTTTTTCCCGGCTGTTCTTAAGATAACGCTTCCTGGTGGAGCGACGCGCAGTTTTGATGACCCCGACTCAGCCATGGACTTTGTGAATGCAAGTATTAAGACAGTTGCCACACCTGATGCCATATTTTAGACTTGTTATTGCTCTGTAACGTATGTTTCAACGTACAGTCCACAATACATAAAAGTAAGTCTTACATTTTTTTTTTTTTTTTTTTTTTTTTTTTTTTTTTACCAATCTTTTATTATTTATTTATCTCAATTTATTATTATTATTATTTTTTATACTTTATTTCATTTATTTTCTGTGGGTAATTTTATGTAACTTATTATTTATATTTTATTTACTTTTCTTTATTATTGATATTTAATTATTATTATATTATTCTTATTATTTATTTATTTATTTATTTTTAGCTCTTTTATAACATGACTTTTTTTTTTTTTTTTTTTTTTTTTTCTAACAATATCTCTAATATTTCTATGACTAGAAATCACAAAGCCACAGAGGTTTGCTAGTTGGAATATTGTTTCCTCTTTGTTAGTGATTATTAAGCTGATCTCACACTCAAGTAGTGACTTTTGCTTAGGTTCGACATGGAAAGAAGATTTTGGGATTTAAGGGTTTAGCGTGTGTCTCATTTGGGGAGGCGCTTATGCAGGGTGAGGGTGGGTTGAGTTTTGTTGTTCTAAAAGGTTTTTCTGATTTTGTGTTTTTGGAAAATATGAAGACTACCAGACCATTTATATTTACCTGTGTTAAGGCACTCACGCACCTGTCTAAAATAATTTGTTTGTCATCGATTACATGACTGGAAGAGGAATAAAGTTTGTAAGCTGGAACTGTAGGGGTCTAAATCAACCAATTAAACGTAGTAAAGTTCTCCATCATCTCCAACAGCTAAATGCTGAAATAGTGTACCTTCAAGAAACTCATTTGAAACCATCTGAGCATGTGAGATTACGCAGGCGATGGGTGGGGCAAGTTTTCCATTCAACTTTCGGGGGGAAATCTAGAGGTGTGGGAATCTTAATTAGTAAAACTCTAAATTTTATCAGCTCCGATATAATCTCGGACCCCAATGGGAGATTTGTGCTGGTGGTTGGTCAACTATGTAATAACCCAGTAATTCTCCTTAATATTTATGGACCCAACTGGGATGACCAAGCTTTCTTTCGTACAGTTTTTACTAAACTAAATGCTTGGCCATCACATCAGATAATACTTGGAGGTGATTTCAACTGTTGGATCGATTCCAAATTGGATAGATCATCTACAAAGTATACAGCACCCTCAAAGTCTGCTAAACTTATTCAGTCATTCCTTAGAGAGTTTTCCTTGTCAGATCCCTATCGATTTCTTAACCCACTCACTAAAACTTACTCCTTTTTTTCCAATGTTCATCATACTTTCACTCGCATAGACTATTTTTTTGTTGATAATCATCTTTTATCCTCAGTAACATCATGCTTTTACGATACTATTGTGATTTCAGATCACGCCCCAGTTGTTTTAGAAATACATTTTAAAGATTATAGCCACTCTCATCCTCCGTGGCGACTTAGTGTGCGCCTTCTTTCAAATGAAGATTTTGTTAATTTTCTGTCAAACCAAATAGATTTTTATCTCTCATTCAACAAGACTCCGGGTATTTCGAACTTAGTTTTGTGGGAGGCTATGAAGGCCTATTTGCGAGGCGAAATTATCTCTTACACTTGTTACGAATCCAAAATTAGGAAAAAGAAAATGAGAGAAGTGAGTGCACAAATTAAACAATTAGATGAAATATATGCTAACACTCCCTCACCTGAGCTTTTTAAACAAAGACTCTCACTACAAGCTGAGTACAATGTCTTGATCTCATCAAAAGTTGAAGATCTTTTACTTAAATCCAGATCATCTTTTTATGAGCATGGTGACAAAGCAAGTGGTCTTCTCTCACATTATTTACGCCAGTCATCGGCCTCACATCTTATCCCCAAAATCCAAACCGCCAACGGTATTACTTCAGACCCAGCAGCAATCAATGAACATTTTAGGCAATTTTATGAAACTCTTTACACCTCCGAACTTACGGTGCCCCGTTCAGAATTTGATAATTTTTTTGAAAACCTTAACATTCCTACAGTGAGTGAGGACAAAGTAAAGGAGCTCGAAGCACCAATCACAATAGAGGAACTTAAAAAGGCAACATTCTCTATGCAGACCGGGAAATGCCCCGGACCAGATGGATTTCCCATCGAATTTTATCGGAAATATTTTGATAAACTTGCTCCTTTACTTATTGATATGTATAATGAATCATATGCCCAAGCCAGACTCCCCCCTACATTAATGCAAGCTACCATTTCGGTTATATTGAAAAAAGAAAAAGATCCTCTTGCTGCTTCAAGTTATAGACCCATAAGTCTGTTACCTGTTGATCTGAAACTTCTGTCTAAACTCCTAGCAATACGTCTGGAAACGGTATTGCCTTCTATTATTTCACCAGACCAGACAGGCTTTATTAGAGGGAGATATTCATTTTCGAATTTAAGGAGACTCTTCAATATTCTCTATAACCCCTCTACCCCGGACTCGCCTGAAGCTCTGATTTCATTAGATGCAGAAAAGGCTTTTGACCGGGTAGAGTGGGAATATCTTTTTTACACTCTACAGAAGTTTGGATTTGGTCAAACATTCATTTCTTGGATTAAACTTCTATATTCTTCGCCTTTGGCTTCAGTCAGAACAAATAATACTCTTTCAAAGCCATTTGTTTTAGAACGCTCTACTCGACAAGGGTGTCCTTTGAGCCCTCTTTTATTTGCAACCGCTATTGAACCTTTAGCCATAGCATTGAGATCCAAATTTAACATTACTGGCATTTGTAGGTACGGCTCTGAACATATTGTTTCTCTATATGCTGATGACCTATTATTGTATATTTCTAATCCGATGGTATCTATTCCTGCAGCTCTTGATATATTTTCCAAATTCAGTAGTATATCCGGCTACAAGCTTAACCTGTTAAAAAGTGAAATCTTACCTCTTAATGCCGCTGCCAGGAACTGCCCATTGCATACGTTACCTTTCAAAGTAGCAGTGGACAGTATACAGTATTTGGGTATTAAGGTTACACTTAAATATGTTGATCTTTTTAAATCTAACTTTTCTCCCTTAGTCGCACAAATGCGAGATACTCTTGAACGATGGGCGCTGCTACATCTTTCTCTAGCAGCCAGAATTAATTCCGTGAAAATGAATATACTCCCCAAATTCTTATACTTGTTCCAGTGTTTACCTATATTTCTCCCACTGTCCTTTTTCTCAAAGATTGATGCATTGATATCCAACTTCATTTGGGACAAGAAGACTCCTAGAATTACAAAATCTCTGCTCCAAAGGCCTAAATCAGTTGGCGGTCTTGCGTTACCAAACTTTCGGTTTTATTTTTGGGCAGCCAACTTGAAGATAATCCAATTTTGGTTGCAATTTGAACGCACTACCTCCCCCATTTGTTGGATAGCAATGGAATCTTGCTCTTCTTCACCGGCCTCTTTAGCTGCTTTGATACACTCACCCCTGAATTTTCCAATAGCTCCATACTCTCAAAATGTCTTAGTGAAATCAACTCTTAGAATTTGGAAACAATTTAGACGACATTTTGGCTTACAGGCCACCTCTGCTTTAGCCCCATTAGATTCAAATCCAATGTTTCACCCCTCATTAAATGATGCAGCGTTCACATGCTGGCACAGGACTGGTATTAAAACAATTAGCGATTTATACACAGATCAAATTTCTGTTCATTTCAACAACTAGTGGAAAAGTATGATATTCCAAATCATAACTTTTTAGATATTTACAGGCGAGGCATTTTGTTAAAACCACTTTCCCTAACTTTCCGCATCAACCAATGGTAACAAGTCTAGACCAGTTTTTAGTTGTATTGCCCATAAAAGGTGTAATTGCGACATTGTATAATCTTGTTAATTCATTGAGACCAACAACGCTTGAAAAAATTAAAGCATCATGGGAGAGGGACTTAGCACTGGACATTTCGGATGAAGTGTGGAGTCGCTGTCTAAAACGTGTACATACGTCCTCCATTTCAGCGAGGCACGGTCTAATACAGTGTAAAATAGTACACCGGTATCATTTTACAAAAGTCAGGCTTTCCAAATTTTGTACTGATATTGACCCAAATTGTGATAGATGCCTACAGTTTCCAGCAACCTATGTTCACATGTTATGGTCATGTCCGTGTCTGTTAAACTTTTGGACCAGTGTCTTCAGAATTATTTCGCAAATACTTAACTTTAATATCGATCCCTCTGCTATCACTGCTTTGTTTGGTGTTTCGCTCATACCATCAATGCCAATGTACAAACAACAGTTTATTGCTTTTGTAACTCTAATTGCTAGACGCCTCAACCTTATTCACTGGAAATCACCAGTTCCACCCAGCATTCACGCCTGGATTAGAGACATTTTACACTTTATCAATATGGAAAAAGTTAGGTGTACCCTTAGAGGTTCACTGAAACTTTTTAAGATGACATGGAACCCATTTTTTGCATTTGTTGATACAGTATATTTCCCCTCTGTTCCAAGCTAAAAACACTACTACAGTGATATTATCTCTCTATCAAAAATGTGTGTGTTTAAAAGATTATGACAGGTCTGGTGCCTTTACTATGCATTTTCCTTTTGAATTATTATTATTTTGTTGTTTTTTTTTCTTTTTGCGTGTTTGTGTTTTAATTTCTGTTTTGTTTTTGTCCTATCTGCGTGTGTTCATTGCCAATACGCAAATACTTTATCCTGCAGATGTTGACCTATATGTAAAATGTTAATAAACAAAGTTTTGAAAAAAAAAAAAAAAAAAAGAATGCTTGTGAATAACCTCTACCATTTAAGAAAGTTCCTCTCTTGTATTACACACGCCCCTCTGTGCATGAAACAATGGACATGTTATCTGAGTGAGAGGGCCTTGTGGTGAGTAATACTTCTAATTCTGCAGCTGTATAGTCCTGGTACGGAGCTCTGAACAGACACACCTCCTCAAAGCGTCTCATCTCAGTCTTTTGTTGTCTGTATCTCATTCCCCCTTATCTCTCCAACACCAAATGCCCTGGCTCCAGACAATGGGAAGATAGTGCTGTGTGGTGCAAATTGCTGCATTGGCTCCAGTTCCTGCTTCATATTGGGTTCTTTTAAATAGACTCTGGTGAAGCTTGGTGGCCAAACACACACACACAGGCGTCTGTTTAGCTATGGGCCGGTGCTCTTGGGTTGTCTCCCTCTCTCAGAAATGCCAGACCCGACTCCACTGACCCAAATACATGTGTTGTGAAGCCGCAGCAGAGGCATATTTTCACAGAGAAAATGCATCCTCCTGCCAAATGAAATGCTTTACTTCTGAATATCATTTGGGAATGAAATTATCATACGGTGATAGTTTAATTCTGGTGGGAAAAGCAACAATGAAGTCATATGCCTTTAAATCTGTGAGAGAAAGTAGAAAGGGGCTTTTGCTTTCAAAGTAGAACTAGTTTATTTTATTACCAAGCAAGCTAGTTCAAAGCTGTAAAATAAAAGTGCACCATGAAACTTTACTGGCGTACTGGTCTCCATAGAGGTGTAAATGTTTTTCCTGGAAGATTAACACTGTGGCAGCCAAATAAGATAATATTTATGGAGAGACAAGCTCAGTCAAGGGACTTTCAAGAGATGTTTTTCAAGATCTGCAACAAAGATAAGATTGGGAAGAAATAAGGATGTCCTCAATCCAACAACCTGTGGACCTGTCCATCACCCAAGCTGAAGTTACTGAGGTTATTGGCAATCTTGGGGTAAATGAAATCTATCTCACAATGTATCAAGTCTTTGTATGTGTGATTGTCTTGGCTGACATGCCTCTGCAACATTATGTGGGAAACTGGAACAGTAGCTCTGGACTGGCAAACAGTGGTAGCTCCATTTAAGAAGAAGATTGAGGGTGTGTTCCAATATTGGGGGAATCCCACTCATCAATCTCTCTTGTAACATCTATTCAAGAGTTCTGGAGGGTAGAATCCGACCAATACTGGAATTATTTACACAAGCAATGTACGCGCACCTGATATGCAGAAAGAGCTGCAGCTCACCAAACTGGAGAAACAGCTCGAGCCAGGGCTGTTGTCAGCTAACTGCAAGAGTTCATCACTGTGCGAAAACATAAGTTACGCCACTAATTCAACATTTGTGGATAACGTTTGTCTCTTAAAAGTTACATTCAGGTGAGTGAAAAAACTGGGAGAAAATACTGTCTCAAGCTTCAGGAGACAGACAGTTCATACCTGATCGAAACAGCTGTCTCTCATTATGTTTTGTTGTTTTAATCAAAGATGTTTGTATCTTTCTGCATGAAGCATGCACAGTAGAGCGGAAAGTGATGTTGACCAATAATTCCCAATAATAGATGAACCTCAGATACAGAAGGAGCATATTTTTCATCATAAATACAGTTGGTAACATGTGAGATTTGGGGTCGTGGTCTTAGGGACAAGTCCTTGTTGATTCAATAGGAAACAAACCTTTATACCTCTTTGAAGACTTTTTCTGGCAAATTAAGTGTGTGTTTTAACATCAGTAGGCTAATTCAAGCTATGCAAATCACAAGTTTAAAAGGAGATTGTTGATGTAGTGTTAAATCAAAGCTATTCTGGTCTTCACCATACTTTCTCAATGTCTTTGGATTTGTATTTGGCATATTCTTAAGTCCAATTATATAAATATTTTACTATTGTAGAAGTGGGTGTTCCCTCTGATGGCGACTGTATCAAAGGTCATGAAGACCAGATCATTCTCAGTAATAGGACTCAGTGCAGCTAAACTCCACCAGGGTTAACTTTAATTGTCAAGGCACAGTCAGGTATCCTACGTATGGAACTTTCTTGCCTAAGGACATAAAAACAGTATCAACTGACTACTGCTGAGATTGTTCCTCCAACCACCTGTTTACAACCAGTTTTCCATTTAAACCTCCGTTGCCCTGTAGCAATGACAGAAGTAGGCAATATACAATAATAGTAGTAGTGGTAGTAGTAATCTTGAAGTCATCTCAAAGGATTTCTATCAATACAACCTCCTGTACCTGCCATGGTCTTTCAAAATGGTGTTTTTCCCTATCTGCCCTCCTGCTTGGTTTGCGTTTGGAGGGGCCTCTTCTCTCTCTCTCTGGAGTCGAACAACACAGACTTGGCTGGGTAAAAAAAAAAAAAAACAACAACTCTAGTTTGGGACCAGCTCTGAGCCCATTGGAATTTCAAAGAACTTTCGATGTGCCTCTGCCTCCACAGCAGCAGCAGCGGCATCTCCGACTTAAACTGAGAAGAACAGCTCCATGGGACGAGCCAAGGAAAAAGTCTGGAGCCAAAACAGGAAAAAGACATCCAGGAACAGAGAAAATTATTTTTTTCTTTTATGCAATTTGTGTACTTGTTATGTTCGTTTGATTTTGTTTTGCTTCGAGTATATTTGGATGACCTGACGATGGGAAACTAACACATAATCATTTTGGCTGATATGGTTGAAAGGTTGCATTGTAGCCAAATCCAAGTAAATGATGCCAAAATTCAACAGTTTTTAAGCTGATTGAAGTACTGCGTAATGGCTTAGTTAATTATTTACCCTTCGAAATCAAATCAGGAAAATTGTGCTTATTCTCAATGAAATTAATAAATACTAGTGCTAAATATTAGGGATGCACAGATACAGCTTTCCCTGTTCCAATAGCTATTTCGAGACTTTGGCTTTACGTAGTTGCCGATACACAATATCAATCGATACCAGTGTAAGGGTTGAGATACCTTATTTTCCTATCAATCTGGTCATATAGTGTAGTGTAACTATTATTTATAGTACAAGTCACAACTTAATAACTTAATCTGAATAAAATGTCAAACATTATGAAATGTTCTGGATCAACACCAACCAGTAAATTAGTCTCATTATGTCCAATTAAAGGCACAGCAATGGTTTCGGCTGAACCCATATCAAGGAGCCGATACCCGATCCAGCAAAATTTCCTAGATCAACGTCGATATCCGATCCCATTATTGGATTGGTGCCTCCCTACTAAATATGGTTGATTATCATTTGCTTTTAATATATATCTTTAATATATTGCCTCGCAGCAATGTTCATTTCATAAATAAAAAAAATATTACAGAAGACGTCAAAACAACAGAGATTTCTGCCGAATCAAAAAGCATAGCGTTTCAGGATGTGGGAGGTCTTCATATACATAGCCTTGATTTTGGTCATTTGCGAAGTGAATTCTCATTCTAGTGACGGACATTTCATCTCTAATATGTTATGACATCATCTATCCTGATTACATTTTTGATTACAAACACCTGCTGCAGATATCTGTGTGTCTGACCAATCACAATGCCACCTATACTTCTAGATTCCGCCCCTTCAGGGCTCCAGGTACTTTCTAGTTTAGCAGCTCTATTTGAATTGATATTATTAATGAGTGTAACTTTTAAGGACAAATAGTATGCAAAATTGATTTTTTAAAAACATGTTAGAAAACCTTATCAAAAACACAACTGGACTTCTGTCTGTGAGATACTATTCTTTTTCGTCTGAGCCTCAGAAAACACTAAAATCTGAATTTCTCACATTTGTGATGTCATTGGTAGACCTCTGAGATAAGTTTTAAGTCCACAAAACATCCAGACTCATACTGAGTGATTCTTCACCATTGACATAAGTAAGACTTATTTCCACTAACTGACTTTGAAAACCAGTCGATGGTGGCAATGGCAATTACAGCTACAACTCTCATTCAAATCCTGACGTGGGTACGTTCTAATACATAAGATGCATGTTAGACAAGAACAGAGCAATAATGTCTAATACTAGGCAAAGTAAAACCACCTCTAAGGCGAGAAGCAGGTTGCATAGTGCACTCTTTGCTTCCTCTTTTTCATGGGGATTTAACCCAATTCTCTCTCTTGGTCATTATGCTAAAATGCACAGTTATGGATGTGGGGGTGATGCACGGAGAATATCAGGAAATCCCATGGTGTGTTGTAAATGAAAATGTATCGGCCGGAGACAACTGGTCCAATCCCTATTGATTTACACGGAGGATACATAGTTTATGACATCCATTAATCTTTATGCACTGCAGTCATGAGTCGTGTACACATTGTTATTGGATAGTAATCATGCATGTACATATATTTAGGATACATTTACCTCGTAACATGTTTTATGAGGTCCACACTGGTCAATAAAAGGACATCATAGGGAAGATTAGGCCTGCATTTCTGTGTGAAATATTTTTATGTGTTGCATTTTGCTTCAACAGCCCTGCTTGGGATTATCTGGTAGCTGTTCCAAAACTCACCAACAAAATATTTTCACCCCAGCTGCATTTAAATCAATAAAGTCACAACGGTTCTCATCATTTTTTACAACATATCCAAGTAGTTTTTCTACAATTTAGGCTGCTGATAACAAGTCTTTGTTAAAGTTTGAACAGGCTGCATTTTCTCAAGTCACCAGAGAATAAAAAACAATCCCTTTTAGATCACTTGGCATCAACAAAGAGAGGAACATCTTATCTTGTGCATTTGAAGCATGAAAAAATAAACATAATCACACCTGTACAACGGCTCCAAGGGCTTTCATGCTACAAGTTTGAAAGTGACTTTTAGACAACATATTGCAATACAAATACAGAGGAACAGGTGTATAGAAACTTCACTAATTGTGAAAATAAATCAGTTCTAACTGTTAATTTAGTCTTTGTGCTGGAAGACTGGAGAGATGTTGCAAATGTGTGAACTTGACCTAAAATATAAGAAGCATGATTCATAGTAGATATTTTATTTTGTTGTTTTCTAAAGAAGTTAAATTTATTCTGGTCATTTAAAGGAGGTGAATTTCAGCTTCACAATTAAATAAAAATAGAAAGTTAAAACGTTAACAAACATAATTGTGTGTTATAACAAAATGTGAAAATAAAAATTAAATAAACAAAGAAATTGCTAAAGAAACAGCTTTTCACACAAGGAGACCGTCCTCCACGCCAAATAATAGATAATTTTGTGATCCAAATGAACTATTATTCATGCAAACCAGCTCAAAGTAAAAGAAATGTTATACTATTATTTGGTACAACAAAAAACATTCTGTAAATGACAAAACTTGCTTTTATTTTGGTGAAAAAGTTGCACAGTGCACCTTTAAGAGCTACACATTTCCTTTGAATCTTTCCGAATACAAAACTTTTGATTTTTTTGCTTATTTTAGATACATTTTCACTCACAAAATCTTGAGAATCCACTCAGATGTCCTCCTGCTGTGATCACAGTCACAATCACATTGTCGTTTGGACAGAAGCTAAAAGTCAGAACCAAAACCACTGTCTATTTTACCATAAAAAATAACAGCTTTGTTATTTAAAATGTGTACAAGAAGTGGTTTAGGCTGAGGACTGTGCTTTAATCAATGCATTTAGCAAGTGTCAGTTTAGTTTGATTTCTCAGGTGGTTAATTATGAGAATACATTTTGTTTCAAGGTGATTTTGAGCACACAAGGTCACAGTACAGAGCAATGTTCTGCAGTCATGATGCTTCAACCAATTAGCTTCAATGTTGGACGTGACTTTATGCTTTTTTTTAGCAGTTTCTAGTGTAAGGTTCTAAAGAGTGCTGTGATATTTATCTAACAAGTGCCACATATCATTTGATCATACATATGTTATCTGCACTTTTGATACATTTTTAATGGACAGCACTTTTATTTTCTTAATTTTTGGTTCACTGTGTATAGCAATAGTTATTTGTTCTATTTGCTCATGGTAATTGTAAATATTTATTTCTTCTGCCTTTAATGAAAGCATATTGGGATGTATTGCTTAAGTTGAAGCTGTAAGTTACTTGTTTTCTGATTTCAGCTGCTCTTTGTAACTTGTTGTATCCAAAATTCTGCTTACTGCAATTGTTTTTGTTTGTTTTCTTCTTGTTTCATCTGTAAACTAAACACTGAATAAATAACAAAAGAGATTTACCAATGTGATTATTTCAAAAGTGCAAAACACTTTTTTTTATTTATTTATTTTTAATTTCATATTTCACAGTATCTTTCTCTTCTGTAATTTTTAACTGTAAATATGTTTTATTATAATTGACGTTTATTTACCTTATTCCTTTAAACTGTTTCACTTAAACTAAATCCTTAAACTTATTTATACAAAGGTGAATATTCCCCAGTCATCTTAAGAACACACATATTCTTCTTCCCATGGTACAGTGCATGTTTTGTTGATTTATGACCCATACTAATGTACTTCATCTGGAGCAGCTCATTACCAGTGGCTCTCACAATATGCAATGGAGAGGCTGTAATGATTATAAAACAAAGCGTCCTCCACAAACTAGGTGATTAATGGCCACTGTCAGTCAGATGGAAACATTATTGCAGCATTTACACAGCTCTGTGTCCTGGACCAGCCCTGGAGAGAAGCACTGGGGATGTTGTCAGAGCCTTCTTCCCATTCAGATGTTTCCTTCTGTGGTCGCTGCGCTCAGTCGTCTGCTTCAGAGCTGGAGGAGATGTGAATAGCAATTTGGTTTTAAGTATATTGTTGTAGTTTCTAGAGCACAGCGTTACATTTATCCAGGCCTGAAACAACAAATAGAAGAGCTATACATATTGCAATAAGTTTTTGTTCAAGTTACATTGCATCTCTCTCTTCCTCTAATATCAGGAGACATATTTTAAAGCAGAACTATGCAACTTTAGCGGCAGTTCTCTCTACAGCGTCAATGTGTAAATACACAAGTCTAATCTAAACATTTTCCTTTTTGTGTATCTCTACAATAAGAAAAAAAAAAAAAAAAAAAACAGCCATCCAGGCTTACTCGGGAGAGCTGGTGTCAGGTTAGAATCTGGTCGAGATTCAGAAACTGCAAGAGTGGATTTTCCATTAGGAGAGCTGACACATGATTTAAATCATGCATGTCCAAACTGTGGCCCGGGGGCCAAAAGCAGCCCTTGCACAATATTTTGTTGGCCCTCAGACTCAGATTTAAAAAAAGAAAGTGGTTCAATGTTGTACAAACCGTACAAAACTATGGCTCATCAAAACTAAGTCAAATGCAATTTTTAAAAAGAATTCCTTGATTTCCATCTATTGAATGGCTCTCCGCTTTTGTTTTTTCCAAACAGTGGCCCTCAATGAAAAAAGTTTGGACACCGCTGAAAATGTTCCAAAAATACATAGTGTAACCATCTTAGAGACTTACAAAAAATGTTCTTCTTTAATTAATATTGATAATAATGAAAAAATAATAATTACCAGAGACACTTTGCATGACCCATAATATAAATACACATGAAGCATTGGTATATTTGATGAGCTGGAATGGAAGCAGACACTTCATTTGCAATGACATTTAGACAGACAAAATGTTAAGGTTAAGGTGACATCACACTAGGGACCATAGACATATAAATTAGTAGATGTGCTTGTTCGACTTTGAAGTACTGACCTAGATGAACCGCCAATGTTAAGTCATCCCCATTCAAATGACTTATCCTCAAACGAAAATGGCCCTTCATTATTTATGCAGAAACTTAAAAAAACAAAAACAGCAAACAATCCTGCTTCAAAAACATTGACCCTTCTCAGCGTTGACACAGGGTTTGAGGTCATAGCTGTCTTTGAGCCAGGCTGTAATGGGTTTTTTGACATGTCTGTATACTAATAGACTCCTATTGGAATTTCCCACTTCTGCAGCCATCCCCGAGTGGTCAGCTTCCAAAATACAAAAATGGCTACCTCCTGCCTTGTAGGAAAAAAGAAAAATGCGACCATTGGGAACTGCTTTTGATCCTACAAAATCAGTCAGCATATCTAGCTCTAGTATGATTAGAAGATTGATTTTAGAACTCTGTAGTAGTGTTGTCACGATACTAAAATTTCAAACTTGATTCGATACTTGAAAAAAACCTCGATAGTCGATACCGATTTCGATACTACAATGCCAACTTTTTTTTTTTCTTTGATAGTATTTTTATTTTAGTTATTATTTTTTTATTTATATATACAGTATATTTTTTATATTATTAAAATAATAGTATTTATTTGTTTATTATTAACTTGATTCATGAACATTTACATTAAGACTGGGCTATGTTCTATTATCAGACACATTTGCTGTTTATGTAGTTTATAGACTACATAAACAGCAAATGTTTATGTAGTCATCATTTCCATCTCCAATGAGAGAAGAAGGGGCGGGGCTTAGTGTGCGAGAGGGGGGAAGAGGTCGATAAAATATCGATACTTGTTCAAAGCGTTTTAGTATCGATTAATATCGGGGAATTGACTTTTTTGACAACCCTATACTCCGTAGCCATGCACTGAAGCCATTAGCATTAGCACACAAAAACTGTTTGGAATAGTTCAGAAAGTCAGCTGGTACATACTATTGACTATGTTTAGAAAAGGCCAGAGCTTTGTTACATTTCAGTGCTGGTCTTACAAAACTTTCTGTGTTTTTTTTTTTTTTTTTTGGAGATTATTGTAAGACTACTGTAAGCTTATGATAAACTTCAAGTTGAGATTTCTGGTCTTGTGCATCTTTAAAGAATCTAATGACTACAAAACGTCTTCTTACATACAGTTACTAGTGAAAACAGTAGAAAAATGACATAAACATCACCAAACATAATATATACACTGTATATAGGCCTATAGCTTAGAAGCATTCAAATTCTAGTTCTCATTGACAAGACAAATCAGTTTGGGAAATCATAGCTAATATTATTCTTAAAAGCTTGGGAGTATACGAATCATGGTTGAGCTGAAATGGCCAATTTTGGTACTTTTTATTCTAATAGAGGTGCTGATTGCACATCTACTAATTTAATGTCTCAAAATCTCATTGTCTCGTGGCCCTGAGGCTGTAAAAACGTCCAGCGCTAATATCTCTTTCATAAAACAGCACTGGTCTGCGTTTAGCCTTTCAGACATCTCCATAAACCACACGGCTGCTCTAGAGGCGCTCTGGGCTTTGGCTGACAGTGATTTGTGTTGATACACATTTGCGTTGGTGTGCCTCTCTCCACCGCGGAAATGATTAATTGACTTCTGAGCAAGAGCGTTTAGCCATAAAAATATTTGCATGCTCCCTGGAGGGTTTATATGTACTGGAAATTACATAGCATAAACAAAATGTCCGCTCGTAAGATGAAAAGCCTTGCATATAGTTTCAGCGCCAGATAGTTTGACTTGACTTTCTGTTGTTGTTTTTTGTAGAGGTTATTAAATCCAACATACAAGCCCTGCAGCTACAAAAAAGTTGCAGGGAAAGTAAAGTTTTTGTGAGAAGTCGTAGCATCATTAGCTTGTGTTATTGTGACTGGTAGCATTGGAAGGCTATCTCCACTGAGCCCAGCCTGATAAGAACAAACTGCTATGATGTGCTTTCTTCTGGTTTTCTCTCTGACACGTGTGTGCGGTTCTGTGGCATGTTTCAACTTAATTAGATTCAAGTGCCAGCAGATAGAGTGGACAACCGTGCAAAGACAAAAAAAAAAAAAAAACTACTTTCAGAAGTTGGTCTTATTGCTATTACAGCTGCATGACTACTAAAGCTAAAGTCCATCAAGGTTTTTTCCACCTGCTCCATTGTAGAAGCACTTTAGGGCTGTAACTAATGATCATTTCGGCAATCCATTAGTTGGGTGATTATTCTTTAGATTAATTGATTAGTTGTTTAAAACACAAAAGTCGCGACTACAAGATTTTTACAAATTTCGATCCAGACAAAGCCTAAAAATAAATTTGATCATGACCTTGTAATTGATGAATTAAGATCTTTACTGTCTTGAAAGGGATTTGCCAATGAAACAACCATAAAAATGCATTGTTTTGACAAAGGGCAAGAATTTCTTCATTTGAAAATGAATGAAAATAGCTATTGTACTTGAAATAATTGCACAAATTGTTCTATTATTTCATTTGTACACATTTACTCAAATCCAGATCAAATTTGTGCTTACCAGTAACATTGACTTATATATGTTTGTGTTTTTTTTCTAGTAAAAGCAAAGCAAATGTGCACATTATGTATTTTTCCCACCAGGGGTTGGACCCTGTACGCAAGCCCTCATCAGAGGGTACTTGGATAATTTAATAATAGAAGATGAAATTTTTTTAATAAACATAAAACAACATAAACATAAAAAAAAACATACATTTTAAATTTTTTAGAATTTTTTAAGTACTTTTGAGGGTTTTTAGTATTTCTTGAATGCTTTTTATTTAAAAACGTGAATGTTTCTAGTCACTGAGATTGGTCATTTGTAAAATTGTATAGCAAAGCACAATAATATTAACAGTCAGTCATATTATAGGACAAACTTGTCGAATCTCCTCTATAGAACAAAGGGCCACATATAGGGTTGTCCTCGAAGGGGCAGTTGTAACTAAATATCTTACTAATCTTTGACATGCTACAAATAATTGGTGTATTTGATTATTGTAAATTTATTGAGGTGACAATTATTGAATTTACATTGCATTAGTTGAGAAATTAATTACTCTTTAAGTTTCAGACAAATCAGTTCATTAGGTTAAGACATCAGATGACTCCTGGCACAAATATAAAATTAAAGCAAACCTATAAGAACTTAAGGGCCGCATGAAATGAGGTGGAGGGCAGCATCCAGCCCCCGGGCCTTGATTTTGACATAATGTGCTCTACATGACAAACAACTCACAACATCCACATATAATCATATCAAGGTACAAAACTGTTCATATTTTGTTTTACNGAAAACTTTTTTTTTTTTCCCCTAGAGTGCAATGCAAACACAAACTGCTCTTGTTCAGCAGAAACAACACCTACAGCTTTGTAGATTGGATGGGATGGCAATTCTTACCTAGTTTCACATAATAAACTTTTTTTTGGTTCAAACTGTTTTAGTTTCATAGAAAACGGCTTGAGCTTCCGGCTTCGTTTAGCTCTGTTGGTCTCGAGCTTGTTGTGGGATGGAAAACACAACTGCACATATCCAATAACCTGTAGAGCACCTTGCAAAAGGCTGAAGCTAACAGACAATTGACATTGAACGCCGGTGAGTAAAAGTCATTGGCGTGCTAGCCATTTTTGATCACCGGGGCTTGATCAGACAAACATCTTGTACTTTCTTTCGGCAGACCCTCTCACACCTGTGCCCTCTCACACCTGTACCCTCTCACACCTGTGCCCGCTCTGCTCTGAGGTTTGTGTAACAAGGCACACTGATTTCAAGCACTATTTGTAATCAATGCACTATGCACTGTTTTAATTCTACGAGACCAGAGCCAGTGTCAAGCTGCATCCGACCTGGAGTCAGCGTATACCTGCCCTATGTCAGCTCCTCTAACATGTGACAAGAGACACTCACTCACCTTCATTTGCATCATGGTTCTGCAGATATTAAAAGAATATGCACAATTTGTCAGACTTTATTTAAAATGCAAAAGAGCAACATTGTGTGGACAAAAACTATTTAATCATGTAATTGTGATACTATCATTAAGTCAGTGTTTTTGTGAGGAAATGTTGTTCATAGATTATACTTTTCTTCTTGTATATTTCCAATATCTGATGTGTTAATCTGTTGAATCACTGTGATTTCAAATATGATTTAAATACGTGTGATTCTTTTACTTTTCCATTGTCAAGCAAACCCAACAACAAGAATATTTTTTGCAGACTTTCGTTCCAAATTTCTCTTCCAAACTGCCTCCTGGACTGTGCTTGTGTGACTTCCTCCTGGACTGTGTGTTGTTTACCAGAGTCAGTCCGGTCTCCTCGCTGCATGCACTTATCGCTCCATCTGTCCACAGAAGCAGGTCTGAGCTGGATTCTATCACAACTCCTCTGGGAACTGACAAACTGTCCTCGCCGAGCAGTTTGTGTGAAACCGTCAAGTGTCTGCGCAAATATCAAACATTCAACTTATGTAAGACTTTCAAGCAAATCACGTCCTCGCTTTTTTTCAAATGTAAAATGTCAACTTTTCCAGCTAGAGTTTGTCACTGCTCCGCTTCACTCTTTTTTTTTTTTTTCTGTTTTTTGATTAGTTTGCTCCTTGCAAACCAGCTCCTAAAGTTTATTACCATTTATAATCTATACATTGTTATAAAATCAGTTCCCTGCTCATCAAAGAAGCTGACACAATCTCTACATTTTAGATTGGGCTTAACATTCCTCTTTAAATCAGCTTATGGTTAGGCCGGTTTGAAATACAAACTAAAATTACATTTCTAGTCAGGCTGCCTAAAGTCAGCTGCACACTACAGGAGTTTTGGCCCGATTTTAAGCTCTATGTGCCCCTCTACTACTCACACCAGATGGATCTGTGTTGAACTCCGATTTGAGTTCTTCCACAGTCTCCATCTGGAACTTGACTCACTGAAAGCGTTTGGGAAAATTTGGGATGTTTAGTGAAATACGTTGAGCTGATTGGTGTGGGCCTACCTTATTTGTGCCTTGCCAATCACTGCAACAAATCATAATGGTGTATCCAATGTCTACGTGAGATAGAACAAGTGTCACACATACTGCTCTTCGTTCAAAAAGAAATCACTCTGTATTTCTGCTAAAACCTCATCAAAAACAGAAATGCGTACATCCATGTGAGCAGCCATCTTTGTTTAGCTTGAATCAGACTCGGCGCTAACAGCCCGTGTTAGCCCGCCCTGCTACAATGTGATTGGGTCTCAAAACCCCGCTGCTGTGATGTGATTGGGCCGAAACACCGCTGGTGGAAGGTCAGATGGATTAGCTCGAGTTTGTGAATTCATAAATATTGCAAGATAAACCATCTGACTGGCCAGAGCGGATAGCCTCGCAGTAAGAAGGTCGCAGGTTCCATGTGGAGTTTGCATGTTCCTCCCCGTGTCTGGGGGGTTTCCTACGATTTCTCCACCAACCAATAACATGCAGGTAGGTTAGGGAACACTTTGGTGATAGTCGGAGGTTGAGGCGCCAGTAGTTTAGGCGGATGTAAACCCCAGGGCAGTTTACTGTCACTGAGTGAGGAAGGGAGGTTCATCTCAATGTTAAGCGCTTTGAAACTCTGTCTGTGAAATGTGCTATACAAATAAGTACTCACTTTCTTACTTACTTACCCCTCTTTGAGTTTGGAGAGGGTGGCCAGAGTAAGGATTTTTGAAAGATTTTTTTTATTGTTTCTTTCCTTATGTCTATGCCTCACTGCAACTTCTTTTTCAGGATGCATCATCGTGAGTTAAACAGAGAAAGGGCCTGATTTATCAAGCCAGGTGCTAAATAGCGAATGCAAAAAAAAAAGAAAAAAAATGAGCATTTTATACAAACTTTAATATTGGAAGATGCACATACAACATACCAAACAAAACATAATTGAACAACCTCAAATTCTGCATCTTTAGTGTGTGTGCGCGAGAGAAAAATGTCATCTCTGCCAAGGTTTCCTCCTCCTAACTTGTTTTTGCCATGAGCAAATGCTTGATAAATCTGGCCCCAAGAGTGCAAAGTGTAGCGTTTCACTCTGACTCTAGGCATTTTGAGCAGTTCAGGGCATGTCACCCGGCTGTAACTTTTCTCTCTTTGAAATGTTCGTACATTGTCGTCGCTCCAACTCTTCGCCTGTGAGTCACACTGCGTCTGTAATGTGTGGCAGGTTGTGGGAAAGATCTATAAAAGCAAAAAGAAGTCCAACACTGTGCAAAAGTACTGCTATTTGTCTGTTTGAATGTGTCACAGGTCAGGCAGAGACAAAAGGAGGAGCCGGGTGATTCTGTCCCACAGCGCCTCTGCAGGTGAGGAGCCGATGTGTTTCTTCAGCACATATTGTACATTTCAAAAAAGGACATCTCTTCATCTTGCTTCCATTTTGTAATCTTGTCATTTGTCTTTGTGTGAAAATATGTGATTTTTTCCACAAATGTCACATGGCACTTCTGTATTTAAGGACATCTGTGTGTATGATGTACAAACTTTGCAATGCCCTGAAAAAGACCTCTTCTGGCTCAAAAGCTCACTTTTAATTAACTCAATGAGTACCTCGAACCTTGAACCTGCCCATACTACTTATCATCAGAAGAGCTTTTTCATCTGTATTGTTGCAGAGGTTCATACCTCTAAATGATTTTGCAAAGTCGAACAGAGCATTTTGAAGACAGCCTGTACAGCAGGATAGTCAAGTTTGTGAATGAAATAAAAGTCCGGGTTTATTTTCAACAAGTTAATAACAACATGACTCACAGGAGTCAAGTTGTGTCACCTTATTTGCTCAGAGGCACCAGAGGCGATTAGAGACTGTCGGAACAAAAGCGCAAATAAATGTACTCACAGAAAGACGACAAACAAGGTCATTCTCTAGTGTATTCTGAAGAGGAGCAGTTCAGGTGGAGAGGAAAAATATCTGTCAGTATTAAAGCTACCACATGATGACATTAGAAGGTGGAACAAACTAAGCTTTGGGTTAGGGGATTGTTACGTCCCCGACGTACGCCTCCTCCCCCTAAACATCACTAACACCTGTGCTTTCTCATCCAGAGCCTCCTGGTTGGCCAAGCTCCTGCTCCAGACTGCTCAAAGGAGCGGAAGTCATTCTCCTCTCTCTCTCCTCCCAGCCACCCAGCACGCCGCGCCACGCTCCCTCTTTTTCTTTCCTTTCTTTTTCGCACCACACTCGCACTTACAACACTCACACATACACAAATGTTTTCATATACTGATCGTACTCGCATTACACACACCACGCAAAATTACATTTATACTGACAACAAACTGACATTATTATTGTTTAATTTAAATAAATATTTAAAACGCCTTCTTTTGTTTGAACCCTTCTTTTTTGTTGTGGCTTTAGAGCCGGGTCGCAACAAGTGGGGGCTCGTCCGGTCCTTTGTTCTTTTTTTTCCCTAGTTATTTGCTAAATTTTTGTTTTTCCAGTGGCGTTTTTTTCCGGCCTCTCGCTTCGCTCTCCTGGTCACAGGTGGCTGATTTTTGTGAATGGGCGCTGCGGTGACGTCAGCGCTGCAGTGTCTGTCAGTCTCGGGAGCGCGCTCGGCTGGAGCAGCTTCGTCACGTTTTTGGAAGTCACGCTGGAATACACAGGTGAGTAGAACTTTTCTGGTGCATTGCAAATCAATTCTGAGTTTACCTTTGCCCCTGTCAGGCTTTAGAGGCTTCGCCGCTTCACGCGTTGCCTGTTTGTTTTTTTTCTATAGTGTCAGGGGAACGCGGCTAGTGTTCGCTGTGTCAGCAGCGTTCTCGGCAGCACGTCCGTGGGATCTTGCGGGGTCGTCTATTGCAGATTGCCTCACAAACCCGCTGGTTTTCGGTGCGTAACACGCGCCGCCGAACTTGTGAAGAGACAGGCACAGTTAATCAGGTGAGCGCCAGTTAGGTAGGCAAAGACAGTGGGGTTTAGGTTGCTCCTCTGCTTGCACTAGTCGTTTAATTATTTCACTCACAGTGTGTATTTCCAGATATTTTTTTCGTGACGTTTTGCTGCGTATTTTTGAGCTGGCTGGCTGGCTGTGGCTTGGTATTTTGTCCTTTTTTTGTGCGTAACAGTTCGTGCGCATTTGATTTGGTTAAGATGGACTTTGATTTGGAGACATTTTTGGCTCAACGAGTCTGGAACAGTTTGATCAATGTAGAAAAGCGGATTTGTTATTGATTGCTGCCCATTTAAATTATCTGTTCTAAACAAGATAATAAACAAAGCATTAAATGCAGGTGCATTCTTTTCTGGCTGAAAAAATCTTCCTCCGCTAGCTCCCTCCGCTGATGCGTTGCCAGATAGTGAACTCCGTAACTGGAGTTGCAACTGGAGATGCGGCGTTAGATTTGCAGGAAAAACGTTTTCGAGGAAGGAGCGTGAATTTGAGCTTCGTAAATTCGAGGCAGAAGAGGCCAGTAGACGTGGATCACTGCGTCTTGGTCCTAGCAGCCTGGCCTGTTCAAGAGTCAGATTTGATGTAAATAAATGCATCCGCCTTATTCCGCGTTTTTCTGAAAAGACGTTGACAAATATTTTGTTTTATTTGAGCGTGTTGCGCAAACGCTTCAGTGGCCGAGAGAGGTTTGGCCTCTTCTTTGCAGTGCGTTTTCATTGGGAAGGCCCAAGAGGCCTACGCATCGCTTTCTGCACAAGACAGTTTGGATTATGATAAAGTAAGGCCGCGGTCTTGCGTTCATATGAGTTGGTGCTGAGGCTTATAGGCAAAAATTTCGCAAATATAAGCAAGCCGAAGGACAGAGCTTTACTGATTTTGGGAGAGAGAAAATAGCTCTTTTTGACCGTGGTGTTCAGCACAAGAATTAAAACTTTTGATCAATTGCGCAACTTAGTGCTGATGGAGGAGTTTAAACGTTGTATTCCTGACAAAATTGCTACATATTTAAATGAGCAAAAGGAACTACTGTGACTACTGCTGCTACTTTGGCAGATGAGTATGTGT
Organism: Mugilogobius chulae; assembly: GCA_038363315.1. Taxonomy (NCBI): domain Eukaryota; kingdom Metazoa; phylum Chordata; class Actinopteri; order Gobiiformes; family Gobiidae; genus Mugilogobius; species Mugilogobius chulae. Next base: position 39,368,393 of record CM076407.1, read on the forward strand.
TGACTCACAAAGAGAGTTTTGAGAAGGCCTCTTTTCGTTCACCGCGTAGCCCTGTTGTGCACGCGAGTTATGTGGAGCAGCCTGGTCCAAAAGAAACTCGGTCAATTTTTTGTTCTTATTGCAAAAAGCGTGGTCATCAGGTTAATAACTGCTTTCTTTTAAATAAGAAGAAACCCAGACCTGTGGCCCTGGTAGACACGCGCTTTTCACCAAGGCGTGTGAGGCCGAGCAGACGGACTTGGACATTTATTCTCCTTTTCTTATGAAGGGTTTTGTCTCATTGCCTGTAAATGGAGTTAAGGTCCCTGTGACTATTTTACGAGACACCGCTGCCTCCCGATCAATTATCTTGCAGGATGTTTTGCCTTTGTCAGAGAAAACTTCATTAAAATGTACAGAACTTGTGCAGGGTTTTGGCATGAAGTTTATGAATTTACCTGTGCACTCAATTCAGCTGGAATCGGATTTGGTCTCTGGTCCAGTGGCTGTGGCTTCTTGTGCCACTTTTCCGATTAAAGGTGTACAGTTTCTCTTAGGAAACGATTTGCGGGGGGAAAAATTTTAGTGAATCCAGAAGTCACTGCTGTGCCCCTAGTAACCGCTGTTCCTGATGAGTTGGAGAAAAAGTTTCCTAAGTGTTTCCTGTGTGTGCAGTTACACGCGCTATGGCTGCAAAGGCTGGAGTCTCACGCTCAGAGTGTGACTTGGAGGACAGTTTTATGGCTGACTTGGATGAAAAGCTGTCTGATGACTCTGGTCCTGCACGTGTTTACAGCGCCTGCTCTCCCTGCGTCCTGTGCGGGTGAGGTGCCTGGGTCGGTGGACTTTAAAAAGCCGCCACCTTTTGACTGCGCGCACATGCACGAGAACACTTAAAAATTGAACAAAAACAAGATAAGTCTCTCGCTCCTCTCTTTGAGTCTGCTGTGACTGAGAGTGAGCTTTCAAACATGTCTTCTGGCTATTACATTAAAATGACATTTTGTTTCGCAGATGGACACCACCTTACGCTTCGCCTAAGACGAGTGGAGTGTGGTCTCCCAGGTGGTGGTCCCGTCAAAATTTCGTCATGAAGTGCTTAACTTGGCACATGACAATCCCTTAGCTGGTCATTTGGGTATACGAAAAACCTACAGTCGCATCCTCCGACAGTTCTATTGGCCTGGTTTGAAAAAGATGTACAGTTACATTGCAAAACTGTCATGTTTGTCAGGTGGCGGGTAAGTCAACCCCACCCATCCCACCCTATCCGCTGTACCCTATTCCGGCCGTGGATGCGCCCTTTGACCGTGTTATTGTGGATTGTGTTGGTCCATTGCCACGCACTAAATCTGGCAACCAGTATCTGTGACTATTATGTGTGCTTCGACTCGCTTTCCAGAGGCGATTCCAATGCGTAAGATTACTGCGCCCGCTGTCGTGAAAGCGTTGGTCAAGTTCTTTTCACTATTTGGCCTGCCTAAAGTGGTCCAAACAGATCAGGGGACTAACTTTATGTCACGTGTGTTTGCACAAGTTGCCAAAGAGCTTAACATCACTCACTGTTTCTCTTCTGCTTATCATCCAGAAAGTCAAGGTGCCCTCGAGCGTTTTCATCAGACGTTGAAGTCCATGCTCCGCGCCTACTGTTTGAGTTTGAGAAGGAGTGGGATGACGGCATTCACCTTCTGCTCTTTGCTGCACGTGAAATGGTGCAGGAGTCGACAGGCTTTAGTCCTGCAGATCTGTGTTTGCCCATAGTGTGCGCGGCCCACTACAGCTACTACAGGAAAAATGGCTAAGCGACCCAGAACCACAAATGTGCTTGATTATGTAGCTCTTTTCGCTCCAGTTACATCGAGCTTGTGAGCTGGCTAAACAAAATTTAACTGCTGCTCAGTCGGACATGAAGTGTTGGTTCGATAAAAAAGCTAAAGCCCGTCACTTTAATCCTGGCGATAAAGTGCTCGTGTTCTTCCACTTCCTGGTTTAGTCTGCAGGCACGCTATAGCGGCCCGTATGTCATTCAAAAGAAAATCAGTGATCGTGACTATGTTGTAGCAACTCCTGATCGTGGCCGTCGGAGTCGTCTTTGTCACGTTAACATGCTTAAACCTTATTATGACCGTGAGCAGTTGGACAAACCCAGCCCTGATCAAGGTGCCGTCCTGGCCTTGTCCAATGCTCCGGTTACTACTCACCTTTGCCTCTGTCCAGTTCTCTACAGGTGTCTGACTCAGTGTCGCTGTCCGGTGCTGAAGATGGCCCTTGTGCCCAGGTGGAGCTGTCCGGTCCTGAAGTTGACTGTGACATTGATTGCCCTCTGTTGCTTCAGTTCAAGGCCGGTTAAACAATTCACAAATGCTCGCTAACATTGACAACTGTTTTCTGCATTTATCTTCTGCACAGCGCACTGATGTTGTCGAGTTAATTGAGTCTCACCTTTCATTGTTCTCTGATGTGCCCTCCCAAACTCAGGTGCTTCACATGACATTGATGTTGGCGACAACACGCCCATCAAACAGCACCCATATCGTGTGAATCCAGAAAAGCGCCAGCGCCTCCAGTCTCAGGTCGATTACATGCTGTCCCATGGTATCGCTGAGCCCAGTCTAAGCCCTGGAGCTCACCTTGCCTCCTTGCGATTAAAAGCGATGGGTCTGATGCTTCTGTACAGATTTTGTAAGGTTAATGGCGTCACTAAGCCCGACTCACATCCTCTTCCACGCATGGAGGACTGTGTTGATCGTGTGGGTTCTGCTGTCTTTGTTTCCAAATTGGACCTCCTGAAGGGATATTGGCAGGTGCCCTTAACCCACGTGCTAAGGAAATCTGCGCGTTTGCCACACCCGACGCGTTTTTACAGTACACGGTTATGCCGTTTGGAGTCCGTAACGCGCCGGCCACGTTTCAGCGGCTGGTCAATCGCGTCTTGCGGGGGGTGCCGGGGTGCGAGGGTATCTGGATGATATTGTGATACATTCAAAAACGTGGGATGAGCACATCAGTCAACTACGTGAGGTATTTAGGAGGCTGGACAATGCAAATTTGACAATTAATCTTGCTAAATGTGAGATTGGCAAAGCAACAGTGGTTTATTTGGGAAAAATTGTTGGGGGTGGTATGGTTAAACCCGTACAAGCAAAGATTGAAGCTATGCAGCTTTCCAGTTCCAGTCACGCGTCGAGAACTCCAGCGTTTCTTGGCATGGCTGGTTACTACCGCAGTTTTTGTAAAAACTTTTCTGCGGTAGCCGCTCCTCTAACCAGTCTGCTAAGTCCTAAAGTTGCGTTTAAGTGGTCTCCAGAGTGCCAACACTCGTTTGAGTCAATCAAAACTTACTAATGCGTGCGCCCGTTCTAGCTGCTCCACTGTACGAACGTCCTTTCCAGCTTGCAGTTGATGCAAGTGATTTGGGGGCAGGCGCCGTGTTACTGCAAAAAAGCTCAGATGGCGTCGAACATCCTGTATGCTATTTCTCGAAAAGTTTCTAAAGCATCAGCTCTCTTACTCAACGGTCGAGAAAGAGTCTTTAGCGTTGATTATGGCCCTTAAAAACTTGAGGTTATTTAGGCTCCTCCAACTACTCTGTGACCGTCTACACCGACCATAACCCGCTTGTTTTCATCAAACAAATGAAAAACACTAATCAGTGACTTATGAGGTGGGCCGTCTTCCTCCAAGATTTTAACTTGGCGATAAAACATGTCTCAGGCAAAAGTAACGTGCTCGCCGATGCATTGTCGCGCGCCGCCTCCTGTATACCTGTGGCGCCTTATTGTTGGCACCCTGGTCACCTTTTGGGGGTGGGGGTGTTACGTCCCCGGACGTACGCCTCCTCCCCTCTAACACTCACTAACACCTGTGCTTTCTCATCCAGAGCCTCCTGGTTGGCCAAGCTCCTGCTCCGCCTGCTCAAAAGGAGCGGAAGTCATCTCTCGCTCTCTCTCTCTCCCAGCCACGCCACGCCACGCCGCGCCACGCTCCCTCTTTTTCTTTCCTTTCTTTTTTCGCACCACACTCGCACCTTACAACACTCACACATACATAAAACGTTTTCATATACTGATCGTACTCGCATTACACACACCCACGCAAATTACATTTATACTGACAACAAACTGACATGTATTATTGTTTAATTTAAATAAATATTTAAAACGCCTTCTTTTGTTTGGACCCTTCTTTTTTGTTGTGGCTTTAGAGCCGGATCGCAACAACATAGCCTTGCTTTTGGTCATTTGCGAAGTGAATTCTTATTCTAGTGACGGACATTTCATCTCTAATATGTTATGACATCATCTATCCTGATTACATTTTTGATTACAAACACCTGCTGCAGATATCTGTGTGTCTGACCAATCACAATGCCACCTATACTTCTAGATTCCGCCCCTTCAGGGCTCCAGGTACTTTCTAGTTTAGCAGCTCTATTTGAATTGATATTATTAATGAGTGTAACTTTTAAGGACAAATACTATGCAAAATTGATTTTTTAAAAACATGTTAGAAAACCTTATCAAAAACACAACTGGACTTCTGTCTGTGAGATACTATTCTTTTTCGTCTGAGCCTCAGAAAACACTAAAATCTGAATTTCTCACATTTGTGATGTCATTGGTAGACCTCTGAGATAAGTTTTAAGTCACAAAACATCCAGACTCATACAGAGTGATTCTTCACCATTGACATAAGTAAGACTTATTTCCACTAACTGACTTTGAAAACCAGTCGATGGTGGCAATGGCAATTACAGCTACAACTCTCATTCAAATCCTGACGTGGGTACGTTCTAATACATAAGATGCATGTTAGACAAGAACAGAGCAATAATGTCTAATACTAGGCAAAGTAAAACCACCTCTAAGGCAAGAAGCAGGTTGCATAGTGCACTCTTTGCTTCCACTTTTTCATGGGGATTTAACCCAATTCTCTCTCTTGGTCATTTTGCTAAAATGCACAGTTATGGATGTGGGGGTGATGCACGGAGAATATCAGGAAATCCCATGGTGTGTTGTAAATGAAAATGTATCGGCCGGAGACAACTGGTCCAATCCCTATTGATTTACACGGAGGATACATAGTTTATGACATCCATTAATCTTTATGCACTGCAGTCATGAGTCGTGTACACATTGTTATTGGATAGTAATCATGCATGTACATATATTTAGGATACATTTTCCTCGTAACATGTTTTATGAGGTCCACACTGGTCAATAAAAGGACATCATAGGGAAGATTAGGCCTGCATTTCTGTGTGAAATATTTTTATGTGTTGCATTTTGCTTCAACGGCCCTGCTTGGGATTATCTGGTAGCTGTTCCAAAACTCACCAACAAAATATTTTCACCCCAGCTGCATCTAAATCAATAAAGTCACAAATGGTTCTCATCATTTTTTACAACATATCCAAGTAGTTTTTTCTACAATTTAGGCTGCTGATAACAAGTCTTTGTTAAAGTTTGAACAGGCTGCATTTTCTCAAGTCACCAGAGAATAAAAAACAATCCCTTTTGGATCACTTGGCATCAACAAAGAGAGGAACATCTTATCTTGTGCATTTGAAGCATGAAAAAATAAACATAATCACACCTGTACAACGGCTCCAAGGGCTTTTCATGCTACAAGTTTGAAAGTGACTTTTAGACAACATATTGCAATACAAATACAGAGTGAACAGGTGTATAGAAACTTCACTAATTGTGAAAATGAATCAGTTCTCACTGTTAATTTAGTCTTTGTGCTGGAAGACTGGAGAGATGTTGCAAATGTGTGAACTTGACCTAAAATATAAGAAGCATAATTCATAGTAGATATTTTATTTAGTTGTTTTCTAAAGAAATTACATTTATTCTGGTCATTTAAAGGAGGTGAAATTTCAGCTTCACAATTAAATAAAAAATAGAAAGTTAAAAGTTAACAAACATAATTGTGTGTTATACCAAAATGTGAAAATAAAAAATTAAATAAACAAAGAAATTGCTAAAGAAACAGCTTTTCACACAAGGAGACCCTCCTCCACGCCAAATAATAGATAATTTTGTGATCCAAAATGAACTATTATTCATGCAAACCAGCTCAAAGTAAAAGAAATGTTATACTATTTATTTGGTACAACAAAAAACATACTGTAAATGACAAAACTTGCTTTTATTTTTGGTGAAAAAGTTGCACAGTGCACCTTTAAGATCTACACATTTCCTTTGAATCTTTCCGAATACAAAACTTTTGATTTTATTTTGCTTATTTAGATACATTTTCACTCACAAAATCTCGAGAATCCATTCAGATGTCCTCCTGCTGTGATCACAGTCACAATCACATTGTCGCTTAGACAGAAGCTAAAAGTCAGGACCAAAACCAACTGTCTATTTTACCATAAAAAATAACAGCTTTGTTTATTTAAAATGTGTACAAGAAGTGGTTGAGGCTGAGGACTGTGCTTTAATCAATGCATTTAGCAAGTGTCAGTTTAGTTTGATTTCTCAGGTGGTTAATTATGAGAATACATTTTGTTTCAAGGTGATTTTGAGCACAAGGTCACAGTACAGAGCAATGTTCTGCAGTCATGATGCTTCAACCAATTATTTTTAATGTTGGACACGACTTTATGCTGTTTTAGCAGTTTCTAGTGTAAGGTTCTAAAGAGTGCTGTGATATTTATCTAACAAGTGCCACATATAATTTGATCACACATGTTATCTGCACTTTTAATACATTTTTTAATAGACAGCACTTTTATTTTCTTAATTTTTGGTTCACTGTGTATAGCAATAGTTATTTGTTCTATTTGCTCATGGTAATTGTAAATATTTATTTCTTCTGCCTTTAATGAAAGCATATTGGGATGTATTGCTTAAGTTGAAGCTGTAAGTTACTTGTTTTCTGATTTCAGCTGCTCTTTGTAACTTGTTGTATCCAAAAACAATTCTGCTTACTGCAATTGTTTTTGTTTGTTTTCTTCTTGTTTCATCTGTAAACTAAACACTGAATAAATAACAAAAGAGATTTACCCAATGTGATTATTTCAAAAGTGCAAAACACTTTTGTTTTATTTATTTATTTTTAATTTCATATTTCACAGTATCTTTCTCTTCTGTAATTTTTAACTGTAAATATGTTTTATTATAATTGACGTTTATTTACCTTATTCCTTTAAACTGTTTCACTTAAACTAAATCCTTAAACTTATTTATACAAAGGTGAATATTCCCCAGTCATCTTAAGAACACACATATTCTTCTTCCCATGGTACAGTGCATGTTTTGTTGATTTATGACCCATACTAATGTACTTCATCTGGAGCAGCTCATTACCAGTGGCTCTCACAATATGCAATGGAGAGGCTGTAATGATTATAAAACAAAGCGTCCTCCACAAACTAGGTGATTAATGGCCACTGTCAGTCAGATGGAAACATTATTGCAGCATTTACACAGCTCTGTGTCCTGGACCAGCCCTGGAGAGAAGCACTGGGGATGTTGTCAGAGCCTTCTTCCCATTCAGATGTTTCCTTCTGTGGTCGCTGCGCTCAGTCGTCTGCTTCAGAGCTGGAGGAGATGTGAATAGCAATTTGGTTTTAAGTATATTGTTGTAGTTTCTAGAGCACAGCGTTACATTTATCCAGGCCTGAAACAACAAATAGAAGAGCTATACATATTGCAATAAGTTTTTGTTCAAGTTACATTGCATCTCTCTCTTCCTCTAATATCAGGAGACATATTTTAAAGCAGAACTATGCAACTTTAGCGGCAGTTCTCTCTACAGCGTCAATGTGTAAATACACAAGTCTAATCTAAACATTTTCCTTTTTGTGTATCTCTACAATAAGAAAAAAAAAAAAAAAAAAAACAGCCATCCAGGCTTACTCGGGAGAGCTGGTGTCAGGTTAGAATCTGGTCGAGATTCAGAAACTGCAAGAGTGGATTTTCCATTAGGAGAGCTGACACATGATTTAAATCATGCATGTCCAAACTGTGGCCCGGGGGCCAAAAGCAGCCCTTGCACAATATTTTGTTGGCCCTCAGACTCAGATTTAAAAAATGTAGAAATTTTTTGAACATTTTTAACAATTCTGTCATCATAATTTAAATAACAACCTGTTCAATGTTGTACAAACCTAAAATTAATGTACAAAACTATGGCTCATCAAAACTAAGTCAAATGCAATTTTTAAAAAGAATTCCCTTGATTTCCATCTATTGAATGGCTCTCCGCTTTTTGTTTTTTCCAAACAGTGGCCCTCAATGAAAAAAGTTTGGACACCGCTGAAAATGTTCCAAAAATACATAGTGTAACCATCTTAGAGACTTACAAAAAATGTTCTTCTTTAATTAATATTGATAATAATGAAAAAATAATAATTACCAGAGACACTTTGCATGACCCATAATATAAATACACATGAAGCATTGGTATATTTGATGAGCTGGAATGGAAGCAGACACTTCATTTGCAATGACATTTAGACAGACAAAATGTTAAGGTTAAGGTGACATCACACTAGGGACCATAGACATATAAATTAGTAGATGTGCTTGTTCGACTTTGAAGTACTGACCTAGATGAACCGCCAATGTTAAGTCATCCCCATTCAAATGACTTATCCTCAAACGAAAATGGCCCCTTCATTATTTATGCAGAAACTTAAAAAAACAACAACAGCAAAACAATCCTGCTTCAAAAACATTGACCCTTCTCAGCGTTGACACAGGGTTTGAGGTCATAGCTGTCTTTGAGCCAGGCTGTAATGGGTTTTTTGACATGTCTGTATACTAATAGACTCCTATTGGAATTTCCCACTTCTGCAGCCATCCCCGAGTGGTCAGCTTCCAAAATACAAAAATGGCTACCTCCTGCCTTGTAGGAAAAAAGAAAAATGCGACCATTGGGAACTGCTTTTGATCCTACAAAATCAGTCAGCATATCTAGCTCTAGTATGATTAGAAGATTGATTTTAGAACTCTGTAGTAGTGTTGTCACGATACTAAAATTTCAAACTTGATTCGATACTTGAAAAAAACCTCGATAGTCGATACCGATTTCGATACTACAATGCCAACTTTTTTTTTTTCTTTGATAGTATTTTTATTTTAGTTATTATTTTTTTATTTATATATACAGTATATTTTTATATATTATTAAAATAATAGTATTTATTTGTTTATTATTAACTTGATTCATGAACATTTACATTAAGACTGGGCTATGTTCTATTATCAGACACATTTGCTGTTTATGTAGTTTATAGACTACATAAACAGCAAATGTTTATGTAGTCATCATTTCCATCTCCAATGAGAGAAGAAGGGGCGGGGCTTAGTGTGCGAGAGGGGGGAAGAGGTCGATAAAATATCGATACTTGTTCAAAGCGTTTTAGTATCGATTAATATCGGGGAATTGACTTTTTTGACAACCCTATACTCCGTAGCCATGCACTGAAGCCATTAGCATTAGCACACAAAAACTGTTTGGAATAGTTCAGAAAGTCAGCTGGTACATACTATTGACTATGTTTAGAAAAGGCCAGAGCTTTGTTACATTTCAGTGCTGGTCTTACAAAACTTTCTGTGTTTTTTTTTTTTTTTTTTTGGAGATTATTGTAAGACTACTGTAAGCTTATGATAAACTTCAAGTTGAGATTTCTGGTCTTGTGCATCTTTAAAGAATCTAATGACTACAAAACGTCTTCTTTTACATGTTACTAGTGAAAACAGTAGAAAAATGACATAAACATCACCAAACATAATATATACACTGTATATAGGCCTATAGCTTAGAAGCATTCAAATTCTAGTTCTCATTGACAAGACAAATCAGTTTGGGAAATCATAGCTAATATTATTCTTAAAAGCTTGGGAGTATACGAATCATGGTTGAGCTGAAATGGCCAATTTTGGTACTTTTTATTCTAATAGAGGTGCTGATTGCACATCTACTAATTTAATGTCTCAAAATCTCATTGTCTCGTGGCCCTGAGGCTGTAAAAACGTCCAGCGCTAATATCTCTTTCATAAAACAGCACTGGTCTGCGTTTAGCCTTTCAGACATCTCCATAAACCACACGGCTGCTCTAGAGGCGCTCTGGGCTTTGGCTGACAGTGATTTGTGTTGATACACATTTGCGTTGGTGTGCCTCTCTCCACCGCGGAAATGATTAATTGACTTCTGAGCAAGAGCGTTTAGCCATAAAAATATTTGCATGCTCCCTGGAGGGTTTATATGTACTGGAAATTACATAGCATAAACAAAATGTCCGCTCGTAAGATGAAAAGCCTTGCATATAGTTTCAGCGCCAGATAGTTTGACTTGACTTTCTGTTGTTGTTTTTTGTAGAGGTTATTAAATCCAACATACAAGCCCTGCAGCTACAAAAAAGTTGCAGGGAAAGTAAAGTTTTTGTGAGAAGTCGTAGCATCATTAGCTTGTGTTATTGTGACTGGTAGCATTGGAAGGCTATCTCCACTGAGCCCAGCCTGATAAGAACAAACTGCTATGATGTGCTTTCTTCTGGTTTTCTCTCTGACACGTGTGTGCGGTTCTGTGGCATGTTTCAACTTAATTAGATTCAAGTGCCAGCAGATAGAGTGGACAACCGTGCAAAGACAAAAAAAAAAAAAAAACTACTTTCAGAAGTTGGTCTTATTGCTATTACAGCTGCATGACTACTAAAGCTAAAGTCCATCAAGGTTTTTTCCACCTGCTCCATTGTAGAAGCACTTTAGGGCTGTAACTAATGATCATTTCGGCAATCCATTAGTTGGGTGATTATTCTTTAGATTAATTGATTAGTTGTTTAAAACACAAAAGTCGCGACTACAAGATTTTTACAAATTTCGATCCAGACAAAGCCTAAAAATAAATTTGATCATGACCTTGTAATTGATGAATTAAGATCTTTACTGTCTTGAAAGGGATTTGCCAATGAAACAACCATAAAAATGCATTGTTTTGACAAAGGGCAAGAATTTCTTCATTTGAAAATGAATGAAAATAGCTATTGTACTTGAAATAATTGCACAAATTGTTCTATTGACAAATTTCATTTGTACACATTTACTCAAATCCAGATCAAATTTGTGCTTACCAGTAACATTGACTTATATATGTTTGTGTTTTTTTTCTAGTAAAAGCAGCAAATGTGCACATTATCTATGTCAATGTTTCCCAACCAGGGGTACGTGGACCCTCGGGGGTACGCAAGCCCTCATCAGAGGGTACTTGGAATAATTTCAGACAGTAATAGAAGATGAAATGTATTTTTAATAAAACATAAAACAACATAAACATAAAAAAACATACAAATTTAGAATTTTTTAATACTTTTGAGGAAATGAAAAGTATTTCTTGAATGCTTTTTATTTAATAAAAACGTGAATGTTTCTAGTCACTGAGATTGGTCATTTGTAAAATTGTATAGCAAAGCACAATAATATTAACAGTCAGTCATATTATAGGACAAACTTGTCGAATCTCCTCTATAGAACAAAGGGCCACATATAGGGTTGTCCTCGAAGGGGCAGTTGTAACTAAAATATCTTACTAATCTTTGACATGCTACAAATAATTGGTGTATTTGATTATTGTAAATTTATTGAGGTGACAATTATTGAATTTACATTGCATTAGTTTGAGAAATTAATTACTCTTTAAGTTTCAGACAAATCAGTTCATTAGGTTAAGACATCAGATGACTCCTGGCACAAATATAAAATTAAAGCAAACCTATAAGAACTTAAGGGCCGCATGAAATGAGGTGGAGGGCAGCATCCAGCCCCCGGGCCTTGATTTTGACATAATGTGCTCTACATGACAAACAACTCACAACATCCACATATAATCATATCAAGGTACAAAACTGTTCATATTTTGTTTACACTTTTTAGATTAGATTTAGTTTATTGCATAATATGAGGCATACTGTACTCAAACATATTGTTTAAAAAAAAAAAAAATGAAATACAGAGTAGTACTCACCTGACCCACACTTTGGAAACCACAGTTAGAACACAACCACAAATTGTTATATTTCCTTCCTATTGGCATCATATTCAGTGTACAAAAATGTCCTAAACCTTTCCTGGGAAAAACTTCTAGTTACAGAACAATCTAGTTGAGGAGACTAAAAGACTGCACATCCACCAATCTTCTAGTCTCCTCCACTAGGTTTTCTGTAACTAGAGCTCTTTCCCAAGGATACAAACAGAATCCACATGTAATTATGGGCATAATCATAACGTCATAATGGGCGAGCTAAAGTAACCAGTTTTCACCATGTACTTATTACAGAAAACCTACAGTATGCAGCCCTTTTCCTGTCTGCAATACTCGGATTACTGTGCTAGCATCATTAGCTTGTTATTTTGACAGGAGGAAACGGTAGAAACCACAAGACAACTACCTCCACAGCACTGCACCAGCTTAATAACAGCCAACCGCCAAGAAGTGCCTTTCTTCTGTTTCCAAGTCCACTCCTCTGCTGATACATGTGTGTTTTTGCCATGGCTGCCTCCGTCACCAGGGACACGGCTAATTTAAGAAGGCGCTTTATAAATGGTGAAGTAGAGCGTCCGCGTTTCACCTTTCCCTCCTGACGACTTGTGCTTAGCCGGCGTAATGAGGCGAATACATGTGTGGTGTGCGTGCACGGACAAAAACCTGATAAGCTAATCTGGCTTGAGTCCACCAGGGGACGTTTTATCTGGATTTCTGCTGGTGTTATGGAAATGTTATCAACTGGCAAATGCAGAGGTGCAAGAAGTGTATCAGTGCAAGAATGAAAGCGCTCTTAATTTAAATTTAATGTAGGGGCTTATTAAAAGTATTTCAGCCATGACAGACCTACACAAACAGATGAGTGAAGTTAATGTACGGCATTCAACTTCATTTTCCAGAGGGCAAGAGTTTACTGAGGCCCATGGCTCTGGGTAGCTGCACATTACATCACCGCTTTTGACATGAGGTTACACCAAATATTCACAGATCTAGATTTGTTTCTAAAGTGATAATAACTGCAGTTTGTTTACATTGGGCTACAAATTGAATAATTGGATAATGAGTGAATAAATGCTTAAATTAAGTCATATTACTTTTTTTATGATCTAAAATGTCAGATCGCCGTGCTCGTTGACTGGAGCACACTTATTTAGAATGAGAGATCAAATATCCTCTTTTTGTTTGTACTCCAGAAGAAGGTTCTTTTTGAAGGAAAGGTGAACGATCCAAAGTTCGGCAGGTAGGATGATACGTTGGGTTGAACAAGAGTTTTTTTTCCTTGTTTTTTTACAAGTCGAGTTGAGGAGAGAGCTTCCGTGTAACAATTTATAGCGCAAACACATTAGGGCAAAGTTTCTTCTCTGTTTCAAAGGAAGTAGCTTCAGCCTATGGTTATCAGTGTTCTCAACATTGTGTGTAAGAATAAAAAACAAACTCTGATTTTTTTTTTCCTTTTTTGTTGGCGGTGCGTCCCTGCCCTAACCGTAATCCACCTTTTTATATTTTCCAAAATGTACGAGCACTTTTGACAGCCCAGTCTCCGAAGAAAATACGACAGATATACAACAAAATGTCAAAAACGTATATACTCCTGTTTTCACGCCTTATTTACATCAATACGAAAAGATAAAACGTAAAATAACCACAAATTTTGTCACATTGCGGCATTTTCTATAGGTTTAACAGGTAATACTTACCCATTTTAGATTCAGCAAAGATTTGTGGTTATTTTACGTTTTGGCTTTTCGTAACACTGACATAAAAAAGTGTGAAAACGTGCTTGTCGTACATTTTTGACATATCGTTGTATATCTGCGTTTTCTTCAGAGACTTTTGGTTTTTGAAAATCTGTTTTCTTGTTTCTAAAGCTATAGATTGAGTAGATGCTGCATTTATTCTGTAGGGGGAAGCAATAATGTTAGTCTTTGAAATTATGCAAACACATTAATTAACAATGTTGGACTGTCTAACTTTGAGTTACTGGGTCAGTGCATCAACATATTCCCCTAAAATATCCCTAATTGAGGTGTAAGCAGGTTAACCCAAAGCCTTTCATCTACAAGTGCTGCCTAATTAGCTCCTCAAAATACAGTGTCTCATGGGACATTAACTCCGCTGCATCCTGAGATTAAAAAGTAAACTGGCACCAGATTCATCACTTTTCAATTTCACAGAAACATCCCAAGTACCAGCTTCGAGATTTGGCAAAGCTTTTGTAATAATTTCAATACCCCAGTCCATCACACGCTGTTTAATATTTGATATGTGGAGAGATGGATAGCATTTGGAGTCAGTGTTGAGGGTGATGCCTCTGAATTTGATCAAAAGTGCACAAAATGTCTGAGGTAAGAGTCTTCGGAGAATTACTGAAGATTACAAAATCTTCAGTCATTACCTTCTGGTACAGTATCAAAGCAAAGCATCTACTTCTTCTGAATATGAACTCATGAAATACAGAGATGTGAAGAAACTGCTTCAATACAGAGTAAAAACAGAAAAAAAAACCTATAAAAATCAAGGGTGGGTATTGTGCATCTTTAAATTGTAATTAATATTAGTTTGTATTTAAAAATGGGTATTGCACTTTGATTAGAGCTCTGGCTTCCCACTGAGAAGATCATGGGTTCAAATCTGGTGTCGGTCCAAATTAGCATCTCATGATCTCTCTGTGAGGAGTGTGCATGTTTTCCCCATGATATGTAGGTTCTTTAACACCAAGCTCACACTGCATGCAGTCCGTACTCCAGTCCGGCGTATGAGGCTTTCCGTTTCTTGAAAAGTAATGAGAAGCCCTGTTATGTACTGGCGCCCCCTTCTACTTATTCTCCCCATAGGTATTGTTTTAAACTAATTAGTGGCATGGCGACCTTTCGTGGCGCTGGCTCTCTCTCGCTCTTGCTCCACCTTACTGCGCTGCCCTCCGCACCTGTGACTCGCCCGTCACTGTGCGTGCTCCCGGTGCGTGGTTCCTGACTGCTGGTGGCTGCAGGCCGCACCGTGCCTGCTAGCTGTAGTTAGCTTTTTGTTTGACATTTTCTCCTTTTGTTTAATCAACACAGTCTCACTAGATGGCGTACTTTCACCACGACACAAAAACAGCGTATTTGGACTACGACTTCACTGCTATTTTAGTACTTATGTTACGCCGTGCATTTAGCACGATATGAAAAAGCGTAAAAATGACACGAGATTTCACAGTGTCAAAAAAACACGAGTTTTAATTGAAGCCACGTGGGACATTTTCTTCAAGTGAAACGGGTAAGTTCAGACATAAAGTTACTAAAATTGGTAAGATTAGGTCTGGGGCCTGGGGCAGGTTAAGATTAGAATCAGGATTTCATGAATATTCATAAATAAGAACACGTCTTAACAACCACCATTCAAATGAATGGGGACTGTGACGCGTACTATAATTACGCAGGACGGCCATGAACTCGTGCTAATCATACCTAATTTACATATTGTGTAATGTCGTGGTAAATGTTCGCTTTCTGTGAGATCGGGCTCGTTTAAAAGGTTTGTCTGGTGTGGTTTCTGACTTTTTAGTTATGACGTTGGTGCCGGCTTACGGTCCTGTATAAGGTTGGCCCAGTACCACGTCCTTTGTTTTGTTTTGCCGGCTCACCAGGTCCACCTTTTAGTTGTTACTTTGGGCACGGGAGGGTTTTTTGGGTCTTTTTAAAAATAACCTAAAAATTAAGGCAAAAATAAAAAGATATTTATATTTTTTAACCCTTGTCTCTTGTGTCCTCTCTTTATATGTTTGACTTGTCATGGGTCATAACTGGCTCTCACACAGCGATCGGTCCGATAAGCAGACTCTGCTCTGGTCGTCCGGATCTTTCTGTTGGAAGTATTTTTCCTGGACTGCTGGAGCGCACTGGATCCGGAGCTTTTTGGCGAATTGTGAAAACATGACACGGCAAACAGAAAACCAAGCAAGCACGAGTGAAGTGAATCTGGTGGTTTTCAAAATGAAATCATTACGTTACTACTGTTAAAACAAATGTTCTCGACATATATGCGACTATAGAACACAGAAGATGCAAATAAACGTCCGTGCTTATCCATTGTGGGGCGAAAAATCAAGCAAAAAAATGAAATGATGTGAAATAAGCCCAAAATTCTGCGCAAGTGTTTTTTGTTCACATATACACGTGTCAGTGATCACGTAAACTCCTAAGCTGAGTGTGAATCCATGAACTTGTTCCTATACGAATGCATATTCTGGTCACAGTGCGAGTGACCACCGGACCCAGACGGATGTCTGGGCTGGAGGCAGTGTGAGCCCAGTGTAAGGCTTCCTCTTACCTCCATGTATTTATGTATAGATCACTGGCACACTAGAAAAATCCCCTAGTGAATAAATGTGGGAGTGAATGATTGTCTGTTTCTCTCTCTGTGTTGAGTTGGCCACTGTGCAGGGTCAAGACTTACACACTGGTCTTCTATTTATACAGTATAAAAGACCTGTGTTTTAATTAGTCCACTAGGATATCGAAAAAGTTTTTGTTGAAAAAGCAGTTCTCAATGACATGGAGTAAACAGCACACAATCCTTGATGATAGCCTGTCAACACCAAACTTCAGACACCTTTCTTTGCACATTATCTTGAGCTTTCTCAGAAAACATGAAAAAGCATTCCACAAATCCACCATGCACTTTCTGTGTGGACATAATTTCAATAGAAATCTCAAAAGAATCATAGTGAGTAAGTGAGTGAACTGCTAATTGTAGCTGCTTTGTGGTTGTACTAGGGCAGGGGTCGGCAACCTGCGGCTCCGGAGCCGCATGCGGCTCTTTAGCGCCCCCCTAGTGGCTCCTTGGGGGTCGTTCAAAAAACATGAAAGTGGAAAATTGTGTGAACATATATAAATATATTTAAGAATTTTCGTAGGAGGAAAATTATGTCAAACACTCTTAAAGTTTTCCTATATGCTGTAAAAATGTGCAGAATAAATATTTAATTTCAACATTTCTGTCAACAAAGAATTACGTCATAGCCGGGCGACACGTGTTTTTTCTTCAGCGCCGTGGGTCTGCGTGAGGCTGTTGTAAACAAGCCAAACGACTGGTACGTCAGGGCCATGGATCCAAAAGGAAACAGAACGACAGAACACATGATTCAACAGTTTTTGGACCGAATCGTTTGCTTTCATTGCAAATGCGGACATTTTGTTGCAACCCGGGAGATGATAAAGTGTTGAACCCCGTTCACAGACGATCGAGGACTTGCAGATCAACAACAGAAGCAGCTCTGGGGAAAACTTTACCGAGTAATGAATGAAGGACTGTATTTTATGCACGAAGGCACGGAAATAACACGCGGAGTTTGGGCAAAATCAGCTGGATTTGGCGGAAAGAGACGTGTGCAACTTTGTCTCAGGTAAGCGCTTCAGTCACATCGCTCATTGAACGCCAATGAACACATGATTGAGTGATAATATAAAAGCTGATTTTTGCAGAGTTCAGTCATATTTTGATCTGCATCTGTAGTTTTGCCTCATGTCAGCGGTCCTTGGCCTCCGTGTCAAAAAGGCTCGAGCAGGAGCAGGATTATAAACGCGCCCCGCGTCTGTTCGTGCTGTCGATTTATGTAATAATTACCCGCAAAAAAGTGCCACTTGTTGTCCGGTGCGACCTATACACGTTTTTTTCTCCTAATATGTGTGTTTTGGCTTGTGCACTTACACTCCAGAGCGAGTTGTAGTACGATATATGGTAATTATGAAAGCTCATTTTACATTTATCCGACTTATTATTTTGATAACAGGTTGACAACGCTTATATAAACACTTACAGCATCTGTTGCATTAACTGTAAGGCTTATATAAGGCTTTAAATTTTTTGCGGCTCCAGACAGATTTAGTTTTGTTTTTTTGGTCCAATATGGCTCTTTGAACGTAAAAGGTTGCCGACCCTGTACTAGGGAGACAACCTGACTGGAGGGGTTGAGATGGGATGCAGCAGCTCTTTGTAAGATTATAGACGGAACCATGGCCAAATGACAGACTCACACCTTTAGCGTTAGCATTAACACACAAACACACATAGTTTCTCCAATACAACTTGGTAAGCTAGATAAAAAAAAAAATCAGGCCACAAACACATCTTTTCATAAACACACTTTGGTCCTTTGATGAAGTTTTCTATTGATTTGAGAAGTTTTTATCACGTTGTTAGAGATTTTACAGTATTTTTTTCATAATAGACAGAGGTTATAAAAACCTTAAATGAACTAAACATGAAAGGAACATTACAGCAAGATGTTAGCATTTTCAAACATAAACAAGCCAAATGACGTTCTGAGCGCGGAGTCAATTATCTGTCTTTCTATTGTTCTATTGTTGTTCTATTGTTTTCATGAGGTTAAAGCTGGACTACATGACATGTTGTTGTCTGTTGTAAACTTTGACAAGGAGAAAAACCAGGCCACAGTTTGGTTGATGGCCGGAGAAGTTTTGGCAAACTTTTATCTGCGTAGGCGCTGATGAGTGCTCCCGCGCACAGAATAAAAGCCACAGTGAGTTCTTTTCCTTTGATGCACAGCACAGCGGCTGCCCTTTACACCTCTCCTGTTCGACTTATTAAAATGAGCCTACAGCAGCACAAAAAAGAATCACTAATAACTGCAAATTTGACCATGAATAATAAAAGATATTCTAGCACAATAATGCTGCGTTCCAGGGAACTGGGATATTTCCTAGTTGAACAGTACCAGTTCCGAGTTCACAGCGTTCCTACTGAATCAACACGTATGTAAACATTATGGCTAATGCTAACCTTTAGAAACGTTTAATAACCTGTAAACAATGTTTTGTGGCAGTGAAACCTTCATATTCATTTATTGTGATGATTGTTGAGTTCATAAGTGCAGTGGGGCTTCCTCGACCAGGTCTCAGCTCACAAGTGGATTTACCAGTTCGAGTGGCGTTCCAGCGCATTTGTACAAGTGGTAAGTGGGAAATATCCTGCCTGGAACGCACCATAACTAAACACATTTACAGGGCAGAAATGAGGTAAATGCCGGGTCTGTCTGGACCCATAGGTCTTTTTCTTTCTTTCTTTTTCTATCTACCATGTGATAAAAATAAAAATTCAAGGTCCTGGAAATGTTGAAGATTAAATAAAATCTTAACCTACTATTTTACAGTCAAATCAGCCTCTTCTCTGACTTTCTTTGTGAGTAAGTGTGAATTTTTTTTTGTCAGCTTTGACTCAATATATATATCCATGTTTACCACTACTGAGTATCAAGTTGATCCAAAACTGAGACAAATCAATGGTTTTGGGTACATTTGCGGACATGGGACTTTAAATAGGACCCAGATGAAGAGGAACATCTGATCACCCTAGTTTAGCTGATCCTTATATTTACCTAAGACACTTCAAGAGGAAATTAAAAATTTGTTCTCATCAGGTCAACTGCAAAGCCCAATCTTTACAAAGACATCCAGCCATTTGATTGTGCTCCAAAAGTGCAAAAACAGATTGAGTTTGCATTGTTAACAGTTTGAGTCAGGCAAAACAGGCCAGATCCATAAAGAGGTTGAACACACTTTAGAAACTGCACCTCAACACAGCTTGTATCTTATCCATAAGCACATTTTATCAAACTGCACACAACTTATGTCCTTCTTTACCACCCTTCAAAACATTATCGTTAAAAAGGGGACAAAGGTCAAACTAACTAGACAGGAATGTTTTCTTTCTCTCTTTCCACACTTTCAAAAGCTTAGGTCAGATCTATCTCTTCTAACACATTACTTGCACCTAGTTTGACCTACATCTTCTCTATCAGGTTCACTCTCTGCCTCCTGCCTGTGTGTAATTTAGTATCTCAGCGATAGACATTACCTCGCCGCATGCAGGTAAAAGTAGAACTAAATAAACAACACTGAAAGCAATCTCTAATTATACCAGTGTCGCTAGGAGAATGGCTTGTCGCAAGAGAGAGTTTTTTTTTTTTTTTGTTAGTCGTTTTTAATTAGCTTCCTGCCAAGTTTTTATTGTGGAAAAGTATTGTGATGAGAAATGTGCTTAATTATTAATAAGACTTGATTTAATTTAAGATCCCTGGTGTTTTTTTTTTAATAGTTTTGCAGCCAGAGAGATTATGCAGCAAGATAAAACACCAACACTTGTCCTGGGGATTAGGCGAGGTCAGTGGAAAAAAAATAAAAATAAATGTTGATAAAAAGCTGTTGTGGAAGTCAAAAATTGGTCATCATTTATAATCATTTATAAGTTCTAACCAAGAAATTATTCAAGAAAGTATGAAGAGACTCAGACTGCTCTAGGTAAGTGAGCAAAACATGAAATATATCTGTTTGTTTGCATTTTAAGTCAGTCATAGGACCTGGTGTAGTTGATTTTCACACTTCAAACACAAAATTTCCTCTCATAAAACCTTCAACATATGGTTAATATTGACATCTATTCAGAACTGACCTGTGTTGTCTTATTTTCTCAGTAGGGCTGCCCAATTAATCACTATCAAATTGACATTGCACTATTAATGGATAAAATTAGCAAAGGCTGCAGTTTAAAAAAAAAAATCTTACTTTTATTCTTATATGATAAAATGCTCTTTTTTTAGATCAGCAGATAAAGATGACTAAGGTATTAGTTTGAAGAAACAAAACTTTACAATTTCCGAGAAACAAACTAGAATCAACTTTTTTTCACTGTCAGACTATGTATATTCAATTGACTATCTACTTTTCCAGCTTTTTGCATTTTTGTGACTCGCTCATTTTGAGTTATGTGTGCAAAAACACTGCTGTCCTGCCACACTGGGCAAACGATGTCAGTGCATTTTCAGTACCCTCTGACGTCACAGTGAGTTGACGTGGCAGTCGAGTCGCCTAGATGTGTTATCTCCTCCCTTCAACACTGCTGCGGCGGAAAGTGGAAAGCGATCACTCGATGTGCACTGATATCAGCCATCATTTGGCTCAGCTTGCTCAGTGAGTGGCGCGATGTACAAGCGACCACTTGTACATTTGATGCACTGGTTTGAAACTCATGCCTGTAGCAAGTTTTTCATTGTGGTTTTTTATTTCATTTTTAGAAATACTCGCGTCATCAACGCATGTGCTTATGTAGACTAAAGCAAAGATTTAATGTGTATTTTTGTAAAGTAAATATGAAAAGAAATACTTAGTGCTGTGCAGCTTCCTCAGCTGAAAACCTAACGTCAGGACCAGGACCGCTCACATCATTTACCAAGCTCGCTGTTCATATTCGAGCTGTCAATCACAGTCTGTTCACACCCACATGGGTGTCTCTTAAAAGGCTTTCAGGCATCTCCCACTTTTGCGAGCCTGTTGAGGTGCAGTTGTGGCCGAAGTTACTCTGAGAGCGCGTTTAGCCTCACTTTAAGCTTGATGTGCCTCTTTATGAGTTTACAGGAGGCGTGCCAGAGTAAGATTTTCGTCAGATTTCTTGTTGTTTCTATCCCTATGTCTGTGCGTCACTGCGATTCCGTTATGATTTTTTGCTTTGTGCACATAGTCAAAGTGCAGGATACTTCTATAATATTTGAACAAGCCTTATTCACATCATCTCCAATGTACCTGCTGCTTACATGATGTATGAAGCACCTACAAGGACCAACCCGGAGTTTGTTGAAACTTTTTCATTTCACATCCACAATGCGTCAGTGTAGCAGCTCCTTACCTCTAATGACCCTCTGCTCTCCTGTGATGTTTAGAAACCTGGTTTAATCCACTTTTATAACCGCACACATGAAAGAAAACCCTGCATGCACTGTTCGTCCTGCCGCGTCTAAAAATCACAAAAGATTCTAAGCTCCTCTAGACCAGTGTGCAGCCGGCTTTACTGACACACTAGACTTACTTCAGTCTTTTTTTCCACAATTTTCCAGTATATTTGTGAAATGTGAACAGAATCAGATGTTTAAAATCGCTAAACCGCTAATTAATTGATAAGACAAATCTCACAAATTGTAATTTACAACTAAAAATAGTCAAGTGTCCCACCTTTAATATGAAACTGTTAAATACTCTCACAATCAGCATAGTAATTGCACTGGTTCTAATTTGAACATCTAAATATAATAATCAGCCTGTATCCACTATTCCTGCTCTAACCCTTACACCCGCACCACAGCAGGTCTATTATATTCATGTGTGTCAGGTGCTGTTGTGACTCATGTGATGATACATGGAGCTAAAGCTAAAGCCCGCCCACTGCATCTCACTCAGAGGGAGGCGAGGCTGCTTCAAAACATCCAAGAGCAGGCTGTCTTTGCAAGGTGCTTCTAAAACCATCTTCATACAAACTAAAGAATGTATAGCTCATGTTTTATTGAAACTAACTAAAATCAGCTTTTCTCATGACAATTACAGTAAATTGTCAAAGTATCTAGGGTGAAAATGAACTCACAGTGTCCAGTCTATGTCTGAAAGTGCATTTGTTTATATTAATACGATTTCGCTAATTTTCGCTAGCACACCAACATAGTTCGACTTGCTGGGTCCTAAACGTTTCACAGATATGTGTGTCTATAGAGGCATTATTTGTTGATCAACACAGGAGATGCACGTGCACATCGATTTACAGAAAGAGCTGCCGTTGAGTGACACAAACGTGGCAACAACTTGTGCCAGTGCTGTTGTCAGCTAACAAAACAAAACAAAAGTTATGCTGCTAAATCAACATCTGTGAATATAATTCAACCCTATGACCCATCCATGTTACTCTCAGGTGACAATCTAACCCGGCTTACATAAAACATGGTAATTTCTTTATCTAAAACTTTCAATGTATATCTCCTGAATTGCAGTCAAGATGTCTAATAGTGTCCGAATGACTACTTTTCTTGCATAGGACATTCCTGGACAAATGGGGAACTACTCGGGCATAGTTTGGTCTGGTTCTGTACAGAGCAGCAGGACACGTAAAGTTAGTAGGTGTGAGAGAAGATGACTCAGTGGACTGGGTGTGATGGAGGAAGGTGATTTGCATATTCAAAAGCTGCTCTCTAGAAACGGTGAATAAATGAGATATAGTTCACCTTGAATCCTGTGTGGGTTTATGCGCTAAGAAGAGACTCATTCATTCTAAAAGATGAAGCCACATGTAATGGCAACTTGGAACACTGACAGGAAGAAATGCATAGATTAATAGCTGTATATTCTATTTTTAAAGTTGAATTCCTTTCATGTACAAAGAAAATGTTTGTATTTCCAGGGGACATATTGTGCAAAAGTATTATAACTATTATTCCTGTGGCAGCCTTACATCATTAGCTTACATAAAACTGGATTTATTCACATGTTTGTGTGATTATGTATTGTGGTGCATCTCGTGGGAGCTACTGTAAGTGCTTCACCTATAGCTTTTCCCTGTCCACATTCTACATTACTCATTTGTATGCATTTATTCAAGAAAAACAATGGCAAACATACTGTAGATCATCCATCTTTCAACAATAAAATCAAGGAATTTACCAGCCTCTTCTCACAGATAAGTATGTCTATTTACCACGCAATCTGAAACAGTGTGTCACATGAACATGATTTCTATTGCTACCCCACTTCATTCATGAATACTGACAAAAGCCTATTCATAACCTTAACCAATTTCGAGCCTTAAACCTAAACTTACACATTTTTGTAACTTCAGACATAAACTCTAAAACAAATAAAACCTCTTGTTTGTCTTCAACCAAATGGCGTGTCTTGGTTAGGTTGAAGTACATACACTATTATTGCTGATAGATGTTGTCAGTGTTTAATAGTGTCCTACTTCTACGTCCTGACACACATAGCCATATAGAGAGGAGGCAGACATCCTAAAAATACTCTCACATAAAGCATGTAAGATAAAAATTTAAGTGTTTAAAGAAAAAACACAACAATAAACAAAGATTGGTGTACGAGTGTATATCTGTACGAGGGCGCATTGATTTTAAGCACTCCGACTTGCACTCAGTGTACATCCGAGCTCAAGTTGCAGAGAAAATTGGATAAGGAAAAAAAATATCTTACCTAATATGTTAATACGGATAGAACATATCAAAATAAGTCTGATGAGGTGAAAAACAGTGCATAAAATCTGAGAGAAATACCTATGACATCACACATCTGGAAAATTCAAAACAGCTTTTTTCTGAGGTGAGAAACATAATATTTCAGGGACAGAATTACAGCTGTCTTTTTGATAAAGAAGCAATGTTAGAACAGGATTAAAAATTCTAAATAGTCCGTTTTGTTTCATACTGTGTGTCCTTTAACTTAGGGTCGATCTCCATACAGAAAATACTGTTACACACTTTCTTACTGAACTGGTAATGCCAAAACACTTTTATTTTGGATTTGACAGATTGCTTAATGCAAAAACAAAACAATTGTGAAGTTAATTAACACAAAACACTGCGCTGATACCAAAACCACAACTGTCTCTATCTCCAAAGCAGAAACAGCCGACATTACCTTGATGTACCCCAAATCTCCGCCCACGTAGCGCCCCTCCTTCCCCGCTGGTCTCAAACTGCCCCCATTGGCCTGCTCTAATGGGCCCCCGGGAGCAGCATTATCCCTGTGGTGTAACAAACCTGATGGGGCTGTTTAAGGAGGGGAAGTCTTCACACCTCCATTTGTTTTGCGGCGCCGGATCGATGGCAGACTCAGGGTTACAGCTAATGTGATTTATGTGGCCTATTTCGGCTGTTATGCCTCATGTACAAATTGTCTTTGGTGATGTAAATCCCCCCGATCTCTTCACAACTTGCTGACACTGAATCCTGCCTGCCAAAACGAAGGCAATTAATCCACGTTTTGGGCATAAGAGCGGCTCGAATTTTATTATTTTTTCTTGCTAATGACACTTACAAATGGTGACATCCTGAAAGACATGACGTTTGAAATTGGAGCTGAAGGGAACACACAGGTTTTCCTGTAGACTGAGGTGAGTATAACAAAGGTACATAAGTTAAAATTTAGATTTACTTACAATGGCTGGCATAGTACCATTCAATCATTTGATCACTAGTTTTTGTTCACCTGGCATCACAACAAGGTGAAGTCAATCATATTTAATGCAAATGGTTTATGTAAAATACTATTGTCTAAATGCAGTTTTTTGTTTAATGTTTAATTCGACATGCTAAGGGGGGCTTGGGTTTGTTTTCACAAATAAACTATAATATGTGTACATCAGTAGTTTTGTACATTTTGTTTGTTGTAAATCACAAAATTGATGTAATACAGCTTAGAAACAGAAAGAGTTCCATTTACTTCCTGTACGTCTCTTCATTGTAAGATTTAAATGTAATAAACAGCAGATCATAAACTTGTCATTTTTATTGTTGCCTATGTGACTTATTAGACTATGTGACTAATTAGAACCATACATGCTTCACTATGAGTCAGATCTATGAATCATTCTTAATAAAACTTTGAGTGAACTAATGATGAGAGAAGTTAAATATAACAAGGTTAAAAGATTAGAAAAATAGAATTTGCACAATAGGTCTCCGTTAAGACAATAATTTTTAACTTAATTTTGTATTAAAAAACTGCCACAGGACATTAAATTCTTGGTGTCATTTTCTGGAACATGTTAATGAAAGACATATTAATCATCTTCTTGTGTAAACTTTTAAATGCAAAATAAAATTAGGCTTGGACCTTGGCATGCTACAGTGTAATATATTTTGGTTGTCAAAGAAGAAAAAAAAAATGCTTATTTGGCTCACTATAGACACCTGTTAGTCAATAACCCACCATCTGGCCTCATGAGATCATCAAAGTCTTGAACTAGGATGTGACATATGGAAAGTCATTCACCCTCACTGACACTTGTCTCTAATGATATGTGGACTAAAGCTGTCATGTTTTGCTTGTACAGTACAGCTCACATATGTATAGCTCACATACAGCATTTGCTAAGTTCAAGCAAATCTTAAAATGCGTTTTATGACAGCTGCCACTACAAAAATATTGACACATAATTAAGCTTTGTCTCTATAAAGTTTTAAAATCAGCACATAAATATTAAGGATGCATAAATTGTTATATTACTTATGCAAAAATACTGTAAGAATAGTCTAACAGCTCAAAGGATGACTGACAGAGCTACAAGGCTATTGGCTCTGTTCAACACAGTATCACTAGAAGGCATACATTTACCTTAACACCAAAACAGCGTATTTTGAGCACGATTTCAGATCTTTTTTGAGTACTTATGTTACATCGTACATTTAGCACAATACGAACAACAACTGTTTTACCCTATCAGTACATTTTACAAGACAGTTGCAAATCAGCTCACTGGGACAGACTGTTCTGTAAACATCTCTACTTGTCCCCTGTCCAGAACGTCTGCCGCCTCTTTTTTTCCCTGGCCGACTGCTGACAATACAAACCATCACGTCACCTCGTGTACTGTGTTTTGTTATGTGTGGTTGTGTTTTTGTATGTTTGCTTTGCATTTCATGTTCGGAAGAGCGAGTGACGGCACGCAAAAAGTGCAGCAGCCCGGAGACTCACTCCAAACATAATTTTGTTGTAGTCTGGGACAATGTCAATAACTCTTTCTGTTCTGTTCTGTTCTGATTAAACCCTACAGGTCAAATCGAGTCATCAGTTCATGTGGACAGAACCTGCTGATCATATTATAAAACTCAAGGAAATCAGGCTTTTGAAGTTGTGGCCCAAATTTGGAATGAATTGTCTTTAAAAAGTATTAATACAAACATTCACTTTGTAAACATTTAAGTGTTCGAGTCCTAAATGTGCAGTTTCTAGTGATGGGCTGTACATTTTATTTTATAGTTTTTAAGTATTTTATGACTGTCTGTGAAAAGTGCTGTACAAATAAAGCTTACTTACTCACATCCTCATATAGCTGTAAGAAAATATGATAAATGTAGATGTTCTCCTCAGCATCTGTCTGCGTATCTGTGTCAAAAATACATACATTCAGTCTTTAGAATTAAAAAAGCCATTGAATGAATCAAAAGAATGACGACATCTGATATAAAGCCATTTGTACGTTTGTCAAATCAAACTGGTTAGACATGTGTAATGTTAGGACAAAAATGTTGCATCGTAAACACTTTGGAAAGCAGTTTACGACCAAATGAGACAAGTATAGTGTTTAGTGGGTGCAGTGAGCGAGATGAGGGAGAATAGCTCTTGATTGGACATGCAATCAGCCACGGGCGCAGACTGTGCCTCTGTGGGCTTAATGTATGTCCTTTGTCAAGTGGCCACACAGTATTTACTAAACATATTTTCAATGCATTATTTAGAAGGAGTTGAAGGTGCAGCTCATGCCCTGTTCCTCGACGGATCTCTCTCTGACTAACTGCAGCATTGTCAAGGGAACATTCACCACAACAAGAGTCTCGAGATGCACTCACAAATATTTACACACAGCCAAATGCCACTGTTTACAAAGGGAAAGGTTAGATTTATTCCATAGAAACAGATTGGCTTTGCAGTTCATTTGAGCAGTCAGCGCTCTCAAATGGGAGCATTCTGAAATGCTTTATGTCACCGGGGAGGAGCGGCTGTTTTATCACAAACCGTCTGATGTGCTGTCCTCATTCACAGGCGAGGGAAGAGCAGCAAAGCATCGTGGGTAAAGCAAGTGCCGCCCCTAGAGTACATATCAAACCATGTAAGCCCAGTTAATTCGAAATAACTTAGTGACAACAATGCAGAAAGGAGAAGTGTATTAAGTTGATAAAATGCTGTAGGTCCATAAGGCTGTGATTGTCTGATGCTTATCATTGGACTGGAGAGTTGCTCAAATTAAATTGAACTAAAATCTTTAGAGTGCCAACATAACAATTCCGCCACACTCCAGGTTCAACCAAAAATGTTAATAATAAAAAAAAATACAAACAGATATAATTTTTATTTTCCAGACAAAACTTTCCATCTAGCCATTTATGTCCACTTTATCTGAGATTGAATCAGAGAGGCAGTCTGACTTAGCAGCGAGGCCCACACTTCTCTTTCAAACACATTTGTCCAGCTCCTCAGGGGAAATACGGAGATGTTCTCAGGCTAGTGAGAGACATAGTCCCTCCAATGTGTCCTGGTCTTTCCTGAGGCTCTCTCCTGGTGGGACATGCCCAGAGCAACTCCACAGGGAGGTGTCCGGACCCATCCATGCCCTGAGCCTCCTCAGCTGGCTTCTCTCAGTGCAAAGAAATGATATACAACAAAGTCAAAAACATACGATAGGTAGAAAGACACATGGCAACGTTTTCTTTGCGTTTAACAAAGTTTAGGCTTCAAGTTACTAAAATGGGAAAGTTTAGCACTGGGCCTGGGGTAGGTTAAGATTTATTAGTTGATCCCAAAGAAAATGTCGTCACGTGACTTCAACCAAAATTTATGGTTATTTTACATTTACTTTTTGTCTATAGAGGGTGATGTGCACGCACCCAGCGTCCAGAAAGAACCGCCGCTCATAGACATAAACAGTGGAAATAAGTCGAAAAAGCCCCTTTGTCAGCTACTACAAGAGTTTATCACTTTGCGAAAACAAAAGTTATGCTGCTAAGTCAACATTTGTGAATGCTAGGTTGACTGAAAATCCCTCTATATTGATCTAAAAAAGCAAGAAAATGTGCTGATCATGTTTTTCACATTTCGTGGTTTATCCGCTGGGACTGGGCTGCTCAGTGGAGGAGCAGTGGCTCTATGCTAAATTCTTCTGCTCGTCACCCATGTCTCTAACGGAGTGTGGTAGAAAGTCATTTTGTCCTCTTGTATCCACAGTCTCATGACCATAAGTGAGGGTTGGAACCAAGTCTGGTAGACCTTTTGGTTTCAAGTTTTAGTATTTACTGGCTTGTAAGATATTAACAGAGTTTCTTTCCATTGCTGCTTTTTAAAGAACAGATTTTCTGTAGTATTCATTCTTAAAAATATTCCAGATTGTATTTTTTTTTTGTTCTAATCTCCATATAAGTAACATAAAACAAGAATTACTTTTTTTCAGAGAGTTTTGACAAAATTGTACAATTCTGCAAATATTTGTTCTTTCTCTCTGTTGTACTTCTTAGTTTATGTCCTGTTTTTGTGTTATACAAAAATGAACACGTACAAAAATGCTTTGTTGATTTGTGTCTTGCATTTAACTTAGAAAAAGTACAAAAAGTTGAAAGACAAATACGCATTTTGAAGTACCAACTATGCTGTGCAGTTCAAATGAACAGTTTTGTGATAAATATCTACAACAAGCTACATTATTGAATTGACCAAAATAACTAGACTGGATCAAAAGGAAAGTGATAAAATGAGTTTTTAAAAACTGACATTACCAAAGCACTAATTATTTGGTGCTAAATAAAATATGAAATGATTGCAGAGTGTGAGAACCTGTGAAAAATGATGCTGCCCTAGTCCAAAGACAAAAGGAGGCACAAAGCACTTTTGTTGTCAAATCCTCATAAATTACTGAGCATGGCCTTGTGTTGGTTTAACAGTATAATTACATTAATCAGGGCGCCATGTTTGACACTGCTGAACCATAACTGTGCACATAAATCAGCTTTCTCCTAAAAGAGACAATTCCCCAAAGACGCACTGATGTGATTTCCTCCGAACTCATTAATTATGAACACTAAGTGAAAGAAGACAAAGAGGGAACTGCTGAGCTTGTCTAAATGGAGAAACTCAGCAGAACAGAGCCAGCCTCACTGCAGGTTAAATCGTCTTTATAAACCGCTGTTTAACAACACACTAGACATGAGGGAAGTTTGTGTGAGGGGAGAATCTAAGAACCAACTTCTCTGAACCACTTTTCATAAATACTATCACTATCACAACTTTAGCAATAAACAATGACACATCAATAATTCACGTTTGTCGATGAACCTGTTTGTGGCACAGTGGAGGATTAGATAGCGCTCTCGCCTCACAGCAAGAAGGTTGTGTGTTTGAGTCCTGCACGCTCTGGGGATTTCTCTGTGAAGTTTGCATGTTTCTCCCTGTGTCAGGGTAGTTTCCTCCGGACATCAACCAATAACATGCAGGTTAGGAAGCGCTGGGTAGGTGTCAGGGGTTGAGCCAGGTGTTTATCACCATCACCATCTGTTTGAAAATTTAAACTGACGAATTATCCAATTGCACTCCAACAACTTGAGCCCCACATATATTACTCTGAATCAGAATTTTGTTGCGTATTCTCAAGTGAACACAATGTGGCGAGTGAAAACCAGGAATTTTCAGAGCATTTCAGCATCTGCTGCAGGACAATACAAGATAACTTAACAAGCATGAATCAATCATCCAAATACAACTATGTGAAAACTCTTATTTGAGAACACTGTTATAATAGAGTTTGCAAAATGTCCCTGATAAGGCTCAGTTCTCGAACTGACATGGAGCACCTTCTTGTGGTGTATTTATTAATAGACTGGACAAAATCAGTTGAAAGTATAAATGAACCAGAAATGAATCAGACATTCCAAATTTGAACAATGCCTTCCAGATATACATGTTATGGTTTGGGCTAATTTGTCATTTATGTTAATGCAAGAATATTGCTCTGACTTTCATAATGAAGTTTGTATTTCTATTGCTGTAGTAAAATGTTGAGGAGACAAAAATGCACCTTTTGTAGAAAAAAAATTTAACCAATAGAAGAAAAAGCTTTATTTTAGATGAGACATTTTTGATCTATACAAAAACTGATCACATCACTAAACCTTTTGTATTTTTCTCCAAAAACAAAAGATAAACTCATGATGGATTAGATTTTGTTTCCAATAAGCTGAGCTACATTCATCGTTGCTTCCAATGAGCGTCTGCATTTACTGTAGCCAAGTGAATTATGATAAATAATGATAAATCAATATGTGGGATGTGGGTGGAATGTGAATGCACTGGATCTGTAGAGTCTGTGGGTTTACACCAGTCTGTGATCTTTCAGCCTGGTGCAAGTTTAAAAACATTCTTCAAGGATTTTGTAGAAATAAATATTGACCTGTTTCAACTAATTAGAGCAGATACTTGAGAGATGACTAACAGGTTTGATAACTGTTATCTGGATTAAGCAAACTCATCATAGCCCTTTTAATAACACAGGCCATCCAAAAAGCATGACTCATCCCTATTTTCTTCAAGAATGTATCTTTTCTTTTCTCAGAAGCTTTCAGTCATCATACTTCAACATTTTCTGGTAAATAAGCAAATATTTAATTATTCAGGAACAAATTATGAATTTGGAAAGTTTTATAAAATCCTAGTATACGTCCTTAAAGATGTTGGCTTGATGTTAGTTTAAACATCTTACACGATTCATATATGCTATGCAAATAATAAGTCAGCATTCTAAATGTCAGCAGTGAGTGTCAAAAAAACATTACAGTCAATGATAAGAAAGGATATTTTCTGCTGTAAGTTCAAAATGCAACTAAAATAGGTAAAAGCTGTGGCAGTCTTACAACAATAATGCTGAATATTGAGTTTGTAACTGACAATTGCGGTAGAAAACTAGATAAACAACATGAACTTAGCTTCTTTTCATATTTGTTACATAAGAAACAGTTCATCTCGATACCTTTCTCTTCTTGGTATAAGCTGTCTATTTGATGAGGAAATATTGGTCATGACAGTTGAAGTGTTCGAATAATTGCTGTTGGCAAGCAAGCTAGCTAAGCTCTGCACATTCAAGAGTCTTTCACACCAAGCTGAGGGTCACCCGCCTGGACCGGTGTTCTCAAATGCAAAGCGGTGCAGGTCGGGGAGTTGGGTTTTTGAAGACTTGTTTGGCCCGTGGCTACTGGAGAACAAGTGAATCAGTGCACAGGAAAACCGAAAATGACAAATACAGAAAAACAGTATTTAGTCAAGCATGGATTGATGTTATTTGCATGAGTCCACATCACACAGTGTTTACGGTCTTGGTTCAAACATTACGCAAGTACAAAGAAGAATGGCTGCTATTTGGACAAAAGAAAACAAAGACGGAGAAGAGTTACAACAACTGCAGTACGAAGGCAGGATTGTGGCAGGAAGTAAAAGTCAAGCTCAGTTTGTTAGGTAACTCTGCTTGTCGCAGCATTTGTGGACCAAAGCATGACTAGCAACTGCTCTTCTCTGTTTGAGTTTGACAGCTACTCGTGCGCAACTTTTGTTTTTCCATTTTTGTCAAGTGCCTGCTCATTCGGCATTTGTT
Organism: Mugilogobius chulae; assembly: GCA_038363315.1. Classification (NCBI taxonomy): domain Eukaryota; kingdom Metazoa; phylum Chordata; class Actinopteri; order Gobiiformes; family Gobiidae; genus Mugilogobius; species Mugilogobius chulae. The sequence goes on from CM076407.1 coordinate 39,400,541, forward strand.
CAACGACTGATGTTCGGCATCTCACTAATGTGAGACTTGAGCATGCGCTGCACTGCACCATCCTACTGACAGCAACTGGGGGTTGTGTTGGTGTGAAAGACCCTTTAATAGCAAAACTACTTTCAGTTTCCCTTTTACTACATAAAGTCCGTCTGTTCATTTATCCAGAGTCAGGTTGTGAAAACAGCAGCTTTATATTAAGTCAATTTGAGCAATTAAAGGAAACCAAAAGCGTAACTGTCAGAAGTTTTACCACTGCCTGGTAATAGAAAGACAGTGCCAACCAATACAAGAATATTCTAACATGTTTTAAGTGAAAGCTTCAAACTGGTAAGTCCTTCACTCATACATACTTCTCCACAATCTGTTAAATGCATCGCCCAGGCCTCCAGCAGCTGCTGCGTTTCAAATTAAAGCCTGTCATGTGTTTTACAAGGACTGTCAGAATATAACAAAATGTTATGGAAAGAAACCCAACTTTCCAATTTGCCAAGGAGGTTATAATTCATCACTCCACTTGTCAGCGCTCAATTACGCTCGATAAATCCAGAGGAAATCGTCAATAAGCACGCACTGGGGTGAATGGCAAACGGTTGGCTCTCTCCTTGACTCCAGGCCTCCATATGTTTCTATGACGGAGCACATGAACCACCAAGATGGCAGCTGTCACCTGACCTGCAGCTGCTAAATCTGCAACCAAATCCTTTTCACGGCCATAAAATGCAGCATTCAAATGAGCATGATTGATTGGGATTATGATCGGCTGTCGCTACACAGTGGGATGAAAAGTGCTCAGAAAACCAATACTTTTGACTTTTCAATAACTACAATTCATGTCAGTGGCGGTAAATAGCTGCATGCGAGAGTAATGAATGCGCTTGGTTCCTCTGAGGAAGGATTAGCGCTAATTGGCCCAGCTGGATAAACAGAGCCGCTGCTGCTGTTAGCATACTGTATAGAAACCCAAACAACTGATGTTTTAATCATATGCATATAGAATCTTCAATGTGTTCTTATCAGATAAAATACAATATGTTCACCACATCTTCTGTTCTTAAGAAAGATTGAAACTTTTTGCTAGCAACAAAGTTTGAGTATTCTTCCTTGTTTTATTCCAAACAGGTTATTAAAGTTACTTTGCTTGTTGCTTTTTCCAACCCAGTTCTGCCACACAACTTCCACTTTGAATTGGTGGCTGTGTTATAAAATATGAGCTTTTTTTCCTCAGCTATTTTGGTTAAAACTACATAGTATGAAGTAGGTACACTGTATTTTTGCACATACAGGTATTGCTTGCCTCCCTGAAGACACATTGCACAACACATTCCATTTAATAATTACTCCAATATGAATTGTTGAAAATGACTGCAGGATGATAGTCGACGCGTTTCGATCATTGAAAACGGTATCCAGATGACAACTTTAAAGTGAAACTAAACCGTAAAGCAACTTTTTTTTGGCTGATAAACTATGTATATGGTGTTTAAATAGCATTTTAAGTGCAAACTGAGCAATACATAAATTGACTGTTGCCTTGTCCACACAAAGGCAAGCTCAGGCGTTTCAGAACAAACAGAACACTGAAAAGTAATATTTCTGAAACTGGGTTCAGAGTGAAAAGATTCAAAACGTTGGCGTCTCTGCAGCTATGCAGTATCCGCAACTTTTTTCCAAGATGCCATCATTGCCCCAGATTCACGTCTCATCTGCAGAATATACTGACCTTTGATGTTCACTACCAAAAACTGCCATATCATTAAATAAACTTTTCTGCGTATGCTCAGTGTCAAGTATTCCTCTTATTTTGTGACTTTATGTGTCAGTGTCACAGCGCCACACTCTGGTCAGTTTCGGGCATTACCTTGACTTCAGGCTACTGTTTCGTGTGGACGCTCACAAATCCTAAGACAGCTCCATGTTTATGCAATTTGTTTTCCAAATTATCATCGTTTTGTCTATGTGTGGACAGGGCTTGTGTTTCACTGCAAAGACTGAGGTCATTTTAGGGGTCATTCTATGTGACGTCAGTGTGTATTTTCCACTCAAAACTGTGCAGTAAGTGCAGACACCTGCTGTCAATCCAATCACATTGCTGCTCTCCACTCTAAGCCCCATCTTTTACCTTTCACCAATGGCTTTCATTAACTTTGCTGTTTGAAATGTGTTTGTGGGTGGAGTTTAAGAGCTGAGCTTCACTTTATAGCCGTTTTATGACGAACCACTTCTGGACGAATGAGAGATTACAATGACTTGGTGCTAAGAATATGAATGGGCTCAAAACCACCTTGAAAGTCATACATTACTTTGGCCCAAATGTGATACAGATAATTATCCCAGTTGCCTGACTTCTGATCCAAAAGTCAGATTCTTGGTCTAGAAAGGTTCCAACATGTTGTGCAAAGTAAGAGCGGTTCTTTATGTAGAAAAATAGCCAACTTAAAGTTTGAGTAATCTTTTTCATTAAACAACACCTCTTATCTCTTGCTAAATGTTCTCATGTCTGTGGCTTGCACTTTCTTGTTAGATCTAAACATTTTGGGACGATTTAAGCTTCTTCAGTCTGCTGCCAGCTATAGATGTCACTGTGTCCTTGAAGACACTAGCCTGTCAGATGAAAAGCTTTAAGTGTCTTGAAAATAGCTATGTAATTGTAACGATTTACCATTTCTTGTTTAAGCGAGTGACAAGTATAATTCTTCCATGACGGCAAATGCGCTTAATGCCATACTGTGGGACATTCCTGACACATTCCAAGAACAATGTATGGCCCCTTATAATGCTGTGACGTCATTTGAAACCCTGCAGTACAATTCCATGTAATGTCATTGGTAAAGTGTTAAGGTACTGGCCCCATCGCCTCCGCTTGATTCACAGCTCGCGGATCAATAGAAATCCTCTCTGTCACCCCGCAGACCCCCCCGCCTACACCCCCTTCTCACTGTTTCTCTCTCTCTTCCTCTCTCCTTCCCACTTCTCTCCCATGAGCCCTCACGTCTCCCTCTGACCAAAGACACTCATCTGCCCACTACATCTCCAGTCATTCTGAAGCAGTTTCCATCTCTGTTTGACAAATGCGCTGTTATCTGCGAGAAATTTGTTTGGAATAAAATCAGAACAGAAGAGGAAACTCGAAATCATTTTGTCTACTTATTACTGTAGGTGGTCTCACTGCATTTTTCGTCTTATTTATTTGTGTTATCATGCTGTTTCTGTATAATCAATTAGGTTCTGGCACATTATATACCAAGGGGCTTGAAGAAGACCGAGTAGTTTTTCTATATATTTAGGAAGAAACTATGCACTACGGCATATGCAGCTCAGTAATTCACATTTTGTTCATTGTAAAACACAAACATGAAATCTTGGAAATATAAACGACTCCAATGACTTTATTTTCAAAACTGAAGTACTGCTAAGTTCCACCTCTTCATGGTAAAATTTAACATTAATAAACTACACATTTCAATTTCATGTTTTTTTTTTATTATTGTTGGAAAGTGGCTACATGATAATTTTGAACCCTATGTTTTAGTTGGAATTTGAGTTTTTGAGTAATCGCAAGTAAATAGAAGGATTTTCGATCGATGTCACTTTCCGCCCTACTGTGCATTGCTTTATGCAGAAAGAGTCGCTCTGATTAGCTGGGGAAACTTCTTTGAATAAAACAACAAAACGGGACGAGAGCAGTTATTTTGGATCAGGTAAAAACCGGTCTGACAGACGTCTGTCTCCTGAAGCTTGAGACATTGTTTTTTTTTTAAGCGTTTTTCCTGTTGTTTTTTTTTTACTCACCTGAATGTAACTTTAAAGGGTCAAATGTCATTCACAAATGTTGACTTAGCAGCACAAGTTTTGTTTTCACCCAGTGATAAGAAGAGAGTTTTTCAACACGCCTGTGTTGATAAACAGACAAGTAGGCGGGGATAGGTTGTAGGTGAAGACAGAGATTTTCAGACCAATGGGGCAACAGTTGCAGAACAACACAAGATTACTCATAATCAATTCAGATAGAACTCAGAAAAGTAGATTTAACATAATAGATCCCCTTTAACAACAAATAGTGAATAAACGGAACTAAACTTTAGCCTAGCGACAATGTGAATTAGATTAAAAACACCAGTATTCCACAACTAAGTTTTTAATAAACATTTTAAATTTGTTCTGTTATGACCTCTTACTGTCTTCTAATACAGATTTAAAAATCCCTGTGGCATTTTGGAACTGTAGGTGTTTACTATTCATGCCCTTGGCTAAATATAATATTACAGGGCATCCACAATCACACTTTCTAATTCATGCAAATCCAACCAAAATCTTTCATAAATAAATTCCTTTAATCATTCTATAATATTTCATTCCAAAGCATTTAAGCAGTCCTGCCTTGCTCGGTTTCTAAGAAGAAGAAATGCAAACAAGGTTCTATATTTATTTTCCCTGAGAATAAAAGAAGCGTAAAATAGGATATGGCACAAGAGCGCGCGATGTGAGAGAGTGAAGTTGTGCATTCAGCTTCGGCCTCCCTCTCCTCCCTCCTTCTTCCTCCCTCCGCTGCCTTTCCCCACCCCCTGGAAAACTCTCGGCTCTTTCTGTCCTCCTCTCTCCTCTCTGCAGCTGTGGTCTGCCGCGCGACTCCTCTGCACAGCAAGTGCCTTTAGTCGAGCGAAGCAAGCAGCGTCTCATCCGTGTGTGCGCGGAGACAACATTGAGCGCACACTTTGGGGGAAAACCGCAACAGAAAGGGAGACGCAGCCGTGGAGACAAAGCAGGCTGTATTGGAGAAACTGGAGTCCTGAATGAGCTGTCTAAGTGTGTTGAAGAAGCAAAAAGGAACCTCGTTTTAACACAGACGCGCGGAGACTGCACTGAAAGCCACACAGAAGAGAAAAGGCATCCACAAGTGTAAAGGACAAGTAAACCTTCACACATGGATAGTGGATAAAACTTCTGAAGAAAACACAATTTTTGTAACTTTCTTCCCAGTTTGGCTTAAAATCTCTTTGAAGATCTTTACATTTGCCAGGAACAATGCCTCAAACCTAAGTGGATTATGACAATGACAGTGTTTTGGGATTTGGTTTGAACAAGACTGATAAAAAGTGCTTGGAAATGCGTCGGATTTACATGCATGAGAAGAGCAGAGCTGGAGCCTCCTCTTGTGTGGATTACAGATGGGCTTTGTGATTGCCCGGCGCAGTCTCATGGATGATCGCTCGCTGCCAGTCATTAGGATAAAGTGCAAAAGGGGCACAAGTGAGTACTCTGCTTTGGATTTTCTTCTTTTGTAGAATCACTGCGAATGAGCCAATGTAGTGTTCAAGCCAATGTTTTGTGAGGAGAAAAAGGAAATGCTGAAGTGAGATTTTTAATTGATGATAATGTACTAAATGAGTGTCCGTTCGGCAGGTGGTCCAAGCGGAGATTGATTCATAAAGTGATGAATCCGGTTAATGCATTCAGGCTGGCAGCCAAGGCAAAGACGATGGAGGGGAACATCGGAGTCTAGCAGAAGCAGCAGTTGCAGCAGCGCAAGCACCACTATCTGATTTGAACTGGAGCCCCCTCTGCACTCATCTCCTCTCCCCTCTCTGACACCTCCTCCTCCCCTCCACCACCACCAACAGCACCCACAAGGCCCGTCCCGCTCCTCCAGGATGGTCCCCCCGCCCCCACCAACAAGCCCCACGTGTGCCTGTCTACCATCTCATCATGAGCAGCATGGCACTCATAGACGCCTACCTGGTGGAGCAAAACCACGGACCTCGCAAAATCGGGATCTGTATAATGGTCATGGTCGGCGATATCTGTTTTCTGATTGTTTTGCGGTACGTGGCGGTTTGGGTGGGCGCCGAAGTCAGGACAGCCAAACGGGGCTATGCAATGATACTTTGGTTTCTGTACATATTCGTCCTGGAGATTAAAGTCTACTTTGTGTATCAAAACTACAAAGCGGACAGAAAAAGCTTAGATGCACTGGCGAGGAAAGCATTGACGTTGCTGCTATCATATGCATTCCTGTTTTGTTTATCGTGCTTGTCGCTATTGACCACATGGAGTATGTTCGGGCTTTTAAAAAACGTGAAGAGATTCGCAACAGACTTTTTTGGGTGGTGGTCGACCTGTTAGACATTCTGGACATCCAAGCTAACCTGTGGGAGCCTCAAAAAAAGGGGTTACCTCTATGGGCTGAAGGCTTAATGTTTTTCTACTGCTACATCCTGCTATTGGTGCTGCCATGTGTCTCTTTGAGTGAAATTAGCATGCAGGGTATCAACATCGTCCCACATAAGATGCTCCTGTACCCTATTTGAGCTTAGTCACCATCAACGTCATTACTTTATTTATCCGAGGCGGGAATATGATCTTGTATCGGGACAACAGGGTATCCGGGATTTTGATAGGGAAAAACATCCTGGCAATTATAATAAAGACATGTAGCTTTGTTCAGTACAGGAGACAGTTACAAAACGCACCTCCGGCTTTTGGGGTCGAGCTGCAGAAGAATTCAGTCGCCACCAGGCCCGCCCAGCTCCCACCCCTCCTCAAGTGGTCATGCAAGAGCAGACCCCCCTCCCCGAAGTCACCACATGCGAGCACACATGACAGCTGGGCCGGGCCGGGGAGTAATGGACCGGACAGAGCAGCAGCAGCAGCGGTGGGAGAGAGAGGGGGGACACGGCACACTACTTCTACACTCGACTGCAGACAAACTGTGGATGCAAAAAGACAGCATTAGTATGTCGCCTCTCAAGCATTTCTCTTGTTTTCATCTGATGTCATGACATTTCGTTTGGTTGGGTTCACGTTGTCGAGTCTGATGATGTCGTAATCCCAAGGGTGAACATGGGGGCAATCAGTGCTGTCTAACTGTTTAAAGCAGACCAAATAACAGCTGTTCATAAGATGTATGACTCGTAATCCTTGTTTGGGGGATATTTATGTTTCAAAATCATCCCACAAAAACAATATTTGCAACGTATTATTCATTTAAATACTTTTTTTAAAAAGCTTTTTAAAGGAGTGACATTCAGTGACTTACAACTACAGCATACAAACATACGAATTTACATTATAAAGTGAATTTAGATATATAAAATTTACATAGAAGAAATCAATTTTGGTGATGCCTTTTAATGCTAAGACTAAATAAAACACACAAGTTTGTTACATCGACTATAACAACAAATTGTAAATTGTAATAACTGGACTTACTGCAAACATAGCAGAACTGCCTTCTTATTAAAGTATTCAATTTTACACATTTAAACCAATCTGACCTCTATGGACTTAAATGAACTCATTAACAACTAATCATAAGTCATCATCACTTAATTCTTAAACTCAAAGAACTAAACACTATTTTAATACTTTTAAAATCTACTTTCTAAAGCAGCAAAGCTGCAGTTAGCAAATGGAACTAATCATTTTAATAATGAAGCGTTCGTGTTGATGTAACTCTTAATAATCATGATTAATGAATGACAGAGTAATGATGAGCAGTGTGACTCATAAGGCTGAACATTTATTGAGCATAATGTATTCATTCAAAGTTTAACACAACATGTATTCCTGTATGAATAGTCATCATGAATATTGATTATCTTATGATAAATGAATGCATGAAGTTATGAACCATAATTATAAAGTGCAACGTACCACACGTACCAAGAGGAATTAAAGGTGGAGTAGCTGATTTCCACACTACAAACATGGTTTTGAATCTCTCGTAAATCTTCAACACATGCTAATATCGACAAGTATTCATTTTGGTTGCATAAACTTCTTTTTACAAACAACAAAGTGAAACTAGAGAGGACAACCTAAGTACAGTCAATCAGAGAGCTAAACAGAAGTCAAATTTTTTTCTTTTTTTTTTCAATTCAAACAATACTCAGTGGTCTCTTTTTTCCCTTAATATGCTGCATTTATCATTGACTTTTTTATTGAAAAACACAAAGTTTATTATTTTACAACTAAAAAAGTTACCCCACCTATAAGTAGAACTAAGGCTAAAAGCAGGGTATCCAAGACCAATCAGTGAAACCACACATTATTTCTGAACTGGAGAATTGCTGTAAGCGTTTGCTATTTATGATCTTTATGACAAAAAAAATTCTGTGTGATTATTGATCCTTTGTCTGTCCAAACCCTGGATAAATCAGTTTGTTGAAGGTCGGCAAGAGTTTCAACGAACGATCCGTTATCCCAAACATCTTTGAACAATGACATCACCAGATTCTTCAACGTGAAAACTACTGAGAACAAACCTTACATACTTTTTGTAAACTGTATAAATGATACAAAAGAGTAAGAACTGCAAGACTAGAGAGTATATATTTTTGAATTGTATGTGTTGCATTTGAACCTTCGATCTTTAGGGTGTGATGTGGTGTGAACCTTTGTTGCTGGATGTTCCTTCGTAGTCAGAGGCTTCAAGTCCATGAAAGCCAATGAAGAGATAATCATACGAGATGTGTTTTTATATGTAAATCTTTGATAAAGTATTGTGTATAAGATAAAAGATTTCCTTCTTCTAATAACACTGTTCAATGAGTCTTTTTTCAACTAATGTGGTAATTTCAATTGAATTCAAATGCACAAAGTGTTCTTGATTAACCTGTGTGACAGAAGGATATGGAGTGATTTTCCTCTCCTCCGTCATTTAGCCTAATTGCTAAAGTGGCGCCTTCGCAATGTCATTTATCTTGAGAGGATGTTGTCACAGTCTGCTACATGTTTGAGCAGACTTGAGATTTGGGCTGCACAATGTCTTTCAAATGTTTCTTTAGCCAAATCTGAGTGAAAATATGACAGGTTAAACTACTTGTTTTTTAGTAAAACAGGGCGAACAGGATTGATTTAGGATTTCACTTTTTGAGGAGGTTTGTGGTTGTTTTTGCCAGTAATCTGACATACAGTATATTAAGGTATTTCCAAAACCTAGCAACCACATGGTAAATATGGACCTAAATCCACACGTGCTAGATGATAAAACTTTGCATTTTTGTGTTTTTTAATGACATTGAAGAATTCTGAGGAACTCAAATTACTCTTTCCTTTGACAATTTCTTCAGAGTCTGCAATTAGCTACTGTAAAATATGATAAATGTTTACTACAAGAACTATCACACTAAGCTAAGACAAATTTTGAAAAATGTAATGTCATGGGCTTCAAGGCTTAATTCTCCAATTCAGCTCAACAGCCAAAGCTTATCTTGAGGGTTCTAGTTTTATTGGATAACTGTCTCCTGTAATATTTTAGCCATAAAACCTTCATCAAAATCATAGCTGTGGTTAGTTTTTTTCAAACATCTTCAATGCTCACAATTCTCTGGTCTACAATGTGGTTAGGGTAAACAGAAAAAGAAACAAAAATATAAAAACTGTGGACAGGCAGGTAAAACTTTGAACAATAGAAAACGAGGTACTGTTAACTCGGCCTTTAACCTGTCAATCAAACCCTCTATGTTCCTTGGTAACTCACTGGTCCAGTTAGCAGTACAGTGTGGCTCTGAGGAACAAAACATACATGCATCATTTAAAAAATGGCAAATATTTACTGCATTTGTCTTAGAAAATCTTCAGTCAATCTTTAAAGCAGAACTATGGATCCACGGAGTATCGGTATATTGGATACTGATACTTCATATGAATCGATACTATTGTAGACACTGAAACAGTCTTCTTTTTCCTTCTCAAAGCATGACAAAATTGACCATGTAGTGTTAAGTGTTATTTATGATACATGACACCTTCACACTTTAATGTGAAAAACATTTCAAATATATGAGATGTTTTGGATCAAATAAGTTCTATTGTGTCCACCAAAAGGCAAGTAGTATATTGGCTGGACCGATATCATGACCGATACCTGAAAAGAAAAACATATCTTGTTTCACCAACACGATCTCACAAGAAAGTGTACATATACCATGACATTACAGGACATGTAAATTGCGATTGATTAGCACACTTTCACAGCTTTTTTGTGTATTTATGCCACGTGTTGCAGTCCCAGTTCATATCTATGGTGGATGTGTTCTTATTTATGAATATTAACAAAATCCTTATCCTAATCTTAACCTACCCCAGACCTAATCTGAAATGGCTTCAACCAAATCTCGTGTAATTTTAGTTTTTTTAATACCTTGCTATATCTGCACCGTAACATAAGTACGCAAAAAAGGTGTGAAACTGTGCTCAAAGAACTGTGTTTTTGAGTCGTGGTTTATGTACGCTTTCTTGTGAGACTGTTAGTTTCACTGGTGAGCCCGATCCCACAAGAAAGCGTATATTTACCACGACATTACACAATATGTAAATGAGGTATGATTAGCACGAGTTCACAGCTGTTTTGCATAATTATAGTACGCGTCACAGTCCCCATTCATTTCAATGGTGGTTGTTAAGACGTGTTCTTATTTATGAATATTAATGAAATCCTGATTGTAATCTTAACCTGCTCCAAGCCCCAGATCTAATCTTACCAATTTTAGTAACTTTATGCCTAAGCTTACCTGTTTCACCTGAAGAAAACGCCCCACGTGGCTTTAACCAAAATTCGTCCTATTTTGACGCTGTGAAATCTCGTGTCATTTTTACGCTGTGAGACTAGTGAGACTGTTGGTTTCACTGGTAGATAATTTGACGCTGAATGTACACTGAATGCAAGGCAGGTCTGGGTCGGGACACATGCGAGTTTCCTGCAAAGTGCCTGTTGCACCAGCTGTTGTCCACTGCGGTCTGAATTCATCCAAAGCCACACAAATTACAAGTAGATTCCTATTATACCACATACTCGTATAATAATTGAAAGCCGCATCAGACTTTCTTTGTGAAAAAAAGATTTTATGTGGATTCTTTCTGCAAACACGCGTGGCTCTCGCACCCAAATCCACAACCCTCAGAGGTCAGTGTACACAGATTTCGAAGATTCAAACTTGCACCACCACTACACCAGAGATTACTCGAGTCAAATGTGCTCAAATAAAAATTACATTATAAATTTGAGAAATTTTTCTTTGCCTAGATTTAACTTTTGCAGTGATTAAAGAGTGTACCAATGAATCAGTAGTGTTTACCCCTTTCAGACCACATATTTGATGTATCACCAACTGCATCATTATGTAGAGATACAATACCAGAAAAGTCATTTGTCTCACAGTTGTATGTTTTTTTCTACATTTTCTGAGTCGTCACTAGGCTGAGGGGTCTGTCTCTGCAATAAGAAATATCATAACATGGTGCAAAGTGCTGATTTACATAAAGATTCTATTATTATTGCTTTTCGTTTTATCTGATTTATTATTATCTTTACAATTACAGCGTCAGTGTAATGTAGGTGTGATTTGGAGCTGTGTGACTCAGCTTTAGCCAAAAGGTACAAAAGCACAGATGGATAAGACTGTGGAATAACTGCAGACTGTTTAAGACCGTCCTCAGGCTCTGTCTAACTACTGCCGCCTTCACTTCCACTGTCTCCAAACCACTGCCTTTGTGTTCAGCGCACAAAAGGAACAAAGTGACACTTTAGGCCTGAGATGTGAGCAATTCAAATAAGAAACCAATATCAACTCTGACAGAACAGAACTTCTACAAACAATTACGCTGTTTGTCCGTCTGGGAAGAGCTGGATATAAAACAAGCCCAATCTTAAAGTGGATAATCACTGGCTTCTCTTGTCAAATGCAGTTTGTTTATCAAAGTCTGATTTTTAAAAACAAAAGGAGCTTTTTAAATGCTTTATTTTAACATGGTCGCCTCTAATAAAGCTTTGGAGGATCAAGAAGAGCACACTTCAAGTTAACTTAACCGGGGAAACACTTTTTATTCTCAACGTGAGATCTTTTTGTTTTTACCTTGAATATATTTTAATTGAAGAAAAACACTTCCCAGCAAACTGTTTTTTCAGAATGTTTTTTCACTTTGAATTACATTTTTACCTTATTTGATCATAGTTAAAACAAATGAAATATCATTATAATCATATGATTACATTCTTTACATCAATAAATATTGGAGTCATAATCCTTGTTTGATATTGCCTTTTCGTCTACTCTTGCTTTTAATGTCCGTTTTTTGCTGCTTTAACTTAAATCATCATCTGGTTAGGTTAGCTAACCAACCATCACATCCAATCACATCTGACCATACTGCTTTCAAAGCGATCCGTCAATCAGAAGCTAAACAGGTTAGGGCCTTGTCAGTACTTGGATGGGAGATCGTTGAAAAACCAGGAGCCACAGACGACGAAAGTGGATTGTTGTTGTGTCCTTAAGCAAGACACTTAACTCACATTGCCTCAGTGTCTGTAGGTAAGTGGATCCTGATTGTAAAGTGCTTTGAGTCTCTTCAAGGTAGAAAAACTATATACTGTAAATAGACCATTTGTTACAACTACATGCTTGCTTCTCAAGGCACATAGCTGATGATTAGTTTTTGTTTTTCTCTGTGATCGAAAAAGAAAATTGTGTAATCTGTATAAGATGACAATTTTGAAGTCTTTTTCAACTACTTGGACGAATGAGGGATTTGTCACATGCTCATTCCCTCTGCTACCAATAGCGTACAAACCCAAATGCTGTTGATGGAACACCTTATAGAACCCTTTATAAAAATACACAAAACATTTGTTTTATTAACTCTAATCTATCATGACTGTGGATCATGTTATAATTTAGATGATATGGTGGCAGAGTGGAGCCTGAGCCTGTGTGGAGCTTTCTCCCTGTGTCTGGGTGGGTTTTCCTCAGGACCCACTGAATAATCTTTGATGAAGCCATGTGATGACAATTTCTTTTGGTTTAACTGGTATGTTTAGGCTTCAAGTTACTAAAATGGGTAAGTTTAGGGACTTGGGGTAGGTTAAGATTTACCTGTTGTCATCACATGGCTTCAACCAATATTCGTGGTAATTTAAAGGTTTGCCATTTCATAACATATTGACATAAAAAAAAATTGTGAAAACAGGCTTTTCGTACATTTTTGACATTTCATTGTAAATCTACGTTTTCTTCGGAGACTGGGCTACAATTCCTTGAAAAAATAAAGATTACTCAAACACGCACGTATCACTCTAAATTCTCCTATCTTCAAGTTGAAACCAAAATGCCTTCAAAATGTCACAGAGACAGCTTTGAAAGATCTCCACAGCCTGAGAATTCAACCCTTTTTCCTGCATATTAACCACTCAGTCTCTGCATTGCATTTAAACACGTCTGTCCTACATGTTTAAATCCCCAAAGTGCAAAGATTCTGATTAGACTTCAGCTCCAATTTCTGGTTACAAGTTTAAGCGCACAGTGGCAGAGTGGTTAGCGCCTCTGCCCTTCAGCAAGGAGGTTGTGAATAATGTAACGCAGGCTGTCTCTCCATATTAATGTTCAAATCTTGAGAATGAAATAGTGTTTTCCGTACAGGGCAGACCGAGGTGGGAGCCACAGTGGGAACAGACTGCAAAAGCCAGCACAATTGGGTCCATGTCGTTGGCTTACAAATGTACCCCCTCAGCATCTCACTGGCGGTAATAACCTATAAATATACTGTGAGTCGGGCTTGTTTTGGTGTAATGACAATGGGAAAACATTTATCTTTGCAGAGATTTATTGAACGCTCTGAATGATGAATTGAGAGAATTTTATGAACAATGCACAAAAGCAAGAGGCCACGTTCCAACTGGCATTATGTGTGCCAAAGTGAAAAATAATAAAATCAAATGCAGGGTTTCTAATGTAATTTCAAATTGATTTGGAAACAAAATGTCCTCTGTAAAAACCTATGATTTATCTGAAGGGGTCGCATGATATTGTTGTAATTGAATATAACGGAGATGAGATTTTAAAGTTTACGTCACGTCTATAAATAAAGTAGAATAAAGTTATAAGTTGGTCATAGTGGGTATGATTGAGAATGTTCTTTTAGAGATGGGAATAGAAAAGAACCACAATTTCAAAACTGTTTAGCATAAGTAGCCAACAGTTAGTGTTTCTATAGACACCAGTGTATAAAATGGTTGAATAATCACCATTATGCTTTTAATAATGTGTATTGAGTGTCTATGCCATGTGTAATCTTTCTTTTTTCTGTAATACAACGTTGAGTAGAATAGACATGCTTTTTTTTCTTGACATCTGTTTTGTTTCGGCAGGACTAAGATCAGATCTGAAATTACCAAAATGGGTAAGAACAAGTCTGAGGATTTGGTTGGTTAAGATTAGAATTAATCTTAACCAACTAATATTTTAGGATTTATTCTCCCCCATAGAAATGAACTGGGCCAGCAACACGTGAAATAGGCAGGCAGAAATATAAATAGAAATTGCATTCACATGACATGTTGGCATTTCTGTAAGACCAGGCTGAAATAAAGAATAATTATTTACCTATTTATGCATTTAGAAAACAACTTTATAGACCTGTTCAGAGCCTATGTCATTGAAAGGGCCGGGTTCACAGTCCCATAACTTTATTTGCTAAATGAGTAAGTAATACTGCAGACACTAAACGGTTAGAAAACTCAACAATGACTTCTAACGTGGCTCTGACCTCTCCTAATGGAGCATAACAGTGGAAGATCGCCCTTTGTAAAGTGCCATAAGCTTTTCAAAAAATTTAAATATTATGAGTTTAAAGAGATATAGCGACTATGTGCTGGCTCAGATCCACAACGTGGTTGTATTAAGTCTTTAAAGCACATACTTAACATTTGGCAAAATAGCTTAACTTTGTAGTTCATAAAGCTGAAAAAAATTGTATTTTAAATAGAAATGTATGTTTCATGCTCCCGACTCACCACATGGCTGATTAGCCCTGAGATCATTTTCAAACTTTACAGTATATATATATTTTCGAAAACCTATTTAACATGGGAGCTCGAAATTGTTGAACCATGAAGTGAGCAGTCACTGTTGAGCTCCATGTGGTCCATAAGTTTGCACCAGTTGACACTCTTTATTTCTGTGGGCTATTAGCTAACTGCAAACGGTTAACAAAACAAATACATTTGATCGCTTCAGAGTCATGGAAGTGTATCATATGCCCTCAAGCAATAACCTGTAGAAATCAGCACAAAACAATGGCACACAGGTGCAGGGCAAACTGCCAAACCTGCTGGTCAAAGACTGATCCTGTCAGATCTCTGAAGCTGGATGGGAGGCCGCTAGAACACCAGGTGCCACAGTGGGACAACAAAAGTGGATTGTCGTTGTGTCCTTGGGCAAGACACTTAACCCACATTGCCACTGCACTGGGTGAATGAATCCTTGATTGTAAATTGCTTTCAGTGCCTTGAAAGGTAGAAAAGCACTACATAAACAAAGACAATTTCTCCACTTTGTTGATATTTTTTTTTAACATAAATTGCACAAAAATCTTTATCAATGTCATGGTAGCTCTCCTTCTATACTTTTCATCAAATTACGTAGTCATACTCATCAAGGGATTTGTATGCTCGTAGCTTTTCTCTTGTGTACACTAGGTTTTTCTCACAAATACAAGTAATATCAGGCCACTCAATATCAGGACTCAATGTAGCGTTGTGCTTCCATTCAGTAACGGTACATGAATCTGAAAGTCGTTTGCCGTTAGTTAAAGTGAGTCTTTTGAAGAAAGTTTTCTGATCTTTCACTGGCAATGCTCTTGCTTGAATAGACATCCGACATGTTGAAGGCTCCGGTTTGTTTACTAACAGTAAATGGGTCTACATTCACAAGTGTTGATGAAGTCCTGATGCTAACCACTGAAACAGATCATGGTGTGGATGATCTTCTGTTCTTCCTCACACAGCTAAGCTCTTCGGGTATATGTTGGTAATGAACAAAATATAAACGGATGATTTCTACTACTAACGGATGAGCTCTACTAATAATCTGCTTGATCAAATGTTTCATTGAATGTGTATTGTTTTATTGAATATGTATTGTTTTATTTTGATTTCCTATTATTCATATTTGCTAAAATTAATAATCTTGGGAAGTCCTCAGAGACGACTGTTGTTGTGATTTTGGGCTATACAAAAATAAATTGATTGATTGATTGATTGATGATTTTTTAATTTAATTCAATACTATATTTTCTCTGATTAAATGAAACGTATAATAATAACACATTTTGAATCATTGCTCTCTTGTAATACCCTCACAGTTAAAGATGTTGTGGTGCTATTCCTGGATGCAGAGAGCTGCTGTTGGAGGTGGCTTTTGAAGAGGTGATCCACAAATAGACTGTGATATTGGCTCCACAGGCTATAACCTCGGTGTCAGGGGGAGGTGCGGAGCCAGCGTATCGTCTGAAGTACGGGCTGACATATAGTTGCGTGAGATAGATAACATTACACGGGAAGTGATTAATAGACCAGTGTTCTTCATATGGGTGAGAATCAAGACAGAGTTAGGTTGTCTGAAACTTAAATGTCATGGTGACTACGTAACATTCTGATTTGTAAATTGACATTTTAAATAACAAATGTCTTGCATGACCGAGATAGTGGCTTTGAAGTGCTGCAGGTCCCCAGGCGCTCCACTGCGGTCGCACAGGCTCCAAACAGGTTGTTCCAAAGGCAGTGGAGGGTACTTCAAACGCACCCACTGTTTTTTTTTCCTTTGGGACAGTAAACATACACTAACCTCAAAAGTTCTTGTAAAACTAAAACTCAAATAAACCACAATAAACAAATGGAATGAAATGTCAAACATTTGTATCCCTATATATTTCTGTGTCCAAGGTTTTGCATAGAGTCATGCAAAATTTAACATTTCACATAGTTTTGATGAACCACCACACCTTTTACAAAGTTTGAAACTAGGGCTGGGCGATTTAGCCAAAATCCTAATTGCGATTTTTTCCAGGAAATATTGCGATTGCGATTTTTTTTGCGATTTTCTCCCACAGCATAAAGACAAGCGCAAAAGTAACACAAAATCAACAAATTATTATAAGAATTGTTACATTTTGCTAGAAATGTACCTGTGAAATGATTTTTGGCTAAATTAGATCCAGTGTTGGGTGTAACTTAGTTACTGTAATTACATGTTTGAGTAACTAGTAGTGTAACTTAGTTACTGTGAAAAGACTTGTAATTAAATACAGTTACTACCAAAATACTCTTATTCACTTTTAAGTAAAAAAATAAATAAATAATCTACAAAAGTGACTTATTGTGTGAGATAAAACAACAGAGACACAGATCTGCAGCTGGAACAGTGCACAGAATAATTTTTAATATTGATTTTATTACTGAATTTGAATCTAAGCAACTCTTTTGTTGTTTGCCTTTGTTTAAATGCCAATGATACAATTTTAAATACCATTTTTGATTGATGTTTGCAATAATGCACACAAAGTAATCCAAAACTAAGTTACTCTCTTGAGGCAATAACTAAGTAGTGTAATTACATTTCAAAAAGTAATGAGTAACTAATTACTTTTTCAATGCATTACCCCCAACACTGATTAGATCAACAAGATTAATTAACTAATTTAGATATGAAGGTGGATAAAACTATATAGGCTATAGCCTAACCAGCTCTGGTTTTTACAGACATGAACCAGTTATACTGAACTTGTGCAAATTCATTCACTGTTCATTTTTATTAAGTTCAAAAAAGTGATATCTGTAACTTATATTTCATTCCAGAGCTACTCGGTGTAAAATATGCTTTCATATTAAGCTAAGTGTGTTCCCCTTTAACTTTACGCACACGGCTCTCGGCGGCTGCTGCTGCTGCTGCTGCTTCTGCTTCTCCTTCTCCCCCTCTCCGTCTCAACTACTCGCTCATCCAACGCTCCACAGACAGGACAGAAGGCGGGACGATTACCTGTCCCTGTCCACGCAGAGAACCGGAGTGCTCCGTGTTTGGAATTAAATAGTTTATCCTTCGTTTGGCAGCGCGTCACCGCGGACCACTTTATGTTACAGCGCGGACTCGTAACGCGGTGGGATTTCGAAGTCAGAGGCACACGCACATACGCGCTAAAAGGCAACGAGAAGCGATAGACATTCACCTGAAACAACTATTATGTCTATGTTTCGTGTCACTAACGAAGAGAGTTCGCGGAGAGAGTGGAGAAAAGAGAGAAAGAACGAGTACAGCGAGGGCTACTGGCTCACCTCGTTCACCGCCGCTTTAAGCCCAAATCCTTTGCTGTAGTTTTGACAAAGCACAGTTTTACACCGGTGAGCCTGGTATTGTCATTACATGTCGTTGATCTCATGAGCACACGAATTACAGAGAGAAAAGTGAAGCACAAGCACACGGAGGTGTCAGAGGAGCGTAACATGAAGCTGCAGACCGGAGGCGCTGCAGTCACACGGCCGCACTTACACGCAGCGCTTCAATTACTTCCAAAACAAAACTCACGTGGCCAATAATCGCACGTCTCTGCGATTACATAATCGCGTCTTGTCATATCGCGATATAATTGCAAATGCGATTAATCGCCCAGCCCCTATTGAAACATACATTTGGTATATTTGGTAACATAAATTGCTTGAGGGTCGCATTTGGCACCTGGGCCATAGTTTGTTTTTTCTTTTTTTTTTCTGAAAAGGTATACATTGATCTTTTCAACTTTAGCCTAGGTCTAGCTGTTTTGCTCACTGACCTAATGTTTTCCAAGCCTCCGAATTGTTCACCACAATGTATTTGAAGCTTTCTTGACAGGTGCAGTTAACCACAATGCTAACAACAGTAACATACCTACTTTCTGGATTTTTGTAAGAATCTAATCTAAGTATATGTATATGTAACCTTGGTGAATGAAACGCTGGGCACATCAGGAATAGTAAGGTTCTTTTATTTCCCAAACCCAGCCAACCCAACCAAGCCTGCTTATCTTTCCTTTTCATCACCGGACAGTCTGTGGTGGTAGATATGGCTTCTGTCTTCTTTTGACTCTCTAGACCAGTGCAGTACATCCTTTGCAAAGTTATTGGCCAGCAAATCTTCTGCACCCAACTTCCACAGGCCGACACTTGGCTCACCACTTGGCCTCTATTTTGGCAGCTAGAGTTCCTCTCTTCCTCTCATAAGAAAGTATACAGCATAAAAGAAAGAAAGAAATCAATTTGTTTTTGTATAGCCAAAATCACAGTTGTCTCTGAGGACTTCCCAAGATTATCAATTTAGCAAACATGAATAGTAGAAAAAAAAAGCAATACACATTCAATAAAACAGTAAACATTCAGAAGCAGTGATTGATCAAGGATGTCAAAGCAGATTATTAAAGCAAATTAATAATTGTCCAGAGCTTCCCCTGTCCTTATACCCTCCTTCTCGGTAAGGAATAACTAAAAAAAAAAAAAAAACCTAAGGGGAAAAGAGAAACCTGAGGAGAACACACAGTGAAGAAGAGATCCACTGAAAGAAAGAAAGAAAACCATCTGACTTCACAGTAGGCAGGGATTTGTTTTATTTAACCACTGCAGTCACTGGTCGTTTTGTTGTCCACAAAGTAGAGCATAAACATGTGTGACGGTGATTGTTGTCGTTTCTATGTGGTAAAGTTGCAAATTAAAATGTACAATATCACACTAGTTTCTTGGGTAAGAGACATGATCCAAATATAGAAAAACGCAAAGAAATAAAGACCATTTGAAAAAATGTGAGCAATATATGTCTACTATACAGTATGCTGTTTAGTAGAACATGTAGACTAAAGTAAGAAGATTAAAATTCAATATTTCTATTTGTTTGTTTGTGTTTTTAATTAAGCAAAAACTGAGTATAGCGCCTTCAAAGATATTTTATAAATGCAATTTAAAGTATTTTCTGAAAATGTTTCAAAGACCCACTCATTTTCCCAGTATAATTTCTGCTCATTACTCTTGCTTTATTGGGATAAATAGCTGTTATCTGTTGCGCTCTGTGTGAATTTAGCAATTAGCGAAAATCACCTTGAAACATAATTGAATCCAGATTTCACAAACAGCCTTTAATAAACCGTATTTAGGACTTGAATCATTTGAATGGAAAATCACATTGACACAACTGTTTCGTATTTAGACTAGTTACATTTTGGGGGTTTTAAAATAATAATAATAACCGTTGTCCTTTCATTGCTGGATCATTCTTGCTGTGTTTTTGTCCTATCGAGAACAAAGCCAGAACGCTGCGGTGTCGACATATTGAGCAATGCTAATGCAAAACAAATAGTTGGTTCCTGGATGTGAATTATTATTATACACTTGTGTGATTTGTTAAACACCACAATGACAGTGTCTGCAGAGGGGGACAGAATTGCCAAAATATCTATTGATCCAAATAACAGAGCAAGTAATTACATCACAAGGTCTGCTAGCTTCAGCTGCGCTCGCTGAATACAAATGAGGGAGTAATTGAAGAAAATAGAGGGTTGTTTAATGAAAATAAATCATGATTATACCTTAACTGCAATTTCATGTTATATAGACCAATGAAGCGTGAAGAGGTGCAGCGGTTACCCTGTCAATTATTTGGTTCTATTTCCACGCTTTATATAAACACATGGTCAAAAGGGTAACATTTATTGTCCTGAACCCTGTACTACGAACGTCGCTGAACTTATTCTGGATAAGTTTCTCTAACCCGGGTTGACTAACCCAGATATAAGCCTCTCTCGATAAGCTGTCCTACGAAATGAGTTCACAACTGGATCTGTTAACCCTGGATTTTCTCAATGAAGCCGTGCGCGTTCACGGAGCAGAGGCGGGTTAACGCAAACTGACCAATCAGAACAACCGAGTAGCGGACTTCAAACGTGAGGAAACGTCAATCATGAAGTGAAATACGAGTATTAAAATCTAAGCAAAGGAAACGCGCTGCAGCTTCAAATGAAGTCTGAGCTTAATCAGCCAATCACAGACACAGAAGTTACGCTACAGAGTTCATTTAAATGTCCTGCATCGATATAACAGACTAAAACACAAATGTGCAGACATGACGAGACATAATAGATCGACCGTTTAGTCTGAATGAGCTGTGTCCTTTATCTGAGTTAAAGTGATGCGTAAAAATCCACAGCCAAATGTGCACAAAGTGCAGTCGTTCATTATTTCTTGACAATGAAAGAATGTATTAATCATCACACAGATTAAACGGATTCTTCAGTCACTGTTAAGATCTCATCCTGCTCTTCATAAATAGGTTACGTGTCGTGCGCATCGCATTGATATAAAAGAAAACGCCGTAACTATCACATTGCCTCATTTCTCCGCTGCCCTCTCTCATCTCTCTCTCTCCCCCTCTTTACAAACGGCTTAATTCTCGTCTCTGATTGGCCAGCGCCTCGTCTTTTTAACTTATTCAGGAACTTATCCTGGTCCGGAGCAGGTTATGAGTTTGCCGCATGTTGCCATAGAGATCTACCCCGATAGGACGTGATCCAGTTTCGTAGGACCGCCAGACCAGGTTTAACCCAGAACTTACCTCGCTAAACCCCAAATCTAGCTTCGTAGTACAGGGCTCTGTACTCGAATTGTGTAGATATAAGATTTTCAAAAAACAGCCTACATAATGAGTCTAGAAAACTGTATTTCTTTCTGAATTTTGCTATAAAAAACAAAAATAGTTGACACTTTGAGCACTTACTGCCTGGATTATGAAAAGTCTCCAAACTGATATAGAAAAGCATGTAGAGCTATGATTTTACACTTATCCTGGTACTTTTTATTTACACAGGCTTTATGAAGGAGACTCACTGTTAAAGGAATTGCATGTAAGATTTTTATTTCAAATTTCATAAGCATGACCTACATGTGTTCACAGATACAAAGGAAGCATGTTCAAATGTAATCTTAAATCATGGTAAGTAAGTCAGTAGGTCATTGTAAATCTGTTAATCATAATCTAAAAAAGCGATAGACATGATGTTATTTTGTTGATTATTTTGTTTTGTTTTTTTCTCAAGAAGATTATCCAATCAGTAAGCAGAATGAGTCTCAAGTGACTTTCTCATTTAGGTTGCCAGTTTGGCTTCATAGAGCCACTTTTGATACTTTGGCATCGACCGATATCCAGTATCAACAGATAGTAGTGTAGGCACTCTAATAGCTTTTTAATCTTCTCCAAACATACGGAAATGGTCATAGTATATTTATTGTACATGTCACAACTTAGCAAATTTAAAACATTTTGAGAGTATATAGGTCTTACTATGTCCAATCAAAGTCACAACCATGACATCGACTGGACTGAAATCATGGGAATGACACCCAATCCAGCAGAACCGGTGCACCGCTCAGCAACATGTTAGAGTTTGAACTGAAGTTGCACCATGACACAGACTGTCTGTGATAGACTCATGCATTTCTCTCCACACAGTTCTACTAAAACTCCACTCACTATGTGAGTTCACCTTGATGGTGAACCATGACAGACAGTCTGTGAGAAAGGGGCTGTCAGATGATTGCCCACTATGCATGTTACCGATCAGTCAATAGCTTCTAATCTTCAGTGTACGAGCAACCCAAGTTTGTCTGAGATTGTAATACCTTTTTAAGATGACTAGGTGTGCATCTTGCATACAGTTCTTTTAAATCAGAAATAAACATTTAACGCAGGGCAACAGCTCTGGTCGAAACATCTTAAAACGTGCAACATCTGTGGCATTGTGCTGGGTGCTAAACGGAACATCTCAGAGTGTCCTTTTATTGTGGTTGGCCTAAGGAGTGGCAATAAACTCCAGACCATAGTTTCTTGGCAGATCTAAGCCACTTTTGCAAGTGTGTTTGGTTTATCTCGCTGTATTCTCTCTGATATTTCACAAGGACATTGCTGTTAAACTAGCAGAAGCAAATGGTACTTTGTTTTAAACGTTGCACTCACTGGCTGTTATTGTGGAGCATTGTCAAGCCTAAAAACAGATGGTGAATCAGAGATAATGAGCTCATTCAGTCCTTTTCCAAAAGCCTTCATCATATGAACTACTTTCAAAATGTAAGCTGAATATAGTTCATCCATGCAGCATAAATAAAACAAAACACTGAAAATGTGCCTTATTGCTTTGCTCTTTCAGCAGCCTTTGACACATGAGCAGTTGTATTCAATGACTACTTTTTATAAATAAAGTGCAGTTAATGAGCCTAACCTACTTACACTTTGAAAACTGGGTTGCACAAACAACCTATAAATGTACAGCAATATTTAAGAATACAATACTCTTTGATAGGTTTTGTACATCTTTTTGGACATTTTACAACTCCAGACAATATTAATAAAGAAGACCTATTGGATCTCTGTCCACCATGCAGTTCTAATCAACATGATTTTTATATCACATATTGACCAATAATGAGCTAAAACAACTCATTTAAAAAGCCAGTGTGGTTGCTGCTTGTAATCTGTGGAACAATTCGTGCTGCCTCGTTGCATTACGATGCCCTTTGTACAGTTGCAGTCTAACTACCAGCAGCATGTGATTTTTTTTTAATTCCAAAATGACTCTACTGCCATGTCAAGTCCTATGTGTATCATCATTTACAAAAATACACTTGCAGCAAAAAGCAATGAGGTCTGACACAAATGCTAGTGTGATATGAACTGCAGCAGAAGGCTTGTGAACTGGAGAATAAAGATTAAATAAAGATAAAGGCTTAAAAACATATTTTCAGATGATTACATTTAGATATACAAAAACAAACAACAAAACAAGAGCTATGACAACAGTTTGGTTCATTTTAGTCAGTTTTAGTGCAAACTAGCATCAATCTGGTCAAACATCATGATTGATGCCAGTTTGCACTAAAACTGACTAAAAATGAACCAAACTGTTGTCATAGTTCTTGTAATTATGCACAATTTACATGTCCTGTAATGTCGTGGTAAATGTGCACTTTCTTGTGAGATCGGGCTCCAAATTGTCCAGTACATATCTCGATATACGATATATATCGATATATCGCGATATATAAACTAAATGAAATAGATGATTTATGGACTTAAAAACAGTACGATTTCAAAGATCTACCTGTGACATCACAGACCCTGGATCATTCAAATCAGTGTTTTTTGAGGCTCAGACAGGAACAGAAAATATCTCATAGACAAAACTTCAACTGTCTTTTTGATGAGGAAGCAATGTTTGAACTTAATTGAAAACAAAAACAAAAAATACATAGAATAAAAATGAATGAATAAATAAATAAATAAATAAATAAATAAATAAATAAATAAATAATGTGTGTAGAAGAATCATGAGAAAACATTTCTAAAAACTACTCAGTTACTCAAGTAAATATAGCAAGGACGTTTCTCTGGTTGGACCGGTCTGAACCAGTCCTCACCTGCCCTTTCCTCTCCTCTCCGCACCCCTCTGACACCTGACAGATAAATGTAGTATCCCCCAGATGACCGCCCGACTCGCTGTGGCTCACACCTGCACACTTAGCACATTAGCTCTGACATGAGGCCAATGCCAGCTCCACAGTGAGACAAACGACAACAGTAGATCCACGGTTCGACCTTCTCACCAAAAACTTGTATTTTTCAGGATGATACATGTTACACGCCAAAGCAAACAGCCACAGAAAATTAATGATCATCTGGTATTGATTCGCTTGTCTTGAGACTTAGTAGTAATGGTTTTTAAAAATAGCACTTACAGGAAGCTGAGTGATCTGTTGAGCTGCATAGAAATTGCAAAGTTAACCCAGCTTTGAATCAATCTTCACTGTAACTGTCAAGAAAATCCAAATAAGAATACAAATATATTTCAATTTTTAGATGCATGGACAGTTATGAGCAGTGGATATCAAAACACTTGCCTTGACATTATTTATTTTTCGTTTACCTTTATTTTACCAGGCAAAACATTCAGAAGACATTTTTAATTACAATGTTGACTTTGTGACGACAATAAAACACATTTAAAACCAAGAAGACCAAAGATAAGCCAAGTTTAAACTCACCCTAAAATAGGAATAGTTAGCTCAAGCCGACTGGCAAGAGAGTTCCACATGTGACGGGCATAACATCTAAAAACAGGATTCCCTTTTAACTGTGCACTTGTGGAACAACTAGCGTCAATGTGCATAACTGTACACGTCACAAGGCAGGTTTCTCACCCTTTTTCCTGCTCTATGAAGGAAACCCCGCCTTCTAGTTGATCTGTTGTTTGGATTAGGTGAGGAAGGAGAGACATACACACCGAGGGGATATGCAGAAAAGTGGGCTGCACGCATGTCAGAGGATTGCCAGCGAGAACAGTCAAAAGTCTATTGCAAGAGGAAAATTGGCATATGACAGGCAAGTTAAAGGTGTTGTGCTACAGCCAGGAGATCGAGTCCTAGTGTGAAACCTCAGTGAGAGTGGAGTGCCCGGCAAGCTGAGATCCTATTGGGAAAAGACTATTTACATAGTAAGAGAGCAGCTTGGCCAAAACTCCGAGTACATTGTTTGTCCTGAGAGAGGAGACCAGAGAAAGACTCGCACACTGCATCATAATCTCTTGCACAATCCAAAAATGACAAAAACACTGAAAAGAGTGTTAAGAAAAAATTATAGAAACACAACAACAGACAAATAGTGACAACTCTGAAAATTACTCGGATGAGGAGAGCAGCTCAGGCTATTGGCTCAGGATACCAGTTGTGCAAAGACCAAATAGTAATAGCAGATCCCATCTCAAAAACTGTGCAAGAGAATGACAGAGATGTTGTCAAGAGACAAATCAGATACCTTCCTGTCACATCTCCAAGAGAAGACATGTCACTTGCATCTGCACCCTCACCTGTTAGAGAGGACCTGCCTGCTGCAATTCACACATCGCAGACAGAGGAGGTTCCAGAGAAAGACCTGTGCCTGAAGAAGAGGAACCTGAGGACTACGTATTCTCTGGAAATGGCATTGAATCAACGTTAACAGCCAGCATTTAATCAATATCATCTTGCGTGTGCTGATCAACATTGATAAATGGTTCATTTTCTCATCTATCTGCACACTGAAATAACATCAGTTCAACTAAAATTGTCAATGATGAAACAATGTTGAACTTTCTATAACCCAACATTACATTAATGTATATTCAATCTATTCAATCAAATTTATTCCTCCTAGATTGAATCAATGTTATTTTTAAAGGCTTATACCAACTCATCATAAGAAGAATAAACAAGCAAACAAACAAACAACTTAGTTTGTATTTCATTGATAAAATAAAATAATGTATTAGATGAAATTATTTTTAGTATTTTAGTAATGCATCTTGGAACATTTACAAAAGAACTGTAAAAAGTCAGTGAACTGACAAAGCCAAAACAAGTAACAACTGATCAGAACAAAACAATGAGATTAACAATTTTGGTGTTTGTGCAAGCTTTTTGGCTTTTTTTTTTAAGCTTTGTCTTGAGCAATGCCCAAACATTCTTCCTCCATGGGCCAAAGGTAAGTCTTTTTTTTTTTTTTAGAGTGCCAATTTGAATGATTTTGCAACATTTCGAGGGCCAAACTTAATTTTATGTAGCATCTAAAAAGTTTATTTGCAAGAAGTTAGTGAAATGTATTTTCTTAACATGTTTTTGCAGAATACAATGTATTTTTAAAGATGACCAAGATTCAAAAAGTCAGAATTACCGTATTTTTCACCCTATTGAGCGCGCCTGAATATAAGCCGCACCAACTAGATTTAAAAAAGAAAAGTGACAAAGTACATATATAGGCCGCACTTGTTAATAGTAAGTCTATGAGAATCTATATTTTGCTGCATTGCCTTATAAGCCGCAGAGTTCAAAGTTTGTGAAAAAAGTAGCGGCTTATAGGCCAGAAATTACGGTAATCAAAAGTTTAATTCCTAACAAAAAGTCTAAAAGACTGGTCCAAACTCTTTCCCTGGTATCTTCCATTATGCAAGACTTTTATCAGGCATGTACCAAAAAACTGACCGCAGGCCTTTCCCTGGACCCATGTTGTATCCAGCTTATTTCGTCCTGCCCACTTTTACACACAGAACTTGGAAACGCACTTCCGGTCAGCTCCTCCCTCACAGCTACAGCGTTAGCTACCTTCTTGTTTATCTCTTTTAGCTACACTCTTTCACAGAATTTGTGCCTTTTTTGTCATCAGCTGTCGGCAATACACGTCAAATACATGGGTGGTAAGTCACACAAATAGTGCTGGTGTAATAAACAGTGTTTCAGATGCTCCATAAAGGAGATAAACAAGAAGAAGGTAGCTAACACTGTAGCTGTGCTATCTCGTAGATTAATCTCATTTAGATACACTGACAGTTAAAACAAACCCAGCAACTGATTTCTACAGGTCCTAAGCTTTAAAACAAGGTACAGCATGTGTATATTATCTGTGTGTGATCAATACATTTCATGTTTGTTTGTGGCTAATGTACTTACAGGCTAACCGCGGTCTATCGCAGCGATCCGACCGGCAAGCATTTATTTAAACACTTTAACGGTCGTTTTTTAAGTGATCCAGAGAAAATATGCCTTGCTTATTTGTTGGTGCACATGACCATAGCATATGTGGAAAAAATAACCTACCTGAAATATTGTTTTGCCGCAAGTGTTCTCAGCAGATTACGTCAATTAAATGAATGGGGAGGAGCTGACCGGAAGTGTGTTTCCGAGTTCTGTCTGTAACGGTAGAAAAAGTGGGCAGGCTGGATAGGAAAACAAACAAGAGAAGCCCTTGGAGTTCTTCAAAACACACCAGACTAGCTCAAGTTCTACGGGTACATTAGCATCAGAGTCTGCGTGTCTACTAATTATGTGTCTGTGATTTGTACAGTAACTTTTGATGTGATGTAAAAAAACATTCTAATAGTTAAAGTTCCGTGCAACTTCTTCTAACTCGTCACTTGGCTTGCTACAGAACGCACACAGATTACATACAGTAGCTCCCGCCTTTTGATTAACTTGAACTTAAACTTGCAATTTTAGAAAGATCACCATGTCTGCTCTTAAACCTGGAAACATGATCAAGTCCTCTACATCCCAGCACAGGGTGCTGAAGCTTCTGGCTCAGGGACGTCTGGCGATGTCTGTCTCTGCTACAACCTGTCTAGCGATCTGAAGGTGCTCAAATTACTTAACCCCAGGACAGCTGGAGAGCCAGAGGTAAGTTTGAACAAGCTAACGCTCTGCTGACATTGTAAAATCGGGTTACTTCTTTGAACAAGCCCACATTTCACTAGTGGAAGCTACACTGTATAGACCCATTCACACATACACCCTTACACGGAAAGTTCCAAGTATGTGGGTCAAATGTGAATGGTTCCAGAACAGAGACACGGAACATTTTGATCTGACATTTGATCCGTGTTGATACCTAGTAAAATTTCTGGAAACAGTTGTTCCGGAATAACACGTGTGAATGCAGAATATGACCAGACTCCAGACCTGGTTCGCCAAACCACAACTGTGGCTGGCTGCTTGCAGGGCTTCCTCCGTATCGTGCATTGCAGTCCTGATGCAGGCCCTTGCACTTCAGCGGCACATTGCAAAACATACACTGATCTCATCACGTCATCCATTTGTATATTTAATCTAACAACATTCAATTGAAACAATCCCAGTTGCTCAAAACTATTATTTAAAAGGTGTTAAATACGGTTATGCTTTTTCAGAAATAAGCTTTCATTGTGTGCAGCCTGTGTTACTGCTGCAAAGATTTGTAAGAGTTGGATAAATAGCCTAAAACAGGGGTCTGGGGTCCTCCCCAGGAGATTTTGGCTAAAATAGATGTCATTTACTGCAATTTAGACTGTTTAGATAACAATACATCTTATTTTTCAGCAGTTTAGCTTAAAAAAACGAAACAAAATCTGAAGCTTTTTGCATAAGCAATAGCCTATAAACTTGTAAAAATAGTCCAACTAATTACTTGTGTCCAAGGGTCAGTGATTTCTACTCCCAGTCCCGTGTTCCTGTGACTGCAGGTGTGACACTGCAGGTGCCAAGGCTGCAGGCTCACATCGGACCGTGCAAAACGCCTCAAACAACAAACCTGACTAAAACCTTTGTGCAGACACCTGGACTCATGTGTTGTGTTTCTTTTATAAGAATTTAGCTGATCAAACGTGCATCGGTTCGCCGCCGTATTTCGCGCTATTAAATGTGTTCACGTATTGTTTCCTCATCTGTTTTGATCATAACTTCGCCAATATAAGGCGGATTGTTAAAAAATAAAAACTGTCTAAAAGTTTAGACCTTGTAGAACATGTTTATGCATTCGTTTTTGTTCGTAGAGTCTTTAATTTCGTGCTGTTGACCAGACAAATTCATTAAGCTCTAAACACAAAGCACAACTTACTCGTAAAAAACAATGCACAAACACAGCTAGTTTAGTATAAAACACTCACCGTGTGGTCTTCATGTCACTCTCCTTTGTGCATTTTTATGAAGAAACAAATGTCCCAGCGATTTATCCTGGCAACTTAAGTAATTCCATAAAACTCTGCCTTTTCAAGTCTTCTTCCAACTATCCATCTTTCACTAAAACAATCTTCTGGTCCTTCCTCTGGTGATCTTGATGCATTCTCCAGAACATAATAAAAGTTTTAGCTCACTAACGATTAGTCTAATAACTTGTAATGCACTTCTCCACGACTCCACCTGATCTTCGTTGCCTCAGAGCCTGAGCCGGAGCGCAGCGCACCTCAGTCAGCCCGGGCCCTCCGCTGTAAACACAAAGCTGCCCTTCTGCTGCCCTTCTATCCTCCCCTTGTGAAACTGTAAAGGACCATCCAAGCACAGCCAATGAGAGAGGTGCATTCGGCTGATGAGAGTTAAAATTCTTTTTGCCTGACCAGCCAGTCCCTACACGCTTTGAGAGCCCAATCTCACAAGAAAGCGTACATTTACCACGACATTGCACAATATGTAAATGAGGTATGATTAGCACAAATTCCCAGCTGTTTTGCGTAATCATAGTAAGCGTCACAGTCCCCATTCCTTTCAATGGTGGTTGTTAAGACATGTTCTTATTTATGAATATTAATGAAATCCTGATTCTGATCTTAACTTGCCCAAGCCCCAGACCTAATCTTACCAATTTTAGTAACTTTATGCCTAAACTTACCCGTTTCACTTGAAGAAAACGTCCCCACATGGCTGCAACCAAAACTCGCCCTCCTCTCGTGTCATTTTTATGCTTTTTCATATCGTGCTAAATGCACGGCGTAACATAAGTACTAAAAATAGCTGTGAACTCGTGGTCAAAATACGCTGTTTTTGTGTCGTGGTAAAAGTACGCCATCTAGTGAGACTGTGTTGGCTTTGACAGACACTACAAACCAGGGGTCTGGGAGCGAGCGCCGAGGTTCAATTTCGTGGGCGGCCTTTCTGAGCGCTGAATCAACCAATCACAGAAAACCCAGAAATTCCACCAAAACAGCGACACGATGTTTTTGTAAACATGTAGCGTGAGGATTTTTTCAGTATGAAGCCCCTCAACATGGTTTGCTGCTCAAGTTTTAAGGAATTGATATGTTCATGTTCAAAACCGAAGCACGAGCCGAATCAGCTACATTTGCCTTCTTGTTTTGAAATGGGGCTTGCAAGCAACTTCAGACTTTTTAGTGTCGTGTCAGAATCGCCGTGCTTGATTGGATCATCCTAACATTGGACGGGGAAATTATTGGCCAAGGCTCCGGTTTCAGACCCTTCTGCATTGTAACAGAATGTAGGAGGGGCTGACTGCTAAGGCAAGAATTCTTTAATATTCAGTTCAGACAGTACACGGTAGTCTAGTTTTTTTTACTATTTGCAGCACTTACATTTAATGGAAAACACAAAATTTACTGATTTACAACTATAAAAGGTTTTTAGGTTTTCTGTCGCCTGCTCATACTGTGACATTCTTTATCGTGGAAAGCTTAAATGACTTTGGTGTTTTCAAAAATCAGGTGTAGCTCTTTTAGTTTAACATAATGTTTAACAAAACTGTTAAATGCTCATATGCGCTAATTACTTATCATTAACAACCTTATACATCCTATTATTAGTACAATACTCGCTGGAGGACTAATGGAGGAAGTGTTTTGATGGCACCGCTTTTTGCATGTTTTATGTTAATGAGTGCTTTAATCTCACATCCACATGCGGTGCTCATGAGGAGAGCCAGCAGAGGTCAAGCGCTGCACAAAACACCGCAGTCATTTGAACATACTGTATATCCAAGGATGCACACGCAGGCTTTAGGCGACAACTGACATCCGCTGTAATTATCTGCTGCTCCCTACAACAGCCGTGCAACTTATCTTAATTCTTACACCGCACGCTCAATCTCTGTCTGTAAAAAGGGGCCAATTACAGATACCAGTTTAGCTCGAGGATACTACATGGACGTCTGATGAGGACACACTTTGCACATGCTTCTCTAGTCCTTTTTACATGAGACCTCGAACAATCAATTTTCTTGGTCTTTATATCTTTTTTTCTTTTGTATTTCTACTGTTCCTGATGGATCCACATTGTTTTTGTTCTTTTATTACAACAGCAGCACAATCAATAGCCCCTCATCTTATCTTTCACTTTAATCTTACATGAAAAGTAGGGATGCACTGTAACTCATGTGGATTCATTTTTGTAAAACTTTTTGTGGAGCTCTGACTAAAAATGTACAAAACATAGCTTTCACAAAGTTGCCATTTTCTTTCTCTGAATCTTCTGTCTCATCTTGATGTACAAAGTTCTGAATTTTTGGACCAGGCTGCATTTCTCTTTGTAAAGTTATCTTTTCATCACAAGCATTCTGTGTAAGTCACGAACACTACATTTCTATGCAAACTTGACAAATGAGGGCACAGATCACTTATGAGTGCTGAGTGTTTAATCCTTTAGAGTATGACAGTGAACAGATTGAAGTGATTTCATACTGTTACAGCATCTTCGCTCGAGAAAAATGTTCAAGAAAAGCATCTTTATTGCAGAGCATACTGGCTGAGTTTTACTGCCTCAAAAACAACAGAATCATTTAACTTCTTTGCAAGAGTTATAATGTTTTGATAAAGTTATCCAAGTCTCCAAATAATCCAGATGGATTTGTGCATCACTCGGAATTGAGTTCTACACATAATGGATCTGGACAGGCTCTGTCAAAAAGCAGTTGAGAAAGGGAATAACTTCTAGCAAAAATCTTTGATTTGATTGGACGGAGCGCCCACCCACCTTAGTGTTCTTTTAGTCAATCACCGTAGTTGAGAGAGATGCACAAACATCTTTCTCATTTACAAATGCACAAATCTTTTTTTTTTTTTCTTTAGTATTATTATTATTTTTAAATGATTGTTGGTATTTTTGTTAACTCATTTTTTATTTTTATTTTTTACCGAAAATGAACTGTTCTTTTGCCCTCTGATTGGTATGAGTTTCCCGGTTGGGACCACTGGGCAGTGATGGTTTCTCATGGATTTGTAAACCCACAAATACCTGCAAGAGACTGCAACTCTGGTCTTGTCGTGATGCAATTCATCTTGCAGAGATAGCTCACATTCAGTTTGATCTCCTCTGGTGCTGCTGCTGTCACAGCTTTTGATCTTGGCATGCTTTCATTGATTATATAGAAGAGTGTAGAATGTAAAACGGAAAGCCCGCAGTGAACCAGATCCAGTGCCTTGTGAAGTCATGTGCTTATGCAGTAATTGTTTATCTAAAAAAAAGAAAGAAAGAAAGAAAAGTCTGCAGTGATGTCCAGTATCTAGCAAGACATCTTCAGAGGTGTGCAATCTGAGGCTCTTCTCCCACTTTTAGAGATGAAGAAAGCCTGTGGTAACTTCCTTCCTGCTAACTACAACAAAACATGATAAAATGTGAATGGAATATGACATATTTTGCTTGTCAGTGCCTGATTCTGTCAGATTTCAGCTCAGCAGGTTGGGCCTGGGCAGTACTTGGATGGGAGACTGAAATATGAGTGGAACCTCAGGTGCCAGAGTGGGACGAATAGTTGTCGTGTCCATAGGCACAGCCTTTTCTCACAGATAAGCGTGTCAATATCACACAATTTGAAACCGTGTGTTTTATAGACGCAATTTCTTTTTTTTTTGCGTTTGTATTTCACAAATTTCTGTTATTATTCATGAAGATAACACAATCCTAATTCTAACCTTAACCAACTCAAAGCCTCAGATCTAAACGTACCAATTTTTGTAACTTCAGACCTAAACTCAGCCGTTAATCTCCTATTTGACCTCAACCACATCGCATGTCCATACCACGCCAGAAAAAAGGGTGTGTTGATGCACACCAAAAAAGGCAGAAGCGTCAATTTATCATGGCGTGGATTTACACACAAGCCATGAGAATACATTGGTAGACATTGCCTAGTATGGATGTGTGTGAGTGTGAATGGTTGGTGGTGGTCAGAAGGATCGATAGAGCAAAATGGCAGCTTGCTTCTATCAGTCTGAGTGGGAGTGAATGAATAAACTATAATGTGGAAGCGTATTATTTGGGATGTTTACAGTTTAATTCCATGCACTAATCATTATTAAAGCACCAAAACCACCCACTTTGGACTTTTTAAGGGATATGGTTTATGGGCCTGGTGATGTAGTGTGGTTTGAAGCGTGGCACAAAACCAATATTATAGGTTTGTGGGCTTAGTCAGAAAGCTCTCATTTTTCCTTTGTCACTGTCGGCCAACTAACTAGCCTTTGGACAAGACAATCTATTTATCTAGTTTCACCAAATAGAATAACATTTTAATACTCATTTATAGTTATTCTTTTTCACTGAGTTGTCAGATTCCTTTAGTCTTTTTTTTTCAATAGAATCATTTAATCTCATTTTATTTTCTTCTTTCCACTGCATTCAGTGCATTCCACCACATTCCCGTGTCACCCGAGGATCCACACAACCACTGAGCTTCTGGCACTGATCTTTCCAATAATCAGGTCACTCTGTTGGACCTCCAGCCACCTCCCCTCAACTCGACAGGGAAGCCAGGTGTCGAGATGAGAGCGCACTGCGGCGGGAAAATGTGAATTATGCATGCCCTCTTTAATATTTAAACTTGTTGGCACTTTCCAGGGACTAAGCATTTGGATTTTCTGCAAGATTTTCCCTCATTCAGTGTTGACCTATAAAACATTCACGTGGTTTATGAGTTTGTTTGTGTTCAGATGAGAGCGTTCCCAAGGCAGAGAAAGGCGGGTGTAAAGTGGGAAGGGATGAGAAACTGATGATGCGACAACTATGGAGGAAAACAAGACATTATGAAATGGTTTGAAAGTGACACTAAATGCCTATAATCTGCCCACCATCACATTTAAACAGATCTGGTGAACTGGGCAGTGCTGAGGAACTAAAAGTGAGAGGTTCAGGGTCGTAAGGTAAATTGTTATTTATCAGAGCTGATGTCTACAACAGGTGTTTGTATCCTAGGACAGCAGAAGCTTCCCAAAAACTAGAAAGTACAATGGCCAATCAGCAAACAGAGATGAAGCAGTGTGTTGCCCAAAACTGACCCAAGTTGAGAGAGCAGAAGTATATTTTTCTCCTTTGACCTTGTATCAAATATTAACTTAGAATTTGATTTGCAACTTTTAAATCGAAAGGTTAATGTGCAGAAACATGATTGGCTGAAAGAAAAAAAATATTCCTCATCTAACAAACCCAATGGTGCGATGTCCAACACAGTCTTCAAAGAAATGTAAATGTACAACAAAATGCCAAAAGCATATAATAAGCACGTTTTCACGCCTTTTTTTTTTACGTCACTATGTTACGAAAAGCCAAAACGTAAAATAACCGCGATATAACCAAAATATGTGATTATAAGTTTAAACAGTGAACACATTACCACAAATTTATAATAATATTTTAATATCATACGTCTATGAATCTAGAAAAAAAAACTGCACTATGTCAGTGTTTTGATCTGTAGTTGTAATAGCTATTATGATTTGATCAGACATTCTCTGCATTTTTATTTGTTCACAATTTACTTACATAACTTCTGTATTTGTAATTTCTTTGCTTTGTATAGTATTTGACTTATTTTTTGAGTGAGTGGAGCATAAAGTGGAGCATATGAAGCTCTTCCTTCTATAGTTCATCTAAAATATTGGAGTTCACTGCTGGGCATACGACTGTTGCAGCAGAAGTGTGGTGACAGGCTTTACTACACATGTCAGTCATTTTGATGGGCCGTCAACACAGAAAAAGCATTAAACTCAAGGCTGATGGAGGAGCAGTCTCTACAGGAGTTAATGAAACAGATGGTGCACAGATTTACTGAGATCTGTGACCTTTGAACTTACCATTGTTGGCCAGACCTTGACTGGAAATTGGACAAAAATACTAAAACTATGAATAGAATCAATTCCAGTTCTTGCCAATGAATCAGATGTCAGCTTATGTTCTTGATGCAAAGCCTCACCTATGTCACATGTGTTAAGTAATCTCATGTGATTAATAAGTATTAAAAATTGTTTGCTCTTTAATATTATCTACAATAAGTATCTGATTGCAATCACGGTTGTGAAAGGTTTTATTGCCATTGTGAGGTAACAAAGATCCTGAAGTAGGAACTTGCTTTGGTGTAAGGTGCTGACATTTGAAGACAAAGAATAGTTCTGCTGTGCAATATCCCCATATACAGTACATCACACTTTATTCTTATTATTGAAATGATCTGACCAACACTGGAGATATACTCCCCTAAAATGCAACACAGTGGTCTTATAAGGGCTGCCCAGATTTCTTTGTTTGACAATAACAAGGCTCTTTCTGTTTGTGGGCAGTATTCCTCCAGCTGCAATAGTCCTGACCAAACCTAAAGCAAGAAGATCTGGAGATGGTCCAGAGCCATGCACACTGCATGTGGTACTTACTGATTCTGAGGAGATATTCCAGAGACATTCAAGGAAACGCAGAGGAATCATTTCACAACAGGACAATATAATCTCTTTAAACTTTAATCTTAACCTTAAGCTAACTTTCTTTTTCCGCTGCTGTCGTTATGGCTTTTTTTTTTTTTTTTTTTTTTTTTGAGGTCTGGAGATAAAGCAAATTCAAAATCCACTCAAAGGGAAAGAAAAATAATAAAAGACAAGGGAATGTTTGCAACTTCAACTAAACCAGCGCAAACTGAAACTGCTCAAGAAAACTGCTTCAAGACATGAGGAATATTTGAGAAATCTCTAAGAAAGATTCACTTGAGGCTTCAGAAAACTGGAATTTGATGTCTCAAAAATAGCAAGAGCACCCAGCCTATTCTTGAAGATATGCGTGCATACAATGCAATTTAAAACATTGTGTCATATGATCGCAATTTCTATTTTTTGCAAGGGTATCTCACACATTGCTGTCCCAGTTCAGGTGTAAAGCCATTTTATTATTTATAAATACTAACACAATCCTTATTCTAGCCTTAACCAATGTTGAGGTGCAGACCTAAACTTACCTGTTTTTGTACCTTCATACCTAAATTTAGCTATTAACTCCAAATAAAACTTCCTGTTTTCCCTCAACCAAACTGTATGTCCATACCACGCCAAAAAAAAAAAAAAAAAAAAGAAAGAAAATGGGCGTGGAATAAACACACAAAACGGGCAGAAGCATCTTCATGATCTTCATGGCGTGGTATAGACTCACTTGCCAGGCTTGTGAGTCTATACCAGGCTTCGGCTTGTTGGAGCACCAACTCAGCAAGGACAATGCAAAATCAAGAAAGAACCTTAAAAGTAAAAAAAAAAGTCTTTTGAAGAAAAGTGTGTACACATAGAAAGCATTAACTGTCTTCTTGGGTCTGAAGATTGAGCACAAAAACAGTCATAACCTGATTTTCTTTGAAGCTTAAGACTTATTGATAACCAAATTCAGTTGAGCCCAACGTGCTTGATTACTTATTGCCAGTCATGAATACTATATTATGTCTATTGGCTGCAGTCATTCTAAAATTATACCATTACGGGAGCTAATTACAGGCATAAAGCTCATTCCAATGGTTACTGTGTAGTTGGCCTGTCTGTTGCTGGCCTGCTGCTGCGGTGTCGGCTTGTAGAGGCTTGGACTGGCTGGAGCTTTGGCCTGATGCCGCATGTCGGTCATCACGGCACTATTAGTTTCAATAAAAATGTGCAACTGAATCTTGAGAGCCTTTTTACGGTCAAAAGCAAACATTAAGTTAATTCTCAAATTTTGTTTTGTTAAATCAATGCAACCACAAATTATGTTGTTGTATGTGTATCTTTATTTAAAACACGTATGGTGGACAATTAGTCGAAAAGAACTAACAAGCAGTGCACAAAAGAAGCAACGTGACTTGTTCAAATGTGTTTGAGGTACTGAATGGACTGTAACAACCTAATCAGCAAAACTTTAGAACAACATGAACTAGAAACAACAGTTTCTTTATCAAGTAAATCTTCATTTTTGTCTCCAGTTTAGTAATTCCATAAGTTAGTAGTTTATTGTTTTTTGAATCCAGTGTTCTAATGTAACAAAGCAATTAGCCTGCCTATTAATTAAAAATAATGGTAATATTGTGTGCCCAATATGGAGATGCTGGTTTTGACTCCTGGGGTGAACCAAGTCAACATCTAACAATCTCTCTGGGTGGAGTTTGCATGTTCTCCGGGGTACTCTATGGCTTCCTCCCACTCCTACAAACATGCTTAGGTTAATTGAGTCTCACTGTCAATTTTCCCCCGCCACGGCCCAAAGTCACTAGTCACCTGTGACCCCTAACAAGAACGAGCGATAGAAAAAGAGTGAATAATATTTATAATAATGGATTTGGTTTGAATAACACTTTTCAAGACAAGACACCCAAAGAGCTTGATCATTCAATCAATACTCCTAGCTACAGTTGCCCTGAGGTACACTGACTCCTCTGATCACCAACACACCGCAGATCTGTACTAGGCAATGTGAGTAAAGTGTCTTGCCTAACGACACAAGGACACATTTTTCTTCAGCGATACAACTGTGGCACTTGGGATTCCAGTGGTCTTCCATCTTAAGAATACACGATTACCCCTTCTTGTTTGAATCCATGCTTTCTTAAGAGTTCAGTAATAATAGAGCAGGCCAGTGTCTTAAACCCCTTCCGTTTCTCATCGTTAATGTTTTATAGGCATGTAAAATTCATACACAATTCCCCTGTCAAGCTCCTATATAGTCCATGGTGTTTGAATATAAATTGAAACACAAAGATTACGGCCAACGCATATCAGTAAATGAAAGACAATTACATCGACTGTGGTTCTGCTCTAGTGGGACTCTTCGATTTATGTTTTATCACAGACAGATCGGTGAATGAATATACTGCCTGGCCTCAGTCTCCCAAGAATCAAGGCATGTAATCAGCTTCCATTTGCATGTTTTATAAAGACATGAGGATTGACGGTTTCTAAATGGAGAATATGAAAATAGTCCGATTCTCAACCTTTGTGCTCCCTAAGCTTTATCAAACAGGTTATTAAGATAGGTATATAAATGAATAACTAGCATTGCTTATTGATTAACACATTATTAAGATTTTATCAATGGTATAGTCAATTCCTCTTATCAGTTTGTTCTTCAATTTTTACACTGATTTGTAAAGTAATATGTCTTATCTAATTTAATAAATCTGTATTTAACTCAGGTTATTTATTTAGACAAAAATATGGATATTATTATGAATTAAATATACTACGCGTTAAGTGTAAAGCAAAAAAAAAAAAAATGTCAGGCTTGATTTCTCCAGGTAAAAACATGTCTGTTTACATTGTGTGAAGCAGACAGTGTGCGTAGGGATACATCTGTTCTAATGCACAGACGGTAAGGGATGTTTTGGAGTACTTTCTCTTTGCTCTTCACATTTGCCCCACAAAAATTTGTAATATTGGAGGAGGCTGGTGCCGGTGTTTTATCTCCGGTGTGCTTCGAGGTGTGAGCGCCACATGCATGCACCTCTATTTTGTCTTTCTGTGTAAAAACATTTAAAACAAAACAGAATACAAAGAGCGGCGCACACGGTCAAAGTTCACAATGTACTGCTGCCCAAAGTGGCAACAATAAGAGGATACGATAAGCGAAGAGATGTATGATTTTGATGGATTGCTAAAAATAGAATAAATTCTTAAGTAGAACTGCTGCATTTTACATTGAAATACTATTATTATCTTTTTAGCACACATATATATATATTTTTTACTTACTTTTTTTTTTTTCCAAATGATCTAATTTAAAATTTGTTTGCAGTGTCCAAAAGACCAGTTTGTTCCCTAACCCTAATCCTAAAGTCCACTTGTTTGTGTTTTTAGCATCTATGCCATTAGCGTAATGAAAAGCACTTCTAAACTCATCCAAGTGAAGATTTATGAAGCTTGAAATGACCAAAATGTATGGAATGCTGCCAAAAGTTAAGTTAAATATTTCTATATTTTAAAGACATTAAATAAGGTGCAACACTTTTAAGTAATAACAGACCCCAAACAATTATTGTACCCCAAGTTGGAAACACAAGTTCAGCCAGTGATAAATATACTGCATTGAGTGTTACACTAGACAAGTATCTGGCATATAGTCACAGTCAGTATAAAAGCATATTGTGGTCACCTAGAGCAGGGGTCTCAAACTGGCGGCTCGGGGGCCAAATGCGTCCCCTGGGATGATTTCATGTGGCCACCAGAATGATTTCTGATGCACAACCTGCACATGACAATTTGAACTGACATTGGCTCTTTGCACGGAATTTCAGTTGGCTTGTGTACGTTCAAATCAGCTAACTTCTGTACATACGACCACTTCCTGTTAGCGTTAGCATTTAGATATAATCACGTCTCTTTTTAAACACAAAAGTGTCCTCTGGTGAAATATTCCTCTAATATGTAAAGTCTTTAACATGTTTTCTGTAACATTCACCACAACTGTTTGATCTAAAGAGTATTTATTTGTGAGGTTTCTGAGGTTTAGTTTAGACAGAATGTACAGAAGTTAGCTATTTTGAACGTACACAAGCCAACTTTAGT
This sequence comes from Mugilogobius chulae, assembly GCA_038363315.1. Lineage (NCBI taxonomy): Eukaryota > Metazoa > Chordata > Actinopteri > Gobiiformes > Gobiidae > Mugilogobius > Mugilogobius chulae. The sequence goes on from CM076407.1 coordinate 39,440,426, forward strand.
TCCATGCACAGAGTCAATTGTTTTTTAGCATAGTGTTTTTATCATACTGTTACAACCCTAGTGCCTATAAAACCTAATGCTGGGAATACAGCAAATTACACACAGTTTTACCAAAATCTTTCTGGAAAGGACAGTCTGACCATAGTTACCCACTTTTATTCACTTTTTCTTTAATCACACAAAGGCCCAGAAAACTATAAAAAAGAAGCAAATGGCCTATATAACATAGTAAGTGGCCCTTGACCAACTCTCGATCATTTTGGCCCCAGCTCCATTTAGTTTGAGACCCCTGACTAGAGGGCTTTGGGGTTTTAAGGGCCATGGTTTGTTCCTGAGAGATTCTCAGATTCTGAGTTGAGACATTGTTTCAAGTCCTTCTCTTCTGTATGTTGGCAGCGTGAACTACACTTGTTCCAACATTCAAGTACCAATTAGCCTCTTCTACAACACTGGTTTTGACTGATTCCCTTTGGAGAGAATCAGAGTGGTCCAAGAGTCACCGCTGTCATAAATGAACCACACTGACCACACTGTTTAAGTGTGCTGGAATGAGACTTTCGAGGGTTTAGTTATCACAGGGGGCGAACAGGATGACTGGATAAAAGAGAACATACACTCAGGTGAAAACGTGAAGGTGGTGAAAAGCCACCATACTGTATCACCAACAATTAGTTATTTGTAGCATCAAAACACATTAGAAGCAGCTCATTCTGTTTGTCTACATATTCATCTTATTTTTGCTAAGCCCCAAAAATATTAAAGCTAATGCATTACAGGAGTGAAAATGTGGGCTTTACAAAAACATGAAGTAAAGCAGAAAAAACATAAGTTGTTTCTTGTTTACTGAAGCATTAGTCATGTCTCACACCAACACAAACTAGGATTTACAAAACGCCTTCAGTGTATTGGTCTTACGAAGAAAAAGTGTAATTCAGGTGGGATTTGGGGAACTAGTGCCAGTCGAAACATCCTTAAAGCACAGCCTCCTTTCTGTTCTGAAATATGATTGCAGTGTCCCTCACCATTAATCCTAACTCCTGATCCCAGACGGACTTAAGAGATCCAGCTGTGCAGTGCAGTAAAGGTGGGCGTATTGTGGTGCGGGGCTGTTCCTCTTCTAATGCCACTGACAAGATCTATTTTATTGAAGGGAAGATGAATGGACCTGCGAGAAGTTTAGAGATTTATCTGTTCGACGTCTCCGAGAGGACGAGTTACAGACGGATCAAAGAGAGAGAGAGAGAGTGATAGAGGAGCGAGAGAGAAAGAGAGAGAGATCTAGTATGATGTAATGTTCAAAAATAGATTGTAAAGTTGATGATTTCAGATTTGTGAGTTGTGGTGGAATTGCCTGACAATAAGTTCAAGACATTTCAAAACAAGAAAATATTTCACTAAAAGGGTCACCAACCCGTCGATCGCAATCTACTAGTCGATCATTTGGGCAGTGGGTGTCCCAAAGCCCTGCCTGTTTATACGAACTTTAACCTCAAGGTACACGCGCGATGCATACAGTCGACTACACGAAAATTACACACGCGAAGTCTACAGTCAAACTAAACATGCGACGGACATGCACGAAATACAAGCGCAATCTACAAGCGCAAGATGCGGCATGAGGAATTTCCACTGACGGCTCGCTGGAGCACACAGTAGACACACAGCGCAAGCCGACAGCGCGGCTTCAGAACGCACGCGCTCAAAAGAGAGAGAGCAGAGAGAGGAGCAGGAGGAGAGAAAAAAGAGAGGAGCAGAGACGGGTAGTGCCGCAGAATCCTACCTGCTCACGCTGTGTTGTCCAGTTTAGCCTAGGGCTGGGCGATTTAGCCAAATCAAAGTCACACGGCGCATTCACACGCGGCACTTCAATTATTTCCAAAACAAAACGCAGTGATGTGGGCAATAATCGCACATCTCTGCAATTACATAATCAATCTAATCGCAAATGCGATTAATTACCCGCCCTAATTCAGCCGCTTGTTTGTTGTTCATGTGAGTTAAAGGAAAGTTGACTTTCTCAAGCCCCTCCCCTCACTGTTACCATGGTAATCACCAATTACTCATAATACAGTGGTATTAGGAGTGATTGTACATTAAATTAGTAGACACGCAATCTGCAGCTCTGCTCATTTGCTACAACATAAATAGCACAACACCATATTTCTCCGGTAGAGGTGATGACGCAAATAAATTAATTAATGAACACAACGGCAGAAGTTGCACTTTTATGAATAAAGAGAAAAAGCAATTTCAGCAAAACCATGAGCAAAACGGACTGATTTGTGTCTTGTGAAGTTTTAATAAACAACATTGGCGATGTTATATAGTATTTCCTAGACTGACACATTCATAGGCAAAAAATGCTATTCAAGCCCCATCACTTTTTCTTTTGTTTTTCTGATGTTCTCACTTTTAACATGTAAAAGAGGACGATTAGTGGCATTAGTCTTAAATGATGCCCTAGTTTAGAAATCTCTATTTGAAGTTAGCAGTTTTATACACAAACGTAGCCTATAATAAAACATTCAAAGTTTGTAAACTCAAGAGCTAAATGTAGTGGTAGGTTGTATCAGCTGACACTCTACACATCTTTCATAACTTGCGTATTTTGCGGGCTAATGCGAATGCCATAGGAAAACAAACAGAAGAATCATACGGACTAGCTCAGATGGCAAGTGTTCGATAGCTTCAGAGTCAAACTGCGCGTCTACTAATATATGTCTATGCTCTGGACAAATATTATCATCTTCCATTCTCCAATCTTTTACATTTCAAAATCATTTACAGTTAATAACTTATTTAAAAAGCAAACAAACACATATTTCTCTGGTTAAATGCATAACACTAGTAGAGCTGGTTGTGGTGGTGGTGAGAGGGTGATTTAGCTGTCTGAGGCTTGTCATTTTGGAGGCGGAGTGGGCGGCTGCGGATCATTAGAGCAAATGAGGTCAATACTCCGAGGTGTGTTGTGTGGATAAATGGATGTCTATACAGTGTCCGACGCGCCTGGAATATCAAGCTTTCCTCAATTAGAGTAACTCATTTCTGATGTACTAATAGTGGTGGCCTTAGGGTCCTGCTGAAAAATTTTAGTTGAGCTTTGACCAGTTCGGCCTCATTTTGCTTTTTTCTATTATTACACTCTGGAATTGCACAGTAAGTGGATTGTTTACAGTGTTTGTCTCAAGAAGGTTATGGGTTTAAATCCCAATCCTCCCATGCCCTGTTGACACGACATAGACCTCAGAGAAATAACTACCAACTAGAACAGGGGTGGGCAATTATTTTTCCCCGATGGCCAGATTTGAACCTAGATAAGTGGTGGAGGGCTGAAATTCTTTTTCTGTTTTAGTTCACATTTTGTGTTTGGAGAATAAAAAAAAAAAATCTCATTTGCATCACATTAACAGATTTTATGCAAGCAGAAAGTCGTATTTTGATGTTTATGAAGGAAATAAAAAAATGCAACCTTTGCTTATTGCGTGCATTAAGATTAATTGTGTAGCCTTATTACCAACATTATCTCAGCAGTTCTCAGTTAAGCCTAGTTTATCTATCAAATACCCTGTTTTGATATGGTCACAATGACCTGTACGGATAAATTGTTTGTACGAATCTCACAGGTCGTACTAAATCTGGAGTTAGTATGACATTGTAGAGGAGAGAGCGTTTTTCCACAGTCTTATGATTTCTTACTTTCACCAACAACTTACGGATTTCTTGGGGAAATGAAGCCATACAATATTCTTGCTTGTGCCCTAAATCTTACCTATGCGTCTACGATAATCCTACATCTATTTTGTATCGCACAGGAGCTGCACAATCTCCCTACATCAAACTCAAACCTCTATCAAATTGTTAGTAGCAATTAAATCTTTCATAAACTGTTTATAAACGGAATATTAGCAATAACCTGCACACGGATAGCACACAGTTTGAAGCACTCCACAACAAAATGTACGAGCAGCAACAGTCCAAATGTCTGCGCTGTTATAGCGAGCTGTCCTCCCCATCGTTGTGTCCAAGTCCAGGCAATCTGCATTTTCCCTGCGCGCTCTAGGTCCACGGCCCTTCCTGTGTTTCAAGGGATTTACATTTTCTCTGTGCATTAAAAAGTCTGTGGTCCTCACACAGATCCCTCGCACGGCCGATCTCACCGCTGATCTCAATTGTTGAGTGTAGGGCTGCGTTTATGTTCCATTTTCATTCTCCCGCACAGACAAACTGCATAAACTTGATCATAAGCTGTATTTTACAGTTTATAGTTTCTGCATTCGTAGACTGGTCGTAGAAAATCTTTGAGACAACCATCAACCTGGCTACGAACTTACAAACGGGCTAGGAGCCCTGTTTTTTTTTTTTTTTTTTTTTGCAACGCCTCAAGAATGACATGAGAATTGAGCAAAAAAAATCAATCGCAGTGACCTTAGCTTTTATGATCTGTGCTGTTTTTAGTCTGTGTACTTAACAGAATTTTTTTCAAAAATGTCTCTACAAACCATTTGAAGTCCATGTTTTACTTTGAAAAGAGACCCATTAAAAAACAATAGAGCAGGAAATGACTCTTGTTTATACAGCACAGGTACTTGATGCTAAAAGCCTTGGTTGCTATCATTCATAGTCATTGCAATGTGTGTAAGGCCTATTGTTGCTGATGTAAACTCTTGACCTGATGGCTAAGTGTCTTCATCAATGTTGTACATACGATTCCAATGATGTTGCCTTTAAGTATTTGCTGTATATCACTGTTTGCTGTCTTCCCCGTCGTGTCAAACTGTTGTCTTGTCCAAAAAACACACCACAATTATTTATTGTTTGTGCCATAATCTTGGTGAGTGCATTTGTGTTTATTGTCCTAAAAGACTTTCATCCAGGAACTAAATTAAATGCACTTTATTTGGCTTAAAGAACTGAAATCCACTTTGTCAAATTAAATCAAGCTGTCTCATAGTTGATTTTTAATGGTCAGTTTGCTGGTATGTCCATACAATCTGAAACATCCTCCTAACAATTTTTAAATATAAGAGAATGAGACTAGTAGGTGGTCCATAATGTTCACTGTCTTCACAAGAACAAAGACCAAAGCACTTTTATAGAAGCAGGTGCTGAGCAGAGCTTTACAGAGAGAAAGAGAGAGAGTGACCCCACCAGACCCACAGCCTCATGGGAAATCCTCGAGCCAAGGCAGCAAAGAGGGCATCAGCCACTGGCCTGTTTTAACTGGATTGGAGGAGGTTGATATCGATAGCTGCGCTCTGACATACCCTGACCTTCTCTGTATCTCTGGACACAAGGGGGATTATTTATAAGCTTATTAAATCCTAAATTCTGGAGCACATTAAGCTGCCAAATCGCAGAGCTGATGCAAGAGATGAGATAAAAGAAAGCAATCATGTACCTAGTTTTACGGATGTACGAGTTCAGTGATTTGCAAACTTTTTTTTTTTTTGCACAAAGTTCCACAGTGTTTGACTTTGCTGGTGTCTTCTAACAGTCTGAGGAACTAAGCCAGGCATAAATCAATACTTACAGTAAGTCTGGAAAAAGGAAGAACAATCAACTGCACTGTTACCTTAAAATGTATAAGTTAATGTTAAATGAAAAAAAATCAGCCCTGTCTCAGGAGAAAACGTAGATATACAACAAAATGTCAAAATGTACAAGTTTGTTAAATTTGCAGTTATTTTACGTTTTGACTTCATGTAACATATTGACGTTTTGAAAGGCGTAAAAAGCCTAGTAGACATTTTTGACATTTCATTATATATCTGCTTTTCTCCAGAGACTGTGTTGGAAAAAAGACTATATCAGCATTTGAGTTTATTTTTCAATCGATCACTGATTATTTGGCCAGCCAGAACGTGACCTTTGCCTTTCAAACTACCTGACTCTCTAATATGTCTGACTGATCCTAAAAATATCTCAAATTAGTTTGTATTACAATTTTCAAGGAGCCAGATCACAATTTTGATTTTATCATGATTCTTTCTATTTTCCAATGGCCTTTGACATAAATACAAATATTTATGTTTTCCACTGTACGTGGTTAAATCAGCTGAAAAGATGGACCAGTGATTTTCAGAGAGAAACAAGCGACTAAGCGTCCTCAGCAATAATACAAGCCCTAAACAAGTGACCTCAGCAATAATCAATTATGAAGATAATCAATTTATTAGAACCCTGTGTGTCTCTGCAAAACACATTTCTAACAATGTTTAACATTATTAATGACTTTTAGACAAAAAATATGCGAAAAGTTAATGTATCAGTCATAAATGAATATATTTCATAAATCAGACCTCACAAATTGCAAAATACATCTCTTTTATGACTTGAAAGTGCAGCATAAAAACCACAACCTTCAAGTATTTGAATTCTTGATTCTTGATCATACATCAATACTCTGAGAGTAAAGACATCTTCAGCAATAGTCCTGTTTTAAGTTTCATGGGCTTTGGGGTGGTACAGTACGGTCGTGTGCTGTTTCCACTGCACAACCCCTGCTTGCTGGATTCAAAGTGAGCATTTGTGGCCCTGCTTTCACAGTGGACCCATCCGTTACCCTCTTTAAGCTTAATGACTGGACAGAGAAAACACTAGCTCAGGGAAAAAATAGACGGATAGGAGCAGATAGAAACATGAAACTATGTTTCTCACCAAACGCCGACTTGATCTCGTGACAAAACATCGCATTTCCAGAGATTTCCAATTATATTTGTTGCTCTGATAGACTTAGCAAAGCCAAGATGGTACATCATCTGTTTCCTGTTTGTTGAGGAAAATACTGTGTGAGAAAAAAAAAAGTAAATCCTGCATAATGCATCCAACATAATCCAACCTCAACGCATTGAATAAAACAAGTTTCAAATGCAGAATAGAGTTACTGGGCTTTGCAAAAACTCAAAAGGTGATGATAATTGTCTACATCAGTAGTATACCAGACATGGAAGTATTACAGCTCTTTTTGTGAATCACTCAAATTGACGCCAGGAAGAAAAAACTATAATCCAGTTACAATTTAGATTTGATTTTTCCAAGAAAGTACTGTATGTGTTATTTGTGAGTGACGTCGACTGCTCACATAGCAGAGGACCCTGTAGAAGGAACACTCACTATCATTAACATCATTAGGGTTGGATGTCAGAGTTCGCCAGCTGTCTCATTCACAGCTTTTCTAATAATTCAGTCCTGTCCATTGTCTGATGTTATCTGTTCATATTAAACGAGGACTCTTTGCAAGTCATTGCCAAAAAAAGCTCAGTTTTCTTTTTTGATATTCTTGAGAAGAACTTCTTCAGATTCTTTTGTTGTTGTTGTTGTTGTTGTTGTTTGACTTCCTTGTTGGCAACTTTGTCCATCCTTGTAATTTTAGGCATTTTCTTCCATAGTTTGTTTTGAAATAATCCATGTTTCTGATCCTGACAGTAATGTTGACCAAACAAAACATCCTTATCCTGGTCCTCATATCAAACAGAGGCCTTACACATACTTTTTTGGGGAGAATTTTGTTTTGGCAGTACATATCCTGCTCTTTATTTCTTCATCACATTTACCAACTGCTGGTGAGTTTATGGCAGACAGATCAAACTTGATCATCATCTGTCTTTATGTTGATTCTTAAATGTTTGTCATTCTTACTAATAACCATAGTCTTTGTTTTCTTTGCATTTATTTTCATGGTATACTTCTTCCCTCCTTATTCACTTATTCCACAGTTTGGAGATCTTCCTCATTTTCTGCTAGCAATACATTGTTATCTGCAAAAGGCAGACAACAGTCTTGTATCTGTCTAAATATGCTTTCAGTGTACAGGTTAAAGAGGCTTGGGGACAAAACACATCCCTGCCAAAAACCCTGTTTGATTTCAGAGATGCCTCTTTCTAAGTCCAATATAATTTTTAAGTTTCAAGTCTGTCCTACAAATACCAATATTGTTAAAACGATAGATGGTAGAACTTTTTATAATCAATAAAACATGCATACACATTTTTACCCACATTACACATTTGCTCACAGATTAATATCCCCTCTCTTGTGCCTCATGAATCCACTTTGCAACACACTTATTTCAACTTCTATCTTTTTTCATATTCCTGGTTAAAAAAAAAAAAAAAGCGCAACTGCATGTGGCTTATAAGGCTCAAGGTTCAATAATCAGATCATCCTTTGGGTAGACATACAAAGATGGATTCATTTAGGCTTAACATACCCAAAACCACTCCAAAACCTGCTCTCTTGACCCAACCCATTGACATCAAGTGTCTTTATCCAGTCACCAATGTCATTTATTCAACAATAGTGCTTTTGTTGTGGAACAGTCTTTGCTTGTGAATGTCCACTTACTGATTTATTTTATGGAATGTGTGACTGAAAGATTAAACTAAATGAACAAGATCAGGAGATAAACCAGATAGACTGTGGAAATTTATTAAGCCTCACATTGCAAACAGTTTCTGAGCGCCATTTAATGAATAAATGGCTTTAACAAGGGGAAATATAGCTTTCTCTTCAGTGCTCTGACACGTGTGATCTTTAAGAGCTAAATCTTGTGTTGGATGAGCTCTCTCAGTACAGCTGTGCATAGCTAACTTCATTACCAGTAGGAAACAGGAACATCGAGATGGAGAAGAGTGGAAGATAGCAGCTTTAATTTGACAGAGATAAGGAAAAAGAAGCAGAGTTGCACTGATTATGTGAAGAGAAGGGGACAATTACAGACAGAGGAAATGACTGAAGCTGTAAATTGTGATACTTAGAAAGGCTAGAGGATATATACTGCAATATGCCAGTTATAAAACAGATCTGCAAATTTAAGTTTTTGAATGTATTTATTCTGACAACAAAATGCCAATTTGACTACAGTTAAAACATTTTAGTTCCATAATACTTCTAGCTTATTTATTTATAGACAGTGTACAGAAAAATACGGATCTATGAAGAAAGAAACCATGTGTCTTATCCTGTTAGATCTCAAAGGCCAAGTCTGTGCAGAGGGGAAACTGTTGTGTTCTCAGGGAAAACACTTCATCAACATTGCGTAGTGTGGACCTGGTGTGAGTGTGAATGGTTGGTGGCGATGGCACAAATGGCAGCTTGCTTCTATCAATCTGCCCCAGGCTAGCTGTGAATACAAAAATATCTTACTGAGCTTTTAATGCAATATATAAATATTTTGCTTTGGGGCCAATTCCTTGTGCTGTTTGGACAGCTTGACACGTCAGCATGAAAAATAGCATACATGCCAATAAAATACAAACAGGTGTACAAAGTTTAAGTATATTATTTATAGCCTTATTAGTTGTTTGTCTTGTGCCATTTTCTTATGACGCTTAAATCTCGTAATAAATCAGTGATGAATGAATTAACAAATTAATGTCACTTATAATCTATTTTTTAAAATTGTACTCAGTCCAAAATGTTATCACCTACACATTTGGTCGAAGCCACATGGGGCGTTTTCTTTAGGTTTAACAGGTATGTTTATTGCCTGGGATCCAGAACCCACGCTCAGCAAACTGCAAGAGTGGGTCTAGTCACAACGCCCCCAGCCGCATTTCAGCTCAGATCTACCTCGTGCCGGGCAATCAGCGTAGTTTATTTGCGTGACGCAGATGAAACAAAGAAGCTGATTGGTCGTCTGTCTAACTTCACTCACCTCACACTAAAATCGTTCTTTGCTTTGCTCATTGATTTGAAATCCGCAATATTTTCCAGTTCATGTGATATGTATTGTCTGGATTTTTTTTTAATACCACATCTTTGCAACCACCATAAATAAACTGAGGCTACAACGTGTGTCATATTTACGTAAAAAAAAAAAGACGTGAAATAGTGCGAATCATACGTGTTTGATATGTCCTGTTATGTCGTGGTATATATGTAATCTTTCTTGTTGGACATTTTATATTACTGCATTAACAAATCCTTATAAATAAAAACTTTTCTCCGGATAAAAATCAATACCTCTGAACACCTATAGTTTGATGCCTTGACCCTGTGTCTGCGTCAAGGCGTCAAAGTTGTGCAAAAGTCAAATATTTATTTAGATAGTCTCTTGAAAGTAAATTCTGACAACTATTGATCTGAAGCATAAACCATTCCTCAGGCTGTGTGGTCCACTGTAATGCTTCTGTTCAAGTCAATTAGCTGCATCTGTCCATCACTATGTTAGGTCACAGTGAAACGGCTGGGTGATTAACTCAAACACAAAGCACTCGTCTGTCCACCTGTCTGCTTCACTTAGCTCAACTGTCCACTACAGATGAGCTTTTCCCATCAAACCATGTGCATTTTTTTCTTACAACAACTATTATTACTTCTGTTTTATCACCTTTGAAGCTGCAGTAAAGAGCACGGAGCATTTTACAGAAGCTAGATAAACTTTGGAACAAACCTATGGCCTGTGTAAGCTGCGACGCTGTTGTGTGCCGCCCGCTGTACCAGTGATCGAAACCTAAACCTCTGCTGAACACGTCCAGCTGCTAATGTGAGGTGTGTAGAACAACGTAGCTGCTTAAACTATTGTCTAGGATATTTAGGGGTGCTGTTAATTTAATCTTTTAGATGTGTGCCATGGAGCTACAAGGCACTGTAGCCGCCTTGCTTTACATTGCTTTGTCTTGCCTTACATTGCCTTGGTGTCCCGTGTTGTGTAGTACACTTTAATGATCCGTGTGAATCCCTACTCGGCGGCAATATGGATCAACGAATATGGGACTGACTAGTGATGGAACAAACTTTATAGAAACATTTAAAAACTCTGATATAAGCCTCTCTGTCTAACTCTCTGTCCACACTCAGGTGCATAGTTAACAGGTCCTTCATAATGGTAACAGCTAAAGATACAAAGATGTGTATCATTTCATTATGTGGTTCATTGATTATTGAGAAAAAAAAAAGCCTAAAAACATGCATTCTTACTGTGAACAGGGTCACTTCTCTATCAGTCTTCCCCTTAGCTTCATGGGGTCACTTCAGACTAACTACCACTTATATATTCAAATGATGTTTTAGGAAAATTTTAAATTAAGACTTCACCCAGAACTGCCCTGAAAAAGAGATTACAATCGCAGCTGCATTTTTTGTTTAAACAAAGACCAAAGATATGATGTAGTTATAACAGTAGGATACACAGTCAACAAATACTTCTTGTCACGTTCATCATGAGATATTTTTGTTGATGTTTGACTGTAAAATACAATGTGAGCTTAATTAACAGCTTAATCTAAACTGAAGTACACCTCTGCCACAGGTAAAATCAATTAAATCTTACTGTCAGCCTTGTGATATGAAATTATTTATAAATAATACATTGCCTAATACCTAGCAGGAGCTTTGAGTCTAATAAGATTAAGTGTAGAGGTCTCGCAGGCTGCCAGCAGGTGCCTGTGCCAACATAAGGCCTTAGCACACTGCAGCTTTCAGATAGCAGCAGAAAGCACAGATGTGACAGATCATTGTACGCACTCAAACTGGCGTCACATATCATTTCTCCATTTGGGTCAAAGGCTGGACAAACTTAAAAGTGTTGGCAGGAGCACAGTGGAGCAGAGATGTCTGAGGTGAGATGAGCAGCAGCCAAAAATATACTGTACGAGAAAATCTCAACAGCAAAGGGACCGGTTAAGAAAAAGCAGGAGCAAAACCAGTTAAACCAAGCTAACATCTTTAACAATGGGGTTTGTTCGTTCTACAGTTGGGTATTATTGGCTGACTTCCTGGTTTTCGAGGCTGACTTCCTGGTTTTCGAGAACCAGCTGTAGTTCTGCAATACCTGACCTAGCAGCTGGAGTAAGATGAAATTGAGGCAGCTGTAAGTGATGCCAATCTTGCTTGTCCAAACCCAGCTCAAACCTGAATCCTTCTCTTTGTGTGTGAGCCTAGGCCCACCTACTCACAGAACAAAGGTGGGTTAATTAATGCTATACATTTTGTCCCACTTGTTTGCAAAATTTGAATATGCACGTCTCGTCTGAAAAACCAAAAGCACTCCCACCACTGACCCACATTCCTGCTTTCTCCTGTTTTCTCCTCAGCTTTTCTCTTCGCTCATCACTTACAGTATATGCCTTCTACATTCACATTGCATATTTGTCTGTTTTGCTTATTTATCTCAAATGTGTTTCAACAGAAAAAACAGAAGACAGCAATGGCTGAGCTCACAATCATCTGTATTCAATAATTAGTTCCAGTCAGCATTGGAGCTTCTGACACTTACTAGAAAGAAAACTTCATTAACTTTTTTGTTCACACTGGTTGATATGGTGCACCTCACAACAAGCAACAAACAAACAGCACCTACAGTTGTTTGTAGGTCAACTGCACTGACAATATACACCTCACTGTGTAGAAATCATAATGTCTCCAGAAATCTCCCAGTCTAGGCCAAGATGAGCTCAAGACCAAACGAGCCAGAAAAACCAAAAAACACATGTCATGGGTTTTTTTATGACACAAAGAAATGTTATTAGTCCAAAAAATGTTTTAATAATATATTCCCAAGTGCAAAAGTAAGCATTACAATGATATTTACAGTCAGTTTGCGGCTGTGGTTGAGGAAAACCCCCAGTTTGTCCCTGGACAGCTGGTGCCTGGGTGCACACAGCTCCCTCCCAAAATACACACTGCTTCTGTGACAGAGAAGACCATCTACGTATATAGCATTAAGCCCCTCCCCTAAGTCATTTTATTATTTATGTATTACACTAGTAATTTACTTTTGTTTTAATTTATTTCCTAAATTCACAAATATTACAATAAAGAAAAGTGTCATATTTTTAGACACCTTTAAACATCAGGGGAAAAACAGCTGTTATTTAGCCAAGCAGTAAGTCATGTGACGTCACTGGCAGCGTCACGCATGCGTGCCCTATGTGTGATCAAAAAGCCGAAGTGCACTGCACTCGGGTTGGTCGACAGACATGCGCACAAACATCTGTAAGAATACTTGATAACTTTTGTAAGAGGAAAGTATGATTTTTATGAGAGATGTTTGTGTGATCTTGTATGCACCCACAAAAACTGTGATGGCTGCAGAAAACAGCGGCAAACAGCAGGTAAAGGAAACTTGTTCAGGTTTTGTTCACTCACACCAATGTGGCAGAAGATAAATGACATAGAAGCGTATCACCTTCTGAACGCGCCCGAATATAAGCCACATCAAAAAGAAAGAAAAAGTACATTATGGTAAATACTGTAATTATTCACCAATTGTACAGGCCAGGCGTAGCTAAACAGGAAGTGTACTGCCAAGAAAAGTAGGCGGGGCAGCATAGGGTGCCAGCAGAGTTCAAAGCAGCTTGTGATCTTGTAGTTTCTGAAATTTCTCTCCATGGTCCAATCTCTTCTGAACCTACTCTCTGGTTTTAACGTCGGGCTAACTAAAAATTCTACCGATTGTGTCACATTCCTGAGCATGGTCATCAAACAGACATAAAGGGATCTGCATTTTGGATTACTTAGACATTTTCACACACATTTTTTGCTGTAATTGTTTGCTTGGCCTAAGCACAAGCTACAGTTTGGAGTAACAAATCTACGAACTGGAACATAGCACAAGGCTTGGAACTATACCTGCTTGTCTCCATGGAAATGACATCAATCTTCCTGCACAGTTAGCCTACATTACACACCTTTAAATAAGTACTAACAAGAGCTTTCAGACTTGTCTTTGCTCCATAAATCTACCCATATGTATTACATTTTCCCATGACATGCTTTATGTTGGAGTTTTTCCCCACTGCAGGCCCTCACGGCGGCTCAGTGTGATCTATTGCAAATGGCGTCTGTTTCACGGCTCTGAAGAGTGTAAAGTGGCTTTGTTGTTTTGCTGATGACAGTTCCCATAAGCCACGCTGGCATGTAAACCAGAGCTGGGAATTTCAATAGGAGCTCCAGCGCTTTTTCTATCTATAGTCTCCCCTATAGATGACCTATTTCTGTTTGGGATGACAGGCAATACACCTTTTGGCACGTCTTGATGATGAAATTATACCTGAAACATGCAGAGGTACAAACACAGGAGTTTACGGTGAGGCAGAAAAATAGCCTGTTAGATGTATATTGGATTTATTGTTTTTTGCTGTGTTCAAGGCTCCAGCAGAAAGGTTGTGTATAAATTATGCATGCTGTTATTTCCACAAGTGGCTATTCACTCCACGCTCGTGTCAATGAAACGAAACACAGCTCCAGGTCTGTTTTTCATTAGGAAACAGCAGTATGACACAGTGATAAGCTGAAATCCAATTCAGTGGCAAAGAATATAAATGAAGGTCCATCTGTGTAACATTGAAATGTGTAAATACACCATTGTGATTGGTATGAACAAGCCTTTTGTTAAACTGCACATGTAATGTCCTCCCAATAAGGTGTGATGATTTTATACAAGTGCAGGAAGATGAGCCCAAAAGTAGCTCCTACATACACTAAACTTTTATTTTTACAGCAAGGCTTGATGAGAGCTAATTCAAAGCTGACTTTGTTAAAGCTAACCTTGCGCAGCAAGATGAATTCTCACGGTATTTGTGGGTTTACAAATCCACGAGAAACCATCTTGAAAGGCTCCCGCCCTATGGTTTGAGCCGAGTATCGAATCCTCGAACCAATCAGAAGACTTCTCTACAGGAGGAGGCGGGATTTACACATGTGAAATCAGCGAGTGCCAGCCAGGCGTCACGCTCACAGCAAAACAACAAACATGGCGACGCGGGCAGACGCAGGTACTGCTGCAAAGGCTATTGACTGGAGCATGCGAGGGAACGCAGATAGACCGGACCGGAGCACACGAGAGAGACGCAGATAGACCGGACCCGGAGCACACGAGAGAGACGCAGATAGACCGGACCCGGAGCACACGAGAGAGACGCAGATAGACCGGACCCGGAGCACACGAGAGAGACGCAGATAGACCGGACCCGGAGCACACGAGAGAGACGCAGATAGACCGGACCCGGAGCACACGAGAGAGACGCAAATAGACCGGACCCGGAGCACACGAGAGAGACGCAGATAGACCGGACCCGGAGCACACGAGAGAGACGCAGATAGACCGGACCCGAAGCTCACGAGAGAGACGCAGATAGACCGGACCCGAAGCTCACGAGAGAGACGCAGATAGACCGCCGGACCCGGAGCGCGCAGGGCAGGGGCGGACTGGGGATAAAAAACAGCCCTGGACACTAGTCAGCCCCAGCCCAATCCATAAAATGCGGCACAAAATTCAAAATGTTACAATTTTTTTTTTTTCCCCTCCACATAAAATATAGAATATAGCTCAATTAATTTAATTCTCTTGTATCATAAATAGTAAACTGTGGGTAGTATTGTAAAGAATTGGCATCAAGTTTGAGCATAAATTGCCTCTTTGGTCTGGGGGGTTTGGGGGCCCTCCCCCAAGAAGATTTTGAAAAAACATGTGTAATTTCCTGTAATTTGGTGAGTTTTAGACTTGTTTTTATAGATTCAGATAACCTGAAGTGAATAGTTTTATTATTAAGCTGTCAGCAGGTCAGCAAAATTGCATTTGGTGCCCCCTAGTGGTTGTTTTGTAAGACAATAAATAAGAGTCCCTTTACAGAGTTCAAAATATTTAAATAGACTAAATAGTAGCTTTGAAGGCAGGTGGGTCTGAAAATCTGAAAACTAGACATCATTTGCTTTAACCTGGGGAAATTTTAGACCAACAAATGTGATATTTTAAAAAAGTTATTTTAGGTGTTATTTTATCCCATAATGTTTACATTCATCAGCAAGATTCAAGTTGGGGTTTTGTGCATTTTTATTTTCTATTTGGTGTATTTCTCAGTGGGGCCCCAGCCCTCTGTGTCCCCCTGCTCTTCCTTCTGTGTTCCGGCCCTGCTCTCTCTCTCTCTTTCCAGTGTGCAGGAAACACAGACGCCTGATGAGCCGCATCCTGACACTTGACTGAATTTATACTGACTGCGAGGCGGGTTCGGTTCGGGACACGTGCGGGTTTCTTGAAAAGTGCTGTGTACACCAGATGCTGTCAACTGCGGTCCGGTTTTGTCCAAAGCCACGTAGATTACCGCGAGAACGCTCGTATAATGAATTGAAAGCCGCACCAGACCGCTGCGGTGTCCGGGAAAAATAGACTTCTTGCGGATTCTTTCCGCTGACCCGCGCGGCTCCCGCACTCGCATCCGCACGCCACGGAGGTCCGTGTACATGGGCGCATTGGTTTTAAGCACTTTCTAAGTTCTGCGGGACTCGCGCGAGTCCCGACCCGCACCGAACTCGCAGTCTGTGTACATCTTTAGTCAGAACAGATAACCTCATGCTTTGTGTGTTTTAAAAAGGCACAATCCAACTTCAAAGTCTAGAGAAATGCGCCGTATTTCGCCGCGGTAAATACGACGCGGTAAATTACGTGATTAAGAGACGTATGAGTTCATCTGCTGTTTATGCTCGTAACTTTGTGAATATATGTCCTATTGACGCGAAATAAAGACTGGCTAACTGCTTATGAGATGCAGAACATCTTTTAGGGTTACCAAAAGTACCCAGAGTGTTTGGATTTCCTCTATGTGCTGCGCAGCTGTGGGGATGTGGCCGCTGCTCCTGATCAGGCTGCTTTAAAAAAAAAAAAAATGTGCCAGAGGCCACCGGCCCATGGAGCGAGCGGCCGTTCTGTGCTTTTCCAGAATGCACCTATGGCCAGTCCGCCCCTGGCGCAGGGAAAGCGCAAATCGCCTCGAGATGGACACAACCACGGGCAGGACAGCTGTAACAGACGCAGACGTACTGTTGCTCACTGGCGGTGGAATATTGTTGTGAAGTGCTTCAAACTGTGTTTATATGAACACAATGATATCAGTGGATTAGTCTTCAGCATCTGGCGACGGAAGTTTTGGCGTCTCCTCTGCAATACGCAGGTAAGAAACAAAGCGGTTTGTGGGATACGTCATTTTGATTATGTCTTGTGATTGGCTAAAACACCGCTAAGGTGGGGTGGGCGCTTTGTCCAATCAGATCGACGTATTTCGCGAGAACTCCCTCCCTTTCCCAACTGCTTTTGACAAGAGCCCTTCCAGATCGAATATGTGCAGAACTCAATGCAGAGTGATACATATATCGATCTGGCGTGAGCCAGGTTATGTTAAAGCATGAGAGCCCAAATTTTTTCCTTGTTGGGCCAAAATAAACAAATTTTTCCTCGGCGGGCCAAAATGTGTTACATTGAAGCATGCCAAGGGCCAAACATAATTTTGTTTTGCATTTAACTGTTTTTTGAGAAGATATTGAGATTGTGTTTTATTTACAAGTTTTAGGAGATTATGCTTGATTTGCACAAAAACACAAAATGTAATGAAACAGATAGTCCTAACAAACCTGAGCACTTTTTCGCGGGTCAAACTGAACTCCCTGGCAATCCGAATTTGGCCCCCGGGCCCCACCTTGGGCACCACTGTGTTAAAGTTTTAAGTAAAAAATATATATATTTCAATATCTTATATGGTCAAAATTATGTAAAATTACATTGTCTTAAATAGTTGACTGATATTAGAAAATAAAGTTCTGACTTAAAGTGAGAATGACAGGTTAAACTAATTTTTTGTAAAACACAGTAAACATGATTATGATTAAGATTTCACGAAACATTTTGCCTGTTTTTGTCAAACTTGGCTGTTTTGTTGAAGTTTATTGATATATTATTATAAGACAAACTGTAGAGGTAATTTCATAACAACCACATTGTAAATATTGATCAAAATCAACATAAATAACACAGCAGTGACAATTTGGCAAATTATTATAACACTTTTATTTTGCTACATGATTGTTTACACTCACAAGAAATGGTTGTGTGAAAATTGTCTTTTAGGTAAAAGTTTTGTCTTTTACTTACAGGTCGAAGCTTTCAGGTTCCGAGCTGCAAAACTAAACACTTTAGGTATTCAGTGTTAGAACCTGTAATTTTCTACTTTTAATTTCCAGTTTTTTCATAATTCACAACTTAACTGCTGTCAAACGGATAACTATTTGCCACAAGAACTATTACGCCAAACTAAGTCAAAATCAGAAAAAGATTATTATCTGTCATGGTTTTAAAATGTAAAAAGGCTTTTACTGACAGTTGTAAAAGCTATGAGCTCATTTACCTGACAGTTTCAGCTGCAGGATATTTGCTTTTGTCAAATGTAGACAGAATTACATTTCCAAATATAATAGAGAAAAAAAAAAAAAACGTATAAAGTAAACTTTGAAAATGATGAGCTACTTTTTAAATATGACGACTGGTTTATCAAAATGCCCAATCTCAACAAAATGGTCTAACTCAGGAGAAATATACAAAAAAAAAAAATGTTTCAGCTAAATAGTCTAAAAATAACATATAGTCAGTGCAGTCATAATGCAAAACAACAGGGCTAATAACATACAAAGTAAATTTAGTCTTATTATGGTGATGAAAATAATAATTGAAAAAGTCATCTTGTGCTTGTCCGGAGGTGGGTAGAATGGAAATTAATGGGCCATATATAGAGCAAATGGTAGTTTAATGAGTTATGTGTCTGTGCGTAATGTTAATGTGTGTGTAATGTGTGTATCAGTCGTTATGGTGACATTGATGTTCTTGTTAAGTGCAGTCGTAAAGCACTGTCTCCTGCAGTGTCCTGACAGAGAGGCTCGATACACTCCTCCTTCTTCTACGACAACAACAAACAGGATCTAGGCTTGTTAAAAGTATTGAAAATCAGATATTAGTCGATACTATATCAAGTATCAAATCTCATCAAAAACTAGACCACAGTGTCAAATAAAGTGCCCGTTAGAAACACACAGATTCATGAAATTTAGCTGGATCAAAGTGTCAGCTCCATGATATCAGTTCAGCCGATATCCTGGTGGTGCTTTTAACTGGACATTTACAGGTTGATGCTGATCCAGAACATCTCATAATATTCGAAATGTTAGTCACATAAAGGAGTTAAGTTGTCACTTAAACAATAAGTAACAGCTACATAACAATGTGACCATTTTTCTTATGCTTTGCTAAGAAGGGAAAAAAGGTATTTCAGTGCTGTCTGGTGATATTAAGTATCTGAATGAATTATGCTATCCAAGTCCATCTTTTATGCAGTGCTATGTATGCTCAAGACTCATTTTCTTTGCAATAAGTAAAGCAATTCTACTGATGTGGGACTTCATTATTGCCAAGTTTCTATTTCCTGTAATGATACAACCACTGAGATGCAAACTGTAATAAAATTATATCTGTAAAAATAGTGCTGCCTTTTCAATCAAAAGAAAACATTATAACTATCCGGTGCCAGTTTCCTTTTATCACCGGTGGGCATATTTGGCTCGCTGTATGTTTGTGTTTGGGAAAACAATTAGTGAAACCTCACACTGAAAACACAAATCTACAGAGCTTTTCTGTCCAAACATTGACTGTGTTCATTTACTACACCAGTGACTGTGAGAAAACGTGTTTATTTGACACATGAAGTCCCCTGTTTTAGGGTCTGGAGCCAGGACTAGACTTGGACTGGTCTAAACCTGTTAGTGTTATCACAATACCCAAATTTAAAACTAAATTTTGGTACCAAATACTGTTTCTCCGTTAGGGCAGGAGGATATGGTATAAAAGTAATATCACAATATTCTTGAGCCAGATCACGATTTCGGTTTTATAATGTTACGACCCAGGATTGAAAAGCTGCAACAAAGAAGTGGGGAGACACAGCAATATTTGAATGCCCTCAGAGGGGTCTTTTATTGAAATATTTATAAATGTACTACTGTAGTCAGCCAATGGAGAGTTTGCTGTGGTGCACATTCCATATTCAGTGTTTCATGCCTCGTTGCCCTTTATAACAAACTGTGGTGCATGAACCGATCTCTGTGATCTATACTCTAGTGTTGGACGTCCTGCTTTAGCCATTCGGCGGCTCACACACTGGAACAGGTTATGTACAAAGGACTTGTTGCTCTACTTCCTCACCTTTAGCGTAGACCTGAAGGACCTCATCTATTGCGCTCTCAGGATGTCTACACATTGATTGTGATCTGTGATGACGTAGGTAGACCTCTGAGATCTTCTGGACTGTTTTTAAGTTCTTAAAGCATATCAGGCAAGATTGGTTTGATTGTTTACCCTGTGCAATTTCCTTTACAGTCAGTAGATGGAGCTCTAACTCACTTCTCGATATGGGAAACCTATGATTGTCGTGTGTGGCTTGCTACACTTTTTTTATTTGTTCTGATGCCTGGGATTCCAAAATGGAGGAGCTCAGGAGCAGGTTAGAAGGACAGAAATGACACACAAATATTTGTCTTTTAAAAAAGTCTTTAAAAGTGTTAAGACATTAATATGTCAACTAAAGTCCATTTTTGGCTGTTTTTAAATGCACACATTTCTATATGAAAACATGACATGATGAAAAACTGAAACTGCACCAGAAGTTTGACACTGATCTCTTTAAATGTAACATTTGTCACATTCACCTGCAGTGTCTCCCTCACAGCCATTCTGTTGAACAGTGGAGACATTACAATGACATCTCCATGGAGACGAGCAGGTGTGCGGGTGTATTCTCCTCCAGGCAGTTACACAGTGTACCTTTAAATAAATCACAATACATCCCAACACACTTTGACAACTTCTGTTACAATTTGAAGATTTTAATAGGCTCTTTCTTCCTGTTTTGAGCAAAGTTTTGAAGATTTATCGTACTTTAAAGCATTTTCAACCTTGAAGAGCTGCAGTTTTTGAGATTTTTTAACATCTCATTAAATTTCTTGCATGTGTTGTTTTATTATGGAACCCACCTATTACCATTCAAATAGTATTATGACAGCAAAGATTCATAATTGTTGAGTATTTTGCAAACTGTGGCTGGGTTTGACACCATGATTTCTTTTCACCTTATTCTGCTTCACCCACTTTTATTGCACTTTTTAGTGCACGTCCTGTTTACCTGCATTTAGCTTGAAGCATTCAGTTGCTGGGTTTATTTTAACTTGCATTATAGCTCGCCCCATTAGATTGACCAGCTAACATCTCAGCTACCTTTACAGAGGAAATTGAATTATTTGTTTCCGGGCCTTTATTGGACAGTTTTGTCCAAACTCGCTAAATTTGCAGTTATGTGTGCAAAAACCGCGACTGTAAGTGCATTTTCAGTTCACGCCTTTGGTTCAGATTGCTAAACGTATGGTGTGAGGTGCAAAGGTGTGCGGTTTCGACACTCGTTTCGGAGTTTTAGTTTTTTTCCTTTTCAATTTCAGAAAATACTCACATGATCACATCATAAGCCTATGTGCTTATGTGGGCTAAAGCAAAGGCTTCATGCAAAGTTAATAAAAAATAATCTTGATGGCCAAGTAAGCAACTAGACCTGTGCACAACCTCAGAGCTGTGAATTTCTCCGCACGTCATGATCGCCCCCACACAAAACTCGCATCCCTCACAAGCTCGCTATTCATATTTGGTGCTGTCAGTCAATGTCTGTTCACAGACGCCCAGTGGTGTCTTTGAAGAGACATGGTTATTATGGTTAATATCGACATGTATTCATTTTTTGCAATTATGACTAAAAAATACTTTTAGTTATTTTAGTTCAAGAATCCCCCATCGACCTGAGAATCTTTGGGACCCTAAATTTTGGTCATACTAGGATGGAAATCACTGATTTCTGAAGTGGCAAACATACTGAGTAAAAAGGTCTCTGGTGTGATAAATACAAAATTTATGGAAGGTTTTTAGGAATTTACTAAATTGTTCACAACTGCACAAACTTTAAAAGGAGAAAAACTGTTTGTGGACTTTAATGCCCTGTTTCCATTGGCTCGGGACCCAGGCTTAAGTTACTAGCTTCAAATGTAGAAAATAGAAAAGGAATGACTTAAATAAGTAAAAATAAAAAGTCAATAGGACAAAAAATGCATAAGTGGTACATGACTAAAATACTTTGTTAATTGTTTCCTTTGACTGTTTTGGATCAAATGTGCATGATGATCCACCGTGATATAAATTAGACAGTATCACATGAGTTTTCAATGGATTTATGCAGAAATAAGACTTAAATCAGTCACAAATCTAGTATTGTTCCCTGTTGTGCGCATAATGTTTTGCCTGATGTGTGAATATGTCTGTCCGACTTGCTGCTGCTGCTGGATTCATATCAGAGACCACTGTGTTGATATGAAATGGCATAACCCAGGTCAAAGCTCATACATCGTACTTTTCTCTCTTATTGCGATACCAGATGCTTCCCGCGCTCCGAGCAAGGTTACACAAGTCAGTCTCCAAATCAAGATCTACAGCAGATACGCCTGTGCCTTTTCCTGTAAGGACAGAGCTGCAGCGAGAGGAGAGACAGGAGAAACTTTACTGGAATCAAACCAAACTTTTACACTTGACACTGTTTTCCACCAAACTCTTGCCATTTGCTCTGAAGGGATTCTTAACACTTAATGATAGGTAACTGTGTGTACAAATTACAAATCTACAAATTATGTATTATACCACAGGGATGTCGTCAGTCTTCCCAGGGCAAAGATCTCAATTGTATAATTTATTTATTCATTCATGATTCCAAACTTGTTTTTGAAACAGAGCACAGTTTTCAATTTCAGATAGCATAGGTTAGATACTGTTAAATTTTGGTTTCCTGTAACCATGGAGACAGTGCATGAAGCAATTGATGCAAACAATGGTAACCTTGGACTTCGAAAGTACTACAGACCTGACTGCAACGTGGCTCCAGAGTTAGGTTAGTGTTGATGTTAATGCAGACTGTATTTTATTTTCCCCGTGGAGACATTGGTCCTCTACCTTTGAGTCATCTTTCAATGCCTCTGGGGAATCTTTCAGGAGCAGTGAGCACCACAGAGCGCTCAGGACATTGAAGAGATCTTCCAACAAGGCATGGGGTGTGTTTGGTGGGGGAAACCAGAGTGCCCAAAGGACACCCACTCAGACACAGGAAGAAATGTGCAAACTTTACAAGGTTAATCTTGTGACCTCCTTGCGGTAAGGCGAGAGTGCTAACACTCTACCACCCTGAGGACCTGATTATGATGCTGGGAATCTCTCACTTTCACCACCAACTGCACTGACTCTCCAGCAAAGTTCTGAACAGGCCAAGCACAACATCATGAGATGGTCCCAGAGCTCCCCAGCCACAGGATTCAAAAACTAAAAGTAGAATTCTTTTCTAAAGATTAAATAAGTTTGCCACTACCTTTTCCTAGATGATCTAGAAAATCAAATACAGTCTCTGTATCTCTGTATCTAAAATCTTTAATTTTCTGCTTTCATGGCATGCCTGCTTGTCAGGAGCTGCTGTTGTTTGTGCCCTTTCAGTTGTATGACTGTTGCAAGAGGCTGTCAATATAAAGGTTAAACAAATGATGCATTGTTGAGTTATTGTTGTACATGACCCTTAAGCAAATTACTCAAGTTACCAAAACATCTCCAAGTTCTCTATATGACTAAATCAAATCCCTATCTTGCAATAAAAATAAAGAAGTAAAAGTGAATGGGTCAGAATAGGGTGAGAGATTTTGTTTTTGTCACTTTTTGCCAACATTGTTTTAATTAAAATGATAAATGGCCCATTCACAATAAACAAAGGCACAGTTGTGGACCGCAGATATCAAGATGTGTAAAAATGTAATGAGAAACTCGTGCTTATCTCCATTCCTCCTCGCACAGTCACCTTCGAGCACAGACCAGCCACAATGAAGATGTTTATTCAAACTAATAATTGTGTGAAGCTGGATGCTGTCTGCTCCTGTGGGGATGCCCGTGTGCACTGTCTTTGTACTTTGTGTCACAGAGATTTATGTTTCCACAACACTAACAATGACCACCTGACCAACAGCCCCCCCTCTAAAGCTCTACTGCCCGGGTTTGTTCTATTCTCTTTGCTCTGTGACTGGGAATGAGCTGGAAATCTTTTTAGAGGCTGCAGTGTGTCCACCAGTGTCAGAAGAGAGAGAGAGAGAGAGAGAGAGAAAGAGAGAGAGAGAGAGAGAGAGAGAGAGAGAAAGAGACAGAAGGAGAGAAGAGAGAGAAACAGAAAGAGACAGAGGGAGAGAAAGAGAGAGGGCAAGAGAGAGGGAGAGAAACAGAAAAAGAGATGGATAAAGACAGAGACAGAGAGAGAGAGAGAGACATAGAGACACACACAGAGAGAGACATGATGGGAGAGAAGATGGTGATAATTAGTTTTCACGTTTTCACACATACTATACCAAGAACTAGTTCATATTTAGTCAGAGGAACCACTCAGTTCTCCTTGTTCACATTCACACAGCAGCTGACACTGTTTAACTGAGCTTAACATCACCATAGTGTATCAATTAAATTAACGTGTTCTCGTGGAATGCATGTCTATACCACGCCCTGTATTATATATAGATTATAGAGGGATTTTTCTTAAGATGACATACTGTGAAATGACGCAGTACTTTCTTGGCGTTTTAACCCCTTAAGAGGAGGTGCCATTTTTGTTAAAACGTCTGACTAAAATCGTCTAAAATTAAAATGGAAAAGGTTTCTAAACCGTTTGAAGCACAAACAATTGACTGGACTCTTTGTGAAGCTGAGGCTCTGTAGTTTTAGCCTCTGATGTCTGATTAACTTTAGTTTTAAGTGAGAAGAAGCTCTGGACAAAAGAACATCAGGTTTTAAAGTCTGCCTAAAATCTTTTGGATAAATGTTAGAATCAGTATAGCATGTGTCACTTGCCTTGGACAGAATGACACTAGATATAGCAAATTTGGGTTTTGACAATTCCTCTTCAAAAGCTGAAGCTATTTTCACACAAAAAAAATAAAAAAGTTTCATTGACCTGTATTAATTAAAAAAAAAAAGTTTAGGCGTAGTTCATTAAAAAGTCCTATTAAATATGAAGCATTTTTTAGGTATTTTTTTTTGTTTGTTTGTAGTTTAGAGTTGATTCTGATCCATCTCAGAATGATTTATTTGACTGTAAATAAGAGAGTTTACATTTGATTTTATCTGCAACATGCCACGGAGCTTGAGAATTGATTTTATAACATGGTGGGCAAAAATGAATTATTAAGAAAAAGTGGGCGGGCCAATCCACCTTAAAGGCACATGCTTTGGTTGAGGCCACACAGGTGTTTTTTGTTTGATTTCCCAACAAATCTATTTAAATAAAATACATGCTGTTTTAACTTATCCACATCTACTGTATAAGCCAGCATTGTGATACTAAAGGTTTCTGGTCTGACTGAAAAGAAGAGAAAAATGTCTCTAAAGTGTGTCCTCCTACTCTGTGAACACTCTTCAAATAAGAGAATAGGCACAGACTCATGAAAGAGAGGTGGAAAGGGCACAGATGGAGAGATGAAGAGGAGAGCTCAGGGGAAGAAGAATAAGAAAGAGTAATAATGACAGAGGAGACTCAACTGTTGAATATCTGCCCAGAGTATAACTTAATCTGACACTGCGTAACTTTAGGAAACTAAAAGTGTATATTGGGACTTTCTTCAACACAGATAAGCTTTATGTTGTGCTGTGGAAAAGGAACATAATTTATTTGAAAACAAGTAGAAGGAGGCCCTCATCCGAGCTGAATGAGTCAGTAAAAACACTTATTTGAATGTATAACTGCAGCAAAGACATAATAAAAAAAACAAACAAAAAAAAAACCAACAACACTATTTTTGGCTGAAAAGCTATATGACAGGTTTTTAAAATGACAATGTATTGTGCAAAAAAAACAAAAACAAAAGGTTGTTATCTTTGACCAAAAGAACAAAGACTTCTGCATTCCACACTTTTGACTTGTTTGTACATCAAAATCAAAGCATGTTAAATGTGCCACTTCATCCCACACTGTCTCTGAATATCTGATCGTGATGGTAATAATCTTACTGGACAAATGTGACTTTATTTACATGTGAAACATCATGTAAAACATCATGATTCTACCGCTTGTTCCCGTTGGGGGTCGCGGGTGACTGGAGTCTATCTCAGTGACTTTGGGCCTAAGGTGGGGGAACAGCCTGGGCACCGGCATTTATTAGGTGTCCCACCTTTAAATGTGAATAGTTTTTATTGAGAGGAAAAACAAAGAAGTTTGAAGAGAAGAATAGGACAAGACAAGAGTGTGAAAAATATTAGAAGCGAGCGAGAGAAGCAGAGGAGTATAGAGAGTGAGAGCAGTGAGGAGCTTCACTGTGGACATGTATCTGAGGCAGTGGGCAGCGCCTGTCTCCATGATTTAACACCGCGAGTAAATCAAGAGCCTGTCTGAGCGCGAGCAGCCAGCCTCATTTCAATCTGTCCACAAATCACAGACCGGCGGCGGCATGTGTGGCTCTGCGCTGTAACGTGGCCAAAAGAATCCACCACAACAACGCTCTCTGTCCCAGCCTTTCATTTATTAAACAGATGAAGCGCGCATCCATCACTGAGACTGTGACACGGGGCGGGCGGCATCTGGGCTTGTTTTTATTGAACACAAACACAGCCTAATTTTCTGTTTGGGATCATTGATGTTGTATTTTTCTAATGCAATAATATGTTAGATGAATGATTTCTGAAAATGTAGCGTGGCAATCTGACAAATTATTATAGCATCAAGAGTTTAACATCAGCCATTTGTAAAGACATTTTCTCAAGCATACTGTATGAAATCAGTTTTAATAGATTTTAATCTAGTTACAACAGTGTCCATGTTTTGAATGATTCTTGCATGTTTGAGTAAACCATGCAACTGAGACTGAGAAGCTACACTTACAGGCCTAGTCATGCTGTAGAAGCTAATTTACTAGAGAAAGTCTGGCAACTTGAACTTTATCGTCTGATTACTTCTACTTTCTCTGTTAGTTTGTTCTTTGCTGTTCACATGTTGTCTTCTTTCACACAATTGCTACCTCCTGGATAAGCTGTCCTCCTCCTGAAGATGAGTCACGTCTCTCTGCTAATGGATGTTGGCTTTACAGACTTAAACTATATCTGCAGTTGGATGTGCGTCAGTCCTGGTCACATTTAGAACTGTCTGTCCATGAGAGATCTCTTCTTCACTGTGCTTCTCCTTGTTGCTGTTTTTCAAACTTTTTTTTTTTTTTTTTGCCAAAAAGTAGGGCCTAGTGCTGCGTTCAACTGAGAGATCAAATCAAATTGAACATTATCAATTCCCAGTTCAAAGTGTTCCAACCAGTGAACTTGTATGTAAACAATATTGCTAATGCTAACCTGTTAGCTAAACAAAAGTAGAGTTTGTGCAATCTGCAGCCAATGTCTATGTAGTTTTTGTGGCAGTTGTCTCCTCAAATTCACTTTTTGTGGTAATTGTTGGTCTTGTATGTGAAGTGGAAGTTCCACAACCCAGATAGCTAAATGTATCTGGTCCGGATCAGGCCCACACTTTCAGTTTTCATGTGGCCCACATCTGACCGCATGAAAGGGGCCATGCCAGCATTGCCGGATCTGGCCCACCTTTGGCGGACATTTCACTTACTGAACCAAATGTCAGCCACCTGTGCCGGCCCACGTTGGTCTGCTATTAGGGAATCAGCTCAGTTCACAAGTAGGATTTACCAGTTTGAGTTGGTGTTTCAGCAAATTTTTACAAGTAGGAGATAGAAAATATCCCAGTTGCCTGTACCGCATAGCAGTGATTTTCAATGAGATCCCCATGGTTCCATATCATAAACATGGTTTGACACCCTTCAAATGCAGTGATAAATGTAGATTTTGTTTTTTGTTGGCCTACAGAGGAAGTTACCTCAGCTTATGGCTTTAAAATAAGGACAACATTATCACTTTGTGGGAAGCCTACATTTTGTGTTTGGGGGTCGTGAATGCCTATGGTTGTTATTTTGGGGGTCACAACTGAAAAGGGTTGAGAACCATTGCCGTAAAGAAAAAGGTCAAGGAACAATTGCTGGAACAATAATCCATTAGCCTTAACACAGTCTCTGAAGAAAACGTAGAAATACAACGAAATGTCAAAAAATGTACAATAAGCCCGTTTTCATTCCTTTTGATTGAAATTGAAATTGATTGAAATATTGATTTTGGTTACATTTTCTACGAGTAAGTTTAGGCTTCAAGTTACTAAAATGGGTAAGTTTAGGGCTGGGGCTTAGGGGAAGTTAAACCCAACCTGTTAAACCCAAAGCAAATGTCGCCACATAGCTTCAACTACCTTCGTGGTTATTTTATGTTTAGGTTTATTGTGACATATTGACATAAAAAGACATGAAAACATGTTTTTAACAATCTACCTTTTTGTCCAATGTCTATTCGTGATTTTCCGATGTTTCTATTTGGTACTGATCAAATGTTTCAGTATTTGATTTCCTTGTTTCTTGTTTGCTAAATCTTTAATCTTGTGAAGTTCTCAGAGATGACTTGTGATTTTGGGCTCTACAAAACTAAATTGAATTCAGTTATTTACCACAACGACTGTCTATGTGCACCAAATAAATAAAAAATAACCTTGATCATGGCTTTCACAGTCACTCAAAACCCAGTTAGATGTAAATACCTGAAGCCAAAGTTATAAGCTGCACTTTCTCTATAGGGCATTGTTTCAGGAGCAGAAAGTGGAGGAGTGGAGTTTATTTACGATGTTTAAAAGGTCTATTGAAAGTGCATATCTCTGGCTGTCAGACGACCTGTGTAGAGGCAGATATTGGAGGGAAGTGATGCCAGCTCCGGCGACAGGATGATTCACTCCAGAAAGAGAGACTGGAGCTTCGCAGAGTCACAGCCCGAGGAGCAGACGGTAAAGGCCACACACAGACGCAATTAAGTTTGATGAATGCAAACATGGAGAGTGAGAAATAACATCCCGAGTGACTAAATACTATTGTGTCACTGTGCTATTGTATTCAGTGTCTCAAAGTTATCTTTATTTTTTTCACTTAAGCAAAAGGTATTTTAGATCTTTATCTTTAAAGGTTTTTGTTGTAAATTAAGAAACTTTGTCTTTTCATGTTGTAATTACAGCACATTGTGACAAAATCAGAACATTGTGTGTCCTTTTAAAGCATTAGTTCTCATATCCAAAAGCAGCACTCTGATAGGCTGAGCTCGGGTGGATTTGTAAGAACTAGAAAGTAGTTGTAGTAAATTATGAACACCAGCTGAAAATTGTCCTCATTGTGATCGGTCCAAAAACAGACGCAAACTTCACATGTAAAACGGCTCAAACTTTTTGGATGTAATGCAAGAGTTTCTTTGACACTGTGCCAACAAAAGAATAATGACTAGAGCAGCAGTAAAGTTGCTAAACAATAGTAAAATATATTGATTTTTGTAGGACTTTCATGAAAATGTAATGAACATGATTATTTTTGAAAGCATTAACAAGCGCAGTTTTTATTGAATGGCCAAGAGCAACAGATGTGTCAAATGTAGAAGTAATTCCACTGAGCTATATTATTATAACTAGAGAGAAGGTGGGGCCTGTTGTCGTAGCGACTGCGATGGCCATCTTGTGAGGAGAGCAGCAACAAAATTCTAATTGAAAATTATGTAAAATTAAGGCCACGTGATTCAGAATTTAAAGGGAGAATTTAACATAAAATAATATATGTATGGTCCAAATAATGCAGATAATTGTATATATATTTTTTCAGCCTAAAAATAAAACTCTGAGCTGGATTTTATGCTGAGTTAAACTATATTTGTGTGTCATTACATTCTATGAACACAAGCCTTCCTCATTGGGACTTCTCAGATATTACTAAAAAGAAGAATTTAACTGCTACAATGAAAAGTATTGTAGCGACTGCATGTATTGCTATTGTTCATTTAAATGTTAGTCCACTACTGTTAGAATAGTTGCCATGCTCCTTCATGTTCATGCGATTATGATTGGATAAAATGTTGGGGGCCTGAAAACGGTCAAGAGGTCTGTTTGGAAGGAGACCGAGGTTCAAGCGTGGGCTCTGTGTCTTGTTGTTGTTGCTATAGCCTGTAAGACTGTTTTTTGGCGTGGTTATGGCCGACAGTAATAGATCAGTTGTGACAATAAAGACAACACTTTCTAGCACCAAACTCTCGTTCATTACCTTGGTGAGACGCTACAGTATGTTTTTCGAATAAACAAAAACATTAGCCTAATAAATGTACAATCCGAAAAAAGTTCAGTTATCTAAGTATTTATGGTTTAACTCTCCATAGAGAAATTGACTTTTGTTGCTATAAGTTACATTAGTTACTCTCTCTCTATTCATTATAATAACTCAATGGAAAGAGTAACAGTCACTACCAACCTTATTGTAACACCTAGCAAGTGTATCGTAAACAGCAATAGCTCACATTGGTTTCTGACTATAAACCTGTTTATTTTAAGCTAAATATGAGCTCAATATTTGTGAACATCCAAGATTTAGTCAACCCAGTCTGGGAAGAAAATGTAGATGTACAACGAATGTCAAAATGTATGATGAGCATGCCTTTTTTATGTCAATGTGTTAAGAAAAGTCAAACCATTTTCTTTGGGTTTAACGGGTAAATCTTAACCTTCCTCAAACCTCAGTGCATGTTGGTGTAAAAAGGTGTAAAAACGTGCTTATCGTACGTTTTTTACATTTCTTTGTATATCTATATTTTCTTCAGAAACTGTGTTGGATTTAGTTGCTAATAAGCTTTAGGTCAAGTGACTTTTGTGTACATTTATTGTTTTGGAGAGTTCATACTGTATGTTTCAAGCAAAAATAAATGTTATGAAACTTTCCTAATTAACTTCGTTTAACCCCACATGGGTCATTGGCAGCCAAAGGCTACAACTGACAAACAACATTTTACAAAGTAGAGTAAATATCACACCAAGCCAACTAATAATTGGAAGAACAATCGCACTTGTCAGATATTCTTCAACTGTTAGATGCTAACAGAAAGTACAAAAGTGTATTTTTTTTTACTTCAGTGAGTTTGTTTGGGCACTAGCTGGCCCTAATTCTAAGGTCATCAGTATTCTCACAGAGGATGCACTTTGTCAGATGGCTTTAATGAAGGTTGAGCATATTCAAGAATAGATGATGGAGAAGAGATGAACATTCTTCTGCAGCTGATCAAGGCTTCAAACTATTTAAAAATATACTTTATATATCTCTTAAATCCCACAAGATAAATACAATGATTGTTTTTCTACTCATGTTTTAGTTGACAAGGCAACACTTCAAACTCATTGACCTTTTGAGAACTCTTGAATTTTAGCTGCCAAGTGTGTTATCCCCAGCATGTCAGGTTATTACAAGTTTGAACTGTGAATAATTTAATGGAGTGTTTTTTTCCAGAAGCTCAAAAATGTTTTGTTAATTTTTCTTTCACCTCACACTTGTTGATGTTAAATAATTTTTAACCCCAGCAGCAAAATGGCTGACAAAATACAATTACAGCTTCACTTAGATAGTATCTGAAGCAAATGTTTTTCTTCTACGTTTAGCACAAATTATAAATGTTTTACCTTGTGTTCTGCTGATGAACTGAAAGTGGAAATACAGAAAGCAGTCCATTGTGGTTTAAAGCTCCACACACTCCTTGAAAAATGAAATAAGAATAAACAGGTAAGGCAAAGGCAATTGGTTAAATTTAGCATATTAACATTTATGTTATGTTCCACATCAAGTTTTTTACTCAGTCCAAAAGGAAACGTCCTTTTCATTTAGGAGATCTTGGGCGACATTTAAAAGATTTTGTTCATTCACAGTTCACTGTCCGTTCACATTTCTTCACTGACAGTTTTTCCATCAAGACACATCAAAACAAAAAGAAAAAGGAAAGACAAGGCAGCAGGTGTCCGGCGCAATGAGCCCCAGAACCTGTAGTGAGAAAGAAGAGTTTAATTAAGCTAACTTACCACAATCCCACAACGAGCCATCACCCAACGACTACCCCAGTCACCGGCTTCATTGTCTAACCCCAGTGGAGGATATGACCTGCCACACCACCAACTTCAACGAGGGAGTCCAGGACTGCTAGTCACCGACCTACAGGCGCTTTGCATCGAGACGCTCTGCTTCAACGTGGCACTACAGAGGGTATCATTGGACTAAACTAAATTATTACACAAACTGGAAACTGAAAGATTGGTACCTGATGAAGCGGAGGACGAAGCACAAACTATGGTCAAAGCTAGGGCTGGGCAATATCATCATAAAAATTTAATTGTAAGCTCACTGTAGTGACCATCTGCTTTTTTGGTGAAATGGTCAAATCATGATTTCCCTTTCGTTGTTTAATGCATGTTTGTTAAAATATATTTATTTTCAATCTACTTCTCTGAGCCTCAGAGTTGCCAAGTTTTTTTTTTGAAGGTCATCAGTTGAAGTCTTTTGTGCTGCAGTTACAAAAAATATCTATTTAAGAATGAAACATGGATTTTAGCATATTTTCAAAAGCTGTTATTAGTGTTAGAAATGCCACAATTGTATTATCACACAATGTTCTAATTAATTGATTATTTCAATAACTTTATTTATGAGCTTGTCTTTACTTGTCTTTAAATTTTTTTAAAGGCTTTGTTTTTCTCTGAAAATCTGGAAACACTGGTCAGTCTTTGTTCTGCTCTGAGTGAGTGGCAGCTGGATTTAACCAACCACAGTAAAATAGGAACTTTCAAAAAAAGCAGATGATTATATTTACCTCAAAGAATTGTGATAACATTGAAATTGTGATCTGTGTCCAGAAAAATGCCATATCGCCAGTCCTTTAGTCAAAGCCCATCCAAACAGACAGTGACTGTATCAGAAGAAGAAACGAGGGTCTGAACAGAGCTTATACAATAAACGGCTCACGATTGTATCTAACCCATAATGTCACATTCACAAGAATCATTTAAATATTTTCAACCTTGCACTTGCCTGGCTTTGAAGCTACAGCTAATGTTTTAGCCTCATTTATTTGTGATAACTCAATAGAACTTTTAGCTCTTGAGAAATTATGGTTATTCTGATTAATCAAACATTTGTGAAAAAAAACTAAATTCCATTTCTGATGAGTTAGCAACATTACAATGTGACTAAAATCTCACAGAAGTCAGATTTAGGACGTTTAATAAAGTCTATAGCCCCTCTGATTGTACATAAGCTCTAGTTTCACTCTTCAGCAGATACACAACCTTGTTAGAGGCCAACCTAATTTAAAAGAACATTAAGTAAAGGAAGTTGTGCAATGTGACAGCAATTAAGAGCTGCCGAGAAGGTGCTATCTGCTCCAGCGTGTCAAAGAATCTATTACAAATTCAATCAATGACGCTTCTAGGTGAGGATCTTTGGAGGAGATGCACTGAGCTTTTAGGCCTGCAGAAGTAATTTAATCCAAGTCTCTTTGGAAAAGAGCCAGGAGCGTGTTTGTGACATGTACATGCAGAGGAAAGGATCACAGAGAGACATCTGCTTTATCATAGACAGTGTATAGAAGTAATCCCCTCTGAGGCTTGGGAAGAAGTACATTATTAACTTTCTCTTGGCTTTAAATTTTTAATATGGGAAATACTGACCACATTACCTTGTAGTTTCTTTAATATATATTTTTATTACTGCGGCCTACATTTATGATTAAGTAATGTGAGTGGGACAAGATTTATTTGACAAGTCAATTTACATCAATCAGTTAAATGAACATTTTTATATAACAAGTTAATTTTTGAAAGAATTTAGAATATGTTTGAATCTAACATGCATCACATTATGCAACCTATTCAACCACACTATAACCTACTCATTATTCAATACATCTACACTTTATAAAATTCTATTTAAAAAAAAATAAACAGATTTGTACTCTGATCAAACTGTGTCACTCTTGCCCTTTTCTTCCTCTCACACCACTGCTGCTGTTGTTGTGCTGACACAGAGACACAGAGGATGAGTTTTCCTTAGTTTGACCTAAGTTATGCAGATAAAACCTAACACTTTTGCAACTAAACAATGTTTAGTGTGCCAGGGTTGGAAGCAGCAGAAGAAGACAGCATACTTGTTTGTTTAAGGGTCATCAGGAGGCTGACTAAGGCCATCTCCCCTCCAACAAGAGATTCTTCCTGCAAAAGCTTCGGACCTGGCCAGACAGATGCAAAACTTCTCCTGGTAAAATGTCAGAGGTCCAATGCTATGTTCAAAGATGTGCAACTTAATGTGAATAAGGAATGCCAGTGGCCTGAGCGCAAAAATCTAATCCCAAGTCATGGTTCAGACCAGCAGCAGGCTGGGCTAAGCCAGGGTGACACAAAGAATCACGGAAGCAGCTCAGAAATAAGGACCAAACCAATAGAGTGTTTTAACCAGGATTTTATAAAAAAAAAACTTTTAGTATAAAGTGTGATCGGTGCATTTGATCAGTCCATTTTGCCAATAAATGGAGCATCACTATTTAGATTATTATATTGTTTTGCTACTTGTTAGACTTTTGCATTTAATGTTCTATTGGAAGATGCACTTTTAACATACAGTATTACCTTTTGCTCCTTGAACCAATTTTTATTTTGAGCAAACACTTGATCAATGAGGCCCTAGATCTTTAGCTGTATTCTTTGTCAACTCAACTTAAACCGATTGACCAAAGTAGATGTGAACCCGCGCTGAATTAGTTTTCTGAAATCCAGCTGCCACGTGGTCCAGACCGATTCTTGTCATATTGTGGGTACGTAAAACCCAGTCAGTCTTCAGCCGACTAATGCACACAAGTTAGATTTGTCAGAACAGTCTGATTCCTCTGTTCATGTTAAGCTTCCTGACTGGCATTGTCAAGCAGCGTGTTTTTTTTTTTTTTTTCTATCAAAGTGTCCTCTGAGGCCGATATGGATGGATGCAGCTCTCGTCTTACATCACCGGGGAACAATACATCGTCTGAACTGTCTGCGCTAATGTGTTCTATGCCCACAACATGTTTTATTCACCAGAAGCCTGTCACTTGTCAGATCTCGTTCACCTCCGTCTCACTGATTTGTGCATAACATCACTGGCCTTAAAGCGATTTCACTGCTCTCGATAGAAAAATTATTTACTTCCGTTACAGACTGATTTGAATTGTCAGCTTCAATAATGTGTGCAATTGTGTCACAGAGCTGTGTATTTATTTGTTCTTTCATGTAGGATTTATTTATGAAAAGAAGTCAACAAGGGCTTTTTTGAGAGGAGATCAGAGAACATGTGGGTGTGGACATGTTTTAAGATGCATACACTTTGGGCAGCTTTGAAAGTAGTGATGCAATTATTGATGGAAAGATGAGTTTTCTTCAGAGACAAGAGTCCAAAAATGCTCTTATAATTGTAGACCAAAAAAATTTACTGCATTTTATGGTATCTGCAGTATTATTTGTTCAGAACTTCCTCCACCTGGTTCTGACAATGATGTGTCTCCAGAGTTCAAAATTTTCAAGGCTCTCCATCATGTTGACGGATTGAAAATGGAGCTTTCCTTTTATACTTATTTATACTACTAATTTCGAGAGCTGCATCCCAACTGGAGTCGCATTCTCCCTCTCTCTCAAAATTAGAATGCAGCCATAGAAAATGCCTCTTTCAGTCCCGTCAGGGAAGCCGCTAGACCGACGCCTGCAGAGCGTGAGGTGCTGTGATCTGCGCAAATACCTAACCTATAAATCTGTAAACAGGAGACTGCAGTTTCACAGATCACACTTTAGCTACGAAGCGTGTGGACAAAGCTTCATTTGACAAAAATAACGGATGGACAAAGATTTGTCAGTTTGATTTCAAGAGGATTTGTATTTTGACCATGATCGCTTGACAGACAAACACTGATGTTTATTCACATTCATAAACTTAAGAAAAATCGTGCCTGCAATTTCCTGGTTTGGAGATTGTCAGATTTTCTTGCATCGGCTCGCTTCAGAGAAACTTTCCCGGAAGAATAAAGGTCTGTTTTTCTTGCAAGAGAAATGGAAATAACACACAGAGTTTAGCAGAAGGTTGAGAGAAGTGGAACTTTGGGTTTCAGATAAAAAATGCAGAGCTTACACATGTGTCACTTTGAGATTTTTGAATGTCAAACAGACACAATGATTTTTGCAGATGCTTTAATGCAGGGGTGCCCAAACTTTTTCCTTGGAGGGCCAAATTTGCAGATTTTTCTTCGCGGGCCAAAATGTATTGCATTGACGAGTGCCAAGGCCAAACATAATTTCGTTCGCATTTAAAAAAACATTTTGAGAAGAGATAAGATTAAATATCTTTTATTAGCATGTTTAAGGATTGCACATGAATTTTGTCATTGACAGTTTTTCAGCACAAATTGAATCAAACTGTTAGTTCTAACAAACCTGAATACCTTCACGGCAAATGAACCATCTGGCCGAATTTGCCCCGGACTTTGGCATGCTTTAATGGTATCTTAAGAAACTATTAATGCAGGTTCAGTCATTTTTTGTAATGTATCGTATGTTCATGACCAGTGTGCTTCTGTGCAGTCTCCCTGTCAGAAAATCAAAACCTGGGCAGCAATAAACCTACTGAACAAAATATCACGGTTAAAAAAAACTCATGAAGAGTTCAGAGGTTCCATAGTTCACCTGGACCTGACTGTGACGTGTCTCTTCAGTTCATCTCTTGACTTGTTGTCTGACAGAATCCACAAACCCAGTTGCTCTTCTGATTCATTTGGATTCTCTCCATTTTTAGAGTTAAAATGCGTCTTAAGCTTCAGGGAGTGTTTAAACTGTTATAAATAAGTCTTGTCCACATTTCCTTTTTCCTAATGCTGGTTTATTTTAAATGCGGATAATTAAAAGTCCCAAACCGCCGACAGCTTTACCCTGAGCTCCTCTTTACTGTCCATTTACTCTTACGCAAATGAATAATCAGCGTGCTATTACAGTGAACTAAAATGGCTCTTGTGGATGTTTTTGCTGCAGTGCACACAGTCCTTCTCATAATTAATGTTGTTTGATTTTAAAGCATAAATTCATTATTATTACAAGAGTGCTTCTGGGAGATAGAAATTCCCAGCTTCCTGCGAATATTCACACTTAATGTTGTTGTCTATTCTTCTGCGGCTGAAGTGCTGTGAAGAGGGCACTATAATGACTCTTTATTAACCTTGGGCGCGTTGAGAGCGGGTTTGAAAAGCACGCACAAGCACAAAGCCAAAACTCATCCCAAGTTAACAAGCTAACAATACAGCAAAAGCATTTGTTTGGTAACTTAGTATTTGTGGCAGGTTTCTATGCAGTCCAAACTTTATTTTGTGGGAAATGATGAGTTCTAAACAGAAATAATAACTTTACACCAATCAAAAGATCTAGTAACATCACAGAAGAGACATTCAATTTTCTGTTAATATTGTGTTTTCTTTTTCAAAACTTACCACACATAACATTTTTCAGATATTACATTTCACCAACTGATCCAACAAGAAAGTGTAGCAAAGAAGGATTATTTGTTTATCAACACAGGAGATGTGCGCACACATGATTGACACGAGCTGTAGCAGCAACACCAGCCAGCGCTGTTGTCAGCTAAATCTTAATCTACCCCAAGCCCCAGACAGCATTTACATAACAAAGGCTTGAAAACATGTTTATCATCCTTTTTTTTTTTTTTACATTTCGTTTAGGAATGGGACAATTCACTTAAAGAGAAACTAAACTCAGAATCAACTTTTTTTCACTGTTGAACTGTGTATATGGGGTCAAAAAGGAATTATCTACTTATCTACTGTTTCCAGGCCTTTTTTGGACATTTTTGTGCAAACTCGCTCATTTTGCAGTTATGTGTGCAAAAACCACTGCTGTACTGCCACACAGGGCAAACGCTGTCAGTGCATTTTCAGTACCCTCTGACGTCAGAGGGTCCCCAGACGGAATAAATAAACTCCTCCCCCTGACACCGCTGCTGCGGAGGAGTGTTGAAGAGCGATCACTCGCTTCGCATTGATATCAGCCGTCATTTGGCTCAGCTTGTTGAGCGAGTGATGCGAAGTGCAGCTGCTTGTACAATGATGCGCTGGTTCGAATCCTGTGTCAGTGAAGTGTTTTTCATATTCATTTTTAGAAAATACCCACATAATGAGCTCATGTGCCTATGTAGACTAAAGCAAAGGTTTAATACATATGTTTTGTAAAGTTAAAAATATCTTGACGTGCAAGTAAGCAAAGACTTGTGCTGTACAGCTTCCCTCAGATAGACTGTCAGTGGTCAGGACCCGGACTGTTCCGTCACATCATTTGCCAAACTCACTGTTCATATTTGGTGCTGTCAATCAAAGTCTGTTCACACCCACTGGGCGTCTCTTAAAAGGCCTCCAGGCATCTCCCACTTTTGCGAGCCTGTTTGAGGTGCAGTAGTGGGCGGAGTTAGTCTCTGAACGTGTGTTTAGCCTCACTTTAAATCACGATTTGATTACGTTTATTTATATTAACTCTTTTTTTTTTTTTTTTTTTTACCTTAAAAGGTGCACTTTGTAACTTTTTGCCAAAAAATAAACTTGAATGTTTTGTTATTTGGATGTCTTTGTGGCAGTAACAAATTATGTGTCTTGACTTTCAGTGGTCACAAAATGAATTATTAATTGGCCTGACACAGGCCTCTTCTGGTTTGTTTCCATGGAAAAGATGTTTTTCACATTATGGCATTAAATATATAGTAAATATATTAATATATATATTAAATATAATATATATATTAATAATATATAATATATATATATATTAAAATATTAAATATAAAGTATGAATTTAACTTTCAATTTCTACTGATTTGTGAAGTTGACGTTTCACCTCCAGAAAGTTACACAGTGCACGTTGTTAAAACGACGTGCACTGTGTTTAAAACATAGTCGTTGTTGTTTGTGAGTCGGAACTTGTATTTTTATTAACATTTGAACAGTTGAAAGTTTTATTCTTGTTTACATTCTACTACCATTGTACCACCTGACTCCAAAGTCAACAACATATTTTGTGTGTAAAGCGCAGTCCCACCTTTCCCTCGTGTGAGCATAACCCTGCGCCCGTCCCGTGTGATGTAGGACAGAGCGTGGTGCTAAATGAGTGCGCTCTCCTGGTGCTGCTGACGAGGCTGGATGTGCTCCAGGTCCTTCACAGCTCCGCTCCTCCTTTACCGCTGTGACAGAGACTAATGCCCCAACATTAACAGCCCGCAACACTTTACACCTGACCCCCGCGTTCTGCTGCTGCCAACGCAGACTTATGCTGTGTTCAAGTGTCGCACAGTTCATGGGACGTATGTTGTGAGAAAGCACATGACATCGCACATAGTTACTAAAATATATCAAGGCACAGCAGCACCAATGTCTTTAGCAGTGGTACATCTGTGGGAGTGCTCACGGTTCTTTCCAAGTAGATTTTTTTAGTCTTATCCTAAAAGTCTTAGGATAGGAGACTCTCTGGACAGTTATCCTCAAAATTATGACTTTTAACTCTTTCATGCCAAGCCCATTCTCGCTTTGACCCCCTTCCCTGTCAGGTCTTTTTGTTAATTTTAAACAATATTTACAGCTCCACAAAAAACTGTTGTGCAATAGGAATCATGACATTGTACATCAAATGAGACCTACAAGTTTCAACTTTCATTTATAAAATAATTGTTATTCTACATTATCTGTTCTCTTTTTATAGGCATTGAAATCCTTGCGTTCATTAGATTGCAGCGTTTCACAAGAAACTTTTGAGATGGCTTCCTTTTACTAAATTAAACTTAAATTAAATTAAAACAACATCAGTGTTGTTTTGTCTGTTCTACTTTTGGTGAAAGAATATGAGCCACTACAATAAAATAATGTCTTTAGGATAAAAAAACAAGGTTTACATGATTAAAACAATGAGGATGAGTGCCTTTTTCATCTTTAAACTAACAAAAGCTGTTTTACAGACAAGGAGGCAGCATAGCGGTTTTCTACTATTTTGGGTCGCTCACAGAAGAGAAAGTTTAGTATTTTTCCTCAGACTCGCTGTATTGTCTTCTCCTCAGAGTCCTAGTCCAGTAGGATCGTCTTTTCTTCATTTTAAAGATCAAAAATTGGGTCTAAACTTACTAAACAATGTTTTTAGTCCAAGATGTTTTGCCTGTAATCTGTTTGAAAAGAAAGCCGGCTGTTAGAAGCAACTGATCACGTAAACTTAGCTGACTGCGATGCCTAATGTCAACAAAAGAGCACGTGTATTTCCCTGTCATGTGACTTCCTCTGGGTCTTTGTATTCACACTACACCCCCCTCCGCTGGTGAATCTGTGAAACTGCATCATGTACTTGACAGCAGACGAAGTCAGCACGTGCATCGGTGAGTCCTCTATCGCTGCATGTAAAAAAAAGTGCGTCTGTGACGCAAATAGACGTCATTGGCAGACTACGATTGGCCACGCAATGATGTTTGGGTTAAGGTTAGGCTATAAAGTTGGGTGTAAGTGCTGCAGATAGTTTACTAACATGGAGAAATTTGGACAAATAAATCTATGCATTAAAACTGATCAAAGACTCATGGTATTAAGCTTGAAATCCAGGTAAAATGTTAGCACAAGAAGAACAAAAGTTGTCATTCTGCACCAGTTCATTCCAGTTAATAGGGGTTTAGTAGCTTTGCAAATTCCTTCTTCAACTCTTCTATCTCTTTGTATTATTAGACAACCTCCGGTGCAATTTGTATTCTCCAGGTTAAAGTTTCAAGTCTTTCTCTTTTTCATTTATTGGACTGTATTCCAATGAAAACCCCCAGTGTGAACCAAAATTAAATAGTCATTTCTTTTAGTTGACCACAGGGAAGTGTCTGAATTTATGTCCTGCTATTCATAGCATGAATAGAAGCTATTCAAAGCACATTTTAATAATTTGACCAACAAGATACCGAGGGACATGAGTCATGACAATGAATGTGATATAAAGTCCAAACTGACCGAGCTGCACCTGAAGCAGCAGGCCTCCCGCTCAAACCTCCATCACACAGAGTATTGTATGGATGGACATGTCGCCTGCTCTCATATTCATTGGCTGTAAATATTTTAGCAGCAAAGCGAGTAAACAGAGACGCAGTCAGTCATTTGTCAGTTCGTCCGGTGTAATTATTGTAGAGGCGGAGCGGCCAAATGGAGCATTAGGAAAAAAGCCTGAGCAGAAGCTGAGATGGTTTGATAAGCACAAGATACAAGGGGCGGAGGGTTCGGAGGTGGCCAACTGGAAAACACATATTCAAGTTTAGTGACGGCTTAAAGTCACAAGAGACAAAATAAACATAGAACTGATGCAATTCTTAGTCAACTTTAGTGAGCATGTGTTCATCTCAAAAACCTGCAGAAGTCACTTTGTGGGGACATTTGAGAATAAGTGCTGCTCTTTACTTTTCTTTTATTTGATTGATTAGGCTTTGGAACATTGTCGTTGCTTAGTGTTCTAATATTTATCATAATAAATGGTAAAAATAGTAGATTAAAAAGCCAGATTTACAGAAAAAAGGCTAACAATAACGATAATGTGTCACAGCAATGACGGTGATCCGGCCCTCCACCACTTGGCCAGGTTCTAATGTGGCTCTTAGAGAAAATAATTGTCCATCGTGGTTAGAGCAAAGCTAGGCCAGTAAAGAGCATCCATTTATTTTCTTCCACTTATGCAGGGTTAATTTACAAAACATAGTTGTCTAACAGACCCTCAGAACACCAGGAGCTTTTCAGAGCAGATTCTGTCCTATTGCCATTGAGGAGCAGCAGCTCTACTCCAAACTCCTCCTGTGTTTAAAGGGCCAGTTGTGGCTGCTTTGGTGAAGCGTTTTCTGTATCAAACTGATGTGATAAAAAAGTTGAGCCAAAAAGAATAGTTTTCGATTCAATCTGCATTCTCTGCTTTGGGTAACAACGGACAAGATTGCCCATACAACAATTTAAAAAATATAGTTTGTTATATACCTTATTATGTTTAGCTGTGGTCACTTTAAATTATTAACTTGGACTAGGGCTATTCAACTTTATTTTACCGAGAGCCAGATTTCTCAGTAGGTCTAGGCTTCTGGCCCAAAAACACAATTGTAACATTTATCTGCATTGCCTCATGTGGACTAGACAAGACACTAGATCTGAACAAACTAAACAAAGACTACACAGTCACACACCAAGTCTAAAGTACTGTAGTGCTAACCTAAAATGAAACTAAAAATATATATATTTTAAATGTTTGGAAGTTGTGCCGGAAGCCAGATTTCACTGGTTGGAGGGCCTGTTCTGGACCCTGGACCTTATGTTGAATAGCTCTGACTTAGAAATTTATTTTATTTTGTACATTTCTTTGAAATTGGCCGTTGAATGAGCTAAACATGAAGTGTGTTGTCAAGAAAATATTTGTTGGTTTCTTGATTAATATCCGTGAGTTGTCCCAGTCTATTATGTGTAAATGGAATAACCACATAAAGGACCGGGACAACTCAACTCTTAGAAATGTTCAACAAACAAAGTTTTTAAATCTTTCTAAACCTTCAGAGCAAACTGTCTTCACATGCTTGACAAATAAGCACCAATTACTGTTCATATTAATGTTTAAAATAAGAATTTAAGTCTCAGGCAAAACTATTGTCAAGTATTTGTTAATAGAGCCATCTGGATTTGAATAAACAGCAGAAGGTCCATCTGGGTCCAACAGCATGGCTCTTCAATAAACCAGTCACAACAAATGAGGAGGACTTTCAGAAAAGCATCAGTTACAAACACTGCAGCATAAAGCAACATCAGTATTTGTTTAATGAGTGAAATGGTGGTTGTTTTGAGGATGCTCTGGAATCACACTCACAGCTGGACAATAGACCATAATCTAAATTATCATGAGCTCTGCAAAACGTTCATAAAATGGCTACTTTTATAAATAATATCTTTACGTTCAGCCACACCAAGCAATCATGTCATGTTACTTCTCTCTCCTTTAAACGAAACAGACCTTATGTACAATTCTCTCTGATTATAAAGGCTCAGGCTGAACATAAATAAACATATTGTGTTGTGATCCCTGGTGACTTTCTGGACAATCTCAGCTGTGATCACATTGCCCACACTTCATCTTCACATTTTGTTTGTTGTGAGGGAATGGATCGTGCCACAGCATTAAAGACTACAATATAGCTAAAACAATGAGTATTTATTATAAAATCTCTCTAGTTTGAAAGGAATTTGTCTCACTACTTACTCACACACAAAACATATTTCTTTTTTCCAACTGACGCTGTTTAATTGTGTGAAGGCACAAAAATTGACCTTGTGGAGTATCAGATAGACATACAATGCATTACAATGTGGCCTTTGTCAAAGCAATACCACAATGACAAGAATGCATACGGAAAAACGGGAGATCAAATTTTTAAGAAGGTTACATTTTTGTGTTCTCGTATATAGTATAAACACAAACAAACATGTTCATTGTAAAAGTTGAGTCATGTTATTTTATTCACAACTATTTTATGCAATTCTCTTAAACAGGGCCCTTTTAAAGAGTCAAGCACTGAAAACTTACCATAATACTAGCGGATAAGAAGTGTTGAATGATGATAAATAGCACTGTTAAAGATAAAAACAGCAACAACTGCTTTTAAACTGGACACAAAATTACTGAATCACATCTTTGCACACATTATGATTAACCCAATCTCTAACTTGGCTGCTTGAACTGTTAAAATATCACTATCACAGGGAAAAGGTCATTTGTTATTGTGAGATTGTAATGTAGATTCAGAAAGACTTGGCCAATAAAATACATAATATTAAGAATCTGAACCTGGACACCCTCCCCTCCTCCCTCTTCTGGATTATCCTGTTCTGGTCCTGCTAGATGAGTCATTTCCCTCTGCCAATTAAAGTTGGCTCCACAGGCTTAAACCTTATCTGCAAATGAATGTGCTGGTCACATTTACAACCTAAGACTAATGTCTTTGGATCTCTCCTTCACTGTCATTCTCCTCGAGATTTCCCTTTTTCCTACAAGGTTTGCTGGAGTTTTTTTGGTACAACTTAATAAATATTTACACCTTAGCATGAATGAAGCCTTAATTATTAATTATCAAAAGGTCTAATGAATGAAAGGTTTATTAAGGCTTAGTAGTAACCTTAGAGCTCAGGTTGGGGTTTAGGATTTGGGGAAAGAGTTTGGAGTGATTAAGACGCTGCTAAACCTTAATAAAAACTTTTATATTAAATACATTTGTTATGTCTTTATTGAGGTTTTAAAAAGGCTTTTAATAAGTCTAATTAAGGTGTAGTTGATATAATGCTTTTTGTTTTTGTTTTTTTTTGCAGCGAAGGAGGGTCTAAGGAGAATGGTTGCTCTGGGACAATTATCTATTTGCTTGTTTACTGTTGAATAATCTGCTTCTGCATTATTGACCGGCGGTGGGAAAAGTACCACGACTTGCCAAAAAATGATTCTCATAAAAGTCCTACTGAAACTTGTTTACATGAGTAAAAGTACAAAAGTACATCATTGGCAATTTACTTAGGTAAAAAAGTACAAATGCAAAGTAGGTGGTAAAAGCATTGTGGTGTGAAATGGCCTGAAAGTGTTAGATTAGAATTTTAACTAGCTTAACAGGAAACAAGTTACTAATCTGTTTTTAAAATGTATGGAGTAGAAAGTACAGATATTTCTTGAAAAAGGTAAGAACTAAAAGTAAAAAGTTGCCAGACTTTTCAATACTCACGTAGTTTTTTTTTTTTGTATCTGTACTTTACTTAAGTACTGTACTTGAGTAAAACCACTTAGTTACTTACCACCTCTGTTATTGACTGATGTCTGTTAGTTTCTTATTTAACCTTCTGTTTGATAATTAAACTCATTAGTGAAGATCTCAGACGTGACTGTAGTTGTGATTTTGGGCTCTACAAAAATAAAACTGAACTTATGATCTGCAGTGAGGAGAAGAGTCTGGAATACCCTGTGA
This sequence comes from Mugilogobius chulae, assembly GCA_038363315.1. Classification (NCBI taxonomy): domain Eukaryota; kingdom Metazoa; phylum Chordata; class Actinopteri; order Gobiiformes; family Gobiidae; genus Mugilogobius; species Mugilogobius chulae. Next base: position 39,485,258 of record CM076407.1, read on the forward strand.
TTGAAAGAATCTTATTGTTTCTAACATAAATATTGTAGAAGTGAGTGAGAGTGTAGGGACTATAGGACATTCAGAGGCAGCCAAAGTATTATAAGTATTAAATGACTATTGCATATCACATTGAGTTTGATGTGAAAACAGAAAACAAAACAAACTTCACACTTTGAGTTTCCAGACTTGAAACCAGTTTGCAATAAAAAAGTGGACCTCTGACAAGATAAAATGTGAGTGTGAGTTTTGTGCTGGCCTGATGAAAGCAGAGGTCCAGAGATTGAAAATGATCCAGTTTCTACGGCAAAGCAATTTCACCCCAGCAGTTTAAAACAATCACATTATCGCCCGTTCGATTTTGTGTCAATCACAGACGTTGGACAACCAGAGTTTTACTGTGCAGTCTCACTGATATATTACAAGGTCACTTCCAAAAGTCACATTATTTGCCTTTGCTACAGCTGAACAGAGCCATTATAGAGAAAGTGTTTAAATACTGCGAAGGATCAAATGAGCAAAGGCCTAATATCTTAAACATAGAAAGGTTTTGTAGACAAGTCTTTAAAGGCTTACTGCTGTCAGATTAACTTGCATTTGTTGTTGCATTCGTAGCTTTGAAGTTGAGTTTTGCACCGCTGAATTCAAAATGTGCTGTTAACGGAAGAGATTTTGTCGAGAAGGTGTTGCACGGATTTGGCCGTGATGTTAATTTGTTGTGAAAAATGAACTTGTTTCACCGAAGTAGTGAGGCAACCAAGGAAAGTGGTTCCCAAAGTCTAGTTTTCACTACAAGCACATAAAAGGAAAAGAATTGGACTTACATTTTACTAACTAAGCCTGTATTCTCTCTTCACAGAAAAATTGCAAGTTATGTTTGTAATCAGACAGTTATTAAAGGTGTTTGCACAAGAGGCAAAGTTTTAGAACAAGAGAGTCTTCTTTATTACTCAACTGAAGACGAATCTTACGGTTTGAAAGTTGATGCATCGTTACTTCCTGCATGTTTTCTGAGGTAAGAATACAAATGTAGATTTCTGACTGATTGATCAGTTGCATACTCCAAAAGTTAGACAAGAAAAGTGAGATTAGAGACTTTGGTATTTATAATAGTGTGTTTGTCTTACCTTCTAATAAAAAAAATCACCAGATTTTTATTTATTTATTGGATAGGGACAATGCACATTAATGAACATTTGTTATACACAAATGTAAATATGCCGGATTTACAGAGCTAATTTACATCTGTAGTCCCTAGGCAGGTCACGATAAACAATACAAACAAAACAATTGTACAATATATGAACAAATCTAAAAGTAAATAACATGTTATGGATAATGATCACATGACTGGTTTGATTTCAGTCAGAGCTTAAAGGTTGTATGGAGGATTTTTCAAATCTAACAACTGTTTGCTGTTTTTCAAATGATGCTCATGTGTTTCTCCTCCCAGGGCCACCCCTTCACTGCAACTGGGCCAATGAGTTACTTAGGAACACTGAGGGTTTGCTTGACAGGTTAACAGGCCAATAGATAACGAGGTACCTCGTTATCTATTGGTCAATGTTTTACTGGCCTCATCATGTCCACAGTTTATATATTTTTATAATTATTGTTTTGTGTAGCATAAGTACAAGGCTGTTACAAATCTATGCAACTGTTTTTGAACAAGACTGACAACAAACATGAAATGAAAGGGGTTATCTGTCAGTAGGAGCGACCTATTGATCCCAGCACAGTTCAGAGATTCTTCCATTTCTCAAAAACACAAGTGCATTTGCCGTTGTAGCAACACTTGTTATGTTATAATCTTTCTTTGTTGCATGGTTTGCAAAGAATGACCAAAGCTTCCTTAGGGAACTTTTACGAAATAAAGACAATAAATGACAATAATACAGTTACTTCTGCCCAATAGCGTGAGAGAATTTGGTCGAGTCACTCACACATAATAGTCTGCCTATGTTTTAGAGGTAACCTTGAAGAATTTACAAACTATCATGGTGCACATCCGGGCATGTGCCAATAGACGTGATTTGACATATTTCATTTTTTTTTTTTTTTTCAGTGCACCTTTAACGACTCACAAACTGCAAGGCAACCATGAGATGAATAAAGAGGTTTAATTTAGAGTCCAGACAAAGCAGTAATTATTCCAAAGTGACACAGGTATGCAAAAAATGTTGTTTTATGATTTGTTTATTTATTTATTCTGAGAGTCTTCTGAAGGACCCTTGCCTTTTTTTTCTTGACAAATTCTTTGTTGCTCAAAATATGATCAAAACAAACTATGACACACCTGGAAATGTTAAAGATAAAAAGAACATTCAACCCTCTTACTTAGAGTGCAATTAATCATTCTGGGGTGAATCAAATTCTGTTTTTTCTCTAAATAAAAAAAATAAAAAAGTAAAAATAAATGAAATATAAATGAAATGAAATTTTAAAATAAGAGGACTGTTATATGGGATCCACTTATAATTATTAAAATGATATGTTCCTGAGTTAAATTACCTTTAGCTTTAGAAGGGGAATTGTCAAAAAACAAAATATGTGTCATTGAGGCCTCAGCTGTAAACACCAGCTTTACTGCTCCTTATTAGATTCTTTTTCAGATTCTGTTTTCTTTTGTGCGAAGCATGTTCTTACTTGAAGCTAAAAATGCAGGGTTTCAGTTTCAGAAAAAGTCCAGACCAGCTGATTCTTTTTTTTTCTTTTATCTGTTTTTTGGTTAAACAAAAACACGTGTCTTGATAATGATACTCTACGTAATGCTATCAGATTATAACTTCACCATATTCATTATCACATCCCTCAGTTAATTAGTCTGCGATAGAATCTCCATAATGCTCCATAAGCTCATGTGCTTTACATGTCATTAAAACCAGTGTGACAGCTTCCTCTCCTCGTGGAGCTGTGATATAACATATGAGATCACAGTGTGTGATAGCAGCTCTATTTCAAACAAATGTCCAAAAGACCTACTGTCATATCAAATAAAAGTGCTAGACTTCACCTTAGATATAATATAGACTCTTCTTCATAAAAGATTCTTCTGGAATAACTTTTCACTATAATAAAACGGATATTACATTTATTATCTTTGACAACTTGAGAATTACATAAAAAACAATGAAAATCTTTTTTAAAGGAACCATAAGTAAAATGCTCAACCACTGCTTTAAAACGGTTTTACAATCACAGATGAACTTGAGTTGAGTGTGAAATGCCCCATCTGTTGAAGATTACAAGCTACTGACCAATCAGGAGCAAGGTTTACTATAGGCCTATACCATAACATCATAGGCATGAGAACTGTGCAGAAACAATTGCATGAGCCTATCATAGACAGTTGTGTTAGTATCACGGTGAAACATCAGTTCGAACTCATGACTCTTGGATCAAAATCAGCTTCAGGCTCTAAGGAACCAATGTCTTAACCTCAATGAGAGTCATGTGACTCATTCCGCTTTCTGATTGGATAATCCTCTTGAGAACCAAAACATCAAATGTAAATATGACCAAATGAACACCACATCTATTGCTTTTGTAAGAATAACTCAGATTTACAATGACTTTCTTTAAAAATAAGATTGCATTTGAACTACTGCTGTACTTGATGTATCGATGTCGGGATAAATTATGACGAACTTGTTGGCAATACGCGTAAGGATACAGGGAAGCGTACCGGGATATTTAAACTCAAACTAATTTTCTCTTCTGACCCAGGATTGCTGCTTAGAATTGAAACTGTTGAGTGGAAGGTGACTTGTCCATAAGACACGTGAAACAAACATAAAAAAATACAAATTGTCTAGAATACATTCATAACATTGATTTAAGGAGGCCTGCACTCAAAAACATTTTGAAAACATATTTACACGTATTATTGAATACTTTTCAGTAGTTTTTTTTTACTTTTTTTTTTTTTTTCATTTTGGTCAGTAAAATATATCTTTGTTTTGTATTGAGGGAATTGTATCGAGATAAACATGTATCTTGATAGGGCAGTACGTCAACGTTAAATATCACATGTTGTAACAAAAACATTAAAATAATTAGTCTACACAGATAGGAGCAGAGAGCTTAACCGAACTAACTAACTATGACATACTCACTCAAATGTAATAACTTCCATTAGCCCTGAAAGACTTAAGAGTAGCAAAACAATACAGCTTCCTGATATCCACACATATAGAATTTACCAGTTGATTTCCAGATAAAGTCCCACCGTCTGGAGCCTGTAAGAGAATATTTGGGGTAACAGAAATCTCCAGAGGTTCAAACAAAGCTACAAGGCAGATCTGAGTCATTTCAAACACATCCTCTCCATACTTTGCAAAGCCACATCCGACATAAAGCACGAACCAATTTCCTCCTTTATCCTAAGTCCACAACACTAATCAGTCTCGCTCTGTAATCAAGAGACAGCGATGCAACAGAAGAAAAGAGGAAAAAAATGACTTTGAATAGATGAACTGAAGCCTTTCTTCTATCAAACCGTTCTTAACTTAATGATAACAGCTATTTGAAGCAAAGAAGTGTGGAGTTATGGGCTCAAATCCTCCTCCAGGCATTGCCCTCAGACTTATAATCAGGGGAAGAGTCTTTTAAAGTGTCGGTCGCGTCAGGAGTCCATTGTCCGAGTGGATGGGTCTGTCATATGAGCTCTGGCTTTGAGAAATAACTCCCAAATCTTATCGTTTTGATGAAAGGGAAGCTGTGATAGACTGGCCTCCTCCCTGACCTGTCCTTCCAACAAAGAGAACAGTCTCAGCTTATTTTTCTAACTTTAGATTTTAGATGTGTAGTCATGTTTTAGAACTCTGTACTTGAATGGCTTTTGTAACTAAACTAATGTATACTGATGGAGAAGGCCCATTCTAGAAAGTTACAGTATATGGTGTCACTTTCACATTTTGTATGTTTAGTTAGTAAGTTAACTAACAAAGTTTTGAAAACAGTCATTACAATTATACAAGCTTAAAATGCTTAAAAAACAAGTGCTTGGTGAGATATTGATAGTTGGAAAGCATGGCTTTAAATGAAATTATGCAAATTAAACTTTAATGAACTTTTAACCTTGTTTCAAGTTTGTTTTGATGAAACTGATGCATGTTTGAGTGCATCCGTAAACACAGGCTCATCCTCTTGGTAGATCTTCAGCAGCATGTAACATCAAACATCAGAACAGCTCCAGTATTTTCTCACACACTGCTCCTTGAAGGCTGCATAAGACTCCAGAGCAGAGAAGATCTATTGGACAAAATCTGAATCTAATTGGACATTTATTTATCCTATTGGACAATGTCAAAATCCTAAAAATCCATTACGACACTTTCTAATGCATTTTTGGAACCAGTACTATTGGACTAAAATTCTTTCGGCTCCAAAATCAAATAGTATTATCCTCTAGGAATCCAAAAGGATTTTTTGACTAGGGAAGTATTATTTTTCTTATAAAGTAGTCATCTTAAGTTTGTATCTCAAAGTTTCAAACAATAATTTACAAATAAAACAAACTATATGTTTTAATCATATCGTTGCTATGACAATAGTGTAACTACAGTTTTCACACTTTGTAAACTTTGACTATTTTTGTTTGAGTGAAGGTGTGACTAAGAATAAATGTGTGCAGCTCCTGAGGTTACCTTGACAATTATGCGATGAAATGTCCTTATAAATATTCATAGCAGTTGGCTGGACCCGGCTGTTGACATTGCAATCATGCAAATAGCCACATAGCATGAATATCTGCCAAAAAAGTGTCTTTAGGAGTATTTAATGAATTATTACAGAAAATTAACACATTGGTCTTTGTAAACTCAAAGCCAGACAGAAAGCAATCAATACAAAAGTCCTTCCGCGCTCACAAAGATCGTATCCAAAATCATTTCTCCAGCGAAAGTTTAAAAAGCAAACTTACAATTGGCCTGAGATCAAAATCACTGTTTTATTTTTACTTGTTTATTTCCTTCTGCTCAAGAAAACCACATCTTCAATAACAGCAAGACTTCTCATAAATAAAAATGGAAAGGTTTTGGTTAAAATTCCTCATCATAAAATGCAATAAGACACCCACTGTTGCGTTCTGTCACTCTTTTCTCCTCATTTGGAAAGCTATTAAGGGCATTTCTGTTTTCTCCCTTTCCCTTTTAAATCCCTTATGTAAATAGACCATATAAATGACAGGTGCATCCTGGGATATCAGCGTGTCTGCCTAATTCTGAATAATTTCTTGAGCTGGGTGACAAATTCCGCCTCCCCTGCACTATGCATAGCCAAAGAGCACGAGCTCGCATACCAAACAGCAGGGAGAGTTGCCTGGCTTTCCCCAAATCTCTCGTTAAAATATCCTGCTTCCAGCGAGCGCTCTGCTATCCTCCGCAAAAAGGCCATGTCCTGTGAGGTGCTTGCCAGACTTCCTACATCCAGGAGGTCTGTCCCGGAGAGTGTCGCCATGGGAACAGGAAAAGCTGGAGCGTTTGGATAGCAAAGTCCACCGATGTCCAGCAGGCTTAGTTTTATTTGAGTTGCATCGCTCATAATTAAAATAATTTTTTACCTTTTAATTCATTTATGATGGTTGTTTAGCTTTTTAGATGTCAAAATTATCGGCGACAAATAGTACTAGTAATAATTTCGTTGAAGTCAAAATGTAAAAGCACAGAGTCAGTATGAATCCCTTTGAATTCAGTTCACATTTACATAGGACTTCAATTACCTTAGGACATCTAAGTTTGCCGAGTTCAGTAGTTAAATATGGGGAAAACGCTACAGACATTTTTACAGACATGGAAACTCCAGTGATGATTACAATTTAGGTGAGGTAAACTGCCTGAAAACTAAAATGTAAAATTACAAGTTACATTGGACACACACAAAAAATGTATGCTGTAATGATTACATACCCATATACACATGCCGTAACTAGCCTGTTGTATCTTGTAGAATGGAGTCGCTGGGTCTATTTTAATTAGACCCAGCGAAATGATTATATCGAAATAAATTATAGCCTATCTATTTGAGATCCCCCTGCAAGACAGACAAGCTAACGTGTTAGCTACCTTAACAGCGCTAGACACGAAGTACACTGCCAAGAAAAGTTGGCAAGACGAATAGAGGAGATTACTTGTTTATCAACATGGGAGATGTGCGCACCAGGAATGCAGTTAGAGATGCAGCTGAATGACACAAGCTGTGGCAACAACATGAGCCAGCGCTGTTGTCAGCTTATCACTGTAAAAACAAAATAACTTTTGTTTTTTGTATTCAACAATTGTGAATGAAATTCCATCCTACGACCCACACGTCACATTTAGATGAGTGAAAAAATGTAGAGAAAAACACTCTCAAGCAGGATCCAGACATCCATCAAACCGGTTCATCGAAACAGCTGGCTCTCTCATCCCGTTTAGTTGTTTTTATCAAAGAAGTGTTCACAGCCAAGTAGACAGACATCTTCTATTTCTGCAGGGAACATGCGTAGAGCGGAAAGTGACGTCGACGGATTGTCCCTCTGGTGAATAGACATAAGAATATACAGTCCAACTACTTGAAAAAAATGACTAAGGCTACTTGACTTGGAGCTCTGTGACTTGAGATTACTTGCATTATGAAACACTCAAAACTTTTCCTAAATACAATCATTTATGCATATATACTTTGGTATTTTAAAACAAAGACATAAAAAAAACAACAACTTCGAACTAAGACTAGAATACTTGGGCTCAACTGACCTTACATGGCACTGATCTAAGACTTGACTTAAGTTATCAACCTGCCTCTGTTTATAACTTAATTTAGCAACTCTTTGTCCTGTTTTCTTCCATCTTTAGTCCAGCTTTCTTGCCTATAATTTAGCAGTTTAGTCGTGATCTTGCTAAGTTTTACCTACAAGTTTATAGTTCCAGTTCAGTCTCAAAGTGTCAGAATAAACCCTTTTTACTTTAGTCCATAATTCCTCCGAGCAGCAGCAGAAACGACCTCATCTTGTTTTGGCCGTGAGAGGCAAAGTGCACAACTTCCACTAATTGTCCGCAGCGCACCTCAGAGGCAGCGGCGAGATTTAAGAGTCTTAATGATGTTGCTGTAAGTACTCTTTTCTAAGACGGCTTCAGCTCCTTTTGCTATAGCCCATTACCCACAAGGCCTTTTGCTGGATTTACCTGCCTGTCAGACTTACACCGTGGATCTCTGGAAACTCCGCTAGGACGTCCCGAGTTGGCAACCTTCCTCCTCAGATTGATAAGTTTGCGCCCTATTCCCGTGCCAAGATTTGAATGGGATTTTCGGGCCAAACGGGGGGCATGACTAGGCCCTGTAGCTCCACTTTTTATTCCCCGTCCGCATAACATTTAGTGCAGAAGTGTTGTGAGAATATCTTTGTAATGATAATGATAAGGTAATGTAGTGTAAAATCCTTCATGAACTGAACGAGTGCTAGCCTGGAGTTTAATGTGGGGCTTTTGAACGACTCCAAAAGGATCGTTGGATATTTTACAAGAAAGAAAATTAGACTCGTTTTTTTGGATTCGGAACAAATGCAGAGGCTGGAAAGGTTTGTCAAATGTAAAAAATGAATTATGTTTGAGCAAAGCTGTAATGAAACATGGCACTGATCATTTAACATATTTCAGTCAGGACATGATAAAGGCATTTCTTGGCTCAATAACGGCTGTTTCAGGGAACACCGAGCCACAGTCACTGTACTGAAATGTAGCAGGAATTAAAATCTAATAAAATGAATGCTTTTAGAGGTGTCTTCTACAGGTTTGTCTCTACTATTCATACGACATAATATTTAAGAATGGGACATTCGATGTCTGTAATTTTCTGGTTTTTACAGACTATCCAGAAACGGCGACAGATTGATGACAACAACCATTTACTTAATTCATAAAATGTTTGCTTTTACGGTTTGTTTAACGTGAATTCGCTGACCTGAGCTGCTGTGCAGCGTAAATGTTCCATTGTTCAGAATCATATCCACAACATCAGATTTCTCACGAAACAGCCAAAGACTTTCTCTTTTAATGCATTTACGATGACAAACATCCAAACATTGCCGCTTTCAGTCCTGTTCTGTCCAAACTTTTCCTCAAACAATCCTTCTCGATCTTCCGTTGCTACGACTACGAGATTATTGTACTTCCGGGTCACAGATTACTACTCGTAGTTTGATTAATCTTTCGTTTTTTAATCGTACAGCAAGTCCAAAGAAAAATAATGTTCTTTCCTTTGTGTACAGTTTTTGTCAAAGCATAAAAACCCTATAGCATTGTCCAAATGTCCACAGTTGTATTTGTAAGAGTTCTTGGACAACGCCTGGGGCATAACAAACCAGATGAAGGGCAGAGCACAAAGTGGACTGATGCTAATATTGATTTTGCCACGTTCACACCAAAACTACACACCGCTCACCCATCACTCTTACCTGCCATCACTTATTGTATTCAGCACACAGTGAGCCAAACTCTCACCCCTGAACCGCTCACATGTAAATCATAAGACTCACTTCTCTGCCGGGAAAAACAAGAGCCTCGATGGAGAAGTCAAAAGTGCTGTAAACATTTCATAGCAAACAGAAGGCACTTTTACTTTAGTTATTGATATCAAGCCACATATATAAAACATCTTTATAGATCATAACGTTTTACAAGGTTCCCGGACATACAGAGAACCACAGTCTGCATCAGGCTCTTTCCCAGAGTAGTGTGAAAGTAAGTCATCCTGAGTTTTAACCATTGTATGTTTAGTTTGGGATTTTTTTTTTTTTTTTTTTTCAATATGAAAATAATAGGACAGGCAGTCAGTTTTCTCCCTACCATGTTAAACTGTATTGCATTTTATAAATAATAATTGCTCCTGAATGCTTTATTTAATATTGTCACCAGATGTTTTTTAATCCAGGTCATGTTGGGTCTCCAAAGGTCCAGATGGGTACTGAGCTGTGTCCGGGTCCATCATATGATAAATGAAGATCTGCTTATGTTCATTTTTGGCATTTTGACTCTATCCAACATTCAAATTTTTAGAGATTCAAAGATTTATTGTCATATACACAGTAAAAAAACTTTCAACAATAGAATCCTTTGCTAGAGACACATTAGATTAGACTGATACTGCACTTAAAACAGTTGCACTAGTTACAGTCACTGATTATTTAAAGGTCGTATGGCTGATGAGGAAAAAACAAAACAAAACAGTGATTCCCAGATCAGCCCAGTCTCCAAAGAAAATGTAGATATACAAAGAAATGTCAAAAAGGGTTAAGGTTACGATTAGCTAAGCACGTTTTTTCGTTAATATATTGCAAAAAGCCCAAACAATTTTGGTTGAAGCCACATGGTGACATTTTCTTTGGGTAAATTTTAATATACCCCAAGCCCAGCCCTAAACTTACCCTTTACCCAAAGTTTAAAAACCTTTATTTCACTGGGATAATTCATCTTTAAAACATTACAGATTAAAAACGTGCTGATTAACTTCCCATGCGTAGAGGCTCACAGACAGGCTTCTTCAGGGTGTGATCAAATACAGTCTACTACCCCTAGTTATCAATTAGCCACATATGGTAAGTGTCTAGCCATAGGGTAGTCCATGTTGTTTCTTCTTATGGTCTTTTTGTGTTCTGACACACGATCCTTGAGCCTCCTCTTAGTCCGCCCTATAAAAACAATCACAAGTGCAAGAGAGACGATAGACTACAAAAGTAGTGTTGCAATAAATGAATGTTTTGATTTTTGAAACCACTAAGTTGCTTACCCTTTAATATTTGAACAATAGTTGCATGAACCAAAGAAAGTAGAAAGAAAATGCCGCCACGTTTTGGCTTTCCGTAACCTATTAACTTAAAAAAAAGACATTCTCAACATGCTTCTCTGTACTTTTATTAAAATTGCTCAAAATGTTGGTTTTCATGCCAAATTTCTTAAGCTCTTGGGTGGGCCTTTTTAATGAGTTGTGATTTGTTCTCTGAGTAGGTAAGTTCTTCACTGATGTGGACTCAAGGAATTTGACCAGTGTGGAGTACTACGACTATATTTACTTATATGAATGTATCTATTGGTTTATGAAAAATATAAATTTGAAAAGACACATTTAACTCACGATTTGGCTAGAATTGCTTGTTTTGATGAATTGTAGATCCATAAAAGTTCAACATCCGATATTGTGGTTAATTGCTTTGACATAAACCAGACCAATATGCCTCTGCGCTGTCAGTGTCATATCAACTATTCACCTCTATGAATGTCTACAAATGTGTTTTTATTATTTGAAATGTGTTTATGCTTCTGTAAATATCAAATTGAGACCTTTTACCATGCAGACTCTTACAGGTGGAGACCAAACAATCACAGTGCTGCTGAGTAATAACATCAGCCCATGTTTTACCTCGTCTATTACACATAATGGAAAGAGGGTCATTGTCAGTCTGATCCATGTGCTTGTTTTGACTTACTTTAAATAGAGAGAATATTGTGTTGTAGATCTCACTAATGGAGCTGAAGGTTCATATTGATAGTACGTTTAGGCATTCAGTCTAAAGTTATAAAGCCCTAAGACCACACTTAGTATTCTGAGTGAACTTGTTTCCTCATTGCTCATTTTCTCTTAGCCTTTGTTATAATTAGAGTTTCATTCATTGATTCTGAATCCCATTATGGTGATGGCAAATGATTGTGAATGTTAACTATAGGCTAAGCTTACACTGAATACATAAACAGACTTGACTCAAACCATCTGCCACATTTTTGCTCTCAGACTGTGCACGATGTGAGAACAGTGTGTTATATCGTCGACTGACTAACAGCAGTTTCCATGGCTCTGAGTTCAAGCGTAGATAATGGATGTTCAATTAGTGGATTTAATAGAAAATCAGCATTTTCAATATTTAAAGATGTAGGCCTGTGTTTTAAAGCATTTTGAACAAAGTAGCAGCTACAGCCAGTTAAAGAAAGTTAGTCCGATGTCAGAGTGTGTTATTTTTTTTGGTAGCTTTCTATTGTAATTGAATTGACACGTAAGAAAGTAATATACAACAAAACGTCAAAAACGTATGATGAGCACATTTTCATGCCCTTTTTTTTAACGTTGCATGTTAGTTATTTTATTTTTGTTATGACAAAGGTAAGTCTAATGCTTATGTGTGGAAATATGTGCATTTGAAAACCATGGAACATATGAAGAAAAAGCTGGTTATTTATGATTCAATTGTAAATCATCTGTGACTGCGCAAGCACGACTAACTGTAGCAAGTACACATGGATGAGGCAGAAGAGCCAGAATGGGAAAGTCTATGTCAGATTTGCATTAACCTTTTACAAAGATACCTTCATTGCTTTTGCCGCTAAAAGTTGTCCTACTTCCATGGGCACCTGTACTGAACATGCACTAGAAGTAACTATGGCTTTGTTTACAAAACATCAGAAAATCTGTAAGAATTTGTCCGTTTTGTCTCCCTGTAATGCTGTAATGCCTTCGTCATGACGCAGCCACATGATCATGGACGTAGGTGCAAAGGGTCAATATCTACGTTTTCTTCAGAGACTGAGCTGGAATTTGAAAGATTTTGCCTGTTGTAAATTTAAGCTAGTTTTGTCAAGGAACAGAAACGTCATGAATAAAAAAGCTTAAGTTATTGATCATTTTGTTAAGTGGTAGGTTGATAAAAGGCTTATGTAAGTTTATTTGTTTGTATTTGTTGTGTGAATGTGTTCATTTATACCGATTGGTTATACCTATGCCCTTAGTAAATTCCCACAAGGTTTCCAAAAGAAAGTGTATACTAAAAGTTTGAAAATGTCCTCGAGGCTAACCAGGTCTGTGCTGAGTAATGAGCACAAAACCTACAACATTATAGAAAATCTGTTTCTAAAACGTAATAAACTGTGAAGTTATTAAAAAAAGTTTTCGGGAATTTGTAGTTTTACATGTGTGTTATTGAACAGACGTCAACCGTGTTATGGATATGATACGAGAAGCAAAAAAATATAATTAAACTTTGTAATGAGTTTTTCTAAATCCTTTTGGGGAATTAAGAATCAGTAAATCCAGAAACATGGCAGTAGCTCCACTGTCAGAGTAATGAGGATAGTTGTTAAAGTGATGTTAAAGTAATTTTCTGGGGCTGAAAAGACAACAACACATCCTTTGGAACATACTTAATGGGTATAATTACGTTTTATGCCATAATGTGAAAAAATATAGCTATTAGAAGAAGAAGAAGCCCTCATCATGGCCAAATGGTCGTCCATTTTGTGGTCATGCAAGCCCTCTCAAAATAAAGAAATAGATTAAATATTTATTCAGCGTAACATTTTACCTGGACTAATCTATCCTATTCAGTGTATTAAGACATTTTTATTAGAAATATCTTTAAATACATTCAAAGATTTTATATTAGCAGTGTATTTGTGTCATACGACAGCAACTCAAAAGATACATTGTCCATCTTAAGATCCAAGTAGTAGTAATGTAAAGATAAATCCATAAATCGATAAAATATCTTCACATGTACCTTGTGTCATTTTGAAACCATCTACGCGTCTATGTGTAGAGATGCATTTGGACATGAAAGCTGCAGCCTGTGATCGGCAGAGAGAGAAAAACACAATGGCTTTCCTCTAGAGAAATACACCAAACAGCCTCTCGGGAAATGCTACAAATATGAGAGAGGAAAGAGAGAGATGTGTTTGACCTGAACACTAAGAGATTGAAGATGATCACACGCTGGCAACTCGACTCAGCCTGATATGAGTCTTTACAGATTCATCTAACGCTCTGCCAACTGCAAAAAAAGATGTGGTACTACTCTGATAAGGATCGCTCTTTTGCAGTAAAAGTGGAGATACGAAACGGCAAACAAAAGCAGACCTTTGGGGTCTTACAAACATTAAAACCTTTAGTGTTTCCTTTAGTTCATTTTGTCAAACAAGACTTAGATTAGATCTGAGTCTGAGTTGTTATTAGATTGTGTCTAACTCAAGCAACTTCTAACTGATGTACAGTTCTGAAACTGACTTTGGTACACAATTTAAGTGTGTAGTAGTATGAACGTTATGGATGACAGGCCTTTTCGCACTGTAGGAACTTTTTTCAGTTCCTAGTACTTTTTTTTAGTTCCAGTCCCCGTTTAGGCAAGTTCACACTGAGCATGAATTATGGACTGGGGCCACATATTTTTTGTCCCTGCTCTGAGCTGGTACTTTCAGTCAGACCAGGAACACCTTTTGTTGTTTGGAAACATGTCTTACATATTCTGACTTAAAAGATGTAGCTCCAAAAATAAACATTTATGTTGTAAATAGTAACTTACTTTTAGGAATAACAGTGAATAATTGTGTTTTATTGTTCATTTCAGTGATGTTTGTAGTTTTGTATCTGTTCCTAAGACAACTTACTTGCCTATTTACATAATCCAGACTAAATGTACTAATGTGAAAGCTATTTAGCTCCACTTTAACAGACTGTTGCTGTGTGAACTTAAACATGGAGACGCTAGTTCTTCTGACTAAGCATGGGCAAGCAGTACGTTGTTGTTTGGGTGTAGGCTCAATTGGGAGATGAACTGCTGGTCATGATAATTTATTGTAATATAGAGTGCCCAGTCCTACTCAAGCCCAGCCAGTGTTGTGTGGAAGAGCCAGAAATGCTGCTGTAACTTATTTGAACTATGAAACATGTTGGACTGACTCAGTGATGCCACAGGTGTAGGTGACAGACAGTCGCTGCTTGAGAATGTTCAGATGAATCTAAAGAAAGAACATCTGAGTGAACTTAAAGACAATACAATACAATAAATAGGTGTAAACTATCTTAATTAATCAATTAACTTACCTGTGTCCTGACTAAACAAACCGCCATTGATTACAAATGTTTGAATTTCAAACGTGCTGTTTGGTAAATCAACAATCTTGTGAAGTCCCCAGAGACGACTGCTACTGTGATTTTTAACTCTACAAAAATAATTTGAAATCAAATTGAAAATTGCTTTGGGAGCTCTTTAAGGATCTGCAAAAAAGAATCAGTCGTAGGAGGTTGAGCGAAAATCCAGACAATATATTTCTAACTTACAGGATCATCTGGCATCATGTTTATCTCCCAGTTTCAGTGGACGTGGACCTTGAAATGATTAGAGACATGTAGTATATGTTGCTATAGTAATCACAAATTAGTTTCATGGTTGCATTGGAGGTTCTGGTCTGAAAAGTTTGGGAACCGTTGATCTGTATGAAACAAACATGGCTGCTAATGACGAGAAAAGGCATTTTAAAAACACATCACAGGGGACTGAAAAAATGTCAAATCTGTGTAGCATTTCAACACAATTCAATTTTCACCAGTTTATTTTATTAATTGCCTGTGTTTTAAAGCACACTGATGAAATGCAGACTTGAACACACGGATGATATTTTTTAACTAAAAGACATTATGCATAGTGTTGGCTCTCTATTTCGAGGTCATTTTCCACCTCCAAAAGTTACACTGCATGTGTCACTTTAAGACTGAAGTTGTGCATTTGCCTGAGCACCAGAAGTGAGTAACTAGGTAACACTAACTCCCCGTAGGTGTGCAGATATGAAGGTCACTCCGATCTTAATTTACGACTCTGAGCCAAAATGAGAACGTATTGAACTGTGAATAATTTAAATGAATAAAACTGCAAACAAACCGCCAGGCCAGAGGCTATGCTTACATATATAATCTTACCTTAAATTCAGATTGGTTTGCTGTTAACCAGAAGTGTTTGTGCTACAGTGCTGACCAGTGACCTTGTTCATTTCCCAGGTCATATCCCGACCAAAGTCATAATAATACTTCCTGACAATACAGCTTTCAAATGGTCGGCTGAACACTCCATCTGTACGGTCCGGTGCTGGAGGGAGCGCTCGCCGGAGGTTAGCCTGGCTGCCTACACTCTGCTGTAACAGTGACAGTGACAGGCCGCGGCCCTGACATCTTAATAAGGCTCAGGTGGCTTTTTGCGGCGCACAAACTTCATCTGCTCCGACACACCAAGGCCCGACAACACTGAGAGTCTGTGAGGAAGAAATGAAAAGTCCAACCACAATTGCAAAGGTGCGCTAGATGATATAAAACTCATCTCCATGGAGACAAGCAGGTGAAAGTCACAAAGTTAAGTTGCAGATCTGTGGAAAAATGGTTCAACTCGCAGCTTGTCTGTTTGCTTAATGTAAAGGACAGTCTACAATAATACAATCAGCAACACATGATTCTTTATTTATATTTACAAGACACTTAAACAAGAACATGTCACAGTCTTGTCAAGTACAGTATTTATATCAAAATTAATCTTATATCAATTTTTGTTTCTTTTTATTCATTGTCAGTGTAGTACTTACTATACATTGTCTTTTAATTATTTTTTTAGACAAGACAAAGAAGTAACACAAATATAATAATAAAAAGTACAAAATAAATACAAAAAATAAAAAAATAACCACAAAACAAAAAAAATATATATATATACAATCATCAAATGTATAACAACAAAGAAACAAAGAGAAAAAAATACAGAATACAAAATATAAACTACACAACTAAAAAAAAAAACACACATAAAAACATAAAACATAAAAAAAAATCCCAAAACAACAAGAAACATCATAACAAACACAGACACCAGCAACAGTTAATAATAGATTAAATATCAAACAAAACAAAAAAGTATATTTTTTATTATTATTATTTAGAACAAATTTACAATAAATTTCTGGTCACAAAATAGGTGAGAAAGGACACGTTGCAGTTTGTGTATGTAAATTAACAAAAAGGAGAGAGAAAGAGCCAGAACAGAGACACAAAGAAAGAGAAAAGTATAAATAAATGTGAGAGAGTGAAAGAAATAGACAGAGAAAGAGAGAGAAAGAAAAAGGGAGAGAGAAATAGAAAGAGAGAGAAAGAAGAGAGAAATTGAGAGAAAGATGGAGAAAAAGAGAGAGAAAGAAAGGGAAAGACAGAGAGATAGAGAGAACATGAGAGAGACAGAAAGGAGAGAGAAGTATAAATAAATGGAAGATAGAATGAAAGAGAAAGAAAGAGACAGAGAACGAAAGAGTCAGAGAAATATGAAGAAAGAGAGTCAAAGAGGGAGAGAAAAGAGAGCGAAAGAAAAGGGAAGAGAGAAAGAAAGAAAAAGAGAGTGGGAAAGAGTGAGAGAGAGAAGGGAGCGTTTCATAACACTCTGCACCTGCATCCATGAGTCTGATGTGTGATTATGGTGGATCAGCAGCTCACGGTTTCCTCCAGGGGCCACACTGAAGGACCACTGCACATTTTAATATGGCACTGAGCTGGAGCTGCAGGTACAATATAAGCCCCGATACTGATGTCCAACAAATATAGACTTGTACAATACATTTTTATGAATCCACAAAAACATACAGATTTGCAAAAAACTAACCTTGCAATACATAAAGTTTGGAATCTTGCATCTACCTAAACAGAACACATGTATTACATTAGCTGGACCATGTCAGGGGAAAGGAGGACTGTTTACTGAAGTCTTTTAATAACTTTTAACCAAATGATCGCTTGTTTGGGTTACTTTTTTCAAAGGCTTGGTCGTTTGTTGCTCTGAAAATCTGGCAACACGGCAAAACAACCAACACGGGACATGATCTGGACTGACAATGTGCTCACATGGATCTATGAAAAATGCTTGTTGTTGTGTTTGAACCACTGTTGTACGATGTGACACTGAGGTGGACAGAGACAACAAAAGAACTGCCTGGAGGAGGAGAAAGTTATGCGATCAGGTAAGCAACATCTTATAAAGACAGCAACGTGATACTTATGTATCACTTTGCTGATACGTGATACATACAGTATCACGTGATACTGTATGTCTACAACGTGATACTGTATGTCTACAAGCAAAACAAAGCCTTTTGCAAACAAACGGGAACGCAAAGAAGTGTGTCGGGGTGTAAAGAGTGTCCTTGTCCCCGACGCCTCAACGTGCATTGGGGCATTTTAGGTGCCTGTTGGGGCGTCAGCTACGAAAATGTTCTGTGTCTAAATACGCTTTAACACGCAAATTTAGACACTTAAATGGTGTCTGGTCTGAACGCAACGTTAGGAATCTTATGATAGCCATTTCTTTACCAAACCAAAAACTTGGTACAGCAGTTGTTCACTTTCACTTTTACTTTATTCATTAGAAACTTTTAAAAACACACCACCAAGTACCAAGAATATAATATATGACTCTACAAAAAACACCAAATCAAAACTCAGATTATTAGGGCTAAATAAAAACTCACAAGTTTAAAATAGGACCAAATTAGGGTTAAAACAATGGTAACCTATAAAACAAACATGAATAGAACGTCTCTAAATGACACAAACATTCAAATGGCAGATGGCTTCACATACACAGAGACAGCCCAGTACTACTTATAGTACATGTACCACAGTTTCAGAAACAAACAAAAGGGTTCATAATTCTCACTTTTCTTCAAGTCAAATGGGTCCCATTGATTCTTTTATCTGAAGATTATTTCTTTCTGTAGATGCATTTTTCCTTTGAGCTAAGATCAACCTTTATTGACCTCAAAGTGTTCCATGTTTACATAATGTAAATCTAATATGAATGCAAGCTCCTGTTTTATTATTTCATCATTGTGCAGTCTAAAGGAAGGCAAAGCTTGTTTATACTGTATGTAGCTATAGCACAAAGCAGGAAAACATACATTAAAATCACAATACACTGTTGAATAGTTAAGTTCCTGAGCAGATTCACACAGCGTTCATTTTCTGATTGGATTTGTCACTTTTACGTAACCCTCTGCCCTCTTTCATCCTGACCCAGTATCATTTTAAATGAGCATGAGTTCTATTTGGGTTAAATATAAAAGGACTGATATTTAGAGTTTAATGGGAATCCAAAGGAGTTAAAAGTGGAGTCAAAATGATTAATTCATGCTTTCTGCAATCAAAATGGGCATTTAAATGGTTTCAATGTGCAAATGGATAAATGAAACCAACAAAACAAAAGATGTAAATTTTTGGAAGCTTTGGAGAGAACGTGAATATTTATGCAGTGGTGTTCTGCAAAATCACAACAAACGATTTTCTTTGTGGTTTCAATCAATAACCTTATTCCTAAAAGAGTGACTGATAGTGCAGCTGTGAGGAAATAACAATGACCAGACTAAAAGTAATAGGTCTCTACTGACAAATGAATGTAAATTGTTAATATTTTTGAATGTAGTTAAACATGCTTTTCTATGGTACTCACACAAACAGTTGTTGGACTAGTCTTTAGTCAGTTGATCTATTTGGCCTGTTTACTTACTTTGATGAACTAAGAGTTTGTTTTATGTCTTACATGCAATTAAGAAGTGTTTTAAAGTACTTTTCATAAAATATATAGTCTTGTGGTATTTTGAATGCACGTTGGAATAGGTATTTTTGGTCATTTATTGGATTTATTTTTTTTGTTTTTGCATCAAAACATGTAAAGTTTTGTGTGAAACAGGAGTGTGAAAGTGCAGCTAAGGACATTATTTTAATGTAGTGCTGTCTCAAATGTAACTTATTTTTCTTATATTTTAAATCTTGATTCAACTACAATTCTGTACAATAGGTCAACCACTGCCATAGACATATTCTGTATTTTACATTAATAATTACATTTATTAAATTGATCTAGCTCTCTATGCATTGTGAGTGTCAAACTGGACAACACAACCACAGTATAGATGCATAATTCAATAGGAAACACACTTTTATCAGAAGCACTACCTGATAAACCCAAATTTGCCCAATTGGACTAACAGTGGATTACACTAAGTGCAACTTGGATGCAGTCGTGACTCGGCGAGTCATGCGAACTTAGAAGTCTTAAAACCAATCGTTGATTACACCTGCTCCGACATGTCCGACTGGGAGTGCGAGAGTCGCACGACTCTGCGAAAGAATCCGCATGAAGTCTATTTTTCCCGGAGACCGCAGCGGTCCGGTGCGGCTTTCATTCATTATACGAGCGTTCTTGCGGAATCTACGTGACTCCACGTGGCTTGGACGAAACCGGACGCAGTTGACAGCATCTGGTAACAGCACTTAGCAAGAAACCCGCACGTGTCCCGGCCCACACCAGCCTCGCAGTCTGTGTAAATCCAGCGTATTCATAGTGCTTTAAAATCTATGAGTGGAATAACAGATTAATAACAGCGCAGTGCATCTTCAGACTATGAGAAGCGACTAAGACTGCTGTGTGAAGGTGTCCTGGCTTTCTCCACACAAACCGTTTCTGATGTGCAGGTCTGTGCTGCTGCTCTTTTGTTGCACACTGCTCCACTGCTCAGCGTGATGTATGGGAGAAATAAAGTGTAGCTAAACAGTTCCTGGGTCATAGGGAAAAACTGCAGGGTAAATAACAGTAAAGCAGAGGCATGAGCAAAGATCTATAAATGAGTAAACATACAGTACGTTTAACCCAGTTTATTGTATAGGGAAATATTGGGAATCCTGAATTCAGAGACATCTTTACAAGACAATTGACAATTGAAGACAATTGAAACTAAATTGTGCATACAAACGACAAATCAGGTGAACATGAAAAAATAGTGAGACTGCAGTAGCTGTTTTCTTCCTTTTTTTTATTGGATACATAAATCTAGTCTTCCTCTTAAGCTGGTAGACCTAATTTTCAAGCTGTGAAAAATTATTTCTTCTAACCTTGAATGTACACTGGGTGTGAGTTTGGTGCAGGTTGGGAATCTGCTTAAAACCAATGCACCCATTTACACTGAAACTCTGAGGAGTGTGGAGTTCATGGTCTGCAGGAAAGAATCAGCATGAAGAATCCATTGATTTAGCGCAAACTGGAGAGCTGAGGAACTTAGTGCTTCAGGTATTACACACACCAGTCAAAGATAATTTCAGATTATTTTGGTAGTAGACAGTTCAAAGCCTATTTATGGAGATTTCAGTATTTTTTAATGTGCCTCTTGCAGTTATGCTTTGGGGCTGCCATACAATCCCCCTGTCACAAAAAACAACTACAAAAAGTCAAACCCGACGGGAGTCGTGGGGATTCTTCGAGGGCTTGGGCGGGTGTCAGGATCAATGGGTACAGTCAACAAGGCTTCTGGATCGTGCAGGAGCAGACATGAAAAACTTGTCCCATTCAGGTCTCATTTAGAGGTCTTTTTTTTTGCAATAAACTTTCTGGAGTAAAATACAATACAAATCATGAGAATGAAAATACGTTTCTCCAGCTTGTTCTCACAGATATACATGTCTATATCTCGCAATTTTAAACAGTATGTCATATGAACACAATTTTTATTATTTATTTATTTATTTATTATTATTGTATACGATTGTAACTTCAATTCATTTCTATGGTGTATGTAAAGATGTGTTATTATTCATGAATATTAACACAATTCTAATCCTAATCTTAACCAACCCCAAACTTCAGACCTAAATTTAGCCGTTAACCCAGATAAAACCTCCTGTGTGTCCTCAACCAAAACGCGTGTCTACCCCAAGAAAATGGACATACAGGAATAGGACGAAGTGTTGTCATGGTATGCAATAGTGCCACGGTGGGTTCCCCAACCAATAACATGCATGTTAGGGAACACTTGGTGTTGGTCAGAGGTTGAGGCGCCAGGTGTTTAGGCGAAATGCCGCTGCTGAGTTGTACTTTGGAAGATTTCTGTCTGTGTAAATGTGCTATATAAATAAATCATTTATTCATTCACAATCCATGCAACGTGTTCTCATGGAATTCGTGTAAAGAGCACGCCATGACAAATTGCGTGTCATGACGACACCTTCTGCCTGTTTTGGCTTGCAATTACACGCTTGTTTTTTTCTGGCGTGGTATGAACATGCGATGTGCTTCAGGACAAACAGTTTAGGTCTGAGGCTGGAGTTGGTTAAGGTTAGGATTGTGTTAGTATTCATGAATAATAACACGTCTTAACATTAACCATAGAAATGAACTGGAACAGAAGCGCGTGAAATACACACGCAAAAATAGAAAATGTGACACACTGTTTCAAATTGTGTTGTATTGACACGCTTATCTGTGAAAACAGGCTGATCCATGAGAACACCTTTAACATTTTTATGAGCTTTATACCAGCACATGAAAAATAATAGCTGAAATATAACTAATGAAAAAAAAAAGTTTTATGAACACAAGCTGGATGACACCTTTTCCTGATTGTTTAAAAGAAATGTGTTTAGCCATGTAAGCCTACTCCCACTCAAGCGATGACACAGCTCTCAACTGAAAGATCTAAGATCAAAGACATATTGTACCACTGTACAAATTTACACAGTGCATCTTTAAATGTATATTACAATTCCAAAACTAAACCTAAAGCCCTTTTCTTGTTCAGTATTTTTTTTTAAACATTTAGTTCTCAGATGTGGAGAATTATTCACATTTCCAGTGTTTCCACTGAACAATCTTGTAGTTCTCTCCACACAGTCACAGTATCCATCACACTGGATAAAATGAAAGTGCATTGCCACATATATGTTGTATCCATTCCTCTTCAATAATGCACCAGTCTTTATGACACACTGCTTCTCTCCTTAGAAAGCCTTTCATTCACAAGGCATTTCCATGTGATAGCCAAATAAATGTGGAAATAAAACCATCGCTGCTAGTCCAATCCACAGGGTAATTCTTGTATCCAGATTAGGTGTCAAAAAACGGGATCAGATATGTCTCCGCAACAAATATTTCCGATTCACACGACACATGTAATCTTGTCGAGACGCAAGGGGCACAGCTGCAGATATTGTACGCGCTGACTTATGGCCCGACAATAAAGCATTTTTTAAAAAGAGGAATTTCACCTCGACAGTCCCAGGATGTGTGATAGATTAGTTGTGTCAGGTTTTATATCAGCCATTTAACTTGTCACCTCGCACAGCAAACAGGCTCGCAGGCAGCCACAGCTCAGCACATTTCACCAGGCGCTGCTTTCTGTCTGTGCCACTAATGCAATAAATCAGAGCAGCGTGATGGAGAGGTTAAGGATGTGCGACAGCAGTAAGATATAATATGAAGGAGTTTGATCAAGAATGAAGTAATGCACATGTACTGAGAGGCCCCACCAGGCCCACACAAGTCCAATTTTTTGAGATATCTGTTGCCAAGTTTTAAAGGTACACTGTGTAATTTTCTACAAGTGAAAAGTCAACTACATAGTAGGAATAGAAAGTTCAAACCATACTTTTGGTCATTCTGGATGGGAAAAAATACATTATATTCCATATTGTAAAAAATACAGCTACAGAATATCTTTTCTATGGAAACATACAAGAAGAGCCCCTCTTCCAGGCCAAAACATAGTCATTTTGTGGCCTGTAAGCCCACTCAAAGTAAAACACATCATGTTAATATTTGCTTAGTGCAACAAAGACATTTAAATAACAAAAACAAGCTTTTTTTCCAGGTATAATTTTGGTCAAAAAAGTTGCACAGTGCACCTTTAAATATTATGCATGAGTTAAACACTACACTTTCAAAATCTAAAGGCTTATAATAATGTTAAAGTGAAATACTTCAAAAAGGAGACAGATTTTATCAACAAGGTGTTTTGTTTCAAAAACGTACAAGAAGCACATTTTCATGCCTTTTTACATCAATATGCTACAAAAAGCCAAAACGTAAAATAACCTAACCATTTTGGTTGAAGTCACATGGCAACATTTTCTTTGGTTTAACGGGTAAGTTTAGGCTTCAAGTTACTAAAACCAGTGACTTGAAGCCTAAACTTCAAGTTACTGGCTTGGAGTAGGTTAAGATCCATTAAACCCAAAGAAAATGTCGCCACGTAGTTCAACCAAAATTTGTGGTTATTTTACGTTTTGGTTTTTGTAACAGTGAAGTCAAATTGTGCTTATAGTACTGGTACGTGTTTCACATTTTGTTACATATCTACGTTTTCTCCAGAGACTGGGTTGGTTTTGCTGTTTATAAAATGGTTTAAAAATAAACACAATGATTTTCTAAAGGATCATGTCTTTGTGATATTCTGATACTTCCATGAATATTGCTTTGCTATTATCTTAACCCCTTGACGTCAGGTGTGCCGAATATGGCACGTACCGTTTAAACTCAAATTGCGGCCGTTGTGTGAGGTGCACACATCCATTCTCGGGTTCTGCATGTTCCTTCAGCCCTTGTGAATAAATTGTGACCGCTTTTATTTTGGTGACCTCCTCCTGCTAAATGCTGCCTCCTGTTGACGTGAGAGGACGCTACTTCAGCAGCAACTTGTCCCTGGAGGCTTCTACTCAGCGTTGGTCCGGCGAAATAAAGGTGAGTTTCGACACCAAAAAAATATGTAGTTGCTAACGCTGTGCCTGTCTATGTGCTGTGTCAATATGAAGTCAATATGACAATACTTTTGCCGTAATCGGAGATTTTCGGTTTGTGCCATATAGGGGACACTGGACCATAAAAGCCCTTGTTTTGACCATTTTACGCTGTTTTTGGTCTTTTACAGATGTCTAGGGACTTTCCTTAGCAGTTGTTGGGTTAGTTATCGTCAAATTGTTGTGTTACACGTGTTTTTAAGTCACTACCCTGTGCTTCGATTCTATCACAGACCTGCCGCCATTGTTAGCAGTGTTTGTGTTTGGTTAGCATGAGAATGGTTTGGTGGATGTGCCTAGCTAGCTAGCTTCAGACGTGGTGTGCACCTCCGCCTGCTTTCTGATCCGTTCAGGCTCACGTTTTCTTTGCAACACAAACTTTAATAACTGTGACGTTGCACGCATCCACAGCTTGTTGTACTCGCTTTGTGGATCTATGAAGACCCAGGCTACGGATGTTGTTGTTGTGTGGTGCGTAAACTATGCTAACCTGGGACAACTCTGTTTAGCTTTTGTGATAAATCCCGGATTTTTTCGGGCTCGGTTCTGATTCATTCTGAACTCAGCCTTGTTTTAAATGTGTGATGTGTTGCTTTATTTATGAATTAATCGTGCAAAACCTCGCGTTGCATCGTTGACTGGATAAGCGCATGGATTGTGTTGTGTAGCTACGTGCAGTAGCTTGGGTGGCCAGTTAATGGTCGTGCGTTTCTGTCCATCTGTCATGTTGTTTTGTTAGCAACACAAACAGTTTGACATGTGGTATAAGCACAATCACTCCATGCATTAGTGATTAAACAGTAAAAATTATATTGCCAATGCTATATTATTACATTGAATAACTGTTGTGTAGGCTTAATGTTTATTTTGTATTTTATTTCTGAGGTACCACCAGTGTGACAGCTGCTGTGAGGAGGACATCACTGCTGCTGCTGTGGGTGGATTGCCTCACCAATGTCGTGGGTATGTCTCTATCTCCATATTTAGATATAAATCATTTGGTAAAGCTACATTATGTAAGATTTATGGTGACAGGTGTATCACCTGCATGACTTTATCTCACTCTGTGTCTGCTACCACAGTGCGATGATCCTGCCATTACAATGAGGAGGACACGCTGCACCTGACAGTACAATGAGGAGGACGGTCTGCACCTGACGATACAGTGAGCACAGCGCTCTGCACCTGACGATACAGTGGACAACGCTCTGGACCTGATGTTACAGTGAGGACAACGTTCTGCACCTGACGTTACAATGAGGACAACGCTCTGCACCTGTCATTACACTGAGAAGGATGCTCTGCACCTGTCAGTTTAGTGAGGAAGGCGCTTTTCACCTGTCGTTATCATGAGGAGGGCGTTAATTACAGTAGAACAAAGATGTGACACTGAATACAGTCAAAAACTCCAAATCTATAAGAGAAAGATGAGGTGTGCTTCCTTATTCAAACAGTCAGACTGTGCAATCACTATTATAGAGATATTTGATGATGAACCTTTGTGAATTGACAACAAAGTAACTTGAACCATCCTAAACTGTCTCCAAAATGGCAGTATTTTGTTGGCACTATGTTGCACATGTTTTTTGATTTACCCAGGCTTAGAGAGCAGTGGTGCAGTGTATGATTATACCAGTAGTTGTAATTGCACAAGACAACGAGCCAACAGGTCACCAACAAGATTGATTAGTTTTTCAAAATAATTGTATTGACAGATGGGCTTCTTTCCAATTACAGTGTATCTCAAATAATACTATTTTGATTGCTGACAAACAAATAGTGCCAATATATGCTATATAGCATATATATTATATACACAGCACTATGCAGTTATATACCATATTATATATGTTTTTTGTTTTTTTTCTAAGGGTATTTTATTTAATTTTAACTTTGACAATATGTTTCCATGAATAAATCTGGTCAATAAAGTGTCTTAGCCCAGGTAGTGGTAGAGTTGCCCTATTGTATTCACATTTTCAGGCATATTTTAGGTCTGTCCTGGAAACCTAATTTATGAAAATTGGGCCATGACAATTGAAAAAGCTTCGTTTGCATCAAATTGACACATCAATAAAATATATTGAGAATACAAGTTGGAAAAATGTGTTTTTCTGTGACTTAGTTGCAAATATGGGTAATTTGTGTTCCTCTGTGGCCCAGTGTGCCTTTTTTGGCACGTACCCAACAACTTTTTTATTTTTAGTGCTATTGAAAAAATTTCAACTGATCCTTGTTTTGGGGCCTAACTGAAGTAAAAATAATCTTTGAAAAAAAATTTTTTATTTTCAGAAAATAATTCGGACGTCAAGGGGTTAAGAACAGGGAATAAAAATGCATCAGTCCTTTTTAAAAATGTAGCATTACCATTTACAAATGAATTTTACTGTCAGAGATACTTTACTTTGAGACCACTGTCAATAGCAATAAACTTTTTTGTGTTGAAATCTTTGTAATGAGTGTAATTTGATGGATTAAACAAGTCTATAGAGAATTCACAGACTTCCAGCAGAGAAGAGAAAAAGACTTTCTAAACAGGATTCATCAAACAAACATAAACAACAGTGTTAAGACCAAAAACATCAAAGTAGTGGTTATGAATATTTACGAGAATTCATCATAATGTAGTCCACGTCTTTCTAATTTTACTAGACAAGGAGCTGGTGAAAGAATAAACTGAACTAATGCGACAAGCTATATCAAATTTTGTTTTTACATTTTCCTTTCAAGAGTAGATTTTTCTGTTTTATGTCAAGAAACACCAGGGAGTCTCTCAAATTAAATCCCTAATGGAAATTGAGCAGAGAAAAAAAAAAAAAAAAAACCTGTAGATTGCCAATGGAACGTTAAAACAGTGTCAAAAGTTAAAAAAAAAAAAAAAAAAAAAAATAGTCTATATTTATTTTTGGTATGACATCAGTTTATTTAGTCATAGTAATTAATGGATTAAAACGTTTATTAAGGCTTAGTAACTGCTCACCAAAGGAGTAAAAACTAGGATTAAGGTTGAGGGGTAAGGCTTGTAATTAAGGTGTTACTAAGCTAGTTTTTCATGATGAATTAACCCATTTTTCATGCTTTAATAAGATTTTTTTAGGATAATCAAAATGCAGTAAAGTGTAATCTAAACTTTTCCCTCAAATATATAGACAAAAAAGACCATCTATTTGTGCCACGCTGTGTATTATGCCAATATTACGGCATGACTGAATCCGTGTTTACAATTCCCACTGCTTCCATTGCTCTGTTGAGAATCACTGCACACAATACAAAGACAAGATCCTGTCCCTATCTATTTCCATCTTGTTTGTCCTTCCCCTCTGCGTGCTCATCAGCAGCAGCCATCACTCTTAATAAAGCCTTTCTCATTGTCCCTGATTTGAGCTGTGCCTCCTGGGTCCCCCTCATGGCTGGACCGCCCCCCCTCTGCCCCCTCTTCCTCCTGTAATGGTATTTTCTCATATCAAGCAGCTTATCAAATCCCAATCTCCATGATGGATAAGTGCGTGGCGTCGCGGTGCTCCAGAGCTCGTACATGTCATCAGTCTTGGTGTTGCCAGGTGATTGTGCCCTACGCGGGATATCCGACATTATGAGGTCCATTCTGAGGGACCCAGCTGAGATTCAAGAGGCTAAAATCACTCAAAGTCAATTTCAGAAGGGCCTTTTCCAGTAATCTTGTGAAATGCGGTTTATCCCTCCATCGGTATGGCTCTTTATGAATGCTGTGATCTTTACCAGCACAGCGGCCATCTTGGGTCTTTATCCCGTTTGGATTGAAGCCTTCGCTGTCGACAGATGATGATGATGGTGGTGGTGGATGGTGCTTTG
This sequence comes from Mugilogobius chulae, assembly GCA_038363315.1. Classification (NCBI taxonomy): domain Eukaryota; kingdom Metazoa; phylum Chordata; class Actinopteri; order Gobiiformes; family Gobiidae; genus Mugilogobius; species Mugilogobius chulae. The sequence continues at coordinate 39,513,455 of CM076407.1, forward strand.
AGAAAAACAAGTATTTTCAAAGTGATCATTCAAGATAACGATGTATGTGCTTGGAGAGTCAACATAGAGAAATGTGTTTGAAGACACAATGAGCAATGTAGTCATCACAGAGAGCTTTTCATAGCAACAATTTTAAACATTTCCCGACATTTTGATTCAGAATCTGTTGTGTTATTTTCTACCATTTGTTTGTTTGGGTTATGAATGGCTTGAACCTATCCCAGTGACTTTGGGCATTAGGCGGTGGAAAACCCCTAGACAGAGACCAAGTTGTCCCGGATTAACGCATTAAAGCAGACACACATCATTCGCTTTCTACATCCTTGTTTCTGAAGATGGAAGGAAGTCTGAGAACCTGGAGAGAACTCATCGTAGTTCAGGAAGAACATGCAAACTCCACCCACAAGAGATGATGAGATGTTGATTGGTGCGACCCGCGATGCATCCCCTGTTCCGTCAGTTATATTAGGCTTTTATATTAGCCTTTCGGTAAGTTGGCTTTCTCTAAGCCTCACAAAAGCACTCCAAAATGTTCAAATACTGTATGTGCTAAAAAAAAATCCAGATGAGTGCTTTAAAGATGTAAACAAAACAATCTGGTTAACAGCTGGATAAATGGTAAAAAGAGTGGAAGGGACATGCACTAAAAAATGGTAGACAAAAAACACTATGCAGTCACAGATGTCTGAGGCAGTGTGTTACCTTAGCTCCTGCCGTACACTGTGCAAGTTCCCTCAAGACTTAGAACCAAAATGCACTTAAAACCAATGTGCCCTTGTACACAGACCTCAGAGTTTGTGGAAAGAATCTATAGAGAGTCTGTTTTTCCCAGAGGTTGCAGCAGTCTGATGCTTTGCTTTGGGCAAATACGGACCACTGTGAACTGGAGCTGGTGTACAAGGCACCTCGCAATAAATTTGCACATGACCCGAATCAAACTCATCTCACAGTCAGTGTACGAAAGGCTTAACAGTCCTTTATCATGACATGGACAGAAAGCCTATTTCGACACTCAGTCTTCTTCAGTGCTTGTACAGGCACATAAAGACCCCTTTATATGTCCTGATGAAGATGTATTAGGGGCTAGGACATCTTAGGACCGCATCTTTGCACATGTTTGCACAAGTATTTTGCTATCATTTCCACTGTTTTTCAAAATGTGCATCCACAAATCAATAGCCCAGTAGTTTTCAGAGTTTCTGTCATTACCGCTGTACTAATTTATGCTCTACATTTAAGACCCAGCCAGCTTTGTGAACCCTGCTACCTTTCATCATTTTTACAAACAGTTCCTGAATTAGTCTGTCCAGGCGAGCAATTCCTGACATGAAACACCTTGCTCATACTGTATGAAGTAGTCGAAAATTATGTCCTTTAAATGTGTATTTGTAGTGAAGATTAAACTTTACATTTATGCAAGAAAAAGATTTGTTTTGTTTTTGTTTGTTTTTTTCATTTATTGAGTTCAAACAAAGAAAGGCATATGTCATCAGAAAGATATGAAGAGGCTGGCAGAACAAATAACAAAATGTATGATGTGGCTTAAGCTGAAAACTGGAGTCAATGGGAATTAAACCACGGAGAGCACCTTTGCAGCTCTCAAATATATTGCTGAATGTAATCTTTTCCATAAAGCCTGTTTTGTTGGTTCTTTTAAATGCCAATGTTCAACTGTTAGTAATTGCATTGCGTCTCTCCAGCCCATTCACAAGCCTAGACGCTGACATTTACTCCCTATAGCTATTTGGACCTCATAAATTAAGGTTAGAAAATTGATATTTATTAATGTAACCTTACTAGAGGCTCTGGCATGAAACAATTACCCAGTTATACAGCTCTCTCAGGACACAGAATCAACTGTTTCCTCATGGTGTAGATGGAGACTTAATGCAAAGGGATTTTTCAGTTTTCTAATTAATTATTGTCTAAGTGTCACCCTGGGACGCCAGCGTTTATCAGCTAATTTGTTAATGGTCTTGTATGCACAGCAATATGAGTCAATTTAGCCCTAATCTCAAATGAGAAAGCAAACATCTCATTAATTTAAAAGTGCACTTTTCTGCTGGAGGTTCCCACACCTGCTTGTCTCCATGGAGATACTATTGTTTCGTACTGAATGCTTCACACTATGGAATTTTGCCATTGTGGGACAAATAAAGGATATCTTGTCTTATTAAATCATGGAAAGTAGCAGCCGATATCATCCAGCCAAGTACCTCGTTTAATCGATCAATGATGTATTTACTTTGATAGATGCATGTTTTAGTAATCTTTAATCTCCTCCAAACAAAATGCCATAGCTCCTGAGCTGACAGTTTCATTTCACTCTGTGGACATCTCAGGATTTTAGCCTGTTTGTTTTATAGTGGACGGGTCCTTTTTTAACCAATCACTGGCATTATGTATGTACTGTGACCAACACTTTAGTTGTACTCCAGGAAGTACAGCGAACTTTCTATTGGTGTAAATTAAAGTGGCTGATACACAAGGCTAAAGCGGCACAATCACGTCATAAAACAGGCGATATTTTAATCCGGAAGCTACTACTTTAATGGCAAACTTGCAGAACTACAAACAGATGCATGAATTTGACGTCACCACTTACTGTTCACTGATTGGTTGATCGTTTCTCAAGCTTGATTTAAGCAGCGACACTTGGACTAGCCTGGCTAGCACAAAGGGTCAGCTGCTTTGCATCTTTCAGTCTTGTTCTGTTATTGAGTTGTTTTGCAACCATACTGCAGTTTAAAATGTTCATAGTATAACATTTTGATCTTAAAGTGTTATAGATTAGCAGCAAGAAACATAAAAGTGTCTGTCAAACAATTTGCGAAAACAACAACATTTGCGAAAACTAAATACTATACATATTTTCCGTGTTTTTTTTAAGCTATATCTCCTACAACTTCTGAACCGTGTCTAGTTCCACAATTGTTTAATTTCACATTATTTTGATGCTTAGCTGTTTTTTGACTGTTTTGATGACATTAGAGGTTCTCAAACTTTTTTCAGTCCAGGGACCCTTATCGCTCAAAATCTTCAAGGACCCCCTTTCACTTTTCGCTCTGCTATCACAAATAAAATGTAAAAAATAAAATAAAGTTATATATCAATTTTAGTCATTTTTACTGGTTTCTTTGTTTCTATTCAAAGCTATTCCTCTTTTCTATCCAAAATTCTATGCTTAGGATGGTAAATACATTGTTATTTTGAAAAAAATTATCAGTGTTTCAAAAAAATTTGGGTCCTTGGACCCCACTTTGAGAACCAACGATCTACACTACAGCTCACATTCATTTTAGTGAAAACTACAGCAAAATCTCTCAAAAATATAAAAATATCTTCCCCAATTCCTATACAATTCTGGAATTTGCATGCATTTATCTTTCCAGTGTAGTTCTGCCCAGTTAGCATATACCTTTCCCAAAGCCACTGCTCCGTATACCTTTTATTTTCAGGCTCTTTAGCTACTGAAATTGTAATTTGAACCAACTCAAGACGTTTACTTCAACTTAAGGTCAACTTTATTGGCTGTCCTTTAGTGTTTAGGGCAGAACGCTTCCTATACATCTCACTATATGCAGATCTGGGCCAAAAATATTATGAGAGTCCATTACATGATTAAGAGTCTGGCATATTCACAAACACAAGGTGATCTCCCAACCACAGACTCTACGGCTCAGAAAGTCCAATCTAATCACTAATGCTTAACGGTTGCAGCTCTCAATAACAATTAGACAACAAGGCATTTCACGTTCATTTAGCTTGGCAATCATCCATGCTATGTAACTCATGTCCACTGTTATGCAAATTAGTCAATTCCTTCAAAGCATTTTTTACCTCAAAGTTTAAAGTCTTTCTGAAAATGAGAAAAGGCTGGAAAAGGGCTGGAAAGGTCAAAGATGAAATTGCTCCATGTGGTGTGACAAAACAGTAAAAAGAATGACACAAAAGAAAACTGATTATTTATGACTCAGAATGTGCACAGCAAGTCTATGAATATCTCAGGGAGGATAAAGCATGGAATTTAACCCATAACGAAATCACGCTGTTCGTCCTATTCAATTAGGAGGCTTAAGTTGCACTGGAGAGAGGAAAAAAGGATGGAGAAGAAGGAAGATAGAAGGAGAAAGGATGGAAGGGAAGGAAGTGACAGGGAGAGGGGTCAGAGAGGGAGGGAAGAAGGGAGAATGAAGAGGGAGACGGCTCGAAGGATCGAAGAGGAGAAAGCAGAGAGACAGAGAAAGAACAATACTAAAGGAGAGATGCAGAAAGATAAAAAGAAAAGGGGAAGCAGAGAAAAAGTAGATAGTAAAGAGAAAGAAATGGAAAGAGATTGAGAGGAGTGAGAGGGTGACACATAAGAAAAACAAACAGGGTGAGTCAAAACCAGGAAGAAAGAATATAAGCAAGGTTAAAAGGAATGAAGAGAATGAGAGAGAGAGAGAGAGAGAGAGAGAGAGAGAGAGAGAGAGAGAGAGAGAGAGAGAGAGAGAGGAGATGAAGAGAAAGACAGATAGAAGAGAATTGACCCCTAACCATGGGGACCCATTTTTCTTAAAACTTGGACTAAAATCATCTAAAATTTAAACTGAATCCGTTTCAGAACCCTTTGGAGCACAAACAAATGAATGGATTCTTTGTAAAGCTGAAGCTTTGTAGTTTTGGCCTCTGGTGACTGACTGGCACCAGTTATAATTGAGAAGAATCTCTGCACAAAAAAACGTCAGATTGCAAAGTCTGCCTAATGTTTCTTGTGCAAATAACACACAGAACAGTTTAGTGTCACCTTGGCCAGAAAGATCTTTTGGTTTTGACTCTATTTGCATCCAAAAAATGTTTTAGGATCTGTAATAAAATGTAAAATAAACTTTTTAAGTGAAAAGGTTGAAACCAAGGATTAGACAAACATAAACATCAAGACAATGACCAAAAAGCAAAGGAGAAGAGAAAAAAAAGGGAAAGGAGGGCACTAATGAGGAACATAGATGGATAGTAGAAAAAAGAAGTGAGAGAAAGAGGCAGACAGGAGGATTAAGGGAAATATGGGAGGGCGGGAAGGAGGAATAGAAAGGAAAAGGGAAAGAAGGATATATCGCGCAAGATGGAGAGAGAAAGAGAAGAGTTTGAAAAGAGAGAAAGTGAAGAAAGACTGTGAGGGAGGGAGAGGCAGTATAGGAGGCAGGACACACAGACACAGTCGATTGTATTTGGCGTCTGGGGTTGAGAAGATGAAGCCATTTTGGGGCACAGATAGAGCCAGGGCGAGCAATATAAACAAGAGAGAGATAACGACAGGAGCGCGGCGCAAAAAGAGCCTGTGAATGTTGTGGCGTTGGCTGAGTGACTGAGATAAGACTTAAGAGGTGCTGCTGGGAAATGGAGTCAAGACTGTGGCCAAACAAAACACTACACAAGTCCAAAAGAGAGTTTACAATAGTATACTTGTTCAAAGACAGATACAGAGGCCTTGAATAAACCTGAGAAATGTCAGGAGGTCTTAAAATGCAAATAATTATAGGTCTGGTCTCAAACTTTTTGTGTGTAAATAATTAAACTTCATATTTTCCACCAGAGAATACACTGCGTAAGTTTTATAACTCAACAATTCTGGACCTTAGAGGATCTTTGAAAGTATGTTGTTATTTATATTTGTTACCCCGCTCACTTTCTGTTTAAGCATGTATAAAGCAACTGCTGTCTGAGACAAAAAACGGGCTTACAGTATCAACACGTTTTAATAAAAGCTTAGTTCCAGCGACGGTGAGACTGATGGCTCTTCAGCTCATTCAGAAACATTTGCTCCTACACATGCACTCTCTTTCTCTTTCCTTCAGAAGCACAGGGGCAGTATCACACCAGAGCTATTTCATGGACAGATCGTTTCTTTGAGAAGCACTCCCAGTGATTTTCTGTGAAACTGGAGCTTCATTTTGGTCCTTATTTTGAGCAAACTGCCTTATATCCACAGAGAAACGGTCCAAAATGTACAATGAAATAAAACATGCAAAAATGACAGCGGAGCAAAAATCTTCAAAGTGATGTTTACAGCTTGGATTTTGTATGAATTTGATATAAAACAGAAGATCACACACTGCCCTGACAAAAATGTGTGCAGCGGTATTTTCTCTGCTCTGATTACACAGGACAGTCCTGAGTCTGACTGATGCTCCTAAAGCCAAGTTTTACAGGGGAAGAGCTAAGGAGCTAAGGCCCCCTAAATCTGGCCTCAGGGAGGTTTTTTGATTTGCTGACTTATGTCTTTTAAATTATTGTAAAATTACATTACATAATGAAAATATCACATCTAAAACAGCAAAATGCAGGAAACTGCAGTGAAATTTAAAAAAATTCTCCAGGAGGAGAATTCCCCCAGACCCCCTGAATTGCTTCAAAGCCACTCTATATATGAAGCTATTTTTAATGGAGGGCTTACAGTGTCTGTGTCTATGTAATCAAATAAAAATGCACTTCGCCCCCTGGAGGTGGCAACAGGTCGACTCATGGTGTGGCTCCTCAAGGATGATAACTGAAAAATTTGCTCTTGCCTCTGACCAGTTCAGACCAGTTCGCTGTTGTATAGTCTGTTACTACGTTCTTGTGTTTTACCATGAAAACATAAAGCCAATTAATCTAAGCGTATGTACCACAACACAAAAATATCATTGGATGAGGATGATTTCATGTCTTTTTTGCATATATAGGTTACTCCGTATGTTGTAAAATATGAAAAAGCGCAAAATACACACGAGTTTTGTTTGAAGCCTTGGAGAGACGTTTCCTTTAGGTTTAAGAAGTAAGTTTAGGCTTCAATTGACTAAAACGGGTAAGTTTAGGTCTGGGGATTGGGGCAGGTTAAGATTAGGATAAGGATTTCATTAATCTTCATAAATACTAACACGTCTTTACATCCACCAAAGAATTTAACTGAGGCTACAACGTGTGTCATATTTACTCAAAAAAGGCCTGAAATCGTTCTTATCATACACTATAACATGTCCTGTTACGTCGTGGTTTTTCCTTCTTTCTTGTAAGATCAATTGATAAACACACATTAAAATACATGGCCGTACCTTGCCAACATGCCTACTCACTGAAACTCAGAAGATGAACACGATGATGACCAGACGATATCATCTGGATTAGACATCAGGCAGCTTGCAAGAAAACCGTTCAGCTCCAAACCAATCTCACCAGCTACACAAGATGAAAAGATGAAAACACGTGAGATGGAACCTAGCTCAAAGTTAAAAAACATTTATTTGCACAGCTCCTGGAGGCTCCACAAACCACAATCTAGCTTTTCACCAGTTCTTACATTAAATAAGTTTGAACTTTTTAAATTTGCATATATTACTTCCTTAAACAAGAGATGTCAGTGTCTTCAAATGTTCCTCCTGGCATCAAAAACAGTACTGTAGCTAATGTGTCTGGACATAATTTCGTCTGCTGACCATTACTGCGCACTGCTAATCAAATTGGATGAAAACTGCGGTGCATCTCATTTAAAAGCCATTTGGAGACAATACTCCTAATACAAGTTAATTCAGCAGAGATTACAGCCATCTGTTTCATCTTCATTATTCTACGTCGCTCTGATAGAAATCCCCAGTCCAATGCTCCCTTTGGATTCAGCTGCACCTTATGTAAGAAAAATCATTTCTGCGGCTCTTTGTCAGGTCCATGGAGGTTTTATACGACAAAACAATCATTCACTTATCATCATAGAATTGTTGTGAGCGGACCCGCCACAGGCAATAATCTTCCCAATTTCAGAAGTCAATTTATTTTTCCTGAGATAGACTTGTCATGGGCTGAAATTATGACAGCCACTTCCAACACAGGGAGCAGAAAGGTGAGAGTTCACAAGGGTTAAGCCATATTTTCTTAAAACTAATTTGATTTCTGTCATTTGTTATTATCATTATGACAAGGTGGGCCAATTATGTTAGATTAGTTGACAAAAAAAAAACAAGATGGACAGGTCTAATATGAAGATAAGATGTAACTCATTTGTAAATTAGTTTTTCTAACAAGAATACACATAATATGTATGTAAATCATATTGTCATATTGATATTATCAATAGTCAATATGACAAATGCATTGCAACTGACAAGAAGTATTGATTCTCCTGCAAAAATGTTGATATGTATAAAGATAGCTCTTTATATTTCGCTCTCTCTCTCTCTTTCTCTCTCTTGTCCCATTTATATCTAATAGTAGACTGCTTGTCCACAAAAACAAATCTATGGTGTTAGCGTTTGACTAACTAAAGCATGCCGACACAACTCGACATGTTTTACCTTTTAGATGTTGCGATAGCTTTAAAACACATTACTGTGATTAATCCAAAGGCTATAAATGCATTGAATTTTTTATATTTCCATTTGTACTTTTTAACATGGCAAATATTGGATAGCACCTTTGAGTTGTAAGATGCTGTGTCTTTAGCCCAGGGCTTTCACTCAAATGGAGCTGGGGCTGAAGTGATCGATGTATATCAGTGACAGACTGTCCAGGAAAATGTTTGGACAAATTTTATGGAATTTGCTGTATATTAGAGATTTTGGAGACACATCTCAACAATATACGTATATGATCGGTATCCACTATCAGTAATAATCAGGAAACCTCCAGGGTGCCACATGAAATCATCTCTGGGGCTGCATTTAGGCCAGTTTAAGAACCCTGCTTTAGTTAAGATTAGTTCTTACTAATGGACATCTGTGAAAAGAAAGTTAATAAAAAGTTTTTTTCTGCAGATTTGGACATAATCAACAATGTCAGTATTTAACTTTTTAATTTTTTCTGAAGTAAGGCCAACATAAAATACAAAACTCTTACCGTTGCAAAACAATCTCTGAAGAAAACGTAGCTATAGTATGAACAGCACATTTTCACGCCTTTTTACATAAATTCATTCATTCATTTTCCTCCACTTTATGCAGAGTCTGAGTAGGGAGGCCCAGACTTCCCTGTCCACACACACTTCATTCAGCTCTTCCGGGCAGTCGAGAGACACAGTCCCTCCAACGTGTCCTGGGTCTTCCCCGAGGTCTCCTTCCGGTGGGGTATGCATGAAACAGGAGGCATCCGAAACAGATGCCCATATGTGGCGACATTTCCTTTGGGTTCAACTGGTAAGTTTAGGTTTCAAGTTCCTAAAATATGCAAGTTTATGGCTGGGGTTTGGGGTAGGTAAAGTTTTACCTCTTAAACCCAAACAAATTTTGGTTATTTTACATTTTGACTTTTCGTAACATTTTAACTTAAAAGGTGTGAAAACATGCTTAGCTTAAGTTTTTTGACATTTCTTCAGAGACTGGGCACTTAGTTTGACATGATGTCCCAACACGTATCTTCTACTTTGACCAACTTCAAGAGCCCTTTACAAAATGCCTCTGTAAAGAATCTGAAATAAAACAAGGAGTTGGAGTGGCTCATTCATTACTGTGCTTAGTGAAGTGAGCGACTGCTGCGGCGGTGCTTTGTGCGTTTGAAACCACAAGTCAAGCTTTCTGTAAAATTTTAACAACACCATGTTATTCTCTCTGGGCAATTAGAAAGAGCAGACAATAAACCACAGCATGCAGGGAAAATGAATTGTGAAACTAGTTAGAAGCACAACAGCCAGTTAGCAACTCGGCTCAAAATGGAGCTTTGTCAGTTTTCTCTCCAAAACACTTCTGACAGGTGCCATTACAAAACTCTATAGCTTTTTTAAAATTATTGTTTGTGCTAAAAAGGTTCATATTTTCTCCCGTCTAAAATACAAACCAATGAGTTTTATTCTAGTTGCCATGGTCGCCTTTAACCTTCTACTTTCTGCACTTTGAACAGGCTGGAGAATAAACTTTAAACTTCTTATTTTCTGCTGCTTTCAGATGCAAATGTTACTTGTTATATTATGCTTGGACATTTTCACAATGTTTATTTTAATGCTAATTCATGCAGTTTATTACCTCTGCCGTTCACTCTGTGCAGCACTTTGGCGACCTTGTGTTGCTATAAATGTGCTGTATAAATATAAAGTTGGAGAATTTGGTTGAATGAAAACTTTCAACTAATTCTTACTTTTATAGAGAAAAGTTATCCACACAAACCTGGTGACACTACCAGGTTTTGTAAAGGAGGCAAGCCCACTAGTATTCACTATATGTTTCTATGGCACACTCATTAAACCCTTAACAAAGAAACCCTTCTTCTTTTAAATGCAGGACAAAAAATCCAACTTTTTCATAACTGTGTGGAGTAAGGTGAGAACAAGCTCTACATAAAAGAAAATCAGATTTTAGGGATGGGACAAATCACTTAGGTCACAATTCAATTAAGTTTTTGATTTTGCAGCCCTGGTTTTCAAACGCAACATAATAATGCACTTTAGTCAGGTCTTTCACACTTTGAACTTTACATTGTGGCTATTATTGTATCATCACTAGTGTATGCGCAGGCCAGTGGCTGTACATGTCCGTTTGGGGACCACAGGATCTCATCTCAGCTGTTTGCAAATGATGTTGTCCTGATGGCTTCTTCAAACCAGGACCTGCAACAGGCACTGGGACGGTTTGCAGCCGAGTGTGAAGGGACTGGGGTGAAAATCAGCTCCTCCAAAGGTGGGTAGAGAGTCCTTGCCCAAAGTGGAGGAGTTCAAGTATCTTGGGCTCTGGTTCACGAGTGAGGGAAGGATGGAGCTTGAGATTGAGATTGATAGGCCTGGTTGGTGCAGCGTCTGCAGTGAAGTGGTCGCTGTATCGAACCCTTGTGGTGAAGAAGGAGCTGAGTCGAAAGGCAAAGCTCTCGATTTACCGGTCCATCTACATTCCAATCCTCACCTCTGGTCATGAGCTTTGGGTAATGACCGAAAGGACAAGATCACAAATACAAGTGGTTGAAATTAGTTACCTCTGCAGGGTGGCTGGGTGCTCCCTTAGAGATGGAGTGAGGAGCTCAATACCACGGGAGGAACTCGGAGTACAGATGCCTGAGCCACCAGTTGAGGTGGCTTGAGATCTATGCCTCCATGACTGGACTCCGAATGAAACGGAAGAAAATGGATGGATCAAGTAAAACTGATCGATTTTGGCATTTCGATTGAATTTCTTATCCGTCCCTGTTAGATTTTAAAGTTTGCCTACATTTTCCTTGGTAAATGTAAATATTAGTATACTGTAGATGATTTCACTAGCCTGCACCTAAAAGACATTGATATTTAGTGTTTTAATGAGTCCTCTTCAACAACTGTTTCAGGTACTGTCATAACTAAAAGTTTCAAATGTCTGTAAGTTTTGGGTCTGTTTGCGGAGAATATTGATTATTTATGTATTCAGATCCTTGAAAGTGTACACTTGTTATTGATCTTAACTACTGTTCTGGTTTATTTTGTCAGAAGCAAATTTACCTAGGTGCTGTCTGTGGAAATAACACAATTGTGCGACGAGTGGCTGACTGAAAAAGGATTATATCAGTGAGTGGTACAGAGGAGAATGAATTACATCTGGGGCCAGTTCTGATGAACAATTTTAGTCACAGGATTGCTCGTGAAACTGGACGATATGCCTCCTCAGACTCTCACCCCCATCTTAGTCTCCTCTGCCATCCATTTGTCTCCCTTTTTACCTTTTTTCCTAAGCCCAAGTCAAAACAAATTCTCTGTCTATCTGTGGCAGGGCAGTGGTAAAATAAAGAAAGAAGGAAAAAAGAAAACTAAACATTTAACTGTAAAGAAATTAAAGAAACAAAAAACAACAACTCTAACTGGATAAACCTGGAAATAAAATGTTACAAGCAAAACAAAAGACAAGACAGGTCTGTCTAAACATTGAAAGAGACATGTTCCATAAAATTCACAGTGCTTTTATTTTGCAAAGGTCGTTTTGAAATTTGATTGGACTTAAAATGTTCTTAATTTGTTGTTTTTGTATTCTGTACAATTCAGGCTTACATTATGTCACATTTCCATCTCGATGTAGTCCAATTTCGACAGCAGGAACAAAGCTCAAAAAAGCTGTCTGCAAAGCTCAAATGCTATGTTCCATTCCATCTTGGTATGTCATTATGTGGTAGTTTTAATGTTAACATATATACTGTATTAGCCCGAACACATTTATGCTACAATCACCAGAAAAAATTCTGAATTGTCTTTTTTTTACTGTTGAAAAGACTACAAAAATTCTCCAATATTTTCTGTTGCAATGACCATTCAGACAGTTTAAACAAGGCCAAAACATAAGCTCCAGCCGCAAATATAGACTACTTTAAAGCTAAATTTGGGATAATTTAAAGCTAAAAAAGACAAGCACTGTGCTTTGTTAATCGCAACACACCAAACACACAGACATCGCTCGTCAGCTTGACTTTCTACCGAGCTTGTGACGATCTCATCTTATAACTAAACAACTTTAACTTCCATGCTTACAAATCATTCTAAGTTTTCAGGGCACACATCTATAGATTTTGCGTTCCCATCTGTGAGTCTTGGACGTTCACATTAGTTTAGACGGACTTGGCTGTTTTGGGTCTGATCAGCACTTACAGCGTGCCAATGGAGCCTTCTGTACACAGCAAGACTCTGGCACTTTTCTTAATGGTCTTTGTGGAGTCCATAAATATAACAAATAAGAAAAATACATGTTGCAAACTTAAGATACAAAGCTATTCAATGAGCTGTCACAGAAAATGCACTACTCAGTATATAGCTGCTTTTGTCAACACTATTGTCACAAAGTTTTTTTGCTGAAACTGCAGATTTTGTAAGATAAAATGCTTGCCTGTTACAGTCTTATTATTGTTCACCAAGACCAGAGAGTCATGTAAAAGCATCTATCCACGTTTTTGAAACAAGTGTTTTCTCACTTCCCAGTTAACTAACACAGACTTTGTTTGACTATGATGGATAAATAATACAAATAAGTTATTAGAAAGACAAAAAGGCTGATTAATAGATTTGAACTGGTGGATGGAATGAAGTTTTTAAAGCACAAAGAGCATTTTTATTATTTAGATCTGCATGATAGTAACACTATGATGAGTTCAGTTGCAAATTATGAAGAAATTGCCAAAAAAAAAAAAAAAAAAAAGGTGTAAATTTGTTTGCTGGAAGTTTAAGCAGTGAAGGTATAGGTATAGTAAGACATTATCATTTGCATTCTGTATCTGTGTCATTTATGTAGATTTTGGTTCCTAAATAATGGTTGCTGTAGGTACAGTCATGAAAGTACCTGTAGTATTTACTAGACAAAAGAGTTACTTTCATTTTCATTTGACCTTTATTTAACCAGGTTAAAAAGCACAGAGACAGAAGCCTCTGATCACCACTAACCATTCACACTCACACCACATCCATTCTAGGAGAGATCAACAACGACGGTCTAGGAACGCCTCAGCATCGTCCGAGCTGGAGGAGGCGTGTGTGTACAGGGAAGTCAGGGCACCCTTGCACATTAAAGGGACTATACTTGATTTTTTTGCAACAAAATAACTTAATAACAATTTTCTCCTAGCACTGCTATCTTGTTAAGGAATCTATTCAGGTGAATATTAGTCCGCAAAGTCCTGTCTATGTCTAATAAAATTCAGTTTTTGTCCAATTTTTTCTGTTTTGTTTTTAGCATTGTGGCTAACTGTTGTTAGCATAGTGACTCACCTCGCTGCTAAAAACTGTGAAAAAACATTAAAACTCATCATAATTAACAATTCTGAAGCTCAGAATGCATTAACTAAAGTCCTATTCGCACGGTCTTATATTTACCTAGGGACGTCTGTAAACTTTAAATTACCACACGACCTCTGAGTTTTTTACAGGCATTCGCACGGACATATACGATGTCTGTAATGTTCTTGTTTTTACAGACTTTCCCGGAAACGGCGACAGATGATTTATGGCAACAACTATTTACTTAATTCATGAAATGAGCGTTTCTTGTGTTTTTGGTTTGTTTTAACGTGAATCGGCTAATGTTAAACTTACCTGAGCTGCGGCAGCAAATGTAGCTCCTCGTCACGTTGAGGAGTTTCAAAAATCACATCCACAACATCAAATTTCATACGAAAAACAACCGAAGACTCTCTTTTAATCCATTTACGGTGATAAAATCCAAACATCCAAACTTTGCAGCGTTCTGTTCACTGTTCTGTCTAAACTTTTCCCCAAACATCCATTTTCTCGACCTTTCGTTGCTACGACAACGAGGTTGTTGTACTTCCGGTTCACGGACTTTTAATCGTAGTTTGATTAATCTTTAGCTATTTAAACGTAGAAAAAAAGACAATGTCATTTGAAAATAATCCGTAAAGAATAGTAATAATAATTTTGTTCAAATTTGAAGGTAAAATAAGCCGCAGAGTCATTAATAATTTATTTATAAACCGTGGTTTATGGTTGTTATGGCAAAACGAGCGGTGTCATAACACCGCTGATCCTGCAGATGGCGCTACGTCCACAGTCTGTTTGGTTTCACTTTTTCTCACAGCCGCAGATTCTTTAATATTAAGTTGTTAGCGGCAGACTGATCCGTCTTCTGCAAACTTTATGACTTTGTTAATGCGATAGATCTGCTTATAGCCAAAATAAAAGGCTGCTGTCTTTGTTTTTCACACAAATCCTCCGCCGTGGAAAGAACGAGCTCTGAATCACCGCAGTGTTGGACAAACATAAACTTTCACGGAGTTTTTTGATCAGACAGCGCTGTTTCTTCGGGTTAGTTTTGATCGGCGGACTTCAGCAAACGTTTTTATGGTGTAACGGTGCAGTTTGCGTGTCTGCAGCATTTTGGACAAAACAACTCAGTCTGTAAGGATTATTTTGCCTTTGTTTATCCCCCAAGTCCCTCCTCCAGAGCTGCTGCAGCAGGTATGTAACCCGAGGGTCCCGTGGGTTTTAATTCGCCTTATGAGTTAATGCAAAAACCTGCGAATAATTAGCTTCAGCCGTTATGCGCATAAACAAACTCCACATCTAGAGAGCGTATACACTTTTATGCACATTAGAGATTCTTAAATGCGATATTTGCCGTTTCCACCTCCCAGGACTTACTCGATACGTCTTAATGCACATTAAAAACAGACATACGCATTCGCACGGCATTAGAATCACATGAGGACGTCTGAGTTTGGCGAATTACAGGAGGTAAAATTCGGGGGAAACTTTACAGACATTTTTACAGACATGGACGATTCGCACGGGAGTAGAAACTCAGACGACGTCCGGAATTATTACATTTTACATGAGGTCCCTAGGTAAATATAAGGCCGTGCGAATAGGACTTAAGTGAGCAAATCACGTAGACTGAAGTAAGAAGCTTAAAATTAAATATTTCTGTTTGTTTACATTTTAAGAATGCAAATATCAGGTACAGTCCCTTTAAACGGGAAGTGTGCAGGGATTTGAAAGCAAAACTTTTCTGTACACAAAAAAAGGATTATTCAAACAAGAAGGCATCACTCAGAAGTAAAATAATGATGAGAAAACACTACAACACGATCAGAAGTTCATGAGTTTGTCCTTTAAATGATTAAAATAATTCCGTCTCTCTCATTTGAGAGATATTTTCATCCTGCTGCCCAACTGAGCAAATTATCTTTATGATCAGGAACTGCAATAGTAAGACAAGACACTTCTGGTCTTCTAATGTATGTCAAGAGTGAAAAGACATGGTCGCACAAATCAGATTCAAGCTAGCGATGCATAATTGATGCGCTATCGAAGATAATTTTAGTCGTGTTTTGATTTATTTTAAAGAGATGATGGCCACATTAATTCATTTCCCTGGAGCTACTTCGAGGGAATGAGAGATATTTTGAATTTTAGATGACTCTCAGTCGGGTAAAGTGTGTGTCAGATATTAGCAGCAGATTTCAAAGTGCCATGTGAGAGATGTGCAGAGTAATCGAACGTTAGCGTGAACACGATGTGCTTGTTAGAGATCTGAGCACAGAGGAGCAGCTTCATGTCAAATTAGGTTTATGTGAGTGTCAGAAACTCCAAAAAACATCTTACAGAGGAATAGGTTCAGTGTTGATTCATTTGTTGCTGATAAAACACTTGTTTGGCCGGTAAGGGAAAGCCCTGCCTAGTGATGGACTAATGATTGACTAAAAAGGAGCCAGAGCAAAACTTTCAAAAACAATAAGTATGTCAATGTATCTGATCCAAACTGTACTCAAAGATTACAACAGAGCAAGAATGTGTATGCACAAACAAAACAAACGTAACGTTTCATGCCAAGATGTAAGAAAACTATGCCCGTTTTTCTAAGAAACTTAAAAACAGTTTTCCTCCAGCACAGAAGATTTAAGTATTTATTCGCCAGGTAGAAATCAATTTTCCATCTATGTCTAATTATAGATTGTAGCGCATTTGTTTTTGTTGTTCGCATTTGCCTTACTTCCATTAGCATGCAAACATGGTTCAACTTGCATTGGGGTTACAAAGTTGTGAAAATGCATAATAATAGTAGCAGTTGCAGTAGGGGAGACTCTCATGCGGCTGTGACGAACTCACGCGAGACTGTGCGCGAAGCAAGATGGCGGCTCCCGGCTGCTAGAATTAGCAAACAACTTTCTCCTCGGATCTGTCAAACTTTTCTGACTTTCTACTGCAACCCTGAAGTTCGGACAACCACGACCCACAACCTGGAACAGCTCGAGGACTACATCGACTACTACTACAACCACTACGTCATGGATAACGCGACAGACAACTCCACCAGCACACCACAAGTGCCCACCCATGAGAAAAAACGACTACGGCTTTCTTCATCTTCCACTGCAAGTACCTCCACTGACACAAACACACAAACTGACACAAGCGAGAATCCCTCATGCTACCAAGACATTGCCGTAATCCTTGCCTCAATCGAACTAAAACTCACTTCCATGGACACTCGGATCTCCCTCGTTGAATTAATTCACAAGGAATTCTCCGCCCTCCGTGAAAGCCTTGAGTTCAGCCATAACCAAATCGAAACACTGACAAAGGAAAACAAAACACTCAGGGATTCAGTTTCTTCTCTCTCGTCAGAACTCACAGCCGTAACCTCGGACAATAAAAAAATGAAAGAAGCGGTTTTAGATCTGCAGGCACGCAGCATGAGGGACAACCTGGTCTTTTCCGGCATCCCCGAGCAACCATCAGAGGACACGAGCAGCTCGTGAAAAACTTCATGACGACTCAGCTTAAATTACCTACGGACACTGTCAATAACATTTCATTTCACCGCGTGCATCGCATCGGACCACGACGAACGGATAACAAGCGCCCGCGCCCAATCGTGGCCAAATTTGAACGATATAAACAAAAAGCTCAAGTACAACGCCAGGGCAAAGAACTCAAGGGCTCTCACTTCGGAGTTAGCGATCAGTTCCCTAAAGACATCCTGCAAAGACGCCAAACGCTTTACCCCATCCGCAAAGAAATGGTAAAACAGGGTCACAAGGCTGTACTCGTAATGGACAAATTATACATAAATGGTCAACTATATAGAAATAAAGACACTCCTTGGCTTTTCTAATTTTGTTTTCGTAAAAACGAAAATACAATAATAGAAAAAGTTAAAATGACCACCAAGTAGAATTAACTTTCTAGCAGCATTCTCTCTCTCTCTCTCTCTCTCTCTCTCTCTCTCTCCTCTCTCTCTCTCTCTCTCTCTCTCCTCTCTCTCTCTCTCTCTCTCTTTTTTTTTTTTTTTCTCTTTTCTCTCTTTTTTTTTTTTTTTTTTTTTTTTTTTTTTTTCTCTCTCCTCGCTCTCCCCCTCCTCCTCGCCCTGTCCGAGGTCTGATATATTTTCACAGCTAATAACTTCAACTTTACAGCACAAATAGGCACATCTCTACTAATATCTGTTTCACTGTTTTATATGTCTACTTTATTTTGGGCTCTTTCCATGTTTATTTCTTATTTTATTTTTGTTTTTCTTCTTCTCACTGTTTCATGTTGCTTTTCACCCCCTTTTCTTTCTACATTTGTTCTATCATGCCATGTGTACATGCACCTGCAGAGCCATACACCTACATATGCGCTTACACACACACACGCACCCCCACACACAGACTCTAACACTCAATCTCTTTCTATATTTACATATCCTCTTTGCATTGTATTATGTCTAGTTTGAAATTCCTATCCTGGAATGTTAGAGGGATGGCCTCACAAGAAAAAAAAATCAAAATATTTAACCATATTTCAAAACTAGCAGACATTTGTTTAATACAAGAAACACATCTAGCTCCATCTGATAACCTAAAACTACCTTTCCTCCAATTCAAACACGCATTCTCTTCCAGCTACAATACAAAACAAAGAGGCGTATCTATACTTATTAAAAATAATATCTCTTTCACACACAACCTTACAGTGGCCGATCCAGAAGGGCGTTTTATTATTATAAATATATCCATCAATAATAACCCTCTAACAATCTGTAATATATATGGCCCTAACACTGATAACCCAGACTTTTTCCGCACACTATTTACAACTCTGTCCACAAGTTTTGACTTGCCTCTCATTATAGGAGGTGACTTCAACACTACGCTTGACCCATCAGTAGACAAAAGTAGCACCCAAACGCGCACCTGCCAATCCGCCAACACAATCAACCAGTTCATGAGCGATCTAGGCCTTGGCGACTGCTGGAGACTAAAACACCCATCGATAAAAGAATATACATTTTATTCAAATGTCCACAAAACATACTCTCGTATAGATTATTTCCTGTTAAGCAACTCCCTATTACCCAATATCAAGGATACAAAAATCCACCCCATCACAATCAGTGACCATGCCCCCATTACTTTCACTCTGAATCTCAATGTACAAAAAATGAACAACAGATGGCGCTTCAATATCTCTCTTCTTAAAGATTCGCAATTTGATGCACTTATAAGGAGAGAGTGGGCATTATTTTTAGAAACGAATGACTCTCCAAAGTCTTCGCCATCACTCATCTGGGAAACTGGTAAAACAGTTTTAAGAGGAATAATCATTTCTTACTCATCTTACAAAAAGAAAAAAGAAACACAAAAGGAGTCTGAATTAGAAGATAAAATAAAACAATTGGAAATATCTAACGCCAATAACCCCAGTGATGAAAATGAGAAATTATTAAGAACAAGTAAATTGCAACTAAATGAAATAATAAACATAAAAACACAGTTTATGCTTTTGCAACTGCGCCAAGAAAATTTTTTTTATAGTAACAAACCTGGAAAATATTTGGCCAATAAATTAAAACAAAATAAAGAAAAATCAATAATAACCACATTAAAAAACTCAGCAGGGAAGCCAACACAATCCCCAGAACAAATTAACAAAATCTTTAAAGAGTTTTATGAAAACCTATATTCATCAACATCTAAAAATAACCTCAAACAAATTGATACTTTCTTGACAAATATTCATTTACCTCATCTCAACCCAGAACAAATAGATATGCTTGAAACTCCAATTACAGAAAAAGAACTATTCACTGCCCTCTCAAACATGCCCACTAATAAATCACCGGGCCCGGATGGCTTCCCTGCTGAGTTTTACAAGCATTTTTGGTCTATGCTCTCCCCTCTATTTTTAAAACTACTCACAGAAATTAAACAAAACTCAAAAATGCCAGATCACATGAATAGTGCCACAATCTCACTGATATTAAAACCCAATAAAGATCCAACCCTCCCCACTAGTTATCGCCCAATCTCTCTTCTCAACGTTGACCTCAAAATCATAACAAAAACTCTGTCCCATAGACTTGACAAAATCATCCCATCCATAATTCACCCAGACCAAACTGGATTCATAAAAGGGAGGCACTCATCCACTAATACACGCAGGCTTATTAATATAATTGATTACACTAGACAAAAACAACTAGACACAATCATTGTCAGCCTAGACGCAGAAAAAGCCTTCGACAAAGTAAACTGGTCATTTCTCATTTCTACTTTACAAAAATTCGGCTTTGGAGAGTCATTCATCAATTGGGTCAAAATTCTCTACACATCACCAACAGCCACCATAACTACAAACGGAATAATCTCACAAAAATTTACTCTACACAGAGGAACAAGACAAGGATGCCCACTCTCTCCTTACCTGTTCACTTTATTCATTGAACCGCTTGCAGCAGCCATTCGACAGAACACCCTTATTACAGGCATTCAGACACCCAACATACATCATAAAATAAGCCTGTACGCAGATGACATAATCCTTTTTCTCCAAAACCCACAAATATCTCTACAAAAAACTATCAACCTCATAAATCATTTCTCACAGACTTCAGATTATTCAATAAACTGGCAGAAATCTTCTATACTCCCTCTCAGCGCTAACTGGGACGTAACAGCTAACCCACCTCCAATCCCCATATGCACATCACATTTCACCTACTTGGGTATCAATATTTCCTCCAGGCTGTCAGAGCTATTCAACCTTAATTACACTCCACTCCTCAAAATAATTACTGACCGAACGCTACAATGGATTAACCTTCCACTATCCCTCACTGGTAGAATCGCTGCAGTCAAAATGTCCATACTTCCTAAAATGAACTACCTTTTTTCAATGCTACCTACTCATCCCTCTACTACCTGGTTCAACTCTTTAGATTCATTAATAACAAAATTCTACTGGAAAAATAAACCCCCAAGAATCAAACTGACTACCCTACAAAAACCTAAAACACAAGGCGGACTCAACGCCCCAAACTTTTACCAATATTTTATCTCTAATCAGCTCCAGTTCATTCTAAAATGGATTCTTCCTCAACACTCTGATACCACCTGGCTAGATTTGGAACAGATTTTCACTGACAATATTACACTTTCAGATATCCCTTTTCTCAACCAATCAATCAAATCAAACTCTTGCTTTAAATACATAGCGATATCTTCAGCTCTGACAGCCTGGTGGAAATTCTGCAAATTAACTAACTCTACTCTTGGCCCTTCAAAACGTACACCGATCTGGAATAACCCTGAAATCTTAAGCAATAACAAACCACTTTACTTCCGTAAATGGTCAGACAAAGGCATAACACATTTAGAACATATCTTTCAGAACAATACAATCTCTACATTTCAATACCTAATCTTAGAATTCGGCATCGAGAAGAACCAGTTTTTAGAATACCTCCAAGTCAAATCATCTGTGCTAACAGCATTTGGCAATAAATCTCTCAATTTGAACCTTCCACCACCATCACTGCCCTTCTTAATCTTAATCTAAAGCCCAAAAAACACCTTTCAAAAATATACCAAATAATCTCAAAATCAGATACAGCTCTTCATATTCCAATAACTAAATGGGAACAGGACCTGAGTGTCTCTCCTGATGTCATTCCATGGACACAAATCTGCCAGAACATCTACACAATTACAAGCAACCAAAATTTACAACTAATCCAATATAAAATCATCCACAGAACTCATTATACTAGACAAAGATTATCAAAAATGGGATTCACCTCATCAACCTGCACTAGCTGCAATCAAAATACTACAGATACATACCTCCACGCCTTCTGGCACTGTACACCGGTTAGTCACTTCTGGGAAAATATTATGGAATTCTTATCTTCAGCTCACGGCAGCCCTATCCCATCATCCCCTGTTTTATGCATACTTGGTGACACGTCAACAATCAACCTAAACAATACTGACAAGAAAACACTCCTTACTGCTCTAGCAGTCGCCAAAAAAGTGATCCTCATGAATTGGAAAACAAGGCATAAAATAAATACAGCACAATGGAAAAACCTCCTTTTGGACCATATCACCCTTGATAACTTACCTTCCTCCATTAACCACACTAACTCCGTACCTTCCTTAAGATCCTCACTTAACGAATCTCTCTCAAATTAATTAGCCTTTTCAGTTTTTTGTTACCACGACATCCAATAGAGCTATACATACACACAGACAGCCCGATTTTGCCCTTTCTCCTGGCCGGTCTTGGCGGATGGTCTTGGTCGTTCCTCTGTTGGCCGCTGGTGGCTCTCTCCGGCTCTGTGCACTGTCGGTGTGGAGGGTGTGGCTTCGGCCGGATGTGGGGGTGCAGTTTCCTTCGGTGGGCCGGGCGCGTGCTCGGGCCTGTGACGGGTGGGCAGTGATCGCAGGCGGGTGTTGCTGTAGCGGCGGCTTCAGTTTGGAGAAGACGTGTAATAATAGAAATATATTTGGTGAAAAAACTATAATAATAGAAATCTATTTGGTGAAAAAACTATAATAATAGAAATCTATTTGGTGAAAAAACTATAATAATAGAAATCTATTTGGTGAAAAAACTATAATAATAGAAATCTATTTGGTGAAAGTCTATTTACTTTGTCTAAAAATGTGTCTTTTCTTTTACATAAAGCCTGTTGACTTCTGTTGTTGCGGTTTTTTTCCGGGCTGAGGCTGCTGCTGCAGTTGCTTTTGCCTGTGGTCCTAAAGCAGCTGCTCACTTGTCGCGGGCGTGGGCGTGCGTCGGGTTCGGTGGTGGGGACTGCGCCCCCTCACATCTGGCTGGAGCCGCGCCTTCTGTACTGGCGGTGTGTGGGGCTTGGGGGAGCCGCTGGTGGCCGGCGGGGAATGGTTGGGGCCGGGGCTGGGACCGGCTGGGACAGGGGCAAAATCGGGCTGAGAAAGTCTCTTCACCTTCTTCCAACTTCATCTGCATCATCATTACCATTAACTTTTTACCCTTCATTTTTACATTTCTCTGGCCCCTCACTATATTCACTCACATATTCTTATGTTTATTTGTACGTGATTTATTATTATCCTTTTTTTTATTATTATTTATTATCTATTTATTTTAATTTTTTTTTATTTTATTATTATTTTTTATTTTTTTGTTTTGTCCATTATTGTTAACTGTTATTGTGGTGATTATTATTATTATTGTCATTATTGTCACACTATTATCACTATTATCATTAGTATTATTTGTTATTATTTTATTGTTTATTAATATATTTTTTTTTGATTATTTGAAATGTATTTCATCTTCTCACATACATAATTCTCATTTAGCTATAGATCTGTCAGCATCCCTCTAACCACCGCACTCTCAATATATACACACATAAACGCACATACACGCACACACACCCACTCTCACGCGCGCAAAACAGTAGCAATTATTATTGTTCCGTCAATCTCCCCCATGTATATGCACTCCCTACCCCTTCAAGTCTTATGTTGTATGTCATATATGTTGTCATGTAAGTTTTATTCTCTTGTACTGTCATCATATCACAATAAAAATTAAAAAAAAAAAAAAAAAAAAAAAAAAAAAAAACAAAGTTGTGAAAAGTGCTTCATAGCACATTGCCATCGCTTTGCAATAATGGCTATGCAGCAAAAGCCTATTTACTTCCGAGTTACGATTGGGGTTAGGCTTAAATTCACTTGGTTTAAACTTGGGTATTTGGGAAAAGTATGCTAACCCGATCAGGGCATAACTGTATTGGAGGAGAAAAAGATGTGGCTCAGAATGTATAAGGTAAGTACAAAACAAGCAATTTTTTTGTTAAAATATGTAAGCTGAATAGAAAAAAAAAAGTATAGATCCTCTTAGATAAATCACAGGTATCTTCTATTTCTGCATCTGATCAGTGTAAAATTCCACTTTCTAGATGACAAAAAATTGTCGACAATTGAAAATGTTGGTCAGCCAAGCTATCATCGACATGGAATCAATGAATTGGCTAAGCAAATGTAATATGTGAATAGAGTTAAACTAACTGCATTAAACTACAAGCTACAGCTCTAGTATTGAAAATGCACATGTGTAGTGCAGTCGTAGCTGTAGGGACAAGGTTTGGTCTCAAGTCAACATGCTGACAAAGTACTTTATATTTACAGCCACATAAGAAGTGCTGCAGCATTCACCAATCAAAGAAAAGGAGCTGAGAATAGATGGAGCCTGCCGGCTTGTCTCTATGTAGGTTGTTATCAGATCTTTGGAGAGGTCACCCTGCTCACATAGGTTTTCCTTTCAGCAAGAAAAACCTACTGTGCTTAAATTAAACTTTGAATGTTTTGTTACCTTTTGAGTTACTCATCATGAGATCGAGCCCTTACTCTCATTTTAGACTTGGAGAAGGAGAAGGGGCCTAAGGACAGGAGATGCTTTGGGACAATTGTCCATTTGATTGTTTGTTGTGTACATTGGACAATCTGCTTCTGTATCATTGATCAATGACTGAATTCATTGTATGAATTTCTAATTGTTGTTTTATCAATAATCACGTGAAGTCCTCGAAGACAGATGTGACCATTTGAGGGTCTGCAAAAATAAACTGAATTGGTCAGGGTGCTTGTTTTGTCTGGAAAGTTGTATCTCCATTGAGACAAACAAGTGACACCACCGAGTCAAATTACAGATCTGATCTGTTGAGAGGCAAGCCAACTCAATATAGAAGTGCATAAACATACTGTGTACAGTATATAAAGCTCCACAGTGGAACATTACAGGGAAAACAGTAGCATCTCCAAGCATGTGGTTCACCCTTACACCACTGATCTAGCTCATTGGAAAAAGCCTTTAAAACAAAGAACATTTACAAAACAATAATCAATATAATACAAGAGCCATGCTTACAGAAGTTGAAAAGTAACACAGATTCCAGTGTGCTGACGCTGCAGTGAGGAGCTGCTGTGGTCCCGTTGAGATTCACATGAAAGTGACAGGCTGATTACACAGACACATTTATCACAGAGAGGATCCAGCTCCAGAGAGGTGCCACCTGCCCCTGTCCCACCAGCGACACTCAGCCTGTGGAGGGACAGCATGGCAGCTCATCTGAAGAACGGAACTGGCTCCACACTGGACACTGTTTAACTATTAACTCTACTTCAGTGAGGTGAAAGTCTCCTTAATCCAGCCTGAGGTTATGACAGTGGACTCTTTGTGACTGTCCCATGTCCAACCAAGGGCAGCAGCAGATTCAGGGATTAAATATTGTGTCTCCCTGTGTATGAACCAATTTGCAAATTTACATTTCACATTGAGGCTTTATTAAATAAGTGCTGTACGGTATATCTTCCACTAATCACTTACAAGCATGTAGTAAAATAGTAAAGCTACATCCAAACTTAACTTTTGTTATTTTTTGCATGAAATGTAATCATCTCAACAGTTTTTTTTAGTATAGCATAATTCAGTCTGTAATATTCACTTCATTTGCTCACATGCAAAACGAGTTAACAAAACAAAATTCTCTTTCAAACAGACACAATAAATAAAATGCTGAACTTGAGATGTCCATGTTGATTTAGCAAAAGATGTAATAAAGTGCTAATTTATTTCTTGCTTCTGGAACCACACAATCCAATGATTCTATAGAGATTCTAATAAATAAATAAATAATTAAACGTATAACTGCTTCACAGAGACAGAAGACTCATAACAGAGACAGATACAAATAAGGGCGACAAAACTAAACAAAACAATTTATACAAAACAGTTGGGGAGCTTTGTTAACACAAGTTGTAGGAGAAAAGACCTTGGTCCATAGTAGCAGGGACGCGTCAAGTGACATGGCTCGAAGAAAACACTAACTGAGGCCAAGCCAAAAGAGAACATCAAAAACAGTTAGATGAGCTTGTAGAAATGGGGAAGGAAACAATAGATTATTTGGTGACACCTGTGGTAGATTGTTGCGCTTTTTGTGGTTTGGATGCTAAGTTGTGCAAAATGTTAATTTTATGTGTATGTTCAAATTCAACAATGCCCTGATTGTCTGAAAACAGCTTTGTAGAGAAAATAACGGTAACGTTTTATAATAAGGGGACATTAATTCATTGATTATCATCATGAATTCATGAAGAATTAATGCATGAATTCATGAGGAATTAATGATGTATTCATGCATTAGTTCACCATGAGTCATCAAGAACTATCATGAATTCACCATGAATTATCATGAATTCCAGTGGTTTCATGAATGAATTCATTCATGAATTCCACCATGAATTCATCTAATGAACTAACATGGAAATCATGTTAGTTAACCATGACTTTTAAACCTACTATGAATACAAGGAATTCACATGAACAAGAGATATTTAAACCAAAAACATGAATTCATCATGACTTTTGAAAGTCATGCATGAACATCATGAGTCATCATGAATTTCTTTCTCTAAAAATTAAAAAAAAAAAAAAAAAAAAAAAGTGAATCTAGCCTTATAATAAAACTTAGTTGTCAAGAACTTTTAGTGAACTCATGATGAACTCATGATGAATTCACCATTATTTAGTAATTTGTGCTGCATTTGAGCTTGTTTCTGTTTTTTAAATAAAAATTCAAGGCTACCTTTATAGCACAATTAGTTTGGAATAGAAACAGCACAATTATAACCCAAATGGGTAGGTACAGCAATTCTGTGACATTTGGACTAAAAATGTTTTAAGTGACAAAACAAAGTAATTCAACAGTGGCACAATTTATGAGTCAACCTGTGGTCCATTGAAGTGGTCTACAGCCTGTCCGTCTATGGGAGTGGATCTTTCCTTACCTGTAGTTCTCCTCAAGGTTTCTTCTTCTCCCACCAGGTTTTAAGTTTTTCCTTGCCGAGAAGGAGGGTCTAAGAACAAGGGATGCTCTGAGACAATTATCCATCTGCGTGTTCATCGTTGTTGGACATTCCAACTCTGTATTTCGAAATGACCATTTCTGATGTTCTAATGAGTGTTGGTATTGACCAAATGTTTCTGACAATTGTGTTTGTTAAATCAACAATCATGTGAAGTCTTCTGAGATAACTGTTGTTGTGATTTTTGGCTATAAAATTAAATTGAATTGCTAACAGACTGCTTACAGAGGAAGTTACTTAGAAATCAGATCTGTGGAGTCGTGTTGCTGTTTAAATGCTCACTTTATCTAATTATTTCTCTTTTATAAAGCATAGATATTTGTAAAAATGCTGACAAATTCAGGATAAGTGACAATATCTTCATAAAGACAAGCAGTGTGGTGGGACCCCTTTCAGCTCAGGAAATTTAGGTTGTGAACTGGCCTTCATTTGGCCTGAGCCAACACAGAAAAAAATATTCTTTTTGTATTAATGTACACAGTTTGAGAGGCTAAGTAAACGATTAAATTAGAGCTTATTCCCTTAGTCTTGATAGGTAAGGGTAATAGTAGTAACAATGGACACCTGTGGCCAAAAATCACAACAACAGTTATCTCAGAAGACCTCACATGATTGTTGGTTTAGCAAACACAATTGTCAGAAACATTTGATCAATACCAACAGATTAGAACATCAGAAATGGTCAATTAGAAATACAGAGTTGGAATGTCCAACGATGAACACGCAGATGGATAATTGTCTCAGAGCATCCCTTGTTCTTAGACCCTCCTTCTCGGCAAGGAAAAACTTAAAGCCTGGTGGGAGAAGAAGAAACCTTGAGGAGAACTACAGGTAAGGAAAGATCCACTCCCATAGACGGACAGGCTGTAGACCACTTCAATGGACCACAGGTTGACTCATAAATTGTGCCACTGTTGAATTACTTTGTTTTGTCACTTAAAACATTTTTTGTCCAAATGTCACAGAATTGCTGTACCTACCCATTTGGGTTATAATTGTGCTGTTTCTATTCCAAACTAATTGTGCTATAAAGGTAGCCTTGAATTTTTATTTAAAAAACAGAAACAAGCTCAAATGGAGCACAAATTACTAAAAAATGGTGAATTCATCATGAGTTCATCATGAGTTCACTAAAAGTTCTTGACAACTAAGTTTTACTAAAAGGCTAAATTCACTTTTTTTTTTTTTTTTTTTTTGGAGAAAGAAATTCATGATGACTCATGATGTTCATGCATGACTTTCAAAAGTCATGATGAATTCATGTTTTTGGTTTAAATATCTCTTGTTCATGTGAATTCCTTGTATTCATAGTAGGTTTAAAAGTCATGGTTAACTAACATGATTTCCATGTTAGTTCATTAGATGAATTCATGGTGGAATTCATGAATGAATTCATTCATGAAACCACTGGAATTCATGATAATTCATGGTGAATTCATGAAAGTTCATGATGACTCATGGTGAACTAATGCATGAATACATCATGAATTCCTCATGAATTCATGCATTAATTCCTCATGATTTCATGATGATAATCAATTGAATTCATGTCCCCTTATTATAAAACGTTACCAAAAATAACATATTTAATGTTATGATATGGTAACGCAACTGAAATATTTCCTTTGATAACAGGGCTCAGGGAAACTTCCAGGTTGGAATTAGGTGAATACTGTAAATTAAGGTTCTTTAATATGCAATAGAGCCTGATAGATTCTGGCTGATCTCAACCAACAAACCCTCAATCCAACAAACGAGTAAGAGATCGCACAGATTAAAACACTTTGAACATCCTCCTTAAACTCATGGAAACGCAAATTGAGCCTAAAAACCAACACTGAGTACTAAGAACTACATCACAAACATCAGTTAAGATAAAAGGGCAACTGACCCAAAATAACATCATTTAACAAGATTAAAAACTGAAATATTTCCTCATAATACAATTAGACTATAAAATGTTGAGTCGATATTAAAGAGATTCGCTGATCCGTATAAGACCTTTCCATAGGCGCCATGGCATATTCATAGAAAATCCTTTGGTTTTTTTTCTTGAAAGTTTTCTGTGACCTTTCTGAAAATATGAAATTGTTCAGAAAATCAACAGTAGCAGAACAGAAAGAGAGCAAGGGCCATGCAAAGGTTAAAGACTGTTTATTATGGTCAGAAGTGGAGTGAAGAAAATGCTGGCATAAGGAAATAAGAACATAAATCACAAAAACATTGATGCTACAGAAAATATTTAATTAACTTGAAGTGTTGATCTAAAGGTTTAGCCAAAGGCATCATAAAGGTAAATTTTATGTTTTGCATCTGTCCAAGCAGTTTATTTAATTGAATTAATCAGTTTAGGTTTAGACTAGTTTTTGATAAAGACTATTTACAGTGTGACATCTCGGCGCGTCAGTACTCATATGGAGTACTGACGCGCCGAGATGTCACACTGTAAATGCACATGTTCAGTGCGGCTCTGCGTCTTGGCCTGAACCTAGCCAGACCCGACAACTACGTGAGAAATGTGGGCCCGAAAGTCGGATCAGGCTCGTGCTGGGTTCGGGTCCAGAATCTAAACTCTACCAGAGAGCCCTCTATCGCCGAATATAGTAAAAGGATTATGACAGAAAAGATCCCTCATTGGTGGGCTACGGTTGGCTGCGCAATGACGGATATTTTTGTCATTGGCAGGCAGTTAAGATTGTGCAGGTTGAGTTGAAATAAAGACATAAAGAAAATGCTAAAATGTTTTTGGTTCTTATAAAAAAAGTGATATATCGCAAATACCAATAATACATCAATAACTGATGTATTGGGGTAAACAATATTGTATAGTGAGCCATGTAAAATCAGTTTATTGTAAAAATCTGGCTGCTGGTAAGCACTGGTAAAGTTATCAAGAACAACTTAAGAAAGGAAAGGCAAAGTGTCCAAAAACAAAAACTTTGATTTATTTATTTTGAGAACTTTTTTTCCTGTGTGTTGTAATCAGACATAGACAAACAAGTAGCCAATGCAAAGAAAATGTGTTGCAATCCAGCACAACGTGTATGAAACTATTGAGTGAACTTTTGTGTCTCTGACTGTTTGACAAACCTTTGGAAAGTTCATCCAATTATTTCTCAAAATATCTGAATAAAACAAAAACTCTGAAAAACTTTAGCAATAAGAAAGTTATGATGCAAAACTGGTGCTTTCTTTCATTTGACTCTGTCCCTTTAGGCAACGCAATGAACAAAAAACTTTAAGCTATTAGTGTGAAAAATACAACTACATCAATTTGGAGTTTTAAGTAATGGCTTCAATTTACATTATTCGTGGTAATAAATTTAGCAACATTGTGAATTACCAGACTGAAAACCCCATTTGAAGAAAAGAGAGGAGTTCTCAGAGTTCTTCACTCGAGGCGATTCAAAGACTGCAGCAGCTAAATTGTGTTTCTCATGTCGTAGCCACAGCCCACGTGTGATTGGATTACCAGTTTCCCATGAGCCTCAGCGGCCCTCAAATCAATAGCAGAACATGGCCGACTGTTGCGCTGACTGACAGGGGCCACGAATGAATCATTTTAATCACACAGTCGACTTTTTCCACATGTCCAGGCTGTGATAGCACTTGCCTCCAGTCATTTATATTGTTCTGTAATTGGACGAGATAAATAGAGTACAACAGCTTGACTTCTGATTGGTCACGTCGCATTCATATGGTTTAATCACTTTTGTTCTGCCCCAAAGGGATTGCAATGATTTGAAAAAGGGCCGAGCTTCTGGGAACTGTACGCCTGAACAATTAATGACATTTCTATTAAACTGTAGATATGAAAATGTATTTAAAATATGTAGTATCTAAAGCCATGCTCACACTAGATCAGTTTTACCTGGAGACATCTGGTAATTTCTAGTCCTGTGCCTATATATGCTTATGTAATTTTGTTTAATTAACAATCTTCAGAAGTTCTCAGAAATTATTAGAGCATATATTTAACTATTGTTGTGATTTTGGGCTATACAAAAATACATTTATTTGATTTGATTTAATTTGATGATAAAAGTGATTTTAAATTACTTATTTGTTTTATTTTGCATTCATATTTAAACTAGCTCACTCATCAGCCCATCTTCGATTTAAGCACAACAAACAAGGCCAGAAAGTACAGCCTCGTTGACATGGCAACCAAGGACTAAGGAGGGCTTCGGACATGTTTTGTACAAAGCACTGTGAATTTGGATAGAGGCTCTTTATCAGTGTATCAGGGATGGCTGGTTTGTCAGCCTGATCACCAGTTGCAAAAAATTCTGATTAAGTTTTAGTCAAAAAACAAATAAATCACTGACATTGCTGATCCAAACTCGCAGAAAACTGAGAGACATATTCACGTAAACTTTTAATAATATTGTCAAAAGTTCTTGTTCCTGGTCATAATTCTGACAAACATGTAAGTTCAAATCTTTTTGTAATAAATGAGATCACCTATGAAAAGTGCTTCCAGTTTTTCTCAAAACAAGCTATGTTGTTATAACAAGAAAAAGTCAAAGAAAATGAATGAATGCAAATGAAAACACTGAATTAGTTTAATCTGCTTACAACAATTTATACAATTTATATTTTAAAATTTTCCTGCATTGAAATTTGCTTCCCGGGGCATCTGCTGACACTGCGTCTTGTGTAATAGACGCTCAAACCTGCATCGTACGTCTGACGGTGGATGCAGAGTTCATATGGATCTATTAAAAAACGCCCCAACACATGTTTAGGATGCTTTTTGGAGCGTCATCTTCATAAATTTTCTGCCACAAAATTTGCTTCAACGCACAAAAATTGGACACAAAAAGGCTGCCTGGTCTAAATGCAGCATTGCAAGTTTTTGAGGGCCCCTACCGTAACAACTGATATGACTCAAAATCGAAAAGAAAAATCAGGCTAAAAACTCTGTAGCATTCTCAGCTTTAGCCTTACAAAAGAGCAGAGAGAAGAACCAGGAGACATAGAAGGCATCACACACCACAGTCTCCCTCCTCCACCTCCTCCAAACGCTGCTCTCTCTAAAGAAATCGATCCATGTCTCCTTTCATTTGGTGAGCGTTGGGTCCGTGGATATGTGAGGTTAGAGTGCACAGTCACTCTCCAGCTCTGCTACATCAAACTGACACAGCTGTGGTTCGCTGACTGGCACTGGACTAATGCAGGCAATGAGGAGCCGACTCAGGCAAAGCAAAACTGTACTACGCACTGTTCTATATACTTAGCACTTAGCACACAGGACCATTAAGAGATATGCTTCTGTGGTTTCAAACAAACTTGGCTGTTGTCAAAGTGCATTTGTCTAGGATGAAAACTACAACAGAAATAATTTGACTTGCTAGTTCACCTCAAGAGCTTCAACCAATTTTCACCAACATTTGAAAACAATGTTCAAAGAAGTTCTGTACAAGTGTAATTTTGTCTTTACAACTCTTCAATTAAAACTATCGAGCATGGTCCAAGCTTTTAGCGTTAAGATAATGAAGAGAAGGGTCTGAATAGAAATCATCCCTTTTCTGTCTTGTTTAAAAATAAGGAAATGCTGTGTTTTTGTTTTCCTGACGATATTAACTCAAGATAAGAGCAACAAACAGAGACAAGTAGAATAATAAGTAGAGTAATGCTTTGAGCTACACAAGCCTGTTGTTGTGTGGCTGTACTGTATATTTTATGCAAATTAATGTTTTGACTTTATGTTTTGTCTTGATTATGCGTCTGGTTGGCTGATCTATCCAGTCCATATTTCCCCTTTTGAGAGTTATTTATTTCTTAAGCAAGGTTTTGACAAAGCCAAGCGCAGTGCTCCTGACAGACGTCCCAGTGAATCAATCCATGAATCTGTCTGTCTACAGGCCTATAGACTCCAAAATATCAGAAAAGCCAGAGGTCTCTCAGAATTTGAAGCAGTCAGTGTTTGCAGTGGCCAAAACCAGAGAGGAAGACTGGAAGTAAAAAGAAGTCATACGAAGTGCTGAGTATTATTTTTGCACCATAAAGGAGTAATATGCTGCCTTTTTGTCTTCAATATTTTTAAAGATGAAAAAACACACTCATTCTTAGTTTGTTCAACCTAGTTTCGGAAGAAAACATAGCCTGGTTATATACGTAAAATGCCAAAAACGTAGAATAAGCACATTTTCATAGTAAGTATGTTACAAAAAGCAAAAACATAAAAAAAAAAAAAAAAAAAAAGTTTGGTTGAAGCCACATGGCGACATTTTCTTTCCAAACCTTCCCAAAAGACCCAGACCTAACTTACCCATTTTAGTAACTTGAAGCCTAAACTTACCCATTAACCCCAAAGAAAATGACAACCAAAATTCATGGTCATTTTTGCACTTTGTAAGATATTAACGTAACAAAGACATGACAACGAGCTCATCCGATGTTTTTGACGTTTCGTTGCGTTTTCGTTTCGTTTTCTTCAGAGACTGCGTTGATTTGGTTTTACTGTGTGTTCTTAGTCCCTGATGTCCTTGTATAGGCTGACTGCAGAAGTGAGAAATTCCCATGGATGTCAATGGTGATTCCGACAAAAAATACTTTTACAGCCTGGTTTCAAAGTGTGGTGGTGCAGTTAGCTTATAGCTTAGCATTAGCATGTTGCTGGCCCAATGTGTAACTGGGCAGTTGACATGGGAGGGGTAAATGCATGGATGTATTGTTAGAGCTGGATTGGACTGCCGCTTCGCTGAACTGCAGAGGTTGGGCCCAATAAAAAATTTCCCCATAGAGCGTCAATGCATTTTTCAGCGTTTTAAGCTGCTCGTGCTCCGCTGACACGGCTCCTTCAGCTAGTACAGGTACTTCTCTCTATTTTCACAACATAAACTTTTCAAAAATTTTCAATGCCCCAAAGGTTTAAAAGGTGTTTAATCTAGCTCTGCCGGCACTATCCTCGCTCCCACCGCTCAGACACCATGAGCGCTGACTGGTCAGAACTGATCACGCTGTCACTTTTCTGACGTCACAATAGTGGGAGGTCTAGCCATTATTCAGGAAAAATTATTTTTCAGCGTCAGTGCGCCACTGAGCACAAGCCATTGAAAACAACAGGCCATATACTTCCTTTCTAATTGCCATTTTATTCTGATGACAGGTGAAGGTTTTTGAACAAGGAGTGATAATTGGTTGTTCAGAGAAAAACAACACCAAAATGGAGTTTGTATCACTAAAATGTCTGTTTGGCAAACACCTGATTCTGATGAAAATATGAGTTTTCAAATGCCTAAAAGGAACAGGTCAATGTTGACCTTGATGTATATTATTTCTAGTCATGTTTTTATCAAAACCAGACCTTTTATTATTAAGAAGGTCAAACTACTGACACAGACCTTATGAATTTCTTGACTTTCTATTTGAGCTTGGTTGGACAAAAGTTGCACACAAACAGAAGAGATGATAGGCTTCTCCATTTAAATATAACGATAGTTTTAGATCACAATTTGAGAAAATGTTTTGAAGTCAGTGTGTTGAAATCAGTAAGTGAAATAGATTAAAAGAAATAATAAAACATCTTTAGAAGCAGATTGGAAACTATTGCTTCACCTGACTAAATTCTGAGAACGCAAACTGGAAAATGTTAAGATTTACTTAAGTGGTTCATTTCAGAAACATATTATTATTGGTTTAAAATGGCCCTTGTATTTCAGGCCAAGTAGCAGTGTCAGCGATTCTCAAAGTAGAACAACTTAATAGTTATTTTTTCTCCATTAGAGACGACTCCAGCCAACCTCTGACAGCAGGACTTATGGAGGGTTTAGTTTTATACTTCTGTTCTTTAATCAGAGCTATTATTGCTCCTTCTGCTCTGGCAAGAATTTTCATATATTACCGATACAATTTAGTTTCACAGAAATCTTAGTACTCTTGTAAATTATATAAATTATAGTTGGACAATGCAATCTTCTCAAAGGCCCGGTCGGGTGCATTTGTGCCAACAGTTTCCATGGCAGCTAAAGTTGAAAAACGAGAAAACCCATTGAGAATAAAAATTGCATGATTTCAATGTTGCTTGAGAGAGGCTCATTTGACACAATGAAAGTGACAATGTTCAGTTTGGATGATGTTCAAGATTCATATTAAAGTAAATCTTATTGACAAATACACTGCAAAAATATTATCTAGTCTTTGCTAAAATTTGGAATTCTGATCTTATATTCAAAGCTTTAGTCAGAATAGAACAAAACTGTCAGTATGCTAGCATGATTCACTTGTTTCAATACATTTTCAGCTGTTTATGAGATTTTGCCTATAACCATTTTAACCAATGGGATTAGTGACATGGCTTAATAAAGTGAGGTAAATTCTTCAAGAAAACACATCTGGAAAATGACCAAAATAAAGGATTAATAATGCAGACTTTTAACCCCTTAACACTGTTTCCTAATTACCCTCGGTACATTTCCTGGAGCTTGCAAAATTTCAAACCCCTAAAACAAATAACGGGCATTTTTGAGTTTTCTGGCGTTTCCGTTTTAATGAAATATTTAAAAAACAACATGACCCAATTTCTGACCTAATTTCGAAATTGGAAAATGGGAAACGGTCTTTTTCGATTTTGAATTTCCTATTTCAATCAAAAGTCAAATGGCCAGCAGGTTCACAGACTGTACACGGACCATGTAAGATCTTTATTAGACTTTGGCAATAACATCAACACAGAAACATATCCTTTTATAAACACTCTTTTGTCCTGGTAAAGTTTTCTCCTTTGTGTAAAGTAAAGTTTTTGTTACGTTTTACTCTAGGCATTTGGAACGAAATGCTCAGCCCTTACACATAAACAAAAAGAAAAGCCGTAGCAGCGTTAAAGGCAGTCAGAAGTGTGTGTGGCAGATAAGGTGAACAAAAAGACAAAAGTGTGATCAGACAAGTCGTGTCTAGTCTGAACAACCTTGGTTATGGAGATATCAAGACATCTAAATAAATCTTCACCAATACAAACAAATTGATGCTAAACAACAAATGTCACTCAGATGTCTTATTGGATTTCCTATCGACGAGGACATTTAATATAATGGCCCAATGTTCTCCAATTGTAACCTTGAAAATAGTGCTGACAGATAATAGTAGCTGTAGATAGACGCGGTCATTATTATCGAGCGGCCACTTGACGAATGAGTCACCAAAGTGTAACCGTTAAACCAGGTTTTAAAGACCAAAGCAATTGTCCTGTAATCTGTCTCAGTTCAGCTCCATCAGTGCTTCGGGTCGTGCTTTCTGACTGCTCTGTTTAGAATATTTATGTGGCTCAAACTGAAATACACTTAGCTATTGACAATTCGTGTAAATTTGTTGTTTTTACTCAAGTACTGTACTTACATGGTTTTCTGACTGAGTATCGTACTTTACATGAGTATTGCATTTTTTTTTCTTTTTTGACTTTTACTTCGTTAATTTTCTTAAGGAGTACCTGCACTTTCTACTCCTTACATTTTAAAAACAGGTTAGTTACTTTAAGCCCATAAACACTTTTTTTCTCCTTTTAATACCAGTACTGTGCTACTTTGTATTGGTGCTTTGTGAACAACTTAACATGTGAAAAAACACCAAAAACTTTATAACTTATAATTACATATTTATCACAAGATAAAAGTCTTATGAATTGTAATTAATTTATCTCACACTACACAACATTACACACCAACTTTATGCATTGCAAAAATACATTTGCCCTCCTGCTGTGGCAGAGATTTATATTTTAAAGCAGATCTCAGTAACATGTCTTTGTTAGTCTATGTAATGGTCACATATGTATTTTCTGGATATTATATATATTTTTGTCATTTCTGTTGACAGATCTTCTGAGAAACACTGGCTTTTTTATTTTTACAAATGACAGCATAAAAAAATGTATGTCCTTTTTTTTTTAAATATACAAATTTAAATAAATAAGGAAAAAAAAGTTATGCTTAGTTAGATAGTATTTGCAGTCAAACTGTAGGGGGAGTTCTACTGCTGAAGTTAACCAGCACAACTCACAAGATGACAAACCTACAAAGAAATGTATTTATCTGGGATGAAACATTCTTTTGTAGTGTGATTGTAAAGACTAACTTGATTGTTTACTTAATTATCATTTGGATTTTTTGTTTGTTTAAAATTGTAAATTTGAAACTTTCAGGACAAACTTAGACTGGTGTATGTGCACAGTGAGACTAGAGAACTGCCTTTATTGATGCTGATGCAGATATATTGTCCATCTCTAATTTCTGCACTTGAAATGCAAAGTTGTTTCTTATATTTTATTCTTCTAATTTTCATTTACAACTGACATCTATGGACTTTTGAAAATGTGTCAGATGTACTATGTTTATGTACATTTGTGTTTATTTGTTAGTACTGTAAAGTTCAAAAAACAATTCAAATCATCTTAATAAATCTAGTAACAATCTGACTCGTTATAAGAATATTGTGTTAAGAATAGGAAGAGAGAGAATGGGGATAGGAGAGCAAAGGCCTCGATTCCTTCATGTCAAAGATGTGGGAAGAAGAAAGTGTTCAGAGGAAGCTTTGTAAAGTCCCTGCTTGACTAAAACGCTGCAGAGATAGTAGACTTTTAAAACGCCGCCTCTGGCATCAGCTACTGTCCCCAAACCGGCTCAGACAAGGTTAAGGATTTGAACGTGTCTCAAGGCTCCGGCTGCATGTACATGAATATTTGAAAACACAGCATTAGACATAAGAGCTGTGACAGAAAGGCTTAAAATACAATACTCTACTACTACAGACTCTAGGGATGAACGTCACTGCTGAACAAGAAAAAAGTGTTTAAGACTAATCCAGCAGAACTCTGAACAGGAAATGATACAGCAGCTTGGTCTAATACAGTATGTACAGAGGGTTTGACATCATGTACACCTTACAATGCACACTCGAGGAACGATCAAGGACATTTTTATATAGTCTGTAAATTCAGCACATACAGTACATTGATCTTTGCTTTGCTTCCTGTTACATCAAATATATGCTGGGTATTTGACCAATACTGTTAGGTTCATGTTTATTCACATAATACCACAGTGAAGACTTTAGACATGGGAAAAGGATTTAATTGCAAAAACTAAATATCTAGACTTGCTTAAAGTGACTTGGCTTCAGAAGTTTAATCTGGATTTGAACAAGAAACAAGAACATTATATGTGTCTACAATAAACAGAGCTTTAATGGATCAAAATGCTGGAATTTAGGGTTAAAATCCTAGAATCAGTTTTAACTTTTTGCAGTGTTCTTGTGGACGTTTTGCCTCGATCCTCTTTTGAACTCAAAGATTGATCACAGGACATGCGTCTTGAACCAGTGGCGGCGCACACAGACACAGCAGCCCAGAGGCTCTCCAAATGTGAATGTGTTGTATTCAATGACAATGGCATTGAATCTGATTCTGATTAGATGTGTCATTTTTCAGGTCAACTTGCTGAAAATGTCTAATGTCTTGGACTGTGTTGTTTGAAAAGGATTTAGCAGTTAATATCAGGTCAGTAGTTGTAGTTGTCGCTGCATGAGGTGTGACTGACTGCTGTGTTTTTGAGGAGAACAACTCAGACCTCACGCAGAGCACTGCTGTGCTTTTGTACGCACACACTTTGAAAGCTGCACTTGCAGGATCACATGTTCACACGTGTTATAGAGAAAAGCCTGCAGAGGACATCTGTGTGTGGCGACAGTAAGCAGAATATATTCAGTATATTCTCTATATTTAAACTGTTCAACTGTAACCAACCTTTCACATTCAATACATGGATAATTTCCACGTGCATTTTTTTTTCTTTGCTGCAATTACTAAATAAGAGAAAGTGGAAGGGCCAAATCAATGTCTTCATCTATCTGTAGCAGACCTGGGCAAACTACGGCCCGGAATGCTTTTGAGAATAAGTGTTACACTATGTCTTTTATTTGGTTAATTTAGCTGTGGAGCATGTGTATTTGCTTGATGCCCTGATTTGTATTATAATAAATGATCAAAATAACAAATTAAAAAGCCTATTTTACAAAAAATGTACTTACAATAACAATAATTTGTCGCACTAATAAATTTCGGCCCTCCACCACTTGTCCGGGTTCAGGGAAAAAAAATTGCCCACCCTGATCTATAGGGTCTTTCACACCAACACAACTCCCAGTTGCTGTTGGTAGGGAGGAGCAACGCAGCATATGTTTAAGTCTGTTTAAGTGTTTAAGCACATCAAGTAGGCGATTTGAGGGGGGATGGGAGGGGATGCCATCCCCTTTGTTGACGACGAAAGTTTTTTTTTTTAATCGATGCATCTGGCATACAGTATCCCACTCCGCTCAGTTGTGTTAAAGTGTGCATTGCTTCACTGAAAAACCTTTTCACAATAAAACCTCCGGTGCAAGTTGTAAACAAACACCGGGACTTTTATGTTGAAAACTCCACACGGGAAGCTGTTACAGAACCTGACACAACAGACACGCTCAAATTGTCAAACTTTTGCTGAGGTTTTCGCAAAACCAGAACTTTCAACACAGTCTCACTAGATGGAGTACTTTTACCACGACCCAAAAACAGCGTATTTTGACCACGACTTCACAGCTATTTTCAATACTTATGTTACGCCGTGCATTTAGCACGATATGAAAAAGCGTAAAAATGACACGAGATTTCACAGGGTTAAAAAGGACGAGTTTTGGTTGCAGCCACGTGGGGACAATTTCTTCAGGTGAAACGGGTAAGTTCAGGCATAAAGTTACTAAAATTAGTAAGATTAGATCTGGGGCTTGGTGTAGGTTAAGATTAGAATCAGGATTTCATTAACATTCATAAATAAGAACACGTCTTAACTACCACCATTAAAATTAACGGGGACTGTGACGCGTACTATAATTACGCAAAACAGCTGTGAAGTCGTGCTAATCATACGTAATTTGCATGTTGTGTAATGTCGTGGTAAATGTACGCTTTCTTGTGAGAATGGGCTCGAACTTTACAGCACCTCACATGCTACAACAAAACATGCAGACGACATATAAGGATTGAGCAGGAGGAACAGATCGCTCCTTTTCCTTTAGGAATAAACTATATTAATCAAATGATACTAAATAGACTAAATAAAAACAAAATCTAAAAAATCTATTTGGTCAAATAGAGTGAAAATGTGTGTAGTAGCTATTACTAAAATCACTTTTTAAATTGTGTAAAAAAGCAAATATCGTGTAATGTAAAAATTTTGAAAAAATGTTATGCAAAAAAATGACAAAAGGTTTTTCAAAGTAGATCGGGGGTAAAATTTCTTTTTGTGTAAATGCAATACAAAGTGTTCAGTTTAATTCTTGCCTGTGACATTACATGAAAAATATAAATGAGTGTTCTATTCTGCTTGTATAATAACTAAAATACTTGATTATGACCAACTCTTACTTTTCAAATGTCAATGATACTTGGTCACAACTGTCTGTATGTTTTCTGTATGTTTCTGTTGTGGTAATGAGTGACTAGTCGTAGAGTCCAGAGGAACCCAGCGCTGCACAGAGCTCCAACAGAGATGGAAGCAACAGCTGTAGAGCCAAACGGTCCGGAGTGTGAACATCCAGGTAATTATGGACTCATTATCGCTCAGAGCCACCATATGGAAACATCCGCAGAGCTGTACATCTTCACTGCAGCTCCAGAGGAATTCTCCATACCACCGGTGGAGTTTTTACAGCTAATTTGATGAAGTTGGGTGTATATAAATGTGTCGAGGTAAATTATGTGAGGATGTTGAGTTATGCTAAACAGATGCTCCCAGATGGAGAGATTATTCACATTTTGGCGCAGAGGGAGGGTCCAGGGTGCACAGACAGGCATACGACTGCAGCCTGCTGAGAAGTTACAGAAACTGCATGGAAATTAAACTTTTACACATGATTTATGCAGTTATACTTCTCACTAGGCAGCCAGTTAGCTTTAATTCTCTGTCAGAGGAGAAAATAAAGTCAATTCAAAAGTGACCCTTCAATCAGAATGCTTCTTTTACAATGTCTGTAATAGAATAAATACAAGAGAGCACATATACAAATCGTGCAATGAACATATTTCTTCTATTCATTATCTGTTTACCTGCTTCTCGCTGACCTTTCATGTATCTCGTCAATTATTTATACAAATACATCAAAAGAGAGTTGCAGATGTAATCAAGTCTCATTGATTTATGGACAAAGCATTTGATGTTGAAGCTATAGTGTCTGTTTCAACCTTTCTCAAAAGTCTGGGACCCCTATCTGGGCTTCCATTTGTGTATAGAAAAAAGATACAATGAGGAGAGACTGAGGTTAGAGTGTGTTTTTATATTTTCTTTACTTTTATTCATAATCTGAAACATCATGTTTGAAAAAAACAGATCCAAATTTACAAACAGTCACACAAAGGATGCACAAAGGGGTTAAGTGTCTTGCCAAAGGAGACAACAACATTTCCCACTCTGTGACGTTTGGAGTTCTAGCAGTCACCTAAGTATCAACCAAGTTCTGTCATGCTTAGCTCTTGAGATCTGATGAGATCAAGCACTGACTGGTAGTGAATTGTCTTCTTTTTTTTTTTACTATCTTTTTAAATATCTATACTTATTTACCTGACATGTTTTGTAGATATGATTTACCACTGAGACACAAGTGTCATGTAATGTGTGTGTGTCCATTAGACAGGCCACGCCTCTCTCTGTGTGATGGTCTGTAAGTCCCATGAGTGAGTCAAGGTGTAAGCCCCTTTGTCTTTGTTGATGGTTCATGTGCACCAACTCCTCATTTCCGTTAGGCTCTCTTATTCATCTTGATCATCTAAATTTAACTTTTTGCATTTCTGTCTTAGAAGAAGCACATTTTCCTTACATATCTTACACATGTACAAAATGGCCCAGTTTTAAATGCAGGACAGACATCAGTTTAGTGATGGAAAAATAGAGGAGGAAAGATTGTTTCCGCCATCAGAGGTGCAGCTTTTGTGGGTACAGGTTGAAATATTTACAGAAATGTTAAGGTTGTGAAGGCAGCTGTGCATAGGCTGTCACTGCAGAGGAGGATGTGAGCTGAGCACATCCCTCTTAACTTCTGTTTGTTTACATTTGGAGGAGATGTCTGTAAAATGATACACGATTCACTCTTCATCATTCATACTTATATTTAAAATAGTCCGGAGCATTTCATGACTTGACTAAAGTAAAGATAAATGAAAACTGGACTCCTTGTACTGACTGTAGTGTCCTCTCTGTTCAGCGCCCAGCTTATGGTATCTCTTCTGTCCTGCAATATAACCCACCCAGACTCTCTAAAGTAGGTCTTCACACTGAGCTGAGCCTGATCTTTCACAGCACATAGCCCAAATCAGAGACTCTTCACATTTCTATTTGATTCTTTTAGGAACCTCACAAAACATGAGTATTTCTGTCCACACAGCCCAGAGAGAGGAGCCCTGAGATACTTGTGCTCTGTGCGTGTGTGTTTGTGCGTGGAAGAGTGCAGAGAAATGCCGCAAACTGCACACAGGATGTACAAGTTGTTACTTGGCATGATTTTCGGGACAATCGGGGCAGGATTCAGGACACAAACTTGAAATTTCGAGATATTCCAAATAAAGGTGCTCTTGCTCTTTCTGACTCTTTTGTGTCTTGTGCATTTATCAGTCCTGCCTCCATTCTCTCAACAGGAACTGCTCATCATTGAAAGAGGTGAAGTCATATTGCTCGTCGTCAAGGAAACAACAAGGTGGTAGGACTAAAACATACTTGACAACTTAAATGTAGCTTCTTCCCTCGTTCACAGCTTGCCTATACTTTCATAAATTCAGCTTCAAAGTGTCAAATGAACAACATTCTCACTCTAAAAATACATCCAGTTTTGATCATTTTCATGTCCGCACTTGTGGATTATTCACGGCAGTCTG
Organism: Mugilogobius chulae; assembly: GCA_038363315.1. Taxonomy (NCBI): domain Eukaryota; kingdom Metazoa; phylum Chordata; class Actinopteri; order Gobiiformes; family Gobiidae; genus Mugilogobius; species Mugilogobius chulae. The sequence continues at coordinate 39,555,927 of CM076407.1, forward strand.
AGGCGTCTGAGGAGTTTCACTGCTTAAGTTTTTGTATTCAGGCTATGAACCATAATCAATATATCATTACTCCCACCATATCTTTGTTGACCTGGGCTTCTTTCTCATTTAAAAAGTGCTGTTTACGCCAGATTCACGTCCACACATGAAAGGTTGAAGCTTCAGGCGAGACGAGAGCAATTTCTTCTGCATCAGGAACACCGCTGAAAGGCTTCTGACCCGCACAGGCTTCTGACTCAGATCTAATGTCTGATCCCATCTAATACCAACGCAACATTACATTTATATACGCTGGTTCTCATGTGAAAATGCATTTCTATATACTGCAAATCAGATATTTACCGGAGACCGCTTGGTTTTTTGAGTATTTAGTAATAAACTAGAAATAAAAGTACAGTGACTTTGTCTTCAAAATAGCAGAATAGAGGTTCTGCAGTTGAATTCTGTGTTTGCACCAAGCCCCAGTGATCAAACATGGCGCTTGATGTGCATCAATGGTTTATTTTGCTCACTGGCGTTTGTTGGCGTTTTGTTAGCTTTAGCCTTTTGCTAGGTGCGCTACAGGCTATGGAACATGCACAGTCGTGTTTCTCCATCATTTTTTGTGCGAGGTAGGGCTGGGTACCGTTAGATTTTTTTCGATACCAGTACTTTAACAGTACTGGCTTTTCGGGACCGGTTCCTTAACGGTTCTTTTTTGGGTTCTTATTTTTTTTTATGTTAATTATAAGCCCAAAACTATTTTTTCCATCCTTTAACAATGTTACATTTGTCAAACTATATTTTAAAACACACTTTTAGTTTGTTCAGTTAACCTATTACTCAAAAGCGCATTCAAATGAATCAGCTGTTCCTCACGTGGCTCCCACATGACGCAAGTTAAGTTTCACTTTCACTTTCTCGCCACACGCGGCAGCACTGCAACAAAGACGCGACAAGATTTGCTTTTTACACTTTTACCCTTCACTTTACGTGGAGACAAAAGGAGAAATGAAGAAGGCTGGATTACATACTCAGACGTATTTGGCTGCAGCACAGACGCGCCACAGCGGTACATTTGGGATTCTGCTTTCAACTACAGCAACGTGCAGGAGGATATTACGGTAAAGTTTGGATTATATTTTGTGTTTGGCGACATTCTTCTGCGTAAACTTCAGGCTTTGACTTGGTTACGAAGAGTTATGAAGCTCAACACGCAGACTTTTGACAGAAAGGCTCGCACCGGAGATGTGCTTTAATTGAAAACGGACCCGTTGTTTCTTCGTTTCTTCTTTTTAAGAAGGTAAGCGGACACACTGTGGTTTGTTTGTGACATTGCAGCTGGAGGGCTCGGTCTGTTTGGGAGAAATGAGACGTGAATTGTGTCGCTATAGTTTGTGCAGGCGCTGTAAGGTCACGCGGTTGGTTTGGGAGAAAGAAAGAAGTGAATTGCCGGGACACTGTAGAGTGAGCATTTGGCACATAGGCTCCGTGGTGTTTTTGATGTTTGTGGAGCGTAGTTCGCGTCAATGTAGGGATCAAGCGCACGCGTGGTGTGGCATGTGTGGCGTTTGTTTGCTTGTTGACGCGGAGATTTAAAGCCAAGGAACCGAAAAATGGCACCGAAAGTGCGTCATGTTTTCGGTTCCAGTACTTCCCGAACGTTTTTGGTCGGTTCCAAGTAGGAACCGTTTTTCGGTGCCCAGCCCTAGTGCGAGGTCCAGGATGTTCTGACCAATCAGTGCGAGAGTTACAGTGTGAGCAACGGAAGCCAAAGCTAGCGAAGCTAAAGCTTAAAATGCTGTTTTAATCTGACAGTTTTCAAGGCTGTAGATGTTGTTTCTGCCGAACACGAGCAGTTTGTGTTTGCATTGTGCTCAAGAGAAAAAATGTTTCTAGCCTGTAAAGGGGTTTTCTCGCTGCTGTACCAATGGAGCGGCCACTGGGGCTGATTTACAGTGACTACAAGCTAACAATGTCCTATCCAGATAATATAATAGACCCCTTCTTTACACTGAGAGTCAAACAAGAAAATCGGGTAATAAAAGCAGATAAACAGGAATGCTTTTGTTTCTTTTTTGACTTGTATGTTTGTTTAATGTGGACAGCAGCAACTAAAATCTAATGAAGCGCTGCATAGTTGCCTTGACAGCAGAAAAACAATTATATGTTTTTCATTTTTAACCTAAAGTTAATTTGTGTGAGTCAAATAAACTCTGGTTATGAATATTAGTTTGCAGACAGGAAAGGCGTATACATTTTCTCCATTGCGTTGCTTTGTGGGAATGTTTTAGGAACATTTTTCAAATAAAAGAAAGTCTGTGCATAACCTCTATCACCTTATTCTGCCCCGCCCACTTTTGTTGCCATCGTACTTCCTGTTGAGCTCTGTTCAGGTAACATACCAACAGGTAGAATAGACATCCATTGTGTTGCTCAGTGGGAATGATTTAGGAGCAAATTTAAAATGACTATTTTTTGTTTGAAGGAAGGTGGCTACATGACTATTTTGAGTAGTCACATAAATACAGACAAGTGGGCGGGGATAGACGGTAGCTGAAAACATGCATGAATTAGTCCAAATATAATTAGGTAAGCACTGTTAGAAGATGGATACATTGTGATATAATAGGTTAAAAGATCAGTTGTGTATTATTTCTTTGACATTAGGTAGGTTTATTATCTAAACTTTACAACTTCTCTTTTAATCTGTTATACATTGTTTACTTTTGTACTGTATGAACTTTGTTGACATTTATAAACACAAAGGAGAGAAAACCAACATGAGCTAAAACACATTGAAAGTTATGTTAACAACTTTTTTTCCTTTGCCTCCCACTAGAGTTATTTCTGTCTCTGCTTATTAAATGTCTTGTGCAAACTGTTAGTGCTAAAATTCTTTATTACAAATATAAAGGTAATCTCCAGGACTCGTTCTTTATGTGCATGAGTAATATTCAATTTGATGAAAAATTAAGCGTAAGGAATTTGCAAGTGAAAGAAGCCGACAGAAAATGCTACCAATTTAGAACAAAAATATAATGTAAGTTATAATTATTGCACATATAAATCTGTGATGCGCTCAGTTATGTTTTGTTCCCATGGGAAAATGGGTATTAATATAGCATTTGGCCGATCAAACTTCACTATATCGAAATTCAGACCTTTTCTTTTCTAAATTTAATTTAGACAAGAAAAAAACAATTCTAAAATGAAACTTGTAGATAAGACAGTTCTCTAAAATATATACTCCAAAAAAACTAAAATTATTGATAGAAACTCCAGAGGGCTTCACGTTCCAGTCGAGGCACTCCACATGCCACCAGTCGTACACTTAACACAGTTTGAGAAACGCTGTTGTAGGAAATAAATAAATAAATGAAACTCCATTTCTACATCTAAGCAAAACAATTATGTCATTTGTAGTAGAAAAGAAGATAAACAAAAACAGCTACAAAATATGTTTTTGTATTGAGTTTCACTTTCTTCATAGCAGCATAGGTTGAGCAGATTAACTATGATGAATGTTTCTGATTCTTCTGAGTCTGTATGTTTAGGGTATTAATTGTTGTGGCCCAGCAAAAAGTCTCTAAAAACTAGGGATTCTGTAACCTGGCTCGCGCAAGATGGATGTGTGTTGAACTCTGATATGTGTTCTTCACTGTATATTCATCTGGACCATTCACTGCAGTAAGCGTTTGTGAAAAGTAGTGGTAGAAGTATTTAATAAAATACTTCAAGCTGATTGGCTGTGCGGCCTACTTTTAACTTTTACTTTTTAATGATAAACAACATAGAAGCCTCCAAATGTGTCCAAATCCAAATCTTACTTTAAATTTCTAGATCAAAACCAACATCAAAGCTTTTCCATATGCAAATTAACCAAAGTGACAACGCATTTTTCACCAATATTTCATTTTTTATCCTCATCCACAGAATTTGGTTTTAAGATGGAAATGATTGCACAGTTTGAATCGTTGCTCTTGTAAAGTGCTTTTTTGGTGATTATTAATGTCACTCACTGTGAACTATTCAGCATCTTCCAACAGGTTTCATGGCCCAAAGTAATGGATGCTATAAAATCGAGACTACTTTATTAAATCTATCCTTGTATGAGTTTAAACAGATTTGGTAGAAATTATACAATCAGAACTGAATCGTTTCACCAGAACAATTACAGTTCCTGCTCATTTTTTCTGGGTATTTAGAGCAACCCTGAAGTCGCAAGTATTCTTTTAAGTCCTCTTCATTCCAAACTTATAGATTTGTGTGTTTCAACTTCGTCTTTATAAACTATATTTATTAGGTTATTGTCGTTTGTACTCAGTGAATTGCTATGGCAACAGTGCTGGGTTTCCATCATTCTGAAAAGCATGAATAGAACCATTTTGATGGTCAAAAACAGATCTGAAATGGCAATCGAAAACATCCTTGAAATGAATGAATAAACAAGAAGACTCTTTCTGATTTCGTCTCATTTTATTTTCCTTTTCTGGATTTATTTTTCATCTCACGATTAGCTCAGCAAGATATTTGGTAATGTTTTAGAATAAGGGGCATGAATTCATTGATTATTATTATGAATCTTTAAAATAAGACTTCCTTATTTTGTCCCACAATGGGGAAATTCCAATGTTTCAACATTGTTCAAGAGCAGCAGAAAAAGTAGAAACATGAAATCAAACAAAACACAAATTATAAAATAGACTTAGTAGAAAATATATATAAAGTTTATGATCATCGTCTGTTCATGAGAAATAATTGAGTCATCAAGAACCAGCATGAATTCACCATGAATTATTGTAAATTACCAAAGAAAAAGTAATTCGTTGAGCCATGCATGGGCATAATGAGTCACATAAAGTTTTTTTTTCCAAGATAGAAACAAAACTTATTCTAATATTACTGTAAAACTTAGCTGAACTCTGACCTCATAATAAACTCATTATTTGTTCTTTCTGTTGAATTTGAGTTGCATTTTTGTTTTTGTTGTTGTTGTTGTTTTTTTTTTTTTTTTTGGGCTGCAAGAATAAACTTAAAACATTTTGAGATTATTCTTTTTTTTTTTAGAATAATGTTGAAGTTTTAAAAAGTTGTATTTGTATGACAATAAAGTGAGAAAATTCTGAGAATTATGTTGTAAAAATGTCAAAACTCATGTCAGATTTTTGTGTGAATAAAGTCAAAACCATAAAAGTCGTATTTTTTTCAAAAATAAAATTAAACAGTTTTGTGAATATAGTCATAAAATTTCGAGAAAAAACAAAACCTTTGTATGAAGCTTGTCATTGACACTTTCTTGTATTATGGAGAATACAAGACCTAAAACACTTTGGGTTTTAGGTCTTTGGTCTTTAGGTCCACCAGCACCACAAAATGTTTCCAGATATTTAAGGCTCTGCTTTAAACTAATTGCATAATATCGAAAAATCAACTATATGTTCAAGTCCATAAATGTTTTAGCATTTACTTTACACTGTATGAAGTTTCTGTCTGACTATGAGAGATACAAAAATGACTAATCTTCTCGTCTTGAAAATACTTAAGAATAATTACACTGCAACATTTCTAGCATGCTGTTCCCATCACTTCCCTTTCTGCTCAGTTCCTCGATCCTGCAAAATGTGATTAGGTTTTCAAAATGTACCGTAACATTTGCCAGTGTGAGTAATTTCCACATCTGCGGGGCAATCCTCCAGTCAGTGCTATTGATAAACAACATGTCCTGAGGAGCAGATGGATGGATTCAGTTTACAGAGGCAGAGGAAAAGTCTACACTTCATCTGTAAAAGCTTCTTCCTTTGGGATCAGATGGGTAAGAGCCAGGGCTGACACATCTGACAGCGAGGGGGCGGAGCTATGTGCTGCAGGGCAATGCCATGGGACTTCATATTGATGTTTAGTAACCTGAAATGCCATGAGGTTTAGCAAGCGCAAATGTGTTCTTTCTATTAGTTAGACATATGTTTTTGCAGAGCCTCTGTGGGTCCAACATGATCTCACAGAAATATTACGTGTGTTAATAGCGTATGATGAGCACATTTCTACCTATTTTTTGCGTGTCTAATATATGGCGACTTAATTTGACACTGACAAATTGCGTGTCATGATGACGCTTCTGCCTCTTTTTGCGTGCAATTACACACCCGTTTTTTCTGGCGTGGTATGGACACGCGATGTGGTTGAGGGGAAACAGAAATTTTTTGGGGGTTAACGGCTAAGTTTCAGGTCAAAAGTTGCAAAAACGGGTAAGTTTAGGTCTGGGGCTTGGAGTTGGTTAAGGTTAGGATTGTGTTAGTATTCATGATTAATAACACGTCTTTACATTCACTATAGAAATACACACGCAAAAAATAGAAATTGCGTTCATATGACACGCTGTTTCAAATTGCGTGGTATTTACATCTTCTTTACATCTTATCTGTGAGAACAGGCTGCTTGGTGAAACAGCTCAGTGTCCGAAGAAAATGTAGATTTACAACGTCAAAAACATACAATAAGCATGTTTTCAAGCCTTTTTTATGTCAATGTTATGAAAAGCCAAAATGTAAAGTAACCACAAATTTTGGTTGAAGCCACGTGGCAACATTTTCTTTGGGTTTAACAGGTAAATCTTGACCTACCACAAGTCCTGCACTTACCCATTGTAGTGACTAAATGTACCTGTTAAACCCAAAGAAAATGTTGCTATGTGACTTCTACCAAAATTCATGGTTACTTTATGTTTTGGCTTTTCGTAACATAATGACAATGAAAAAAAGAGTTTCATTGTATATCTACTTTTTCTGATGCAAGAAAGAGTCTTGCCACAATTTATACGTTGTTTTCTATGTCTTTACTCACTGAAAGGGTCATAAAAATTATATAACAAAAAATATATTGTATCTAAAATTCACCAGAAAACAGAAAATTACATGTGATTTATTCAGATGTTCCCACTGGCAGGTGTTCACTGCTCAATTTTGGCCATCTGCGATTAAAGATTATGATTGTGGGGAATTTCTTCAATCATCAGTCGACCCAGATGTTTTGTTTGGGGTAAATGTTTGTAGTGATAAGAGTTAAAATGTTCATGTTATTTACATGGGTACAGTAAGTGGTGACATGGCTAAATACAGTGAAGACAGAATAAACAGCAGGTCAAGAGAATTCAGTCAATACAATACAGAATTATTATTATTATTTGACAGCCCCAACATGGGCACAAAAGAGCTGGTCAGAGCTGTCATCAGAAATAAACATTAGTGATTTTTCCGACAATGTTATTTTGCCGGAATGACCTCGATTTCTAAAAATTTTGACAGATCTCTTTCTCAACACTTTCTGCTTTGCTGTAACACTGATACTTGCACATAGCATTTATACAATCCTTTTGATTTGACTTGTATGGACCTATTTATTTTGCGTAGGACAGAGACCATATACAATCTCAAAACATCCTATTGTCCTGTACAGCAAGTGTTGGTTGGTTGGATGGTTAGTTGTTGTTGGTTGGTTGGTTGGATTGTTGTTTGGATGGTCGATTGGTTAGTTGGTCGGTGGGTGGGTTGGTTGGTGGGTAGGTTGGTTGGTTGGTTGGTTGGATGGTTGGATGGTTGGTTGGTTGGATTGTTAGTTGGTTGGTAGTTTGGTTGGTTGGTTGTTTGGATTGTTGGTCGGGTTGGTCGATTGGTTGGTTGGATGGATGGATAGATAGATAGATTAATAGATTTTAGTTTTGTTATCCCTGATTGATTTTAGTTTTATTGATCCCCTTAGTAGAAATTCAGGTGTTTGATAGCAAGAAAAATGTAAACAATCACATAATGTAAATATATAAAATAACACAAAATTATACAGTACAGCCAATGGTTTTAAACCTCTCTGTTCTTTGACACAGTGGGAGGAGCCTGTTGCTGCCACTGTGTTTGGCATTACTGGAACAGGTCATCCTCCTCTCCAACATATCTCCCACAGAGTCCATTCTTCTCCAGATCACAAAGACACATTTGTTGATCAGCTTGTCCAATCCGTTAGTGTCCCTCAAGGGCATACTGCCACCCCATCAGAACGCCAAAGAAAACATCTTTGAATGTATTCCGTGTGCAAATTGCTGTTTTTGATTGAGACCAGTACCATTTTTAGAATTTTTGAGCACAGTTTGAATGAGATAAGGACCATATCAAAAGACACTTAGCCTCAGCATTTACCGCACTTCATTAATCAGTCGATGAAATGTGTCTTTAGTTGGCCAAGAGCTTATTTTGGTCGACTACAGCCATCCTGCTCACATCAAATGATCTGGGAGTCTCATTTATAACACATTAAATTTGTGATTTATATAAAACAACAACAAAAAAAAAATCTATTTGTCCTTCTGAGATTTCAGAGATGAGACAGAAAGAGATCTGAGCTGAGAGAAATAAATTTCAAGTTTGTAGAACTCTGTTTTGTTCATGGGTACATTTTTAATAACAATTCCATGCAGAGTTTTATAAATGAGACACGCTAACCTTTTGAGAATGAAAATCCTGCTTTGTCCTCTCTTGACCAGTCCAGCTTGTGATCCAGGTGAACTCTCCGATATTTGTTGTCTGAACGACCTCAATGTTCTCTTTGTTGATAGTGACCGGTTCATGGAAAGGTTTCATGCCAAAGTCAATGAGAATTCCCTTGGTCATAGTTGTGTTGAGGGTCAGACCATTATCCTTTATTATTGTCGAACATTAAACCACTCTATCAATCATCGCACAAAATCAGTTGTCACTTTCTGAATAACTTGCAGGCAGTTGTTTGCGTCTCATTTCCATGCAGTCAGTCACCTCTCACACACTCATAATTGCAGCCTTGCATGTGCACATTACTTCATAAGAGCCTTTGGATGTGTGTGTTTTGGATCAAGAGCCAATCAAAGTGACTGTGGAAGCCTCAGCAGCAGGACTTCACTGTGACAAGGGCAGCAGGCAGCCTATAATTTATTCTGATGGCTCACTCCTCCCTCCGCTCAGCCTTGAAGGTCATCGGAGCCTGTGATAAGAACGGGCAAAAGGAAAAATCATTCACACAACTGATAATCAACAGCTTATGCCTTAGTAAAAGCCAGCACAACAACCAGGGCTCAAGTTTTTAAGTCCATGGATGTAGTTAAATATCATCATCAAAAACATAAACAAAGTTGAATTTTCTTTCATTCACATCAGTCTGAGCATATTGCTGCCTCTTTCTGGAAAGCTCAAAATGCTGTGTTTCACCTTGTGATGTCATTACGTGGTAGTTTTAACATTAACAATCATTACACATTAGCTGTAGCTGAAAAATTAGGCATTTTCAAGGATATTTTTTAAGGTCTCACTAAAGACACTGGTAGGGAAAGCAATTTCCACATTATGCTGAACATTGTAAGATAAGAAGAGACAGAACTGTTTCCCATAGCAACCATACTGTACAGACAAGCTCATTATATCTATACAATATTTATTGATATTTTGCTGCAACATCTCTGTAAAGAAAAGTTTTACAGTTAGTATAATAACTACATCTCACCAATCTGTATATTCATAAAATACTTTTCACAGTTTTATTTTCAACCAAAAGGTGAGTGAGGTTGCACTGCCAGCCAGGAACCTTTCAAATATCATCCAAAACCTGCGGCTGTATATAAAAAGTAGTGTTCTTCCAATGACACAGACCTGCCCTGTGTTTCTCTCACTTACAAACTGTAGCTCTACAGAGCAGGGCTCTGACTTGTGCTTGACATTTACAACTTGCATTTGGATTTTTTTTTTTTCTCAGTTTAATACATTTTATAAGGAAAACAGTTGAACAGTGAACACTATTTTTCCCCACGGTCAATACATAGCTAGCTTCTGAAGATTTAGCAATACAAATCAGTCTGTTTGCCCTAGAAGATTTTTACTTTAGGTTCAGCTCTGTTATCGCCCCGAACACCACATGAGCTACATGAGGTGCATTTATATTTCACATCACAATTTTAACATTCGATTTGCTGCTATGAATGCAGTTGTTCTGATCTGGTTTAGATTAATTTAATAACTAATGCTATTAGCACATTAGGATGTGAGAGATTCGATGTTCTATTGATTGCACAAAACCATTACAGCACAACAAACAAATGGGATGAAGGTGGATGTAAAACAGAGTAATGACACATTCAAGAGAATATATATTCAACACAGGAGAGAAAAACCTGTCAACCTCTGGTTTCAGTCTTCATAAAGTTAAAGTTAATAACAATTTAATTATGGTAATTAAGGCAACAGTTGCCCCAGGTATGAACGTTGAAAAACAGAGACAATGGTGAGCCTTTTATCTCATGCCATGGTCCTGGTGAACCTAGTCTAATGTGGTTTTGGTTTGGTCCTGTTCTAGTTCTGGTCTGAGCACTGTTGTAGGTTTGATCCCTGCCAGACAGGTTGGACACATTTTACTAAAGCACAGTTAGGATCCATTGTATTATTTCACCTCCTGGTTGTAAATGATGCCATGATTGCATCACACATCTGCAAATCACCTAGCAACCAAAACTCCTCTGTAACAGAAATCGTCCTTTTATTTGTGATGACAGGTTAAAAAAAAAACATAAATATTATGAAATAAAAGTTAATATAGGATTGCCTTCACCAGAATAAAAGAGTTCTGGTTCAGTACAGTTTAGTATTGCTAACTGACAGAGTTTGTAGCAGTGTGCAGAGACAGAGCACTAATGTTTTTGGGCACACATTAGTCCCTAGTCCTTTTTGTAACACTTTGAAGATTCTAAACACTTTCTTAGGTTGCATTTGGCATAAAAAGTTTCAGAAGCAGCAGCACTTTATTTCCAGCAGCGGAAAATCACCCGAGAACTTTAAAACCTGAAGCCACGCAGGACCTGGTTTTGAAACATTATCTTTTCCTAACATAGCACTGCTCCCACTGCTCCCAGCCAATACATTTCGAAAAAAGTGTCTCCATTTGAGTTTGCGAGCGCTTGAGGAACAGACTTCATGAAGAACGTCCTCCTGGGTGGGCCGCAGTCGGGGGCCACAGTGAAGCAGCTCTGGAGATAGTACTTTAATATTTAAAAGGCTCATATCTGAAGAGGCAGAAGTGTTTTAGTGCAATTTAATATGCCCTCTATGTGTGACAGATTTAATGTTCTAATACATCAGCAGCCTTGTAAAATATAAGATGCACTCCTTTTATTTCTCTTAGAAGGGCAGTAATAATAATATTGCATTCATTTGTTTTTTTTAGATGTATAGTTGTTCAAAATGCATCACATACATTATAAGTGAGCCATTGTCTCTTCACAGCAGTATTATAGATCATGAAGCTCTGTGCGAGTTGGTAAAACAACACCATATCAACAGATCTTAAACAAGGAAGTGAACAGGGCTGAATGAGGTATGAGAAGAAATCCATTTAAACAAAGTTTTGCTTAAATGACAATGAATACAACGCTTCTACAAAGACCTGCAGTTCTCAGATTTAAAATAGTGTCTGAATGTCCACACTTATCCCCTCACCCCTCAGTCATAGTTGAGCCCTGTTCACTGGACTTTGTAGTGCAGTCACACTGTGAGTCAGACACGCTGTGCACTTGATTCACACAGAAATTCATCTGTCATGAACATGTTTAAAAGGACTATTCTCGATTAACTTAAAATGAATTCCTCCTCAGCTTAGATACCTCGTAAATGTTTCTATTCAGGAGGACATTAGTCCACAGTGTCCTGACTACATCTAAAATGTCCATTTTGTTCACAAAAATCCATAAATTCATAAACAGATAAAGTCTTAGCATACTGACACTATTGCTCCTAACAGCTTTGAAAAAACAACAAAAAAAAAACCTTAAAACACATAGTAGTGAACAATTCAGAGGCTCAGAATGCATTAGTATGTGAGGAAAACATGTGGCCTGAAGAAGGAAGATTAAAATGTATTAGCCTATTTCTGTTTGTTTACATTTTAAAGAAGCAAACATCAGGACTAGGATCTTTACTGATCATCATAGTTTTCTTTAACTTTGACCAGTCGTTAAACATCAAACGGACTGGATAATTCAACTTTTACAGCTCAACCTAACGTATACAGCTAACTTTAGCATCTTTACAGCTAATGATTGTTAGTAGTGAGTTTCCCAGTAGACAAAAGGAAAAAGTGAAAAAAGTAGAGTAAACAAAAGCAAACAGAGAAAAAGTGCTCCTGGTCCCACCTGGGGTGTTTCCCCATTGGAAACATATCTGTGCTTATCTTAGTTCACAGTTGGATTAATCTTAATTTAAAAACTCATCACTGTTCTCCCTGTGTTTATATGTATTTTTCTTGTTAAAAGCTCTTCTAGGGACAAGTGCTGTGAATTAGTTTTGGCTAAAAGCACCATGATGCATGCGTCGCACTTCTGTGTTAGTCGGTGTTTTTGTATCTGTCCCTATTCAAATAAACCAATAAAGAAATATATAAAAACACACAATGTTGAATTTTCCAGATGTATGACATCAACAGATGAGCTCCAAGAGCTCTGTTGTTTTTAAGTTGATAAATCATCTTCAGATTGAGCATCATGTTCATCACAATTGCATGCTAGCATATGCATCATGCTAACTAAGGGAATTATAAATGTCATCAGTGTACCTCCGTTTGCTGGATAGAAACAGACATCCCTTAGCTGAAAAGTCGTCGCTTATCTGAGTGTGAACTGTCAAAGATCACAGTCTCTGGGAAAAAAAGTGGAAACATCAAGTCCTTTTAATGTTCAGTGTGGGATTCAAGTTAAGTAAAATGTGTTTAGGGATTGTTAGTAGGCTACATATATTTTCCAGATATTTATTACAGAAATCCACTTTGATCTAAGTTTTGCTTTTATATACAAGCACATGTCAACACACTTATTTCTGCAACTTTGGACTAACAAATACATAATACGGTTTTGTATTTGAGCAACACACTTCACCCTACAATGGCTGTTCGAGGTAGTAATTTGTTTGATAGACGAGGAAATATTTGGCCTCTTTCAGTTAATCCCAGGACTAGCTCTGCGTACGAGAGAGAAATAAGAAATGAAATTGTAAAATGTCTGGAAAAGTGTTTATTACTTTTCTTACTGTGGCTTGAGTGACGGATCTGACACTGAAAATAAACAGAAGCAGCCACATAATCATCTTGTTAGAATGTTTTCTCGCAAATAATCTTTCTGCCAGTGTTTGACATTTGACCACTCCACCATGACAAGTGTGAAGAAAGAAAACCACTGCTATCTTGTTAGTTAACTACAAGGTAATGCAAGGACACACGACAAGCCTGTTATATACGCGTTTAGAGCTTGGCTGTAATTCAACTTCTTAATTACTTGTTGCCATTTTCATAATTATAACATCATCAATTTTCAAAGAATTCTTTTTATTTCATGATTTGCACACCTAATTCAAAATTAATAGGTTGTGTTCAAGTGAGATCAAAACATATTTAATTGAGGTTATGCACAGACATTCTTTTATTTGCAAAATACTCCTCCGCACTGACTAAGGGGCAAAATATGTTAAAAACAACGGGAAAAAATTTGTTTCTTTGTTTTTGAGGCTATATTTTTCTTCCTGTGAAAGTTTGTTTGGCAAGAACAACAGTACAGGTCATTTTTACACAACAAACAAATGAGTTGAGTTGTGGGTCATTCTAAACTTGTGTCAGTGTGAAATGTGAGCCATACAAACGTGCTCTTCTACTTTTTCTGATTTTCTGCCACTGTTTACCTGATTTTCTTTTTTTACAGGTCACAAACAAACTCAATATTTAGCAGTAGTTGTGCTTGTTTAGTCTGTAAGTGCTGTTTCCTATTATAGTTGTTTTACATGTGAAACTGTATCTTCTCTTGGTGTCTTTATTGACCAAAATTTGTATTAGTCCAATTTTTTGACTTCAGACAAGTTTTGCAAAATGTAAATCTGAGCTGGTTTTGTGATTGTGCTTAATGTCATGATTTGTTCAAATGATTGAGACTTATAGTTTTAAAAAAAGAATGTCCATTTAATTGACTAACTAGACGTGTTAAATCGACTACAGCCCCATTTGTCTAATCAATGAACTTTAACTAATACATTTAAAGACATGTTTGAACATGTTACTGTTAATTGACTTGATATCATCTGAATATTGTAACCGAGATGGGACAAAAAGTTATTGGGATATTTGTTTGTGTCAGTATCGTTCAGCAACGGGCTTATCCCACTACATGCATCTCCGCTCCGCTCCGCTCCGTTCCGACTGCCGGATCAACTGCGCAGCTGTTTTAATGAATGAAGACCGTTCCACATCCTCCGTGTGCGCTGCGCAGGGCTCCGCCTCAGCTCCGTCTCTCCGTCGCCGTACGACCAAAATACGCATCAAGGCTATTTTCTTCTCCGCCCGAGTCCGTCAAAGTCAATCTCCGCCAATCAAAACGCACCAAACAGGAAAAAGAAAATGAACTATGTCGGAATAACAAAGTAAAATCACTCCGCACGTACTTTGTATTGATCAGATAACAAAAAGTTCGTAGTTTTACATAAAGTTTCTTTGATATTTGGACACAGCAGACTGTTAACTACATAATATGTCAGTGACACATGGACAGGACAACGTTATTGAGTTCGTGCTCGTAACAGCCTCTTTACCCTCCGCGGAGGAGGAAAGCACGTCCTTCTGTTGTGAACACGTGAAACACAGGAGTCGTCTGTGCTCCTGATACAGTTATTTGACCTTTAACGAGGACTTTTATTTCACAAACTCGTGTTTTTGGCGCATGCTCTTCTTGAACTCCTCGGGGGCAACGCAGCCCAGCGGAGCGGACTGGAGCGGAGACAGTGGGCGAGGGGTCTGCGGCAACTTTCGGAGGCGGACCGGGGCGGAGCGGAGCGGAGCGCAGATGCATGTAGTGGGATCCCCGCGTTACAGTGTTGACATGTAGAACTCTGCAGGACAGGTTCAAATTACAACACAGATGGTCAGAAATAGACAGAAAAGAAATGCAGATCTACCATTCTCTAAGCCAGTGATTTTCAAGTCTGCCTTGAGATATTGTTTTGTCATTCACCAATTTTGTTGTTCACCAAAAATGAAATCAAGACAATCATCATTTGCTAATTTGACAAATCTTTTAGAGGTGCACTATGTAACTTTTCCAACAAAAGGTTCTGTCACTACTTTGGCCACGTTCCAAAGTAAAATATTAAGCATACTTAACATTTATGGATCATTTAGTTTTGCTTCACTTTGCACAGATTGATAGGAAGAAGATCATTCCAAGCACATTAATACAAATATGAGCCAAAAAAGTGCCGCTTTAAACTGTAATATATAATAATTATAGAATTAAATTATTTTGTTTTCCAAGTTTAAGTTATATTGGAGTAACTGGTGTGCCGCAAAAAATGTTCAACCAAAGTGAGTCATGACTCTAAACAGATTAGAAAACAATAAGCCGTCAATCAGCTCTCACCCCTAAGAGTCAAATAGTGACTCACAAGTCTCTTCTTATGTGTGAACAGATAAAAACGTTTACTGATGACAGTGTGAAGAGAGGTCTGATACATTAAACCAGGCATGTTCAAACTGCGGCCCAGGGACCAAATGCTGCCCTAGGACCAATTTTTTTTGGTCCAAATTGCAAAAAGTAAAGTTTTAAATTTAAAATTTGAGAAATTCTTCTATCGTAGTTGAAATGTCCAACATTTTGATGCCTTTGGAACCTATGAATGTTTAATGCCTCATTAGTGGTTCATTAAAAGTAGATCAAAATTTTGAATGGTTCACTTCACAGCCATGCTCCATACAGGTATAAGTTTCAAAATTCCGCCCATTGTGGAAAAAAGTCTGGACACCCCTGCAATAAACTGTCTGAAATTCTTAAGTGACAGAATGTTTAGCCGGCGGCAAAAGACGACGTTGCCTCGACTTAAATCAGTGTAAACTAGCATGTTTTTGGAGGGATTTTTAAACAAAAAAGAAGAAAAAATATACTGTATATTGTGACTTACTCTATGGGACCTGACAAAAACTTTGGTGAATTACTTCTAACAGATTGAAGCATTTTGTCTGAGCTTGTGTGGTTCGTCTTTGATCAGGATGTGCTCTTTCACGTGACTAAAAAAGTAATTTTTACAATTGTTTGAGGTTTGTTTTACTTTGCTAGACCCAGTAGTGGCTAAAATACTGTCTTTTAACGGTTCATTCATGTCTTAAAGCTAATGCTAACTATGCCAATATGCCACCTCTCATTAAGGCTTCAGAGACGGCACAACATTTACGAGTAATTATTTTACGATTACCTTAGTCCAACAAAACTGGTTGCTTGTAGCTTTGAAAAACTGTTAGCTCTCGTCAAAGGCTTTGCTGAAGCAGAAAATAAGGGTCTTGTGTATGAAAATGGAATGACTGACAACAGTACAGTATTAGCTAGAATTCTAAACAAAACAGACCAATTTCAACATCAAACTGCACATGCACGGCTGGGTAAGGTCAGGCTAACATTAGACACAAACGTCCAACAAAACGACATTTTAACCACGATAAAACCTCAAACTATTAATGCATCGGCAAGGGGTTTTCATCTTATTTGCCTCGAGCTAGAGCCGTTACGTCACCGTGACGTGGCATGAAAAGGCTCTATATGAGGCATACAAATTGAGTACCTCAGCTTTAAATGTCATGTTTCCTCTTCTTTTGATTTTTAAAACATGTGAAAGAGCCTGTGTGATACAGTGTGGCATGAGCACTAGATCATTGCATCTGTCTTGTTACAAGAAAAAGAAAGGTTTTTGCACTCATTTCATTTCAGGAAGCATTAGCATTTCATTTTCTTCCTTATTTTCCAGGAAACAGGAGTTGATAAATGTTTTACTATTTGCTCTTCTGACTGTAATTGTAACACAACCCATGGGAAGCTATTCATGCAATTCTTCTGCCTCCACTTGAAATGAACGTGAGGAGTTAATAGGCCTTTCAACACATTTAATTAGCAAGTATGGTTCGTCAAAAGTGATCATTACCATATTGATATTAAATGATGTTGATGTTGTTGTGTAGTTATTAATAATGCTGTTGTGGATGCAGTGCTTTGGGGCTGGGGAGAGGGAAATGAAACATACAGTGAGTGAAAGAGGCTGCAGTGAAAATGAATTGAGATGTGGATCCGTCAGTGCTCGCGGCTGATATTGATATTTGCAGGAGGTTTCCTCAAACTCAACAGATGTTCGATGAAGGATTTTAATCAGACTGGCACCGGAATTTGTGCGTGTCTTTCAATTTGTCATCTTATTTTAAAAGTGAAGCGTGAGAGAAGTGAAGCTGAGAGACCACATTTGCCAAAGCAACAAACAGATATGAAGAGAGTAGTTACAATTGTACTTAGTTAAACCTTCTGTACACAAGAGGATTTTTGATTTTGATTTTTAGCCACATTTGCCTCTTCACGATTTCAGCGAGGCTTAGCCCGAAGAAGTCATGTTGAATGTGACTCTGTTGCAACTATATATTTGTCAAATCTTAGGTTCCCAACAACATAATTTCATCAGGCTTGATTTTGGATGATTCACATCTGCTTTGTTCCAGCTAAAGTCAAACTAAGTACCAATGTTAGACGTCTTTGTAAGAAAACAGGACATGAAGATTTGTAATCACCAAACTTTCACACACATCATAAACAGTTCAGTTTACTCTAAGCATATAAGCAACACCATTATCACAGAGACTAAAGGCTAGAGCCAGTGGGTGATATGTCTCTGGACATCCTGAACTCACTCACATATGACTGTCTAACACATGTCAATGTATTAGATGAAATTAACTTTAGCATCAGAGAATAATTAAAATTAACGTTAAAGATTTCTACAACCAAATTAATAGTTTTAATTTGGTATTCAGGATTTTCTCTTTTTTTCTATTATGTCTGTTACTTTGATTCTAAAGAGCTTTAAATTTTTTACAGATTCTCACTGACGCACTCATCCTCTTTCACTTAAAAATCACCTTTTAGTTTCAGTTTGAAAGTAAAAGAGCAGTAGGGGGCGCACTATAACTAAAATTGCTATAATTCTGCTTAAAAATCCCCAAAAAGTTATCATCACTAACAATGATCTATTGTCACATGCTTAAAGTCACATTCATGGTAATTAATTCAACAAAGTATTTTACTTTTATCAGAGTGAGCTACTTTGTCACTTCTGCTGTGGCTGCTCTTTTTAAAATCTTAACTATATTTGAAGGTGCATCTATCATAGCAAACAAGCAAATAGAACTATATATCTTTACTTGAACGAAGTAAAGCTTAAACATGGATATCAGTTGTTTCTCTTCTATCATCCGGAAACATACATACTTATTTGTATTATGCAGCGAAAAGAATGTTGTCACTGCTTTAGTCCAAACACAAACTTAACAAATTTTGATAACACAACATTAGATGTGAAACAGCTTTGCGTACAGTAAAAAGTATTATTATATCACCAAAAGCCACTTGTTCTTGTGCAGATGCCCAGATCATTCCTCTGCTTCATAAATGCCACATCATGGAGACTTAATAGGACGTTGGCTGCCTCACATTTCCAGGAGATGCTCTTTTCTAAGCCATATGGAGGCATGAACTGACACCTAGCTGCAAATTAGCCACGCTGTAGCCTATAGCGCTGCCAGACCAACGCTTTAATGAGCAAATCATGGTGTACTAATACCATGCACGACCTTTTTCTCAAGGACGTGGTGTAAGCTGAGTTGCAGGAATAATTCTCTTACATCTCCAGGTTATAAAGAAGGTTTCTTTTGACACACTGGAGGTCCCGCCTTCTTAGCTGTCAATCATTTTGACAGGTGTTCTACCATGCATGAGTCTTGCCCTGGGCCTTAAAAAGTGACATGAAGAGGCTGACTGCAGGCTGACACTGAATACTTCAGATGTGTTTGTCACAAGGTTTGGATATTCATAGCAAAGGTGTATGGAGACCACAAGTGTGTGCTCCAGTGGTTTGGCTGTGAAAATAGAAACGATGGACTTAAATACTGACAGTGTGCTGATACCTGTTGCTTCCGCACTTTTGAACTTTTCTGCATTCAGGTGCTAATATTTGTGCAGTCAAAACATTTTAAAATAAATAAATAATTAAGGAACATTTTACGGGAAATGTAAGACAGGCTCAAGTAACAATGTGATGGATGAACTAAATATCACATGATCACATGTCATCTCCCAGGTGAGGTGTTCTGGTTGTATCAGCTAAGCTCAGATTGACTACTACTTTTCAAAATGAGCAGAATTTCTCTGAGAATCCAGGGCTAATCTTTTTTTTGACAGCTCTGTGCTACCTGTGTAGTATTTAGTGGCCAAACATGTCGTTCATTTTGTCAGAACAAAGTAACATTGTCAAATTATAATATCTCACCCTTTGTTTGTTCAGCGGATGATGGACAGCATAAGTCTTGATTAGCACAAGGAGATAAGTGAGGAAGATATTAGTGTAGCTTCTTCGTGACTGAGGAAGATGATGTACCAGGACAACATTTAAGACAGAAGCACATTTGTGCTGAGCTGACGTGAGAAGGTGCTCCAGACGCACAAACTAAATGTGGTTCTTATGAAATATGAACAGGCCTTTTGTCATTTAACCACAAATATGTTGTCACAATACCTTTTAGAGTAAAAAACTGTTTCAAGTGACTTTTCTACTTCTACCAATTAAACGTTTGTCCACTAATATTCAGAAAGTGTGTTTGTTTACATTGTTAGCATAGCATACTGACAACTTGTGATTGTAACTAAAAGGTGGGAAAAGATTTTGTGATGAGTCTTTCAATGACACACGGAGCATTGGCAAGTGAGCATAATGTGTATTTCTGAAAAAAAAAGCTGAAAACATAATATTTTAGATAAGTTTACACACACATCATAAATTGGGCATAGTGCCTTTAGCATTGTTTTCTCAGTTTACTGTTTTTGTGAAAACTGAAAAGCCACAATAACTGTGACATTGTCCTGAGACAAACCTGACTCGCAGACATTTTACCTGACAGAATAATCTGAGCAGAGTGTGTGTATTTGCAGATGTAAAAGTCTGTTGTGTTTTGGTCCCACACGCCTCACCGAGCTCAGACGCATCCGATCGGAGCGGCCCGGGACGAGTGGAATCTGTGTGGATTTTGGGTTCACCTCAGGATGTGTAGCCAGGGTTTTAGAAGTATTGTTTCAGAAACAGTTTAAGGTGGTTGCTAAAGGTTTGATTAGCCTTTAGTGTCACTGTAGGGAAATCTGTTCTTTGCATTTGATCCGTCTTTTAGTCCAGTAACGTATGAGACAAAGAAACTAAGAGTGGGATTACATGTTGTGCATGTTTTGAGCGATTGGACAACACAGTGTCCTGAAAAACTCAATCCAGACACAGGGAGAAAAGTCTACACAAAAAGACCCAGAACTGAAACCACAGTGTTCTTCCTGTGAGGCAATTGTTCCATTGTGCCAAGCTAAGTGTGGAGAGTAGAAGTTTAGAAGGAAAAATTAGTCACTTCAAGTTTTCTAATTAAAAAAAGAAAGCCTACTCTGCATGTGAATCTTATGTTGAAAAGGTGAAAATACAGTTTTCTAAATCGCTTTGACACATTTTTTTTAAACTTGGTTTAGTTTAATCACTTGTTTCCAGCATTTAGTTTAACAAAGAACATTTGCAACAATTTTATTCGTTTTCACGGTTTTTCTTTCTCAGAACAATTAACACAGATCTCATTCACAAACTCATATGTTCTGTTTCTTCAACACTGGTAAAAGACTTTTGTCATAACACTGTAAAATCCAAATCACATGAGCAGAAAAATCAAACAATAAAGAAAGAACATGTGAATCAAACAGGACAATGGTCTGAGCAGAAAACTCAGACTGTAAGCGTCTGAATCAGGACTTAAGCCTCTGGGCTGTGAAGTCAAATGAATGAAAAACACATAAGAACTCCTGAGGAACGTGTGAGAGTTCTGATGATAAAACTTGCTTCTGATTGGAGAATGTAACTGTTTTGAATGTAAAACTAAATTTAGCTAGAGACGAAATTTAGTTTTGAGAAACTGAAGCTCTGTTTGGGATTCTGTGTGAGCTGCTTTGCAAATTGACTTTTAGAATAAACAAGTCTGTCAGTTGACAAAAACTGTAAAACTCATATAGAGCTTTAGACCATCCATCTGTTATTCAAAAATGATTCCATTGTATACTGTGACCAAAACTTCTGACGTGTTTCATCCCAGAGCAGAAAGATAAGTGTTGTTAGAACACCTGTCACTCTGCACTGATCACACATAAACTTTATTTTTCTTTTCGGTGACAGGTTAATCAAATATTGGTGACGACTGATAGATTTAACTCTGAAAAAGACCTTACATCATCAAGAAAAGTTGACTTTCTGAAGCCATGGCTCAGCACGTTCAAAATGACCTGTCGTGTAATGAAAGTGAACGTATACGAGAGCGAGTAAAGTCCCAGAGTCTGTCAAACCACAGGGAATCTAATCTTATCAAAGAAATCTCTGGGAATCAAATTACAGCCAGTATTTTTGTGACTTCTGAGAAAAGCTGACGTGGGACAAGTAGCTATTAATAGTGGAAGAAGTCATATTTCATTGATACAAAACAATAATATTAATAAATCAGGCAGTCCTTCAAAAGCATCTACTAAACCTCAAATAATGACAGAAAGAAATGCTAAAGAAACAGAAATTTAAAGTTCCATTTAAAGGTATGTTCTTATTAAGTTGAACACAGAAATCCCACAAGGGTTGGGCTATATCTGATTTTATTATTTTTTTTTCTTTTCAAAAACCACCTTAAAATGTGTTTTGGTGAAGATGTCAAAAACTCAAACTTTTGAATCTGTGCCATGTAAAATTCACCTTTCTTCATCCAAAGTTTGACTTTTGCTCCAAATCACATTTTTACTGATTGGTTAGGTGTGGAGCTCTTAATTCAAAAAACACAACCAAATAAATGACGATTTGACAGTGACTCAATCACAATCTCTTGATCTTGTTACTACTCAGGCTCAGGAGTGGCAACAGAGAGATGAGACCACACAAAAGTAAACGTTGTCACACTTGACTCCAATTTAAGCTTGAAGAATCATGTGAAAAAAATTGCCAACACAGTCAAATTTAATATTCACGATTTTAGGCAAATCAGGCCTACTGAATATTGTATCACAAGTTGGTCTTTACCTACCTAAGTACATTTAAAATAATGGAGTCACTTTACAAAAGGTCTTTGACAGAAAACCCCTTCCATTCCATGTTTGTAATATTTAAAAAAATATAATAAACTTTTTAGCTTTGAACATTTTAAGCATTTTAAATACGCATGCTAAAGTGCTATAAAGTGCTATATATATTAGCCCCGCCTCTCATGTCAGTGTTTTTCAAAACAAAAACCACCGGCAGCATGAGGACCAGGGCCTCCTCCAGAGGACACTGTGAGGCGACAGAAAAACTGCCTTTGGACAAAACGCTCTCTCTAAGGTCTGGAACAGTATTCCTCTTCAAATAAGAGAGTGCTCTACACTATCCAATTTTAAAATTCAACTCTTTCAACTTTTTCATATATTATACAATTGTTTTGTTTGTATTGTTTATTGTTTATTGTGACCTGCCTAGGGACTACGGATGTAAATTAGCTTTGTAGCTACAATCCGGCATATTTACATCTGTGTATAACAAATGTTAGTTAATGTGCATTGTCCCTAACAAATAAATAAACAAAAAATAAAAACATTTTGCTAACAAAAAGAACGTGAAAGTATAAATAAGGCCAGGTCACAGGAGCAGGGAGGCAGAGAGCGGTCATCAATGGGGCCTTAAAGTGAGGCTAAACACGCTTTCAGAGACTAACTCCGCCCACAACTGAACCTCAAACAGGCTCGCAAAAGTGGGAGATGCCCGGAGGCCTTTTAAGAGACGCCCAGTGGGTGTGAACAGACATTGATTGACAGCACAAAATATGAGCAGCGGTCCTGGTCCTGACGTGAGATTTGCAGCGGAGGGAGCTGTACAGCAACAGCACCAAGTCTTTGCTTACTTGCACGTAAAGATTTTTTTTATATTTGCTTTGCAAATCATACGTATGAAACCTTTGCTTTAGGCCGCTACATAAGCGCATGAGCCTGTTATGTGAGTATTTTCTAAAAATGAAAATCGAAAATGAAAAACACAGGCATCGTTGAACTAGTGGTGGGCCAGCAGTCAGCTGCTACCTGGGCAGGCACGAGTTTCGAACCAGCGCATCTTTGAACTTGTGGTGGCACAACGCACCACTCGCTCAACAAGCTGAGCCACATGGCTGCTGATGTCACTACGCAGCGGGTGATCGCTCTCCAACCTTCCGCAGCAGCGATGTCAGAGGGAGGAGTTTAAATAAACCATGTGGGCAGCTCGTCTGCCGCGTCAATACACTGTGACGTCGGAGGGTACTGAAAATGCACTGACAGCGTTTGCCCTGCGTGGCAGTACAGCCGCGTTTTTTGCACACATAATTCCAAAATGAACGAGTTTGCACAAAAATTTCCAAAAAAGGCCTGGAAACAGTAGATAATTCAATTTTGACCCCATATACACAGTCTGACAGTGAAAAAAAGTTGATTCTGAGTTTAGTTTCTCTTTAAACACTCAGGTGAATGTGAGAACTGATTAGGGCCACGCCCACAGGAACCTGGGCAAAAAGAGATCATCAAAATAAAGGCCTCCCCTGGGCCGCCACAATCTTGTGATTAATTGCCCAGTCTATACCACTAATGTTAAGTCATCTTAAAGGACATCTTTTATGAACATTCTGAGGGTTTAATTCTGTTCATACAGTGATTTCTCATTCAAAACACAGCTGTCTGAAAGATACTGTTTGCTCCCATCCCTCAAAAACACTGATTCAAATTTAGATGTCATAGGTAGATATCTAAACTCTTCTGCATTATTTTTCTCATTTAAGATAAGATAAGGATATCCTTTATTTGTCCCACAATGGGGAAAATGCAGTGTTGTGACGCACAGTTCAAGAACAGCAGGGAAATAAAAGCATGCAATCAAAACAAGATAATTATTTTTAAAATAAATTTGACAAAAGATATATATTTTTATATTTTTTACAAGACCAAAGCATTACTAATAAAACATAATATCTGTCCTTGGTCAAGCTCATTTTTTCTGGCTGTACGTTCTAAAAAATAACAGTACAACTTACAACACAAGACAAAAAAGCTGCTACAACAACAACAGCTTATAAAATCTCAAACAAAACACGATTGAGACCAGAGTAAGAGTTTATATTTGTCCTATTGATTCTCCATTTGCACTTTACATATTTATTCAGAGCTACAACCTCAGCCAGCTAATGCTCGGGCCGGGAATCAAATTGCCAATCATATCTGTTGAATTATGACTGGAGGAGGGAAGGTGCGCTGTTAAAGAAAGGCAGACTCCCAGAGAAGCAAAGGCGATGAGCAAAACAATATCATTTGATTTCCCAACAGCAGCGCTCCAAGCCAAACCGGCTTCCACAATCCCTAAACGCAGACTACTCCAACAGTCCTCATTTGCCTTCTTTAAAGTTTGCAGAAATAATATCTTCTTGGCAGTAGTTCAGATAAATATTTGCAAGTGAACTTAGATTTTGCCAAATCCAGCGTGAAGGCAAAAGGAAAGTTGAGTCAAAAGAAAAAAAAAGTTGTAATTTTGAAATAGTGAAATGTTCCCGATGAATGTAATACCTTGACTTTTTAATCTTTGGTTAACATCATCCAGTTGAAAATAAATCTCTAGAAAAATAAAAGTAACACATTTCAAAAGCATCTAAGGCAGCTGATGTGGAGCAGATTTTGTGGTTTGAAAGAAAATTCAAGTAATTATGTTTACAAAACAGTTAAGAGATGTTTAGTCCTGACTCTGGCACCAGCAGGAGGCCATTCCATGTTTAGTCCTGACTCTGAGGCCGGTTTATGTTTAGCCCTGACTCTGAGGCCTGTCCATGTTTAGTCCTGACTCTGAGGCTGGTCCATGTTTAGCCTGACTCTGAGGCCGGTCCATGTTTAGCCCTGACTCTGAGGCCGGTCCATGTTTAGCCCTGGCTCTGAGGCCGGTCCATGTTTAGCCCTGACTCTGAGGCCGGTCCATGTTTAGTCCTGACTCTGAGGCCGGTCCATGTTTAGTCCTGACTCTGAGGCCGGTCCATGTTTAGCCCTGGCTCTGAGGCCGGTCCATGTTTAGCCCTGACTCTGAGGCCGGTCCATGTTTAGTCCTGACTCTCCTGACTCTGAGGCCGGTCCATGTTTAGTCCTGATCTGAGGCCGGTCCATGTTTAGCCCTGGCTCTGAGGCCGGTTCGTGTTTAGTCCTGACTCTGAGGCCGGTTCGTGTTTTAGTCCTGACTCTGAGGCCTGTCCGTGTTTAGTCCTGACTCTGAGGCCGGTCCGTGTTTAGTCCTGAGTCTGAGGCCGGTCTGTGTTTAGTCCTGACTCTGGCACCAGCAGGAGGCCGGTCCATGTTTAGTCCTGACTCTGGCACCAGCAAGAGACAGGTCCATGTTTAATCCTGACTCTAGCACCAGCAGGAGGCGGTCCATGTTTAGTCCTGACTCTGGCACCAGCAAGAGGCAGGTCCATGCTTAATCCTGACTCTGGCACCAGCAGAAGGCCAGTCCATGTTTAGTCCTGATTCTGGCACCAGCAGGAGGCCAGTCAACGCTGGCACTGATGCATGACCTCGTTTCCTAATTAAAAGAATGTTTGAATAACATAATTTCAATTATGATGAAAATAACTAGGTTTATAGTTCATTCAATAGTTGACCAGTTTCCAACAATGGCAGTCCTGACAAAGCCCAGCTCAAAATGTGCTTGAATGGATCAAATGTAGAGAATAAGTTTTACTATAGGGACAATAGTGTAGCCTTAACCACAATTTTCCCAAAATTTTTACTAAAATCTTACTATTTCCACCTCCAGGAAGCCCATCCACACAAGAGCAGGTAAAGCTCTATCAATATTGTCACTATAAATGCACTTTTCCAGGATCTTTCTAACCAAATGAATCCATCAAACTCCATCAGCCAAATGAACATGCAGGAGCGGTGACCTTCTTATCAAACGCTGTTACCACGGCCTGTACATAAACCCCTTATAGACAGTGGACGGTCGCAGGATAATTTAGTTAACAGGACCTAACAGGATTCTGGAATACTGTTTCATATCATGCAACACGCAGCAGCCACGGCATCAGCACTTAGGGAATAAATGCTCTCGTTTGCAAAAGTGAAGGTTATTTAGTAGAGCAGAGGTCAGACAGAATTACACTGGATTGGCTCAATTAACCTGAGGAGAGCTTGATGGAATAAAATGGAAAGCCACACCTGAATTGTGAAGAAGAACGTGCCTGAAAAGATAATTATAATTCATTAGAGACGACTAGAGCTGAACTTTGGTGCTGACTTTGGATAAAATGAGAGTTTGGGAAAAGCCGTGACTTGGACTTTAAGTAGTGGAGGTGGTCATAGTCTCGAGTATTTTCTCAGGTTTTCTTGGCTCTTTAGATCAGTAGTTCTCAATCTAAGGGTCATTTCACATTGGTTTGATACATAAACATCAACAATACGACTAATGTCCTTTTGTGTAGTTCCAATTATCAAAGCAAGTCTTAGTGAAAATTAAACTGCAAAAAACTAACTTTTTCTTGATGATGTTGAAAGGACTTGGCATGATTGAATAAAACAGCACAAAAGACAGACTGCCTTGGACTTTTTTTTTCTTTCTCTCTCAGTGATTTCTTGCCCCCAAGGATCCTGTTGAGCATCTTTTTTTTTTCCCAGTCTGTGATCCAGGTGAGCACTCCCAGACTTTTCTCTATCACATTTGATTGTATTTATTCCAAAAACAAAAGACTTTCCAAAGTGCTGCACAGAAACCAGTAAAGTATGATGAATGTTGAGTTTGACATACTAGTCCCAAACAATAAAACCAGTACAATCGGATTAAAAATAATGTAGAAATCATGAAAACAAACATAAAATTAAAACAAATAAAATAATTACAAATGACAATAACTAAATAATAAAAGATGAGACTTCAAACACTCCATAGTAGGAGTTGTCTGTACATTGAGGGGGAGAGAGTTCTATAGCTTTGGACTGACCACAGAGAACGTTCTATTTGTTCGTCTAAGGCACCACGAGCTGGAGCTACCTCTCAGACCATGTGCTGAGGTGTAAATTTGGATCAGGTCTGGGCTGTTAAGAGGTGTAGGTCCATTCAGAGGTTAAAAAACAAACAATAAAATCATAAAATCAACTCTAAAATGAACAGGAAGAGAGTCCAACAATGCTCTAATCTGAGTAATCTGTTCTTGTTTTTTTGTACCGGTTAAAAGACGTAATGCCAAATTTTGTAACAGCTGTAAGCGAGAACAAGCATCTTGACTAATGTGAGAAAAAAGCGCATTACAGTAGTCTGTAATGCACTTAAGAAAGTGCATTACAGACTACTGTAAAGAAGGGAAACAAGCGTGCACAACAAAAAAAAGGCTTAACTTTGATAAAAGCCATACACGATAAAAAACAGATTTGAGGACCGTTTATCAAGTTTAAAATCACTGTCAATAGTGACGCCAAGGTAGGTGACAGCTGATGTGACTTGCTGTTTTAGTGGGCCCAAGTCTATGAGGAGGTTGGGACTTGCCAAACAAGTTTGTTTGTTTATTGATGGACGCCCCATTAGCGCAGACAATTCCTGAAGTCCACTAAGTTTTTAAGAGCAACAATCATTTAAAAATCCATACAAAATTATACATTACGATCACACTGGATCTGTAAATAAAGTAATAAAATTTCATCGAAAAATGTCAACTTAAATTCTCTGACCCAGTCCTTTGCAAAACACAAGGTTCTAAAATCTGCAGAATGTGCCATACAAATAAAACTTACTTTCTCACTTACTTATAACAGATAATTCAATAAAAAGATCTATGATGACTCAGACATGGATTCTGTTTTAACCAAAAAACTGATTTAGTAATACCTTAAATCTTGCCTTATCATTTAAAAGAGTTTGTTGATAGTAGTCAGTAGTTACTATCATTCTTTGGGTAACACCCAAAAACTGACTATTGCTATTTTTTTTTTTCTCAGTAACAGCCCTATGAGTACTTTGTTTAAACTTTTGATTTCAGGTGATACCTTTTTACTCTCTTTGGTCTTTTTAAGAAGTTATCCACTTAGCTCTCTGTGGTTAGCGGCTGAAAGCTTCTCTAACAAAAGCTTTAATGCGCCGCCACATCTGCCTCTGCTGCTCAGCCTCCATTCATCCATTTGACTGCATTAAAACAGACATTGAATTACCAAAGTCAAGGAGTGTTTTTAGGCGCTGAAAAAGTAGTTAGCCAAAACAGCTGTGGATCTCTCAGGACGCAGCTAAAGGCACCGGGCCGGGGTTTCTTGAGGATAGAAGAAAATCAAAGTTGGTCTGAACATATGGGAGAGGAATCGAACATAAACCAAGGATTTTATATCTTCTCTTTTGGAAAGCCTATGAGGGAAAGTGCAGCATCAGCGTGAAATGGCACCCTCTGAAATTCAAGGCATAAAACAAATCTCTGACCATTAAGTTGAAGGGAAAGAGAGAGAGAGGAAGACAGAAAGAGCAGTAAAGTGTGAGGGAGAGCATGATTTGAGTTTTGAATGTCAAATCATGTTGTGTAATGCAATGTAAAGAGAGGAGCTAATTTAACAAAGATAGTGAAAGCTGGAATAAAAAGATCTGTTTGTTTACATTACAATATTTTGATATCTGATATAAGCCTCTTTTTTTACATAACAAGCTACATGTTTATTGAATCAGCATTCACTCTGCTGAAAACAATGGCAGAGACAGTTTATTCAGAGACTGGAGGCTGTTCTGCCTGGCCAGCCTGGTGTTAACTAGTGCCTCCACTCAAGTTCATTTCACTCCAGCTACTTGGTCAGGTATCGCAGGACTACAGACGGTCCGAAAAAGCAGGATATATCGTCGTCCAATCAGTGAGCAGGAGTGATGTGTTAGAAAGAAACCAACCCGAGTTAGAGAGATATCAGACTGTGTACATTCTCCTCCTTTGCCCTTGTGTCAAATAATAACTTAAGATATGAAATTGTATCTATTAATTTGCTAGTTTACCACATGACATTTTGATGTATTTGTTGCATGCATTGTATTTGTCGTAAAGTAGTATTTTGATTCATGTTTCAGAATGTATCTAATCAAAAAATCAGTGGGTTTACTTTTTAAAAAACAACTCATCACAAATATTGCTGCACTAGTGAGACTGAAAACATCAAAAGTAATTGTAAACATGAATGTTCCTCGACTGAATAGTTACAAATATTGAAGCCTAAAAAAGCAGGTTGTTTTCCAGTTCTGAATATTTTTTCAGGTACAATTGTGGAAAATGGATCACACCAGTGCTTTTTAAGGCTGCTTCATTCAGAGAAGAAATATAATCTTTTACATTATAACAGCCAACAAAAGTCTATTTTCTAATACACAATCATGTTTTGTATGGAGCTTTCCTTCACAATGCCTATCGATGTCAACACTTCTAACATTTGCTCCATTCTTCCACGCTGACAACACTGGTAAGGACACGTCCTATAGAATCCATAGATTGCAGGCTTGCAGTGGCGACACGCAGCTTCACACAATAGAATTATAGGCATCTTGTAATACCATTTTTCTCTTTAGACTATTTTTATTTACAATGTGGTTCATTGTTTGTCTCTCTGCTTCAGAAAGCTACACACGACCCCTGCTAATTCAAAAAAAACAATAGAACCACGGTTCTTTTGTGTGAATAACCACATTTCACAAGATGGAAAATGGGAATGAAGCAATTTGCATGAATAGTAGGCTTATGTATAGTGCATACATAACTATCTTTTGTGCCATTTTGTTTCAATGACAAGCATTGTGAAGGACTGTGAATAATTATTTGAATTGTGAGACGAGAGAAGATAACTGGTCCTTATTTTAAACCTTGAGTTGTTATATGTATGAAAGGGTTAAAGTAGAAGTGAACATATGTGTGACTAATGTAATTAAAAGGTAGCTTGCTCATGTTGGATGGATGCGGAACGGAAAGACACGGAAAACTGGAACGTCATAATGAACAATAAAACCATAACTGAGAAATCAGAGTATTCCAAAATCCATTAGAGGAAAAATGCAAACATTCTTCCAGTCATTAAGCAAGTGTACATCAAAACATATTAATAGTTTGTAATTCTGCTAATATAGACTCAACAATAGGGCTTGTAGCTTTCTCTCTCTTCTGTGCCTTTTCTCTCTTCCTCCTCTTTTTCTAACTCCAATGCGGTCTTTCCCCTCTCATGTCGTATATTTGGCACTTCAGTGACTCACGAGCAAAAGTTTGTCTTGAGGTAAAGAGAACATTGTAGTGGTTTTGTGCTGTGCATCCACAAAAAGCAAGTGTTCAATCTGCTTCTTGGACTCTAAAAGTCAGGTCAGGCTCAGGGTTTGAACTCTACAAGTCAGGTTCACCTTTTTTATCAGTCAAAAAAAAAAAAAAAACACAAGAGTCCAAGGTTCACCCCTCCACATGCAGTTGCTAACCTTATAGTGACAGTCGAGCTCTTTGCTACGATCTCAATCAGTGTCTACTCTCTTTGTTAAGTAGCAGTTGAGCCATAGAGTTATTATATTGATTAGAAAGAACTTGGAACCTGTTCTCATGGCAGTTGTGGCAGCCATCTTGCGAGGGGAAAGGCAGTAAAGTTCAAATTGAATAATGTAAAAACAAGTTATGATAAATGATCAAAGTGGGTAGTTGAACAATTGCTAAATTAAAATAAAATAAAGAATGTATTTATGCTCCAAATAATAAGAGAATTGTTTTCTGTGTCTGGCCATTTTTTCTCTGAATTGTGAATATAAATATTCAGTCTAAAAACACTGCACTGGTCTTGATTTGATGCAGATCGAAACTATATTTGTGTGTCATTACATTAGATAATCACAAACCTTCACGATCATTGCGCTGACTTTATGCCGTTTCTTTAAAAGGAGATTAAAATACTCATTTAGTAGAAGAAGCACTGATAAATGTACAAATATGAAAAGGTTATCAAAGTATTTAAGGGAAAAGTAGTTTAAAGTTGAGCTTACCATTCATTTGTTAGAGATTCTTAGTAAACTCTCTCTACACAAGATGCTGGATCTGGACATTTGTTGCTTTAGGTTACCATGCCTACGCTCTCTCTAGTCATTATAAAAACTCGTTGAGTTTAGCCTTTTAGTGGTTAGCTAGAGCACATAAACAGTTTTACTCTTCACCCAGGCTTGCATCATACACTATGTGATCACTTGCTGCAATAGCAAGCGGAGAGAACTTAAGATAAATCCAGTTAGCATATATGTTCACTGAAGTTCGAGGGCGGCACCAGACCTCTGCTGTTTCCCAGACCATATTTCATCAGAAGTCCTCCTATCCCAGCTCATGTATTCGTCTCAGTTTGACTTAACTCAATCATCCTCACCTACAACATATTTCTTGTAACATCCAGTTCATGGGATTTTGATAAGAATATATATTTCTCTATCTGTTTGTCACTAAAATGAAAACAGAAAGACTTTTGGACTGGAAAAAACTTTATGTTCTGAAAATTAAACAAAAAAACACCTATTTGTAAAGGCTGAAGATTACTTCTGTGCCAAATTCAAGTAGTTTTACTTTACTTCATTATCATTCTTGGCACAGATCTGATCACACTGTATGCTGTCTACATTTTGATACTACCAAAACCTGCTTGTGCACATTATATACCACTATGTTCCTTTTTACCAAACGTCACACGCAAACAAAACCTACTTACCCCTAAAAACAAACTGTAAAAACTCTGCCTGCCCCTTTTGCCCTACTCACGTTTTCCCCTTGAGTTTCTTCATGAGCGCACATGAACATCCCTCTAATCCTGATTTCAGACTCTCTCTTTGGAGCAGCTTTAGCCCTGAGCCCTGTGCGTGTCTCCTGCTCTTTCTCTCCAATGTTAACTCACTGCATAGACACTACGGAGGATCTAGACCTAGTTATCCGCTCCCCTGTCTGCAGCTCTCTCCTAAAACCTGCTCCTCTGATCTGCCTCTGCACACTTAGTCACCCGTACAGGTCCTGCTATGTCCTACTTCTGTTTCCTCACCCCTTATCCTGCTCTGACCGGCAAAGCTTCATAATCCTCATTTATTATGTAACGTCGTACTAAATTATGCATGACTTTGCAAGCACCTATTAACATTCAACATGGTTTAGCGATTTCTAGCATGTTTTGGAGCAAAGATTTGGCAGCGTTTTATGCTAATAACAGATTTGCTCTGCAGCTGCACGGATCACAGACGTTTAGGAGGTAACATTTGCCGCGCACGTGTTTCCAAAGGGGTTGTAAGGACGAGTGCAGAGATGTGTGAATGACAGATTTGGGTGAATGAAAAGGCTATTACAGCCAATTAGATTTTTTATCACATACATGACATTACATCTTCTCTTTTAGACCTTCCATAGAAACACATATTGTCCCATTACATACTATAATCGGTGAGCAGACGTCCCTAATTACCTTGGACAGTCCCTATATTAAGCCCTGTTTACCATGTCCCAAAGCAAAAGTATCCAAAACCATTGTTTTGTCCTAATTTTACACAAAACGCGTCCTAGTTGTCCTGATTTTTGACCCCTTTGACACTTTCCAACAATGAAAGAAGAATATATTGTTCTTTCCTTACTCAAACTAGACCAAATCAAACTTGAAAATAACAAAAC
This sequence comes from Mugilogobius chulae, assembly GCA_038363315.1. Taxonomy (NCBI): domain Eukaryota; kingdom Metazoa; phylum Chordata; class Actinopteri; order Gobiiformes; family Gobiidae; genus Mugilogobius; species Mugilogobius chulae. The sequence goes on from CM076407.1 coordinate 39,588,714, forward strand.
ACAACAAAAAATGCTTTAATATACACAACAAAAGTTTTAGAGAATATACAAATTGACTAAAGGCATAAGAATGTTCATTATTTAGAATGGCACTTTTCCTTACACTCAAAGATGCATTATTCATTCATTCCACACTGAGTATTGGAAGCTACTATTGTAAATACGGCTGCCCTGGGACAGACTGACATCAGAGAGGCTGCCCTTGAACTATCAGCTTCACCAAACCTTCACACACTCACTAGATCCATACTAGGCAATGTGGATCAAGTGTCTTGCCCAAGGACATAACAGCAGTTTTCCTCCAGTCATCCCACTATGGAGTTCCAGCGGACTCCCATCCAAGCACTGCCCAGGCATAGGCTGCTTAGCAGAATAAATGAGCGAAGCACAAAACACGACCGTGTGGGGTGAGAAAACTTCCAAATGACAAAAGACCAATGAAAAAATATAAACAAACTAATTGGATTTCACGGTTCTGTTTGAGTTTGGCTCCAGGCGCAGAAAGTGATGAGCAGACTTACTATTTTATAAAGTAAGTGTGACTTCTGGCAAGAAAAAAATAGATAAATCTCCTGAACCACACATGCACTGGCCAATAAGAATCAAACCTACAACTTTGAGATTAGACTAACTTTATTAGATGGGACTATCGGGGAAGCTTCTTTGATTAAAACTACAAAACGGGACGAGACCTAACTGTTTCGATCAGGTGAACCCGTCTGATAGATGTCTGGCTACTGAAGTTTTAGACAATGTTTTTCTTACTGCATGCAACGTATGGGTCGTGGGGTCGAATTTTATTCACAAATGTTGATTTAGCAGCATAACTTTTGTTTGCGCACCGTGATAAACTCTGCTTTTTCAACTTGTTCACGGCTTGTGTCAATGAGCATCGCCCGTGTTGATAAATAAAAGTAATTCTTCTATATTTTTATGTATATTTTTACAACTGGACAATTATTTTTATTTTTTTACCAACAAGCCTTATCTTCTCAACAGGTCTTTTTTATTGTCCGTAGGAACATTTGACCCCATTCAATCAGCGCCACTTGATCAAACTGCAGCTGCTGTTGAGAAACCAATCTCCAGATCTTGAGCGAGATTCTCAGTCAAAATTACATTTCTGGAGGACCAGACTATTCTGCAGGGTTAAAGGGGGCAGACAAGAGAGAGACACTCATCCAGTTTAAATGATACTATTGTAGTGTGACAGAGAACTCAAAAATACAGACAGAGGTGCAAACTCAAGTAAAAATTTAAATATCAAGGCACATTGGCAGATAGTCTGATCTCACAGCAGGAAGGACACAGGATTAGAAGTAATTGTGAATAGGGTTGATCAAAGGAATCCACAGTAATATTCCATTTGTACTTTATTTCAAAACTTTGTCTCAAACATGTTAGCTCTTTTTACTTTTTAGTCCAGTGAAAAAACAACCAAATAAAGAGACCGAATGAAATTAAATTAAATAAATATCCAAAGTAAACATTAATAAAACATTATAATAAGCACAGTGATTTAGCTCTTTTTGTTTCTTTTCATCCCTGCATTGTGGTTTGAACTTTGAAGCAAAAGGAAGTAGAGAGACAAAACACTTTATTATTTTTCATTTTAAAATAAGACTTTTATTTGAACTCATCGTAAAACCCCATTAACCTGTTTGTTAAGCTCCGGAGCCGCTCTTGTCTGTTGAATGGACCACACAGTTTTTGTCTAACTCAGCACACGCAGGGATTAAGCATTCATTCAAAATCTCTGTTTATAGGACACGACCTCAGCCTTCTCCTTACACTGCTGTTTACCCATAATGCCTTGTGTCAGAGCCAAAAGCGAGTGTTCAGATCTGGACTCCTTCCAAAAAGTGTCCTCTCATTGATCTGAACCTTTTACAGCAGCATCAGAAGCCATTAGTGTTCCTCCTGTCTTATTTTAATAGACAACTTCATTCAGACCTGCTTTTACAGTACGGACTCCACATTTAAGCCTAAAATGTTGTCTGTGAAGGTTAAAATCTGCCTTTTGCGGTCTCTTTTCTACCTTAGTTTATCTGCCCAGGAGTGAACTGTGAGATAAATAACTACGGTAAATGTTTGTACTGTGGAGTTGGAGGATGTTGTATTAAAATGTATGAAGTATATATCTGTTCTTGCACCATTTTTGCCTCCCTAAAAACATAACCAAACTGAAATACAAATTTTTAAACTTACTGACATGTATTCATTTTGGTTGCAAGTAGTGCTGCCCTGATCATATACTTTGAAAAGAATCCACAATTTAGCATAAACTATGTGTAGACTAATAGGCAAAGAAATAAAATACGGAAAATTTTTCTTAGCTGTAAATAAAAGGAAACTAAAGACCAGCAACACCACTACCTTAAACATAAGGCAACACAGGTAAGTAAAATCGTTCAGCAGCAGCAGAGCAGCGATCCCGTCTACAACAATGTAACAGACATCAAAAAGGGGGCGTGGGCATGAGATCTGCACCCTGAACACAGAACATAAATAAAACACAATGAGCACAATTGACAAAAGTGCTTTTGCGTGGAGCTATGACAGCACATCTACCAGAAAGCGTGATACCCCCGTCCAGCCACACCACAGACCCATGAAACGCCCGCACTCGTCCATACGACACTGTCGGCGCAGCATCAGCACTCTAGGATAAGCACTTAGCCTTAACATAGCGCCCAGAGAGACTACAATTAAACACATTTTTAGATGACGCTTCATGGTTGAGACCATAGCACAACTTCACAACTTCAACCACTTGAGCTAGCTGCAATATGGTATGTGAAGTAACTGCAGCATCTTGACTCAGTAGTCAAATTTAAGACTTACAGACTTTTACAGACTTTTTGTGGGCCTGCTATCTACTCGTCTACTTGGAGATGTTTAGATTAAGATTAAGATTAAGATGCAAAAACAGCAAAATGATAATGAGCGTATGCATTTAAAATAGTGAATTAATCAAACTAAGGATACAAAGTTAGTTTCAAACTCAGTTTTCTGTCATACTCCATTGTGTGGACAGGCTTTGGAGACCCCCCCTGCAGAGCCCCTAAGGCCCTAAGGCAGGGGGGCCCGTACCCCACTTTGGGAATCACTGGCCTAAAGGTTAGCATTAGCCATTATGTTTACGAGTTGATTCAGTTGATTAAACTCTTTGAACTAGGAAGTAGTATTTTTCAACTGGGGAATATCTAAGCTCCCAGTTGCCTGGAACGCAGTATTAGTCTATGTTCCACAGTTTGTTTTTTACACAATCATCATCTCTGTCTAAAGAAACAAGTAGGACACATCACCATGGCAATATATGAATCAGATCTTGGAAGACTGTCAATACTGTATACACTGTTCTTTCTACAATAAAACACATGCAGTTGAGCAAAGGAATAGATTTCTTTTTGACAGGTACTGCATTGTGTTATATTTCGGGAAAAGCAGTAGATCTCCATGGAAACCATGATCTCCTGCAGAAAAGTTACAATCTGCTCATGTTTGAAAGTTAAGTGCTTTAAAGATTAATGAATGAGTTTTCTGTAGTTTTAAGTCAGAGCTGAAAGCAAATTGTTAGAAAATTCCAAAGTGAAAATAAAACGTGCAACTTTAAAATTTATATATACACACAGGCGTTTGAAGTTTAACATTAAAGAAAAGAGAAGCTTCAGTGAGACAAACGTGACGGCAGCCGCTGAGCTTGTGTCTGATGTTTGGGGTAATAAAACCAAAATATGTGCCTGTTTTCCCCCGTGAACACAATGAAGTGATGTTCTTTTGACTAAATAAATACATGTTTTCAGTTCTGACTTAAAGTGAATAATAGGAGAGCATGTGGAAGTCAGATATAAAAACAAAGATGTCAAGCTCTTGGAAGAAGACAGCCAAATCTGTGTTTAATGTTTGCTATTGGTTGGTGTAGAAGAAATCTTGTCACTAATTTTAACAAGGCAAAGTCAACATAGTAAGTGGCTCATAATGTTTTACTAATTGCTTATTTTATGGCTTATTGTATGTACGTATTATCGAGAGACTAGTGTCATGTTTGTTTTTGTTTTCAAAGGCTTGAAAAAAAGACTTGCTCCTTTCAAACATGGCAACCTTGCTCACGTCCTGAAAACAGCATTTCATTTTTCATTGGGTGCGTACATGGAACCAATAAACCTTTCATATCCGTAATATTAGCAATAACCCGGCGACTGCACACAGCCATGTAAACAACAACACAAAGAAGCTCATATTTCATTTTATAAAAACCCGACAGACCTCTGAGGTATTCTTTTTCCAACCTGAAAATCCGGTCATGTAGTTATTCCTGTCAAAAGGAACATTTATGTTTTGCATGTTCCATTTTTATTTCCACCAAATGCACCACGTTTATGAAAGGTCAAAGGTTAGAGCCTCACTACAATGCTTTTGTTTACTCTTTATATAAACATGTGGGACAGAATGTAAATGATGCAAATTGTCATTTTTATGCTGATGACATGATCATTTATTCTTTTGCATCTTCACTCACTGATGCCATTGTCAATTTGCAAAATGCATTTAACGTTGTTTGCCACAGTTTTTCTGAATTAAAACTCTCTCTTAATGCCAACAAAACAAAGTTGATGCTTAGTAGAAGTAGAGCTACACAGAATGTCCCTTCAGTTTTTACACCTGACGGCTCAGTTATTGAAGTTGTGAATACTTTTAAATACTTGGGTGTCATAATTGATGATGGATTGTCTTTTAAACCACATATTGAATCTCTTGTCAAAAAGCTGCGTTTGAAATTATGCAAAAGTATCTTACAGCACAGCCTCTAGAGAAAATGTGGATATACAACGAAATGTCGAAAACATACTAAACGCACATTTTCTCGTCTTTTTTCTGTAATTGTACTACAAAAAGTTCAAATATAAAAGAACAATGAATTTTGATTGAAGCCACGTGAGAAAAATTTTTTTTGGGGGGGGGGTTAACTAGTAAGTTTAGTTTTACTTTAAGGTTAAGTTTAGGAGTGCGGCTTGGGGTAGGTTAAGATTTATCCATTAAACTAAAAGAAAATGTCACCATGTGGCTTCCAGCAAAATTCATTTTACATTTTTGTATTAAAGAGACTATACTCGATTTTTTTTTTTTTTTTTTTTTTTTGCAGCAATAGAACTTAAAAACAATTTCTTCCTAGCACTGATACCTTGTCAGTGTATCTATTCAGGTGGAAATTAGTGCGCAAAGTCCGGGTTTTTTTTACCATTGTGGCTAACTATTGTTAGCATAAAAACTCATCTCTCCGCTAACATCTGTGAAAAAACATTAAAATACATTACGATGAACAATTCTGAAGCTTAGAATGCATTAGCAAAGTGAGCAAATCGTGTAAACTGAAGTGGGAAGTTTAAAAAGAAATATTTCTGTTTGTTTACATTTTTAAGGATGAAAACTTACTTATTATAGGTTTTTGACATTTTGTTGTATATCTATGTTTTCTCCGGAGACTGGGCTGAGTAGCTAACACTTATCTTTGGCAATCACATTATGTGTTTTGTGAGTATGTGGGTGGGTATTCATCACATTGTGAGGATCAAAAGTTGTATACACACTCTCTTTATAGGGACTTGCCTTCCTTATGGGGACAAAAGCAGGTCCCTATAATGTAATAATTTCATCATGAGATAAACATGTTTTTTTGGTTCCAATAAAGTTAAGGTCAGGATTGGGTTGAAGAGACTAGGGTAAGTTTAGGTAAGTAACTAAGGTTAAGATCAGGGTAAAGGTCCATGAAATGAAAGTATGTCATTGTAATGTCTTTATGAAATATGAAAACACATCATGGCAATCCTAACGTGAAAATACTGTCATACTGTCCCATCCCTACTGTAAACCATGTAGTATTTCATATAATAATGACTAAGCTTCTCTTATCAGAGACCATCCATTATTCAGATAAAGGAGGAAGTTCAAATGGCTATCATGACTATCTCTTCGTGTCACAGATTGGATCAAGATATGTCAAATTACTACACTGCATGTACACAGGAACAAGGTCCAGATTTTTTCGGCAAGTAGTGACTTTTGAAGCAGAGAAACGCGACAACCCCCATTTTAGGGCTAAAGAAATATTCGTAATTGTTTATTTTTTATAATCAAAATCAATAAAACACTCTAAAATTGATGTAAACACATTTTATGATAGAACTATTAAGCCTAGATACAAGACTGACCCTGGATTAAACAGTATAAAACAAATTTGTGTTGAATAACCCTACTCCATAACAACACAATTCTTAACTCCAATATTGAGAGCGTATAAACATAGTCTCTGATCTTTCAGCTTGCTATTGGAGTACAATAAAGATGAATTCACAAATCTATAAAACACTAGAACTAGAATTTGGCTGTATATTGTGGAAGAGCAGACAGTAAAACAAAAGAGAGCATAACACTCGAGTCAAAAGTTGTACATGAGCCGTGCCATGTGCTACAGTTTTCTAAAAGTTTGAAAAGTTCAGACTTATGTTGGTGTGTTCACTTTGATACACAGAAACAGCACTCTCATATTTTGGGTTCATCGTCTGGTCAAACTCTTTTTTATTCTGCTAGAAAACAATATTCTTTTGGTTAAGCCACATGTATATATTTACTCTTTGCAAATAGATTTGTTTATGCAGGGCAGTGAACTTGCAAAATGAGAATCACACTTGCACTTCTGCTTCTTTGTGCTGTTATGCTAATGTTGCTAATGACTACACAGAGCTATTATTTTTTTCTTGTAAGACCTTAAATGCAGCATTGCTTTAAGGCCATAGTTTTTGTATTGCATGTCTGATACCAGCCCGTTGTTTTTTTGTTTTTTTTTACATTAAAATACTTTAAACTCAACTTTTCTTTTAACAACTTGAAATAGGTGCTTTCACATCTCCAGGCGACCTTTCCAGAGTGAGCAAAATGACTGTACGGGCCCACGCCACTTTTGATACAAATGAAAAATGAAACAGAGTAAAAGTGAGAGAGAGCCATAATGTCAATGGTAATGAGAAAAGGTTGTTGGTCAGATTTCTGCTTCTAAAATGAAGGGCAGCTTATGGGGCTCTATGGAAAATATACCAAGTGAGCCTTCGTCTTTGACTTGACTGTTTGAAGTAAAGGAAAACACATAGGAACAATGAACATTTGACAAAAACAATATGCATTAGTTTTTACTTCTGTTTGGTCTATACGGGTCTGGCAGGTTCTGATAGATGGTGTTGTAGTGACCATGGGTAAAGCGTATTTGTGCATGAAAGTTTCATTATATTAAATTATTTAAGAACTCGGTGTCAAGCCAGCTGAGGTGCCTGAGCTTGTGCTTTGTTATGGAGCCAAGAAGGTGCACAAGGAATGGAAAGCATTCATCAGTTAAAGAAAGAAGCATTAATTACATAAATAAAGTGGTTAAAAAAAAGAACACGTGACAGTCACGTTTCCAGTGCCAGAAACTCTATCTACTGGCTTCAAAAGAAATTACTTTCATGATCTTGCCGGCAAAATTCCTGATGAATAGTGCAGAAAAGCTTAGAAATCTAGTTATGACAACACAAATCTGGCAAATTCAGTGTTTTCTGAGGTTCAAAATGTAAGGAATAGTATCTCATAGACAGAACTCCATTTGTGTTTTTGCTGCAGAAGTATGACTCAGAAAAAGTATATTTCGCCCATGCAGTCCTTCAAGCATGCATGAATTATAACAGTGTCTTGAATCAAAGGACTATACTTCCACATTAGAATCACAAAACAACACACAACAACAGGCTATACAAGAACATATTAACATGTTTTAGCACCAGAAGTGAGTTGTGCTACTGTGCAATGTCCTAACAACACTTGATGCAGAATTAATTACTGTTTGTGTTCTTGCTAGAATTCGTTTTTCCAAAGAGTCATTTCAGCAGAGAATAATAATGATGTGATGTGTAATATTTTGTGTGCATAGAGATGACAATTGCTTTCTTTCTTTTACAGGTCAAGTCACGGGTCATAACGAGCAAAAAAAAAAACAACTGAAAATATTGCAGACAAAGCAAAAATCTATGGGGTCGAGTAAGTGGCCAGAAACTTATAGTGCACCCAAGTATGATGAATTAAAAGAAGATAGAATATACAACAGCTTTTGGAAAGTACTGGAGAATGTACTAAAATGGGGTTTTGGTCTTATACGTGATATTTAAAGAAATAATAATAATAACAGTGTCCATATTTGTGCTATACTGAGAGTTAATCCTTAAGACTGTCCTCCTAATGTAGCTCGGCTCAAGTGGATTGTCATTTACTGGAGCTTCAGAGCAGCTTAAGAAAAACTGGGGGTCACCATAGAAACAGAAATGTCTGTGATGGGCTTATTATAGAAGTTAAAGAATAACTATTGTGTGAAATTCACTTTTCTGACTTTTAACAATGCTACATCAGTTTTCTCTCATCATTAGTTTTGTGAAAGTTTTGGATTGATTCATGCATATTTGAGTAATCTTGCATAGATACAGTCGGCATCAAAGGCCACGCCCACTAACGGACCTCCGAGAGTGATTCAGAACAGCAGCTTTATCAGTCACTGCTCAAAAACTACAACAGCAAACATGGACTTAGGAGATATCTTGTGTCAAATACAGACATGAAGACATGGGGATAAATAACGTGATTCAACCTTCCAAGTACGTAAATATATCTAGCAATGCTAACGGTAGCTGCGAGCTAAATGCTAACGTGACGCTAGCGCCGCCTGGCGTCTTTTATCATCTTTTTTAACTTATTGTTTACTTTTCTGACATAACAACATCTCAGTAACCTCCGTTTAAACCTGGTTGTAACTCGACTTGAATTAGTTGTGCTAAAAATATATTTAATTCGCCAGAAAACGTCTTAAGAGGTAAAAAGTTTAGCTTCTCATATGGTGAGGCAGGAGATGTTTTCCCCCTCGGCAACCAACAGTTGCTGAGGGGGAAAAAAACAGTGACGTGTTGCCGACTGTGTCTATTGTCTTGCAGCTGCTGCTTGAGTGTAAAGAAAATGCTTTCACCTACACTCTAGCCCCGCCCACATTTCTGTGTTTACTTGCAATTACTCAACATATTCAAATTTTGAGTATGCAATTAGAGTTTAAAATTGTGCAAGTATTTGAAAACATTCTGTTGTTCCAGTTACTTTTTACCATAAAGAGGCGGGGCTTATCAGTTCTTTGCCAGTTTTGAACACATACACATTAAATTAGTAGACGTGCAATCGGCAGCTCTGTTCAGTTGCTACAACACGAATAGCGTGACGCCATATTTCTCCGGTAGAGGTGATGACGCAAATCAATTGAACACAATGACAGAAATGGCACTTTCAAGGATATAACAAGCTAAAACAAGCAATTTCAGCAAAACCATGATCAAAATGAACTGATTTGTGTCTTATGAAGCTTTTTTAAACAACTTTGGCGAAGTGAAATTATATTTCTCAAACTACTATATTCTAAGGCTGGAAATGCCTCCATCACTTGCCGATGTGACAGACGCTTCTCCACAGATAAGTGCAGCTATAACTTTAATTTGGTTTTATTTATGTGATTTGTCTGCTGTGCTCACTAGTAACACTAGTAACTAGCCATTAGTAAAACGGATGCTTGGTGGTCACTAGAACCTTAAAAGATGCATAAGTTTGCTAGCCGTTAGCAGTTTTATACACACATTTTATCTACAATAAATTACTAAAAGGTTTGTAAACTCAACAATAATTTGTAACAAGACTCCGACCTTTGCTAAATGTGGTCGATTGGTTTGTATCTTTCATTACTTGCATTTTTTGCGGGCTATAGCTAATGGCTAGAAAAACAAAGAGTAGAACGCTAGGGACTAGCTTTATCGGACTAGTTCAGATGCTAAGTGTTCAGAGTCGAACTGCGCGTCTACTAATTATATGTCTATGTTTGAACAGACTTTCCCGACTTTCCGTCGGAAATGAATGAATGCAAACAAGGAATCCAAACTCTCATTTCGGAAACCAGAGCACCCCAGGACCACATGAATGCAGCATTAATTTCCAACTGCAATCCACGTTATTGTTGCTATGGGAAACGGCACAATAAGCTGTTATGCTGCCATTACTAAATCACAATTAATGTCCTTTTCACAGATACATCCTACACATTATCTTTTTCAGCCAAGGCTTAAACCACCTCTTATTTCTGCTTTTGTTCTTGCAATATCTTACATGTTATGAAAGCATCTTACATAAAGTCCTTGATGTTTTCAACAAAAAGGACACAAAAATATGGCGTCAGCTCCATGAGCGTGTGTGAACTTTATGAACTTTATAGAACGTGGATGAAAGAAGAAAAACTGTGGATTGCAATGAATGTGAGCAGCAGCGTGTCTAAGAGGCTTCATCCAAGAGGTAACACTTTTACTGCTTTTCAGTCATTTCTAAGAACTCGGACATGGGAGTAATGTTTTTCTTGGAGTTTTTGTGTTCCAGTGTCCAACAGGAAATACATTTACGGCAACAACTCAGTCAGGTAACAAAAAAGGCCCTTAATTCAATTCACCATGGACAGTGCTTTTTTGTGATTGTAAAACATTGTACAGGCCAATAATGTTTTAAAGCAGACAGACAGCTAAAATAAATGCTTGAATTCACATTTTGGAACACATAAAGTGAATGGATCCAAGTACATTATTAATAGTACAATCGGACTCTTGCCCATCATCTGACCTCATGACATCATCGCATTCTTGATCATAAACAAAACTTCTTTGTGTTTTTATTTACTTAAGGCAAGTGAGCAAAATTTAAAATCTCAAATTATACCCTTTTAAGAAGTGATGATGTGATGTATTGTTTGATTTGCTCTTTACACATCTTATATAATAAAAGTTTGGAAAATGTGTCTTAAAGCACACATGACAGTCATGTCAATTAGGGCTCTCTTCATTGGCTGCAAAGGAAAACTGTATTGGGAAAATAATCAAACCCATCTTGCCTAATATACTATTATACCACGGTCATTGAGAATGCCAATGCTAACTGCCGTGCGTTAAGAATGCATAACGCACAGGTAGTTCAGGCAACAGCCAAATCACATTCCAAATCACTGCTCTGTGGCCGTCACCATAACAACGAGTAAATAAATGCTGCCAGATGAGAAAGTGAGCCATAAATATGATTGATTGCGATGTACATTTTAATATTTTTGGACCATCAAAATTTTGAAGAATGGGAAAAAGAGGAGACAAAGCAAAATCAAAGAGAAGAAGTGTGTAGGTCGACTACTGGGACCTTTTCTGCAACAGACAAAGAGAGAAAAACATGGAGCAATGTTCTATCTATTGTGTCCTCTCCAAATGATCCTTCCTCTTCATGTGACCTGTCTCAGACACATTCTCACAACAAACCACCAATCTAACTGTACCATTAATAGAAATGCCCAGTTTAATCATTAAATCTAAGTGTGATCTTTTATCTTTGATTTTGAAGGGTTGATATACTGTATTTACTGTAACCTCATTCAATATTTAATCTCATTAAATTAATTTACATTTGTTGTTTATTCTTGTATAATTATAAACTAAATGAACAACTTATGCATTCTACCTTTTCATGGCAACAGTTGCTATAATTTCTTTAAGCTGAGCTCATCACTATAACAACAGGCAACCAAATGTAAACAACTTCTCTCAGTGTGGAGGAACTAGATTTGTGTAAAACACAGAAATAACTAATATCTCAGACATTAACATATCATAAACTAAATTTTACTGTTCACAGATGAGCTATTCCACTTTGTAGCCGTGGTATAAGCGCAATAAACAACTTGGAGCCGTGCGTTATGCAGTTTTAACGCACTCCGCGGAGGAACACCACTCCGCTTCGCGTCGTGGTGTTCTAAGACTCCACGTCGTGCGTTAAAACTGCATAACGCACGGCTCCTCGTTGTTTATTGCTTACATATATGATGTATGGACTATAAAAAGTGTGCAAAAGATCTCATAAATTCAAAAAGTATACAGATCTGGGAAATAGAGGTTATGCACGTCATTTTATTCCAAAAATGCTTGGCACCATTTAGAATGAGAATTGTCGTGGCAACGGCTTATCTGCTACAAGCTTGTCTGCTAACAACTGCAACAAATGGATTCAAAAACATCTTTTTTAAGAAGAAAAAGGTGATAAGTTCAACTGTGTGTGATTTCAATGTCTGATTAATCAATGTGAGAAGCTTGCTGTTTATCTGCTTTGCTACTACTGCTGACTTAATTTTTTCTCTTTTTACATGTCAGTTACAAACCTAATGCTCAGTAGACTTGTGGTGGGTTGAATTTGTTATCAAACTGTAGTTTATTTTTCCTGTTTTAGCTGTATGTTGAACTCTTACAAGTGAAAATGTGCTTTCTCTCCATGAATTCTCATGAATCAATGAATCATTGCCACTCAGCATGAACATTTAGAATGCTGTGGTGTCACCTGCATAACCTCTATTCAGAAATCAGTGTTTTCTGAGGTGCAGGTGGGAAAGAATGATTTTTTTTTTTTTTTTTTTTTTTTTTTTGAGTATTTCGTTTAAATTATTTGTTAGTCTGTTGTTTTAGACCGTTTTAAATATTGTTGTTCTGTTGTAATTAACAATGTCAGGACTTGCATATTGCACAAATCTTAAGATTTGTGCAATATGCAACTTTTTGCAACTTTTATCCATTTTTCATGGCAGCTCTTACAAAGCTGCATTTGGTTGCACTCATATTGTGGAATCAAGGCTCAAGACCCATCTTTGTAGCTCAGTTTTTGGTTAGTATCTACTATTTTAAATGTATTTATTTATTCATTCAGTCTACTTATTGATTGATTGATTGATTGTAGGTTTAGATGTTTTTATTTATTTTTTTTTTTTTTTATGAAGTTCTGAGCATATTCATGTTTAGCTTTTACTTATCTTAATCTCTATATCACTTTTAGGTTTTCAGTGTTTCCGAGCCTCTGCATCAGGAGCTGTGGTCGACCGGGTCAAGGGCCCTGAGTTTGGTCTTGACCTCATCTCTTCTCTGGGCCCTGGGCTGGTGTCCTGTGGCTGCAGGTGACTCTGCTCCTGGTGCAGACAGCTCCTCTGATGATGCTTTCTTTGGTCCATCTGTACCCGGCCCAATGTATAATAAGGGCAGATAGTGGGCTAGAATTTGACATGAGGCATCACCTCATCAGTTAATTTCACAAGCTTTCAATCTGGCGAATTCTATTGTTGATTATAACCATTTACTTTACAATACAATTATTTTTTGCATTTAAACAACATTCATTTTAGTTGCCTCCCATCTGGTATAAATGTTATTGGCTTGTAGAAAGTTGTGATGTCACGTGAACGCAACCTCTTCTGCAGGAAAGACACAGCTGGACCTCTTTCCTCTCCTGCAGCTGAAAACACGCGTCTTCAAACAGCCTGTCATATGGTCACACAGCGTAGACTTGAGTTACTTTCGGATGCATGCTCTGGGACTAAACGCGGTCAACATCAGTGCCTCCGACTTTGTGCTTTTCCCTTTAACTTCGGAGGACCTTGAAGTGTTAAAGTGAACCGAGGCTCCAGCTCTCCGCCTCGAGGCAGCAGAGGTGTGTGTCTGACATACAAGCTCTGACACCTGCCTTAAACCGCCTGTCTGTGCCGGGACGTCCCACCGAGAACAAGAGCCCACCTAGAGACACTTTGACATGTCGCTGGCCCCGCTGAAATATTGATGTTGACTCCGAGTGTGAAAGTGTTTTGTGGACTGTCCAAAGTGCTGTCTTAATGGTTTCAAGCCGTGTTCTCTTCATCTTTTCGTTTGATAAAGGGAACACACTGTTTGACATGTGCAGGTTTGTCAATGTTATAAGAAAATTGTGACATAATGGTGGACTGCTGGTGTGTCTGATTACGTACATATGCTGCATGTTTAGGCACATATGTCACAGGTTTGAGATTAGTCCAAATTTGAATGAAAATTGCTGCATTAAAAGGGTTGAAACATGAACATAAAATTGAAGGTCGAGTTAATGAAAGTGTTGGTGCAAAAAGATCCGAGGGGTGATGATCGATTAAAAACACTGTTGCAAAGGGAAACCTGGAAATGTAGAAGTTGATATGCTCCGTTTGTATAATATGACAAAAACTATATCTACTGGTTTTACGTAGCACATGGGGTGAATAAAGTAGACGTCTTTAATTGCTGTCAGTATCATACTGTATAATTTTTAATGTATGACATTCTATTTTTTATTTTTGACACAACTGGTCATCACCTAACTTATGACTATTTAAGCCGAGCAAATGGTGTAATGCTTTTACTTTGAACCGAAAAACCGACTTAGCCATTTTATACAGAACAACTTGATAACATAAAGTAACACCAGCTAATCTCTTACTCTGGTTTTAACTTTTTGCCTATCCTCATTTATCACATACTGTATTTTTTACTGGTATTTTATACTGGTTAAAAAGTCCTGTCCTGCCTTTTGTGCTACACCAGCTCCACTAAACCAAAACTCGTGTCTATTTTACACTATGAAATATCGTGTCATTTTTATGCTTTTTCATATTGTGCAATAACATACAGCGTAGCATAAATATGCAAAAAAGACGTGAAATCATGTGGAATCTATACGCTTTCTCGTGATACTGCTCGCCCTTCCTGCAGCCTGTGGCCTGGGTCATCCATATCCTCCAGGTACCCAGAGTCTGTCATTACCTTCTAGTCACTTTGCGTCTTCATTCTCATTTTTTCCTTTATTTGTTCCCACCAAGCACAGGTGCTCTCGATGTGTCTGGGGAATGTAGAATGCATGCCTGTCTTGCAAAGTGGGATGTGTATAATTAACCTAAAATTTTAAATGAACTATAAAACTAAACGAAAAGACCAACCAAGGAATTTGACCTGGAGAGTATAATTACAAGGCACACAGGTAGGTGAGACAGCTTTAAGGTTCAATTAATTGCATTTAATTTATCTGTCACATTACGTTGTTCTATTCTCCCGTTGGTTTAACATTAGGTTTTTGTTTACAATATTTGACCTGTTGAAGAGTTAACATAGTCCAAACGTCCTAGTCTTTGTTCAGGCCAACTGAAAACAAGTCGCACAGGTGTCTTTGATGACAAAGGCAGTTGGCAAAACCTCAAGCAAACATTAAGGCAAAACGTGGTTGGCAAAATGGCAGTGGGCATGTCAATGCTCTAGCTATACGCTATGAATGAAGTTGGTAGGTGCTACGTAACATACCGTGGGCAGATGAGACATAGCGAGGAGCTGCTGGTCAGTCACAACACCTGAATGGTACAACCGAGGCAACGTGCTAACAAAAGGTCTAACCTTAATACTAGTGTGACGCGAGAAACAGCATTTACCTGACAAAAGAGTTAGCACAAGCATGAGACATTCACACGATAGAAATGTGCAGAAAACACAAAAGGCACTAACAGTCGAGAGCGACGCCGCTGCTTCAGGAGTATTGGAGGTCAGAGGTCCAAGAAGCTTTTATGGTGAGTGTCCTCCCGTAATGCTTAGTTGGCACGATTAAATAACAATATAAAACCTTGTTATGCCTGGTTTGCAAGCAATGCTGGAATTTAAATGCAATTTAAAATAAAAAAAAAAATGCAAATGCATGCAAGATTAAGTAAACGTGTCTGAAAAGACCATCTCACTTGGCCTGCTTCAGACTCAGCTTCATTCTTTTACATCTTGTTCTCCAGCATGACCAAGTTTTCCAGCTTCAAAGGATTGTTTACAAAGGTGATGGTGGGCAGACTTTAGGGGTTTAGTCAGCACAGTCTCTGGAGAAAAAGTAGATATACAACAAAATGTCAAAACGCAGAATAAGCACATTTTTACACCTTTTTTACATCAATGTGTTACGAGACGCCAAAACGTAAAATAACCACAGAATTTGGTTGAAGCCAGGGTAAATCTTAACCTACCCCAAGCCCCAACCCTAAACTTACCCATTTTAGTAACTTGAAGCCTAAATGTACCCGTAAAATTAAAGAAAATGTTGCTAAATATGTGCTTAGCTAAATCTGCTCTAAATCTGCTCTATCTCCAATAAAAGTATAGAATTTAGTGAAATCTTCTGAGGCACTGCAAACCTGATAGGAGCATATTATCCTCCAGTATTATCAGTCTGTCATGTTCCTCACACAGAAGACTCTCGCTCCATCACAGATCTGAGGGCCCTTTTCACTTCTGTCGCCGTATAGTGATGTGAAGTGTAGGAGCTGGTCCCGATAACAGGCCGTGGTGATAATGGACCCACGGCTCTCAGGACATCTGCTTTATGGAGAAGGTCGACTCCTCCTGGGCCTCATCTCCAGCTGCTTCATAAACCATCCATCACTTTTGCTGGCTCCGCATCACATCATAACAGTCTACGGGCAAAAAAAAGAAATAGGACCAAGGAGAATTACTGCAATAATAAGTTGTTGATTGTGTGCTATTGGTTGGATAAAAATAGGCAGAATTGGAAGCTTAAATAGAGCTCAACAGTGACACATTGCCTGCTTCTGGAAGTAAATTTTGCATTTGTTTTTGCTAGGGGCTTTCCAAAAAGATAATATTGTGAGAAATGTGTGAAAGCTTCCTTGGGGCTGTGGTCACTAATGAGACCTGTAATTTTATGTTAAGAGATGTTTCTGAATTTTCACACTGCAAACAGAAAGTAGGAAGGTAAATCTATCCTCTCACAATTTCTTCAACACCAGGTAAATAGACCTTTAGCTGCAATCATTGTTTTAGAAGGTCTTTTAACCGACAGAAAAGTGGAGGGGTGGACCACCCAAGCACAGCCAATCAGTGCACTACTTTTGGCTGTTTGATAATTAAAATATTTAATTACTCGATTCAGACAGAACGCCATAACCAAATTTACTCACAAAGTGATACATTTGGAAAATTTTGGATGAAAAGGCAAACCTTTCTGATTTCTAACAGTCAAGTACCCCTGCTTTAAGTTAATAAAAGGAAAATACCTTCAACTTCACTGAGCTTTATTTTGGTTAAGCATTAGTTTTTCTGGTTGAAATAATCCTGTATTTTCTAACTGTAACTGAGATATAAGTACTAAGAAAATGTATGTTTTAACCTACCTCGTAGCCCCACCCACATCCATGTATTTATTTAGTTTATTTGTACAATAAATACAAGAAATTCTGAGTGACACAAAAGGCCTCATGTATGTGTTTTTTGTGAGCATGTGTGCTCAATTTATTGTTGGAAGATGCATACATATTGGAAAAGTTTAATGCAAATCAAATTACAGACTATTTAAATAAATACTCACTTTTATATAAATAAATACACACAATACGGTTACTGCAACTACAAAAGTTTTAAATGACATTTTTACAGCTTTGGGTGATAAACAAGATTGTCTGGCACTTTTTATTGATTTAATAAAAGCTTTTGATTCTGTAAATCATACAATTCTCTTCAAGAGTTTGAAACATTGTGGATTTGATGATGCTGCCTGTAAAGGGTTCTTAAATTATCTTACAAACAGAACCAGGGCAATGGTAGCTGA
This sequence comes from Mugilogobius chulae, assembly GCA_038363315.1. Classification (NCBI taxonomy): domain Eukaryota; kingdom Metazoa; phylum Chordata; class Actinopteri; order Gobiiformes; family Gobiidae; genus Mugilogobius; species Mugilogobius chulae. Next base: position 39,606,258 of record CM076407.1, read on the forward strand.
TGGATATAAATCTGATTTTTTAACTTTAAGCAAAGGTGTGCCTCAAGGCTCTATCTTGGGGCCTTTACTTTTACAATATTTATAAATAACATGGGATGTAATAGAGAAGAAAGCTCCATTCATTTGTATGCAGATGATGCCATTTTGTATGCAAGTGCTTCCTCTGCTGATGAAGCATTTTTAAACCTGCAAACAGATTTTAATGAAGTTCAAAAGTCCTTTAACCCTCTGGTAACCTGCAAAAAAAGGGTACGTTCGTCACCTCGGGGACCATTAATGGTCCCCATTTTTAAACGGCCATAAAATCCACATAGATTAATATTTTTTCATACTTTCAAAACTCAGATCTTCATCTACTTCTCCTCTGTTCATACATGTGTAACTTTTATATGTGAGATGTGTATTTTTTATTTTACAAGGCTTTTTTGTCACAAAAGTACACTCCAAGTGACCTATAAAAAATTAAAAAATGGCATATTTCCAAAATTAAAACAGTGAAGTGAAAAATTTGAACTATTTTTATTAGAGCCTTGTAAATGTCAATAATTTATGGTGAAAAAAATTTTTGTGCATTTTTGTGTTTTGAATGGGAGAGGTTTTAGCCAAAAAGTTACGTTCGTCACCTCGGGGACCATTAATGGTCCCCATTTTTAAACGGCCATAAAATCCACATAGATTTATATTTTTTTGTACTTTCAAAACTCAGATCTTCATCTACTTCTCCTCTGTTCATACATGTGTAACTTTCATATGTGTGATGTATATTTTTTATTTTACAAGGCCTTTTGGTCACAAAAGTGCACTTCAAATGAATCATAAAAAATAAAAAATGTCATATTTCCAAAATTAAAACAGTGAAGTGGAAAACTTAAGCTATTTTTATTAGAGCCTAGTATATGTCAATAATTTATGGTGAAAACATTTTTTGTGCATTTTTGTGTTTTGAATGGGAGACGTTTTAGCCAAAAAGTTACGTTCGTCACCTCGGGGACCATTAATGGTCCCCATTTTTAAACAGCCATAAAATCCACATAGATTAATATTTTTTCATACTTTCAAAACTCAGATCTCTTTGTCTACTTCTCCTCTGTTCATACATGTGTAACTTTCATATGTGTGATGTATATTTTTTATTTTACAAGGCCTTTTTGTCACAAAAATACACTCCAAGTGAACTATAAACAAAATTTAAATGGCATATTTCCAAATTTAAAACAGTGAAGTGGAAAACTTGAGCTATTTTTATTAGAGCCTTGTATATGTGAATAATTTATGGTGAAAAAAATTTAGCTGCATTTTTGTGTTTTGAATGGGAGAGGTTCATGTACAAAAAAAAGCATATTCTCCATTGACTTCCATTATAAACGCTTGTTTTGACTAAATTAGTAGAAAAAGATTAATTTCAATCGAAAGTTGATCAAAAATGGTTTGATTGTGTTGGTCTGAAGTTAACGAGTGTGTGTGAGTCCAGCACAGACACTGTGACCCTGTGACTGCCCCCCTGTGGCACCTGTGGGGAACACAACTCTGCACACAGAAACAGAGACAAAACAAGAGCAGCTCAAAGAAGCACATCTCTGCTCTGATCACAAAGTCTCACTGCTGGATCATGTTTGTGGACGTGTCACAGTGTAAAGAAACACAATGAGCTGCTCTGGACATTCTCACAGTGGATATTCTGTGTAATAAAATAAGTAGACATTGTGGTAAAGATCAGGCTTTGGAGGCTGTTATGCAGCTGATCGGACAAGAGGAATTCAGCAGCCAAGATGAAGAGGAGAAGATAGCTCCAGATGTGGAGAAACCTCAGAAGATCAGAGCAGCAGTGTGGAGAAGGTGTCAGAGGAGGAAATAGATAGGTTAGAGTCTATGTAGGAGGAGGAGAGAGGAGAAAAGGAGAACGTAAAGGAAAAGACTTTGGAAGATTAGAAGTTCAACAATGTAATAAACAGAGAGGAGGAAAAGGAGAGAGAAGGAAGGGAAGTAGGGCAATGAACAGGAGACAGAAGAGTGTGGTGATGAAGAGAAGGAGAGAGAAGAGCATGGTAATGAAGAGAAGCATTGTGAAGAAGCAAAGTAATCATGATGATAAATAAAAGTATAGAATGAAAGTAATTATGAAAATAGTGAAGAGGAGAATCTTACCCTTTCCATTCCTGACTCTCCAAGATGGACAACCTCCCCATCTAGTCTGACTCGAGACCTTCTGCTTCAGTCACAGACGGTTCATCTTGTCTAAGACCTTCTGCTTCAGTCACAGACGGTTCATCTTGTCTAAGACCTTCTGCTTCAGTCACAGATGGTTCATCTTGTCTAAGACCTTCTGCTTCAGTCACAGATGGTTCATCTTGTCTGATGTGGAAGAGTTTGGATATTTCTTCTGTTCCACCTAATTGGCTCCACAGGACTCAGCTTGTTTGTGAAAAGTTTCTCTGCAGTGAGTGAAACTACTTTGTGTCTGTGACACAGGTTAACTCTGAAGTGTTTAACCTTTGACCTTTCACTTGTGGTCCAGTCCTTTGTCAGCTGTGCCCTGTCACCTGTCAGGTGTGTTTCTGTAGTTTTAGTTTTATTTCAGTTCATAATCCTTCTCCTCATCTTCGGTTCTGAAAATCCTCTTTTTCTGCAACTCTAAAACAACTACGTACCTTGTCTATACCCAGTGTTGGGGAGTAACGGAATACATGTACCGCCGTTACGTATTCTGAATACATTTTATGAGTACTTGTATTCCGTTACAGTACGGCTTTCAAACGAGGTATTCAGAATACAGTTACTTTTATAAAATCAATGGATTACATTGCATGTAAAATAAATATAGACCCATTGTTAAAATCACCACAGAAAACCAATGCGTAATGTTTTCACAGCAGCAGCTTGACGCGCTGTCGGTCTGTGCCGCCTGCACTGCTTCACAGCTCTTCAGGGGCACAGAAATAACACTGTCCAATCAGATCTGGCGTTGTATAGGGGCCTGCAGACAGACTGACCAATCAGATTGCCCCTTTATGGACAGGTACATAAGAAGTTTGTTGATGGTTGTCTCCGGTTGTATCATCTGTTCAACTTTTTCGGGACTTTATTTACGATAAACAAAGAGAAGACGCAGCGTTTGGATCGTTCATTTTTAACTACGGATGGGATTCGTTTTTCAAAGAGGAACAGTTTGTTTTCGCGATGAAAACTTTGACGAAACTTTCACAACAAGTGCGGTGGACTGTTAGAAAAGGATTTGTGACACTGGAGCCTGGTCTGAAGCTCACGGACGACACGATGAATGAACTGTTGTTGGACTAAACCCACGATGAGCACAGGCGTGGAAATCTCAAGTAAACTCCTCCTCTCGACTCCGGTGAGTGCAATTTAAACAGCACGTTATTGTGTTCAGAAGTTATTATAACGCTTGTTTACGTGGAGATGCTTTACTAGCATTACTTAACAGAAATAAGAATTAAGAAGAAACACGAAAACTTTGTAATTTCACGTTAAAATTAGCACCTAATTTGCATTTCAAAATAAAAAGTATTCCAAGTATTCAGAATACAGTACAAAAATTTGCCAAGTAACGGAATACAATACAGAATACTTTTCTGACCAAGTATTCAGTATTCTGTAACGGAATACATTTTCAAAGTATTCTACCCAACACTGTCTATACCACAATGTCTACTTATTTATTACACAGAATATCCACAATGAGACTGTCCAGAGCAGCTCATTGTGTTTCTTTACACTGTGACACGTCCACAAACATGATCCAGCAGTGAGACTTTGTGATCAGAGCAGAGATGTGCTTCTTTGAGCTGCTCTTGTTTTGTCTCTGTTTCTGTGTGCAGAGTTGTGTTCCCCACAGGTGCCACAGGGGGGCAGTCACAGGGTCACAGTGTCTGTGCTGGACTCACACACTGTCGTTAACTTCAGACCAACACAATCAAACCATTTTTGATCAACTTTTGATTGAAATTCATCTTTTTCTACTAATTTAGTCAAAACAAGCGTTTATAATGGAAGTCAATGGAGAATATGCTTTTTTTTGTACATGAACCTCTCCCATTCAAAACACAAAAATGCAGCAAAATTTTTTTCACCATAAATTATTGACATATACTAGGCTCTGATAAAAATAGCTCAAGTTTTCCACTTCACTATTTTAATTTTGGAAATATGCCATTTTATTTTTTTTTACAGTTCACTTGGAGTGCACTTTTGTGACCAAAAGGCCTTGTAAAATAAAAAATATACATCACACATATGAAAGTTACACATGTATGAGCAGAGGAGAAGTAGATGAAGATCTGAGTTTTGAAAGTATGAAAAAATATTAATCTATGTGGATTTTATGGCTGTTTAAAAATGGGGACCATTAATGGTCCCCGAGGTGACGAACGTAACTTTTTGGCTAAAACCTCTCCCATTCAAAACACAAAAATGCACAAAAAATTTTTTCACCATAAATTATTGACATATACAAGGCTCTAATAAAAATAGCTCAAGTTTTCCACTTCACTGTTTTAATTTTGGAAATATGCCATTTTTTTTATTTTTTATAGGTCACTTGGAGTGTACTTTTGTGACAAAAAGCCTTGTAAAATAAAAAATCCACATCTCACATATAAAAGTTACACATGTATGAGCAGAGGAGAAGTAGATGAAGATCTGAGTTTTGAAAGTACAAAAAAATATAAATCTATGTGGATTTTATGGCCGTTTAAAAATGGGGACCATTAATGGTCCCCGAGGTGACGAACGTACCCTTTTGTTCTAGCTCTTTAACTGAAAGTGTCAGAAAAAAAATTTTGGTGGCATTTTAAAATTTGACTCGATTCATGAATCTGTAGACAATTTCACCGGTCTGACATAAAAACTGTCCGAGATCTAAAAGTTTGAAAAAAAAAAAAAGCTCAAAAGGACCATAAATGGTCCCGAGGTTACCTGAGGGTTAAGAAACTTAGTTTTCCAACAAGCAGCAACAAGACATGTGAGAGCAGCAACAAGACATGCAGCAAAAGGTGATCTGCTTCACAACGGCTCTGTATGTCCTGCTTTAACAACAAAATATAGAGTAAACAACATAGAAAATATAGTGAACTTTATTTTCAAGGCCCTCATGAGCAACCAAGGGGAACCCAAGAACCACCACAGGAAAGCAAAAGCAAGTGGACATGAGCTGCTAGAGCGAACTTTTATAGGTGTGTGCGAACCCTGCCAGCCAGAGGTGCACATCACTAAACAGTGTAAAAAAAAAGTGGAGAAAAGGCCCATTCAAAGTAGGTCTTACCTGGGTGCTTTGATCAAGGATTCCTTTTTTTATTCCCCACATGTGAGGTTTTAAGCCACATGTCCATCTTCACACATGAGAGAGAGAGCCACTAAAAACAACACTGAGCCTGCTACCAGTCGGCCGGTTCAGGAAGATAAGGTTTAAAGGCCTCTAACCAAAACTAACAGGCCTTGTTTGCCCTCCTGAGTAAATGAGTAAGTCCTATCAGAGCTGCTAATATCCTCAAACAAGCTCCTGATGAAATGTATTACAGCCACTTTACACCAGACAAATACAATCAGAGCTATAAACCTGCCCAAAACCTCATCTGACCCCGAAGCCACGCTCTAATGGTGCGTTCAAGGCAGCTGGGACTTTAACAACCTCTCACTCAGAAATGTGTCCTCGAAAGCTGCTTAACATAAAAATTCTATTTGAAAACACATCTTTGCAACTTATGTTCATATTATTGCCAGTTTTTCTCTTTTATGCACTCTTGTATGCATTTCTTCACATCTCCAAAATGCATAAACTGCATACTTTTCTTCATGGCACAGATCGGTGCAGACTGGCCGTAGAACAGGGCAATAATATGGCCTAAAAACAAAGAGAAGATAGATTTTTATATCAATAAAATAGACAATGGAACAAATTCTTAACAGTGGCTATCATACCTGGTTTTAGGTTATTTAAAGGTAAGCTACCAGACTTTCTTGCTGTAAACAATAACAGAATTAACAAAGCTTTTTTTTATCTTGTTAAATGTCTTTGTAAGTCTCTGTGATTGTTGCATGCGTATTTTGCGGGCCTTTGAAGCATAGATTGGCTCTCTTTTCCTCCTGGTAGAATTCCTGCCCTTCCAACTTTTGTGCACCGACGTGGCAACATTTTTCCTGAGAAGAAGTTTTTTTGCAATGTAAAAAAGTGTTTCATGTATTGTACAGTCCTAATTAAATAAAAATCTAAACAAAAATAAGTTTATTTAAGCGCATGACTATCTTCTGATAAGAAAGCTATAAGATCATCCATGGCAGAACTTTGTGAGCTTTCACCTCAGCTAACACATGGGAGTCACTTCTCCAGAGACCATCTGCTGAGGACAGATCAGTCCACGGCCTCATCTCATAGTTTCATTTCACTTCATGGAAACCATCTCATATTGGGACTCGTTCGCTTCACAGTAGGTGGGGACTTTTTTGATTTAACCAATCACAGCTTTTTGGTTGTTTTGTCGTCCAGGAAGTAGAGCACAAACATGCGTGTCAGTGGTTGTTTCCATTTCTATGTGGTGAACTTGCAAAGTAAAAGGTACAATATTATACAGTCTGCTGTCTCAACTCGAGTTGGTTCTGGGCCTGGCCAAAACACCACGCGCTCCTGCTCACTGATTGGACGACCATACTTTCTGCTTTGTAGGAATCGTCTGCAGTCCATCGATACCTGACCTAGTAGCTGGAGTGAAATGTGGTAGCCTGTAGTAGAAACATCTTATAACAGACACATCACAACATCAGATGTCCCCTCTGATGAAGGCGGAAGGTACGAGCTTAGAGCTTATTACAACTGCCTTGTCATAAGAAAGTTATGCTTTATAATTAAAGGTTTTCTTACGTTCACAACGTAAGAAAACTGTGGGTGCCTAGTTCTTTGTTCTTTCAATTAAATATTGGAAGTACAGCACTTTATGAAAAAGTTAGATTGTTGCACTTTTCAAAAAAGATGTGCTTAAGTTGTTTCACTTTGCTGTCTGCAAAAAAAAAAAGGCTTTAACATTAGCCAAATGAAAGTTTGTCAAAGAATTTGTGAAAGCCATATCTTTTAATTTTGAAGCATAAAGATAAGCTTCAAGTTTTATTTCACAGTCTGTTAGGTCAGCAGATTCTCCTTTTGTGACTGACACAAAAATCACTTTTAGTGCATAAAAGTAATAATTATTATCCCAATATTTCAAAAGGCACAATATTTTGTCACAATTTTGTCACAATATACAGTATAATATAGAACATGACATAGCCTGCCTATATTCTATCAGTTAACGTGAATACTACTATGTAAAAATATTTTCTTCAAAGATGCTATTAAAAACTTTATTGAAACATTCTTTCTAAACTCGATTTTGTTTGTCAAAATTCAATTGTCCTTAGCTTAGTCTCAAGCTGCAGAAATTCACTTCTACCTCCAAGTACCTCCAAATACATATATCCCCGGCTTCTACATCAAATATCAGGGGCCTTCACTGTTGATTTATCTTAAGTAGAGCAATTTAAATCCTGTCTACCTCTGCGTTTTTGAAGTGAAGCCCTTTGAGATATTTCTGGAGGTGACTGAGAGCAGGGAATTGGAGATTTTTTTTTTTTTTTGGCCAGAAAATTGGGCAGCTGTTAAGAAAGTCTATCTCTTTGATATAAGTCCAGGCTCAGAAGTAAGGCTAAGTGGAGTTATTCTCACAAGGAGAGGGAAAGTGCAATAAGAAAGAGCAGAGTTTGTTGGGGTCATTGTCGAAAGCCTGCAGGTATAAACGTAACAACAATGAACGGTCTGAAAGGGTTTTACAGGCTGAGCGAGACAAAAGACATAACGGGACAAGAAAGATTAAAATGACACGGATTTATAGACATTTTCACATCAGACATACATATAAATGGTAGTTTGAAGCATCTCCAACGACTTGAGGTGACCAAAAAAAGAAATGACCCTGCTCATTTCTATGGTGGATGTAAAGATGTGTTTTTATTCATGAATACTAACACAATTCTAATTCTAACCAATTTCGAGCCTCAGACCTAAACTTACTAACCTGGCTCACGCCAGATGGATCTGTGTTGAACTTCCACAGTATCCATCTGGAACTTGACTCGCTGAAAGGGTTCGGGAAAAGGCGGGACGTTTAGTGAAATACTTCGAGCTGATAGGGTGAGCGGCCTACCTTATTTGAGCCTAGCAATCACAGCAACAACTCGTAATGGTGTATCCACTGTCCGCGGGGAATAGAACAAGTACATGTCCACATACTGCTCTTCTTCAAAAAGAAATACTCCATATTTTTCTAAAACCGCATCAAAAGCAGCAAACAAGACGTACATCCACGGAGCAGCCATTTTGTTTAGCTTCAATCAGACTCGGCAGCGGCACCGGGGCGCTAACAGCCCGTGTTAGCCCACCCTGCTACAATGTGATTGGGCCTCAAAACCACGCTGCTGTGATGTAAGTGGGCTGAAACACCACTGTTTCGGACTCTCAAACCAATTGTGCGGCTAGAAGGCCAGATGGTTTATCTCGTGTTTGTGAATTCATAAATATCTTGAGATAAACCATCTTGCTGGCCAGTTTATATACTTACCCATTTTTGTAATTCAGACCTAAACTTAGCCGTTAACCCAAGTAAGAAAAAACAGAAGCGTCATCGAGACACACAAGTTGTCATGGCATGGTATAGACACAAGCCATGAGAACATGTTGAAGTAATTGTGTTTAAGTAACTTATTATGTTGTTGAATCAGAAGCACAACTACACAATCACATAATGATATATGCACTGCCCGTATGAAATTGACACCATCTTTTACACTTGCCAATTATAGAGTTTAAGGAAATATGGGACTCAACTCTGTTTTCCTACCTAAATACTTATCTATAAAAACCTCAAGCAACAGACATGTTTTCAATACTTCAGTCAATAACTTTTATCTGCTTTAACATGTGATAATCTGTGGTGAAACATCTCTGCTGAGCAGCCTGACTTTTTCCAAGACTCCAGCCTTTCTGGTTGGTTTTGGTTCACTTTTGATTTGACAAACATCTCAGTTGACACTTTAAACCAACAAACAAACCTTCAGTTAATAAGTGTAAGACATTTAAACAACAGTCTAGGTTCTCTATTGCTGTCTATTAGGATCTATTTGCTTGTCTGGAAGGCTATATAAGTCTATTTATTGGTGCCCATTTGGGAGGCTACAATCACAAATAAAAGAAAAAAACAAATAATCATTACAGTTTCATTTAATTAGATCTCACTTCAAACAGGCTGGATGTTTCAAATGTTGTTGCCTGTGATAGCAATCTGTCAAACACATAAGCGGCTAACATTAGCATCTTTCTGACAAATGTTTTGTTCATGCATTAAGAGAACTCTTTTATTATGTTTCTTTAAGACATGATGTTTCCAGTTCAGGACCTGTTGCTTTGTTTTTTCAACTCTCGTAATGCATTGTGATCTATATTGACCAGTCTAGTGACTACTGACGCTCAAATTTCGGAGTATCTACGGTCCACAGCTGTTTAAGCTTGTCACATCATACAGTCCCCTCCTCAGCTCTCAGCAGTTGCCTAGTTTGACTGCTTCATTGTAGCGCCTCTAGTGACTTTTTACTTTTAGTCTTTTGTGAACATTGTTGTGTTTTTGTCCCTTTAGTAGAAACAATTGTGCAGGCCAAACCAATCATACAAATGAAAGTGCCGCTGCAGGACCTCGAGGAAACCCAGAATGTGACTTACTTTTTATTACAAATCCACCAAAATAAATTATTCATAATCTGCAATTATCTCTCTCATGTTTGATAGAAAGAGTTGAACGTGGGCACGAAAACTCTCTTTTATACCCTGGCCATACATTCGCTCAGGAAACAAGTGAACAAAACAGTTTAGCTTTATCTGTGGATGCGACTGATTGAAAGTGACAGCTCATTGTCGTCGTCTCCATTGTTTAGAACTTTTCAAACAAGCTCGCAATTGACAGTGACAGGCTTTCTGCAAAAAGTGTAACTATTATTCAGATGTTGTTGACTTCTAAACACTTTCTCTGGGGAGGTTTTATCTTTCGAAGGCTACAGTGGTTAGACTGAATAAAAATGTACTTGTAAAATTCAAAGTGCATGCTGTGGGTCTCTCTCCATAATGGGTATTGCAAATGCTCCAATACAGACATTTTTAAGAAGCAGGACAAAGCTCGGCATTTTGGTATTTTTTTATATATGTCTTTACATTACTTTGCTACTAGTCTTGATGTAGTCTTGATGTACTTGTTTGTATATTGTATTCCATATTCGTCATGCTAGTTTTATTTATGCATGACATTAGGGCACATGGATTGAAATAGTGATAACATCTTCAATGTCTCTAGGAAAATAAGGATGCAGTGATATTCAAAACATGGATGGCCCCTAAGCACTGTTTGAGTGTGAGTGCAAATGAGCTGTACTAGCAAATGCAAGACCTATTTGGGACAGTAAAGGCACTCATAATGGCAATTTGCACTACTTGTGTATGTTTTCACAACACTCTCAATCATGTGACACGTGCTGTTTGTTTGAAATCTTTCCTGAACTCATCATATCTGTTGTGTCTGTTCTTTCTGTGACATTGCAAGACAAATAGCCTTTACAAATGTACAAATCTATCTATCTGTCTATCTATTTAAAATGTCTTTGTTCATTGTTTGACACGACTGAAAATCACAGATGATTTCAAGCGAGCAGCTAGCTTTACTGATATGAGCGCTCACACATGAACCCACAGAGAGTATAGATGCTTCTCATAAGAAGAAAAAACATGGTGGATCTGCATTTACCTTGAAACACTATAGACAGCACTTATCATTCTGTTCTTATATTACACTTGATTGATCTCTCTGACCTTTTGTTGACATGTCCCTCTTGGCTTTGCCTCGTTTCGTTTCATTAATTTTATATTTCAGGTTTGAAGAAAATACAAGCCCAAGGGCTGATTGTCGTCTCTAAGCCCCAAACTGACCTTCAGCTGTCGTTTTGTCAAATATCACTTAGTCGACCATGATGATCGTCTTGTGGTTCTTGCTTGTGAAATTTATAGACGATGGTAATCATGAAATGTGCTCTGATAATAAAACGCCTTGCTCTATGACAGAAAAAATAATGTAAAATGCTTTGAAGAAACAAAATAGTCTGGACTGTTTTGCATGCTAAATCACTGCTTTATTTCTGCATTTTTCTGTTTGCATTTACCAACAAATATGCTAGTTGTAGTTGTATAAGCTCAAGTGTAAAGAGTATTAAGATGCTGTCCACACTATCAGCCCTGCGGGAGTCCGACCTGTAAACAGCCTCACATCCCATAATATTCTACAATTATTGACAGTTAAAAGAAGCATTAGCATCACCACCTGTCCTGCAGCACGAGCATAATAAACGGTGTTTCTTTAGGAGTCCTGAGATCAAACGCTGTTTTTATTCAGCTAAATAAATCCCAGTTCATTTCAACAGCACAGCTTTAGAAAAATGTCCAGTTGGATTATGAAAGCTTAGTGTACAGTGGTGTACTTTGTTTCTTTATGTAAATAAAGGTTTGCTACTGGAGACTCCCTGGATAAATGCTTGAGTCGTCAGTGCAGAATGTAACAAGTGCCACTAAAGGGCAACTCATTCATTTAAATACTGTTAGAATTACCCAAAATGGTCTTTCTTTTTGTTGTTTTGGTTTATATATCTGCTGGTGGGTCATATATTTTTTCATATTTATTTTCCACAAACAAAGTTTACTGGTATTTAAGTTGACACTGAGCACTTATGTTTATCTGTTGTCTTTGATTTCACTCATGTTGGAGTTGATTGCATTGTTGTGATCCAGGTATGTTTTTTCCAGCCGAGTCTCCAGAGAAAACACAGATATTCAACAAAATGTCAAAAACGTACAATAAGCACATTTTCACGCCGTTTTTTTTTACGTCATTATGTTACGAAAAGTCAAACCGTAAAATAATCAAGAATTGTGGTTGAAGCCACGAGGTGATATTTTCTTTGGGTTTAACAAGTAAGCCTTAACTTACCCCAAGCTCAGTTCTAAACTTACTAATTTTAGTAACTTATCCAAAGAAAATGTCACCACTTGGCTTCAATCACAAATTTTTTTTTTGTCACTTTTGGCTTTTCGTAACAAATCGACATTAAAAAAAATTGTGAAGCCTTTTGTTGTATATATAAGTTTTTTCGGAGATTGTGTTAGTTATTTCTGCTTTTTTGTCAAATCTCTGTGATGGGAAAATTTTGGATTGATGGCCTGTTAGCAATACGTGTTGAAAATGTTGAGAACAGTTCCGTGGTTGATTCCTGCACAAATAATCTAGGGCTGTCAAGCGATTAAAAATTTTAATCGCGATTAATCGCATGATTGTCTTGAGTTAGCATTTGATTAAATGTTTTTATTATATATATTTTTAATGTATTTTACATTCTAATAATATATTTAGCTTTAATTCCTGTTTACTATGTCGTTATTGGTCGAATCTGTTACACTCTTGAAGTGTAAAATAATGTTTATATATAATAATTTTTTATACATTTATTATTTTATATATAATAATGCTTTCCCATAACATTAGGCCAAATCGTTGTATTGACGTATCTCACTCATAATAAGTATTTATTACACTGCTCTTTCACAATAAAGCACTTCTGCAGCTGGATATTATGAGGCTTTTATTGTGAAGGATTCAAAGGAAGTGTTAGTTAAAACGAGCAAAGCTTTACTACTGCTAACTAGCAGAGCCAAAATTAGAACAACGAAAGTTTTTACCGGAGTTTTGAAAGCCTATTCTGGATATTGGATATTTTCAACAACTTGAGTGGACAAACATCCCATTTAACATTAGTGACCACGGACCGCGACTTTATCGAGACACAAGAGATGAAAACATGTACGGAGCCTCGAGGAACTCATCAGCTGATCGAGCTGCACATGGACTAAGCCGAGGTAAACAAACACATCTCCGCTCACTCAGACGGTCGTGGGACCGAGTGGAAACGTTACCAAAGTTTACAAAAGTGAGCCAGCAGAGACTTCTCTGGGTCTCTTTCTGCTTTTGCACTGTCTTTTTCTGCGAACCTCGCATCATTGGAGCGTTTAATGGTGAAAAATAACCATGCGATTAATTTGCGTCAAAAAAATTATCGCCGTTAAAATAGTTTTGCGTTAACGCGATAAAAACGCGATAAAACTGACAGCCCTAAAATAATCATAAGTCAACTCACACACATGTAAAAGAAACAACGCGATCACACATGATTGTCGATGAAACATAATGTGTCGGTATACCTTTGTAGAATAAAATTCTCTCTGCACTTTCTATAGTGAGAGAACTATTCATGAGAGTATGCAGATTCATAATGTTGGCGCAAGGGCAGACCTCACAGAAACCAGTCTTGCATTCTCCCAGGTGGAACAGCGGCGCACAAGAATGGGATTCCAAGAGCTACTGTGTGTCTTTTGCTCCATCTTATTTTGACAGAAAGCCCAAGTCATGAGCGTTCTCAGCTAAGAACACCTAAGGCCTATGAACAAGTGTGGTCTGCATGTATTTTTTCATTTGTTTTTTAAATTTTGTTCAGTTTTTAAATGTGAGACAGGCTTTCTCTGTTTCATTTGTGTTAAGCAAATAAACAAATCTTATTGCACATTCCCAAGGCTCACGCCAGATCGTGTGCAGCACTCTGAATTGAGTTCTGCCTACATTCACTTGGAAAGTCTTTGGGTAAATGTTTAACTTCATAACGAATATCTGAGGCCGACTGGTCGAAGTGAAACAACAAGGGAATTAATTTTTTGTTAAATCTATAGGAGTAGTTTTAAAAGTGCCTGTGTCTGGTTCTTATATACGTATGGCCTCCACTCAAACCACAATGCATTGCTGTATAGTCTGAATCACTGGTGATTTGAGTACAAAAGTTTAAACTAACAGCTGGAGTATTGCCAGATAAATTCGGAAGAGTTTACTGCATCATAAATATTGAGATAATTCATCTGGCTGGCCTGGTTACAGACTTTGTGGTGTTTGTAACTAACCACACTCTCCTCAGCTGAACCAATCTCACTTCAGCATCACCCCAGCTTTTTAGTTCACTTCAAAACCCATCTGTATTCTGTCCACACTTTATAGAGACAACACAGGAGTTTAGTGAGGTCCCATTTTCGTAACTACACCTTCTCTCTAGGCCTATTGTGGCATTTAGCGCTCTCTACCAGAACAGAGATGGAATCCTCATGACAGTAAGCAACTGTTTCCCTCACATGAACTGTGCAGATGTAAAGCACAAGACAAAATCACAGACTTTCAGAAGCAAATCTCAAGAATGCAATAAAAACAAAGGCTGACATTTATGAACCTGTTAAGTTAGAAAATAGGAAATCTTGGCTGACTTTTGTTCAAGCAGCAAAAGCAACGAGATTGGCCAATTTAAAGTGGTTTAAGGAGCTACAATGGCGGTTTGATCTCAGCTCTTTACTTGACCCTGCTGTTATTGTTTTTTTTTATGTCTAATGTTTCATTTCCCAACAGTGCATAGCCTAATTGAAGTTAGCTTTTTTCTCTGTGTCTAGAAAAGTTTCAATCCGTTTTTTTCCTTCAACCTAGCGCATTCACAAAACCATAATCCTCCGGCGGGTAGGACTACTCTGATTAATGGTACTATACCTACTTGCTTGTTTTTGTTTGTTTGTTTTTTACAATAAATAACTTCAAATCAATTTACTCCATGCATGCATGTTGTTAATGTATCTATTTGGGTGAATATCAGTTCACAAGGTGTACACATACCACGATGCAAAAACAGCCTGTTATGATCACGATTTCTTACGCATTTTTTGCGTGCTTTTGCCAGGCCGTAGATATAGCACGATATGAAAAGTTTTGGTCGAACCACATGGGGACATTTTCTTTAAATGAAATGGGTAAGTTTAGGCATCAAGTTACTAAAATGGGTAAGTTTAGGTCTGGGGCTTGGAGCAGGTTAAGATTAGAATAAGGATTTTCATAAATATATAAATCAAATTCATAAATAAGAACACTTCTTAACCACCACCATAGAAATGAACTGAGACTGTGATGCGTGGCATATTTACGTCAAAAAGCTGTTCAATTGTGTTAATCATATGTCCTGTAATGTCTTGTTTGTTCACCAAACTCGGCTTAGTTTGTCTGTTGTTGTTGTTGTTGTTGTTTGTTGTTGTTGTTGATGATGTTGATGTTGATGATGATGACATGGACATTATATTACTCAAACATGAATGAATCAATCCAAATATACAACCGTGAGTAAACCAATAATAAGATAGCACATTATAACTTGTTGAAAAACGCAGGAAACTGTCTATTGCACAATAGGTCCCATTTAAACACAGTACAGTTTATTGTAGGAATTTATTGTCATCAGTTTCTCAAGGTTTTTTTTTTGCAGAAAGTGGCCACAGCAAGCTCAAATAACCTCTGGATAGTGGATCGATTCCTGTGTTGCGTGGGAGGTTTTACAAAAGTCCTCCAACTAGCTCCTCAAATCACGTCTCATAACAATCCATTTGTATTGATTGTGCAGTATAAGCTGTATTTTTTCTCGTTGCATTTCAAATTTGTGCGTGTCTAACTCGGAATGGGCCGCAAGTATCCCCCGGAGAAATAGCAGCAGGCAGATAGCGCGCGGTAAATTACTGTTCTACATGGTTGACTCGCATGAGGAGAGCCGGGAAGAGCACAGAAAGTGGAGTGGGGCAGAGATTGGTGCGGTTAAGCCTGTTAGCATGTCGCGCTGTGAGAAGAGCTGACATATGGGTCCGTAGAAAAGATTGTGTGCGTTCAGCAAGCTAATATGCCACACTGGCTGTTTGCTCCATTACTGTGATGCAAAAGTATATTGAAGTGTCCGGATCCCAAGCCAACAAGTAGTGTTTGTAAATAGAGAGCGATTGGAAAGCCATTTGCTCAGATGTTCACTAGGACAACTTCCAGAATAGAGTACATTAAGGCAATGCACATTTAACAAACGTGACATCTGTTGGCTAACTTTCGTATCTTCATGGCTGCTTTGCTATTCATTTTTTGGTTGAGTTGCTCGTGCATCAGATATTCAGAACTCAAATGGAAAAGAGTGGCACGGGTCACAGACTGGTCACATAAATGTTTTTCATCTCCAACACGGCAATTGAAAGAAGAAAATTGTTATCATGTGACTGGGAAGAATGCTTGAGGGTTAATGATAAATAGGACACTAATCATATGTTCTTTCTCTGATAAGACAGATAAGCTAAGCTTGTATCTGACAGTTACGCCGGCAGGACTTTCACCTTCATCAGAGGTGACGTCCGATGTTGTGACGTGTCTCTTAAAGGTGGGGTAGCTAACTTTTTTAGTTGTAAATTAGTAAACTTTATGCTTTCCACTAAAAAGTACAGTATATAGTAAATACAGCACTCTGTGAAAAAATGAGACCTCTGAGTACTGTCTGAACTGAATAATAAAGAATTTCAGTCCTGATTAGGAGCTGAATGCAGCTCTCTGATTGGTTGAGCTTGGGGCGGTCACTCCAGTTTCACTTTGTTGTTTGTAAAAAGAAGCTTATAAGCCATAAATGCTATCAAAATGAATACATGTTGATTTAACCATGTGTTGAAGGATTTATGAGAGAAAGTTGTCAGATTTAAAACCTAAATCGTGTTTGTGGTGTAAAAATCAGCTACCCCACCTTTAAAGAATGTTCCGAGGTGTGTCCAGTTTGACAGAGCTGTCCAACTGGCCACGCCTGCCCCCGCCTGGTGGTGTCTGAAAAAGTGGATCCATGTTTGAGCTAAGGTGAAAGCTCCTTCGTCTCTGTTGATGGTCTGTGTGCGTCATTTCCTGATCTCAAAAGCCTCTCTTATCCATCTTTTGTATTTTTGTTCCTCTGTTCCAGTTATTTGTGCGCTATCCCAGTCCTTCTTTGCAGTGGTCGGATATTGCTGACTTGAGGGTCTCCAGTGTCGCTTTCTCTTTTTCTGATCATGCTTGTTCTTTTGATTCCTTTTCACACTTTTTCTGATTCTCCATTTTTCTTGTGTTGTAAGTTCTTCCCGTCTGTATGTTTTCTTGCATGTTTTGCAGGGAATTTAGTAAATTACACTCTCACCTATAAAACATGCATGTTTAGGTTAATTGGGCATCACTGTAAATTTCCCCTAGTGAGTGAATGAGAGTGAACGATTGTCTGTCTAACCCTGCGACAAGTTGGCCACTGTCCAGGGTGTTTCCCCGCCTAAGGCCCAAAGTTACTGGGACAGGCTCCAGTCACCCGTGACCCCTGACAGGATTAAGCGGTGGAGAAAAAAATGAATATTACACTCTTTCTCTGGCTGTATTCTGTCTTTCGGATGTACTAGTAGCTGTCTTACTTTGGTGTGTGGGTTTACTATTATGTATTACAACTGTCTTATCAGAGAAAAATTATACGATTAGTAATTAAAGTAGACAGAATGAATTTACCAAACATGATAAATGCAAAATTTTCTCCTACAAGATCTCAAATATTGCTGCAATAGGAAAAAGCAGTAACAGTCTGAAAACAAATATCACCCACCACAATACAACTGAAAATTCAGTTTGTATATGACATGTAAAAAGAGAGAAAATCAGGCAAACAATGATAGAAAAGCAGAAAAAGAGCGAGACTTTTTTGCATCGAGGGCCGCATGTTGAAAGACAGAAGGGCCAATCTGGACCAAATAAAATTGGACAAGTTACAATGAGTTACGACACATTTGGCTTTAAAACCAGCATGGACTTTAAAAAGGTAGATTTTTTGGTAACACTTTAAAGTACCGCCCGCTAGTTAATAGGTAACTACGGGGGTACTTACTGGTACTTACTGGTACTTCTGGTGTTAGTACCAGTGGTAGTTACTGGTAACTACAGTGGTACTTGTAGTGGTACTTAGAGTCACAAGTACTGGTAACTAAAGTGACAGTTACCCGTATATTTAGTATTAACTACAGTGGTAGTTCACTGTCAGTTACTATAGTAATTGATAGCTAACTAACACTGACAGCGGGTCGTATTTTAAAGTGGACAAGGTGGTACTTCACTGTCAGTTACTATAGTAATTGATAGCTAACTAACACTGACAGCGGGTCGTATTTTAAAGTGGACAAGGTGGTACTTCACTGTCAGTTACTATAGTAAACTCACTCCCTCAGGTATAGGAACCCACAAACAAACTGGGCCAAGGGGAGCGTTCCCTTTAGCTCAATGCGTTTGTCAGGTTGACCGGCGCGTGGGAGACCCGGGTTCGACTCCCGCTCAGGACATGTGTAAGACCATACCCGTTACACTATCAATTACTGTAGTAACTGACAGTGAAGTACCACCTTGTCCACTTTAAAGTATGACCCGCTGTCAGTGTTAGTTAGCTATCAATTACTGTCGTAACTGACAGTGAAGTACCACCTTGTCCACTTTAAAATACGACCCGCTGTCAGTGTTAGTTAGCTATCAATTACTATAGTAACTGACAGTGAAGTACCACCTTGTCCACTTTAAAGTACGACCCGCTGTCAGTGTTAGTTAGCTATCAATTACTATAGTAACTGACAGTGAAGTACCACCTTGTCCACTTTAAAGTACGACCCGCTGTTAGTGATAGTTAGCTATCAATTACTATAGTTACTGACAGTGAAGTACCACCTTGTCCACTTTAAAGTACGACCCGCTGTCAGTGTTAATTAACAGTTAATTAATGCAGTAACTACCAGTGAAGTACCACTGTATTAAATTGTACAAGAAGACCAGCTGTCAGTGTTTTTTTTTTTTTTTGGAACTACTACCAACTTTTACTGTAATTTAGCTAGTGCTCAATACATTATTTACTAGTAACTATTGTTTAAAGCTCAACCAGCTGTAGTATGCAAATATTTTTTGGGGTTTATTGATAAACATTTTGTAAATTGTTAATGTGTTTCATATCTATTGTGGCTGTGAGCATAATGAAGAGGTGTCTCTTTGTATTAGATTGCCCAGTGTTTGATTTTTATCATAATCTGTATTATACACAATATTTGCAGTAATAAACTTGTTTCATAACAGTCTTTACCTTGTTTGTGTAGCATCACAAATAGAACCACCAAGTACACAATTAAGTATCACTAGAGGTACCCGTATAAGTACCACTAATTAGTACAAATGATGCCAATATAATCCCTAATTATCATTCCACAAAAGTACCAGTAACTATCACTATAATTAATACTTAACTAGCCGGTAACTGTCACTTTAGTTACCAGTACTTGTGACTGTAAGTACCACTACAAGTACCACTGTAGTTACTAGTAAGTACCACTGGTACTAACACCAGAAGTACCAGTAAGTACCCCCGTAGTTACCTATTAACTAGTGGGCGCTATTTTAGTAACTGTCAATTAAGTACTAGTAACTACCACTGTAGTTAATACTAAATATACTGGTAACTGTCACTTTAGTTACCAGTACTTGTGACTCTAAGTACCACTACAAGTACCACTGTAGTTACCAGTAACTACCACTGGTACTAACACCAGAAGTACCAGTAAGTACCAGTAAGTACCCCCGTAGTTACCTATTAACTAGCGGGCGGTACTTTAAAGTGTTACCGATTTTTTAAACTTACTTATTACTTATTGCTGTTTGGGAAAATACCCGAGGTGACCCAGGGGCCGCAGTTTGGACATGCCTGCTTTAGCATCTCTCACATTTATCACAGACATTGGGATCAAACACAGTTTAACTTGTTACCTTTATCTCAAAAAAATGTTTTTGAGTCAATGTCTTAAATTTCCATCTCGAAGTCAGTGAAAGCAATTCAAGTTAATTATGTTAAAAATAAAGTCTCCTCTATAGTTGAATTTATGGTTGTATGTTGTTACAGCACATAATGGAAGTGGAATGTATAAAAATCAACTGTGAAAATGATTGAGAAAAATAAGCTTGAATCAATAAAGAGAAAACACAACTGTGCCAGATCTTTCCTCACCTCTTCCCATGGTCGATGCCTTTGTTCCCCAGGAGTGAGGAGGTCTTGGCTGTGGGGGAGACACAGAGGAGTAAGGCAGCAGAGCTCACAACCATCAGTGGGACAGACTTTCTTGTCATTGTATAATTGCAACTTACAAGAATACAAAAACCTCAACGGGACTCATACAGTTTTATATCTGCCTTTTTAACTCCATGGTTTTCTTAAGTTGACTCCTCTGAGCTTTGGGACACCACTTAGCATTGCATTTGATTGACAGCTGAAGAATGGAGGAACTGAGAAGAAAAGGAGCTAGGAGAGAGATTTTCGATATGGGCTTCTATTCCTCTGCCTGAGTAGACTCCGTCTCTACAGATTTAAACTCTACAGACTGACTCTGCTCGGCAGTCCTGGAAACATCTCCACAAAACATTCTGTCGGTCAAACCAACAGATGTTTAAGGCAATGCAACTGCTGTTTTGTTGTTGCAAGCATATATGGAAAAGAATAAGAAAAAAAAACTATACATTTTCTAAATTTAATTATTGTGCTGACTGACTGCAAAATGTAAGTAGTCAAGTTCATTATTAGCATTAACTGATTTGTTAGCGCACTTGTTTCCTTGGGTGGAAATGTATGTAATTTGTAGGGTGATCTGACATCTACTTTCATTTTAGGCCACTAAACTTTTTCACTAAGTAAATAATCATTCACAGAATTATGATTTTAAATAATGATTAATTAATTAATTATGATTATACTGTATATTTATCCTATTATTGGTCAGCCCTAAACAAGTTGAATAACGGCTGCACCATATTAATTCTTCACAGTCTACTGGATGAAAAGCTAGACTTACTGTATCAGTAGTGGGGAAACATGCGATACATCCTATACATGTGACCTGACAGTATAAGACCAGCCACTACAAGCTGGACATGACACTTCTGTGTCTGCATCTCCCTGGAGGCAGGAGGACAGAGGAAGAAGAGGAACAAGCAGAGATGTCAAAGCTGCAACATCAGACAAGAGGCTGACTTCTACACCAGTGCAGAGGTCACACAGAAAGACTGTTCACTAAACCTCTATTGCTATGGCAACGGTGGTCATTTTATCATGCTGAACCTGTGTGTTTTGAACTGGAAATGGGTTGATGCTCATGCTTTTTACTTAATGTGTTTATCTCCAGGAAGACGACACCATCAGACAAAGGCACAGGTCAGGTCTGCTTACAATAAGAAAACATGTTTTTGAAGTAGTAATACAAATATCCATAATATTAGTAAAAAAAAAAAAAAAGCTTGCTACTCTATCTTTTCAGGCCAAGTAAATCACCAAGCAACAGACACCAGGCTTTAAAAACAACATGCAACGCTTAGAAAGTTAAATTTATATCATTTAAAGGGCACAAAGTGTATTTTGCTAAATTGACTTTTTTTGACTTTTCAAAACTAATGAAATAATGTTTCCTCATCAAAAACTAGATTTCTAATTTTTATTCTACTTTGGTTTTCCAAAATTGTGAATGAATGTCACAGGCACATTTTTAAAACCTGCATTATCTTAAATCCATAAACAATCCAAACTAGTTTTAACATGATTTGATTGTTTCTTTTGTGTCATTTCTTTACTTCTCCTAGCTGTAGCTCTAACTCAGTTCCTGACTTGGGAAACACTTTTCTAGATTCTAATGCGTGGGATTCAGTGAAGGTGTTTAAGTCCATATATGAAGGACAGGAACTATTCATACTGTGCATATGACAAACAAAACTGCCAAACCATCCTCACCCATCGTTGTGTATTCAACACCAACTAAATTTCTCTCCAGTTTCAAAGCCTTGAGGTTATTCACGTCAAAAAGAAACATGGATTAGCACTAATTCTGTGGGCTCATGTACAACTGTCACCTCACCTCACACACCAGCCTCCTCATCACCCGCTTACATAATTACCCTACTTTTAAGTCAAGTTGGAAAATAATTAAGACTTTTGCACAAGTGAGTAAATCTAGCCTTGAGGGTTGGCGCTACACACAAGTCTTGGCTACAGTGAGAACAGATACACAAGCCAGAAGTGATATGAAAATCAGACAACTGCTTCTTTATGAGCATCGATAAACTGTATTTGTCTGAATATAACATCACTATAGGTCATAAAAGAGAAACTGATCAAATGAGAATTAACTCCACCTTATTAATTTGAATATTAAAGGTGCACTGTTTAACTTTTCTGAATGTGAAAAGTCAGAAACACAATTCAGTAGAAATAGAAAGATTAAAACATAATTTTGGACATTCAGAATGGGAATGAATATACACAGCCAGAGGAAGAAAATGCCCTTGTTCAGGTCAAGCAAGCTCACTTAAAGTTAAAACCTTGCATTGTAATATTTACTTTGTGCCAAAAACATGCTTTTATTCAAGTCTATTTTTGGTCAAAAAGTTACACAGTGCACCTTTAACAAAATCCTCATCTTAACAAACGCCAAGTCCCAGACCTAAACTTAGCCTTTAAAGCCAAAGAAAATGTCCCCACGTGGCTTCAACTAAGAAATCAGCATCTTTATTTTACAGTTTTCTGCAATCTTTATTTCTTTTAAAGTACATTTTATGATGGGTGTTTATAATTTTATAAATGTTGTTTTGTGTTGTGATTTTGATGTGTTTTCCTGCATTTTAAAGCACTTTGAATTGTTTTGTGTATGAATTGTGTTATACAGATCAATTTAACTTGCCCTGCCTTGTCTTTTCACAGCATGAAATAACATGAAACAGAGACTGGTATTATAGACTCTCAAAGAAGGGGTAGAAACTTGCTCATGTCATTAACACGCTATGCTGTAATGTCACTTGTACGTTTATTAAGCTACGTTATGCATTTATACAACTTGAAATTCATATTTATTAATTTAAGAAAGAAAACACAACAATTTGCTGACCTTGTTTTGTTTGTACTTCACCACAAAGCAAAAGTTGACATTTTGCTTAGACAATTTCTACAGCACTAAAAACAAGAACACATCACTCCAATTTTGCCCCACAGTATCTGTCTGAATGTCATACGTTCCTGCTCGTTTTCTCAGGTCAGTTGTTCAATTTTTACTATTTGTGTTCGAATTAAAAAGAAAAAAAATGAGAAAGGAAGTTTTTTGTTGCTGTTGTTGGCCCAAAGCTCTGGAATGAGTTCTGCTTGAACCTTGGCCAAACAGCAAACAGAGCACCTTCTGATTTTAAGTCTTCTTTTCAAAAACCTTTTGCTTTGACTTTTAGCACAGTTTGAAATACTGACTTTGTCTTTTAATGATGATCTGTGTGTAAAGCACATGGGTCAACCTTGTTGTTTTTAAAGTGCTATGGAAATAAACTTAGATGATTTACTGCAGAAGTACCTCATGAACATGTGATTTTAATGTGTTTATTTTCTGCAAGAGGATGAAAATGTTAAGGAAATTGTACTTTATGCACCACAGTAGATGATTTTTCACAAGAGATAAATCTTTCATGTGCACTGTTTTAACAGTTTCACTAAATAAATCATGTTTGGGGTGCTGTCAAATGGAACTGGACACTCCACTTGTCAAATATTGGTTTTAATGGACAAATCTATATGACAGAAACAATTTTAAAGCTTAATGCTACAAATGCATCACTGTGGACACCTATATAACTTTTACAGTCTTGGGAGAGTTTTAAAACTGGAATAGGTGAAGAGATGAGAAATAATTCAGAGTCTGGGACACTGCAGTGAAGTTTGAAGATTCAGTATAGGGTTCATAATATCTCTCACATGCACCACAAGATTATGGATTACTGCTTATGATATGATATACTGCAGCAACATGTTTTATTCAAGAGAACCAGACATTTGATCCAAGAGTTTTTTTAGAAGAAATGTGGCTAACTGTCAAAGAAGCCAGAGGTCGTTTTCCAATCCCGAACATTTAGATTGATAAGTAAAGTAAAGTAAAGCAGTAAATAAAGTTTGCTTTTGTTAAAGGCAAATGGATTGACATGAACTTTGATCCTAATGTGATCACATGTTTGCATTTGTGTGGCTTTAAAGGTGCACTATAGCTTTTCTGGTAGACTTCACCACCTGTGTCACCATGGTGATGATATTGCTTTACAGAGATTGTTACTTGCTTACTTACTTACTCAAACATGCATGAATCGTTTAACCCCTTCTCATGCGGCCTGTTTTACCTCACACGTCTGACTAAAATCGGTAAAAATTTAAACTAAAACAGTTCCTGAACCCTTTGGAGCACAGGTAAATGGCTGGGTCTTTTAAAGCTGTATCACTGTAGTTTTTGCTTCTGATGTCCAACAGTCTCTCATCAGAAGTGAGAACTTTCTCCAAGCAAAAGAAAAACAAAATCTAAATTCCGCCTAAATTTTTTTTGTTAGATCTAAGGATTGTTAAAGCTGGTGTTGACAGCTGAGACATAAATGACACTAGATTTGGCATATTTGGGGTTTTGACAATTCCTCTGTAAAAGCTGAAGGCAATTGAGGTAAAAATGAGTTTTAGGGACCCAAAATTACTCAAAAAATGTAGGCGGAGCCAATACAAAAGTCCTATTAAAATTTTTGAATTTTTGAGGACTTTTTTTTATTTGGAGGTTTACAGCTGAAATCTGAGTCTGGATCATCCCAGAATGGCTGGTTTTGCTCTAAATAAAAGGGATTCAATGGGATTTTTATATTTAACCTTTCCAGGTGCTTCATAGTATGCTTTTTTCAGACACTCAACAAAACTGAATTTTTAAAGAAAAAGTAGGAGGGCCCTTCGAAGGGCCCTCGGACTGTTAAGGGGTTAAAATACAACTTTGTGTAAACTAATAATGAAAGATCACTTATATATGGTTACAAAGTAAAAAAAATGTGGATTTTACACAATAACTCTTCTTTAATCTTCTTGTTTAGTGATTGTTAAGAATTCATTTCAATGTTAAATTTCAGTTTAAATGTCACGTCTAGTAAAAAAACTGATCAGACTGAAAGCACTTAATCACAATATTCTGGTTCGAACAGATTTATTAGAAGCTCTGTATTAAAATAGCCTTGAAAATGATAAAAGCGTCATTTGGATGCAGTGTGACTATTGCTGTGCTGTCTGGCATAACAAAGTGTCATTTACATAGAAGTACATCTGGAACAGTGTGTGCTGCACCAAATGTAGGGTCGCACAACTTTAGCAGCTCTTCTGAATTATGTATTTCAGAGCTGAGCAGTTTGAGCCGCTCACACTGCTCTTCATTTTGTTCAGAGCTCAATTTTCAAGATGCAGTCAGATTCAACCTTATTACACTGAATTACATTACTTATCATTTTTGTTGCACAGAGAACAACAAACTCTTACTTGGATTAAGGCGAGCTACATTTTTAGGCTACAGAAGGGATCTATTTAAAGTGAAGATGTTATTCTGTTCACCTGTAGTGTCTTGCATTAACCACATTTTCTAACTGGATTTTCAATCAATGTGTGTGAAGAGCATAACAGTTATTTAATGCAATAATTTACAATCACATTTGTTTTGTGACTCAAGCATGATTCACACATGAGTCACAACTATTGTAGTAATTTGGTAACAGTTTCTATTATATCGGTGTTCAGATGTAGCAGAAAGATTTGCTCAAGGGCAACTCACTCACAACCAAGCTGTTGAAAAAGATCTCTGAATTTTGTATTCTTCTTAATTTTCGTAGTACTTGTGCAGTTTTCTCATTCCGACGACTCTCCAGATGGTTGTCCCATTTTTCTTTATTTCTTTTTGTTTGATATCTGATAAAAACAAATTATGAAGCACCTGAAAATGCTTGTATAATGGATAAAACGAACATAGTCGCCCTGTTCTTTAGAGTCAAATCAGCCATTCTGGGATGAAACAGACTCCAGCTTTACCAATTATTATATATACAAAAAAAAAAAAACAACAACAACTTTAATTTAGATTCTATTTTCCTTTTGTGTGAAGAAAGTTCTCACTTCTGATTGCAGCCTCTTAGTGATTAAAAGCTAAAACTACAGGGCTTCAGCTTCACAAAGCCATGTGCTTATGCTTCAGAGGGATCAGAAACAGTTTTAGTTTGAATTAGTCAGAAATGTTAGAGAAAATAGGTCGGAATAATAAAACCTTTTTTAAAAACATTAAGTCTAAAACTGTTCACAGACAAAATAGGTTTTTGGTGGTATTTGGTGTGAAAAGTCTGAGGACCAGTGTTTCATTGAATGAAAAAATAACAATGTGCTGCCCACTCAAAGCTTTTTAAGACTGTTCACTGACTGTGATGACGTCAAAAGTCCAGATGGTGAGCAAGAGCCAGTATTCCTACTAGCAACATTGTACTTGGACACACCTGCTTGTCAAAGCCTGATCCCATCTCACTTCAGAAGCTAAGTAAGTTAGGGCCTGGTCAGGACTTGGATGGGAAACCGCTGGAACACAACAAGATTGGACTGTGGTTGTGTCCTGGGGCAAGACACTTAACCCACATTGCCTTAGTGTCTGCATACAATTGGATCTTTGATTGTAAAGTGTGCTTGGAAAGGTAGAAAAGCGCTCTATAGATAGAGACCATTTACTTGACTGTGGAATATCCAAACGGCATTTTTACATTTACTTTTTTTTATTGCAGCAAAAACTACTTTTAAACAGTCCACCTGCTGCTGTCCACTTGTATTTATTAATAATGGCCCGTAGGATGTGACTAGAACCTATGGAGCTTGGGAAACAACTGTGTAACAACCCAACATGTTGGGTCAATTTTTTTTTTTTTTTTTTTTCACTCTGTAGTGTTAGAATATGCTTTAACTAAAGCTATTTTTGGTTCTAAGCATTTTAAAATCTCTGTTGGTTTAACATTAGGCCAAGTGAATATTCTACTGATGTGTGTTGTCATCATTCAACACAGTGTCTCAAGAAAGCCTTTATATACCACAACACATGAATAGTGTATGAATAGCACGTGGGGCTACAATATTTACGCAAAAATAGCCTGAAATCGTGCTAATCATACACCCGTGACATGTCTTAATATGTCGTAGTATGTATAGACTTTCTTGTGAGATCAAGTTGCACCTTCCCAAATTCTATTAACCTTTTTTCTTCAAATTCTGTTGTAAACTCATTTCCAGATGACCATCAGTTTTGTGTAATTGAATAAATACTGTTCAGATGCAGAATAAAACCAGAAGACGGACTATGTGTGATCATAATGCCCAGGGAAACTTTCCTGGAGCGATTCAAGGAGTGTCTATGAAACTTAATATGCAGAACATTTTTTGCGGAAATGCCATGATATTTCGGATCAAAAGTGCAGAAGGTTATTCCAAGTCATTCTTAGCCGATTTGTGCCCGTGTTGGCCGGGTTCAACGAGTTGAATCAGACTCATTGAAGTGACACTGTGAATTATAATCAAAAATCTCTGTAATAATAATATCCAAAATAGAAAGGCAGAGAAGGATTTGAGCCAAGAAAACGATAACCCATTAGCCACATAAAGATAAACATCTGCTCCCCACTCTCCCGCCTGTCACCAGATAACGGACCATTTTACACTGCACTTTTATGCCTAGCTAATCCCTTGGCCGCCATAGAGAAAGAGAGAGAGAGAGAGAAAGACGTCTTGGTAATCATCCACACTTCTAAACAAACTCTTAATCTTCTCCCAAAACTTCTGAAATTTTAATAGGCTCATTTGGTGCACAGATGTTTCTCAATGACCTGGATCCACACGAGAGAGGCAGCGCTCCAAAGAAGGATAAAGTTTTAATGTGGCGCGCTAGACTATAGGGTCATATCATAATACTTATAGATTATGGCGAAGGCAAGGTTTCTGAGTTCAACCTCAACTTTTGGATTCATTGTACCTGTGTGGTCAACGTGTTCTCATGGATTGCGTAAAATAGCACGCCATGACAAATTGCATGTCATGACGACGCCCTCTGCCTTGAATATTTTGAAGTTGACGTTGTGAAAGAAAACTATTGTTCCAGTGTTTGAGTGTGCCTTCTTTTCTGGCATACTGAAGCAAATAAAATGTATTCACTGTTCACCTTGTCATTCTGTCGTTAGTCTAAACAAGTCATGTGAGGTGACGTGTACTTTAGTTGAGCAATTTTAAAATTTAAACTGTTGGTTTACTGTTTACTAATGGTAACTCCTGGAGATGTTATGGATCTAGAATTTTCTAAATCTATTTCTCTTGAATATTGTCTATGAATGTCTAAAACTATGTCAATGGCTTTTGGTCACTGATGTTTGTTGCCATATTGGCCGTTAGCTTTAGCCTTTAGCTAACATTGTGGAATATTGTGTTTCCCTCATGAGGACTGGGACGTTCTGACCGTTCAGACCAATCAGGAGTTACAGAGCAAGTGGTGGAAGCCAAAGCTTAAAAAACGTTTTATGCGGAACTAAAACCTTTGAAAAAAGTTTATGATGTGAAACTAGGTAAGAATTTTCACAAAATCCAACAGTTTTTAAAGCTGTGTAGAAGCTGTTTCTGTGGAACACGAGCAGTTTGTGTTTGCATTGCAGAGTGATCCCTGCTGCAGCACCAATGGAGCGGCTGATTTACAACAGCTACAAGCTAGCAATGTCATATCCAGATAATATAATAGATCCATGATCTATGTGCACCTCTGCTTTGCCGAGATGATTTATCTGACGCACAGAGTGTGACAGAACAAGATACTGACTACTTGTTACTAATGCATTTGATTGTTTTCATGAAAGTCCCATAACTCAAAAACATTCATTCAAACCACATCTTTTTATTCAATATCAGATTCATCTTCTTTAGTCGCAAAATCCTTCTATGTACTCCTCAGTTTCCTAGGAATGATCTCTTATTAGGTGCATTTTTCATGACCATGCAACAATTGCAAAAAGCATTTTACATAAAACACTTTTGGAAAATGTTTTTAAAAACCACAAACATACAGCGCCAGTATCTACTTCTGCTCAAATGTGCTGTAGCCACAATCCCTCACTTTAGGCCACCTTCATCCCTATTTTGTTCCCATCTGACTTTCCATTTTGCATTTGACAATAGTGCAACACCAGATGGAAAGGCATTATGCAAGAGTATACACGTACCTGCCCAGAATCAGTAATGGGACTGTCAACTGTCTTCAGCGTAAGAATATCTCACAACTACATCTAGAGGAAGAGCCAGGTATAACTGACTTCTTTTTATCTTTCACATTTTGATAAACAAACTTGTATTGTCTGAGCTGAGGGCATATTTTGGAGGTTAATAATAATGTGTTTTTTTGTTCGGCACCTTTCAGACTTTCAAGGACGGCTCAAATTGAAGCATTTAAATCAGGCAGTGACAAAACACAATGCATCCAAGCTCTCCCGAATAAGCTTTTGTTGTCTGTATTAAAACAGCTGTGCTATGAAAGCTTATTTGGACAATACTTTGAAACACAAGGCTTTCAATAAAATATAATTATGTTTATCAGTGACAACTAATAACTGAGTTTATTCCTGTATTCAGACTAACCTAGTTTATGAGTAAATTAAATATGAGTGAACTCACCGACACCAGTAGGTCTATTTCCAAGGCTTGTCACAATAGAGAATGTGTTTGTCTCACAATAGAGAACAAGATCAGCAAAAAACTGTATTTAGATAATTAAGTCAAACACATCAGTGTTGTCCAGGGAATAAATGTGTTAGTGATCGTTGATGTTTCTGTGGTAAATTTACAAATTAAAGGTACAAAATCAAGGTAATACATATTTCATATTTGTTAGTTTAATATTTTACACAAGGATGAACGTATCCAGTCTGCTGTCCCGTTGTACTTCCATTGCCTTCCGTACCTGACCTAGTAACTAACCTGGATCACGTCAGATTGATTTGTTTATGACTCTGAATTGAGTTAAACACCTTATCAATTTGGGTAGACTGCTGCGAGGAAAAAAAGGATGGCATGGCAATATTTGAATCTGATTGTTCAAAGTGTCCCAACGCAGAAGTAGCCGAAAAGTCACTTTTCTTTTTGTTAAATCCAAATGAGAGAAGCACATCTTTACCGTCCAAAAGTGATGAAAAATCGTTTGCCCAAACTGCAATGCATTATATCTGCTGCTACGCTGTGATTGGTTCGAGTGACAGTGATTGTCTTTACAGAACATCAAGGGGTCTCTCCAGATCAGCCCATATTGTTTCAATGGCACCCCCGGCACATTTTTGTGTTTAAGTCTTTATATTTCTAGAAAATTACTTTCCTATGGAGCATGTGTCATTGCTTGTTGTTCAAAATGTATCACATTAAATGCCAATAATAGTAGATAAAAAGCTTATAATTTACAATAATGTAGGCTACTGCATTAATGATAACATGTCTTGGACACTAGATCACTGCAGACCTGACGATGATGAAGTTTGAAAATGAAATTCTTGGGTCTTTCACAAATATAAGTATTAGTGCAGTCGTAAATGCATGGCTGTCGTTTTAGTAAATATGTGTACTTGTTTTTTTGTCTAAATGTACCTCTAGTCTGCAATAAAGATTAATTGAATTGAATAATTAATGACCGCAGTCTGACCCTCCACCACTTGTCTGGGTTCAATGATGACCCGCTGGAAAAAAAATACTTGCCCAGGCCTGCTCCTGATGGATTCTCTAGATTTACAAAAAATTAGAAAATACACACTAACCTGGCTTACTAACTCCTTCAAAATTTTACAGATGGCACCTTTAATAAAATGTTATGCGGTTTTTTATCAGCCGTGCAAAACAAATGTTTTCTCAACAATTCCAAACTGCTTAATCTTCTGTACATTTGTATTTGTATAAGTCTGGGAGCATTTTCTCTGAGCTCCATGAAGCTGTGTGATTTATTTATACACTTCCTTCAGTCAAAAGTGGCGCTGCGATGATGTAGAATGCACTAATCCTGACACTGGCGTAGAAATGTGTGAAAATAACTTCAAGGTGAACTTCAAAACATTGTTGCTCAAGTTTGTGTCTGTCAAACTTAACCAGTGACAAGAGCGATAGGGTTGCTTAGTGTGATATTGAATCGGAGGCGGCAGGCAGCCCACGTCGCTCCTTGTAATAAAATGTGTAGGTGTCTAGGTTCACAAATGTACAGCGCTGACATTTGAGAAAGAAGAAATGAAGAATGATCAGGATATTGAAATAAGGGAGCGTTGTTGCCGTAGCCTGAAGTGGGAGAGGTTGTGCCTCCTATCTGGGTCAAATTGTCCTCTGAGAAGGCGCTGAACCTAAGTTTTGTTTTTGATAAAATGACAGAAAGCTTTGATATGTCTTGTTGCTTCATACTGCTCAAATGTTAGGTTTCTAGGTTTGAGTTAAAACATCCTGGGTTTTAACTTTGGCTGCTGTTGCAATGGCCTGTTAATCTGCTTAGTGACAGAAAAAAAATATTGAATCTATATGTTTAAGTTTGCTAATACAAGAACGTTTTTTTCATCATGTTTTTTGAATAAATGATGTGTATAAACAGTCGATGTACTGGAAGCAGCCAAACTTGAAAAATGAACAGTCGGATTTGGATGCATTGGTTAATTTTGTTGACATCTCTAGTTACAATGAACTTTACAGAAAAGAATTCAAAGGATGACTCATTTTCAGAAGCAAAGTTTTTAATAAATCGGGGTTAGAAATTGATTAAATATTAACAAATGATCTACATAGATAAATAAAAAAAATCGTGTTCATTCCAAAAAGGAAGGTTGTGTTTGGGTCTATATTTAGGAGCTGAACTCATGAAAACAGCATTTTAAGTTTCATAGATGGAATTCTTTTAAAGTGTATAGTTTCAACAGATATAAAGATTTGTTGATTAAAAAAAAATGTTTGCCTGCAATGTCTCTCCTTATAATGAAATGTGTCTGTGCAAAAACCTGCACAGTTTTAGAAAAATACTGAATTTTTTTTAGGACAAGTCATTTTGCAATTTGCAGTTTCAATTCGATTAACAGTTGTCCAATTGACAGAATAGTTGTATGAACTGACAAACAGCAGAATAAGACAGGATATTTATACTTTTGTAGGTGAATTTACAATACCTTTACAATTTTTTTAATTGTAAAGCAATTTTGAGTCGATTGTGATTAGAGATGTGTAAATGAATGATCCTAATAATAAAAAAAATCTAGATCAAGATAATATAAAAAAAATACATTTAAATTGTACTATGAGGCTTCCTTTGCCAACTATAAAAGTTAGACAAGCTCCACCGTCGAGATGAACAATGAAACAAGACATTTTATAGTGTATGTAAAGATGACAAAAGTAGACGTATGTACAATGAACAAGACTCAATGCCTTAGTTAGAATGGAACAGGATGCAGAAGGCGTTTTATTGTGTGAACAACAATAGTCTAGTAGTTTAGAGGAACATGACCATAAATTAACCACAGAAAAACATCCTTGCAGTCCTGCAGCTCTGACCAGACAAGCGTGTGATTTAGAATCTATTAAAAGTGACCTCATAAGTGCAGTTGTATCAAAAAAGAGCATCAGTGTTATATAACTGCCACAGAATCCAACAAGGCCAAACAAACACTATCTCTTCAAATGGTTTGGCTGATCTAACATGGGCCCAATCTAGTGCTTTTCTAATCTGTGGATCAGGATCATAACAAGGTCTGTGAGTGATTCAAATGTGGCCCAGTGTTCAGGTTCAATCATAAAACTCTTGGTTCTCGTACAAGAGCTTGTGCTGTATAATTACAGTCTCACTTTAGTGCAGTTTTCTGTATTCTGCAGACAGATGTAGAACCTCTACAGCTGCTCCATGTGATGATAAAATGTTATAGACATGACCCTGAGACAATGATAAGGTCACATGTGCTTCTCTGTTCACTGCAGCCCTATTCACTGCTCCACTTTTATCTGTCAATAACTGCATGGTTCTTGGACAGGTGTTATTCATTCAATGAAATTACCTTTAACATGAAAATAAAGCAGGACTTATAACTAAAGATATAAAGGTAAAGTTAACTTTTAAACACATTTTAAAGAGTGAATAAACTTTATGAAATTGTATAATAAAGTCTACTGCTGTACACACTGCAGGGTTAAAGTTAGTGCATTCAACAAAGCAAGCTTTCATTTACATTAATGCTACTTTTGTCATTAAAAATACTGATATTAATGTGATACTTATAAAAAGCATGTGACACAGTGAGAATGTGACACGCTTAGCTGATAGGTAAGAAGGTTGCGGATTCGCCTGGGCCTTTCTGTGTGGAGTTTACATGTTTTTACCTGTATCTGGGTGAGTTTTCTCCAGGCAGTCTGATTTCTCTCACCAACCAATAACATGCATGTTAGGGAACATCCTCCAGCTACAATAGTTCTGACCAAGCCTAGCAAAAACATCTGGAGATGGTTCCCCGAGCGCTGCACTGTGGCGATCACTGCTCCTGAGGGGATGCCCCAGAGGCATTGAAGGATGGTCAAATGCAGTGGACAAATTTTCCTACGGGGACAATAAAGTACAGCTTAACCTTAACCCTTAATATCCCCCTCACATGTTCTTAAACTCTCCACTCCCTTGATCTTGGTGGACGCTGTGAACAGGTCATACATCTCAGACCTGCACTCTTTGACTCCTGACATTTACAGTGCACTGACAGATAACATCTTCTCTTCATGCTCCTCTCTATTCTCTCTCTCTTCTGTCCTCTCTCCCTTTCCCTCCTATTCTGTCCTATACATTCTGTCTCTATGATTTTATTTCTATTTTGTCTCTCTCTGTCTTGCATCCTGCGCCCCTCTCTATCTTTTTTCTTTATTTCCCTCATTTGCCCAGTCTCTCTCTTTCTCTCACTTAGTGTTTCTCTTTCTCTCTCTCCTATCCTGTTCTTTGTGTCCCCTATCTTGTGCTCTATATCTCTCTGTTTTTCTCTCTCTCTTTCTTCTCTTTTTCTGTGTCTGAGTGTGTTTTTCTCTCTTTATTTCTCAGTTTTTCTTCACCTTTCCTCTCTCTCTTCCCAATGCCATTCTCTCTTTGTCTGTTCTATCCCCTCCTCTCTCTCTCTCTCTCTCTCTCTCTCTCTGTTCTGTGTGGGAGACTGACATGTTGTGCAGACAAGAGGTCAAAGAGTCTGTGTCTCATTCAAACACAAATGTCACCCTTGTCTGTTTTCCCAAGGGCAACTTTTAAAACTGGGCATGTTATAGACCCTTCCACGATTTATTTTATTATTATTATTTTTTTTTTTGGGGGGGGGGGGGGGGGCATGACATAAATGTAAGTCAAATACAAATAGGCGTTTCCACACTGTAGGAACTTTTTGTTCTTTCTACCTTTTTAATCCCTGGTCCCTTTTCTGACATGTTCCCACATAAGGACCAGGAACAGCCTGTTCTCACAGATAAGCGTGTCAATACCACACAATTGTAAACAGCGTGTCATATGAACACAATTTCTATTTTGTGCATGTGTATTTCATGTGTTTCTGTCCCAGTTCATTTCTATGGTGAATGTAAAGACGTGTTGTCCTAACCTTAACCAACTCCAAACCTCAAACATAAACTTACCCATTTTTGCAACTTCAGACCTATAATGGGCACTAAAAAAGACACAGGGCACGCAATTTGTCATGGCGTGGTATCTACACGCAAGCCATGAGGATACCTGGCCAGGAACCAGGGAGACCAATGTGGGGGCCAACTTAGCTCCTGATCTGGGAGAAGTACTTTTCCCTTAGACCGGGAACTTTTCAGTGACACAGCAACGTTATTCATGACTTTGTTGGCGCATGCTGTATGCACGTTGTAAAGTTTTTGTTAAAATAATAATGGCAATAAAGTTTTTGATAAAGTTTGCAGAGGTACCGCTAAGTCGGTATTCTAACATAGAGGTACAGCAGAGCTTTGAGGGACCCCCAAGAAATGTTGAATCATCATCAAGCTAGCTGATGAGCTGGTGCAAGTTAACACTTATCACACAGCTAAGCAATGCTGTGAGAAAATAAAAAACTGAAACAGGATCCTCTGTGCAGCAGTGCAAATGCTAAAAGTGTTTCTGATGCCTGGTTCTTGGCACTTTCATGTGCGAAAACGCCTAATATTCAGCAGAGTTGTAGTTACGAGTTACTCTTTCCCTTCTCTGTAGTGTTTTGAGTATTTACAGGTGAAAATGTTCTTTCAGCTTTCATGCATTTTGCCACTCACTGTTGACTGTTGACTTACTTTTTGCAATGCTCTATGAGACATCCCTGGCATACTTGGCAGAAGTGTTGTTTGTTTGTTTGTTTTTTATCTCTGATTTAAAATGATGCCTATCACCAACTGTCTTTGAACATATTGTTGTCTGTTTAACTTCATTATCCTTTGGCGTCATCATTGTGTTTATGGACACAAAAGACTGTTGAGAGCTTTTAACTGTCGAGGGCTTCCAGCACAATCTATTTACTGAGAGCAAAAAGTGGCACTTTTCACTTTCTAACCACAGCTTGGATTAAGTGTGTGGGCAATATTAGAAAACAGCATATCGTCTCCTGTCACTAGCCGTCAAAACTGGGCCATTCCCTCGGAGCGCCCATCCTTTTAGCACGGTCCGACAGCCCAGAGAAATTGACACATCAAAGAAAATGTATTTAAAACTTTAGACTGGTGTGTGGGCTTGTTTTTTCTTTTTTCTTTTTTTGCAAAACAGTTGTGAGTCATATAGTGTTGTGAAGCAGCAGAAACACAGGCCTTTGTTATGACTAATGCTGCATATTGGACGTGACAAGGTTTGGATAACACCCTCTTCAAGCTGCACAGTGTCAACAGACTCTTGGCCACCACAAGAGCTATTGTAAGCCACTTTTCTGTTATGTTTACCACAAGGCTTTTATTGTGAAAAGGCGGAAGTGTGTGGAAGGTTGTTGTTCAAGAAAAGAGCTACCGGTGCGAAAAGACGGAGCAGTGGAGAAATAAAATAACTCCCCAGCAATTTGTCTCCATCTTTCTTACACTCAAGACCCTCGGCTACATTGGTGGCAGCGGTGGGATTTCTCCAGTGCACAAGCCCATCAATCGTTTTATTTTTTTCTCCCAAGAGACTGACAGGTACAAGTGCAGCTAGCTGGTGTTAGCCTTTGCTAACTCGCGTTTAGCTTAGCTGTTCAGTTTATTTTAGAGCGAGACAAACTCCGTGCATATTAGCAGACATGTGGAAATATGAGGAGGACCCCCTGGATTTCAAAATCCGAAGATCCAGTAACAATAATGTAAAAATCGAGCTCCCGCCACTTTTCTCTGGGGAAGACAACGAGAACTTTTCATGTTGGTCTCGCCAATATGAAGTGGCCGTGAGGGCGCTCGTGGCAGGTACTGGCGCAGACTACGAATATGAACTGGCCAGAATTCTCCCAACACGACTCGCTAAAGCTGCTTTTCTATTGTGGGACAGTCTGCCCGCAGCTATTCAGGCAGATTATTCAGCAGTGAAAGAGAGATTACAAGAAGCATTTAGACAAAGACACTTTCTGGACTGTTTTAGAGCAAACCTCGCTGCTCGCCGTCGGGCTCCTGGTGAAAGCCTGGATGTTTTTGCTGCGGATGTAGGCAAGTTAGTGCAAGAGGCATTCCCCAACTACGGCACAGCAGCGCAAAAGGAAGAAAAGTTCCGTAGATTTTTAGCAGGACTTGACCCTTGCCTCAGAGCCAAATGTCAAGAACAGGGAGCCACTGATTTGGATGAGGCCCTGGTGATTGCAGCACGTTGTGACATGGCTCGTGAGACCCTCAGAAACGACTACACCTACCCCCTGGGCGACACAGCTACTAACAAACCTGCCCCCGCTTTGGTGCAATCCATCTCAGAGGGGCGAGCTGGCAGCGCACCATGGACAAGTTAGCTGATGATATGAGAGAAATGAGAAAAGACATTAGAAGATTGTCTGATGAAAATGAAAACTTTAAATATCGTGGTCGACAGGGCTCGTCCCCCTTGCCAAACAAATGTCAGTGTCAATGTGGGGGTAAAGGCTGCCAATCCCTGCGTTCCTGGATGGAGCCGAGAGGGCGTTCACCGGATCCCAGCTGGCAATGGCGTCGTGGAGAAAGGTACTCCGGGCCTGACCGCCGCTCAACATCACCATACAACAATCGTGCTGTTTCTCCAGGGGGACACAGCCCGAGACCACCCAGAGGAGCTTTCTATGAGGAACCAGCTGAGCGACGGGGAGTGAGATTTCTCTCTCCAGGCCGAGAAAACCCCGCCCACCAGCAGGGAAACGAGATGTAGCTGTTGTCGTGGGCCAGACCCCAGCTACAACATCCAAGCGGCCCTCTGAAAATGATAAATTCCAATCTCCCACCAGTCATATAGCTGTCCCAACTCCGACTGCTGAGCAGCGCTCCTCCTATGTGCGGGGAAGTATTGAGGGTGCTGAGCTTAATATCCTGATTGACTCTGGTTCCACGGTGTCATTTATTAGTGCAGATTTTCGTCAATCTATCCCCACTCTGCGGCAGCGACCTCTAAGCACAGATTTCATTGCTGCCCGTGCTGTTAATGGCCAGCTTCTGGACACGTTAGGCACAGTCACTGTTACTTTGCGCCTGGGCAATCAGTCAATGCCGCATGTTTTTCATGTACTCCGGAAGTCCACCCAAACAGCACTCTTAGGTCTAGATTTTTTAACAGCACAGCATGCACTATTGGACTTTTCACGTGGCAAGCTGCAGTTATGGGGAATGGAAATTGTTTTACTGAGTAGCACAGATTTAATCCCAGGTTGCTGTAATGTGTCCGTTTCTGCCACTCTCACACTGCCTCCATTGAGTGAAGTGTTAGTGCCTGTTACCATATCCGGCCCTACAGAACGCCTCCCAGACTTTGTTGGTTACCTTGAGCCCAATCCCCAGAGCAGGAGTGAGTGTGTTATAGCCCATACTCTCTCCTCTGTTAGTAATGGTGTGACCACAGCCCGACTTATGAACCCCACCCAGGAAAACCTAGTGATAAGAGAGGGCACACACCTCGGGGAGTTTTTTTCTATTGATCAGGGGGACATAGTGACTCTTCCTGCTGCTGGTGAGAGTGCGAC
This sequence comes from Mugilogobius chulae, assembly GCA_038363315.1. Classification (NCBI taxonomy): domain Eukaryota; kingdom Metazoa; phylum Chordata; class Actinopteri; order Gobiiformes; family Gobiidae; genus Mugilogobius; species Mugilogobius chulae. Next base: position 39,644,309 of record CM076407.1, read on the forward strand.
GGTCTCTGTAGTTTCTAATGAGGTTCCCCAGTGACTCTTACCGACACACCTGCCAGTGTACTACAAATCCAACAGTTAAATGCCCTGCTGGTGGAGTATGTAGACATATTCAGCACAACTAAAGCAGTGACTGGTAAATGCACCCTAGTTAAACATCACATTAACACAGGTGACCACCCACCCCTCAGACAGCGTGCCTACCGTGCCTCCCCAGACAAGAGAGAGGAAATTGATCGGCAGGTGGCTGCCCTGTTAGCTGACGGCGTGATTGAGGAGAGCTGCAGCCCGTGGGCCTCACCTGTCGTCCTGGTGAAAAAGAAGAACGGTGAATGGAGGTTTTGCATTGACTATAGACGTTTGAACAGTGTGACAGTGAGGGACAGCCATCCCCTGCCCCGTGTGGATGACACTCTGGATGCCCTGTCCGGGTCGTGCTGGTTCAGTACTCTTGATTTCTCACACGGCTACTGGCAGATCGACGTGGCTGAGGAGGACAGACCGAAAACGGCGTTTACCACGGGTAGGGGCTGTACCAGTGGAGATCTATGCCCATGGGTCTCACCAACTCGCCTGCAACTTTTCAACGCATGATGGAACTGGTTCTGCGTGGGCTCCCGTGGCAGGTGTGTATGGTGTACCTGGACGATGTGCTAATATTCAGTCCTTCATTTGAAGATCACATAGCCAGTTTGCGTGAAGTGTTTTCTCGTATCCAGGCAGCTGGTCTCAAACTAAACCCACAGAAGTGCCATCTGGCCCGGGATCATGTGGTTTTCCTAGGCCATGTTGTTTCCAGCTGTGGTCTGCAGCCGGATCCAAGGAACACAGAGAAGGTCAGGTCATGGCCCACGCCGAAGTCGCCTACAGAGGTGAGAGCTTTCCTTGGCCTCTGCTCTTACTATAGGCGGTTTGTTAAAGGCTTTGCCCGCTATGCTGCCCCACTACATAATCTGACATGTAAAGAAGTGCCTTTTGTATGGACTAATGACTGTGATGCTGCTTTTTGCCATTTCAAAGCTGTGCTGTCTTCTGCCCCAGTGATTACGATGCTGACTTTACTGTTCCTTTTAAGGTGTACACAGACGCCTCCATGGAGGCAGTTGGGGCGGTTTTAGCTCAGGATAAAGATGGGCTGGAGAGAGTAGTGGCCTATGCTAGTCAATCACTAAATAATGCTCAAAACGTTGGGCTACATTTGACAAAGAGCTATGGGCTGTAGTGTGGGCGGTGCGTCAGTTTAGACATTATATTGGGGCATCTTCTTTTACTATTATCACTGACCATAAGCCTCTTTTAGGGTTACGAGAATGTCTATTGACAAGGATCCATCTGGTAAGAGAGCCAGGTGGATATTGGAACTGGATCCATACAACTGGATTCTGCAGCACAAGGACGGCCACAGTCACACTAATGCAGATTCCCTTTCACGTCGCCCTGACAGGAGTGCGGGTGACACTGCCGCAGTGATTAATGTTGTAGAGTCTTCTCCTGCTCCCCCTTGTGACAACATCTCTGAGAGTGCAGCCCCTCAGCCACAGCTCCTGTCAGTGGTGGGCAGCGCTTACAGACTCTTTTGGATGACAGGGATTTTCTTGCAATGCAACAACAGAGTGATCCGGATATTGGTGTGTGTTGGACTGGATCACTGTCGGGGGATCTCGTCCACTTAGGGAGAAACTTCGTGGCTGCTCCCGGAGGCTCCGGAAGTTGTGGTCAGAATTTCCCAGACTGTCTCTGTTAGATGGACTTCTTTACCGGACAGTCTACTCTGCTCCTATGGGGACAGTTTTGCGTCAGGTTGTGGTGCCCATCTCTCTTGTTCCTGAAATACTACATCACCTGCATGGTGGCCCAGTTTCTGCACACTTTTCGGCTGAGAGAGTGTGGGAACGGGCACGGGCGTTATGTTATTGGCCCTCCATGCTCACAGACATTCGTCAGTGGTTGTGAACAGTGTTTACCCTGTCAGACACGCAAAGCTCCCACGCCTAAACACCGTGCTCCTATGGGGGTTTACAGACTGTACGCCCTTTCCAGAGGGTGGCTATGGACATTTTAGAGCTTCCTGTGACTTCCAAGGGCAACAGATATGTGTTGGTGGTTGAGGACTATTTTTCCAAGTTTGTCAATCTGTACGCAATGCCTAACCAGACAGCCCAAACTGTTGCACAGTGTCTCTTTGATGATTATGTGCTTGTACATGGGTTCCAGAGACTGTTCATAGTGATCAGGGTAGACAATTTGAAGCAGACGTGGTGCAAAAGTTGTGTGTGCTCCTGGACATTAAGAAAACTCGCACTGCTCCATATAACCCCAAATCTGATGGTATGGTTGAACGGTTTAATCGTACTCTTATTGACCAATTAGCTAAGTCACTGTTGTCCTGTGGGGGTGAATGGGATAGCTACTTGAGACATGTGGCCTTTGCTTACAACACATCTGTACATGCATGCACAGGTTACACTCCATATTATCTCATTCATGGTCGTGAAGCTAGATTACCTGTGAACTTGTTATGCCATCCCTGCTGATCAAAGTTTACCTCTTACTCATGGGGATTTCGTCTCTTCTCTGGTGGAGAGGCTGCAGGTTGCTTTTGCTAATGCTAGACAGAGGGCTGCCATTGCTCATGAGAACCAGAAATACACCATGACTCTAGAGCTCGTCACAAGTCTTATCTGCAGGGGATTTGGTGTGGTTGCATAACCCCCGTGAGGATCGAACAAAACTAGCGGCCCACTGGGGGTCCCTTTAAGGTTATTGGTCCTGTGCCTTCGATGGGTGTTTCAGGGCTCACTACCGCATCTGTGACCCTTGGTTGATAAAGGATCAGAACTAGTTGTGCATTATGACAGGCTGAAACCTTATACTTTAGGTCTGCCTCCCAGAAGCCCCTCTGTCACCAGCCCAAGTTTGCCCCTCAATTCACCGCCTACTGGGGTTTCCCATGATACAACTGGGGTGGGGTCTGACTTGTATATCCAGCCCCTGCCAGTGTCACGTGCAGGTAGAGCTGTGAAGTTGCCTGCACGCTTTGCGGATTTTGTTACTTACCAGTAAATGTTTTGTGATGTTGTGTTCACCACTTAATACTTTTTTTCTCTGTTCTTATACTGTTTTGCAGAGGGGTTTGTTGTGCCTTATACTTTATGTTGTTTTNAACATGTCTTGGACACTAGATCACTGCAGACCTGACGATGATGAAGTTTGAAAATGAAATTCTTGGGTCTTTCACAAATATAAGTATTAGTGCAGTCGTAAATGCATGGCTGTCGTTTTAGTAAATATGTGTACTTGTTTTTTTGTCTAAATGTACCTCTAGTCTGCAATAAAGATTCATTGAATTGAATAATTAATGACCGCAGTCTGACCCTCCACCACTTGTCTGGGTTCAATGATGACCCGCTGGAAAAAAAATACTTGCCCAGGCCTGCTCCTGATGGATTCTCTAGATTTACAAAAAATTAGAAAATACACACTAACCTGGCTTACTAACTCCTTCAAAATTTTACAGATGGCACCTTTAATAAAATGTTATGCGGTTTTTTATCAGCCGTGCAAAACAAATGTTTTCTCAACAATTCCAAACTGCTTAATCTTCTGTACATTTGTATTTGTATAAGTCTGGGAGCATTTTCTCTGAGCTCCATGAAGCTGTGTGATTTATTTATACACTTCCTTCAGTCAAAAGTGGCGCTGCGATGATGTAGAATGCACTAATCCTGACACTGGCGTAGAAATGTGTGAAAATAACTTCAAGGTGAACTTCAAAACATTGTTGCTCAAGTTTGTGTCTGTCAAACTTAACCAGTGACAAGAGCGATAGGGTTGCTTAGTGTGATATTGAATCGGAGGCGGCAGGCAGCCCACGTCGCTCCTTGTAATAAAATGTGTAGGTGTCTAGGTTCACAAATGTACAGCGCTGACATTTGAGAAAGAAGAAATGAAGAATGATCAGGATATTGAAATAAGGGAGCGTTGTTGCCGTAGCCTGAAGGGAGAGGTTGCGCTCCTATCTGGGTCAAATTGTCCTCTGAGAAGGCGCTGAACCTAAGTTTTGTTTTTGATAAAATGCAGAAAGCTTTGATATGTCTTGTTGCTTCATACTGCTCAAATGTTAGGTTTCTAGGTTTGAGTTAAAACATCCTGGGTTTTAACTTTGGCTGCTGTTGCAATGGCCTGTTAATCTGCTTAGTGACAGAAAAAAAATATTGAATCTATATGTTTAAGTTTGCTAATACAAGAACGTTTTTTTCATCATGTTTTTTGAATAAATGATGTGTATAAACAGTCGATGTACTGGAAGCAGCCAAACTTGAAAAATGAACAGTCGGATTTGGATGCATTGGTTAATTTTGTTGACATCTCTAGTTACAATGAACTTTACAGAAAAGAATTCAAAGGATGACTCATTTTCAGAAGCAAAGTTTTTAATAAATCGGGGTTAGAAATTGATTAAATATTAACAAATGATCTACATAGATAAATAAAAAAAATCGTGTTCATTCCAAAAAGGAAGGTTGTGTTTGGGTCTATATTTAGGAGCTGAACTCATGAAAACAGCATTTTAAGTTTCATAGATGGAATTCTTTTAAAGTGTATAGTTTCAACAGATATAAAGATTTGTTGATTAAAAAAAAATGTTTGCCTGCAATGTCTCTCCTTATAATGAAATGTGTCTGTGCAAAAACCTGCACAGTTTTAGAAAAATACTGAATTTTTTTTAGGACAAGTCATTTTGCAATTTGCAGTTTCAATTCGATTAACAGTTGTCCAATTGACAGAATAGTTGTATGAACTGACAAACAGCAGAATAAGACAGGATATTTATACTTTTGTAGGTGAATTTACAATACCTTTACAATTTTTTTAATTGTAAAGCAATTTTGAGTCGATTGTGATTAGAGATGTGTAAATGAATGATCCTAATAATAAAAAAAATCTAGATCAAGATAATATAAAAAAATACATTTAAATTGTACTATGAGGCTTCCTTTGCCAACTATAAAAGTTAGACAAGCTCCACCGTCGAGATGAACAATGAAACAAGACATTTTATAGTGTATGTAAAGATGACAAAAGTAGACGTATGTACAATGAACAAGACTCAATGCCTTAGTTAGAATGGAACAGGATGCAGAAGGCGTTTTATTGTGTGAACAACAATAGTCTAGTAGTTTAGAGGAACATGACCATAAATTAACCACAGAAAAACATCCTTGCAGTCCTGCAGCTCTGACCAGACAAGCGTGTGATTTAGAATCTATTAAAAGTGACCTCATAAGTGCAGTTGTATCAAAAAAGAGCATCAGTGTTATATAACTGCCACAGAATCCAACAAGGCCAAACAAACACTATCTCTTCAAATGGTTTGGCTGATCTAACATGGGCCCAATCTAGTGCTTTTCTAATCTGTGGATCAGGATCATAACAAGGTCTGTGAGTGATTCAAATGTGGCCCAGTGTTCAGGTTCAATCATAAAACTCTTGGTTCTCGTACAAGAGCTTGTGCTGTATAATTACAGTCTCACTTTAGTGCAGTTTTCTGTATTCTGCAGACAGATGTAGAACCTCTACAGCTGCTCCATGTGATGATAAAATGTTATAGACATGACCCTGAGACAATGATAAGGTCACATGTGCTTCTCTGTTCACTGCAGCCCTATTCACTGCTCCACTTTTATCTGTCAATAACTGCATGGTTCTTGGACAGGTGTTATTCATTCAATGAAATTACCTTTAACATGAAAATAAAGCAGGACTTATAACTAAAGATATAAAGGTAAAGTTAACTTTTAAACACATTTTAAAGAGTGAATAAACTTTATGAAATTGTATAATAAAGTCTACTGCTGTACACACTGCAGGGTTAAAGTTAGTGCATTCAACAAAGCAAGCTTTCATTTACATTAATGCTACTTTTGTCATTAAAAATACTGATATTAATGTGATACTTATAAAAAGCATGTGACACAGTGAGAATGTGACACGCTTAGCTGATAGGTAAGAAGGTTGCGGATTCGCCTGGGCCTTTCTGTGTGGAGTTTACATGTTTTTACCTGTATCTGGGTGAGTTTCTCCAGGCAGTCTGATTTCTCTCACCAACCAATAACATGCATGTTAGGGAACATCCTCCAGCTACAATAGTTCTGACCAAGCCTAGCAAAAACATCTGGAGATGGTTCCCCGAGCGCTGCACTGTGGCGATCACTGCTCCTGAGGGATGCCCCGAGCATTGAAGGATGGTCAAATGCAGTGGACAAATTTCCTACGGGACAATAAAGTACAGCTTAACCTTAACCCTTAATATCCCCCTCACATGTTCTTAACTCTCCACTCCCTTGATCTTGGTGACGCTGTGAACAGGTCATACATCTCAGACCTGCACTCTTTGACTCCTGACATTTACAGTGCACTGACAGATAACATCTTCTCTTCATGCTCCTCTCTATTCTCTCTCTCTTCTGTCCTCTCTCCCTTTGCCCTTCCTATTCTGTCCTATACATTCTGTCTCTATGATTTTATTTCTCTTTTGTCTCTCTCTGTCTTGCATCCTGCGCCCTCTCTATCTTTTTTCTTTATTTCCTCATTTGCCCAGTCTCTCTCTTTCTCTCACTTAGTGTTTCTCTTTCTCTCTCTCCTATCTGTTCTTTGTGTCCCCCTATCTTGTGCTCTATATCTCTCTGTTTTTCTCTCTCTCTTTCTCTCTTTTCTGTGTCTGATGTGTTTTTCTCTCTTTATTCTCAGTTTTTCTTCACCTTTCCTCTCTCTCTTCCCAATGCCATTCTCTCTTGTCTGTTCTATCCCCTCCTCTCTCTCTCTCTCTCTCTCTCTCTCTGTTTGTGTGGGAGACTGACATGTTGTGCGACAAGAGTCAAAGAGTCTGTGTGACATTCAAACACAAATGTCACCCTTGTCTGTTTTCCCAAGGGCAACTTTTAAACTGGGCATGTTATAGACCCTTCCACGATTTATTTTATTATTTTTTTTTTTTTTGGGGGGGGGGGGGGGGGCATGACATAAATGTAAGTCAAATACAAATAGGCGTTTCCACACTGTAGAAACTTTTTGTTCTTTCTACCTTTTTAATCCCTGGTCCCTTTTCTGACATGTTCCCACATAAGGACCAGGAACAGCCTGTTCTCACAGATAAGCGTGTCAATACCACACAATTGTAAACAGCGTGTCATATGAACACAATTTCTATTTTGTGCATGTGTATTCATGTGTTTCTGTCCAGTTCATTTCTATGGTGAATGTAAGACGTGTTGTCCTAACCTTAACCAACTCCAAACCTCAAACATAAACTTACCCATTTTTGCAACTTCAGACCTATAATGGCACTAAAAAAGACACAGGGCACGCAATTTGTCATGGCGTGGTATCTACACGCAAGCCATGAGGATACCTGGCCAGGAACCAGGGAACCAATGTGGGGGCCAACTTAGCTCCTGATCTGGGAGAAGTACTTTTCCCTTAGACCGGGAACTTTTCAGTGACACAGCAACGTTATTCATGACTTTGTTGGCGCATGCTGTATGCACGTTGTAAAGTTTTTGTTAAAATAATAATGCAATAAAGTTTTTGATAAAGTTTGCAGAGGTACCGCTAAGTCGGTATTCTAACATAGAGGTACAGCAGAGCTTTGAGGGACCCCCCAAGAAATGTTGAATCATCATCAAGCTAGCTGATGAGCTGGTGCAAGTTAACACTTATCACACAGCTAAGCAATGCTGTGAGAAAATAAAAAAACTGAAACAGGATCCTCTGTGCAGCAGTGCAAATGCTAAAAGTGTTTCTGATGCCTGGTTCTTGGCACTTTCATGTGCGAAAACGCCTAATATTCAGCAGTTGTAGTTACGAGTTACTCTTTCCCTTCTCTGTAGTGTTTTGAGTATTTACAGGTGAAAATGTTCTTTCAGCTTTCATGCATTTTGCCACTCACTGTTGACTGTTGACTTACTTTTTGCAGTGCTCTATGAGACATCCCTGGCATACTTGGCAGAAGTGTTGTTTGTTTGTTTGTTTTTTATCTCTGATTTAAAATGATGCCTATCACCAACTGTCTTTGAAATATTGTTGTCTGTTTAACTTCATTATCCTTTGGCATCATCATTGTGTTTATGGACACAAAAGACTGTTGAGAGCTTTTAACTGTCGAGGGCTTCCAGCACAATCTATTTACTGAGAGCAAAAAGTGGCACTTTTCACTTTCTAACCAACAGCTTGGATTAAGTGTGTGGGCAATATTAGAAAACAGCATATCGTCTCCTGTCACTAGCCGTCAAAACTGGGCCATTCCCTCGGAGCGCCCATCCTTTTAGCACGGTCCGACAGCCCAGAGAAATTGACACATCAAAGAAAATGTATTTAAAACTTTAGACTGGTGTGTGGGCTTGTTTTTTCTTTTTTCTTTTTTTGCAAAACAGTTGTGAGTCATATAGTGTTGTGAAGCAGCAGAAACACAGGCCTTTGTTATGACTAATGCTGCATATTGGACGTGACAAGGTTTGGATAACACCCTCTTCAAGCTGCACAGTGTCAACAGACTCTTGGCCACCACAAGAGCTATATTTGTTTTACAGGAAAGACTAAATTAAACTGAAGTCCTGTAAAAGAGCAATCAAGGCTGGTATATGATTCTACAAAGATTATATAAGAGTTTTTGGAGAGTAAATAAGTGAGTAAGGAATAAAGAAAGGAAGGACAAAAGAAGTGAGGTAAGTAACCTTACTTACCTCACTTCTTTTGTCCTTCCTTGTAATGAAGGTATGTAAGGAAGGACTGTGACAGAGAGAAACAGGCTGAATGTGAGTTTTAGAATCCATTTTAAGATTTTGTTTTTGTTTTTTTAAGTCTTCTATGGACAGGCCCCAATCCAGGACTTCAGTCAAGTTTTTACCTGAGTAAACCTCTGAAGTCCGAGAGCCAGGAGGGGGCAGGGAATTTTCTGTAGCTATAGGATCACACTAACCTGGCCAGCCAGATGGTTAATATCGCCATATTTGTGAATTCACAAACACGAGATAAACCACCTAGCCTTCCAGCCACTCGATTGGTTTGAGAGGTCGAAATGGCGGTGTTTCGGCTCACTCACATCACAGCAGCGTGGTTTTGAGGTCCAATCACATTGTAGCAGGGGTTACCCGGGCTGTTAGCGCTCTGGCGCAGCCACCGAGTCTAATTCAAGCTAAACGAAGATGGCTGCTCATGTGGATGTGTTGTCTGCTGCTTTTGATGCGGTTTTAGCAGAAATTTGGAGTAAATTCTTTTTGAAAGAAGAGCAGTATGTGTGACGCATACTTGTTCTATCTCACGCGGACATTGGATACGAGTTGTTGCTGTGATTGGCTAGCTCAAATAAGGTAGGCCAATCAGCTTGAAGTATTTTACCAAACGAACCACCTTTTCCCGAACGCCTTCAGCGAGTCATGTTCCAAAACCATTAACCTTTGTTCTGCTGTGACACATATGTTTAATAATTACATTTTTATTGAGGGTCTGAAGTCGCTTGTTTTGGGCTTTTTTTTTTTTTTTCGCGTGTTGCTTTCTGAAAATCTGACAACCCACATCTCCACATCATTGTATGTGACCCTCAAGCTCGTGTATTTTACTGTAATCTTATATAAGCACTAAGAGTAAAGAATGTGGTAAAACCTATTGTTATATTTTGGAATTTCTTGTAAATATACCTAAAATCAAATGCATATACAAGTATTTGTAGCATGCCAAAGAGTAGGAAGTTTTCTACAGTCATTCACAGCACATTGTGAAGTACCTTGGAAGATATCTGTCTCTGTAGCTATTTGGAAGATACAGTATCTGTCTGTGTAAGTGTGCTATATAAATAAACCATTCATTCATAACCGGCTCTTTGACGTCAACTATGATGTCAAGTGTCAAATTAAGTTTAAGAACACTGTTTTACCTGAAAGCAACTCCATCTTAGTCTGATCGCTGAGATTGAGCTCACACCCAAAATCTGCCGACCCAGCCATCTTTAAATCTATCCATTCATCATTAAAGGAGACCTACTGTGTTTTTTTTTAATATTTAGAAACAAACTAGAACATACATAGATGAGTAAATTAGCTTTTGTTTGTTGTAAAACACAAAATTGATCTGAAACGGCTTGAAAATATAAACAGCTCTATTGACTTCCTGTTCAAAACGGCAGAACTGATAAGCCCTGGCTATTCATTTTAAAATTTAACTGTGAGAAGCAACAGATTTAAAATAACAAATTATTATTGTTGGAAAATGGCAATGGGACAGTTTTGAACAATTAATGCTTCACTTTGAGTATTAATCTTTTGAATTAAAACAAGTAAACACAGACAAGTGGGAGGGGATAGGAGGAAGGTGAGAACAAGGATTTCTGAGCACTTGAGCTCCAGCTGAAGAACAATACAAGATTACTCCACCATGTATGAATCAATTCAAATATAACTTTGAATAAATTAATGATGAAGGAAGCCCATTATAACGTGGTTAAAAACTTAGAAAAGTGAAGTTGACATAGTAGGTCCCCTTTAATAAATATTGAACCCATTCTCACAGAAATGCGTCTCTATTTGACGCTTTTCTCAGTGTCAAATAGAGACAAAAGATGCTCATGATGTGCTATTATGAATTAGTATAGATCAGTGAGACTGTGCTGAAATATCTTAATACAACTTTTTTTTATTATTCAAACAGTAGTTTTCAACCAACTACACATTGCTGTTTAAAGAGCAGATTTCCTATAATTTCAAGTTTGATATTTTTGTGCAATACAAAGTAATATTTGAATTGTGACTGTGCTTCTTATAATGTGTAATAGCATTGTTTTATATCATTCTTCATCCATTTCAGTCCAAATCAGGCAAATGTGCAGCTTTTTGGTCAAAACTGTCAGTTTGAGTGCTTCCTATAGTGACTGTATTTTTTTCTATCCACTTCAATCTGACCAAGGCTCTGTCCAGTTCAGCAGCTCTAATTAAAATGTGATCAACACGTCGGGTTTAGTGTCACTTTAATCCAACATCCTGCTGTGAAATTAGTGATCAACTGTCAAAAACTCACTTTTTGCTTCACAACTTCTGATGGTTTTGATGGAAATGTGACATTAGTCTTGACAGGATACACAGCCCTGTTGAAAACTTTTGTGTCTGAAATGTTCCAAGTAGGAAGATGAGGAAGTCAGTGGCCAATTTGTCCTCACCTGTCAGTCAGCTGCCGTCTCTCTGAATTGTCACGGAAATGGCTAAGTTGCTTCTGCTCTCAGAGAATTGGAAAAGTGGGCCAACTGTCTTGTGTTTGACTGCAATAAATGTCAAATGATTTCAGGCCAGAGCTGACATTTTGTTTGGCAGCTGCCGGTAAAGACGCCTCAAAATGGAGGCATCACAAAAAGGCAAGTTACATTTCATATTTTACACATTTTAGAGAATTGACGCGGTTGACAGATCGAATGCTAATTCAAACAGGATTATACCAACTAATAGCCACAACAAATGAGTGTTAGGTTAAATGCACTACTCATTTGCAGAAGTATTTGGCACGGTTGTTGTAAACTGCATGCAATACTGTATATATAAAGCCAGTTCTGTAGCTTGAAATGAATTGTGTCCACTGATCTTGACTTGTGTCCACTGAAACTTTCTGCATAAGGTGAAATATTATGACAAACATTTGAGGCTGATTGGTCAGTTTCATTTCACTCCAGCTGCTAGGTTAGGTATCTCAAACCACGGTTTCCAAAAACCAGGAAGAACATTCAGCCAATCAGCAAATAGAAACAACCTCGAGTCAAATATTAACTTAGATTTGATTTTTACCTTTACTCACCAACCATGAAGCGAATGAGCCCCAATGATCAGACGTTTCCATGGCTTGTTATGGTGCTGATGCACCTTTGTGTTTGGTTGTTTTTTTCATCATGTACACTGTTGAATTTCGACTGTGAATTTATAATCATTTATTGGCTTCTAATTACCATGATTACACATCATGCTATTGTGAATTAATTTCACAATACCATAATGTGATTGTTCCACAGTAGGTTTCTGTGATTTCACAACAACTTATTGTGAATCCACAATATATAATTGTGAATACTCAATATATTTATGTGCATTTACAATAATTTGTTGTGTGTTTACACCAGTTAGTTTTGAATTTATAATTTCTTCATGTGTATTTACAATAATTTACCTTAATAACACTATGAAGCTTAGCTGTTTAAGCAAAAATATTTGTTGATTTATTTACAGCAAATCACTAAAATTCATATAAGATCAAAGTTGCTATAAAGAAGCAAACTTGGCAACTGAGGTAAAAAGAATTATGATGGGGGAAATGGTCTGCATTTAAGTCATTTAAAATCTGTTGCTTGTTACAGTTACATGTTAAAGTACTTCTGCACTTTTAAACAGTAAGTCACTGGAGTTGTTTCTATTTTTAAGCTGTTGTCGATCATTTTTGGGTTTACAGTGAAGAAAATGTAAATTGCTGATCTACATGTTGCAGTTTATTACTAAAGAGTTGGAAAAAACACGCAAGGGCTGAGTAAATGAGCTTGCTCAATGGTTTCTGCGCTACACAAGGTAATCTGTATCATATAAACAGTTTTTATGATAACTGTTTGTATTTAACAATTTAACAAAACTGTCTCATATATTGTAATTTTTACAAGCAAATGTCAGTCAACAATTATTTTTTGTTGTAAAGTACTGTATGTATTTGACTCAAAATCTGAAATGTTTGAGTAATCACAAGTAAATACAGACAAGTGGGCAGGGATAGGTGGTAGGTGAATACAAGGATTTTTGAGACTTGTTTTTGAAACATGAGAGAACACTGTCATAACATGGCTGAAAGGTCAGCAAAGGAAATTTGACAGAAGATAAGTTTGGCCAGATGAATTCTCAAGACTTTGCAAACTCACAAATATTTGAAAGAGTTTGTCATGCCCAGGTCATGTGTTACAAGTTACACAACTTTCATCAGTTTGTTTGTTTGAAAAATCAACTAGACTTTCTCTCTCCTCATTTGGTTTGTTTTGGCTGATGTATGTATGCTCATGTGCCAGTGTAAATAATGATTTATTGGCCTTAGCCTGCATAGTTTTTAAATGTTGCAGAAAAACATTTGTGCACAGCAAAATTGAAAATGATCATTAGTCTTTGTCTAAATTGGTTTACATGTTTTCTTGCTTCGTTCTAACACATTGACTTTTTGGGGGGAAAGTCATTTTGTTTGTTTGTGATAGAGTTTGGTTTCTTGCAGCGCTGTCTAAAACTGAACACTATGTCCATGGCGTTTTTTTTTTTTTTTTTTTTTTGCAAACTGTGCAAAGTTATCAAGTTTCAAGTCAAAATGACAAACTGTGTCTCACTGAAATGCCCAGTGTCATTTGTAACATCAGTGTGGATTGCCTGATTGTCTCTAATCACTAACACCTTCCAGCACTGCCCATTTTACCATATCTGCTTAAAATGTGGTTGTGGGTGGAGTTCAGAGACTTAGAATCACATTGAAATATGAATTAGAGGGAACTTTATTGAAGTTCAAAGTGAAGCCAAACCCTTAAAGTGAGGCTAAACACGCGGTCAGAAACGTACCCTACCCCCAACTGCACTGCAAACAGGTTCGCAAAAGTGGGAAAGGCCATTTAAGAGACGCCCAGTGGTATGAACAGACATTGAATGACAGCACCAAATATGGATAGAGAGCTTGTCCCGTGATGTTGCACTTCAAGATTCCTTTTTATTAACTCTGCAGACATTTGTATGAAACCTTTCCTTTACACAAGCACATGAGCTCATGTATTTTCTAAAATTGAAAATGAGTTTTTAACCTACAGCCTTCTACTCCACAAACCACCCGCTTATTTAGTAGAGCCAATTAACCCATGATAACCTCTCCACAGCAGAGATGTCAGCAGGAGAAGTTTTTATGTCCCACTTGGGGATGTAAAAAGTTGCGTTTTTTTGCACACATAATTGCAAAATGAACAAGTTTGGACAAAAAAAAAAGTGGCCCAGAAATAGTAGATAATTCAATGTAACCACATACACACAGTTTAACCGTGAAAAATGTTGATTCAACGTTTAGTTTCACTTAAACCTCAACACAAACACAGATTTCAATGGGCTCTAGTAGATTCAGTCGCGTTGGAAGAGCCTTGAAGGAAAATGTTATAACTAGAGAAGACATTGTCAGTTTAGTAGTGTTTTTGAAAATGTGCTCAGTTTGAACCAAAATGTCAAACTAATTAGTTGATGTGTGGTTTAAATATATACACACAAAAAGGACATTTTGTTTTTTTCACTTTTTTGAAAATATAGCTATGCATGAACAGTATGCATTACAGAGAAAGGTTCAAGAATATAAAGAACTCACAAGGCAAAAACACAAGAGCTACACTATAACACAAGAATTATTCATTGATGTTCTACTTTGTATCCAATGTTATTTGTGATGCTTTATCTCAAAAGAATAGCACTATTCATTTGCCTGTAACTTGCTTGTACAATAAATAGAACAGGAGCTTTAAAGTGATAAAGAAGGACAAATGGTTATTTTGTTCTCTGAGTGAAACTACTTGATTAAAAGTGTACTTGAAACTCTTCAGCTTGAGTGATGAAGTAAACATAAGCATAATGGCGACAACAAAGACAGTGTAAATCAAAAGGCACTGCTCGCTGAATCTCTATTGAGGTAGAAACACATTTTGTCTCCGTGATGGGTTACATAACATTGACATTGCTGGGTCAGGACAGCCCTTGTTCCTTGTTGGAGGTGACTGGAGGGGCTGCTGTGATGGAAAGATACCCTCATCATTTCACGGAGCGATGTGGGAGGAATTCAGAGTTTGGGGTTGACTGATTGCTGCTGAGTTCAAAGGATGGAGGAAGAGCAATCAAAAGCTCCCTCCGGCGGCCATTTTGGAAATCTGGGTTAATGGCAAAGGAAAAACACACACCAACAGCAACACAACTCCAAAGCAAAGGCACGTAATCAGGCAGGCTTAAACAGGACTCATTAGGAGGAGTTTTTCTGTCAGTGAGCCACCAAACTGGAGCTGTCCCTCGTGTTCACCGGGACATCAGAGCACCAAACGACTGCTTTAAATAGATAGTCCATTTGAGTGCCAGGAAAATTGTTTGGAATATTTTCAAATTAAGAACCTAAATTCTAAATAACAAGACCTGAAAATTGTCATTGAAATTATCCAGTAACATTAAACAGGGTATCTTTTTGTCCCACAATAGAGAAAAGTCTATTGGAAAAACATGGCAACGTCATGGCAATATTTGAATCTGATTGGTCAAAGCACCTCAAAACGAATGTAGCCAAGAAGTCATGTTTTCTGATAAATCCAGTTGAGAGAAAGGGATAGACATCTTTATCGAACAAAAATGCACAAATCGTGTGCATGTTTTTCAAAAGTAGATTTGTCTGCGCTGCCATGTCTGTCCAAGCCACAATGGTGTGCTGTGATTGGTCCACTGCTACGCTATTGGTCTGGCTCACCTTGACCGTCTTAAAGCAGGGATCACTTCAGATGGATTGACAAAATTTTGTAAGAATCTCGAATATCAGAAGAATCCATCTGGTAGAGCTAGGTTAGACAAATTCCAATGTTTTAATGGCTTTTTCCAAAACAGCTTTTGCAAATAATACAATATGAATACAGACTTTCTAACATTCTATTCAGATAAGGCAAAAATATTTAAAGTTACAAGACTATTATGACAAAGTGAGAACCGTGAAGGACAGAATAAATGGTGTTTACAAGGTAGCCCTTTAGAACAAAGAGTTTATTATTTGAAATAGAAGCCAGTAAAGACCTGAAACAATAGCCTTTTCAAAGCGACTGAATCTTATCAGAATTGGAGAACCTGGAGTCTGGAGTCTAAAATGACTTGGTGCAACATTGCTGCTTTGGCGCTTGAGCGGCTAACTAACTTGTGTGGGTGGAACCAAAGCCCTGCCGATCTCTTGGCAACACATCTATCACCCAGCAGCTCTCTTATCCAAGCTCACACCTCTAGTATTATTTGACTCTTATCTCTAAAACCGCCAATCCTCCCCTTCTTTACAACATTTCCTTCCAGCATTTAGGTTGCAAGTAGAGGTCCTGAATCGCCCGATAGATTGCAAAGATGGACCACCCACAGTCACTTCTCACTCTCTATTATCCAAGATTAGTTGAAACATCAGCATCTATCTCACTTCAATAAAAACATCTTACCTGGTGTGGTCCTTGCAAAATGAAATACCAGTGACTTCAGTACATCATTATGAAAGCCATGCATTGAAGCCATTCATTTGCTTTGAAGTGAAAGCTGTAATATGCTTATATCCTTATTGTACACTTTACAGACCTTTCACACAGAGCAATGGAATGGAAATACTTGTTAAATCACAGTGATCAGGTGAAATTGGTGCCATTATTCAACTCCAAAGCCTTGGTTGTTGTGTGTTGAAAGGACTTTACAACATGAGATTACAGCTCGAATACGTGATTGTCAAACTGGAAATTAGAATGTGAGGTTTCAGCTCTCAGAAACTAAACCAGGGTTATTATCCACATTTTTTCATTTTTGGCCAAACCACAAAGTGAAACTGGGTGGATGCAGCCAATCAGATCACTGCTTTTGGTTTTTGATGAGAACTAGCACTAGACTGTACTCAGCAGTCTACGTTTGTTACAGTAGTGCTGCTTTTTCAATATACTTAGGTATATAGAAGACCACTTTTTACACACTTTACGGACTTTTTAAGCTCCTGCTCTGAGGCAGGTGCTTTCAATCAGAAAAGGAACCTTTTGGTGACACAGGCACTTTTACAATTAATTGAAAAAAGACAACTTTTATTTTCCTAACACCACCGCTGGGCGACGCGGTGGCGCAGCGGTTAGCGCTCTGGCCTCATAGAAAGAAGGTCCTGCCTTTCTATGTGGAGTTTGCATGTTCTCCCCGTGTCTGCATAGGTTTCCTCCGGGTTCTCCAGTTTCCTCCTACATCTAAAAACATGTCCAATGTGCCTCCCCTCTCCCCTCCCCAAGACTACAGATGTAAATTAGCTGTAAGCTAGAATCTGGTGCAAGCATGTCTGCCTTTGTGCTAAATGCAAAATTGTACATTGTCCTTAATAAACACTCCATTAATGACTTATTTAAATGTTCCAGCTATGCAAATGCTGATACTAAAGCCAGTTAGACCCATTTTCAGAAACTGTTGCTGTGTGAACACAAACATGGGGACAGGGTAGTTCCTCTGACTAAACAGGGACTCGAGGAATGTTGGGACTAGTTCTTGGAACTTTCATGTGGTAAAACACCATATTTTTTACTCATTTGTGTAAAAATGTATTCCTGTTTGAACATAGCAATAATAATGTTCAACATTTAGATTGCTGTTGGATTTTAAATTTAAATACAGTTAAAGATAGGCTGCTGATTTTTACACTGCAAAACCATAAGTAGGTCTAACTAGTTATTAACTCTTACAAATCCTCCAGCACATGTAAATATTCACATACATTATGTTTTTTTATGTCTGCAATAAAGTCAGCAGACTATTTACAGACAGCAAAGTTAAACTGGAGGTGATCACACAAGCCAACCGGTCTCTGAAGAAAACGTTGATAAACGAAATGTCAAAAACGTACGATAATGCAAAAAGCCAAAACGTAAAATAGACACAAATTTTAGTTGAAGCAACATGGAGACATTTTCTTTGGGTTTAACAGGTAAGTTTAGGCTTCAAGTGACTAAAATGGGTAAGTTTAGGACTGAAGCTTGGGGAGATACTTGTTAAGCCCAAAGAAAATGTTGCCACGTGGTTTCAACTGACATATCGTAACATATTAACATAAAAAAGACTACAGCACATCCAATCAGAGCACAGCATTTGGCTCTTGAAAATAACTAAAATGCTTTCCATTTTAATTTATGCACTACACAGTGGTCTGATTTTGTCACAATGTGCTTTCTATTTAGTGAGAAAGAAAAAGTCCCCAGATTTAACTTTTTCTCAGTTACACAGATCCTGCTCACTATCAAAACATAGAACATAAACTCAAGCTATTGTCCGTGTCCTTTACAAAATAAAGTTAAATAGAAAGCAATTGAGCTAATCTATGGCTATCAAACGGGTTGCCAGGTGTGTTGGGATTTCTCCTCTGTATTGGTCAGCGTCCAGTGTTTTCCTCTGCTGCTCTGTGACGTCTCTGCTGCGGTTTATTCATTTCCATTGTCCCATTCAAGTTAGCATTCAGACCTGCTGCTCGTCTCTGAGGCGGTTTTGTTTACAATGACAGCACAATAGAAGCCAGGGGAATCTACGTATGCGTGCGCTGGAGATCTGTACAATGAATAGGTCAGTATTATGAATGCAGCGGGCACTCAGAGTCTACGTAACGCACTATCGAGACCGAGCAGCTGAAGTCCTGCGTGATTTGCATATTGTACATACGTTGTAATAGAAATTCATCAGCCCGCTTCATCTCGATTTCATTACCCTTGGCTCTGTTCTTTCATCCTGCCTTAGCCGTTCTCTTATCGCTGTGTTTCTGGTACACAGCCATTACTACACATTAGCCTCAGATACTATGCACATATTTGGACTAAGCAGGAATTTGCATAAACACGGATTTGGACATGTGAAGGTCGTAAGAAGAAATGTACCAATACGCACAGTTGGGAAAAACAGAATCTAGTTTAATTATTTGGAAGTTTTTCTATTCCACTTGAGAAAATTGGAAAATTTTTAATCATTTTAAAATTGTATTGTCTTCATTAAGTGATAGAGATTGGTACAGACTAGTTTTGTTGATTATTTTTCTGCAATTGTTAACAAAAGGCTCTAAATCTTTGCTGACATTTTTTCTTTTTGTGAAATCAAATCAGTTTTGAATACGGATGAAGAACTGACTGAAGATTACATCAAACATACTGAGCAATTTAAACATGGAGAAAGTGTGGTAGAATAAAGTCTTAGCAAACAGAAAATGTGACAAATTTTAAAAGTTACAACTTAGCTGCAGTGCAACTTCTGACTATTCTGGAAGGGTTTTTGGTGAACTCTGAACTCTCTGCTGTCACTGATATTATTCTGTTCATGAAGTCAAGTGATTCTAATTTTAGGGCCCAGCAGCTAAGGACTCATTTAGTATTGACGTGTGTTTTATGGCGATGGACAGTAGACTTAATGGTCATGAGGCAGACATCTTGTGTGAGAAGGACTGTGGAGAAATACACCTATAGTTGACGGCTTACTGTGCAGAAGACTATAAGTGAAACTACAGTATATAAGTGCTGTGTAACATTCAGCAGGCAGGACAGCCAGCAGCCAACAGTGCAATATAGCTTTAATGCACTGTTTCCTGGGCTCTAGCAAAGCTGCTTTTAAATCGGCTTTTGTGAATCTTGTGTTTTTATTATCGAAGCAGCGTTGTGTTTTCACTCCAAAATATGCACATTATCAACAACTACTTCAAAAGCATCAACTCTGGAACAATCCAAGAAGGCAATAGCTGTTTCTCAAAGGACCGTGGAGGATCTTGGGCTTTGAGGGGAGTACTTTGCACTATAAAGGGATTATCGGTTAAAACAACAAAACGGGATGAGAGCTAGCTGTTTTGATCAGGTCTGAACTGGAACCTGACGCTTGAGACTGTGTTTTTCTCGCCATGTATGTAACGTGTATGGGTCATATGGTCAAATTTCATTCACAAATGTTGAATTAGCAGCACAAATTTTGTTTTTTGCACAATGATGATTTCTATTTAGATGATAACAGCGCTGTATTCTGCATCTCCCGTGTTGACAAACAGATAATCCCTCCATAGTTCTATAGACTTAACTTACTTCAGATATTCATAGTTGTAGTGAGGATAAGGGTGTGAAATAAAAGAGGATTGTTTTAGCTGGCCACGCAAGACGCAGCTCACCTAAACCTGCTCAGATAAACATGTACAAGTCACTTAGATGAGTGACATAACCTATTCAACATCTGACATAAGTACATTTCTTTGAATCAGAGTCTCCACATCATCCTAATACTGGTTTTCTAACTTAAATAGCGGCTATATCTTCTCTTTATCAAGCATTCAAAAAGTAAACGCATGACCATAGACCAATGAAGTTTATTCTTGGCAAAACTTTGTACAAATATACTGTATATGCATTGTGTGTTTTATCGGTTTCCATATTAATAAAGCTGAAGAATTTAACAATGACTGTTCAAAATGTTCTCATCAGAAACACACATGAAGCAGAGTCACACACACTTTCTCAATACAGAATGGTTCAAATGATTGTATTTAGCCAAGGTTAGACTGAGTCACCAGAACTGTATTCAGGTATAAATATTCAAAATGACACACTAAAATGTTTTAGATTGAGTTTATAAAGAGATGGAATTTGTATTTCCTGTGAATGGTGCTGCAAAAGGTTATTTGGGTCAAATCATCATTTGTGAACAATTATTGAATAGCAACTCCTTTTGATCAACTCCTTTCAGACTTACTATAATATGATACAATATGATTTTTAATTTATTTTGCCAGCACTGACATATTTGAAATATGGGGGCTAAACTAAAGCCCGAAAGGTCAACCAAAGCTACATAATAAATGAACTAAAATCATAATTGTAAACAGTCTGCATAAACGGTATGCATAATTTAAACATGTGTGCTTAGTATGCTGAACACACTTGGCACGACTAACCCAAACAGACCCTGTGAGTCAGTGAAAGCATCATGAGTCCCTGAAGGCATCGCTGTGAATGCTCAGTGCAGCAGGTGGTGTAAAGTGGCTTTTCTAAACACAGCAGTGCTTTGTTCTCAGCCTGTTATTATCCCGGTCATTTTCACACTTCTTTTCTCCTTCAAATGACAACAGTAGAAAGAACAGTAACTTTTTCACCACCACTGACTTTCAAGAACATGTTATTTCAAGCCTACATCGGAGCCGCTTGAGTCTAATTGCTGAGAGTTTTATGGGATTTTTATGGTTGTAAGTAATGATTAAGTTAAATCAATTATAACAAGTGCAGAAAAGCCAGACATTTTTCCAATACTTTGTCGGGCCACCATGTATATAAGTTTCGGTGGTTGTGACACATAAAGAGGCCAATCAGGAACACTCGTTGGGGTTCAACTTTTCAGACCAACACAACTATGTCACAACCTCTTCAGCAAAATTAAACAGATGTTCAAAATACTTTCAAGTTACAGAAACATTCAAAATTGGGAAAAATTTAGTAGTTTATTGTAATATATTACCAAAATCTACTCAAACATTAAAGGTTGTATGGAGGATTTTTCAAATCCAACAACTGTTTGCTGTTTTTCAAATGATGCACATCTGTTTCCCCTCCCAGGACCACGCCTTTACTGCTAACTGGGCCAGTGAGTTACTTAGGAACACTGAGGGTTTGCTTGACAGGTTACCAGGCCAATAGATAACGAGGTACCTCGTTATCTATTGGTCAACATTTTACTGGATTTATCATGTCCACAGTTTATATAATTTTATAATTATTTTTTGTTTGGCATCAGTACAAGGCTGTTACAAATCTGTGCAACTGTTTTTGACCAAGACTGACAACAAACTATTTTTGAAAATCCTCCATACAACCTTTAAGTTTTCAGTTGTTAAATGGATAAAACACAGAGTCATAGCTATGAAAGTAAATCTTTAAATCACCTCACAACGTGCAGATTTTGCTTTTGGATCCCCTGGGGCTCCTGACCCCCACTTTGGGAACTACTGGTCTAGAGTATGAAAACAAACATGGTTGCTTATGAGGAAAAACAAAACTTAAAAAAAATTATTCAATCAGCAAAATCAGATATATTTCATTCTAAACGACAGGCAACGAGCTTCTTTGTTTCAGGTGTGTCAGGCAAATAATGTAATTCAATTGAATTGTGCCAGGGGCGGCTTTGAGCGTAGGCAATTTAGGCATTTGTCTTGGATGCCATCTGGTGGGGAGGACACCAAATAGCAGCCAAAAAGAAAAAGAAAAGTTCTTCTACTCCTAAACTATTAACCAGGTTTTATTTCACGTCAATAGCTTATTATCTGTGTTCAACTCTGGAGAGGAAGCAGGGGTGGATTTAACAATTGTAGACAATTGTAACAATCTATTTTCTTCATAAATTAAAAAATCACTTCGCCTTCAAAACTGATAGATAATATAGACCTATAAACATATTCCGGAAAAAAAAATCTAATAAAAAAACAGTTTTTTACTTAGCATTGACATATTCACATGCCCTTCTGCCAATCTGCTCCTTTTGCATCTGTGAGATAACAACAGTATTCACCACTTGGAGGAAGGATAATTAAAGTAAGTTGAAAGGGTTAGAAATGTGTAAGTTTATGTATATTATTAAATTTTATTTTTAGTTAGACAGGAACGTCCATCTGAGATGGGAATATCTTTTCAGGAGAAGGGAAGAACGGTAGAGCCTATTGTACATGTTTTTA
Source organism: Mugilogobius chulae (assembly GCA_038363315.1). NCBI lineage: Eukaryota > Metazoa > Chordata > Actinopteri > Gobiiformes > Gobiidae > Mugilogobius > Mugilogobius chulae. The sequence continues at coordinate 39,666,800 of CM076407.1, forward strand.
GTGATGATGTCATAAGGTAGTATCTTCTGCAATATCTTGATTGTCTGCGATTAAATATTTAAGATAAAACAAAATCAAAGACGTCGCTCCAAATCGTGGCACGTTGAACTTTGTGAGACAGGAACAAAGCCTAAACTAACTATTGTTTGATCGAGCTGCGATACATTACAAACTTTTCAGATATTTTGACATTTCTGCAGCGGAATTTTGACTGATCTTTATCAAAGCATGTAACAACAGTGCACCTTGCAATGGAAGAAGAGCTCCACCTTGAAGAACAGGACCTTGACTCTGGATTTCTGTCACTTACAAACGCAGAAACACCAACAGTATATTGCACTAGTCTGCAGACAGGTAAAACTTATATTGAGGAGAGACAATTTGCTAGCCTCAGTCAGTGACAGTTTAAGTCAGATGCAAAGGAGTCTTAAGAAACTCCACCCAAACTCAAAGAGGAAGTTCACACCAAAAGATCAATGTCCTCTTTACTTACCCGAATACTTCCTCTTCTCTTTGCACCACCATTATTAGCTGGTCTTCGCTGGAGGTGGGATTATTGGAGGTCAAACAGATGCCAGCTGTCTCCCGTACGTGGACACAGCACCTCTAGCGTCCCCTCTGCCTGTGGGATGTCATTATCACAGTTCCGAGGTAATGTGAAGACCTGCCATGTGCCAGATGTATCAGTGAATGAGTTGTTAGTGAACTTTATTTGCCGCTGCACCCTTCAACACTCTTCACACTTAATGAGGTCTCAGAGGATAACAGGCATCTGGACACTTCGCCCATGAATAGATTTGAGTTATGTCCTTTGTGCTTTACGCTCGGGCTCCCGTTGACTTACACTGTGTTTTGCAATCCTAATATGAGGCAATTATGCAGCACTACCTGTGTCTGTGTTATGAGGCAAAAAGACGCACTACCATTTTCTGGCCCCCAGGTATAAATGCTTGATGGCTCCCTAAAGCATAATCCTATATGAAGTATGGTGTATTTAAGGTTAAGATTAAGATACAGTTTATTGTCCTCGTAGGGAAATTTGACCCATCCTTAAATGCCTCTGGGGCATCTCAACAGCAGTGCTCAGTGAGCGCCACAGGTGCAGTGCTCAGGGACACATCTCCAAATGTTCTTGCAGAACTTGGTTAGGACTACCATAGCTGGATGATATTCCCCAATGTGCATGTTTTGGTTGATGGGAAACCAAAGTGCCTAGAAATAACCCAGACACAAGGAAAAACATGAAAACTTCACATAGAAAGGCCCAGCTTGGGTCTTTTTGTATCGCAATAGTATATATTCTTAAATTTTCGGCCAATGACAGTGTTGCTGTACGATGTTTATCATATTTCCTCTTCTTCTTCATGACAGCATAGGGTGTAATCTGGGAAATTCAAGTGATTTTTGCATAATATTTGTACTTTCAAGTCTTTTTCTGAATTTTCATCATTACTGCTTGTGCACAAGTGTAACCAGTGTCCATAGATCAAATGACAGAAGTGGGACCAAGTCACTGTGTTTGGGATCAAGTCAGTTCCTCATCAGTTCAAGTCAAGTCCCAAGTCAGTTTCTTATCAGTCAAAGTCAAGTTCCAAGTCAGTTTCGTATCAGTCAAAGTCAAGTTCCAAGTCAGTTCTGTATCAGTCAAAGTCAACTCGCAAGTCAGTTCCCATAAGTTCAAGTCAAGTTCCAAGTCAGTTTTGTATCAGTCAAAGTCAAGTTCCGAGTCAGTTCCTTATCAGTCAAAGTCAAGTCCCACCAAGTCAATTCCTTATCAGTCAAAGTCAAGTCTGTCCTTATCAGTCCAAGTCAAGTCCCAAGTCAGTTCCTTATCAGTCCAAGTTAAGTCCCAAGTCAGTTCCTTATCAGTGAAAGTCAAGTTCTAAGTGATAAGTGTGTTCCAAAGACAATTTTAAACACTTATGTCACTCAAAATAATAATTTTATTTGGGTGGTAATTGCATGTATTTTGAGTAACCTCTTGTTGATTTTAATGTCCCAAATTACATCCAGGTGGCAATATCTGGTACTGTATCTTCTGTATCTGGACAAGAATCCCTCAACAGTTTTCAGCTACATCCTATATCTGTGGTTTTTGCCCTAATGCTTTACAACGACTTTCATTTAAAGAAGGAGTCAGTCTTCTTTGTATTCTCCGGAGTCTGGAGACCTGTCACTGCAAAAACCCAAGCTCAATCTCCAGCTCGGGGCATTTTGCTTCATGTCATTCCCCTGTCTCTCTCTCCCTTTATTTGGCTGTCTGCTGCATCGAACATCGACCGAGAAAACAAAATAAATGAATAAATAAGCTTAAAGATTCTGAGCCGCCAGCAGATTGAAAGGGCTCAATAATTTACAAACAACTTGAGCTAAATGCTGTAAAGTTTCACAGGGGAGCTGCCCCGTACAAATTTCTCTATAGTGCTATTCGCAAGGCATTATAGTTATCTAGGGACGTCTGTAAACTTAACTACCCCACAACATCTGCATTTTTTTACAGTCATTCGCACGGAGATATTCGATGTCTGCAATTTTCTTGACTTTCCGGAAACGGCGACAGATGATTTATACAACAACCATTTACTTAATTCATGAAATGTTTGTTTTATTGGTTTGTTTTAACGTGAATTTAAAGCTCTATGGAATTAACGCTAGTGTATCTGAGCTGCGGCAGCGTAAATGTAGCTCCTTGTTACGTCGTTGAGTTCATCAGAATCACATCCACAACATCAATTTTTTATGAAACAGCCGAAGACTCTCTCTTTTAATCCATTTCCGCTGATAATGATGCAATGATGAACCCTTTTTTAGGCTGCCTTCTGTACATCTGGCAAAGAACTACAAAACTAGCCTCCCAGCTAACTCTGGCATGGGCCTATTGCACAGATGTTCTGTGGTCAATATACGCTGTAATAAGTAAAATAAGATCAAATAGGAAAGAAAGAAATTTTGTGTAATTGCTAGTACATTCATAAAGCGTGAAGCCACTAAAATAGAACCAAAAATAGTAATTGAACAAATTTTTTTTTTTTGTTTGTTTGTTTGCTTTATTTTGTTTGTTTTTTGGAACAAGGGACTCAAAGATCAGATTCTAAAATAGCTGGTGTCTTACACACATGTTACAATCTGGAGTAAAATGGTGAATTTTATATTTTTATTTTGGCTGATATCTAAGTCAGTGTCTGTTTAAGTTTGAACTTTTATTGTCCATGGAATCATAAAATGGAAATTTATTCCCCAGAAAATTACACTATGTCACTTTAAAAAACTTACTTTAATAAAACGGGTCCAAACTTTGTATTTGATTTTCAGTTTGAGTTAGTAACCCATTATCATCTTAATATATCCAAAAAAGTCTCACAAAGGCTCCAACACAAACCACAAATGTTCTTTTTAAATTGTACTCACCCATGTCAGATTGTACATGTGTGTGGAGAGGCAGCTTTGGCGCGATTGCTCCATCTAGTGTCTGCTTCAGATAAAACCCCTGCACTGCACCATCACACATAAGCCTTATTTAAACAGTCTGAGTGAGCTCTGCAGATTTCTTTTATCAGGCTTCTGTCTGTCCAATAGCTATCGATTCTCTAAAAGACTGTTTATAAACACTAATATGCACAAATCAATGAAGCAGAGGCGAGACTAGAGACTGTGTGCAGAGTCTGTTTGCTCAACACAACATTGCACCATATATAGTGAATATATAGATGTTTAGGATGTTACATGTTACATTTATTTTTGTTGTGCCCTCTTTTTGGCCTATGTGTATTTACACAATGACCAAAGTGAAGTTAAAATAAAATATCTTCTCAAAACTTCTCTTATTCATATTCAGTCCATTGTTTTGTAACACACAGTAAGCTACACAGGTGACCACATGTTCTTATTTACCCTGGACAGTCCCAGTTTTGAGCCTGTGTTCAGGGATGTTCCAACAGATCAATCTAAACTATTGATTTGTGACTTTCATACCAGACCACTTTGATACCTGCCAGCACCAAAGAAAGAGTGGTTTCTTGTGACAGACGTTGCTTAGATTATTATGTGAGATGTGAACTAGTCTAGACATTTGATCAAATGAATTATGTCTTTACTTACTGGCTCAGTTTTATAAGTGATTCTGTGCAGCATCAGCTGAGCTGATGATTTTTAATAAGTTTTAGCATTTGCATTGACAAACATACGAGGGTTCTTTGGTGAAGTATTCTTGTGAGTTTAAACAGAGAAAATTACTAAAAACGTTCTGTTCCCTGCCGATCTCATACTATTTAGGCTTATTCATTTTAGATTGGAGAAGTGAAATCCTCATTGTTGGGTGCACGGTAGCAGAATGGTTAGAGGGCTTCCCAATAAGGAGTCGTGGGTGTGACCCCGGTTGGACCATATCAACATCTCAGGATCTCTCTGGGTGGAGTTTGCATGTTCTCCCTGTGTCACTGTGTGTTTTCTCCGGGAACTCTGGTTTGAATGAATGAAAATCTCATTGAAATGAACTGAACAGGATGTCATCATGTTGGTGCAAAGTTAGCTTTACAAATAAATATAATGAACTGATTTCTGTGTACAGGGTGAATTGACAAACAACAATAAACCGGTAGTGTCCCAGTTTTTTTTATTTTATCATTTTTACGAGCATTAATGTTTCAAAACCATATTTTTTTAAAGGAAGTCAGAGATTAAACCAAATTAAAACGGATCTGGTGGCATATGCAGTCCTCTGTTGTTTGAATATTTGGTTTATTTAGAATCAAATTAATTTACTTTTTGTATCTCTTTTTGGTTTATTCTTTTTTAAAACTATCATAGTCATAGCTCAGTCTCATTTTAAACCAGATTAAGCCTGATAAGAGTCCAAAATTAAGTCAGGTGACACTTGAAAATGATCCTATTTGTTTTGTTAATTGCATTGTTAATTGGGGTTTAGAGCTCAGGTTTTTCTTGCAGTATGTAAAGGTAAGTCTTGTTGACCCTTTGGAGTTTTAATACATATTTTTATCCTTATTGATTAAATAACTATTCAGTATTACTCCCTTTGAGTCAAAACTCAAATACAATCTAACAGAAGTAGGGTGGAATAATTCTGCTTCCAAAATAAAGTTAAGGACTCAATTATATGGTCTATGAATAATCTACTCATTATGCAACAATTTCAGACTCAAGTATTGGTGTACCATGTATCTTTATTCAACACACAGCCTTCAGTATTCATTTATTTACATAGTACCATAGAAACATTAAAGTGGAATGAATCAAGTGTACAGTTCACATTTTGGTACTATAACAGGCTATCAGCAAAAGTAGTCAGTCTCACTCAGTATTTCTACTAAATAAATATATTGTTTAGGGAATCTGGAGTGTTTTTCAATGAGGTAGTTCATTTGGCTCAATTTATTTCAGTAAGATCCTTCATACAGCACGTAAATACAAAAATAAAATCAGTTCTTCCATCAAATTTGGGTTGTTTCTCTAAAGCGCTGCATCTAAGGCACCTGAATTGATTAATACTGTGTGCGTACGTCTTTGAAATCTGGGAATGATCCTTCTGGTGCCTCATTATTATAAATCAAGCTGCTCTGACATTGATAAAGTGCTCAATTGTAAATGGTTTGAATGAGAAAAATATGCTCTCTTCATCGCGTAAGTGTTGTCAAAGTGTTTTTGCAAAAGTACCATTTTTTAAGCAGTTTAACAAGACATCAGCGTGAACAAAAATGACAGCGAGTCAAAGAAATGAAGATAAAGCTGCAGCTAATACAAAGTACTGAATCGACTTCTTTCATAGAGAAGTCTTTCTGAGGCCAAAACACCAAAGCCAAGTGTCCTTCATCTGACTTTACAGTCACTTTGAATCAAAGGAAGATTAACGTGACAATATGCCATACGAGTGTGTAGAGTAAGTCACAGACTTAGTTCAATACAGGTTTTCTTCAGCCAGTCCATCTGAAACCAGAGCAAAGGAATGGACATTAGTGGAATATTCAAATGTTCGTAAATGATTTTACAGTAGTGTTTCTTGTGAATAAAGATTAATCTGTCATTACAGTTGTTATAACACTACAATTTAAACATTGATTTTTAAATGTGGTTTTATTATCAGTTCTGTTATAGATTAAGATCTTTCTTTGACTCTGGCATTTTTAGCCAAATAAATATTGGAATATGACAACTACAGGCTTAGAGTATGTGTTATTGATAATTTTTTTGACGGAAGTTCTTTAATTATGCTATTGTCTACTGTTAAATAAGGTCAACACCTTACATATTACCTGTAGTAGTACATAAATAGAAAGCTGCTGCCTTTGCTTAAAATTACTTGGGTTTGAGTGAAACCAATCTGAAACAGTTTAAAATAAGGAAAATATTCTAGGTTTCTAAAAAAAAAAAGCTAAACTAAAAGAAATTAAGATAAGAAGTCTTGAAAACTTTTGAATTGACTACAGTTGTTTGTTTATCCTAGTGTAAATCTTACTTTTTCTTTATGAAGTGAAGCCCTGGAGCAGCACAAAATACAAGAACTTTTTTTCCATGTACTAGCAACTTGAAGTCAGTAGGCGTTTATGATGTATTATTTACCCTTGAGCTTTCTATTTGACATCATTACTTGCATTTACTTCTACATGACTCTTTCTATGTGAAGTTTGGCCCCGGAGCAGGTATCAAAGCCCGTCTCTCTGTGGGTGGGACACGTACCTTGCTGAAGGCTGCTGTGGATGTAGCGGTTGAGTTGATGCAACCCATTGTTTTGATCCAAACTCATTCTGCCTGAAGTGAGCTGATCGGCCGAATCTCTGATGTTCACGGAGGAACCCAGGGGCGTCGGAGAAGTCTGCTGCTGCTGCTGCATTTGACAAGGCGCGCTCCTACTCGTGCCCTTAATGGTCACCAAGTCCAAATCGTTTAAAATGCTGTCGAATATACAATCATCTAGCATGGGTTCTGATTTAAACCCGGAGGAGAGAGGAGCGGGGTAAGGAAAACTGCAAGTCTGAACGTTCATTATAGAAGTTTGGGCGTTTTGAACTGGGCTCAAGTGCGAAACATGTCAAAACTACTTGCCAAAGATGATATCTGTTGAGCTAGTACGCTAATCTCCTCTCTCTCCCTCTCGCTGTACTGAAAAGTCCCTTGAGAAGTTGGTGACTGCGTTGGAGTGAGCAGTGAGCTTGAATGGACAGGCAAAGCGTGGTCTGGAACATGATGGACAATACTGCTTCCTTGCGGTTGATCTAATAGGCTGTATTCGTCTTGATGCAAGGTGCACTCTAGCGGGCTCTCGCTGGACACAGAGAGGCAATCTGGAACCAATCGTGCGTCAGATGTGCAAACCGGAAAGTCGTCGTAGGAAGGAGACAACGAGGATGAAGAGGAGACTGGAGAATGTGCTTGGAGAGAGTTAAAAGATGATTGATCGAATGCTTGCACTGGAGTTATAGAAGGAGGCGAGTGAGATGGCGATTGAGCACAAGCGGATGGAGCTGGAGGGAAGGTGAAATAAGACGGAGAGGCCTCAGGAGAAGAAAGACTTCCATAAACAAATCATGACTGAAAGACGAGCTGGATGATGTCGGAGTGTACGGCGGTGTGAACATGCTCGGGCTTTTAACACCAGGGGAGCGGTCTTCCTGGTTCAAATCACACGCAACAAACGCCTGGTCTTGCCACGAGTTACGCCTTCTCCTCCTCATCCTGGCACTCAGCTCCTCGCCTTGGCTGCAGGACGTCCGCTGCCTCTTTAAACATTTACTGGGTTTGTGAGTTGATGTTGTTGGCTGTGCGGAGGAAGAGTGGCAAGAATCCGTCAGTCCAAAAGCCTCGTCGTTGTTGATTTTTCGCTGAAGGAATTTGGCCTCGGTTTCACTACAAGAGAAAAGGGATAGTTTAGACAGAGTTTTGGTAAAGTGCTGTTATAGGTTCAAATCAATACGACACAATTAGAAGAGTTCTTTTAACAATGAACTTGAAGGAAGCTCGCAAAACTTTGAAATATTACATTTTTTTTACAAGATCATTACTATAGAGCTAGGCATCTAATCCAGACAAGAATGAGCCAATTTCATTCCTTTTTTAAATTAACAGATCCAAGACAATCCTGTCAAAAAAGCAAACCATATAGAGCAAAATTATTATCATATTGATAATTTGTAAATTGTTATACACTATGTATGGCTTTAAATTAGATATCTCAATGAAGACAAGCATTTGTGTTTTATGTATTGTATATGTTTTATCCTGCCTTAGGACAACGGATGAAATTTAGCATTCTTGCTAATTCCGGCATATTTATGTTGAAGCTGCTGCTGAAACATTGATTAATATGCACTGTCCTAATTCAAATAAATAAATAAATAAAATAAAATAAACAAGTGGTATTACCACGCTAGGTATATGTCAGATCTGTGGAGAGGTGAGTTTGCTCACTGTAATAAAAAATGTTCACTAGGCTGTTTTTAAGAAATATAACATCGTGAAACAAACGCTACACATATAGTTAATGTCGAACTTTGAAAGTTTCTACAAGCAAAAGCATGGACATCACCAACTACTGTGTATTAACGCCTCATAAATACTTAAAAGTTGGGGTAATAACTTTTTTAGTAGTACATTAGTAAACTTTGTGTTTTCCAATTAAAAAGTCTATTATAAATGCAGCACTACTGTGTACCATCAGAACCGAATAATAAAAAATGTAATTTCTCATCAGGAGCCGAATGCAGCGGCGCTCTGTGCTCTGAGCTTGGGTGGTCCTCTTCAGTTCAATTTTGTTGTTTGTAAAAAGACTTTTATAAGTCGTTATTGCAACCAAAAATGAATACATGTCAATATTAACCACGTATCAAAGGTTTTATGAGAGGAAGTTGTCATATTTAAACCTAAATTGTGCTTTCAGTGCAAAAATCAGCTACTCCACTTTAACAAGAACCTTATTTTTAAGTATTTTATACCAAAATACAATTTAATACAATTAATTATTTAGTTTGTTTGCTTATTTTTGAATATTGCCAAGTCATGATTTACTACAACAGTGCATCACCCATTTACATAGTTTATTCTATTACTTCTAACTTTAGTCATGCTAGTAATGCATGTCTTTGTAAACAATTTTAAGATTTTAGTACAAAATGGAAAGCTGTCTGTCTGTCTGTCTTCTATCTGTCTGTCTGTCTACATCAATTTCTACATCTGCCTATCTGTCTAACCATGCATCTACCCATCCAATCATTAGTTTGTTTTGGACTGAAGGACAGACATCAGTTATGTAGCTCTGTGTTTGTTATGCATCCTACAGAGCTCATTTTGTCTCATGCTGACCGGACGTACACATTTAGCATGCGACTGAAGCGGTCCCTTAGCCTCCGTGACAGTTGCCTGAGGCGTGTGTTTTTACCTGATGATGTAGTTAGTGCAGCTGATGCTCTGAGGCTCCTTGTTAGCTCGAATATAGATCCAGGCCCAGGACAGGTCTTTACGCTGGAGCCGGAGCACCATCTGCAGCTGATAACCATCGTCTGCCTGCACTGGAACACACACACATACATGCACAATACATGACTGACTGTGAATAACACTGCATAGTTATTCAAATTAGACAAGGAGATAACAATATAGAGCTTAGGATTGGGACACATCAGTACAATGTCAGGCTAATGTTAGACCAGTGGTGATTTTAAGATGCTAATCTGTACTAAACTTAGCATTATTGAAACATATTTTGACACTGCAAGCAATCTTTATTTTAGTTGCCCTTCATCTGTATTAAATATTGCACTTTCTTTATGTTACTAGTATTCATTCATTCATTTTCTACCGCTTAATCCCGTTAGGGGTCGCGGGTGACTGGAGCCTATCCCAGTGACTTTGGGCCTTAGGCGGGGAAACACCCTGGACAGTGGCCAACTTGTCGCAGGGTTAGACAGACAACCATTCACTCTCTCATTCACTCACAGGGAAATTTACAGTATTTCCACAATATCATGGTAATATTCCAAACTTGATTTTGAACTAGGAATGTTTATTTGATTCTAAATTTTGATTTCGACATCTTTTTACAGCCACTCACGACTTTTGTTCTAAAAGAGGTGGGTTTTATCTTTCTGTTACTTCTTGCTTTACAAAAAAAAGACCAAGTAATGCCTAAAATAGACACTTTTGAAATAAAAAAAAAATTAATTTTTTTGTGTTTTACAATAGACATTGTAAAACACAAACAAAAATTTTAACTATTACATTTTTTTATAAGTAACTGATATAAAGAATACCTGAAATATGGCAACATTGACTGCACTATCTCTTCAGTAGACAACAGAAAAAGGTGCATTTCTTCATTACAACAGGATTTACAATTGCATAATGGAAAAATGGCCGTCCCTGTGAACAATTAATCTTCAATGAGGCTCATATACAGCCTGGTTCATTAGTGAAAGCTTGTTGCCATTATAAATAATGAGTTTCAAAAGGCTCACTAAGAAACTATTACAGCTTGTTGGTTATTTAATGTCCCATAAAAGTGGAAAAATATGAGTAGTTTTTGTTTACCACTGACTTTATTGCCTGGATCATTAACTTTATTATTACAGCTTTTGTTTTTGTGGAGAACTTACCTAAAGTTTTATGGGATTCTGCGCTCGGAGAAAGATCTTCAGGATGTATGAGGCTGTACCAGGATCTGGTCGTTAACTCTTCACTTGAGTGGCCAAGATAATACAAAACACTGAGAAAAGGAAAACAATAAACAAAGATTAAAGCACATTACAAATATCAGCTGACAAGTGCCTGTTTAGGGAATGTTAGTACCGCTACAACAATTTAACAAAGGAGATGTCATTAACCAGCTACTAAAAGAATGATAATGTTACTAAAATCATTTTCATCTGCAATTGTTGCCTTTATTACCAAACACCAAACCACAAGTTCAAGTTTAATGTGTTTTCTAACAAAAACAGAAGCATTCTAAAAAATCATTTGTGTTTTTTCTAAGACTTTTTACTTGTATTTATATAGAAGCCTCCAGTCAGTCATTTTTCCCTTCTCATATGAAAATAATTGCTTGACTTGTTGGCTAATCATAGTTGCAGGATTAGTCATTAATAATATATGATCAATAGGAATAGTATACCCATAAAATACAAACTTTGGAGGTATTTACATATCTCAAGCTAAGACGAGCTCATAAAACCACTCTGACCCTAAACATCCACTGCTTAGTGAGTTTGAGCTGCTTCATTCAGGTCCGAGGTTCAGATGCCCTGCTTTCACTAAAAATAGGTCAAAACACTCATTTGTGCCTCAGGTGATAGGGCAGTTAAATAAACTTCAACATTCAAGCTAACTTAATATAATATATATATTTTAGATTTTGCTCAGCAGGACTGAGCACATTGACTGATGACAATGAATCTCTTTTAAAGTGTACTTTGGAGATAAAATGGTTTTATTCAAGGTTTCTGGTCAAGCCTGTTTTTTTCCATGTTTATGAGTAAATGTTTTCTATGCTGCTGTATTGCTTGATGCAGATTACAATTATGATTAAACTAATGATAACAGAACATGGTTATACTAGAACTGTGGGGTTAATATGTTCTCTTACATTGTTTAAAATGGCCGTGCTGTATTTTCGTGCAAACGCACCTGTGTGACACTTGGCTGAAGCTCATGTCGAGTCTGTGGAGGCTGCTGAACGATGAGGAGAACGTAGAGTTGTCCGTCCTGAGCCGGTTCACTGTGGGGCTGCAGAGGGCCACGAACAGGGCCTCTGTGCTGGGACCAGACGAAGAGGAAGAAGAGGAGGAGGGCGCATTAGAGGAGACAGGGAAAAACTGGAAACTGCCCCGCACCAGCATCGAACCACAGCCGCCATTTTGGAGCTTGAAGGCTTTGGAAGTTTGCATAGAACAAACAAAGCTTCTTTCTGCAGAAACACAGAGAGAGAAAGTTAAATATTTACAGAATTTGAACAGGGAACATCAGTGCAAAGTCAATAAAATGTTCATTTAGCAACTATATCATTATTGGTCATAGTTTAGACTGGATTTAGACCCAATTTCTATGTGGTGAATGTGTAAGTATAAAAAAGTGATGTGCCTAAAAACAACTCTATACATTTTCTTCTACATAATTTGGATAATTGGAGCCTGTCCCATGCAGAAAATAAGAATAAACCGCAGATGGAGGTACATCTGGATTCATCTTTTACCTGACAACTAATTACTAAAGTTTTTAAATTGAAGTGAAATCCCTGCTTCGGGATAATTATTTTTACCTGGTGAAGAATTGCTGTCAAAATCCAAGTTTGATTTCACAACTTCAATGTCAGAGCGCTCCACCATGTCGAAGAAAGAGTCCCCTGAAGGACATCCACCTAGAATAGACCACATTAGCATAACACATTAATACTAGACAGATTCAGAGAGCAAATATGAATGGCATTACTTTAAAAGAAAAGGTATGGAGGGGTTCAGTTTAAACATCCATGACAGGTTGTACTATTCAATTAACTATGATGGAGTTTTTAACAAAAGTCGTCCCAGTTTAGACATTTTTAGAAATGATGACATCACACTAGGAAACTTACAGCTATAGTTTTGTGGATTTTTCTCCATTAAATGTATATAACATTTTGTTTGAGAAAAGTACAAAAGTACTACACAAAAATCTATAGTCATTCTTTTAAACTTTCCAAAATAAATATTTAAAATAAAAATAATTCACAAATGTCACCATATTTTTCTTAGATTTTCTTTGCATATTGATCAAATAATTCTTCACTAAAAGCACATTTAAATTGGCAAAGAGTTTGAGTCAGTTTTGTGCCCAAACAATTTACTAAAGTCAATTACAATTACTTAAAAACAGTAGTTTCCAAACACACATCATTTGCTCCAGTCAGAACTTGTTTGAAGTAAGTTTTATTTGAGTAAAAGTGATAATTACTTTTGCCAGTCTCAAGTCTAAATTTTACAATTTAACACTTTTACCACTGCTTCAACATTGATGTACTATTTCTATTGATGATTTGGCACTGGCTGTTGCATGTAATTGTATAAGTCATTGTAAATATGAATGTGTGGTGCTGTTGTACTGTATGTAAATGTATCTAGCACTTGCTTCAATGTAAATCTGATTGGATGCTAAACTACATTTTGTTGCACTGTATTTGTACAAGTGTCAATACAGTTGAATTGAACGGATTTATTCATTTTTTATAGTTTTGTGTTTTCCAATTAAACATACCTCAAACTGTAAAATAGGACTGGTGTTCCCCCAAATACTTTATTACTTTACTTAATACACTTTTTGGACCACTACTTTCAACTTTTCCTTGTGTAATGATGGTTTAAAGCAATTTTACTCTAAAAAGGTTCACTCTTTAACCTTTTGACCAAAAAGTAAATGTGTTTTTGCAAGCATGTTTTTGTAATTTAGTAGCCTTTGGTGCAAAAAATGTCTAATAAATGTTTACTTTGAGTGGAATTACATAGCCACAAAATGGACCAGTACTACCTCCCCGTTTGTTTCTATGGAAAAGATGCTCCTTTAGTATTTTTTCCACATTATGGTAAAACACATAATTATCACTATGTTCAAAAGTATGATTTCAGCTTCCTGTTTCTACTGAATTCTGTAGTTGAAAGTTACACAGTGCATCTTTAATTACAAATTTTAGCTCTACCGACCTCCACATAACTAACTTTCTTTAAACAAGACTCAATAATGATCAGATCAGACGTTGCATGAACAAACCACTCACCATAGAAATCCCCAAATATTCCACCACGTTTTCGGACACGCAGACGAGCCTCCCTGGGCGGTGCTGACCAGGATGAAGCCGTGAAGAGCTTCTAAAAAGGCCTCGTAAGGAACCAAACACTGCGATTCCTCCTTTGACGTTAATCCTTCAGGGAGGCAGAGAGAAAGTTCAGTGTTATCTTGACTTTGCATTTTGTAGCTTGTCACAGCTCCTAAAAAAGCCCCCTAAAGCGCTGCAAACTTTGTGATGCTTTCTTTAAACTCTGACAGTTAATACCCACTAGAAAGTTTTTTAATGCTTTGACACATTTTTGGAAACTTTTTATACATCTGTCAAAGCTGTTGTACACTTTGTAAAACTATTCACTTAAGTCACAAAACAGTTGGCAATGTTTGAAAATCTGACTTTGTTATAAAGAGCACTTCAAGCTACACACAAAAACAACTTATTTGAGTGTTAAACTATGTGTGTGGTTTAAATAACATTTTTGGTAATTTTAGTCAAGTCAAATAGGACTGACTGTCTGATTGCAAAGGCCAATGTCATTTACTCTTGTCAAATCTTGTGCACAAACTGTGTGCTGATCACAAACACCTGTCAAACCAATCTCACTGCTGCTCTCCACTTTCAGCCCTTCCTTTCCCTGCTTCTCATGTTTTTTTAGCAGAAGTTTTGGGGTTTAGCTTACTTTAAGACCCTTATAAAAAGTACACCATGCAAAATACAAGGATGATCAGTGTTTGTAAATAAACAAGCATAAAACATCACACAACTCTTTCATGTAACATGATGCTTATTTTCTATATTTTATTAGTGTTGTTTATCCACTTTGGAGTGTCTGGATTTAAACCCATCTCAACATGTTTTCACTAAGTCTTGTTGGGTTTCATACTCCCTCTATGGAGCTCAACTGTGGAAGATCGGCCTGTTTCCGGAAGTAAATTGCCCCATTGTAAAGTGCAGTATTAAAAGTTTATGTTTAATAGTTTATGTTCACAGCAATCCACAGCGCCACAGCTAAAAACTTTGTAGTTTACAAAGCAACAGAAATGATTTTAGGCAAAAACGAAGGTCTTATGCTCGTGACCCACCACAAAGCAGATCAGCTCAGAAGACGCTTTCAAACTTTTAACTTTTTTTTTTTAAACCTCTATAGAATTTAATATGGAGTTCATGCTTGTTGAACCAGGAAGTGGGCGGTCACTGTTGAGCTCCATAGTCTGACAATAAAATAAATCATATTGTAGCTTTTGTGTGTTATGTCGCCTGTATTTTTGGTCAATGGGCCTGTATCAGAGTGAGCAGGATTAAAGCTAGAGTTGCAGTTATTGAGTTTAACGCTGCAAAACAAGTACGTTTTTAGTTAGTCCAACTAATCTTTGTCTCTCACAAATCCTTTGGCACATGGTTAATATCTACATTCAATAATTTAAAATTTTTTTTAACAAACAAAGTGTAACTGAAGTGGACAATCCAAGAGCAGCCAATCAGAGCACTGCTTTTAATTGTCTATGAGAAATACAATTTTCAATTCAGACAGTACTTCATTTTGTCAAAAAACAAAACAAAAGTAAAATAACAAAAAAAACTGCTGCTGCACCTACAATATAGTTTTTTGATGGAAAAGACAAAGTAGTATATTAACTTACAACTCAAAAAACTAATCACGTAACCCAGCTATAAAGACAGACAGAAGAACATGCAAAAATGATGTTTTACTTGCAACCTTTGGCTAAGTAATGATCTTTGTTGAGGATTCGGCAAAACATTTTCATTTAATTAAAGCTTAAAAACGGAAAAGAGGACTGTGCCAGTATGTAAAAGTGTAATCTAAAAACTTTGTTCTGACTTACCCTGGAAAAGCACCGACTTCCTGATGTAGGTACAAATGGCTGCCATGGAGTGTAGGTAGGAGAGGCGCTCCTGGTCGTCTGAGGTGATGGGCAAAAGGCCTCGCATATTCCTGATTTCATTGTTGATCTGATCTCGCCTGGCTTGGACGCCCCTTTGGTTGATCTGTGAGAAGCCATAGTCATTAAACTGGAAAAAAGAATCCCAGCAAACCAAAACAAAGTCACTCCATTGCACTGATTACTTCCATTTGGCGATTAACAACTTGTCTCTCTAACACTCTCTCGCTGCTCAGTCAGTAACCATCTGAGTCCATTCATTCAAATCCGGGGGTTTTATAGCGGCTGGTGGGACTTGAGTGAGAGGGGCAGGACAAAAACAACACCACACACAGCTTTAGAGGAGGAGCTAATGGGGTCTTTGCCCAAATAGAGCAGGAGGCATCACAGCATCTCGCATCACGTCACAATGACAGCAGAAAACCCGGCTGCAAAAGGAGAGATGAATCAGGCTATAAAAAGCATTCATGGATTTGGTTTGTTTGTGCGTCTAAAAAAAGATAGGCTAAAGCTGTGTGATTTCTATATTTGAAAGAGGAATGTTACTAAAAAAACGCAGCACAAAATCGCTAATAGACGAACATTTCTGTTTTTAGATATTTATTTACAAGTTTAAATGGATGGGTGTTTGAATTTGTTTTAGCCCATAAGCATACAGGCAATTTTAAATAACAACGTAATGCTCTGCACAGAGGAAAGTAAAAAATCAAATTCCACATGAATTATTGTTGGTAAATATAAGAAAGAAGTAAACTGGTGTCTGAAACAAGAGACTGAATGACACTAGTTTGGGCATATTTTAGGTTTTGACAATTCCTTTTCAAAAGCTGGTGGTAATTTAACTAAAATATTTCTCTTTATCTCTTTACTTTTATCATATGACTTACAGAAAGGTACTCATTATGAAACAGAGTGAGGGATCTTGTGCAGTTTCTACTTAGCGCCATACATAAATACTAATAAAATGATGCAACCTTGATTAGAAATACATTAAAATAATTAACTTTTTTCAGGAAACAACACCTATAAACACCTAGCCACAGAAAAGCAAACATGATAGCTACAGAACAAGCTACACACAAGCAAATATCAGTAGATAAGTAGGTAAATGAGTGTAGCAGCTTATCACAAGGCAATTGTATATTTCTGAATGAAAAAGTAGATCCTTGTGTTTGATGCAATGACCAATGCATAAAAACTGAGATCAATATTATGATCTCAAAATTGGCCTCACTATTCAAAAGAAGTCAATAGACTAGTTTTGGCACACGTCTGAATGTATCCACGTGAACTACTTCATTACTAATAATCAGCTCTCATCCCAAAGAGTCAAATAGTGACTCACATGGCTCTTTTTTTACAAGTGTGAAAAGAAAACACATTTATTAGATGGCATAGATGACATTCAAGGGAGAAACAGTGATAAGAGCAGATTTCTAATTAAATAAAAAAAATAAATAACTAAAAGGACCACAAATCTAATTTGTACAAAATGTAACGACGAGATATAAACTGGCACTTTCACCAATAAAAACGCTATTTTTATGATCGCTTAAGAACTAATTGACGTTTTCACAGTTCTGTATGAAATAGTCCAGTAAGTTTTTCATCTGATATTGGACTGTTTTACTTAAGTAGATTTTTACGTGGGACTTAAATGTTTGTCCCATTATCTGAACTTTTACTGAGGCTAGTTTTAGATACTGGACGCCGTACAGATACAAACTAACAATAAAATAAATTAAATAAAAAAAAAAAACACTTTGGGACCAGAGCCAAAGTCCCTCAGTTCAGCCATAGCAGGACGAAGAACGTGCAAAACAAAGTTCATTTTGACTGACCTGAATCTCCTGCAAAAAGATGAAGAAGCACGCTGGTCCTCGCTCAGGTGATGCGACGTACACGGCGTCCTGACGTAACACTGGCACGCGTTACACCAAATAGACATTTTCTACAACAATTCATTCATTAATAAGTACGATGTAAATTTTCAGTAAGCCTAGAAAATATCATAAAGTCATTCGAAACAAAAATAATAATAATAATAATAATAATAAAAAGCCAAAAATACAAAATTAAAATGAGCTACACGTTCAGCTAATGCGCGCCAATTCACCGTGGCACTGTGCCGCGCTGGTGCCGCTGGAGGAACTCTTTCCCCGGGCTGTGAGAGCTGTGAGTGTCAGTCTGAGCTGCTCTTTCTCTGGGCTGTGTGAGGTCTTGTGTGTGTGTGTCAGTCTGAGCCCGTCTGTCCCTCCTTTTATAGCCAAAAGCCTCTCCTCTTCTGCTCAGAGCCGCTGCAGGAGACCTCAGGAGGCAGGCAAACAACACAACGAGATGATGTTACACTTATGACGCCAGATATTCTTAGTGAAGAGACTAAAAATAGCAGCTTTACGCCAGGCGCAGGTTGTGAAGTGAGAATTGTGTAAAGGTTTGATGATGTAACTGTCAGCTTGATAAGTAAAAGTGATGATGGAATGGAGAGGAGCAGATAAAATAATGGCCTAATAAAAATATATTGGCTGTTAATCAATTTCAGGATAGGCAAAGTTGACTTAGCAAAGTATTTAGGGCCTATTTGGACAGTGCATTATAGGCAAGATGACCCAAAGAAAAGCCTGCTGTATAATAGAGTTCAAAACTCAGGTCATTACAACTTGCTGTTGAGCCTACTGTAGTAAAACTAAACTAAAAGATGTTCAAACTAAGGCCCAGGGGCCCATATTATCACTGGCAGCAAACCTATTTTTAATATTTTTGATTACATTGACATTTTTCCAGCACACTGCACATTCAAGTGTTTATCCACGGTCAGGGGGTTTACAAAACCAGATAACTAGCCTAGTCCAATTTGAACCAGTTCTTCAAAGCACACGTAAACCTGCACAGACCTATTGAGGAGCTGTAAACTGTTTTTGGAAAACCAATTGGCGACTCATTGTAGTCCGATTTCAGACGTCATGTAGGCTAAACAGACTGGTCTGCAGCTGGACAAAATGTAGTTGCAGCTGTAAATGAGCATGCAACAACCATGTCCACTCCACATTCCAACAATAAAGCTATAATTTTACAATAAAAAAGCATCGTTCACAAAGTGGCACACAAAGCCGCATATTTAACTACATGTTTAACACAGATCTAAATGTTTACCTCAGTCCTACATGTCCCAGAAATATCAGTGTGTAATATAACAGACAATAGTACAGACCGTTAATAATAATAAAAAACTGTGTTTAGGGTAATTAACATAATGCAGTCGGAATCATAGAGTAGTGAATCAGGACATGTCATCAGGATATGTCTCTCCAGGGTAATCGGTTTACTCTCCTCCATGTAAACAGGTGCAAAACAAATCATAGAGTCTGATTTCTCCAATCATGTAAATGCATGAGTGTCACAAAACTGCATTGTTTGTTCTTGCAATTTCAAAGTTTGGTTTATATTTCATCAGAATTTCTTCTGCTGAAGCCCTGCTCACATTCACCTACAAGAACAAGCTGTAAGAACATCAGAAGGAACTTACAGGTCCAGGTAAGTTTGACCTTTAATATTACTGCCCCTGATTATTGATATTTGCTATTTTGCACTTTTCTGTCTTAAGACACTCAAAACCCTTTTGCATCGAGGAACCACTCAGTGTTGTACCCTATAAGTATGTATTAGTGTTTTACCAAGGACACAAAGACTTTCTGGATGCCCCACTGTGGCACCTCATGTTCCAGCAGTCTCCCATCTAAGTACTAAGCCAAGTGTAATCAAACTTCTCACACCAACTACCACTTAATATAACATTTGGCTCTCCAAGTACCACAAGATCTCAACAATATATTAGTCCAAAAATGATTTAAAAGGAGACTAAACCAGATAAGACAGTTCCAGAGGATACTTAGCAGAAGTCCAAATTATGACTAGATTTATCTCTAAATAAAACAAATGTTGACGACAGCTTGAGTACCACCAGTGACACATGTACCACAGTTTGAGAAACACTTCACTAAGCAACATCTTTTCATAAGAGTTCGAAGTGGATACATTTGTGACACCAACTTTTTGCCTTCCTGTATTCATAGGGTTATTGAGTTTCATCATAATTATTAACCCATCTAATATTTGACACTCGATGTTAGTTCGGGGAGGGAGCTGTCACATTTTGTCCATATTTTGTTCTGATTATTAGAGTTAGTTTTACTCATGATCTAATCTTCAGGTTTGTGTCAAATTAGTCACAGATGCAACTACGTCTGTGAATGCAGCTAACGTTCGATTGATCATACTCATTTTAATTTAGAGAAGGTAATCAGATGCAAGTTCCCAATAAATAGAAAGTGACATTTGCGATATGCAGTGTGGTCTAAAAGAGGCGTCATTATTATCGTATTCACACTTCGATGCATCATTGTTTAGTTTGTGAGCGAGACTTTGAACTGTCTGAGTCACTCCATTAGAGGCTGGAGCGAGTGAGAGGTCTCGGCTTTTGGACTAAATTAGGACGTTCAGCAGATGAAAAGATTATGATGTGCATCACAAAACATGACAAATGCAAAAGTGACATTTAGTAAAAGGCATGGTCTTTAGTTTGGGGTTGAGTTCGAAAATGTTATGATGTCAAAACACCACAGAAAGTTTTTTTTTTTTTTTACATACAGATTTTTGACCAAAAGTCCACTATAATGAAATTGTGATTTTTCTCTAAAACCTTGTGTTCTTAGCAATCTCCATGGAGACAAGCATGATGACAAAACCACATCACACATTTCTGGTACTTACATGTCTGTCCTAGAAAAAATGTGCATTTAAAGGGGAAGAGGGTCACAAGCTACAAACATATTTTCCATTTGGCCTTGTTTTAATGAGCTGCCACAGCTTGGAACATTTTGGTCTGTAATTGTTGTATACTGTATGTTACAGCAAAGTTGTTTCTGTTTGATGGTAAAAAATAAAGTAGGCTACTCTTTTTTGGACTCCTGAGCCATAGCTTGGACAATCCAGATCTAACCAAAGCATTAACGTACCTGTATTTTGACTGGCCAACAGTGCATGAAATAAATAGATAAAACAAATAACATGTCTACCTGCATCAAACTGAACCCTTCTGAATTTGGACTTTTATGATCACATGAACACAGTGTTGCCAGCCAACTGCAGAAAATGTTCACTTCTCAGTGAACTAAGACTTTATAAGCATGTTCTAAGCTTATTAACTAAGGAGTAAGAAGTTAAGGTATTACTAGGGATGGAACGATTCACTTAAGTCACAGTTCGATTCAGTTTTCGATTTTGCTGCCATGATTTTTGATTTTGTTCAACTTTTTTTTTACACAAAATAAACCATAATAAATTCAACTTAAAACAAAGCCACTGTTGTTTGTGCTCAGAACGTGTATTCTTTAGGAACATTTGAACAGTAAACAGTCATATTTAGTGTCCATTATTAGAGGTCCAACATGAGTTATTAACGCAACATAATAATGCACATTCAGTCAGGTCTTGCACAAGTTCAGGCTTTGTTTCTTCAGACATCATGGCTATTAATGTATTATTGTGAGTATTATACAAATACAGAGTGTGTGTGTAAGTCTGCGGCTGCATGAGCAAAACAGATCGATTCTGGCTTTTTCAATTCAATCACTGCATACTTTAAATGATTTTCCATCCCTATAGGTATTACAGTAATAAAGTAAACTATTATTAGAAATATTTGTTTATTGTTTGTTTATGCTAGGCTAAATTGTGGCCTATAAGTATATCATTTTACTCTGACTTTCAAAAAATCTACCTTTTTAAAGTCAATATCAAGTGCGTTTGATAGCTTTAATGTCTTGTGCTCATTATACATTTTATATTTTGAATTTTTAATTGCATGTCCGAACTTACTTGGCTCAGTTCTTCTCTTGATGGTAAAACAGTTAGATACCCTTGGTTTTTG
The DNA here is from genome assembly GCA_038363315.1 of Mugilogobius chulae. Taxonomy (NCBI): domain Eukaryota; kingdom Metazoa; phylum Chordata; class Actinopteri; order Gobiiformes; family Gobiidae; genus Mugilogobius; species Mugilogobius chulae. The sequence goes on from CM076407.1 coordinate 39,688,383, forward strand.
AAACTGAAATTATTAAAAAGTTATACCATTAGTCGTTTTTGCAGGTTATTGTTGCTTCTGTCTTCAATCCAACTAAGTAAACTGGCATGACAGACATTTTTGCGTGTGGATCTTTTGGCTGTATTTCAATATATTTTGTAACAAACTTGATCTTATCTCAGACTTTTGCCACAATCTCAATCACATACTATCTGAACATAAGCTTCTGCCTTGTTGACTACTCCATTTATCATAGAAGACACTCATTGGAAAAGTTAACTCTCTAAAAGGTAAAAGAAACCAGTAGATTAACTTTCTGCACCTGATAAATTTGTTTTGGGACTTGAATCCAAACAACCAATTTACTTCTTTTTTGTTTTGCTTAGCTCTAATTTGAGAACTCTCTAAGGCCTTGTGCTTCTATAATACCTCTTTGCCACAAAATCCCTAATTTAAAGTCTGCGGTTACAGGGGCGATGTTGGGGGCCACGAACTCGAACTTGAGTGACGGGGGGAATTGGACATTGGATCTCGGCGACAAGACAAAACAATTTAGTTGGAACAAATCCCTGGGTCTGAACCTCAAGTGCCGCTGGGACGGCCTGAGTGGGCAGTCGAAATGAGAGTGTCGTTTAGCCAGATGTCTGCGGCGGTGGGGTTGAACGTGGCCGACTGCAGGACTAGACAGTGAAGCTGAGAGCAAGTCCATGTTTCCTGTGTCCCGTTTGGGGATGGAGCAGCAGGCGGGACAGGGTGTCTCTGCTGCCCGTCTCTGTGCGGGACCAACGTCTGCGCTGCACTTAACACTGGAGATAACAGAGGCTTTATGGCACAGGGCTGCTGACAGACAGGAGCAAACTGCCAGACAACTGCTACTGGGACTAGGACACAACAATGCAAGGACAAAAGTAATCATAGCTGACGAAATATAGGACTTAACATTCATTTAATATCTGAATAATATGAATGTTGTTTTGAAGATTTGGAAAGATTTTTTAAAGTTCAATAAATGTTTGACCAAAGAAGATCATTACAGCAATCTATTGAACAAAGTTTAAATAAATAACGTAGATTCTAACAACAAATTTATAAAAAGTAACTTTTTACAAGACAAGGTTGACACCCTATTGTATAAACTGGCATACATTTCACTAAAATATATACCAATTATATGAATACTTTGTTTATCAAAAAAAATAAAATGTTCTTTGCCCAAAAATTGGTCTTTCAAACCTGCATATTTCACAAACTGCCTCTAAATTTCAAAGTCTGATAATTAGGTATTATTCATCCCTAGGAATCAAAAATTAGGAAAGAAATCCTCAATAAAAATCTTTCACTAATCTGCCCTACAAAGGACAAACGCAGTAACTGAGTTGTCAGTTAAACTGAGAAAAATAGTGTTAAAGTTTAGGCACTGTCCCTTCTGTTTGCCAGAGCTACACTAATGTTTGTGATGCATCAGTATGATGAGTTAGTTTGCATTTGCAAATTTGCAAATTTCAAGTCTATCTTATTTTCCATTTTTAAATGAGACATTTTGTAGTATCTGCTAGTTGAGTCAAATTTTCCAGTAAAACAAAGGTAAAGTGGAATAACTGCAGCTTTTAATGTTCTGACGATTTCAAATACCAGTAGTTACTGCACATTTCCTTGTGTTAATGTTAATTTCTTAAAAACGAGGTAAAGTTGAGACATAAAACTTTCACAGTAACTAAAACAAGTGAGCTGTTTTTTGGTCTTAACTCAATTTTGACAAAATACAGTTACTACGTTTTTCCTTTGTAGGGCAGTAACGTTTGTGTTAATAAGCAGCATCTGATTTAGCAACAACCATCACTTTATGTTTAACCGTATGACTCTTTCCTCTGCACCACATACATTAGACGAGGGGGCACTTCAGAGTCCCCAGAAATGAGCCGTCCCATCAGGACTGGAGGGCAATCATCTCAATCAGAGCTGGTCCAGAGACGGGCCGACTGTGGACACTGGTCTGGCACGGGACAGGCCATGTAACTGTGGATCAAAGTGAACTCACTGGAATTGTATCTGGGAGAGTGAAAGGGGCTTTTAAATGGTACTAAAGCATTTACACTTTAGTTACAGTTACTTGAAAAACTTTGGAAGAATTTTTAAGTTTAGCTTCATACTTGAGTATCCCACCATAACAACTTATTAAATGATTTGAATGTTTGTCTTTGTGGCACCGTTCTTTCTTAGTTTTTTTTTTTTTTTTATTTTGTACAGCTGATATTTTGGTCAAATCAATTCATTTTACTAACTTCTGCCTATATTTATCCCTGTGTAAATATTGTGTAAGTAATTTTCATAAACAGACAAGGTCATGTGATGTTCTCGTGACAGAATAGAGAACAGAATAGACAGGCATTATAAAGTCAACGTTAACTCAAATTGTCTCAGCTTTTTTATTGATACAGTTATAAAGTATATTGCACAGGAAGTTCTGACCAACCATGACAGAAAGTAACCCAACCAAAATAGAAATAACAAATATATTAAAATAAAAGAATATATGAAGACCTGTAAAATTGTAAAATCATTACACTCAGCCACTTTGTTCACAAATTCCCCCCCTTAGATTTATATCCAACCACAATTAGGATTTTCCATTGATACTAGGCTTACTAAAATTGTCCAATCACAGACAAAACATCAGGCATTTGAACAAAAGCCTAAAGATATTTAAGGCCATAAAGTCAAAGATTAGTTAACTACATTTTATCTTATTTTTTTTCTGTACCATCACTCAAAATGTTCAACAAGAAAAGGACAAGCAAATAAATATTATAAGCGTCTATAGTTATGATGAACTGATTGTTCCATTTGATGCATTTTCTTGCACACGTTTTGCAAGAAGATTAACCAGTGTATAATATTCTTCATTGGCACCACTCGTGTGTAAATAAAAACAAAGAAATAGAGATTATTTTGTGACAGATAAGTTTCTAAATGTAGTGTTATTAAGGTAAGGCTTGTTTTAGGCTTCAAGTGAAGAAATCATTTTTTTACACTGCTTAAAAGTGCACCATGTAACTGTTTAAATTTGTTTGGAAGATTCTACGGCACGAAATCACTTTGTATTTGAGACAAGTAGGCGAGACATGACCAGTTTTAGCAACAGGTCAGATCTGTGCAGGATTTTAGCAATAAAGCACCTGTATTTGAATAGGTGCATACACTAGAATAGTCCAGGTAATTCACTTTAATCTCCATGGAGACAAGTAAAAGGAAAGTTAAGTTAATCGACATGACAAAAAATATTATACTCATGGGTTTCAATTTCCCATTTTATCCTATTCCCAAATTGTTAATCACTAAACAATCTTATACAATCGTTATCTGGTGGAGCGCCCAGTGACGGACCTGCGGAGGGAAATGATTCATTTAATGTGGAACAGAAGCCAGCACTCAACAACTATAAGAGCTGATGTGAACTTTAAAAAACATTTTGTGCCAAAAAAAAAAAAAAAACTGTAAACGTGGAGATGAATAAAGTGATCCAACAACTCAAGTTTGTTGAAATATACGAGCTAACTGCTAGCAAGATGTTAGTACTGAATACTATCTACAGAACATTCTCTATATTTTTCTGAGGAAACGCCACAAATATGCAGATGGTATCTATTATGAAACCCAGGAATTGACTGTGGATTTAATGTAATTTTAGCTGTTCATGTTTAAATTTTGAATGTTTAGCATTAGCATTAAGACACTTATAACACACAAGTGTCGTTTGATGAAGTATTTGTAAGCATCCATTACAACTCACTGTTCATTTTCTGAATGTATAGTTTTAATTTTAGGCTGATTTAGTGAATACTTTATAAAATGAATTGCACTGGATGTAGTTAGAGAGTACCAAATTAGTTATTTTAAATATAAATGAGCCAAATGACATTCTATGCACAACCTCAGATTTTTGACCACCCAAAAGACAATTAGCTTCTAAATAAATAAACTGTTAATTGCTATGGTACAGTCTGTATATTTCATCTTTTTAAAACTCATTCCATTAATATGTATTACATTAATTTAATTAAAATTTGATTGAAAAACATATAATTAAAATGTCACTGCTAAAATATGTTCTTCCTGTTGAAATGGATGTTATGTGATGGCAGAAGTAATAACTGCACATGTTTTTTCTTCAACTTCAAATCGTTGTAGAAAGTCAAAACAGGACTCTGCATTTGTCAAATATTTGATCTTAAAACCGAAGTATGTTAACAGGAAAAGCCCTTTTTCACCATCTGCTCACTGAAGCCTTAGAAGCATTCAAACGTTACACTGAAAGAGTAAATTACAAGATTAAGATTGTCGAAATGATGCATATTGATGAAAGGATTCTCGCTCAATGCAGAAAGTTTAGCAAAAGGGATATTTGCATTCGAATGTACTTCCACGTTGATTTGGCACTGAACAAACAAGTCAAATACCTGTGGCATTAAAATAACCATCTGTATAACTGGAAAGGCATTCTTTTTTTCCTTTAAGGGGTAAATTCTAATTCAGCACAACTCTTCTTAAAGGGAGGTAGGAGGAGTTCATTTATGGCATTACCTTGCAAAGGAGAGACACCATCTTAGAGTTCAACTAATGCTGAATGGTACTTTTCACAAGCGAACACATCTGGTACCATTTCTTTCACACAAAATAAGTTAATTTGCCCCAACAATAACTTAATGTAGAATCGTTAGACAGCTTTACATGTTTTTATGACCTGCAAACGTTAACAGTACTTCTCTCCGTGTGGTAAATTCACATTGATTTTTTTAAGGGGAGACGTGAAGTTAGCTCTCAAAAAAGACCTTTGGCTGCGTCCTTTCCTGTGCTTAAGATTGTAGTCTATGATTATCAAAGGCTGATTGGATTGTTAACGATGCTGGACAGAAAGAGGAAAAAAGTGGTGATTAGATCCTCGCTTCCACAGAAGGATTCAGACATCATCCTTAATCGTGAGAAATGTCCAAAACAATAATGTTTTTTTTTTGGTCTATGGTGAGAGTTTGAAAAACGGTCTGGTAAATCCATCCAAACTCATCCGAAAACAGTCGCTCACAGTCAGCTGATTGGAAAAATAAAAAGTGTAGTAGTTCTGGTTCAGCCGTGAGACGAGAAAATGGGCCTGCTGATGTTACTGTTGGTTGTCATGGCAGCCAGCTCCCACCTGTAGCAAGAGGATGAATAAATAAGATGAAATGTATAGGAAAACAGCCACATATATACAAAATCATGCAATTATTGATTCACTTTTTTGAGCTTTAATCATGTTCTAAAATACTTAATTTGTCAAAAACACAGCGAAGTTCTGTCTGTGAGATCTGTTCTTTCTCCTCTGAGCCTCAGAAAGCCCCCTTCTGAATTCTTGAGATTTGTGTCAGTTACATCAGGCTCACACTGCATCCAGTCCGTAATCTGGAAAGGTACGAAGGTTTTCTGTTTCTTGAAAAGTAATGAGAGGCTAAAACAGCGATCTGTCCGGTCCAGCTAGCCATGCGGCTGTGCTTCAATTGTCCGGATCTTTCCGTTGGAAGGAACTTTTTTCGGTCTGCCGGAGCGCTCCGGAGCCCTTTTTGGTGAAGTTGTGAAAACAAGACACGACAAACAGTGAACCAAGCAAGCAAGGATGAAGTGAATCTGGTGGTTTTCAAAAATAAATCATTACGCTATTGTGCTAAATACGTCAAAATGCTCGATATATACACGACTATATAACACAAGATGTACTGTAAATAAACGTCCCAGGTTATCCATTGTGCTACGAAAAATCGAAGAGAAAATTAACTGATGTTCAAAACTCGGTGCAAGTGTTCTTTGTTACATGTGCTCAGTGATCACGTGATGTCCCAAGTTGGGCGTGAACCCCTGTGAATTCGTGATGTCGGCAGGGTTCGTTCATACGCATCCATAATCCGGTCTCAGTGTGAGTGGCCGCCGCACCCAGACGGATCCGGACCAAGATCTAGATCTGGACTGGAGTCAGTGTGAGCCCGGTGTAAGATCTTTCAGATCTTCTGCTCTGTTCTACTTGTTTTTAGCATTTCTGGCACTAGAGCACAAGATTGGTTTCATTATAGTAAAGGGAGCTATAACTCAATTCCTGATGAAGGAAACGCATGGCTCCATTATTATTATTCTTTTTTACGGTTTAAAAAAAGGTTCATTAACTTCCTGCAAAACTGATACAGCAAGTAAAATACAGACAAGTAGACGGTAATAGCGGACGAAAAGATTTCTCAAACGTGCATTAATCAATCCATCAACTGATCAAACCAAATACAACATTATGACATAGGTAGAAATGTGTGATTTTACATATAGCATTGGTCCCCTATAAAAAGGCAGACACACACATCACCAAATGTAACTGATTACCCTAATGTTGCACTATTGAGCACCTGAATATTACTGCACCGAATAGATTCATAATTAGTCTCATCATCACAAAATACAATAAAATAAAATAATTAAAAGAGTACAACACAAACTAATCCAGACACTGGAGAGAGAATGCAGCTCAAATGCTTGACGGGTTTAAGTAACAAGTGGCATTATTGATGTTACACTCAATCAAGCTTTGGTGCCCCTTTTGCCCCTCTGTTTAATCAGAGGCTGGTGGACTGGGGCAAAGGGGTAACTGGAGACACAGGAGCAGCGCCTGACAAACCAGTCCAACTCTGACCCAGCAGGAGGTTAAAGGTCAAGAGGCAGATTGTTATCACTGGCTTCGGTTTCACGCTCACTCCTTTTCCGCGGCTTTGTTCAGTTTTTTTGTTTTGGAGATTGGCACATCGGGCTGTGGATGCCAGCAGTGTGGAGGGCGAGGGGAGTTAACCAAACCCCCCGTGACCCCAGCCCAAAGCCCCTTCAGAGCGGGACAGGCCGGTGAAAACATCTGAAGTGTGGAGCGTGCAAGGTGGCAGTGATGGTGCAGGAGGAATGAGGGGCTGAGAGCCGTAATTAGGATCGAGTTGCAGAGACTGAGCTGGAAAGCAGAGTAATTAACCCTTACATGTCACCGAATGTGTCCGCTCAACACATGCGGCTCACGTCTATTTTAGGGAGATTAAGTGACTTGTTTAAAATGAAGAAGAGAAGCATTCCAGTTGTGGGTTCCAGCCGTTTATCATATTTGATATCAGTATCAGAATTGAGTGTACTAGTGCTAACTGGGATAATCTGCAGTTTTTAGGTTAAAAAAAAAACAACATTTCTAATTTATATGTGACATCATGCTGGGCTGTCCTGATTACAAGTCCCTATTACAAATGCCTGCTGCAGATATCTGTTCTGACCAATCCATTAGCTCCTTGTAACTTCAGACCCCACCTCTCTCTCATTTTGCATTGGAAATGTGGTTGTATGCAGATGTTATGGGTTTAGAGTAACTGTAAGTTTTAAATGTTAACATTTTGATTATATCATGTATAAATTGTTTCTCTGTGCTTCATATCTTCCTAGTTAATTATTGCTAATTATTTTTGACCGCTGTGATCTGTGACCTGTTGCCTCACTTCATAAATCCTAAACTTAGAAAAAGATCAATGTTCAATAAATGATGCTTGATTAACTTTTCAGTTTCAAAAACATGCTTTCTTTCACTGAGTGGTGTATCTTCATGATAATATAACTAATACCTTATTGTGGAAAATTCTAAGCTAAACAAAGCAGCTACTTTTCCCTGGAGACAGGCTGGTGACGCAGCCTCAAACAAAAAACAAAAAAAGTTACGCAGTTAATTATTTAATGAGCTTGGTCTTTATCTACATAAAAGAGAAAACTACGCAAGCACCATTTGAGTTTGACATGCATAATATCCAGATACACAAAGTTGTCATTGTAAGCTACATTAATGACTTCCATCACCTGACGTCAGTTAATGCATTTTTTTCCCGCAAAGTACAAACCCATTGAGAAAGTGACAAAAGAATTATGCAGAAATTATGTTATTACTATTTCCGTGTGGGCGTTTTGGTGCCATCAGGCGAAAGCTGAGTAAAAATCTACTAAAACTGACCAAATGAGTCATAAATGGGACTTTAATGACCACTGCGTTTGTGTGAGTTGTAGGTGCAAAGTCAGAGCGTGCAACATTGAGGTACTGACCTGATGTCGTGTGGGAGGCCCGATTGCTCCAGACTGTACTGGATAACAGCTATTTTGCATAACGTCTTCAGATTAGGGCCTGAGAAAGAGAAGGAAGAAGGAAGGATGATTCATAAAAACAATCAGAGGAGCTAATAGTACAAGAGCAGTGGGATTTCAACATTGTTATAGCTGCAGATCAGAGAAAATTGACAAAAGCTCTTTATTAAAGCCAAAGTAATGTCTGGGTGAACACTGAAACAGATACCGCACATACAGTGAGTGAGCTAGTAGTGAGTAGTTTATTTAAGGCTAGGGGATATGGCAATTTTTATAAATGCATAATCCATTATTTAATCATAGTTTAATTTCATCACAATGTATATGTTACATATGATTCTAAGGATGGGTCAATAAGATTTTTTTTTTTTTTTTACAGATACAGATTCTAAGATTTGGCCTCATCTGTCTTTTGTAGTCAATATTTATAGATACCTAGATTTGCAAGGCTCACAAATGTACTTTTATTTTTTTTATATTCTATGGCTTTATTATATAAATATGATTAATAATTTGACATTTTAAGATAGATTTTACATCCAATATAGCAAAAAAAAATAAAATAAAATTATGATGTATATATCATCTATCCCTTTCTGATTCTTTATAAAATTCACATTTCACTGTGGTTTGCTAAACCCAACTGTCAGTCACCCAAGACCTGACAAAGACTAGCAAACTGAAAGTGGGAGATAGTCGGTATTAAAGTAGCAAACCACAATATGATGGTTTTACAAAACGTTTTGATTTTCATCATCACCATATTGCCCAACCTATGAGCTAAAAGTGTATCTAGATTTAGAAACTTCTAGACAATTATTAAAAGCTATGCCTTTAAAACAATTAGTTGCTAAAATCCTAAGTATTCACAGAGATGATTTTATAAGCATGTTTAACAGCTTTCTGAGGCCAGACAGGAGTTTTTCTGTTACAGTAAAACTTAAAACAAGCGAGCCAACTTCCTGGTTTGCTAATGATAAAGCACAAAGCAAATGTTGGCCAATTGCATGGACAAAAATTGTGTACTATCTCCAAGCAAAAAAAAAAAGTCTGACAACATGATTTTTGGCTTGTGCAAATTACAACTCTTAATAACTGTTCCAAATATAGTGCATCCATTTTCTGTCGTCATGTTTGTTGTAGGACCATATGTGCAGAGGAGACAGTGCCAGCCCAGTGTGAGCTGGAGAAGCCCACACATGAAACCCCTCCTGCGGCTTCAGACGGCCCACCGCCTCCGGAAGTGACTCTATTTGGTCTGTCCCATCTACGGATGAGCTTCAGATCCTTACGGGAGGTAAACATGAGGTCTAATACGCCAGAGTTACTAAAAATAATAAAACGAATAAATGAAGAAAACCTAGAATTGCTGCAAAGGTAACTGGTGAAAGATGGTGAATAGTTTTTTTTTTTAATTTGTAAAGAAAAGTTGAGTAGTTTTAATTAAACTTAACAGGCTGATTTGAAAGTAAATTGTCAGGACAAAAGTAATATTTTCTGCATTGAAATAATCGATCTAAAATATGCTTTTAAATGAGTAAGTTGCCAAATATCCCAAACATAATAGAAATGGTAAATTCCCATGACTTACTGAAGTCTAGTATGTACAGGTCTGAGTGATCCATGAGGTTAAATTCGTCTCCCATTCCTTGCTCGGGACAGGGGCTGTGAAGAGAAGATTTTTAAACATTTTATTTGAGCTGTAATACAATTTGACAGCTTACAGCCCTTCATAGCTGTAAAACTGTAGCAAATGCTGTTTATAGACTTTCTCTTTTGAGCATCGACAAGTTGTCCACGCTGCTTCACCTTTTCACATTTATTAGACAAGTGCATTGTTTCCAGTATTGATTTTACTTTTTACACCATTCTCCACAGTTACTTAAACCTGTATCTTATCGCCTCTTGTGCCATCCATCATTTATCAGGGAGAAACATAATCACAGACCAGCTACAAGTCTATCTGTCATAGTTAACCCAAAACAGTGGGTTGGTCTGAGTCTTCTGCTCTTATCTCAAACAGCCATGATTTAAGCTTCAGGAAACAGGCTGCAGTGGGACGGCCAGGTGCTTTGGGCTGATAGTGCCCCTTGTGAAATCAAGAGCACATCTGCTTCCTGCCATGGTTCAAACATGCACCTGTAACATGTAGAATATAGAAATCAAACTTGATTTTTGTTTTTTAAATAGTAAAAAAAAATGTATCAGAAGATTCGTGGAATAGGTTAGGTAGCACATTACTACTCAATAGAAATTCAAACATTAAAGATGGGGTTTTCACACCACAAAACCTGAAGCGATGGTCAACTAGTTCCTAACTCTCTCTCTCCTAGTAATATCCACAACGTACATTATTTTTGGCAGCAACTAAAACTTAAAAACTTTTTTTTTCATATGGCAAAATGAGACTGAAGGTGACCACTCCAGTGATCTGATTTTTGTCACAATCTGCTGCATGCAATTAACCTTTTTGTAGAAGAGACCATTTTTCTTAATTTACAACTAAAAGAGTCAAGTACCCACCTTTAATGTCAATCTCAAAAAATACGTTTTTTGAAAGCTGTTTTTTTTCTGAGACAAGCTGCTAAACTGTGCTGAACCTTACATTTATTAAAAAAAAAAAAAAACTAAGCTGGGCAGTTTAAAAAGTTTGCAGGCGGTTTTAATTAGGATGACTATCTTACTCAAATTCACATTTTTTCATAGTTGCTCCACATGTAACAAATTTGAGAGTTTTCTCTTTTTTGGTGTTCAGGCATTCTGGGTTACACAGTAATATGTCTCAGTCTAAACATAGACATTGCTATGTTTTTTGTCAGATTTCTAAAGCAATATTTGAACAACATTATATCAATCCAACAAAAAAGTGTGTAAATGTATAAGTTGAAGTTTAATTATCAAACAAATGTGGAAAAAAAATCTCTGTAATATGTATTATAAAAAGGGGAAATATCACTTTTATAACCATGTAAGAATGTACTGGCTGATGATGACCCAGAGTTTCTCACACAGGTTGAAATTGTATTTATAGAAAGATGTTAAGTTGATCATTGCACAATAAATACAGCTACACTATTTGACAAATTTTCTAATGAGTGCTTTGAGAATAAAAAAATTATTTAAATTTTCTACCTCAATATGGCTCAAAATGGCTATTGTCAAATACTTACAGCTAAATGATCTAAATCAGCATCGGAAGTGAAAAAGCTGGAATAGTGAATCCCTACTTGTACAGCTAATTCCAGGTGCTCTCAGTGTGTTAAACATGACAGAAATCAGAGCACTCACTTTCACAGCTTTTTTCTTCCCTTTAACTTTGCTTGTTGTATAGAAAGCAAAAGTTCCCTATCACTCAAGGATATTGATGCCACCTCCACCATCCATCTCTGTCCCGTTCAGAGCATCTTCTTCTGCATATCCCTTTTGTCCGAGCTGTTGTAAGGGTTTTACGTTGCTAATCTTCCCTAAACAAACAGCGTAATGACTTGGATTGTCCAGGAGAGGAGCGGAGCACGAGCGCACAGGTCCCAGGGGTCCCATCTGTGGAAGTCATTACCCCCCCAGGAGGTTCCCCATCCAGTTTTTATCAGCCAGCACCATCACCACTGGACTGTCCAAGGGCTTTATACCTGCACTGGTTCACTGCCTGCGGAACAACACAGCTCAGTGAAACGTTTTTGCTTTCAGCCACGGCTCATTTCAAAACCAAGCCACTGCCAACTCATATTTTATTCACTATATAAAGTTTCAATCACACAACACAATGTCGTGAGTAGTGTTGGGCAATATATTGAAATCTGGATGAATGTTTTGAAGATATCCAAAGATTATGTATTGAGTATGAAAAGTATATGTAAAGATGCAACAAAAAGAATAAAAAGAAGAATCTGTACCACTTTATATTAACTACATAGAAAATTAGCCTTAGTAAAGCCTTAAAAAAGCATGAACAAAGAGTTAATCATTCATGAATAAATAATCAATTAATGGATGAAAAAGTTTATTAAGGCTTAGTAACTACTTAATTAAGAAGCTCTGGTTAGGATTTAGTGTTGAGGAGTGGGGCTTGCGGTAACTATGTTGTTACTAAGCCTTAATGAACTTTTTTATCATTTAATTTCCCATTTGTTCATGATGAATTAACCCTTTTTTCATGCTTTATTAAGAGTTTACTAAGGCTAATCAAGCTGTAGTTATTTTAAAGTGTTACCGAAGAATCAAATGTTTTGTAGAACTTGTACATTAAGTACAGTGGCTTATAAAACAAGAAAATTTGAAAATAAGGGGAGGTTGCTGCTCTTTTCTGATTATTGAATTAAAATTTCACAAAATTCAAATTACGTCTGCACAAACAGGTTCAGAAACACGTGATAGTTATAAGTTCACAGACATTCAAGTGATTTGTCGATTCAGTCAAGAAAAACAGTAGGAATGTCAAGTTAACGATAATTGTGATTCTTCAAATGAAAACAAAAATTGTGTTGCAACTGCAGGCGCCTTTGTGTGATATAATGATTGAATTTACATCTCATTGAATATCTATTAAAACTAGTTGGGCACTTGGAAGTTAGGCTGCTGGATAAAATATCTAATCTTGATCCTATTTTTTTGAGGGTGCACATTTTTTTGTAAAATCGCCACAAATTTATGCAGCTCTATGCTCAAAAACAAACTCTTTTGACACACTAACTCTTTTAGTCAGTCCAGAGTTTTTACTTTGAAATCCAATCCATTAAATATATCTCTTGTGTTATTTTAAACAACCGCTGGTACAAGCTAAATTTTCCAAGCTACTAAAACAGAAAGTCTAGGAAAGTTAGCCTAGAAAGAGTTGGTTCAGAATTTCTATTTGATGCCTAAAGGGTTAATTTTGTGCTTACAGTAAACAAAATATACATAGGCTACATCACATAAATTATAGTTTATTACTAAACACATGGACAAAACACAATCTCCTTTTTATTCCACAACTAAATGGACATCACTGCATATAACATTTAACATTTACTCGTATTGTACTAAAAATAAAGGAAATTCAACTAAGACACACGGTTGGATATCTTAGTCCCTTAATGTGAAGCCGGATATTAGCATAAAAAGCCATTCTGTCCTCTCTGTGCAGAATAGTCTCCAGCTGAGCGATATCTCTTTAAGCCTGCCGTGTAATTCAGCCATTGTACAAGTTCACATTGAGAGAGCGGTGCGTTTTGGGACTCTCTGAACAGTACAAGAGCTCTGATAAGGCCCTGCTTTAACAAGAGAAACGTGGATGGCTCGAGGAGGGCTTTTTTTCTCGAGCGCGCTGGCAGAAGACATTGGCCAAGGTGTGAAATTCAGCAGCACATTAGGCTACAGTAATGCTTTATTGGTCCCCACAATAAGGAAGAAGGGTTGTACAAATTGGGGAAGGGCTAATGGAGTTATGGTGTAATTTTATGTGGTATCCTGGAGTTCGACTTTGTTACGCGATCAGTAAAGTATCACAACAAAGTGTGAAAGTGCTCCTCCCCCTTCAAACCCAACAAGGGATGTCGCCCCCCTTTAAGAAAACAAATGCTGCTTTTTCAAACAACACTCAATGAGGAAGAATAATCACCTAACGCTCTCTGAAATGCACTGCCTACTCATCATTAGCTTTCAAAGTTTGCTCCGAGAAACTTCTCCAGACAGTTAAGTCCTTATAAAGTCTACTAATGAGCTCAATGTACAAGATTGCACTAGTTAGCTGCCTCAAAGCTAATGCTAACATTTATTAATGACATTTAATAATGTTAAAATCAATAACGGTTTAAAATAAAGTGTTTTTATTTAAAGATTATTAAAGTTTTTTATTTAACTATGCATTTTTAGTATTGCAGCAATGAAGTCGTTGTAAAAATTCTTTCAGATTTTTTACGTTTTTTAACTTAATCCAAAACTCATTTTTCAGTTCCTGATTTTACAGAGCTTAACAGTGAGCACCCGCAATTTTACAAAAATAAATGTTGCATAGATTTCTGCGATGGAGACTCCAGAAATAGCACATAAAAATAAAAAGGCAAGATATAAGTAAACTTTTTTTTAACTTTTTTTTTTAAACTTATTCAAGTCTAAACAGCTACTGTGTTAAGAAATGAACATACTGTAATAGATACATTATTAATAAAATATTTTAAAAAGACATGTGTTTTTGTGTTTTTAGACAGAAAAGCAACCTTCTAGAACCAAGGCAGACTTTTGAGTGGAAGGCAATGTTGGGCTCCATAGTATTCAATAATTTAAACTCAGCAAAAACCCATAATGTACTGTTGTGCATAAATCTCTGCTCTGCAAGATGTTTAAAAATACTATAACTCTAGCTGGATTATATATAGCTGAATTTAAAAGTTATGTAGTAACTTTTCTGCTTTGTAAACATTATAACAGCTGTAAATAAGCTAAAGTGTGTCTAGAATTTGCATTGGTTCTTTCCTCATTCTTGAGATATGAGCGCATCCTTTTTCCTCTCAAAGTGTCCTATTGAACTCAGGTCTCTCTGAAGCATGTGCCACACAGGAACTCATCCTGCACTACAACTTCCTGCGAAAAGTCTTATCAGGACAAGCAGACGTGCATTAAATAATATAGTGGAGTCTTTGGTGTTGAGGAAAAACATACAACTGCTTAAAGAAGGTGGGCAGAGCTTTGCTTTTAAAGAAACATGGCAGATGTTGACATTATTCAAAACAAAAGTCATGATCATTTGTAGTAGTTCAATGTCAACATAATTTTCAGAAGTTTAAGTTGTATAATAACACTAAAACTAACTAACATTATAGTTCTATTCAAGGCTTAATATAATTTACATTTGGAAAAATATATTATCCTTTTTTAGGTAAAATCCAGAAAATATTTTGATGGATAGATGGATAGATGGATGGATGGATGGATGGATGGATGAATGAATGGATAGATTGATGGATGGTTTGGATGGCCATACCATAGTGCCCCATCCTGTCAGATTTCAGTAGCTAAGCAGGCTGGGCCAAGGCAGTACTTGAATGGGAGACCACTGCAATCTCAGGTGCCACAGTGGGAAGGGAGAACTGTTGTCCTGTTCTTAGGCAAGACACCTCACCCACATTGCATAGTATGAATCTGGGTGTGCATGGATAGTTGTGGTGGAGCTAAATGGCAGCCTCACTTCTGTCAGTCTGCCTCAGGGCAGCTGTGGCTACATTAGTAGTTTACCACTAATGAGTGTGGAATGAATAATGCAAAATGTAATGAGTCTTTAAATTAAATGAAAAGAGCTATTGAAATGCAATCATTTACTGTTGCTATTGTTACAAAGAAACCATATTAGACATCATCATTTCCCAAACTCAAAGTCCAAAAGTGTAATACATTTGTTGTTTTTCTCAGCGATAAATATCTTTACTCGGCACTTGTCATCACATATTACCATATGACTATCTTACACAAATGAAGCTGATTTGTGATCACTGATAGATTCCCGCCCCATAGTTTGGCCTAATCTTTGCCGTCTCAGCTACTGCCTCAGCTATCTGCACCTCCTCCTGGGCCGTGGCTGGAAGGTGGATTAGAACTGCAGCAGCCCAGACCAAAACCCAATGTTTCAAAACCTCGACTGGCTCCTGGAGAAATACCTGTCTTCAGATTAAGAACCAAGAGATGACACTGGCTTCATAAAGACCACAGCTCCAGATGCAGCATCACTGACAGGCACAGCTAGGCCTTGAGACTGTTTTGAAAGAAATCTAACGTCAGATAGGAGCCATATTAATAATAAACTGCAATAAAAATGACAATGTATAGACCTTGGGAACAGCTGTTTGATGTATTGTGAGGATCTAAAGGCTTTGAGATATACAGAGCTGCTTAATGTTTTAGTGACTTCCTTTTCTCACTTCAGCTGCAGTCTATAATGTCAAGGTCAGACACATAAAGGGAGACACAATACATAAAATTGTCAAGATATTATTTCTTTGGTTGTTTGGTTAAAGCTATAAACTTTCCTTTATGTCACATTTAAAGTGTGTAATATGGATTTCCGGGCAGATGTTGTAACTTGTGTGTGTCTTGTTTAGTCTTGTTTGTCTCAGAAGAATACATGTCTAATTTGGTGGTATATAATCGTAAAACATACAAACATTTTAGGAAAAAAACAATAAGCTGTTGTCAAAAGAGGACTTGTGTGGCCGTGTAGTTATACCATTGTGTATCCTGTTCCTCTTGCGTCAAAGAAAATAATGCAGTGTAATCGTTAGATACAAACCGAGTGTGTTGTGAGTGTGTTCTACAGCACTACAGATGTAGAACAAGAGAATCTTCTGAATGAGGGCTAATTGAATGTTTTATTGAGGTCATAAGAGAGGAAACTAATTATAAAGCAACAAAGTTCGTTTCTATAGCTTGTGGCCTCTCACTGCATGTTTACACCTTGTTTGGCGGAGTAAATCAGTAATTCTAGTGTTGTTTGGACATGACAGAGGACACGAGCTGCAGCCTCACAAAGCCTCAGTCATTGAGCTGTTTATTTGAGCTGCTGTGCAACACTCCGTGGCCTGTGACACTTCATATACACACACTGTTGGTGGGTTAAGGAGGGTTAAGATGCAGATGAACAACTATCATGAGCTGGTTCTTCTGAGAGTAAATCATTGCGCTGTGGAGCTGCTCAGGGACCTGTCGGCCACGCGCGGGATGCCCTGTATCCTGTGGGGGTCACCTCCACTGTTTGACAGGTTTTATCTGAGCCGTGCTAACATACACACACAAATACAACAAGCACAAGCACACAATTAATAAAGGAAACTTCTGCGGCCTGGCCTTTGACACCAGAGGCCAAAAGACAACATGTGTGGCACCAACATTTATCGAGTGTTGATAAACAAGCTTTCAACAGAGTTGTGTCAGATTTGGACTGATTACAGCAAATTAACTGTTCAATAAGTGAACTACATATCAAGATGAACACAAAAGGCTTATGAATAAAGTATTGTAATTTGCTAAATTATAGTAATTGCTTTTGTTTGTGTTGTGTTTGTTCTAACAAATGCAGAGTCAGGTTCACCAATGATAACAACACACTTAGGCCAGCTGGACTATCATAACAGCAGCCCTTTAGGAATTGATAAGATGCAAAAATGACTGATATCAAGGCACCAGCTCCTGACCTGGTGATTCACTAAACAACAGCCATGGACCCTGCTTTAGGTCTGTGGCTCCACGACTCCAATCGACCTGTCAAATTCCTGACAGATTATTGAGCGAGGTGAGATTTCAGTGGATTAAACAAGACGATGAGGCTGGGATGTTTTGGCTGCCAGTGGGATTACACAGTATGTGGTCCTGCTCTGCCTGTACCTTGGGCTTGCTCTGGGAGACTTACCTGAACACACAAATATTACTTACTTAATGCTTCCTAAACTACAGGAACTCAAAGCAATAATCTCAAAAGACAAGACATCCTAACTCAATTATAAAATAAAATTCTTCTATTTAAAGTCAATGATTCTTTAATTTGGCATCATTCACAAACTAGAAACATGTATAAAAGTCACTAATGTACACAGGCAAATGGTTAATATAAACTCTTAATTTATTTAAACAACAGTATGAACATAACTATGGTTAGGATCATCAGACATATCAAATAAACATTACTAAAATCCCTGAAAAAAATTCATGATTTTAACATAATCATGAAATCCTTGCTCATTTCCTTCCCCAGACCTTGCTCCAAACTATCAAATGGAAAATGAGTGAAATCTGGCAGGGCAAAAGGGGGCTCTGACGTGGACTCATGACTCATAAAGTCAGCGCACCGAAAAGCGAACAATGCGTGGCACAAGTTTGGCACAGCACACCGGAACAACGGGACTGTGGGTAATCTCAGCAGTGACAGACGTCCTCCATATCTGCCCAATTTCATTCAGCCAATATAAGAAGAGAGAGAAATGTAGGACACTGGGGCAGCATCATTTGGGGAAAAAATATGGAATGAGTAATGCAACTGCAATTGGAGTCACAATTCATGGTTCAATAATAGAATTCTGTTAAAAGTTAATGGAGAATTGACCAAAAGAGTGAAACAGTCTATGAACTACTTCTAAAGCTAATAAAAACCAGAACATTTTTGTACAGTTATAAAGCACATGGTTAGCAGGCACTATCCAGATTATGGCAAGATTTTATTTTGTATTTCAAACAGTAGCAGTTTACTTTACTGATGATGAAATAGTCAGTATGTGAATGCTTACTCCACAAATATTGGTTGGATGATAAACCAAGCCCTTTTTTCATACTGGCTACTGGCCTTTATCCTCCAATCATAATATTATATTTTGGCCAGACCGCTGCCTAAAAACACAGATGAAGTGCTTAAATTAAAGGAGCTGTACTCAATTTTGCTTAAACATGTAAACAACGTAATGTCCCGGCCCACGTTTTTCTTATCTACTCTGAGCTTCCGAATTATTCACCATGATATGTACTGAGACACTTTTCACAACTTTTAGAAAGGAACCGTGTCTGCATCCTAACAACAGTTAATGATGCTAACAGCTTAGAAGAATTATCGGTCGACGTCACTTTCCACTCCACTGCATATGTCACCTGCAGAGATACTCTGTTCGTCTAGTTGGCTGGGAAAACCTCTTTGATAAAAATAACAAAAGAAGACGAGAGCCAGGTGTTTGGATCAAGTCTGACCCTGCAGGACGGACGTCTGGCTTCTGAAGCTTGAGACAGTGTTTTTCTCACCTTTTTAAGTGAAATGTTAATTTAGCGACATAACTTTTGTTTTCACACAGTGATAAACTCTTGTAGCTAGCTGACAAGAGTGCTGGTTACTGTTGCCGTTACAGCTTGGGTCAATCAACCGTGGCTCTTTCTACTATTCAAATGCACGCACATCCCCATTGTGGTAAACAAATAATCCCCCTATACACAAGCAACTTTCTGGGTCTTTAGTGGAGCTGCAGTAAATGTGACTACCTGCATGTCTTGCATGTCTGTGGTGAAAAAAGACTGTGACAGAGTTTGGATTTCAGTGTCATTTTGAAGAATTAATCCAAATAGACCCAATGTATTTGGCAAAAAGTATAAGCAGACATTGGTCATCAGTTTCTCAGAATTTTAAACAATCAGCATTGGCAAATGCTACGCCCTATCAGCCCAACTCTATCTATAAATTTCATGAAATGAAATCATTTTTGCCATCATAGTCTCAACCAAATCCATGGGAAACAATACAAAGAGAAGCAAAGAAAAAAACAAAGCTCCATAATTGTCTTTCTTTATAAAACAAAAAATATCTCATATAGAGAGAAGATAAGGTTATGCATAGCAGACAGCAAAGTCGTAAGATTATTTTCTATTTATTTTAATCAGTAACTAAGTCAAGAGTATTTTTGTAGTCATTCCATAAATACAAGTTCATTCACGTCCAAGTAGATCACGGCCCACATCCCAGTCAGAGAGCCCACAGCTTCGGCTCACAGCGGGCCAATCTGTCCTGTCCTTGTTCCCTTCCTGCCCCTCGTAGGATGCCCTGTTCTCAACCTGAGCCTCTTCCCGATTTAGCACAACCTGAGCATGTCGTAAGCAATTATACCAACCAGGTCCATGACGCAGGTCAGCTATGACTATATCCACAATCTACAAAAGCAAGCTGGTCAATTCCTCAACAGGCACAAAAAAGACTGTCGGTCAACAGTGTAAGAATAATTCACAGCAGGTCAATGTACTGTTTGTGTCCATCCCAGAATGAAGATGGCGAAAGGAAAGGGCATCTGACATATACCCTAGGCCAAATCCACTAAATATAAACTTGGAAAAGTGTCTTGCCGATTGACGCAACAACAATCAGACTATAGACTCTATCAAGATGATGTTTGGTACAATTATCTACAAAATTATTGTATAAGATGATGAATTTTCATTCAGAGAGGCAGTTCTAACATCTAACTAAATAGTTTAGCTTACTCAACAATATACAAAGTAAGGTGGGGGTAGAAGATTTACTCTTATAATTAATTCCACGACTTTGTATAGTTGCATAGTAATATTGGTAAAAATAAATATAACATTTTTGCATATGTCGATGAGAATATTCAGATGATTATATGTCAACCCAACAGAAAAGTGTTAAAGCATGTCTTATGCATATTAGTTTAATCATCAGACAAATAGGGGATGTCTATAAATTGCAAACATAACACCTTTGTAGGAATGAGCAATATCAGCATCGGCTCTTTACAATGTTGTATCAATATAAAAAAATATATTTTTTTCTTCTTCTTGTTGTAGTTATTTTTAACAAACTACAGAGTAAAAATAAAAAATAAACAACCAAATAAACTAAAATATCCTGCATACTGACATCATAATGCAATAGCATTTTACATACATTTACATGTTTTTTTTCTTCTATTTTCAATAAAGACTTAAAATAAATAAAATGTGTTTATTTATTTATTTTTTAGTTAAGAAACTTACTTTGTGATCTTGTGAGTCATGCTATGGATTTTGAAATGCAATCATCGACAAATATTATCTATAAAAATCTATCTCGGTCCATGGATAACCATTATATTCTTATTTGAATGCACATTTTTTTTATTATTATTATTAACTCTTTTGCTGCATTTTTTTAAATAAATAATATACTTGGACAATTTATACATTTTGTAAAATCAACATACACGATTTTATTTAAAATTCAATACTCTTCCCAGCCATGTTCCGATCCATCACCAGTCAAACCACTGACACTGCCCAGTCCTCTGCTGTCGTGGTTGAAGGCCGGTGCAGGTGGAGTTAGTCATCCACGGACCAACCTTCGTGGGGCAGTGACCACAGCCCAGTAAATGAGAGAAGCAGAGGTCTGAGGGTGTATCAAATTGCCCCGTGTGAGAAGGAATGCTCCCTGAGGTCATAAATCAAGGACGAGACAGAATTTCGCGCCTCCCTGCAGCTCAGCAAGTCCCTTTTCTACTGGTGTAAGTGGAGCTAAAGAGTGGCCTATCCAGCTCTATGGGGTGTGCTGTGGTCATTTCCCTGTTATTTGAAGGGCAGCATGTGGTCTGTGTAAAGGTTGCAAAGTTCTTTTGTTTGGCTATAAAAGTAATAACAAATATGTTAGTTTAATTTAATGAGTTTTTAAGCACTTTGTGAAATGAAAATAATACCGTCTAATTATTCCCTCTGCAGCGTTAATTATACTGAGGAGCAGACCTTTCGTTTTTTTGCAATAAATCACTGACCTTCTGAAATAATTGCGAGCGGCTGACACTGATAATGCAGCGTAAATTAGTGAATCACAGGGGCTTAGTTTATTTTTGTCTAATTTGACAAATGCAGAAAAGAATATAGTTATGATTTCACAAACTATAATGCATTTACAGAGAACAAGTTATACCATTCAGACTGTAGAAGAGCCATACAATTAACAAGTTCTCAAATCTTCTATGTAAGGTTTTGTAGTTGTTTTTAGATGTGTTTTCTATGACATGTCAAATAGTGATTAAACTCAACATTATTTAATGTTTATATGAGTCAAATTGTGTAAAATGATTTCGAAAGAATCATCGCCCAACTAATGGATTACAAAGATCATCATTAGTTGCAGCCCTGTTTGGGTGAAAGGAAAGGGCTTGCTGCTCCAAACTCAGTCATTTTGACACAACTAAGAACGTAATTTTCAAAACAATTCAACATCGTAATTTAGTTTTTACCATTTGTTCAAAGACCAAATTCTACATGATCGACGCAAATAAAATAAATAGATTAATTTTTCTTCAGTTTATATCAATGTGAATATATTGTATATAAAATGGATTAACATACAAAATGCAGTCAATGTAATTGACAATCTACACAAAAGGTTAATGAAAAAGAAATGAAGAATCAATGTTGTGGTATGTGGTTATGTATAGAACAAATTGCAACATCTCTGTTGGGTTGACATAACATGGCCTCAATATCATCAGTACTGAGATAATCATCTTTGTTACTGCCACCTGCCCATCAGTGAGCAATATACTTACATTAAAATATGTATTACCGCTACAGCATTTCTATTATGAACAAAGAGCTTGTAATGCATCAAAGTGACTCTGAAAGTCATTTTGGTGTAAAAGAAATACAACAGCCTTGTCTACTCTAAAAATCACAATTGATGAACACCCAATGTTCTAAAAATTCATTTTGAGCCAAACAGAACAAATGTTATGTTGGCTGGTACTGAGAAGACTGTGTAATGACTGAGAGTGAAACTAGCTGTAAATCTTTCGGGACATTTCCATTGAGGTGCAACAAGACCTTTTTGTGCTCCAATAACAATAATTTATTTTTTTGCGCTAATTCCCGCAGGTAAAGCAAACATCATAAACATCAACAGAGGATCTGCTTTGGCTCAACAGGTCGAGGAAAACAACGAGAGGTGAACCATAAATTTGAGAACAATTCGCTCGGGCCACTTTTCCAAATGAAAGAAACACAAGCGAGGTGTCCGGCTGTAATTCACTGAGTCCTGTGCAAACATTTGGTCCAAGGCTCAGAGACAGAGACAAGGTGTGCGGCTTTTTAAACGACCTTGTGTTTGTGAGGTCAAGAGAAAATAAACAGGGCAGAGGAACCAGAGTTGGAGCTTTAAAGGAAAATAAAAAGTTTATAAAGCTAAGACTTTTTAGATGAAAATAGCATAGTGAATTAATGACTTGCAAAGTTCTGCACAGCTCCAGCTCCTATCCCAAAAAGTCATAAAGTGACTCACATGGCTCTTTTGAGAGGGTATGAAAGGGCAAAGTGCTTAAAAATAGATTAAGACAGGTGTGTCTGTTTTTAACCCTAATAAAATTGATTTATGATTGATCAAATGATGATCAGAAATTAATTTGTTTCCATCGTCAAAGCCTATAAAGTGCATGTAGGTCTGTATTTTTAGCCATTGTAAATTCCATGTTGTTGGAGGCTCTGTTTGCTTGGTTTTCTTGTGTACAGACGTACTTGTGGTGGTTCCTGTCTGTAAGAAGCTTAAGAGCGCTCTTGTAAATAAGCAACAAGCGCTGCTGTTCAGACGCACATACAAATAGCACAATTTCAACTTAAGTTCTGAAGGATCAATCAGCTTTTACAGTAACAGGAAACAATAGCTTAGGCCAGAGTAAGACTTTTCTTTGGGCTTAAAAATGTGTAAATATCTGGATTAGTTTCCATGTAACTTTTTTCACACTTTTTAACGTCTAATTATTTTGTCCTGGCAGGTGCAAACAAATACGGAGGGTAAATTACAAGTAAAGAGAAATTAATTTCACCACGTATCTGTAAGTTTATACCTAGTTAATTTGAATTTGGTCCAGTTGAGTTAATAACACCGCTGCTCGGTCTATTTAAACAGGAAGTAGGTGATATTGGGGCGTTTAATTTCTTCCTGTGCTTGGTCATTCCCCTTCATCATCCCAACGAGCCCAATGACACCCCAGTGTAAGGCACCAGCCCTATCTGCTCCACACAGGAAATCATGACTCCTAAAATCCATCCTGCTCTAATCCTGGCGAGAAACCAACTAATGTACAACAAGCTAAGAAGTTAAGTCGGAATTTAAGATTTCATTTTTGTATGCAATTTTTTTTGTCTGATTCTGATTCTTAAAGATTTTTATATATTGTAATAAGTGAGCATTTTTATCGTGACACCTATTAATTTACAGTACCTTTTATCTACATCTATCATTTCCAACAATAATTTTGTAACTTCAGGCTTCCCTAACAATGTACAGCTGTAGTTTTGATTGTGATTTTCAAATATATACTGAAGGCAAAATGATATCATTAAATATTGTTTTGATACAACTGTAGGGCAATCACACAATTATACAAACTTACATCATATATTATTATACAAAATATAAATATGTATCTCTTTTTTTTTTTTTCCAGATCCGTAAAGGTATCCCCACTGTAAAACTGTATAATGGTCGAGGGTACATTAGTATACGTTATTCTATATAATAAAGTGTCTAAAAGTCTTGGAACCCTATTCATTACCAAAGCAAAAATAACTTCTGTACATTGCAGGCTCCCAAGCTGAATGAATCTTTTCACTCATTTGATTTGCTAATTTTCTATCAGACTGATTAAATAACAGCACTCGAACAGCTAAGTTGTTTGCATTACTATTATGTGCAGCACTTTAGAAACTATCTTGTTCATTTAAAATATAAGTGCTATTCAAATTAAGTAGTACTGAATCTGAGCAACACTTGAATGCAAATGTAAAGCTGCTGTCTTCGAGCTAATTGATGTGTGTGTATTAGACAGTTGCTACTCCTGAGGTGGCGTCCAGTGGAGCGTTGAAGTCCTAATCTAGGAGCAGCCAGGGGCTCGTGGACTTAAGGGCCTGTAGACGAAGAGGGGCTGAGAAGACCCTTATCCCTCTCCTCTCGGTTCCCTCTATCTGGACGTCCCGCTGGGCTTTCTCTGATAACACCGCTCTTGTCTGATAACAGTACAGCCCAGGCTTCGGGACAGCAGCTCTGGACTGGTCTGAAGCTGGTAGCTGCTCCAATACAGCGGCTGCTACTACCGGGCCCTATCTGAAAAGTGTCACCGGTGAAATGGCACTTCACTAGGTACAAACCGCCGGCAATCAGCAGCGTTAGGAGACAGAGCAGAGCTGCAGCAAAACCAGGCTATTTCTCTGGGCCAGTAACAAGGCAGGAGAGATTTATTCACTAACAGGGCACTTTTCAAGCTATTTTCAAGACGGTAAGGCACAAACATTACAACAAGCAATTCAATACTGTAAAAGAGGTACCCAGACAATTTATAACCTACCAATGATCAGATATTTAAACCTTAAACAAAACAAGAAGGTAGTTACATCGTTTGTTAACACATGCAGAACTTTTGTAACCCCTAGCACAGCCTTAGAACAACTGTGGAGCTATCAAATGTTATGTCATTGTCCTGTTTTAACAAGAGAAAAAGTTTGCTAATTAATCAGCAAGACTTGTCTGTACTTGACTATTTTTTTTTGATTGGCAGAAACCCTATAGATTTCTGTAGCCGAGTTAAGAACACTTCCATTGACTGGGTGGTAAAATATTTCATGTCACAGAAGCACTGAGTTCTGTACAATTGACAGAACCCTTTTGAATCGGCTGTGATACAACTTCATTCGAGTATAAAAAAGGAAAATATGAAGAAAGAAGAAAATGCAAGGCAAAAATGCAAGGTAATCCTATTTTCTATCAAACTTTTTCTGTCGACTATTCTGGGGCCTTGGTGAGTGTTTTGGTCTATTCACAGTAACATTCTTGCAAAGTCAAAGCTGATGTTCCCACTGGCTGAAAATGTGTTTAATTGGGCCAAAGCTTGTCTTATTTTTCACTTTACGCCAAATTGTTGCAACTGTAGAGAGGGGAGTTTGGGCAATTACGACCAACTTCTGCAGCGGAGCGTTGGAGTGGGAGAAAGTGTAGCTCTGTGAGTCAGACGAGGTGTGCTAGTCTGTTTAAACAATCTGACACATCACAGACTTAGAGAGCTTTGAAAGTAGCATTTTTCATCTAGTGGCGAATACTGGAGTGAGCCGTGAGTTTTATACGTTTTTACCATGATCTATATTTTCTGTAAATTGGTGCAATACATTAATATGGTCGATGTTATTCCTCTGTGTCAGCAGCAGCACTATAGAAAAACTTAGCTCATTAGGCAATTTGTGCAGGCTGTGCTCTGCAGCTTGCTTCTTGAACTAGAAAATACGTTTATGTAGTTTGACTCAAGCTATGGGGCAGTAACTTTATCAGATTAAGAATTCTAGACATTAATATTAGAACAAAATGAAAATGTCTGTAAATGCAAACTGTTTTGCACTTGGAAAAGAGTGTACATGCTCCTTAATCTCTATGAGCAAATAAAAGTCTTTAGGGTTAGGGTTAGACAGATAATAGATAACAGAAGTTTTCCACCTGAAAATCGGGAGGAGTAAAAGTAGAAGTGAAAGATGAGCCAAAAACAAAATAAAAATATTATAATTTTTTGTTGTTGTTTTTGTTGTCCAATCACCAACAGAATTGTATTCATATAATCTAATAAAGCGGTCTAAAATCTAAAGTCTTTTCATGGAACAACATCGAAGAGGAAAATATGCAAATCACAATATGGCGATTTTACTAAAATAGCAGATTGTCACAAGAATCACTTCATGAGTCAATTTCAATTCTCGTCTTTTCTAACCACAGATGTTGAAAAATAATCTAAGCAGACTCTCAGATAAATTGGAGTAAAAAAAATTGTATTAAAATGTGTGGAAAATATTTGCAGGTAAGAGGTGAAACTTCACAAATGCAGTGGTAAGTTGTAATTACTATTTATAGTTAATGGTCTATTACAGGGGTTCCCAAACTTTTCTGCCCGGGAACCCCAAAATAACCATGCAACCCACTCGCGACCTCCACAACAATTTTAATCATTTTAAGTTCAAAAGCATTTAAATTAGGTTTATTGAGTTTATTATGCTAGTGTTTTGTTTTATATAACCCCAATTCCACCCAAAACTGATTAAATGTCAAGTCATAATTGTAAAACTACATTTTGAAATCATCTCGCGATCCCCAGATTTTGCATCGCGACCCCCGAGGGGTCCCGACCCCCACTTTGGGAACCACTGGTCTATTAGATGAAATGTACATCAGGGACTGAGAGAAACGCTGACTAAGCACTTTTTTGAAACTGAACAATTCCTTCTGTAAACCTTTAGCTTATCTAAGTTGTCCTAAATATAACTTATTTTTCGGCTAGGCAATTTTGTTGTACTTGAGAATCGCAAATGATTGTTATCTTGGGGGAACTGATAAAGATTAAGAAGCACAAAAATAAATTAAAATCTGTACCTGGTTCCTCCAAACAGTATTATCCGATCTCCAACCATACAGCAGCACTGTCGTCTCCGCGGACAAGGTCCTTTTCCTTTAGGTTCCACTTTCTCCCAGGTAAAGGCTTCTACTCAACACATATTACACAACATTAATGGGGACCAAGTATGTAGTATGTTTAAGTGTACAACAGTGTTCTCTCATCATTAGTTTAATAGTTGTATTTAGACTGACTTATGCATGTTTGAGTAATCTTGTATTGTCCAAATACAACATTATATTATTTCTCCTTTAAAACTTTTCTGAAAACAGGAACATTGGGTGGTATACTTAAAGTGAAGAAGCAGCCTAAAAAACACATTTTGCTGGTTATAATAATATTCAGTATCTTTATTCATGCCGACAGAAAATGTGGTTAGAATTGTTTAAGCAGACAACGCCTGGGGCAAAGGCATAAAAATAACACAATTTGAATTATACTAGATGACAAAACTTGAGATTTCTGAAATAGAAACAGCAAAGCCATTCGGGAGCGCAGTATGAAGTGACGAAACCGAGGCTGTCGTAGTTGTGCCATAAAAGGAGAAGCCTGTTGATTTAGTTTAAGCGCCGTGTCGCTATAGCAACTCAGTCTCTTTGTGCAACTCCATCAAAGTGCTGCCCTCTGCTGATCAACAATGACTTTCTCTAATTCTATTGCTATAAAGAGATTAGACATTCTTTCTTTTTAATGCTTCTCAACATAGTGGCAAAAATATATATACGACAAAACAATAGAAGTGTAATTCTCTGCTGTTTATGACTTAATTTTTATCCCTGGAGTTTTTGTTTAACACAAATTAAATGTATGTGGTAAAATAGAAACTACCAATGGTTTCTCTGTTGTCATGGCAACAGATCAAAGCTTTATTAACTTGTTTGACAGTCGGCGAATTAGGACATGTTAACTGCAACACTGCAAATAATGTCCTCGTCAAAGACACTCAAACTCAACTGTGTGTGATCCCAAATTCTGTGATAAATGTGAACGCTAAATTCTTTCTGTTTATCTGCTTTTGTACTACTTTTTACCTGATTTTCTCATTTTACATGGCAGATACAAACTCAGTACTCAGCAGAGATGTGGTGGATTGAATAGATTCTCACACTGTAGCATATTTTTCGTATTTGAGCTGCGATTTGAGCTTTTCCAGGTGAAAATGTCCCTTCTCTCCATTGACTCTCATACAATATTACCACTCAGCTCTATTCTCAGTACAGCCATCATAAATGACCATGCATGTTGTTCAGAGCATTAGCGTAATATGAGGTGATTCACTTTATTAGGAGTTGTATGAGAAAGCTTAAGACTTACCTGGGTTAAATTTCCAGAGATCATTGAAGTGCCGGTCCAGTCGTGCGTTATAGCCACCGAAAATGTACAGATCTCCTTTGTAGGTAACTGCACACAGACAGAATATTTATTTAACACAACACGTGAAAACTAGGGTTGTCAAAAGGATCAAAATGAGAATACTTGCAACACAAAGCTAGAAAAAAACTGAATTCTGAATCTTAGAATGGCAAGTCTAAGGCCACAGTGTAACATTAATTAAAGTATTATTTTTGTGTAAAAAATAAGATTGTCTGAAAAGTTTCTATTGTCAAACACAGTGTTTCTAAAGCATCTGAGTGTAAGTGAAGTCATCTGCAGTTAAAGCAAATCACTAGTAGAACGGAAATGAAAAGTGTGATTTAATGGTTTAAATTGGTCTTGGTGTCAATAAATATGAATAATAATAAAACTGCAAGAGTTCTTTACAAAATAATCTTAATATAAACATTTAAAGTTATTATGTAACTAATTAAAATTAACTGATTACCAATACGAAAAATATATTACTTGTGGAAGGATTATACGCCAGGATGAAAACAATATTTAAATGGAAAAAAGGATCAAATGCAGCACTTCAAAAACAAGCCTGGGTTTGTGCTGCATAAAAATACATGTTGTTTGTTTGGGTCTTACAGGCTGAGTGGCTCCTCCGGCCGTCAGGCAGGGGCTGTGTGGATGGCGTGCTCAGCCAGCAGTTGGTCTCTGTGTCGAACACTTTGATCTTGTTGCAGTAAATCTCATTATTGGAGTGAAAAGGTCCAAAGCGATCGGCTCTGCCCCCGAATACAAACATCTTTGTGCCAATGATGGTGGCTGAGTGGAAGTCTCTCCACCGCGCCGGAGTGCCCTGCGGAGAGAAAGCACTGCATCAAGCTCAGGACACAGACTGTAGTTTACAAAAGCAAAGAATTGACTGGAGGAAGTGGACATCAAACAACATTATATTGAGCCCCAAAGAGAACAATGGATTTATTCAGGTGACCTTGTGTAAACCACACGAATAAATTATCTATT
This sequence comes from Mugilogobius chulae, assembly GCA_038363315.1. Lineage (NCBI taxonomy): Eukaryota > Metazoa > Chordata > Actinopteri > Gobiiformes > Gobiidae > Mugilogobius > Mugilogobius chulae. The sequence goes on from CM076407.1 coordinate 39,717,782, forward strand.
CTCTTGTAAAGAGACAGGCCTCCTCATGTTATGTTTTAGGTAAACACTGCCATCTAGTGAACACTGAATACAACTAATGAACTGGTGTGACGTTGCCTGATCAGTCAGTCACTCCAACAATCTGTTACACATACTGAAGTGTCTGAAATCAAGCCATGAAGGGTGTCAAACAATTCTTAGAATCTCAGGGCAGCACAACCAATCACAATCACAACTTTGTGTCATGTGTCTCTCAAATATATTTGTATGTATCATTAGGAACAGCTATTTTTTCCTCAGATAAAGATAAGTGTGGTGCTTTGTGTGCTGTAAATATCTGCTTAGTTTTTTTTTTTTTATCCATTGACTTTTTTTTATTCCTAAGAAGGAAGGGGCAGATTGTTATTACTGTGTACAGTGAACATATAATAATAAGTACATGCAAGGGATGCTACAAAATAAATGTAAAACAAAAATGAAAAAAAGATGTTTGGATGTAACTTATAAATACGGTTCTAAAGAATAGAAGAGACGTTTCACAATTCTCTGAGAGTTAAACCTCAACTATAAGGACATGCTTTAGCAAAGTTCCCTTGAATATCGTGATTGAAATAAAATACATATTTTTAAAGAGTATTTTTGTCAATAGTATAATACCACCCCTACTAGCTGCCATGTTTGCTTAGATACAAACAAATCATAATGTTTCTGTAACTGGTTAATCCTCCTTTCAATCATGTCCAGTTTCAAGCATGAACTGATTCAATGATACCCCAAAAGCATAGTCAAAAAGTGTGTGGATTTTCTGATCTGGCATGTGAAAAGGTAAAATGAGATCATTTCTGTGTGGGGAAAAAACACCACAGAACAAAGCTGAGTTCAAGCTTCTTTGCATTTTGCTCTAAAGCCAACTAAAGCCTTTCACGTGCCACTAACCCTAAATCCTGAATAATACATGAAAAATGCTTAGTGTGTTTCTTAGTGGATCAGCAGAAATGAATGAAATCACATACTTTAAGTAAACCTAGAAAGACAGTAAACAAAACATTTAAGAATAATGAAACAGTAGCACGATAGGACATGACATCTTCACGACTGCTATGAATGTCAAAAATAGGTTTTACTGGACTTGGTTTACGAGCTGTGGACAAACACAAATGGTATTTCTGCAATGAGAGGGGGGCATAATCCTGCTCCGGGCTTTTGGACTTGGCAGACTCCCACAGAGAGTAGCATTACATTCAGAGCTTTTGTTCTCAGCCAGTCAGCTACGAGGGGACTTGAACTGGAATATTGTCAACAACAATAGTCATAAGTGGTTTAGCTAACAACACCAGTTTCTACTTGTTTATAGTTTTTGTAGATGTATTGTAGACTTTACAAACATTATATACGCACCTGACAATAAGCTGCACCAACTACATTTTTAAAAACACAAAAAAAGAACATATAGACCTCACTCATTATCTATAACTTAGCTCAGATATTTTTAGCAATAATGTGCTTCATCTAGAAATAATATCTTTCTAGAAACCTTCTGTCACCAGGTCTTAATGTGCAACAGAAATAATCATTTTACTAGTCGACAAATCCAGAGGGTAACTGCAGCCATGTATCTTAGATTTGTAGCTGATAAATTCATTAGCCGCTAAAGAACAAGATGTGCTTCTCCTGTGTTTGAAATTGATAGCACAGAGTAAGAAGAGAACCAAAAAGTAAAAGAAATAGTTGAAACTCACTCTTGCATTGATCAAAGTCCACACCATGGTGACGGTGTCCAGCTTGTGGATGTCATTGGAAAAACAGTCTGCCTGTGACAAAGCAGTGAACGTTATGTTAGCTTAACCATATTTACCAAAAACAAATGCCGTCAGTAATGCAGAGTTCAACACTCACCAGCTGCTCATAGCCTCCAAATATATACATTGCTTTGCCCAGTACACAGGCAGAGTGGCCGTCCCGAGCTCCAGGGACAGTGCCCGAAATCTTGGGGGTGAACCATCGGTGGGTATCTACACAACAAAAATTCAGATTTTAGTTTTTGTTTGACATAATACGAAAGTTCTACAAACAAACATTAATTGTGCCCCTCATTTTACTTATTTTAGCTAGGATAAGGCCACCAGCTGCTAATAACTTATGCACAGATGCTCTACAAATCCATTTTTAAGTCACCCAGAAATTCATCTTTAAACCCCATAAAACAGATTATTGTACTTTTCTATATTCAACTTAGTTTGGTGTGACATTCTTTGTGGTACATTTTTATCATGGTTTTACAGCATAAAGTTCCAAAATACAAAGAAATTGCCAAATAAAAGCAGTAATTAACAAAGTAATATGACAAAAGTTGCTGGGAGACTAAAGTATCATTTAAGAAGGTATTATTACTTCTCAAATCAGAACTTCTTTGTCATTGATGTGGATTTTACCTCTTGGTTGTAATGTGGTTGCTAGGTAACAGTTGTGGAATTGGCCTAGAGGACTATAATAAACCTCATCAAATAGCCAAATGGGTAAAACTTGTCGTGGCACTTTAGGCTTATCTCTAAGTCTCAGGGTAAATGATACAAATTGCAGCTTAACTGGAAAAGCCAAAACAAAGGAATGCCAATGATCTGTACCAGTCAACAATAAAACTGGGTGTGGTGGAAAACGTTTAAATAGGCAAAGACAACATTTAAACACCAGGTTAAACAGGACTGGACAATAGCTGTGATACTGATTGGGACTCTTTTGTCCAACTGACCCTGCCTGACGAGTCCACCTGCCCTGAAACATCTATCTGGGTTTTTCTAGTTGCATTTAACTGTTTAACAAGAGTCTTAAAGTTGCTTCTTGGGCATACACAGGAATATTGACTGATTTAGGACAAATAGTGCCACAGACACAAGTGACAATCTAACAAAGGCTGAATAAAGTTCAGAATACATATAGTCACTAATGAACTCTATGGGGGAGGAAGTCCATTCATTTTAATGTAGAAGAACTATCTTTTCACATCAAGTACAAAGCAAATGACAACTTTAGGAGGTGTCGATAACAGATAGCAAAAAATGTCAATTGGCCCAAAATTGTAGCTAAAATGCTTAAAAAAAAGCTACAGGCTGAATAGCTGTAGTTCAATATTTTTTTTAATATAGGGGAGTCCTAGAATCCTATTTTTAAAAATTTCAATCCTCCTCTCCTAATAGTGAGTTCCGATATACTCGACTCTCAACGCTGATTTTGATAGCAGAATAAAAGCAATAATAATAAATTATTAGACAAAACAATAATAATAAATTTTAGACAAAACAAAATATTTGTACTTTTATTATTAAATCATGTAGTCTTACAGTAGTAGTTCTACAGGAAAAAAAAACTTTCAAGTTTTGAATATTTTTAGTATCAAGACTTTCTCAAATGAATATCCAGTTTCATTACTAGTTTATTCGATTAATATCTGATTTTCAAAATTTGTGACAACCCTACTTGTGAGTAAAAAGCTAAATAAATGGTTGTCTAGAGCAGGGGTTCTCAAAGTTTTTCAGACCGGGGACCATTATCGACTCAAAACTCTTACAAGGACCCCCAAACACTTTTCGCTCTGGTATCACATTAAAATTCAGAAATTAAAGGATTTTTTATTTTTAACCACAGTGTTCCTCCTTTTCTGCTGTTCTGCATTATTTCAATAGATTCTTGAAGGCGCTGATTGTATCTACATTACTAGGCCCCGTTAACACTCACTTCTGTTTTATTTTGACTGAGTTTGACTAAAGAAGGAACTTGAGGTGAAAGTTCATGACTTGGAGTCACTATCTCAAGCAGCTCTGTCTAAACTCAGATGCAGTAACACACCACAGTAACACATCAAAGACATGATCCTGTGAGGCAAACCTGCGCTGACAAACAGGTGCGTCTCAGGAGACACAGGAGAAGTGACGGTTTGGCCTGTTGTGGGAGAAGCAGCTCTACTTACTGATATCAAAGGCGTAGAGCACGTTGCATGCCCCCTCCGTGTCGTTGCGGCCCCCCCAGAGGTAGATTGTGTCGTCTAACAGCACCGCCGTGTGGCCGTAGCGCATGTACGGCACTTCACGCACACGCTCGAGTCCAGCACTGCGCACCGGGGGCAACTTCATCCACCGCAGAGACACTGGAGACACAAAACACAGATAATTACTTAATATATATGGTAGAGGTGGTAATATAGACGAAAATAGAGCATTACTGCCTATAGATATGTCAAGTCAATGAAACATTTCACTAAGTTGCATATAAGGTTGAGAAAATATAGATGAAACATTTAATATGCAATCTTTTATAGCATATATCCGTAGCTATATTAAATTTGTAATCGGGAGTAGATTTGAGGTCGGGCAAGTAAAAAACTGGGGCCCTTGCCCGGTGGGCAAGTGCTTGAAAATCCTTAATGTCATGTCCTGACAGTAAATGTTGCCTTGGAAGAGATATAACATTTGACTTTCTGCAAAGGCAACAATGGAGCACAACTGTGTTTTACCTCATACACACATAAATTCATACGGTTGGAGACTTGACCAATGACAACAACAAAAAAATATGTAGATGAAAAGTCCAACCTTTGATGAAAACAGCACCATCAAACTTTAACTTGTGAATAGATCTATGCAATCTAATCAAAATTAGACTCCATGTCCACTAGGGCTGTGCAATTAATCAAATTTCAATTTCAATTATTATTACTACTGTAATCATCCACAAAAAATGTGTAATAGAGTAATTGTGATTCTTAACAGTGAGTTTGTAAGCTCTCAGATATTTCCTTGAGTTGTAAAAGTAGGTCCCAGACTGTTTCTTTACAATTATAGAACATATTTACAACAGTCCATTTTATAAGATATCTCACCCATTTCATTTGATCTCTTCACTCACTGCATTAAGACATAATCTCTGCACTCTTTAAGAAATAATCCTATTATTATTCTTTAAATAATTGTGATTATTACGTTCATCATAATCCAGCCGCCCTAATGTCTACTGCTATTTTTTTTTATCACCGAGCTGCAAATTACAATGAAAATAACTTTACAGCAGTAGAATCCTTTTAAATCTCCATCTCCAGAGGCAAGAAAATCAATAAGTAAAAGCTAACATACATTCCAATCTAGGTTTAATGAGGTTAATCCACAGTTTTCTAAGGGCTTAGCAAAAGAAGAATAAAATGTGAGAAAACAGTTATGCAGAAACACATACAGGAAAGGTTTTCTCATATGAAAGATAGTTAAAGGAAACATAATCATAGATGAATCAGTCCTGACATAGTTGTGAAGGTCTAATTACACCTGTGTGGCACCTCGACAGGCTGAAACTCACAGGCAGGTGGCTCACTGCACTGGAAAAAGTAGAACAAATGGAGAGAAGGTAGTTTTTATAAAAGTAACCAAATCTGACACCTGTCTGAATGAGAAATATGGATCAACTGAAAAACTGACACACACATCTGCACAGGCCACAGTGGAAAGTCGGGATTTGAAATGAGAACAGTATTTGTCCCTCACATTTACAATTCCATTCACGTATTTGAGGTTTTAGGATTGGCCTAGAGGAAACACTTTTCACAAACCAAAGAAATGGCAAATATGCAAAGATTCTGGAGAAACATGGTTCGACACTGCATACAAAAGCAAATACAGTACAAAACAAATTTAACTTTACCTATTAATACGTGAAATATATATACCGGTATTTTGAAAAACAACTTCTAGACTACTATATCATTTTCAATTACAATATCTGTAGGTGGGAACACACAGGGAGATTAGTGGGAACTAATCTATCTGTGTTGGAATCTTTGAACTCTTCTGTAGTCAAATTTCGTAACATTTAATATTTGCATTTACAGTTTCAGCTACAGTTTTACTGTTAGCTTAAAACAACCAAAACAAGTAATAGCAGTCAAATAGAAGCAGATATTGTAGGATGTGACATGAGTTTACAATAGCTCAGCAAAAGCTTATTATATTTATTCTGCTGTGATGTCCCTGCGATTCCTGTTTGGTATCATTCTTTTTTCTCACATATTTATTGAAAACAAACAGAAATAAGTACTCTTTCTAGCATATCGACTTATCAAGACCTTTTATAATTGTTTTTGTTTCTCCTATTCATTAGGGCTTAACCATGATTATTATACTTTGAAGGTAATACAAAAATTGGGATATCCAAAATAATTCCACATACACTGAAACTGATTTTCTTAGTTCCGAAGCGATACAAAGCTTTGCTATTAACTAGGCCAACAAATGCATTTATAATGACTGTATAGGCTTCGCATAGGGTGTAAACAATTAGACTGACCTAAACTAGGCTGAAAGAAGTGGAAGCAAAGCTTATAACAATCACAGCTATACTCTATAGTCAGAACAGATTCTAGATGTCAAGGATTATATCTATATATTCAAGAATGTTTTATCTTTCATATCATGATACAAAATGTTGGATATTTTGCACTGTCCTAGTGTTGACACTACTAAATATGCAAATTAAAACAAAGTACATACCTGTGTTAAAAACGTGGACATCTATCTGCCGGAGTGTCTCATAGTCCTCTCCGGAGCAGTAACCTCCAAAAGAGTAGACCTTGTGCCCCACGGCCACTGCAGCATGGTTCACTCTCCTGGGCCTCCTTCAAGATGCACCGACCAGCGCAACATCCCCGGCCCCGAGCACCTCCGCGACACACTGCCCTTAGACCATCACTCAGCATCGGTCAGCCACGTGAAGCCCTGCAAGTCCTCTTCATAACCTGCACAACAAGACGAGTGGTGAGTGTTTTAAGAGGAGTAGACTGGGGGAAACTGGGAGGAGCAAAAATGGAAACAGTTTACCCTCATGTGAAAAGAGATCCCAAGCTCCTCTCTGTCACTGACAAGCTCAAGTCCCTGTATTATCTCAGAGTATTTTAAGACCTGGGCATACCATTTCTCTTTATTGTAGTTCACTAGCACTGGCACTCCATACACTCTCTACTCTGCCAACTCTGCATTGATCTGTACACAAAACTAGGTACATTTCAAAACTTCAACAATAAGGTGAAAGAGTGTGTTTGCTAGAAGTAGGGCTGTAGTGATAAAAACATGACATTTGCAAGGATTAATCAACTAAACGGCGTTATGCATAGTGATTGAAGAATATTATTCAACACATCAGAAGAAAGCTGCAAAGAAAAAATCACAAGAGTTCACAAAATTAAAAATAGCAAAAGGCTTGGGCATCTGTAAAGTCGAAATTCCCTCCCAATTCAAAAAGGTCTTATATCTTTCTCTAAGAAAGTTTTCCTTCCAAAATCAGCAGTGTCCTTAATTATCATCATCTAGTCACTCATAATCTCGCTGACCTTTGAACTTTGCTTGCACTTAAAATAGTTCATCGTGAGACCATTTACACAAACATTTCTATTTCAAGAGCAAATGTCCCACAGGAGAACAAGTTCGGCTCAGGCTACTAAAGGTGCACCATGTGAGATTTTTAGAGGACGGTCTGCATGGAGAGGGTATGGCTTAGACAATAGACTGTTGCCTGTGACGCTACTAGGTCAAGATAAAAGTCAGATCTGTGGAGAGGCGCATCTGCTAACTGTAATAAAGCATATTTTTCCAATGCATTTTTTAACAATAAAAAAACACCCATAGTGAAATAAACTATTCTAGATATGTTTTTAATGCTATAATAGTTAAGAAAAGCATTAACATTACAACAAGCTACACAGTGCACCTACATTCAGATTATATTTAATTATGTTTCATTTACTCTGATCTAAATGATGTCTTCAATATGAAACTTGCTATGAGAACCCTTAGCTGCCTAAAACGGACACTTCCTAATACAATTTAAAATATCTTGAGTATCTTAAATATTCAAGCTGATCTGTGTTTGAACAGCCATTTGCAAAAAAACATGTAAGTCAACTGTTCTAAATTAGATTCTCAAAGTGGCTGGGCAGGCAGTGCATAATTTACTGGTCTAGTGACATTAGTTCTCCTAACAATACTAACTGCTTAATTTTAGAGTCACTGTTTACCTTGGTGCTAGTGGTCTACGTTATGTTTGTCAGTCACAAAACTAATTTAGTTTGTGTGTGCTCAGATGTGACAGTTTGAAGACAACAGCACGATATTTAGTAACATTCTGTAGAAAGTTTATTTTCCAGAAAATATCATACTTGTACTGAATTCCTAAAGGTTTCTTGCTCAACAAGGCTGCTTCCAGTAAATTTTGTCTGGCAAATAAGCACAAACAGTGTAAGTGTAGACAATTGTTTCTCCTGTTTTATTATTGACGACTTATCTGATATAATTTGACAGTTCATGAGGTGATATTTAATCATACTTTTAGATCACTCTTAAAAGAGAATCTCAGGACATCATCAAACGTGGAGAAAGAGTTCACACATTTTCCTTTTTTAAACAATAATTAATAAACAAAATGTATTTTCACTTGTTATTAAATGTCAAATTACTGTGTGATTTGATGGAATTTAGCTCCTGTTTATAAAATGATAGGTACCAACCACTGGAATCTCAGAAACTCATGTCCTACCAGGAAGAGCAACTAAAAATCAGTTTTACTAAAGGATGAAGTTTAAACTGTCAGATGAACTCAGAGACAGATCAACCTTTAGAAGCTGTGGTTGAGAATAAATACTTAGGCAAAAATGACTGTCTATGGACTAAAGATCTGTCCTATCTATCAATTAATTTAATAAAAAGAGGTGTGGTATAAACAAAAACTACTAAGGAGAACGTCTTTCAGCTAATAACATATCAGACCCAAACAGTACATTAGAAGAGCACTGAAAGTGTATGCAATTTTATTAGTCAACTAAGACTAGACCAATTAATCAACTCAAGAACTAAGGATCTATGGGACCTAATTTTCACATTATTTCTAGATTATTCCATTATAAATGTCTCCAATTTAAAGCATTCTCAGGCCTAGATTAGTCACCTAACTAGCATTCACTTGGGTTGATTTTCATGCCATCCAAATGCAGCCTAATCTAGGAAACACTCAAGAGATCCAATGTCAGTCAGACATCTCATGAGTCACTATGCAACAAGGCAAGTTAGTGACTAACATTTATCATCCTAGCTACATAACCAGCAGGAAGAACCAACATAGCTTTACACCAAATGCCTCGACACAATTTGGAGGTTCGAAAACAGCCAAACTGGAGGTAAAAAAGCAAACATTGGTCACCTTAAAGGTTCTGAGGCTGCGTCCCTGCACGACCTGAGCTGTCCTGGTTTGTTTGGGGATCACGCTGCTGATAAACTTTATCAAAACCCGGTGACATTGAACTATGACGGCTGAGATACAAAAAACACTGTAGTAAACGCCTTGCACAAAAGCTAGCAAATGCTAGCTCACAAGTACTCAGATATGTGCAACTCAAACGCATGTTATAGCTGACTCGATTTTGAAAAACAACGACAAAAAGGGCTGTTTGTGATCGCAGTGAATGTAGTTGAAATAACAGCTCAGTGTGATGAACTGCGAGGCTAGGCTAGGCTAATCATGTTTGAGCAGCCTAATTTGACTCTAATCAAGTCTGCTAACAACATATCAACACATTAAGCATCCGAAAACGAGTACAATGAACCACGAGACTACTAGAAGAGATTATACTGGTAATATTGAAGGTAAAACATGATAAATGATTGATTTTAGTACCTTTAGCCTTGAGCCGTGGATGTAGTTTCTGCAGGCAGGGCTACTATAGGGTTGCCATAACACAGATGCAGTTTCCAGCGGTTAGGACGACACTCACTGCGGTGCAACCAGCGCGGAAAACATCCAATGTGGCAACACGATGAATAGTTTCTGCTTTCATATTTTTGTCAATGTTGTAATTTATTGACAGTGGCTAACCATATTTTGATAATAATGCATTAGAATCACACTACATAAATATAAATTATGTTAGATATAATAAACTAAACATAGGCCTAGACAAGAATGTATAGGCTTTTGTTCTGCCGTGCTACCTCAATAATCCCTCCTAACAGTTTTATGGACGTAAATTGTTATTCCAACATTTTTTCCAAGAAGTAACCGTCTAAGTAACATCAATCAACTCTTGATAATAATGATTTTACGTGGCTACACAAAATAACAGCAGATGGCGCTATTACACAAGTCATGGCGTAGCAGTCAAAGATGAACTAGATATAATTTATAAATGCATCATTATCTTATCGAGCCCATATTAAGTAAACTCAACAAAGTCAAGAGGTTATGCAGAACATATGCCTCCCAAAAGACTGAGTCTCGTTGTGTTGCTTAGGCTTTGCTGATGTGTCTGCTCTCAGGCGCGATCCCACTACTGAGCGGCACGGGGGCTTTGGCCTGCTCCGTGTCCGACCTGGGCCGGTACACCCCTCCTTAGACGACCTGGTGGTCCGGGCTCCCCCAGATGCACCATATCGATACCGAACTTAGCACGGACACCCGATCGACACAGCCACAGCAGCTCAGAACCCTGAGCTCAAACGATCCTCAGCCTCAGCCTCCCAGTGACTTGGATTATAGGCGCGCGCCACTGCGCCCGGCGATGTCTGTGGGGCTCACGGGGACATTTAGGTTTATCTATGGTCATGACGTCATACTCATAGAAAAGGCTGCATACGCTAGGGCCAAACTGATGACGTGAAAACAAAGAAACATGCCGATATATTCACTCAAATATGAATGTCGTCATACTTTTTTAAAATTAGGCTACATGTTACATAGCCTATATAATAAACAGGAGTGGTCTACTGGTTTACATAAATCCATGTTCAGTTTCTAGCTGTTTGGAGATATAGCCTAATTAAGAGGCAACAACTAAAGAATCAGCTCAGTTGCATGCTTGTCCCAAGAGCAGTCTGGAATCGACTGCTTTTGTAGGCTTGTTAAAATTCTACTTTTGTTTTGTTTTTAACACAATTATTTAAATTTTACCATACCAAGAGCCTAATTAAAAGACTGAGTCTCGCTGTGTGGCTTAGGGCCGTACTGATGTGTCTGCTCTCAGGCGCGATCCCACTACTGAGCGGCACGGGGGCTTCGGCCTGCTCCGTGTCCGACCTGGGCCGGTACACCCCTCCTTAGACGACCTGGTGGTCCCGGGCTCCCCCAGAAGCACCATATCGATACCGAACTTAGCACGGACACCCGATCGACACAGCCACAACCGCTCAGAACTCCGAAGTACAAACGATCCTCAGCCTCAGCCTCCCAGTGACTTGGATTACAGGCGCGCGCCACTGCGCCCGGCGATGTCTGCGGGGCTCAAGGGGACATTTAGGTTTAACCATGACGTCATCGCCAACTGAACAGACCCTAAGGTGAAATAAATGACAAGCAAACAGACAAAACAAAAACTTTTTAATGTTATTTAGCCTCTATGGTAATAATAGAATTCCTAACACTACTACTACTACTACTACTACTACTACAAATTCAACTTCTTTATGGCAATGACGTCATCTGCGTTTGATTAGGCTACTGTGAACTAATTCTATTATTAAAACCAAAAGATAAATAGAGGTAGAGATACAGAAAGCCTATTGTATACATTTGCTAGTTATAAGTTATATTTATAAAAGGTAGGCTATAAAAACAAAATATGAATTCAGAAGCATTGTAGAAATCTGTCAAAATGGTTACAGACTAAACTTTACTAATAGCAAATTCTTTTATATGTCTTGTCCGCGGTGCTGGTCAACGAAAATGTAAAGCGTTAAAGCAGAGGGATCATGACAGTGAGGAGCAGCATTACATCTGCTACAAATCAGCTTGTATCACCACCAGCTCCTGTCAGTTTGGGAGGGGCTTTGATTGATTCATTCTGAGGAGAGATTCCTGCTCTGACCAGCTGCTTTCGACGCACAATGGTAAGTTTGTGTCTGAATCAGCTCAGAATGACAGCTGCCTATGTCTGTCTTCCAGTATGAGATAGACCATCTCCATTACACAGTGTTGAACTGATAATATCAGAGGGAATATTCAGCTGTTTTATGTCATCACTGTTTTACATTTTGAGCCCAACAAAGATGAATTTTGTGACAGAGTGGGCTTGTGGCTTTGGGATAATCAGCGGTGTTGTTTGGTTGAGTGGACAGGATCATGCCAAGCAACTGGTTTACGAAGAGTCATGAGATTTCTCCTGATGTCACTCACACAGCAGTGAAACACTTAAAGCTCAAATGATTTGGTCTTTATTTGGTGCATTAAAGTTCCAACTACACACCAGCACATCCATCTCCAGGCTTCCGTCAGTCTCTTCCCAGGAAACCTCAGGATATTTGGGAGCTGTTGGTAAAACATTCTCTGGGTTATGACAGCTTTCACAAATCAGAAGGGATTCAATTAAAAAAAAAAGAAGTGTTTTTTTCAGTTTCTTTGGGTCATCCGAATCGATATATGGCTGTGGCTGAAATTTGTACTAAGTATGACTAAAATGATTTCCAAATAATTTTACTCAAATAAGTAATTAAGTGGTTAAATAATTATTCCAAATGAGCACAGTATTTGGGGAACAAGCATCAAGAAAGAGTTGAAGAGGAATTTCTAAAACATAAAAAAAGTATTTTTAATGAAACAAATATCTAAATTATAGAAAGAGAGAGGAAGAAAAAACACATTTTTGCCACAAATTTCATCACACATTTTTGTCATTTAATAGTGAAAAAGGAACCAAACTTTACTCAAGTAAAAGTTCTCTTACTTCCATGAAAATGTTTGTTCAAGTAGTGAGTACAAGTAATCAACCAAAAAAAAAAAGTGACTTAAATAAAAGTATCTAAATAAAGTGAACATCTACCATAGCTACACCAGACTGAAGAAAATAAAATAAAAAAACATTGAAATATAAAATAATTTTGCCTGTGTCTTCAATAATATATTGAAAGGAGATCAAGTAAAAAAGTGTCACTGAATCCAGCATTGCCTGTATAAAGTATGTCGATCTAAACCACAAGGCCAGCATCCACCTGTCACTCACACCCATTGCGTCACTCCTCTGAGCTGCTCCTGACACTTTTGCTTAGTGCAGTGTTTTAAGTTTATAGGCAGCACATGTGTCTGTCTGCTGTTACGCCTGACGGAGAACAGGAGTTGCCCAACTGCGGCATATCTCTGCAAGGCAACAACTGCAGAAAACAACTGTTGTTTGGTATTTTAGGGTAAGCCCGGTGATGCCAGAGCTCAGAAATGTTTTGTGGCAAAGAAAAATACAGCTTTGACTTAAAATGGCTCAGTGGGTGAACCCGCTTCTTAACCAGGCCATTTAAAACCACAAGTGGTTGTATTATGGGGAGAGCAGCAGTGGAATGCAATAAACGAAATGGAATAATGGAAGTAGGTTATGAAGGTTATTTGATGGTGAAGTTTGGAGATTCAGAAGTGTATTTTTTGCCTTACATCGTCTGTAGATTTTAAACTTATTCTTTTTTTTTTTATTGCAAATTGAGCTGCCAAGTGCTTTGAAATCAATTTTGCAAAATGTTTTTCTTTGTAAAACTACAGATTAGAGAGTGGTGGAAAGTAACAATGTACAAAAAGACAAAGTTTAACGATGTACGGCGTAACTTTCCGAAGGTGAAAACTCAACTGCACAAATCAGTAGAAGAAGAAAGTTAAAGCTATATTTTGGGGTATTCTGAAAGTGGATATGTTTTATAAAAATACAGTTAAGGAACAGCCTCTTCATGAAAACATAGAAGAGGAGGCCTTTCTTTTAGTCAAATAATAGTATATTTTGTAACCATGCAAGTCCGTTCAACGTAAAGATTGTCTAAATTGTCTATCTTTGGTCAAAAAGATACACAGTGCACCGTTAAGCAAACATTTAAAGTTTAAATACCTACATTACACAACATTTTACAGTGAAAAGGCTTTACTTTTACTTTTTTTACATGCGTTATCTGAACCTTGACGTAAAATGAGTAAGCTTTTCCACTTTAAAGTATGCTGTAAATGCAGCACTTTGTGAAAAAATGTGACCAATCAATGTGTATTGTCTGAATCCAAATGAAAAGCATTTGTTTCTCTTTGAGAACCAAATACAACATCTGATTGGTTGTGTTTGAGTGGTAACTTCAGTTTCACTTTGCTGTCTACAAAATGTTTTTAAAACGTAATTACTAACAAAAAATGTATGTACATGGATATTACCATGTGCTTAAGGATTTGTGAGAGCTAGGAATTCAACTAGTTGAACCTGATTCTTATTTTTGCAGTGTGAAAATCAGCTACCCCATCTTTAAGTAACAAAACTGACTATGTCTACATCATGTACGACTGTTAAGCTCTTTTTATGTTGTATTGCAATATTTTTTGCAGTTTTTTCAATTAAAGCACTTTAAATGGCTTTGAGTGTGTATTGTGGTATACAAAATAACTGTGGAATACTGTGATGTAAATATTTTTCTTCATAAAACAGACATGAGCTACAGCTTTAGCTCATTATAGTCTACAAATCTAAATGAGTGCTATTTCTGTCATTCTCCTTTCACACTTTCACCAGAGCTGTATAGATGTATTCCATATACTCCTGGAAGTCCTCACACAGATCTGACTTCCGCTGCATGGTTTGGGCCCAGAATGATGTCATTGAACATGATCTAAGTTTGTGGCCAGATGATTGAATCATACATTTTCCTTTAATTTAGACTTATTAAACGAACAGAGCTCCTCTCTGTGGATACGCTCCTCGGGCTATTTTCTCACTCATGGTTCATTTGAATTTCTGAAAATTAGTGTGAAATTAGTCTTTTCTAGCAGCTTCGTAAATGGTTATTCCGTTTCCATTTGCCAATTAATCACTCGCCATACTTTATAAGCATGTGATGATTCAGGAAAGCTCATTATTGCATAACTTAAATCATAAAACATACCTGAAATAGAGCAGTGACTTACTGGAAACGTGTATTAGACAGCACATAAATAAATTGCATTGACATTTAGGAGCTGCTTTAGGATTTCTAAAAATCAGGTCCCACTGTGCAAAACCTGTTTGGAGTTTGTGTAGTGTTTGTTTCTCTCTCTAAGCAGATCCAGCTAGATGAAGGCATGCAACTGTCTGCTTTCATTTAATCTACACTGCAGCAGGTGTGAAAGTGCTCTCTTTCTTCTTTTCTGTGCATTAGAAAAAACACTTTCGAGCTTGTAGGTTACAGAATGTAACCGTCCCAAGCCTAGACATTATGAGAGGTGAAAGCGAGTTATTATGATACAAAGAGAAATAAGGGTATAGTCCTATGAGAAACTTAAAGTGAATCTACAACTTTTTTTTGGCTGTAAAACTGTGTATAAGGTGCTTTGTCTACTGTTCTGAGTCATTTCTTGGCATTTTTTGTGCAAACTATATAAATTAGAAAGTTTCAGGTCAAAACAGTCACAAACTTTCTGTGTCTCTCATATCAGCTCTAGACTCTACGTGACATCACATGTACAGTATTGCCCACTCAAAAATGAGCACTAATTGCAGTCACCTGTTGTCAAGCAATCACATCTGCTCTAAAATCAGCTAAAAGTCCTCTAAAGTAACAAACCTTTTAAACTTGAGACATTGCTGTGTTTGAACATTGTTTGTGGTTGAATTTAGGGGGTAAGATTCACAAAAAAAAAAAAAAAAAAAAAAAACACATATTTTTTTTTAATTCAGCACTTTTTCAGACATTACCGTGGTCACATCTGGCTGCTGCATAGTGTCTCAATCAAATAATACTAAAGTATTTTAATTCTCAAAGATAACTGAAAGCTCCACTTTGATTTGTTGGTTTCACTTTGCTGTCTGCTCTTCAGCTAGTTGCAACTAAATGAATCCATTAATCCATTAATATTAACTAATTGGGCACTAAAGTAGTTCAGATGAAATATAGTACAGTATTTTTTTAAATACTGGTACCAAATTGAATTTGTAAATTTTCAAGCCACTGAAATTTATCATACACTGAGAACTATAGAGTCTGGAAACAGAGATGACTTGATGCAGAATTTCTTTTGGTGTTTAAAGGGTTAACTATGTGCCAAAGGAGTTATGAGAGCTTTACAAGTTAGGAGTTTAAAAAAAGAGAAAACACAAATTTCTAAAACTTGCTAATTTTTCATCACTCTCAGCAATAACCACCTTGTATTTCCTTTATAAAAGACTTGAAGTGCACAGTGCAGAGATTTTGGACTTGACCACTACGTATTATATAAAACAGTTTTTTAATTGGAAAGCCACATAAATCACAACTTTGTCAGTGCTTCTTTAGTAAGACAATTGATTTTTTAAACTTGAAATTGAAGGTTTGTTTAAATATGTACTTTTACTGTAGCTATAGTCTAACATGGCAAAGGCAAAATGCATACTGTCCAAATGTGCTTGATAATTACCATGAGTGACTGGAACAGAAGCAACAGCTGGTAGGTACAGGTGCACTAATTTCATCAGAACATGTTAACTTAATTATGCGTCTCACTTTCTATTTGGGCTCTTGGGACCGCTCCCTTTTGCTCACATTTGTCCAGTACATCCCAGCTTGTCCACAGCGCACCTGCTCCAAGTCCAACTGTCGTCCAACGCCACACGAGATGCTAAATATACAAGAATATTTATCGCTGGCTTTTATGAGAAGTCTTTTGTGCAGTGAAGAAAGCTTTGTGGTTAAACAGTTATGTAGGGTTAATTTTATTAACATTTTAGATAAGGCAGTTCTGTGTCTAAAAGGAAATCCTATCCTTGCCACAATGTGAGGTCCATAACAAAGGGTTGCAAAAACTATACATTTGTTAGAACTTTTTTGTGACGTATTTAAAACAATCTTAATCACGGGGCATGTACTGTATCTGAGTTGTCACAATACAAAAATGAACGGATAATACTAATTATTAAGTCACTATTTGATTACTTGAAAATTGAAATAACATGGACTAAGACTTGGGACTAGGACTTGGACTTTTGTGACTTGAGATGACTTGCTGCCTCTCCTCAAAAAATAGTGTAATTTTAAATGAACAAACTGGAACAAGTGTGAATAGGACTGCATTGCTTGAACACTAATAGAATCAGAAAACGTTTTATTGCCATGGTCAGTCAACAAAGTTAATTGAACTTCCTTCAATGACGAGGAAGAGTGATAAGATAATATATAATATAAAAATGAAACATGTTTAACTATAATATACAATGATTAAATGCAGCGAAAACTGTACAAATCATTTCAAATTTGTTGAATTAGTGAAGTAGACAAAATTGCTTATCTATTTATCATCCATTGTAACAAAGGTTTCAAAAGTTGCCATCTGACCAAAATTTTAGAAGATACATTTTATCCAGACCAAAAGTTACTTTGGACAGAAAATGAACACATATTGATATTTCTAAAACTACCTCTGTAGTGTGCAGTGGACAAGCAGGGTGGTATGATATTTAGTCCAGCAGTCGAACTATTGAGATATGATATATTTCCACTTAACTAATGTTGGAGTGAAAAAAGTGTAATGGTGTTTCTGTGTGAACTCATAAAGTACAGCTTCTGAGAACAACTGGAACACAGCACAAGTTTATGTATTAATGTTTTTGGACAAGCCTAGTGTCAATTACTAAAAAGAGCAGGAATCTTCTAATTTACGATAAAAACGGTACCACATGTTTGAACAAAATGGATTGTTTGACAGTGTATAAAACTCATAAGGAGACAAATCACACATTTCTATTTACATGTAGTATTAACCATAACAAAAGCAGTTCATTATTTGTCATTATTTTGTTCATTGTAAATCGCATAATTGGGTGAAAGCGACTCTTCATAGTTTATCACAGCAAGCAGTAGAGCTTAATTTAGGCTACCGTAATTTCTAGATTATAAGTCGCTACTTTTTTCACAAGGTTTGAACTCTGCGGCTTTTACAACAAAGCAGCAAAATTATAGATTCTCATAGACTTACTATTAACAAGTGCGGCTTGTATATGTACTTTATCGTTTTTCTTATTTAAATCTAGTTGGTGCAGTTTATATTCAGGTGCCTCAGTAGTGCAGAAATTACGGTACTTAGATTTGTTTTTAAAAATGACAACACAACATTCCTGAATCTTAGGTTTGACCAGGAGTCTAAACTTCTTGAATAAATGCAATTTTGCAAATGGATGTGAGTGGATAGGTGGTAGGTGAGAAAAATATTCATTCAATTTCTACCGCTTTTTCCTGTTAAGGGTTGTGGATGACTGGAGCCTATCGCAGTGACTTTGGGCTTCAGGCAGGAGAAACACTATGGACAGTGGCCAACTCGTCGCAGGGTTAGAAAAAAAAAATAATAATAATAATAATAATGAATGAACTATGACGAAACACGATTGTAACAAAATTTAAAGCTCAAACATGTTGATTTTTGCATATTGTTCTCCCTTTAAATCTTGTTGGTTCTTTGAATATGTAATTACCGGCTTGGCATAATTATAATGTTTTCTGTTGTATCAAAATGATCTCATTTACTCAAGCAAAGAAAGGTGGACTGTCAGGTAGGTCTATTGTTATATAAACCCCTGGGGCCACCTTGTAAGCAAAAATAACGATCTACTATTAAATCTTTTGTACAACAATCTCTCTATTCAGCGATAAAACCCGCTGCTGACCTCTTAGCTTTTACAACAACATCTGCAAAAGTTTTGCTGTGTATTTATTGGTATTTCTTGTTTACTCCCAATTATAAAATGACAGACTAAGATTACCTCAGCTCATCTACAACAGTTCAAAAAGTGACTCAGGATTGGCATGCCTAGACTTTTCCATTTGCCCAAAGCGTTCACACAAAACCTAGTCTGCATTTTCCCTCTGTGACATGAATGTTTTATGCAGATCTATCAAACGTCAGGATTTGTGTATGTTTAAATGTAAATATGTACGTTGCTTCACCTCGCGTTTGATTCTGCGTTTTATACGTCTTTTCTTGGCAAAGCTCAGCAATACAAATGTCAAGCTCAAAGTCACGCTATGTGGTGGATGGAGCTCCCAGCACTTGATTAAAGCCAGTCTAAGTGATTAATACATCAAACTAAATGAGCACTTCAAGGCTCTAAACGTCTGGCTGCAGAATGACATCATAGGTCGAAGGTTAAGCTGCTCCCCTGTGTACACTGCAGATGTGGATTGAGGACCAAAATGTGTGGCTCAAAGTGCACAGTGTGACTTTTCTGCTCTACCACCTGCTTTCTATGAAAACAGCTTTGTCCAGAATGATCTGTAGTAAAGCTCTAAGCTTATCTCCATGGAGACGAGCAAATGATGCTAAATTATCAAGTTACAAGTAAGATCTGTGGAGAGAGAAAACTGTTCAATGTAAGAAAGAGTTTTTCAAGGCATATTTGAATATAGTAATAAGAGAGCAAGAGCCTCCCTTTAATTGGAAAATGGGTAGTCCGTGTTTTAGTTTGATGATTTCTTATAAGCTTGTGATTGCATTATTCTTGCATGTTTTGCATAAAATCTGGTCAATTGTGCACTAAACAATTAAACAATTATAAAATGAGCTAAACCGACACAATTTTTAAAAATTGAAGACCCCTAGAATATCATTTTTTACAATTCTTCGTCCTCATATGGAGTCATGTTGTGAAAGTTTATGCAAGGAGGAACATAATTCACTATGCACACACTTGACTCTGTGCACAGAACAGCAGGTGGCTTGTTTATGTTCAAACAGAGACTTCTGTACTTACAACCATTTCCTGTTCAGTTACTTTCTATGAGGTTTTCACGACATCAGTTTAAAACAAATAAATATTCAGACAGATCAGTCAGTTGTGGTAATGTTACAGAAAACATGTTAAAGACTTGTGAGATGAGAACAATATTTTCACTATAGGACACTTGTGTGTTTGAAAAAGACGTGTTTGTGCCTAAATGCTAACGCTAGAAGTTAGATATTTTCAATATAAACAAGCCAACTGACGTTTCGTGCATAGAGGTAATTCCTCTGTTTTTTTCAAGAGGTATTCCAGGTCTGCTGATGATATAGTTCCTGCGACCTTCCCTGGGCTAACTAACCTCCTAGTGATGTTCAGATTATCTCTGATGTCCAGGAGGGATCCGAAGCAGATGCCTCTCTCAATATGAAGGAGCAGTGGCTTCACTAGAGTTCCTTCTGGAAACTCATTTTGATGATCTTGTCTTTCTCGTAATAACCCAAAGCTCATATCCATAGATGAGGTTAGTACGTAAAATAACCAGTAAATCGAGAGTAAATTGAGAGAGTGGGAACAGATAGCAGCCTAAAAACTAAAAACAGTCTTAGAAGCAAAGACCTGTAGAAGTAGAATAGTCTGAGGCACACTGATTTTCAAAAATAAAAGTCCTTTATTCAAGTGTGGGACATATACTCAGTTAGAGTATATGTTATAGGTGTTTTTCAGAGCTTACCTAATCGAGAGTTTTGCCTTGCATTTCAACTCCTCCTGCTCCACAACAGTTCAATACAGCGACCACATCACTGCAGACGTTTCACCAGTTTGCTTTTCTATGTCGCGCTCTAAAAGCCAAGATGCCTGAATTAAATTTTTGTTAAAATGCTTTGAAAAACTTCATTTTGACTGTGCTTCGTGTCCATAGATCTGACTTATAACTTGGCCTCATGCTTGTCTTTATGGACACTGCTGACTTTAATGCAAATTGAAAGTGGATCTCAAAGAGCAAAAGTACTTTGCACAAATAAGGACTGTTTTTGATAATGGTGACGTAATTTTGTGCAGTCTTCCTTTGGTTGATTGATTTGATACTCACACAGGGGTTGGGAAAGGTGCAGCTTTTTCCTGTTATTCAACCTTTGATATGGGAAAATTGTTTCCTGATGCCGGGGATCGGTTGCCATGTCAACAGATGATATCACATGATTGAGTGACTCCATCCTGTCATTCAGACCCTCGATGTGTCGCAGTCGCTCCCGGCAAAAATAAAAAGCCTGTACAAGACAAGAAAAATTACAATGTATTTCAGTAGACCACATAATCCCTCAATCTCTGGACTCACAAGTAGCATTAGATCATTCTCAAGTATATAAAGCATAATAAATGAGTTGTTTCTTGTCTAAAGCAGGTCTAGAGCGGCCAACAAAAATGTATGAATCCCGGTTGACCTCAGATTGTGGCCAAAAACAAATCCCCTGCACTTGGATGTCTTTTGGAATTCTGTAGTAAAAGCATATGAACTTCTTGTGATTTATCCAACTGTAACATTCAATTAGAGACATCACAATAAAAATATTAGTTACCAATATTGTGAGGAAAAAATATTTTACTATTTTTCAACATTTGTTAAAACAACAATTGTTCAATTCATCCTAGATTGGCAAATTAATTACTATTGTGGCCTGCTTCAGAAAGAGTAATGTTTTTGCAACTTTTGGGGGGCTATAAAGTCTAAACTTCTATTAGGTACTATTTTTAGTTAGTTAAATAGATAAATAGATAGTGAAAAAAGATAAATAGAAGTGGAACTTCCTGACAAGGTCTCAGTTCGCAAGTGAACTGTGGGAAGTGGGAAGTGGGAAAAATCCTAGTTCCCCATTGCCTCGAAGCACCATAAGAGAATTAGGCTACTGTGTATAGTATGGAAAAAAATAATATGAAAATGAACATAGTAAAACACTATTTATAGTTTTTGTGTTTTTGATGTCATTGTGTTCCCATCTTTACAAAATGCACATTTGATGTAATCAAAGAAGTATTTTTCACAATTACATGAAGTCTTTTGAAAGGAAGAAAAGCCACCGAACGCTACAGTTAATGTGATTCCTAATAATAAGCAACAATTAAACTCCAGTGTAATGACAATAAACTGTGAAAATCATTATGTATATCTCCAAATAACAATAGTGAATTGCCCTTACAAGGGATAAAGTACTTCCAAACTCTATAATTTATTTTGTGTACAAAAATTTGCAAACAAATACAATTTAAATCAACAATCAACAAAAACATAATTAGCAAGTATATCAAAGTCATAGAAATTTATTAGATGACCCTTTAAATAAACATAAATATTTAAAGACCGCAGCAATTTTAAAAAATACACAAAAATATACTACCTTAACGTTGAAAGCTTAAATTTTACTTTCATCTACTGGTGAATAAATCCCAATGTTAAACATAAAAAGCATTCACAGTGGTATAACATCTTTCAAGTCTGAGTGATTTCAGTCAGTTGTTTTCATATTGACAAAATGATGCTGGAAAATATGACAGTCCAATATTAGACTTTGCATGAGACTTCATCCTTTATAATATTTGTGCACTGGAACCATTACCACACCGAGACATATTTCAAAAGATTAAATAAAGTCCACAAAGCTTCGTAAGAACAATGATGTCACTGCAAAAGAAAACCGTGCTTTCTGCATCACTTCAGTCAATGCGATGTGACAATCTTGGCAAATTGCCTCCCAAAACAATGATTTCGGAGTGAGATTGTGTTTTATAGCCGTGATGTCATGCAGCCTTGCGGTGATAAGAGCAGACATGTTTTGGACTCCCAGGTCGAAGTGCCGCAGGTGTGTGCCAGTGTCAGCCTGTAACTATGCATTACACCCTCTCAATTATCACCACGGGTCGTCCAAATGCATTCATAATTATTTCTGTTTGATTTTAGTGACTCAACTGTAAAATGTTTGTGCACAAGGCTGTTTGCAGGAACATTTGACTTCAAGTCTATTACGCTCTAAAAGAAGATGTTACCGACTAAATCACTTGAACATATGAGAGGCAAGACAAAAACACAAATAAGACGAGGATACAATTAGGGCTGCAACACGATAACTGATAAACTAAACTAATGAATTATTGAAGTGATAGTCAGCTAATTTAGTAATCGGATAATTGTGAACTAGTCTTTATATATTTAAAACATTTCTTAAGCTGGAAAAAACATAACTACGTGAATATTGTGTAATTTTTGTGTTTTTGATGTAAACACATTTTTCCTCTTATTGTTCTCAAGAGATATTACCTCAGCTTTGTCTTGAAAATAATGTATTCAAGTGTCTTTTGCGTTTTCAAAATGTTTATTAGTTGCAGCCCTAGATATAATTTTGATAACTCAAGGCAACAACTGTTCAATGTGCTGTTTCTACTTTACACAATATTTTCTGTGGGAGAGGTTGACAGAGTCATTTTTTGGACATTTTACTGCTGTGACGGAGTTATTTGACATTTCTCGTTTTTAGTTATTAAAATGGTCATATTTCATGCTAAATTTGTGCAGGCAAATGGTGAATGTCAAGTGATTATTGTGTGTATTGCAAAACTGAGATCTTATCACAACCTGAGCAGAGGAACCTTGTGTTTTCCAGCCTGACTCAGTATAAGTGTTGTCACAATGCAGAAATGTCACTCCTTGAGTTTAATACCAGGCGACAAGGTGAAAACTCCAAACCAAGAACGTCATTTTCAGCAAAAATAAAGGGCCTACTTAATTCAATATTACCACATGATTTTATTCTACCTCTAACATACTGTATAAAAGATTATTATTTTATTATCCTATTTTTCTTTGTTATTTTTTCCAGAATCAATCATTGAATGTCATATAGTTAATCTTTGTATTGAAACTTGGGAGTTTCATTACAAGTAGTGTGACCTAAACCCTGACATGCTCATTTGACTAAATTTAAGCTTTGTTTAAAGCAAATGAGACCCTTAGAACTATCTTAGTTTAAAGTACAATACGTGTGCTGATTTGTTCAGTCAAACAACTGTTTTTGTTTCAAATCACGTGTTTCAAACGTGTCTGAGCAAAGTGTTTTTCACTCTCAATTTCACAATACTTATCAACATTTCACTGGAAATCAAGCACTTAAACAGTACAATCGACAATTTTATATTGATAAGATCTTGAAAAAGTGTTATATAAATCAACTTTGTACTTTTCTTTGAGTTTTCATGCCATCCAAAAACTTATCTTGGTTTGTATCTGAGCAGGACTTTTAATACAACCAAACTCTATGACTCACTAGCCTAATTTTCATTCTCTCTTAGTATTGTGCTACTTTCTTTGCTTTAATAATGTGTCACTTAGATTTGATAACAATCAAACTCAAAATACAGCATTATCTGAGTCATGAAGTTCATAGCCATGAGTTTACTGAAATGAGGTATCTCAAAATTCATTAGTTCTAAAAATGTATTTAATCAGTTGTTATTGTTATTTTAAGGGATATGAATTGTTCTAACCTGCACATCGAGTGTGGCCTTTCTTTGAACAAGCTTACATCTTGAAATATGGCTTGGCTGTTTTGACGTTACTTGAGTAAATGTACTAGCTCCTGCCCACTTCTGAAGAAATGAGCACGTCCCAATCCAAACTGTTGACAAATTGAACTCCACATAGCACTCATGTGGATATTATGTCATGAATACTTCTATTGTAATGTGTTTATATTTCAATGTGGCCGTGAACTTGACTCCAGTGACTGAGGAGCCAAGAGCAGTTCGTCTGGGCACAGCGAGGTCACAGTCAAAATGTAGCTTCAGACTTGTGCGCTAACAACAAAGGAATCCTGTAATTTTATCATGGCAGATAAGCTGTACAATATGATGTAAGATCCCACAGTTTATGACTTTACTGGCGTCATGCCCAAATGTCTGCAATCTATTGTGGCGCAGAATGTACCAGCACAAATCCCAAGTTGTCAGTGTAATGTTGAAGAAAACAATGAGTAATAACAAGTCAGTCTTGGATACAAGGTAGTCAGTATTACACAAGAAATACACTTTACTTTACAGTGACAAACATCAACTTTTCAATAATGTGCAGCAAGATGAATAATATTGGCGCTTACCTTTATAATTTGCTGTTATTTATCCATGAAACCTATAGATTATTATCTTTGTACTGTAATAAGTTTGCAATGTTGAGCTACCAGCATAACTTAACAACTTTCGCATTTTATAGTGATCAGAGTTTGTCCACCAAAGCATAAAGATTACTCAAACATGCATAAATCACCCTCATTACAACACTGTCTGATCAAACAGGAGGTATAATGCAAAATCAACCTTTTGTAGGTTTCATTGTGGATCTATTAAAAGACCTGGATTAGACACTCCTCGCTGTGCAAATTCAATTAATGGTCGCTCCACTGAACTGCAACAGTTGGGCCAAAGAAAAATCTCCCAATAGAGCGTCAATGTTTTATTCAAGACTTCAAACTGCTCGTACTTGGCTGACAAGGCAACTACAGTAGTTCCAACCACAAAGTCGGAACTACTGATCACATTTCTGATGTCACGAAAAAAATTCTGCATCCAGAGCACCAAGAGATACACCAACACACCAATTAATTACATAACATTTCAAAAATTACAATACATACTACTATAATACTTTAGTGCTTAATGGCTTTATAACTCCAACAGAAACATACTTCTCTTTAAATGCAACATGTCTTTAAGTTTCTAAAAGTTGATTTTCATAATAGATCTCCAATTTTCTATCATTTCATATACATGAAATGATAGAAAATGTCTATGGTACGATAATAACCTCCTAGTGGTTGTGGTCTTAAACAATCACTTTGTTTGTTCATTTTAATTATGATTTATGACTTTAAAATATCACACATTACCAAATTTTTAGATGTTTATTTAATTTAGCATGATAGTCGTTGTGGTAAATGTTTATCATACCAGTATTTATATAGCAGTTAAGTGGCAATTATTATTGAAAATGACAGAAAGCAATTCTAAACCAAAATCTTTCTACTGTGTGTCATCAAAAAGTGAGAACACGCAAAAGTGACACAGTTTCCTGGGAGCTTAAAAATCATTTAGCAAATTTAAAGTGTTACAAGATCTTATCATTTGCTAAATTGTAACGTCTATGTACTTTATGAGGAATAATATTTACAGTTTGGTTGCTAAGCAGAGATTAAATGTTAAATATAATAATGTTTTACTGAAAAAAGTAACCTAACCTTTCATGTGAAGCCCTTGCTCTATAAACTCTACAATTAAACCATACTACTTGTACTTGCATTTTGTGTCTTTATTTATACCAACATTTAAACTTGATGACTTCCAGCTTAATCATGTTTGAACTCTATAGGATCCTCTCATATGAGCCCTGCCGTGACTCTGACGCCTGCTTCCTTTTGTCCGGACACTGCTCAGGTGTGAAAACTCCATTCATCATTTTGGAGCCTCATCATTTCTTTGTAGCAGAACAAAACGGGTTCATCTTATCTGTAGTGAAACCCAAAGCGGCGGGCCTATCATACCTTTGCGCTGACATCGTCCGAGTGGAAAAGTACAGACCCCCTCCAGCTCTCTCTCTTCACGCATCTTTCCCCAGCCATCAGTCAGCTTTAATGCAGGACGTACAGTGACATCACCCTTTGAAAAGAGGTTCACAAGTCATATTTACTGACTTCAATAAAACAGGGGATATCTAACAAGCGCGAGGCCTGTGGTAACAACACATCAGGTTTTCATTATCTTCTTGGGCGGCCATTGTATCAAGCATGAAGCAGACACGGCTTGTTTTTACATTAATCCTCAAAGATGCAAATAAAGGGGGACAAATCAAAGGTGTTTTTTCAGATAAAGAGCTGACTGAGGCTCGTGTACTAATTATTTCTATAGGATGTGGGCAGCAACACTCAAGCGTGGCACATTAAACCTAACGCAGAGCGGAGAGGAGGATTTCCAGAGTAAACAACATAAGGAAGGTGTTACAGTAGCTTGATCAGGCTCTGCAGGCAGAGGTAAGGCACCTGGTTCAAATCTGATCTCATGGTAACGCTAAGCAAACACCATTTTTTAGGATGAAATGTTCGAGAAATATTTATTTGATCTTCTTCCTTTTATTTCTTCAGATCAATGACAGAAACAAACATGTGCGTATCTAAAAGTAGAAATATATTATTCCAAGCTGAGATGGATTTTACATCACTTTCAGTCACGTGACATCACAACACTGTGAATGACATATTCTTACAAATTTTTAGTGGCTATGGATTAAACTTTACTACAAACAGTTTTACAGTTTCACGCCAACCTAGTAGCAACTTGTTAAGAGAACTTGACAAATAAAAGGTGACATTTACAGGATGTGAGTTCTATAAGGAATCCCTCTATTTATATCATCATAAAGTGACATTCCATCACAGGAACAAAAAAATCACCCTCTAAAGTAGCCTCCACACAGCAATCTTGGATTGGACAAAAAATGTAAAGGTTTATGTAAAACGATTTGTTCATACCCAGTACTAAGTCTGATATTCTTATTATTAAGTATAAGAGAGGTTAATAGTGTTTATGCACATTTTCAGATTCAGTTTACTCAAATACTGAAAATGATTTCAAAAATCTTTGTCCTCTGTAAAAAAGATCTGGAGGATGAAACTCCTTTGTATGATTCTGCTGAAATTTAAAACAATATTTTGGGATATTCTTCATGGTTTAGTTTGGGATTAGTTTTATGGCCTACTATGGAATAATATACCTAAACAAAAAAAGCTTTTTTTTTTCATAGTAAATAGAGCAGTGTGTGTACCATCTGTGGTATGTGGATTTCCTCTGGTGGTAAACGAAGCCCTGTACTATCTGAGTTTGCATTGTTTTATTAAGAGATAAATAGATAAATATTTTGTCCTTCTTTGGGTAATCATCATTTAGAGCAGCCATATCTAATGTTTAGGTTTGTTATAGACATAGTTAGACTGACTTTCAAACCAATTACTGGCCTGACATAATCCAAAATTAGGTCTGGTGGTACTAGGAGATCCAATTATTATCCTAAGTGGTAACTGTCAAAAGTTTTAGAGCCACTGAGGAGAACATGTTTTTCATTCATAGCTTTAAATTTAAGATTTTTCCTTTTAACTTTAACCATTATAAAGTTCAATATTTCAGCAACTCATGCATCTAAAAAAACATAGTAAATTACAACCCATCATCTTGACATAAGGTTTTCACAGGCTCCAATTATCACACTTCTTCCATTTCAGCGCAGTCACGCCATAGAGCAACCGCTGCACACATAAACTGCACACTCAGTCCCCAATATGAGGAAATGGCATTTTAAAGTTGGCCTAAAACCTCTTGAACCCCACCCTTTGAGCCGACACTGGATTTATCTCTCCTTTCAAGCTGCAGCACATTAAAACTCTTCCTTAGATGACTTCACCCTGAAACCAGATCTGCTCCAGGCTTTGTTAACCATGTCGAGTCCACCACAGCGGCTCCTACTTCTGTAAAGCTCCAAACACAGCCCCATGTAAGGTTTTCATCTTAGCACATGTTATGTAAGTAAATGAAGTAAGTGATTTCTCGTTCTGGACTTTGCTACAAGCATTATGTTTCACTGTTAAATCATAAAAGAGATGGAAAGCAGTGGCAGCAGAGTTGCGTATAGTGGCCACCTTAAAATCAACTGTTTTTGCTGTTATGTTGAACTATTAGGTCTTGGTAGATTTTTTTTTCTGAAATTTTATTCTGATTTTGAAGTTGAAGCTTGTCAGGTGTGTATTTTATCAGGAATTTATATTTTGTTGATGTTAAAACCCAAAATTGGTGCAAAAGAAATAAAAACAGGTCTGCTTTTTCATTAGAACGTTAACAAGGAGCAAATTTTAAGTTGTTCCTATTATTTTTATTGTTGGAAAGTGCCTGCATTACATTTTGAACCCAAGATGTTTTACTCTGTTTTACACTCTTTAAAAAAAAAAAAAAAAAAAAAGATCTGAAAAATTGGGGGCAATTTGATAAGCTAACTACTACTGTATTTTACTATGCCTATTACTATAAATGTGGCATGCTAATATTGTCTGTTGACACCAAATTACCAGAGCAAAATTATAAAACATTATTGATTGTTCAATAGCAGTACGATATATTTAGGCCTTATTCTTATTTTTCTAACCTGTGCAGTTAGATCGATTCAAGTTTTCAGTTTTGCCATTGTAAATAAGATAGCAGGTGCACACGTTAGCTTGTTCCTATGAATATGTTTTGATGTGGCTGCACAAACTCAGGACCAGGTGTTGGGGTCAGTTCAGGGGTCATTAACGTGAAGAGTGAAAGTTCCTTTTTTAGAAGAGCTTTGCCAAAGGAAGCAGAGACAGCTTTCTCTTCTCTGCAAATATTTCCTCTGTTCACTATCCTCTGTGGTAATCGTGTTCCCTCAACAAACGCACGCCACCCTGAAATACCAATCATTCAGCCTGACAAGTGCTCCTGAACCCCAGCCACCTCACAGGGGTGTGGGTCATCATCTGTGCCTAAAACATGTGTCGTCCCAAATGCTCAGGGCTTTAGAGGCTGGACCAAGAGCTCAGCTGTAACATATGTGACAACTGTGCTTCATGAAAGCAAAAGTCAAGTCCAAAGCCCTCACTTTCACTCCTGCACAGTCAGAGTTCACATGGGCCTACGAAGCTGGAGGAAGATTCTTCTACAACAAGTTGTTTTTGTTTTGTGCTTTGAGCAGGGGGACAGAGGAAAGCTCCTCAGGGCTGTTCCTGGGGTAAGGTAGGGCCGTGTGGGTGTGTGTCCAGTGTGCAGCTTGAGGATATTACCTCATGGCGGATAAGCCGTGATTGAAGAGGTCTGACAGAGGTCTGTGCTGTGACTTCATTACTGTGCGCCTCTTATCTGGAGAGATTTCAGGTTCAGGGGGGAAGTTTTGACAGCCACCCTTTACAGCCCTCTCCACTTTGTCAGTCCTGACAGACAGAAAGAGAGAGAATAGTTTAGAGCGCAGAGAGCTGGTGACTTCATCCTCTCTCTAACCAACCGTCTGCTTTTCCCCTCCTTTTCCCAACTTTTTCTTTTTTTGTTCAGTGCAGTCAGGCAGCATGCCAGCGGTTTTCCTCCTGCTGCGGACCCTGGTTATCAGGCTGTTCAGTAGCAGACTGGCTGGCTCAGTGGCACAGTTCCTCGGGAGAGCCCTCTCATCAGGCGCTGCTCATCTGAGCACAGCACTGCGCTACGTCTGGGACCGGCTCCGCTCACAAGAGTGTAAAGAAGCTGTGCTGGGCTGCGTGCTGTGCATTCTCAACATGCACAAGAAGGTGGAGAGTTAAGCTCCAGCCCACTTTCACTTGGAGCTTTTACTTGCTGCTGAACAGACTGACAAGCAGAAGAGGAGAGAGCACTGTGTGAAAGGATGTGAATGACTCTGTACTGAGCTGAGGATCATTTGGACAATATTGTGTTTGGAAGCAGGCCATGTCTGAGAGCATAGTGAGGAAGGTCCAGCCCTTCACCATAGGGACCAGGCTGTCTGTCCCTGTGTCAAAGTGTCAGGACTTTACAGCTAATTATTTGCAGAGCTCGACTTTGGATAACTGCACGCTTCAGCATAACTTGAACTCTCTTTACCTCAGCCGCTCGCCGGTCTGTGCTCATGGACCCTGTGTGTCCCCTGTCCAGCCTCAGTCTCCAGTCAGACAGGAGCAGGATGACATGGCAGCAGAGGATCAGCTCAACCAGAACATCAGCTCAGCTGCTGCAGTGGCTCGCTCCATAAAGAAGATCACCATCTCTGGAAACAAGGACAGAGCTGAGAAGGGACAGTAAACAGAGCAGCGTGTGTGTTTGTGCCAGGAAGTACAGAAAACAATAATAACAACAACAACAACAAAGGCTCCAATCAGCAAAGTTTACCTAGGATAGTGGGAGTGAGCTGTGAGACCAAACCACAATCTCAATTCAAGGTAAGATTACAAAAGAGGTGTAAATATTTATCAATTGAGCTTAATAATATAGGCTATACAAAAATAATTTATCATAGGCTATTGTGATTTGCTTACTAAACTGCATTAGCTAATTCAATAAAATAAATAAAGAAAAGCCCATTTCTGGATACACGCTTCTATCGGTTTCTTTTCTTATAAAAAAAAAAAAAAAAAGTAAATTTTTCAACTAAAAATTTTTTTTTCAGTTTTCATAGAGAAGCATTACACTTATTTACATTTTGAAGCAGAACGCAGAAAAACAATACTAATAATGTAATACAAATACGACTTCTAAGCTCAGTCTCTTTGTAAGAAAAGATAATTATGACTGGAATAAAGTTACAACTTTGGCGTATCGCAGGTGCTGCTGAGGAAAGAAAGCTGTGATGAAGCACAAACCAGATCACACGTGAGTGAGGAGCAGCGAGGTCCGCAGCAGGTGAGAACGACGCTTTTACTTCAACAAGTTAGCAGCACTAAAATCATCAGTTCTGCGGCAGCAAAAGTCTGTGTCATAAAACATAATAATCAAGCGTCGACCACTACAAAATGAAAGTTTTAGCACGCGGAGGAAAAACGGCGCTAGCATAGCCTGATTTGTTTACATTCAGACTTCAATGCTACAAACAAAGTGGAGTAGAAGCTAAAAAACAGCTTGTGTTTTTCTAATCATAACTTACAAAAACTAAATTTAATCGGTGCCATGAATGTGTTACGTAAATGACATTTTACTGAAGTGAATCAAGAACCTTTACCTGTGCAGGGCTGGGTCCAGGCATTTGGTGGCTCTATGCTAGCTGCGGCAGTGGCCCCCTTTTTGACTAATAACAAAGTAGAGGTGGGTCTCCGTCCCCAAAAAATGTTGTTAAAGAGACCTATTGTGATTTTTCCATCTATTTCGGAAGCTATGCTATCAGTAGATCAATATTCTCATTTTGTTCATTGCAAAACACTAACTAATATGATCTAAAAC
Organism: Mugilogobius chulae; assembly: GCA_038363315.1. Lineage (NCBI taxonomy): Eukaryota > Metazoa > Chordata > Actinopteri > Gobiiformes > Gobiidae > Mugilogobius > Mugilogobius chulae. The sequence goes on from CM076407.1 coordinate 39,749,457, forward strand.
GGCTTAGAAATAGAAACTGGTTCACTGACTTCCTGTTCAAAAACTGCTCTTTATTGTAAAATTTTACTTTAATAGGCCACAGATTTAAAAATATTTTTTGTTGTTGTTGGAAAGTACATGACAATTGACTGTGTGCATAAGAGCTGTTTATTTTCAAATCCTCAGACTTTAGCATTAGCATTGACAGACAAACACATCTTTTTATAAACACACTTTGATCCTTTGGTGAAATTTTCTCCTCATTTGTAAAGTATTTAACATGTTTTCAAAGAAAACCACCAAAAACTCACTGTTCAGTGTCCTTTAGTAATTTTTCATTTTAGACTGAGGGAGTGAAAACCTCATTGAAATGAACTAAACAGAAAATGAACCTGCCGGCAAGATGTTAGCATTTTTGAAAATAATTATAGGACAGTGCATACAGTCAATTTAGATGCTGTTTTACTCGCCACCCTGATTTTTGAATAATCGCAAGTAAACACAGACAAGTGGGCAGAGATAGGTTGTAGGTGAGGACAGGGATTTTCTGACCACTGGAGCCTCAGCTGCAGGACAAGAAAAACTAAGAAAAGTAGATTTTACATAATAGGTCCCCTTTAAAGGACTGCTTGATTAGACAAATAAGTTATAATCATGATTACTTAGATTACGTACTTAGAAAAAATGCAATTAAAATTGCAGTTATTAATCACAATTATTTAATGATAGTGCTGTGATATGTGCATATTCTACAAGTGAAAAGCACTGCAACTTTTCCACGCAAGGAAACATAAATGATAGAGCAATGATATATAATTCAGATGTAGTATTTTACTTAGAATTTTGGTCGTAGATTCCATTGACTCGACATCGAAACATTCAAGGAGCAAAAATGTTGTAATTCAAGAAGTTAATAGGTCTTGTCACTAATACAAATTTGATTGTAGAGGTGTAAAAAAAAATACGCAAAATACACTACTGTATCTAATTGTGTCTATTCAGACTAGTATTGTGATTTGCAATTTGCAAATTATGTTTGAACTTTTCTGTTTGAAGTTCACATTTTGAACACGTCCAGAAGAACTGACAAAGCGACTGAAATATGTATTTGAACTGACTAACTAATATGAATCACGTGTATTTCAGAACATGTTTGAACAGATCTAAGCTACAGGATTACTCGTTTTTAACAGAAAATCTTGATGATATTGAGTTTTTTGTGAAGGAAATCATGGCATTTGAAAAAATATAGCCATTTTGTTACAATTATGATTAACTGAGAAATTATATTTATCAAAATGACATTTAAGATTATAAGGCAAAGTACAATGGTTCCAATAGTTAAATCCGGCTCTATCTGACTTATTCACATTCTGCATAATCCAACTTATTTAGGCTTCCATAGTCGTGCATCTTGTACATTTTGACCATTTCAGTGTGACTAATTTTGAGCATAGGTCTCTTTATCTCTGTCTCTGATCAGCCAGTGGTTAGGTTTTTACTTTGTCAATGCCACGACTCTGACGCTGTGTCTCAAATTGAAGGATATGTTAAAAGTGAGCGAGCTGTTGGATTTGGCCAGTGCTGGGTTGAAGTCGTCATTGTGTGGATGAAGCTGCTCTCTAACAGCAGAGCAGACCATGCAGAGGCAAGGCCCACTGGAAAACATGAGGTCAGGGAAGATGTTAACAAAAGAGAAAACCCAACCGTTGAGACTGGCAACACAAACAGCAGCAGTGGCCTCATTTCCCCTTTAAAACGACTCCACTCATCACTACGTTATTTATTTATAACCACGACAATGCATACTTTTCCTGTTCTGATTGTGGATCCAAATGGCATGGCTGATAAAATTGTGCGTGAGGGAGGATGCAGGAATGAAAACGATGTACAGTATTTTGTTTCCAAATTCCTTTCAAGGTGATGTGTTTACCTGAAAGGGCAGACATCCAAAACTCTGGACAAGCTCATTTCCTCTGCGTTCAGATGTTTCCTGATTAAACAACCACAAGAATAACACGTCCATTATAAAGAAGCAGTGCCGTGTACGTTGAGTGTTGGTTACGTTATAAAGTGCTGATGAGTTTATGAAAGGCCTTGGAGTCTGGTGAATGTTTATAATGTCAGCGGTTTAGACATGAGCTTGCAAACTTGTCTTTGATTGATTATTTTATCTGGACAGCATCATGGGGTTTTTTAAATTAAAGGTTTGAAGTATTGGTAATCTAAATAAATAGGAGACAAGAAAATCAATATGTAGAAAGTATCAAACTAAGATAAAATACACTTAAAATAAAGTAAATATTGAAGCCCTTTGAATACGGACACATAGTTTTATTAGACACATCATTATCTGTAGAAATCTTTTGTCTGTACATTTTTAAGGACACCAATGAACCTTCTTTTTTTCCCCAAGATTATGCTTAAGTGAAGCCATCCAGCAGAACAAGTGAAAGTAGAGTATTTTCATCAAAAACATATCTACTTATTCCTGTTATTAAGAATAATTACTGCTTTGTTTGTGCTTTATTGTTTCTTTCAATATTTGCATGTGTTGAAACTGTTTGCAGTCCTTTGATTGACCCTTCACAGTATTACCAAACTTTTACTGTTGTGACAATACTAATGGCTACATGTTGTTTTCCCTTTTTGTGCAGATTTCCTCACTAGAATCAGAGTCTGTGAGGAATGACACTCATCCAGTGGCTCGGGGTGAAGAATCTCCAGCTGTTTCATCCCAAAGTGACTGTTTCACTCAACGCAACTCACTTTTCAACAAGGAAGTGCTGCAGGTAAATGACACAGACACACAGGCATTTGTTTTCAGCTGCAGAAGGTGTTTTTACATTCTTTCCATTTGTTTTACAACTTACACTATTTGGATCGATCAAATTAGTGCAGAATAAGCAATCTAGAAATATAAAGCAACAGTGATTAGTTCTGTCACTAATGATCATTGTTAGTTGACTCAGCAATTGTTTTTTTTTGAGTAGTCGACTATTTTTTTTTACTTTGAATGTTGTGTATTGTTAAGTGTATTGGCGTTAGCACTTAAACTTTTCATGTTAAGTTTTTGTTTGCAAAACAACATTAATACGACCCATTTTCAAACAAGCCAAAGGTGTTTCGAGAAAAAAAAATCTGATATTGATTGATATTGGGTAAGGGCAAGTGCTTAAAGGTGCACTGTGCAACTTTTGGCCAAAAATAAACTTAATAAATGCATATTTTGTCATTTAAATGCTTTGTTATACTAAATAAATAAAAAAATCTGCATTTTTACTTTGAGCGGCTTGCATGGCCAAAATAGTCTTATTATTTGACCTGGAGAGGCCGAACACGTTGGTTTCTACAGAAAATTGTTCTTTACTGATTTTTTCATATTATGCATAAATGTATTTATCTCCATTGAAAAAGTCCAAAGTATTGTTTTAACTTTCTACTTTCACTGAATGTGTAGATGACTTTCACCTCCAGAAAGTTACACAGTGCACCTTTAAAGCTAAATTAATAAAAACTTTATGGAAACTGAAGAAGCTGCATTGGTGCCACTGTTGGTCTGTGAATATAAACAGTGGTTTAGCCAGGGTAGTACCGCTGACTTTTCTTTTTTATATCAAAAACTCAAACTGCAGTTGAAATTTTACTCCTGAAAGTAGATGGGGAACCAAGTTAAGTATAAAAGCGTTGCAACTATACCTTGGAAGTAGGGCATATTATGATTTCCATTTTTTTGTTAGATGCTGCAGACTATTTTTCCCACCTGCCTAACCTATCACAGTGAACATTCTAAAATACCCCAAAGACAATAGAAAAATAGACTGGCTACAAGAATCGGGATAAAATTGAAATCTGACTTTAAGAAAATAATGATATTAGGGCTGGGCGATATATGGCAAAAAAATAACATCACGATTTTCTTGGGGCCGGATTACAATTTCAATTTTATCACAATTCTTGTAGACTGTTTATTTTCTTATTGTCTTTGAGGTAAACACAATTCACTATCAATAGCTAAACCCAGCTTTCAAAAGCAGACCAGTGTTGCCAAATTTTCAGGAAGAATCAAGAAAACTCAGTCCTTCAATAAAAATGTAATAAAAGAACTGATTAATTTGAATTTTGTATGTTGCTGCAAAAAAGTGTTTTTTGCCATATGTGTTTTTCTTACATTTATAACGACTTCCATGTTTCAGCCATATAAATTGATAGATTTTAATAAATCAAAGCTGAATAATTGCTAAGCTTCATTCCTTTGACTTAAAAGCATAGTCCTAAAGGAACTTCAAAAGCCCAAAGACTTTGATAGATTAAGAATAATAGGTTGAAAAAAATAGTATATTTGAACAGAGAGATGCATCAAATAGAGAAAAAGGAAATCACGGTATGATGATTTCATCAAGAAAGCAGCTTGTCACAGAGGTGTGCTCACGATTTGATTTTGATCACAATATCACCCAGCCCTAAAATATATCGATTTTTGTGTTCAACCTTAAATTGCATGTTGGAAAAGGTGAGCATGTCATGGCTGTTTTCCTGCTGCGAGCTCTGTTTGCAGTCCTGTGTAGAGGCAGCGGTGCGATGGGGGCCCGCCACAAGTGAAGCAATTATTTAAGGATGAGATCATTGTTTGGCTCCATCGCTTCACGCCTTTGGCCCAGTGAGACTCAGCCAAGCAGCACAACTGCTCTGTTATCTCATCATTGCCTTCACTGGCTGCACACAGGCACATTTTAGCGTGGGTTTGAATGAGAGACAATTTGATTAGCATTTGGCATTGTCGTCAGAACATTTATTGAGTAACTGGCAGTTTGGAGACAATATCAGTTTAAGATGTGTTGGTTAAGTGAAACATACATTATGATGTAGTAGTGATATGTCTCGCTAACACGTTGTTAAACTTTACACACTCACTTGGCCCCGGAGCTTATGTAGCATGACTTGGTATAATATTTAGAGAAAAAACAGCATTATTGGAGTGTGTTCTTGAAAAGGCCAGGGCTTGTGATACCAGGGGACTTGCAAGTTTTACACAGATTTGCCTGACTGCTTTGTCTGATGAGAATGTGTTATTATAGTGTTACATTGCCGTTAGCAGAAGTGGAAGTGAGCTTTCCAGGTACAGGACATTTAAAGGCCCCTAATGTTTTAAACCAGAGGAGCAGAGCAAAATATCACATGAACCAGACGGACTTCATAGTGAACAGCTGCTTGACTAAATGGTGCTTTGCTGTTCATTCAGTTCCTATTTCAGTCAAATCTAGTTTAGTCAATTCAAAATCATGTATGCCCAGATTCTAAGTTGCCATAGTAACCATACATGGAGCAAACTTCATTTTTGAGATTACTTCTACTAAATTTACTTTAAACAGTTTAACCAATGCATGCTTAAAGTCAGTCGAAATTATGTCTTTGAACTATTGATGAATGCTGAAAATGAAGCCAAGCTACATGAAGTCTGATTTAAGATTTAAAGCAGCTAACTTTGATGATGATCACTTTTGTTTCTCTTTCGAATAATCCAAAAAAGAAGTAAAGCTAAATACAGCTGGACTTACTTTTTATCCATCTAAACAAGTTAGTCCAGCTGTATTTAGTTTTGTCGTTTTTTGGAATAGGTTTTGCCTGAATATCTCATGACTTTCAAAATTTCTTTCCAAGAATAAACAATGAAATCGTCCAACTCTTGATATAACTGCATTTGAGATGACTTTACTTACTGTTGTCATGAAACTGTAATTTCAAACTAGATTCCAATGCTAAAGAGTATACTCTACTCTGGATTTTGTTATTATAATAATTGCAAATTTGCAACATTTTTGAGTTGAGGTTTTCGGCATTAGACTGTAGTGTTTCTGAACTCAAGGGAAATTACCAGATTTTCATTACCACATTGACCTAAAAATGCTCTTCATTAGGTCAAAGTTTTATGCAAAACTCACATTTTCAATGCAAAGTACTTGTACTGTCTAAAAGATTTCTCTAGTTTTGGTAGATTAGTGTCTGATTTTTGGTATCTTTGACATCCACAACTCTACGTGAGAGTTCTTAGCAGATAGTACAAAGGTCTGTGCATGGCGCGACAGTTGAGCTGTTTATTTTTAAGTTGTTATGTTTTAGCGTTAAAGTTGACAGACAAACACATCCTGTTTTGTCTTTAACATGTCGTCATAGAAAACACTGCCTGATCTTATAGTACATATTTATTCATTTTAGACTGACTTAGGTGCCCCAAAGATATGATCTTGGGTTCGATCTCCATAGCTCTGTTATGTGATTTTCATGAGGAAAAGGGTTGATTCTACTGTCATTTCTTAAGTCCGAGGAAGTAAACAGCAGCTTATTGTCCTTATATTCTTACTGGGGAGAGTTTTGTCATTTTGTTCTTTTTTGTTTCACAAAATGTAATCCCGGAATGACTGAAATATGAATGCTTTTAGACATCATCTTAAAGGGTCCTATTATGTCAAATTCACTTTCTAAGTTTTAACCTTGTTACAATGGCCTTTCTTCATTATTAGTTTACTCAAGTTATATTTGAATTGATTCATGGATGTTTGAGTAATCTTGTATTGTTCTTCAGCTGGAGCTCAAGTGCTCAGAAATCCCCGTTCTCACCTACCACCTATCCCTCCACTTGTCTGTGTTTACTTGCTATTTTTCAAAAGATTAATACTCAAAGTGAAGCTTATATGGTTCAAACTGTCCATAGCCACTGTCCAACAATAATAATTTGTTATTTACAATCTGTTGCCTCTTACAGTTAAATTTTAAATCAAGAGCGGGGCTTATCACATCTGCAGTTTTGACAGGAAGTCAGTGGAGCTGTTCGTTGTTTTAGATCAACTTTGTGTTTTACAATGAACAAAAGGTAATTTACTGATCTGCATATGATCTAGTTTCATACTAAATAATAAAAAAACACAATAGGTCCCTTTAATAAACTTTTCTCTAAAAGCCAATAAAATTCTCTATTTATAGAGAAGCCATGTTTAATTTAGCAAATTCACAAAACAAGTAGTTTATTCTTGTGAGGCTTAACAAAATCAAAAACCTAGCGTACTTGGGACCTTAGCAAAACAGAATTATCCCATTCTTAATCGTCATATCATATCGTATTATGACAAAGTCGTATCAGCCCAGCAATGGTAAACAACTCTAACCGTTGTTCTTTCTTCTGCACGTTGACTGACTGTTATTGTCATGGAGACGGAATAAGCGTCGCATTTATCAACAGCTGAATACATTAGAGCTCTATTCTTCACGACCACACTAAGCCTTTACTGTAATTTTTGGATAAACAGGCCATTGTTGTGGAGAGCGCACAGGAAGAAACAAGGGAATCATAGACTTCCTGTATGAGGTCACTTTATGCCAATGCCAGAAGATAGGGGCAGGCCTGTTTTGTCAAACTCTTTTCCTTCTGCTTGAACCCAGAAATACCTCCGTCCCCCAGGGCCTTGTAAAGTTAATGACCACACTCCCTCGAAAGAAGTGACATCACCGTTTCAATCTTTAGGGAAAAGGCTTGTTTACAGCCTGTGTCATTATTTTTTGATCGTTATTGATTTGCAATTGGGAACATACTGTATTCTTCATTACTGCTGCACAGGCGTTCGAAGTGCACTGGGGCAAGTCTGACAAGCATGTACGTTCAACAGTGTGAGTTACAAGTTTCATTGTACTTTCCTGAGTCATCTTGGAAAACAGTGATTCCATGTACTCTGAAAGAGGTGTGCTCAGGATTCCTCTGGTTACAGTTAACAAATAAAAACAAACATATATTTTAACAGTTTGGGGATTGGCCACTTTACCTGCTGATGCGATGACCTCATGCATAGAGCCTTTCAGACAAACGATTGCAAAGAAAAACAGTTTGATGTTGCCAAAAGAAATGTCTGCACTGCATAAAACAAAGGACTGTTTTCATTAAGTCTGGATGTTTATAAGAACTTCAAAAGTAGAAAGGCGCAGAATGTTGATGATTAATATTTCTTAAAAATAAACCTGTATGAGATTTGAACCATGTTTTAATTGTTTTCCTTCATCATTGTGTTGTATTTCAATCTAATCATGAAATCTGGTTGAAAATCTGCTTTTTGCCAAATAAAATACCACTTTAAAGAGAGCAGAAGTAGCAATATGTGCAATCATTAATTAACTTTTTTTTTATCATGTCATAACAATGATTATTACATGGTTAATATTTACTTTTTGCAAACTATAGGCAGAAGCATGGATCAAAGGAAAACTCCAGGATCTGAAGGATGGGCGTAATATTGAACGCTGCCCCCTACAGGATGGAGAGGAGGCCTGTCAGACTCTGCAGAGGGACCTCAAAGACTTTGAAAACACCTTGATTCAACTAAACCAGGTACAGCAGCTACTGGTGGGTTTTATAGTGATGAAATGTGCTGCTGTTTCCATAATAGTTCCAAAAACGAATTCTTATTTTTCTTGGCAAATAACATACATGAAACTGAAACTAATTGACACACACAAGTTTTTTGCTACAGCAAAAAGTAAAATCACTATTTTCATGGAGTGAGATCTCAATTGAGACTCAATCACAAATCACATAAAGTGTCTATTTTCTGATTGCTTTTGAGATATATTAAATCTGCTTTAACTACTTCACCATGATTTGTTAAATTCAGCTTCCACTCACTCATAGCCTGACAAAAGCTGATCAGTAAGTATTTGAACAGACAGATATATATAGTGCATCAGCAATAATCTTGAAGAACTGTGTTTTCTTGTTAGCGATTGACATCATTTTTGGGGACTATTTTTTTCTACTTTTGCCTTCACAGATGGGTGAACAGTTGATTTGTAAGATGAACCCGACTTCAGACCTTGTCAAGAAGCAGCTGAGCCAGCTCCGGGATCAGTGGCAGATTCTGAAGCAGACAGCTGCCAATCAAACCAAAGCTTTTGGCGGAGTCAAGAACCTGCAGGAGTTTAACACTAAAGTGGAAAAACTGGAGACGTGGATCAAAGATAAGGTGAGATCATTCAATATTGCACTTCACTGGTCCCAAACTAATATGTTTTAAAAGCAGCTTATGTTTAAAATTAGTTCATTGTGCTATTTCAACTGATTATATAAACCAAACCTGCTGCTTTTAGCATTCTTTTAGCGTAGTGGTTCCCAACCTTTTAAACTTTGTCCGTTACTCCGAGTATCCCCTAACTTGAAGTTTTAGGTAAATAAATGGATTTTCTTGGTGCAATATTGTCAACTGTTACTATTGTGTTTTCTTGTTTTCATGAGATGTATGATGAAAATTTTCCCAAAAAAATAACAAATAACATTTTTAAAATCAGATAGGCAATTATTGCATGTCACTTTCTTTCATAGTCTGAAATTATTCCAACCACCCCCTGTTAAGCGCTCGCATACTCCATGCGGTCCCCCATACCCTGATCTGGAAACATCGTTTTAACATTTTGTTTTTAGAAGATAGTGCTGAATCTTTTCTCTGCATTATAGCAAAAGAAGAAAAAGTTAAAAGAGCAAATATGCATAGATTATTTTAAATGTATCCATGAGTTGTCAGTGTGTGATTGCTTACACCAAAGTGTGTTCCTCTGCACAATGTCTCTTATTAAAGCAGCTTTGGCAGGGTTTCCTTGTAAATTATCGCTGTTGTGTGTGCCAGCAGGAAGAACCCACATCCCTGGTCAATGTCCTCGGGGAGAACGTGGACAAGATGCAGCTGACCAAGAGGATTTTAGATCTTAAGCAGGTGAGCGCTGTAATAGAGCATTTATAGACCTGAGTAAAACCATTTATGCTCAACAAAATCCATATGTTCGGTGGTCTATCGTCACATTTTCTGGAAATTTCCCCATGACTATTTACAGTATCCTATCACCGGCACTAATTCGTCTCCCATGACAAAAAACAACTGATGTCATACTTGGACTGTGTCTGTTTCCTCTATAGGACGAGCAGCTATACAGGCATCTCTATGAGGAGATCAACCACTTGGCCCTCAAACTGGAGAAGCAAGGCAAGGCAGATGGGAAAAACATTGCCAACCAGAGGAAACACGTCAATAAAATGTACACATGGTCCTTTGAGATGAGCTGGTATGATGCACGACGCAATAAGACGTCAAGAAGGTCTCAAAGTTATCCCACTGTTCTATCTTGTCTGTGTTTAGGTGGCTCAGAGTTCAGGCTCATCTGAAAAACTACCATGAAAATCTTCAGCTGGCTCTGGAGGTGTCATCCTTCTACCAACAAGCTGATAATATACTATTGGCCATTCACAACATGGTAAATAATATACACTATAAGCTCAGCGATGTTTATGTCTATTTTGGAGACATGCACAATTAGAGTTACAATAAATCTGTAAAATAAATAAATAATGATTCCTTCCATCTCCAATGACTTTGGTAACCTCAAAATGGAAACAAACGGTAGAAAATGAATCATGATTGAAAAGTCTGCAAAAAGTAATGATTCATAAAAATTGCTATTTAATTTGCAAACATGTATTATTGCTGTATGTTTTGTGACTTTCCTGCTAACCTCAACCATGTAATTTACAGAGATTTTCAAAAGATTTCCAATATCTTCCGTCATACTTTCAGCTTGCGTCTGATATTGGTCTAACTAAGATTAATTTAAATCTGTGTTTTTTCTAATTCAAGAGAAAAGGTGCATCTACGCCAAAAGAGGTGGACAAACAAGGGATCAGGAAATACGAGACATTGCTGGTCAAATCATGGTAAATAAAATACTGTACTGTATCTTTATTGCATATTTAGCAGGCATAAACATGATGTTTCATCTTAAATAGATGTTGGATGTGAGTGTGTCCCAGCTCTCTAACCTGCACCCAGCTTTAGCGACCGGCGTCATTCAGAAACAAAGTGAAATCAAAGAGTCCTGGGCACTTTTGCAGAAGACTTTTAGGTAAGACCAAACCTAACTTTTAAGTGTTTTTCTCATGTTGATCATCCTCAAACAAGCTTTTAAACATAAACAAATCTGTATGGGGAAAATAATGGTTACATTTATTTCTGATACTGAAGTTGAGCTCCTTAAGTGTTCTCGCTACGTCATTTAAGTTTTTAATATGATGTATTCAATTAATCATGCCTTTTTCTTTATAAGAATAGCCATATTATGTTTGGTTTGTGTCTTATATGTACTTTTCCAAGAAACCAGCCGCTGGTTCTTTGCCAGGGTCGTTTAAGGTCAAGTGCAGCAAAATTTGAGATATCCACTTCCATCAACCTCTCGTACTTTCAAAATATTTATCAAGCCAGAAGCTCTCACGTCAAAAGGCTAATTTTAGACACTTCTATGACATCATCTGGCGTGTTTCAACAGCTGTGTTTTTAAGACTATTTCAGACCAATAACACAAACAGAGGCAGAAGAGTTTAGGGCCATAATAGGAGTTTATAGTGGACTTTAAACTCCTGCTGTCAGCACCACACTAACCTCTAGCTTTATCCTACACCAGTCCCTCCTTCTCCAGAGACGAGAGCGACCCTTCGACCAGGGAGCAGTGCACCGTGGGAACTGAGCTGCAAAGGACCATGGGAAAAGAGGTGAAGGAGGAGCAGAACAGGCTAAAAGGTTTTGTGGTAAGTCATTTGGTGTGCATTTCTATAACTGGAGTAACCACAGAAAATGAGACAACAGTGACATCTGAGCTGCTGAAAGATGAACTCAGGTCTCATCAGTGCAAAAATCTGTGGTGGAGCAGTGACGCACTCTCAGCCCAGTTTTGGAAAAGCCTTCATGGTACATGTGTGGGTTGAGGCCTAGTTTTGCCATAGGTGTCACTTGTGCATTTGCATTGATGAGAAAATAACTTCGACGGGCTCCAAAAAGAGTTAGCAAACTGTTTGGCTAATTCTTTTAACAGAAAAAAACAAAATCAAATTAATACATTAAATAAATACAATTTTCCCAAATTAAAAAAAAGAATACAACAATAGGAAAACCATTTGATTGAAACTTTTTGCTGTTACAACTGAGCATATACAGTTTTTCATACTTGCTCACTTGAGTGCACGCCCTCTTTCTCCAATGCCAGATCTAAATTATTTTATCTCGTCTCCTTTCGTCCTCTATTGTTCTATTGTAAGGAAGTCTTGGCCACAGAGGAGACACAACAGGGAGACAGAGAGGGAATGAGAGCTCACAGTTGTCAGTAAGACAAACTTTGTTGCCATTGTAGTGTAAAAAGTGTAACTTTTAACAATACAGATTTCTCAGTGGGGAGCAGACATAGTTGTAATTTATCTGCCTCTTTAACCCTCATCCATGTTTTTCCCTTGCCTCCTCTGATTTTGGTACAACATCACATGATTGACAGCTGAAGAACAAATGCATAAAGCATATGAGGAGAGGAAAAGAAGCATGGACAGAGAATTGAGATGAGTCTTTAAAGGTGCACTGTGCTCACTGCATTTATGAAAGGGAAAGCTGTTTTTTCATCTCTCAACTAGATTGGGCAAGAGACCTATTTATGATTATGTACTGTGATTGGCCAAGATACCGCTAAGGTGGGGTGGACCTTTCGTTCAATCAAATCGAAGTATTCCTCTAAAAGTTTCTCCCTTTGCCAACTGATTTTGATGAGAGCCTGTTCAGATTGCTTATGTGTAGAATTCAATTATCCATATCCATCTGGCGTGAGCCAAGTTAGGTTATGCCACCTAAAAATACATACAATCAAAAGAATTAAATTTATAGCTTTTTTTCTTTCAAATCTGTGCATGAATTAATTTGGCTCACACACTAAAGAAGGCGATTTATAAAGAACAATATTTGGAAGTTTGCAAGATACCAAGATTCATATTATGTTTATTGGGTTTACACGTCTGATATTCACATTGACATGGGGGGCCACAGAACTATGACTTTGGCTGCTTTAGTGGAAAAGACGAAGTGCCCCAAGTGGTACATTTACATACACTTCATTATTCCATATTTTAATGTGTCAGTTCTTTCAACAAGAATCTTAAATCTGAAATATAATGTCCCATAGGAGTCACAGGAAGAGCTTTTGAAGGTGTTATTTTTCCTGGCTACAAATTTATGTCGATTTCCCTCAAGATCTCCAAACCATGACTGCTCAGCGTGGTTCAGTTGTTGGCCAGAGCAAATATGACTTTTCCTGTCAATCCAAAATTTCACTATTTTTAAAATCATTTAATTTAATGGTTACAATAATATCTTGGCTTGCAGTCTAACAAAAGCTCACAGTCAGTGGATTAATGACATATTAACAGATGGCGCCTGGTTCAAATCAAGGTGAAGTACAAGATTTGAACTCATTGCAGGTGACTTTTCTCATTTTTGAAGTGTAAACATTTGCACAAAGAGGTCTGTTCATTCTTTGTCATATAGTTTAAACATCCTTATTGGAAGTCTAAACACAGTTTGACCATGAGCATGATTCTGCTTTTATAAGATCATCTCTAAATCTTTGAAGAGATACTGGTTTTAGTCCAACAAATTCATCCTTCTATTTTTTGCATGGTTTTACATTCACAAGTAATACATTTATTATTACTTGTCTTAAATATGAATTTTCTGTGTGCTTGGTTTGAAAAGAGTTAGTTCTGTTCCTGACTGATGATCCATTATTGAAATAATGTCACCTAATTCAGTAATCAAATAAAATAATAAAAATAATGTTTTATAACTGAATCTGAGCAAAATAATGTAACTCCACAAGGGTTCACTTCAGCTTCTTAGAAAAACCTCTTCTTTTAAACAACTAATCGAACTATAACCTACAGTATAACAGCACAGACTTTCTAGAACTTAAAGGTGCCTTTGGGAGTCACTTTTGAAATTAGAGTGACATTAGAAAATTTTCCCAAAATATACTTATATTTTTGTTTATCTTCAACCAATGAAGGGTTAAAATATTGTTTAATTGACGATAGTTTACTTCGGTTATAACATTACCCTTTTTGACTTGGCATTTGAAAACATTGTTATGCAAAGAGAAAACAACAAATTACTCTTAAAATGGCACTTTTTTGCAAATGAACTTAAATTAGTACTACCCAATGCTGGTTTATAATTTGTGATCAATTATGTATTTTGCACGAAACGTCCCCTTTAAAAAGAAAAAAAAAAAAAAACTGAACTCATACCCTACAAAAGAACTTGTTAATTATGATCATAATTTACCAGATGTTGTGCATGGGTCACTTGGCTGACACATTAGTGTGTATGCATTTCTAAACTGCCTCCACAGCCACCAGCACCTTTCTAACTGCCTGAATAGTCACATAGTGTATCCATGTGCATTCAGTACTGTATGACTTCCCCATATGTGCCCCTGTTCAGTGGACTCCATCTTGGTTTGGCCTCTTCAGTGGTCGCAGACACGGGCAGCGTCTGTTTCTCTGGCTAATTGTGTCCAGATGTGAGAGCTGCTAACCAGATGCTGTAGGTGCGAAGTGATAGTTCATGGCTGATATCATTTTATACCAGTGTGCAGAAAATCCCACTGAGAAAGTAAAGAGCGTGTATAAATCAGAATGGACAGTTGTCACATATGAGCTGAAATGTGACTCTGCAATAAAAGTGATACATCAAATTTGAATCATAGAATGTAATACCACTTTATAATAGTTACTCCTTTGCATTACCGTTAACTTCAATGAGCTAATTTATTAATTGATTCAGGGAATTGGAGTTAAAGGCGGGGTACTTGATTTTTCACTGAAGTAGGCATTTAAATCTGTCCAGCTACTTCCTATCTCTTACAAATCATTTGGCACTATAAATTACAGCTTAAGAACTGATTTTTACAAACAGCAAAGGGTTCTACCCAAGCTCATCCAATCAGAATGCTGCTTTTGATTATCTACTAACTAAGAAAATGGATTGAACAAGTACTCTGCGATTTGTTTTTCTCAAATTGCGCCGTAATTACAATATACTTTTAGATAGAAAAGACAAAATGTATTCATGTACTAAACTATTTGTTCACTGTGAATTAAGTGATTGTTCATAAAATATTAAATGGCAAATGGCAAAGGACAGTTGATTATTAGGAAAAACTAGACTTTGCCAGTCATCTGGCCTTGTTATAGCATCATATTCTTCAACTATCAATATTTTTTTTTCTATTCCTGAAGACTTGACTCATTTTTACGTATAAAAAAGTTCATTGCCATTAAGTATAATAAGTTCAATGCCATTATACTATGTAAAATAAAGGCAAAGCAGTAATATTTCCATGAAGTAGCAGACCCTCCTTCAGAAAAGTTAGCTTGTGTTTAAAATTAAAACTATTTTCAGTTCACAGTGGAGCCAATAATTCATTGTAATTCTGTACCCCTGACTAAATTCATTGCACTGTTTTTAACCTCCAAACTTAGAAAGACCTACCATAGAAATAAGTTATGGCCAAAATAGGTGAATAGTGAATGCTATATTTTCTAAATGAATGGCTCTTTCAGTAGAAGTTTAATGTACCAACCATTAGCGTGCCATTATGAAGCGACCAGAATTGATTTAGTGATTTCTGTCTTCAAGATTTCTTACAGGCATTACAGCTGTCAATTTAATATCTTTAGCAGAACCTGGCTTATTTCACTCAGAATAACCAACCTTTGTGTATTGGTGAGCTTGTGTCATTTGTCGAGGAAACTTTATATTTGTCTGGGCATGTGTCCATATAGTCCACCCTTTGGCCACAATACAACATTCATCTGACCACTAAGTTTAAAATTACAAATTAATCCACGTCGTCGTCATTGTCAAAAAACATTACTTACTTGTCATGTGGATAATACTACGGGCTTCCCCTAAAAAAATGACCTTTTTGTGTACAGGGCAGTGCTGATGCTGGCAATGGTCAGGTCCAGGAGCAGGATTCAGCAAACCTTTCGTCAACCATGGGAGAGGCGGCTGTCTGTGCCAATGATGTCATAACCAGACACCAGCTGAAGGGGGAAAGGTGACATTTGGGCCCGGGACGCTCTCTCTGTTACTTACATAATGAGGGGTCTTTATGTAAGTCCTAATTGGAGTCACATGGCCGTGTTTTTCTTTGCAGCAGGAAGCCCAAAGCTGAACCCAAGATTGACAACGCCCAACCAGGCCAACCAGGCCACCCACCGCTCCACGTCCAACTCCAGAAGTTCACCGTGTCTGCAGACAAGGTGAACAAGGATCTTTTTACTACTGCATTGTTCACAAAGTTACAATACTTAAAGGAGATATATTATGCTTTTGGGGGCAATATCAGGAATAGGGTTCGTTCATGTAACACAGCATTCTATTGGCCAATTTTATTTAATACAGATGGCGGTATAAGAGAAGGCCCTTAAGAATGTAACGGGCAGCTAAACTATATATTGCTTAAGTGACTTGTTTGTCGTAATACAAAAGTGAATCCTTTACAAATTTTATGACAAATGTTGGCTCCGGCTCACCATCTGATGTTAGGAACCAAGCTATTAAATCAGCATTTCCTTATAAGCCACTGAAAACTGAACTAAAATAGCTAGTGTCTATTTATTATCTGCTCAGAAACGTAGAGTCCTGCCTTTTATCATGGTGTTGTACTATAGCAAGAAGCACTATTTTAGTTTTAACTTTGGAACCATACAGTATGTGTATGACCTAGAGTCTGAATTGTTGGACTAATGTAAGTACAGGACAGTGCAAGAGATGATGACAAAAAAAATGAGGAAACACAGTTACATTTAACAGAGATTAATGCTTATAAATGTTCAGTTTACATATTAGCATTTATGTCTATGTTTGTCATTTCTGGGTAAAAACGTGATATAATAAAATATTGTAATGGGATCGCAATTTACCATTTAAACTTAAATCAAAAATTTCTGACATTTCTGGAAAAACGTGTTTAGTTCGAAGTATCACAGTAAAGCAACTGTGGCTCTTGTGCAAACTATATTGTGTCCTTGAGCAAGACACTTTAGCCTAGTTTGACTGTGGCGTTAATTTAGCCAGCAATAAAATTAGTTTTATGCAAAAAATGTAATCAATATGTTATTCATAACTTGTTATTCATATTAGTCAAACTGAAAAACTTAAGGATTAACAGTGATTTGAAAATGAATGAAAAGCGTGCAAGTGTGAATTTCATATTAGTCTGCATTAATAGTGTTGCTTCCCACATTCATTTTCTCGTCAGCATTACATTCGTTATTAGACCACCACAAAAACAAACCACAGACGTTATGTCACATTTTAAATCAAACTGAAGTTGTCATGTATTTCAGACTAAGAGCATTCTGAGTGTGCTACTTTCGCTGTAATTGTCCAGTAACTATGGAAAATATTTGATTTTTGTCCCTGGTTTCCATAGCACACAAATGCCAGCCCAATTTGTATCTTCTCCTCAGCTGACTCTAATGGTTTTTGCTTCTGTGCTTCCTATCTCCATCCTAGACTCTGTCCTGGCTCAAAGAAAACGTGTCCTTGGCTACTCAGATCTGCTCTTTGGCCAGTTTTGAGGGCCTTGAAGCCGCTCGCAAGTGTCAACGCACTTTGGAGCAGGAAATCCTAAACAATAGGACAAGGATTGAGGTGGTGAAAAGGGTAAGTTAACTGTGTGCTTTATAAATTGGCATAACAGATTCTATAGTATATTGATAAGTTTTAGGGATTAGCCTTGTTAAAGGTATAGAGAAAATATGCTAAACAATACTAAAAATATTATCAAATATCAATATTGGTTTCAGTAAGCATAGATAAAAAATATTCAAATTATAAGGTGGATGTAAAGATTTGGTATTATTTATGAATAACAACAAAATCCTTATTGCACCCAATTCTAAGCCACAGACTTGAACTTACCCATTTTTGTACTTTCAGACCTAAACTTAGTCGTAATGTGTATCATAGTATAGATACACATTTCTGTGCACAAGCACAGTGTGCACAAGCATTTAAAACAGAGCTTGTAAACTGGTTCTGGAAGAGTAAAGGAGAGGATGAATCGAGAGAAGCAGGTTTCCGTTTGACAGCAAACCAAAGCCTAAATGGTAGTAGCTTTACAAATGTATGCTTCTTACAGATAGTACATGTGTATTATTGGTTTTCTTTTTGCAGGAGGCCAAGCTCTCTCAAAAGTAGTATAAGATTTCAGAGTATACTCGAAAATACTTCTTTAAGAATGTGAGAATGTCATCTCAATTTCTAAATAATATAAGTGTTATAACAACTTAAAATACATTACAAAAGTCGAGATAAGACTTCTGATTATATTTCATGTCATAGATCTGATTTATTTGTCATTACATTCTCTTATCACTTCTCACTGTCCTCAGGAGGGCCGTGGGCTGGTTCGAGCTCAGCACCCAGGCAGCACCAGAATCCAGGAGTTTCTGGAGCAGCTGGAAGTGTTATGGGACGAACTGCGGAGGAGGCATCAGAGAAACGCACACTTTCTGCAAGCCTCGGAGGAGCTGGGATTCAGGGTAACTCTCATAAAACATCCAGAACAAGCTCTCCTCTGAAGTTCAACCAAAGCCCACTCAACTCTGAAAATATAGAGAAAATTATTACTTATGACAGATGACTCTAAAGCAGTTTTCCCAAAATAGCAGTCTTTTTACTGGACTGGGGCCGAAGCTGTGCACGCAAACACTGACAGATAGGACTCATTTATTTCTCGCTGACATATTAAGAGACTGTAGTTAGAAAAACAAACCTAAACTAAACTGTGAGTGGTCCTTTTACAATGGACTTGAAGTATAAAGCATGAAAACACAGAGCTGCTGTTTACCTAAGCCACTCCTCTAGAGTATTTTATGGTCTAGAGGTTTTAGAGCTAAGAAAGTAAATTGCACCGATTGGAGAAGACAGGTTATTTGCCTCATTTATGAATGGTGATGACTGTAAGTTTTAAGTTGGACTTGGATTTTTCAACAGTGTGGAACTGTTCATCCATTATCAGCCAAAGCGATGACCTCATGGCTGTCTGTGTGCCTGGCTCTTGTGTTTTCAGCAGGTTGTAAAAGTGCTCCAGGCCCTGGGCAGCCTGGACGCCTGGCTGGAGTCTGTGGAGCTTTCCATGAAGGAGTCCTCATTGGCCGCTGACCCTGAAACTATGAGCGTGGCCGAACGACAGAGCTGCCTCCTAGAGAGAGAGGTGACTTCAAGAGGCCATGAGCTGAGCATGCTCAGACAGGATGTAGAACTCTTACAGTGCCACAGTCACCCGCTCACACGAGGCCTGCCCGCACGCATGGACGCTGTGGAGAGAAAGTAAGTTACTCAGAGGTGCTCAGGGTCACAGGACCGCCTTGCCTCTGTCATTGTGGAAAAGTAGTGTTATGAATGTGAACTATCAGGCTCCACGCTGGTGGTGCTTTTTACTGTGGTCAGGAAACAGAACTGCTCAATGTTTCCAGGCTTCTGCTGCTCTACAACATGGAAGAGTTTATTCATAAAATACACTCCTTACTGAAGACAAACAATGTCACTCCATAAAGCTTTTGAATATACTGTATATTCACATATGCAATAAGTTGTATTTAAAGACCGGCAGTGGAGGTCTGTATAAGTCCGTTCATTACTGGACTCGTGCAGATTCATTTGTAATTCATGAGTCTCACAGAGAACTCTACCCCACAGTCTGTCAGCGTGTGTCAAACTCGCCTTGCTCTTGTTTTCTAATGACGTCTCTCTCATCGACTGGCGATGCTTGTGCCATATACTTTTGGTAAAGCCCTATGAATTGGACTGAAATTTGGGACCTTCCAGTGTCCATAAATACACGTTCAGCCTCTGACCAAACTAAACAAAGGAAAGAAAGCACTCGGTTTAAGTGTTTCCAGAGTGGGAGTGTTGCATGGCTCTTACGTCATTATTTATCACCACAACATCTATTCAAGCATCATTTATTATGGAAAAAATACGTTTTTATATTGCTCCCTTAACTATCACAAATATAAACTCTCCACAGACCATCCTGCCTGAAAGTACATGTTTTGTTTATAAGACACATGATGTATGATTACACAAATGGCGCTCTAGCATGGCAAAACGTACCCTTGAGGGCTCCATAAAGTGGCTGTGTTGAAGGATGTACGAGCAGAATGTGGATAATAGTTGAACTCCTTAAATAAACATTTCTATAACAGTGTTTATGTTTTACAGGTACCAGCGCGTCCAAAGTGCCCTGACACAGCATAGTTCAGAGCTGCAGGACACACGGATGCTGACAGAGTTTTTGGAGCAGGTCGAACTCGAGGAGAGCCAGGAACAGACTCAGTTCAGCCTAGGACAGGTGACTAACATCTATGAGGAAAATGTGCTTGTAAATGAGCTTTGAGCCATGAAATTCATTATTTGAGCTGCTGTATATAATTTTATTTTGCTTTATTTAAAAATTATGAAACTATACACAGCACAATTCATAATCAACCTAAATCAAATCCTTCTTACTGCTGTCACTGCTTTTTTCTACATTCACATAATATCGCCATTTCATTGTATGCAATAAACATGATACTAGGTGGCGTTTGCGTTCTATAATGTGATGATATCATAAGGCCATTGTGATTCGTTGCAGTGATTGGTTAAGCACAAACTAGTTGATAAGTCACCCAATCTATTCAAAGTTTTTGTCCCATTATTTAGTTATTTTTCCCAGCTCCGTAATGCCTTTAACTGGGAGTTTCAGATGGATAATGTGGAAGAACTCAAATCAAAGTTCAACACATGGGCCAGGTTAACACTGTTCTTGTTTCAAAAAATATATAAACTAAGCTTGCATAATCACAGCTGAAGACATGCGTTCTCCAAAAACAGAAAGTCAACACCATAAAAACTTTAAGTAAGGGTATGAGGTGCATGTAACTCATCAGTAATTATATATTACAACTTTTCTGTGCAAAACCAAAAAGACTAGCATTGTACAAATTAAATGTTTTGTCAGAAAAAAAATATGAAAGTAAACTTGAAACTTTCTAGTAAAAGTCATAGATAAAAAATAAGTGGTTGAACAACTTAAAATTTTCAAAAAATATTATATGTAATGTATTTTATGCTTTAACAAATTACAAAACTAGCATTCCAGTTCTGTGGCAAACTTCAGTGTACTTCCACTGTGTGCATTACAGCCGCTGCAGAGTGAAACTTCTCCAGCACCTACTCTAATGGACCTCAGGAGCAGCAGTGCCACCGGCCCCCTGATGGAGCCCCTGGGAGACCCTGTAGAGGAGTTGAGAGAGGCTGTGGAGATGCTAAATGACACAGCCAGAGAAAGAGGCCGCTCGCAAACCATGACCAGGCCATACGAGAACTTCTGAGCAAGGTACAACTGTTTGTCATGATGATTATTGTTAGCTCAGGCTGATTCAACTATCATATTGCAAAAGCTGCACTTTTAGAAAAATCTTAATTTTATTCTCAAATAACCAAATCTCTGTTTAGTCAAATAAGACAGGGTATAATACTGACGTTTAGATCTGCAAAAACATGGTTTGAAACACATGTGATCCTTTTTTTGTCAGTTAATAAATCAGTCTTTTTGGGAACTATTTTGGATGCGTTTAAAACAGACAGCCTTTTAAAACATAAATTGTACTGAGACACTGCAGATAAACAGGATTAAGGATATTACTTGGGGGATAAAATCATTGTGCCGCTGACATAGTATTAGCAGAGGCGGTAGGGCAGCCAAAGAAATTGTACTCAACAAAGAGCAGCTATTTCAAAATAATTTTACTCAAGTAAATCTAGGCTTATTTCTTTCTTCTTCTTTTTTTTTATTAAATTCTCTTACTTGAAACGTGAACAGAACCACATTTTTGGCTAATTGATCTAGAAAATCACTCGTCCAATTTTCCCACAAACAGCTGTGAGAGACACATCTGGTTAAATCCTGTTGTCTTTCTGATCTTTTTCTGTTATGTCACATTGATTTAGTCTCTTCAGAATAAGTCACATTTGTTTTGAAGGTGGCCCATAACGCTAAGCAGTAATTTGCCATGTGTCTTTTATTGAGGAACAAATATTAGAAATACTGTAGCTGTGGGTGGTACTGTATAAAGGCGGTGGGCCGAGATCTCGGTTTTCATTGACGTATACTGTGGGTCTCTTTATGATCTGCTTTGTTGCCTCTTAAGATTCTTACTCACTTTCACTAAATATACACTTGCCAATTTATTCATGTTTATTTTCCTTCTTTGATTTAAGCATTTAAATCTGCATACATTATACAACTTATTTTAAGTACCTCCAAAAAAAACTCACTTTTCTTCTTTAATATAGCATGAACAAAGCAATGATCGAACAAAATAAATGTTTGTTTTTTGTCAGTTCTGACCACCACCACACATGAAAAAGACCTATTATTAGTTAGTGGCATCTCTGTTTAGGGATGCACAATTTAGAAAAATATCTATCAGCCATCGCAATTTGATATGTAATTTATGCTTTGAAGGTAATATTCAGTTCAGAATTCACATTTTAAACGTATATGTCAAGTGACAAACTGTTAAAGTAATTACAAGTATGCTTTTTTAAACCATGTTTTACTGACCTAAGATGCAGTTTTTATTGCAGAAAATTGCAGAATATTTTGTTGTTCTTGTAGGCCTGCATGACATGCTTCATTGATACTTCAAAAAATTTACATTTTGCAGTTTTGTCCATTAAAATTGTGATTTTGATTCAATTTCGATTAATTGTGCTGCCCTACCTTATTATTCCAGCACGCAAGTGTGGCCGTTCGTGTGGAGGAGAGCCTATGCAGGAGCAAAGACTTGGGCCTGGACATTCTGGAGAAGGAGACAGACATGGCTGTCCAGTGTGAACCAGAGCGCTGTGGTCTGGACACTCTGTGGGAGGAGCAGGACCACCTGGAGGTGAGAGGAGCCTGGCCATGTTGTCATTATAGGCTAAACATTTCACACGCCTCAGTGGTGCTAATAGAGCTACACGCAGACAAAGTGCAGAAAGCAAAGGAAAAATTAGAGCAGAATGACGTTATGGCTCCACAGCTGAGTTCAGTCCACTACAAATGGAGAAACAGCTGCCAGACCAAGTCCAAAACAAGATCAAATAACACTGATTGAGTTTTATTAGTCATTGTTGAGCACTTTTTTTATTCTGATTATACAATGTTAATGATTAAAATTGTAAAGGTTTTCAAAAATGTACCTTCAAGCTTGTGCTACCTCCAAAATCTCTGTGATCCTTTTACAAAAAATGTAGTTGAAGTAACAGTACTTGAGTGAAAGTTGACTTTTCATAAAACAATCAGATATCACTGAAGAGTGTCCTTTTGGTGTAATTGATTGTTTAACATATTTCATGCACACAACTGTTTGACTCTGACTGTGGAACAATACCTTGTAAGATTTTCTCACAGTGTCAGCCCATTGTTTGCAATGTTTAATGGATTACATAAACTCAACTGTAAAATCACACGCAAACACATGTTGTACGTTTATTCCACACAAGATTGTTTATTTATGCTGGTATTAGTCACTGTTCGGCAAGTTTGTGTGCATTGGTGGAATAATCTTTTGGCCTGACTGGACGGAGAAGTCCGAGCAGTCGCAGGTGGGATTTTGTGGAGGTGAAGTTTGTGTGGGTCTTGTTTATTACACACACAGCTGCCTGAAATCGAACACAAGAAGAGAAATGACCTCATCGCAAACTGAAATAACCATAGCGTCAGCAAACAGGCATCCACCACCACACAATGTTCTCGTAGCATAAAGCAATGCTCCCAGAGAACCAATGCTATTAATTACAGCCTTGTCAAAAAGTGAAAAAAAATCTGGTCAGGCTATAGTGTGGGTAGACATGTGCGCGCCATATGTACCTCAATATAAAGCTATTGAGATGAGCTCACAGCTTCAACACAATGGGTACGGCCTGCATGACAGATCCAGCAATGATGAGTCTGAACTTTTTATTGTGATTAAAGGAGACATATTGTGTTTTTACTTGTACTTAGTAATAAACAATGACAAATTGTTATTATTGCTTTGCATTCAACATGCAATAGACACAATCTGCAGCTGTTCATATTTAAGGGACGTAGCCTGCTGTGGGGGAAAGTCAAGGGGAAAGTCCTATGTTAAGGCAATAGATAACTGAACTTTTTATTTCTTTTATGACATTTTCTGGCAGATTGTGTGTGTTTTTAGCACAACTAATTAAAATGTTGTCAAAACCAAGTTTAATTGGAGGTTGTTATTTAAGAAAACTAAACGACAAGTTCTGTTGGTGTGAAAACAAGTAGCGCTAGCAATACGTTAGCATTTAGCTTGTAACTATTGTTGGATATTGTACATATTTGGAATTTCGGATTACTTTATTTTTCTCTATTTCTTCCTTTCTATATTTGATACATTTTATTCTTTAAGTCCACATTTTCTTGTTGCTGAGCAGGGAGTGATAAAGGTATTGTTCTGATGAACTTTTCATGCTATATTTCCCTCACAGAGGTCTGTTAGTGGCCGTTCTCTGCTGATTGTAACTATGCCAATTCCTGTTTCCATCACAACACCTTTACCACACAACTTTCTTTTCAATAGATCATTCCTGCAACAGACCATAAATATAATGATCTGTGCATTTTAATTCAAGTTGAGTGTTTCGTGGAAAAATTGTGATCAAAACAGTTTCAACAAACAGAAAAAAAAAAAAAACATCTTTATTATAAAAACTTGTAAAAAATAATATTTTTGACATCCATGTACAGTAAGTCACTATACAAAGCATGAATCTTTTGCATAGTTTTACTACAGTTGATTTTTTCCCCAGATCGACTATGACGCCATCAGGGAGGAGGTCATAACGCTGGAGAGTCGGGCCGCGCATTTGAAGGAGCTGTGCCCGGAGAGAGTACATGTTTTCGGGGCAAAGATCCAGTCGACCCTGCAGGCCTGGTCCGAGCTCGAGGCGAGTGTGAAGCAGAACAAATCACGTCTGCGAGAGTTTGTTCTGCTCCAGGACTTCTTCAGGAGCTATCTGCAGATGATGTAAGCGGGCGGAGGCCATGAGACAAGCTCTGCTGTAATGGTCTTCTGAGAGCATTACTTACACAGGGAGGGCAGGATGTTCCTCTTGTCAAAAACAGGTCCCCACAGGCCTGTCACTGTTTGGAAGTGGGACATATTGCTACAGAAAAATATCCTGATAAATGAGGAGGATAATCCCAGTAAGCCCTTTTCTTAACGTGCAATATTATTGAAAACATATGAGCTGCAATAGCACAATGAAACTCTTATTTAGTATCTATTAGTCATACTAATATAAGTCAACTTACTCATTCAAACCATACAGCATAAATGGAATCTAATTACAAACAATCTTCACAAAGTAGGCACAGAGCCCCAAAAGTATTCACCCACTATTATGTATTATTGAAGTTAAGATAAAAAAGGTATATTTATAGTAATTATTGTGACAGGCATTAAGGGTCTCCAGAAATGCATTCAAATAAACACTCGGCTACTTTTTTCCTTATTTCAAGCACATTTCTACATCGGTGTATAAGGGACACAAAAAAAAGGTTGCTCTAAAAAAAACTTGTAACATTCTGAGTTTAGGTTAAACTAATTTTATGAAAATAAAGTCAAAGCTGTATAAAGTGGTAATTTTGTGAGAACAATGTCATAATTTTATGAGAAGTTAACTCATATCAAACAATACAAGACCAAAGTGATTTTTTTGTGAATGAAGATTTTATAGCAATGTGCCACGTGTGTATCCAGCTTTGACTTAAATCTCAGAAAAACGCTCTATTACGCTAGTTTATTCTTGTTAAATTATTACTTTTCTTGTACAATTACAATGATTGAAAGTTTGACTTTAATCTTGAAATACAAGTTTATTCTCTTTTACATGTTCCATTAAAACAAGTCTTTCCCAATTTGGCATTATATACTAATTTATTCTACTATAACAATAATCATTAGAGGAAAAAAAACAACATTGTGTGCAATGTTATTATGAACTAGCTTGTTTCTCCGCAGATCTGACTTGCAACTCGGCCAAATAGCGTCAGCTGTCTGTCTCCATGGAGATGTGTTCACTGTCATGCTTTTCTAAGGAACAAGCAAATTGACAAGAAGGTTGCGGAAAGTAATGGGCAGATTTATACCAAAATAGTGATGTCTCAATAGTGACTGAGGTATCAAAAGGCATAGAATCTCCTATATAAACTACTTGAAATGCACTTGGACAATCATATATTTTTTGATGTTTTTGAAATACACAGTTTAGATTTTAGTTGATCTGGACAGTGGAGAAAAATTAAAATACACCAAGGCAAATTTCCTAATAGTTGAAGATATTGCATCAATGTCACAATGTAATTTTCCATAGTATTAAGTGGTAAAGGAAATAAAAATTGCCTGTATCAGCCCTAACTCATAGCAGGTCCTTCATCAGAGAAGTTACCTAGAGCTGAAGAACCACACATATCCAGGACCTAATTTTGACAAAGGAATGACTGTTTTATCCTATCACAGAACAGGTCTGCTCATTGTCATGTGCTGTGAATGTAAAACTCCTCTCAGACATGTTTGCTCTGTCTGTTTACTGTTTCTCCAGCTCATGGACAGAAGATACAAGGTCCTGCATTTTCTCAGACACTACTTTGCATTGTGGTAAAGATGGACAGGCTCCAAGGGCTGCAGAGCTGGATTTGCAGATCGAGCAAAAGTTTGAAGAGTTCGAGGAGTTGGCAGCGACCGGGAGGAACATATTAGACAAAGAACATCACCTCAGTCAAATGGTGAGACATTTTAAACTCACAATGTAACGATTCACTGTTAAAATGTTATATAAAAAAGATGTTTTGTTTGTGTTGAAGGTGAGAGAGCGTATGGAAGAGCTAAGGAGTATGCTGGGCTGGATCTCGGTGCACTGGAGAGCCCAAAAACAGCAGCGGCTTCAAAAACAGGAGGCACAGGACAATGTTTATTCCATAATGTGCTCATCAGTGGCAAAGGTAAAACAGACAAGTGGTCAGTGTTTATTTATGTGTGGGAAAAACAATCACATAACAAAATAATTTTTTACAATTGAAACTAGGGTTGTTTTGGGGGCATTGGGTTAATTTCCAAAAAGTGTATGGATTTTTATGTTCTATCTCACTGTGTCTTCTCTTGTTGAATTTCCCTATTTTCTTAGTTTTGAATTAAAAAAACATAACTGAAAGAAGAAACAGACAAATTTTATATAGTCCTGAACCTGTAGTCATAGACAAAATTACCCTATCTGAAATTTCTCAGTTTTGAAATAAGTCCAAAGGTTTTTTAGCAAATGATTTTAGTGAAGCTTTTCTGGTAAATTACATACTTAATGAATACGGATGAAAAAGTCTATTGTCATTGTACTGATGTTACTCAAATCAAATCCATTTATTTTCATTAAGCCCAAAATCACAACAACAGTTGTCTTTGAGGACTTCCCAACATTAATTTAGCAAACATCAAAGTTAGAAAAATCAAACAATGAAACAGTCATTGGTCAATACTAAACAGAAACATTAGAAAATTAGAAACATACCAGGTCTAAGAACTGGTTCAATACTCTGTCACAATAACAAACAAAATTCATAACAATAGATCATAAATTTCAACACAAAATAAAAGTGCTTTATGATGTGGTTTCAAACCAGACCTGATTAAGGCCAAGTTTCTTCTTGACGCATTTTGAAAAAAAAAAAAGTAACTTTATTTTTTATTTATTATATTTTTATTGATTCTTGTTCAGATAAGTATCTAGTTTCAGGAATAGTTTTCGTATCTTTTGACTATTTTACAAAATACACCAAAACAGCTGCCATATCTAAAATGTAGAATATTTATGAACACCCACACATTTATTTCTAATCGACAAAATACATAAGTTAGGCTGGTATTTGTGAGTCAGACAACCTTTTAACACACTTTACCCACAACAAGGTTTATGTCTTCTCATATCTTAATATAAAAATATTTCTTTGTTATTTTTCCCAGCCTGAAGCACATGAGGACCAAGCTGACCAGTCGGTGTATTCTCCAGTCCTCTCCTGTGACGAAGGACAGGCATCTGGTCAAAACTCCTCTGTTCCGTGTAAACCTGCCACAAGGCAAACAGAGGATGGGTACGAGGTCATGAAGAGTGTTCCTCTGCACAGCTCTGGCGGTGTAAAGTCACCAGAGTCTCCCAAATCTTCTGTCTTCGTCCTCAAAGACAAAAGCAGCCCTGGTTTAGGAAATACAGTCAACCTGATCCTCAGCTTTGGTAACACCGGAGACAGCCAGGTGCAGGTGCTGGAGGATGAGGAAGCTTCTGAACCTGTCCGCAGGGTAAGAAGTGATCATCTACTCTTTAAAGGAGACACATGTTATGCTTTTTAGACCCAAGTATTTAATTATGATAATATGTAAATCTATTAATGACTTAGTAATGGAAAAGATCATTTGACTTCCTGTTCAAACTGCAGCACTAATAAGCTCCGCCTTTTCACTGTGACATTTCTCTGTATCAAGCGGCAGATTGTAAAATTTTTGAACCCTGCTTGTTTCACTTTGGGTTTGAATTTCTCAAATAATGAAGCAATAAGCGCAGGGATGTGAGCGGAGATAGGGGGGAGGTGAAAACAAGCCTTTTCTGAGCACTTGAGCCTCAATTGCAAGTCAACACAGAATTATTCAAACATTCATGAATGAGTGAAATAATGAGTAATCTTCATTCTCCAGTTTCACTTTGCTGTTAGAAAAAATATGTTCTGAAGCTCCAAATGCAGCCAAAATAATTTATGTGGATATATATTATTACAGTAGAATTGTGAGAGCTAGGAAGCAGTTGGACAGATTTAAATATCTACTTCTGTTTAGCATGTGAACATAAACCTGCGTTATTTAGCTCAATTTTGTATTTCAGATGCCCAAAACATAATCATCATCCACAGAGGTCATTGATTGAAGCTTTATCAGACAGATATAAATAGTTTTTTTTTTTACATTTAATACATGTCCTCTTTAACATGTTTCCATGGTGACACTTGTGTTTATGGCATTTCTCCACTGCACGGGAACTCCTTTCTAAACTCAGCTGCTTTAAGTCTCTTTCCTCAAGCTTTGTGTCCTGCTTTTTCCCCTTCTTTCTCCGTGTAGCCCGCTGTGCCGCAACCTCCTGCCCGTAAAACCTTTTGGAAGCGCTGCCAGGGTCTGTTGGAAAATACTTTTGGTAGTTTAAAGAGAAAGAAAAAGATTTATCGCAGAGTGCAAACGAGGTAAATTGCGTAGTGTGTGAACTGGTGCTGCATGCTGCGTCTCGAGTGCATGCTGAGAGTGTTTGTTAGCATGCTACGCTAACCTCAGAACAAGGTAAGGACTTCCTCAGGCGGGCGTCCAAAAACACAACAGCTGTGGAGAGTAATAGACGTAAACCACAGTGTTTTGGGGAGTTACTAAGGCATTACATTGAATTTACTGAATCCAAACTGTAGCGGTTATACGCTGACTTCATTTTATTTGAAAAATGTTCTTCAACATTCTGACTGGTGGGCAAAATTATGAGAAGAACACCTGATAGAATCTGTTTCTTAGCTTTCAATTAATTTTTTCATAGTGTCACTAATACTCGGATCAGATATCAGCACAGATCCATAAAATTTTGCTGTATCCAGTATCGGTCTTATGATATCAGCTGATAACTCTCTAGAATCATAAATCCCGATGGAGGGTGAGAGGCATTTTTTTCTTTTAATAACGTTGTACTTTGTTATGAAATATTTAAAGAACTAAGCTGCTTTAAAACAATATTAATTTTAGCTAATTGAAATCACAAGAATCCTGCAATGTCATGTGAACAAAACGTATTTGATAAGATTATTTACTTGCCATGTTGACTCAAAGTGTTTCATAATATTTTAGATTCTATGAATTTGTTAAATTGCTAAAGGTACAATAAAAAAAAACTTGCATAGCTGAATGTGACCTATTTTTAACAAGTCAGCTGAGTTTCATAAATATTGTCAGTCTTTACTGGTGTTGTTATTGGATATCAGTAGATATTAAAATGCAAATTGATATCAGTTTGATAAAGATGGGGCAGGTATCCCTCATTTTTTCAAATAATGAGGCTTAGATTGCATTTGGGAAGTGAGCCAGACATGTGACTGCTACAAATAACTTTAAAATTAAAAGTTGTAAAAACAATACAGTGCTTTCAACTATTGAATTTATTTATTTATTAGTACAAACAGTTTTAATGTACTAAACATTTTACCCATTTTCTGATCAAATTACCCAACTTATGTGTAATGCAATATTTTTTCCATCATTTTCAATGACATTTTCTGAACTGAAGCGAGCCCTCTGTTGGCTGTAGAGCAAAGCAACAATTTATGACTATTCATTTCCTGCACTTGTGAGTGGTTGCAGAGAAAATGTTGTCACTGATTCGGATTTGAATAAATAGCCTTATGAGCTCGCAGTGGAGACTTTTACTACACTAAATTTTGATATTGATTCTGATAATATAGGAAAACTCCACAAAGATAATAAAAACACAATCAATCAAATAATATTAAGTAATTTTCAATACTGAATACCTTTACTTACTGTACAATCATAACTAAAATAGTCTATATTTTTCTTGAAATCCTTGTTGCAGATAGTAAAACAAATCAAAAAGATTGGATAAAATATCTTAAAGCAATTATGACAATAAATAAAAGATTATTGAACACACAATGTGACACAAGCATTAAAAATAAATTGAATCCCTTCTTCTTCGTCTTTGTCTTTGGTTTTTGTGAGTCTTGTCCCTCAGGCAGATTTTCCCAGCAGCTGCTTCGTACGTGAGGATTTGCACAGACTGGACAAACGCCACTTAAACACAGAGAGACAGACAATTACACTTAGATTCATTATGGACAATTTGGATTAGCCATTAGCCACATGTTCTGGGCAGTTGTAGGAAGTCATTTTAGGTGCTGTGTAGGCAGGAGATAGACTCGAGTGACATCTATATGAAACCTGAATTGATAGAAAAATGTCTGATCTCAGTGTTTTAGTGAAACTTTACAAGTGTTCTTAGATTCTTATTTTAGAGTGGGCGTTTTAACAGAGCATTAACAGGTAAACTAATGAAAGAATTTTAACTACAAAAAGACAAGCTTATTCTATATTTAAGTCTACATTCAACATGGCTAGTCGGAGACATACTGTTTCTTCGGGACAAGTCTTTGCTTTTTGTAATTAGCTTTTCTTTTTTTTTTTACATACATGCCAAAATTTTACTAGTCTTACAGGACTATCAGGGCAGATATTAGAAATTTTGAACAGCTTTTCTATAACTTGGCATAAACAAATATGATTTATTATTTGCTCTTGCCTTTTAAACATGCTCTTAAGAACTTTTACTTTGCCATCTTTAATAATAATTAATAATATTTTATTTGTATAGCACTTTTCATACACAAGCAACCCAAAGTGCTTCACAACATCAAAAAAATACATTAAAAATACAACTGCAACAATATAATAAATATGAATAAAAAATAAATTACATGTTAAAAACATAGCATATAAAAAATTTAAATTTCAATAAAAAGCATGTTTAAAAAGGACTGTCTTAAGCCTCGATTTAAAAACACCAAGAGAAGGGGCCTGTCTCACAGTCTCAGGAAGACTGTTCCAGATCTTAGCTGCATAAAACTGAAATGAGGCTTCCCCATGTTTGGTCCTAACTGTGCACCAACAAGAGGCCATCCACGAGGTTCTCAGATTTCGAGTTGGCTCATAAGGCACTAACATATCAGAGATGTACTTTGGTGCTAGTCCATGGAGCGACTTAAACACAAGCAGAGCTGTCTTAAAATCCACTCTCTGAGCCACTGAAAGCCAGTGCAAAGACTTAAGCACAGGACTAATGTGATCTGGATGTATTGCAGCTGTTTTATAGCTCGTTTGGATAGGCCGGTGAGCAGGCCATTACAATAGTCTAACCTACTGGAGACAAATGCATGGATAAGCCTCTCCAGGTCAGGCTTTGACACTATGCCTTTAATTTGGGCAATGTTTTTTAGATGGTAGAAAGCCGATGATGTTATTGACTTATTGTGGCTGTTAAAGTTCGAGTCTGAGTCCATTATTACCCCAGATTTCTAACCTGACTTGAAGATTTCAAAGAGAGAGACTGAAGGTGACTGTTGACAACCTCTTAGTGACACATAGATCTGAGTGTCGTCTGCATAGTTGTGATAACACCCATTGCTTTTACGTATTAATTTTCTAATTATTCTTTATACTAGAACTCAAAAATTCACACGTTTCCCACATCTACAGGCTGCAAAAGAAATTACATAGGGGAAATAATAAAATCGATCTTGCCTATGCTAAAGCTGCTGAAATGCTCTAAAAATTATTTATAGCCTTAAAAACAGTGCATAAGACTTCACCTATGGCTTCACAAATTGGGAAATGCAAAACAGTGTTTCTTCTGAGGCTCGTAGAAAAAAGAATAGTATAGTCAAAAAATAGTATGATATAGTGTATATATATATGAAGATTGAGATACATAGTTTACTGTAGAGTATGGGTCACAGGTCTGACATGAATTTATTTCGATTATTCTTGCAGCCCATTTAAAATCAAATATGAAAAAAAAAAAAAAAAGGTATTATGTAAAATAAGAAAGCAATGAGTCACTTCTCCTGAAACGATCCCAGTTTAAACACGGTTCGGTGCTTTTATTTTCAACACTTTCCCTTGACAGTCACACTTGTCGTTGGGTCTAAACTTGTGAAAAGCGGCTGGATTGCGCTGTTGACAGAGACAGAGTAAAGCTGATGAGTAATGTCCACACACCTCCTCCTCCTGCCGTGAATGTTGACAGAACCTCTCTCTCTTATGTCACCACAGACCTGATGTCAACCAAACGACCGTTAAACAAGTGACCTCACCCTCACTTCCTATGAAAGCTATAAGCACCATTAGCAGGAGGGCTGGCAATCAGGGCTGCTCATGTTGCAGTATTTTCGGATACAAGGATGACAAATAGGTTGAGTTTGCCTTACAACACAACGCGAATTTATAAATGTCAGCAGTGAGTGACAAATATGCATGAGAGAACATTTTCTCCCATAAAATTAAAAAAAAAAACAATCAACTACAAAGCTGCTAAATCTGTAAATGGAAAACGAAAGAAAATATTGTTTCTTTTACATTTGTAAATGACAGACTTTAAGATCACACCTAGTTTAACCCAGTACCTTTTTTTTTCGGTCTGAAAATTGTAGTTAGGCCCCTCACAACAGTGATGAGTGATTAATAATGTTATT
The DNA here is from genome assembly GCA_038363315.1 of Mugilogobius chulae. Lineage (NCBI taxonomy): Eukaryota > Metazoa > Chordata > Actinopteri > Gobiiformes > Gobiidae > Mugilogobius > Mugilogobius chulae. The sequence goes on from CM076407.1 coordinate 39,782,721, forward strand.
TAACTGTTGCCAGAGCTACCTGTAAGTTAAATAATTGCCGTAAATAATTAAAAACAGCATACTTAAAGTGTTCAAAAGTGAAATAAGAAGCTGCAGCTGCTGTTTAATTTCACTCACTCTCCTAATTAGCAAACGCTAGTCTCATGATTAGACAAAGCAGTGATCTATAACTCTCTAAACAAGCCCAGGACTGATTTATGGTCCAGGGTTTCCACGGAAACATGAGATTAGAGGTCATACCACTACAGCTGCATATATGACGGCAGGTATAACATATGAGTTTGATTAAGGTCTGTCTGAAGTGCTTTCACATCCTGTTCCTTTTGATAATGTTTTTCTATGTTGTGTGAAACATGTGAGTGAATTCCTAAGTTCATTTTTGTCTGAACAGTTTGTGGTGTAGACTAAACAAGCTGGTGTTTGTCTTTGGAAGTTTGCCTAGATTGGACTTGTCATTCTTCTTCTGAAATAACCGGATGAGGTGAACAAAGAACTTAATGACCTTAGCTCAATGTTATGTAAGAAATTACATTATGGATCATTAGTCTAATATTTTCAGATGGCTGTTTTGATATGGCAGATTTAAAAGGACTTTATACAACCACATAGTACATCTATCATTTCAAAACCATGATAGCACCTGGTTAGTAAGTAAGATACAAGAATGATGCATAGATAACTTAAATATTTTATATTAATTAATTAGGTTGCAGTTAACTATTTCTTGGGTACATAATTTGAAACTATATCTTTAAAACTGCACATTTTAGTGCTTCACTCTGATCAACTTTCCACATTTTGTGTGGTTAGTTTGATGTAAGCGATTTGCACAGGGGTTTTCAAAAGATTTTTCTTGGAAAGCCGAAACAAAATGGTTTTAAGCAAGGCAAGTAGAAGTAGGTCATGGAAATATTGTAAATGTATCATGAGGAAATAATACAGTAAAGGTGAGAGTGGTCGAGATAGAAAAGACACTTCTCTGTGTGAGTTCATGATTAGTGGTTTGAAGGACCAGTGGTGTAGTCGCCCCAGGGGCAAGCTTTATTGAGCCTGTATGGCACATTGCAAATGTTATTATTGTATATTAAAAAGAATTACTCAAAGATCAACTAATACATAAGCTAAATTTCATTTCACTGACATATTACAATCTCAATACTGTTTTTGGAATAGTAATTACATAGTCTATATATTAAATCGCCAAACGCTTGTGTCAAGATTTTGCATGTAAAATTACATGCATTGCAGACAGGACTAGTTTGTTGTGCCGGATCTTGACTTTGGGTGTGCATGATCTTGTGAAATTGGTTTGCGGTGGTACATTTATGAAACAATAACTAAAAAAACTATGATACTCATCATAACTCAAGTAAAGACTGACAGCTCTTTGAGAGTGGGGCTGACACATCCACTGCTGTAGTGCTAATAACACATTTGTGATCTCTCTGTGTTTCTCTAGGTAAGTACCTACTTGCATGTGAAGGACAGCAGCTTGGCGGGCCCTGTGTATGAGAGCATTACTTTGCCACGTCTAAAGAGCCACTCAGCCTCCTCTGCCTTCGCATCTTCACCTCCCTCTTCTCTATCCACGCCTGAATCCACATCACAAACAAACAACTTCCACTTGCCCACTGGAGGGAGCACTTCTCTCTTCAGCAGCCTCAAGAGGATCGGCAAGAAACGCAAACGTAAACAAGATATTAGAAGACATACAATTCAGAAAATCATTGGAGTAGAGGAGCAGGAAGAAGAAATATCTCCCTGTGCATCCGAGATTGTAAATTATGACACACGGACTTGGCCTTTAAAAGAAGGCAAGAGAAGAAGCCCAAAAGTCTGGGAAATGTAGCGAAAAATTATCTGAAAAATCCACTGTTGAAAGACATTGAAAGTGAATGTACAGGTGACTACAACATCACTCCTTACGCTGTCTCAGAAAGATCTTCTGAAAATCACGCTAAAAGCCACTGTCGTTTTCTTTCATTGGGATCTGTGCTAAGTTTTGATCTGCCTAAAGATATGACACTTATCCCTAGTATTCAAGACATCATTACAATCGCTCCACCAGAGTCCAAAAAGACGACAGGGGCAGATCCGAGCCCAAAAGGCAAACTGCGCTGACTTCCTTCAAACAAACAAGACCTGCCTTGGTTGCAAACACGTCAGAAGAAAATGCTTGTGAAAAAGAATAACAAATGACTGCAATTTTAAACCCCAATCTCATGTTTTCAAAAGAAATCAGACTGAGCAATGTGCTAGGAAATTACATTTTGAAAATGTAGTTTTGAACGGAGAAACTGACCAGCAATCACGCAAAATTCAGAATCCCATTTACGTCAATCATCACTCTGTTAAAACATGCCAAAAACATGAGTGTCTGAGTGTTCATACGCTTATAAAAGACTTAAATGGGCACAAATATCACAAGTGCACAGGCCGAATAATGGACAGAATCGTAGCCAAGCCTCGCAAATGATCGTCAACCTAAAATCCAGTGTAATGTAAGCCTTCGCCAAGATTCAGTGGACTCTGGAATATCAAGTTTGGGCAGTGTCAAGCTTACGTCAGACATACACAGCCTCGAAAATCCCCCAACTAAAGGAACTGTGGGTAAAGTGATGTCTTTGGATGTAGGATGTGTTCATAGTGACTTAAGCAACCCAAATGTGTCATCTGTAAGTGAATTTGAATCCGAGGCTGTTCACGTTGATCACCAGCAGTTTGAAGAAGTGGAGGAAGAGCTAGAAGGGATTTGGAGTCAAAATTTCAGGAACAGCGTGTGCTCAGATATTATGTACCAACCAAATCAAGATGAAACTTTATCGATTCATCATCCCATTCAATCAACTTCACCCTCTGTATCCAAAAGTCCAGTGGTTCTCTACAGAAATTTAGTGACAGCCTCTGCACCTAATCTACTTGTAGCTGAGTTCAAACTTCCGCCGACCGTCCAAAGTTTACTGGGGTACGACAAGAATCCCAATCGCCAGCTCTCCTCGCTGTCTGTCGGAGAGAGGAGGTCCTGGGCCGCGTTCCCAAATCGTGACCCCTCCTGTGAGACGTCTGTGGATGTGAATGAAACTGCATCTGATCCAGTGAAGCTTCCAGAGATAGAAGACAGTCAGAGATACATTTACCAGTACAGAGAGGAGGAGGAAGAGGAGGAGGAGGAAGAGAACGCAAGCTGCTCCAAGGTAATGTGTATATACTGTATGTGGATAGATCTCTAATCATATGTTTTTGATTGCACTTCTTCAACTTTTAATATAGAATATGTTTAACAATCACAGTTAAACAACAGCAGGAGAATAGATATAACCAGATTAGACTATAAAAATAGAATTCAAATATAACAAGAACATTACAAATATTTGGAATAGACCTTAATAGACTTTACTAATTTAATATTCAAGTTTATCAAATGGGGTTGAAAATGAGTAAAGTGAAATTGACGGGTAAGTTTACGGGGTTTTTTAGGTCAACAGTGACACTTCCTGGTTCAACAAGTTCGGTCTCCCATGTTAAATCTTCAGTATATATATATTTATATATTGCTGACAACTTTTTAATTAAATATCAGATTTTTTGCTTTAAAAAACAAATACGGTATGTTTTATGTGAATCTCTATTTATTTCCAAACTTGCTCGAGAATACTTAGAGCTTCAGCAACTCTCTGGATAATTTGTAAATTTAAAAACAGTGCAGAAGATCTTGAGAGATCTACCATTGAAATCGTCTGAGACTCAGAGGCAGCGCTAGAACAAGATTTTTTTATTTTTTGCATAATATGTGTTTTATAAAAAAATAAAATAAAATAACCGACTTAGATGCAGTTGGATAAGTAACTTTAGGGAAAAGGGGAAATTTGCACGTATATCTTAAATAAATGAACAATCTTTCTTAAATGTAAATGTTTACGGAAAATATTTAATTTAAGAGAGAAAAAAAAATCAGTAAACATTAAAATAGCTCAATTATTTTTTTTTGGTATTTAAGATTGTGTTATTCTTTGTTCCAGGATCACTTATTGGGTCTTACCTCTGAGGCTGAGGATAAACAAAGTTCTCCTACAGCAGAGCACATGGACACACAGGACCACACTACAGCCACTGGAGGGCGCTGTATCACTTTGGTAAAATCTTCTTTGTTATATTGTATTACTAGCACTTCTCATATAGTGAAGCATGTCCCAGGGTGCTTATCTAAGTTTCATTTCAGAGGCCAAGCTGCAGAGTATGGAGGGAACTCTGGAGAGAAAACAGCGACTTCAGCTCGGAGGAAAGAAAGTAAGAAAGACCCGTTCAGTCTTACAACAGCAGCAGAAGTACACGTATAAGCACCTCGTCAGCATCTCACTGTTATTATTTTCTCAGGCGGCCTCTCGAGGATGGAGCTCATACCACACTGTCCTGTACAGACACACCTTATGCTTCTACCACGACAGAAAAGATATTCTGAGGGTAAGCACGAACTAAAAGACAAATACTTGAAATTTAAAAGTAGGTTGTAGCATTAACATCACATCCTCATACGTCATATTCAAGTCAGATCTTACAGAGCTTCCTAGGTTGTTCTATAAGTTGTTTATGTCACAGAATCTGGTAACACAAAGTGAGGAGATCATTCTGCATTTTGATTGGATAATTGGATTGTGAATTAAAACACAGAATGTAGAAGATTTTTTACACATAACTATCTTTACATTTGTAATATCTGCTTTACGATACTAGTTCATTAACTATCCTTTTCCTGGGTCTTTTCTTTCTTTTCTAGAATGCCTAAAATAATTGCACTGTTCACCTATTACAGAGATTCCCCTTAGTGGGGCGCCTCTGGGTTCTGGAGGAGGGCCTCCAAAGGTGGTCCACACTACAAGCATACTAGAAAACTGATTTTAATATCCATAATTTGATTAATTTACTACTTTTAATCCATACTAAGTCCACAGGATTATCATTTTGCTGTTTTTGTGTCTTAATCTGAAAGGAAAAATTCTACAATAGTTTGTGTAAAAATATTATTGGGGGGCCTCGGGCAATCTTCGGGCCATTAGGAGGGCCGCGACTCTGAACAGTTTGGGAACAGTAGATCTATTATAATAAATACGATTTAATTTTTATTGTTCTAAACCACCCAAATGTAGTTGTAAACATATCAAAAACAAAATTAGGCAAATTAATATTTGAGCATTCTGAAATATTTATGGAAAATCCTAAATGTTTATCGTAAATTTTGCACTACAGAGGGATTATCGATCAACGTCACTTTCCGCTCTACTGTGCACGTCACCTGCAGAAGGAGACGCTGTCTGTCTAGTTGGCTGGGGAAACGTCTTTGATTAAAGTAACAAAGCAGGACAGAGCTAGCTGTTTCAATCAGCACAGCTTGAAAGTTTGAAAGTGAAGCTTTTTCACTCACCTGAATGTAACTTTTAAGGGTCATAGGGTCAAATGTCATTCACAATTGTTGAATTAGCAGCCTAACTTTTGTTTTCGCATGGTGATAAACTCTTGTAGTTAGCTGACAACAGCCTGGCTCGAGTTTTTGCTACAGCGTGTGTCAATCAGCAGCAACTCTTTCTGCACACTGTACGTGTCGATAAAAATAATCCCTCTATTGAGCACAAATTATATAGCCACACCAACTAGATTTAAAAAAGAAAACAAAATGGCCTCACTTGTTTGTAGTAAGTCAATTGTATAACCACAGAGTTCAAAGCTTGTGCAGAAAGTATAGCTTGGAGATTACAATACCTTTTTGATAATAATTCAAATCTATTTCAGAGTCCCATTTGTGGCCTGCCGCTGAATCTCATTGGGGCGGAGTGTGTCCCCGCTCCGGAGTACACCAAAAAACCCAACTGTTTCCATCTGAGGTGAGGCTACAGCAGATTCACGTCACCTGTTACTAGATCTGTGTTACAAATGTATTTATGTGACCCTCAGACTCAGAGATGGATCTGAATACCTGCTAACGCCTCCTCACAAATCCTCATGAAGAAATGGATCATGAAAATACAAGCAAATACAGGTGTGCAAACTACTGTTAGTGTTACATTTGTCTTAAATTGTAAAACCACCAGCTACAATCTATTTATCTTCTAGACTATTTACAAGTGTGTTCCCTTTGTTCTTAAAACAAATTAACAATATGTAATAGTGTCTTTTTAAAACACATTTTAGATACATCTGTTTTAAAGTCCATATGATAAATTACCACATCTTTCCAATTTTCACTTTGCTTGGTGTTATAGTCCTTATTGTAAATATGTATTAAAGTTTTACAGTTCCAATTAAGAAAGAAAAAAAAAAGTGGAATATTGAATTAAATTGAGTTCTAAAACATAATCCCTCCATATATGTCATCAAAAGAACCAAAATTCAAGACAATTTACACACAACTGACACAAATGAAACATCTGTGTCTTTTATATTGATTTTGTCCTGAGGTAACAGTTGTGAAACAGTTGTTGGACAATTTTAAACCTCATCAAAACAGCCAAATTGGGTGAAAACAAGCAAATCAAACAAGGCTCAAAAAGTTTTAATGAAAAATGGAGACTAATCTGTCATATGCATTTCAAGCATTTGTACATTATAGTGTTGTTTAAAACTATCATTCCTTTTTTATGACAGGACGCCTGAGGCTGGAGTCACATCAGGGATCTGCAGAGAAGCCGATTTTCCCTTTGCTTTGTAAGATATCAAAACCAATTTGATTTAATCATTTGTATGTACTTTATTTCATGAGGGACAGTGAATAATTTTATTAACACCCGTGACAGCTACATATCGTATTTACAGAAGCTTTCAACACAATTAGAATAATGTGAAAAAGGGATTAATATTTCCATTGTCGTGCAAAAATAAATGCAAATGTACAGTAAATGAATTACATACAGTGGAATTATAAAACATCATCATTTTAGTGCAGCAATATCACTTATAGTGTATAAGTTCTCTTTTCGTTATGAATTGTTCAAATAAAAACCACAATCTAATCCCTATACTGATTTGACTCTATGATGATAAATAATTGTATAAAAATGTAATAAAATTATGAATATTGCGCTCTGGTTTGCCCTTCCTCTGTTCAGGACGTCTTCTCCAGGCTCTGACCCTCTTTCTCCACATGAAGTCATCTCCACGTTCTCGCGAGTCAAACCAGCAGGGACCACTGCCCAAACCACCCTGTTCCTGAGAGAGTCCAGTCACATGTCACAGAGTCATTTACACAGCGCAGAGGACAAGCTAGAACCTTCTACAGCGAGAGGAAGGGGTAAGATTCCCCTGTAGCGTAGCTGCTCCACTGGACATACAGTATACAGTAATACAGTGTCACAAAAGGCCTGTCACTTTTATGAAATGTGACTAATACTGCAAAAAATAATGTTTAGGCACATTGAGTTCAGCACATATTGTCTTGGTTTAAGCAGATTTTGCAATCAAGCAAAAGTATTTGCCAATTGAACAAGATTTTCTTTCCTGACGCAGGTTTTTTACTGTAAGTGAAACATTTTCTTATTCCATTGGCTATGGCAGCAAATTTTATTCACTAAGGGAAATCTGCTCCTTTCAAGTTATGTTATTAACTATAACATTGCATTGTGTTATTTTTTGCATTTTTTATACACATTTTTATATCTCTAGTGTCATTATTAAGTAATTAGTCTGATTTCTAAAACCTCTGCTTCTGACACATTTTCTAACACCTTTGCTCTCAAACCATTGGCACCTTTATGGCCACTAGCACAGCTTTAGAGAGAGGGGGTGATTCATAATCATTTAAGCTAATAAAGTAATGAAGTAGTTTTGAATGGCTAATTACAAAGTTCAAGAGTTTAATGAGATATTATGTATAAATTTACACTTTGACTGTAGTGCAGCTCTAATCCACTGGGGGTCGCTACAGCTATGTCATGTTAAACAGACTCTTCTGTGCAGAAATAATACATTTCATAACTTGTCTGTGTGAGAGGGTTTAAAGTGATTAGTCATGGCATTTTTGTTATTTCAGCTGATGAAGATGACGACAGTTTGAAGCAGACAGTGACTCAAACGCCTGAAGGTCTCACAGATTCTCTCTCTCTGTCCCTCTGTGCTCAGGACGGGCACCAGCGCCGCTCCCACTCCTTCACTTCAGGTCTGATAACTGCATTTCACTCACAGTACACTTAATCCAAGGCTAAACTCTGCTCACACTGGATGGTAGGCAAGAGTTTTGAAACTTTTTCAGTGGGATAATTCATGTTAATGAACATTAAACAAATGTAAATGTACCCAAAATACAACACTGTATTTAGCAAAAACAGAAAATGCTCTTAGCTTCTAGTGGTAACATTTTTGTGATGCAATTAACCCCTTTTGAGCATGACTGACACCATTGATTTAAGGCTGTAAAGAAGAACTTAAATGTTGTTCCTCTATGGGGAAAACAACATTTAAGTTGTTCCTCTCAAATGTTTTTCTCATTTCTGTTTAGAACTGCCTTGATAAATACTAGTGTTAGATCTATAAAGTTGTTTTCTGTTGTTTGCAGCCACGTATCAGAAGATCAGTCCTGTGTTGAGCCCTGGAGGCAGAAGTCTGGAGAAAGGTTCAAACTACTGCGTGACTCTGCTGGTGGGGGACAAGTCACGGGACGTCCCATCCGTCTCCCATAGCGACGCTCCTCCAATGGCTGATCCGTCTGCCCTGAGGTACTACACCAGCCTGCCCCGACCGCGAAACAAGTCTGTTTTCAAGAAGTTCTTTGGGAGAAAAGACATTTGAGATTCTTCTTTCACAATGTGCAGTGCACATAAACCGCTACTACTGACAGTATTTATGACACTAAGAAAAGTTTTAATGCTTATTAATGTGTTAAAATCATGTAAAGTGCCACTAAGAAAACACTTAAGTCATGTTATGTTTGTACTGATAATCATGTATGTGTGCGTGCTGTGTTGTAACAGATATGATGAACCAGAAGTTATTTATCAGTCTTATATTGCAGTTGTACTTTTTATTCTGTGTTTTTAATGCTGCACCGTGTAGCTTTTCAGGTTGTCTCATGATTATGTCACTGCTTTTCCTGGAATGTCCCTCTCTATAGCAAATCAACCTATCTTGCATTTATTCTTTTTACTGCATAAGGCAGATATTGCAATAGGTTGTTTTCACTCTCTACATGTGACAAGATGGAAGTCACTTTCCCCGACTATTAATATTGTAATTTGCCATGACATATCTAAAAAGTAGTTTTCAGTGTGGTGATTTCTATTAGTGACTAAATCTATTCACCCTTGCATTAAAACAAAAACAGCATTTAACAATGTTCATTTTAGCTGCCTTTTGTCTGTATTAAAAATGATGCATCCTATTGTTACTACTACTATTGCTATGCATTTATTCACAGCTATTTGAGATCAAAAAGATACACAATGAACCTTTATTACATTCTGTTTATATAGTGCTTTTCAGGACACTAACAGTAACAACCGCTTTACAAAACTGTAAAATAACAGTCAAGTAAAGATTATGTCTACATGAAGGCAACTGACTTCAGAAAATGTACACAGTCCACCTTTAATGTATGTTTGTTCGGTTAAGAAAGTATTTCACGTACATGTGTGCAGTCAATGTAAACACCAAATGATACCACTCACTTTTGCACGGTGCATTTTATATTTTTTCTTTTGACTCTATCAGCAGTTTGACACTGCTTGTGCTTGTTTTGTATTCACATGAAAAAACATACTGTAAAGTCTGTTCATAATAAATCACTGATAACTTTGTTCTGTGTATGTGATGTCTATAAACAAAGTCTGTGGTTCATTCCTGGGTTTACACTTTAAGTTTATGTGATGTTCCATTTGAAAAATAATCCATTTGCATTTCTTTCACTTATCCTTCTCATCAAGAGGTTGAAGGCAGGTGAGGATGTAGGAAGCAAAGCTCAAGAGGTTGTTTTCATGTTCTAGTTCAGAATATAATGCTGTCACAATGACGCCACATGATGGGCAAAAAAAGACATTGTACTTTGCGATGAGTATGCTAATTTCACACATTTTCTATTTCGTAATTTCCATCAGTGACTAGGCCCATTCACTTTTTGTATTGTAATATCATTGTGGTGCACCATTAAGTAGTTGTTTCTCTGATCCAGCTTTGGAGTTTAGGAGCTTACTTTGTTATTAGCAGTGTATATTTTGTCTGTTAACCATTTTGTTCAGCATACTTGCTTTTTTTCTGTTTGTTGATGATGTGAAATAATTAACTACACTTGTTCCAGTGGTCAAATGTCATTTCCTTAGGCCTAAGCTTAACCTCCATGTATTACGTACCTATAGGGCCAAATTTGTTTCATTAACTCACACTTTTTACCTTTTTGTAATTAGATTGTATTTTACTAAGAGGTGTCTCAGAACATGTTCAACTGCAATGTGTGTTTTTACTTAATTTACCTTATTCTGTCCCGCCCACTTTTCTTGGCAGTGCACGTCCTGTTGTGTACCTGTAGAATTCAACTGCTTAGTTTATTTTAATGTCTTATCTTTTTGAGATTGCCACACAAGAACGACAAGCTAACTTTTTAACTACCCTAACTTGGTTAAACAGAAAGTGTGCTGCCAACAAATGTGGTCTGGGCAGAATAAGAATAGGCTCTGGTCATGGTCGGAACGTCAGTTGGTTGTTCATATTCAAAATAGATGACTTTTGTATTTATGAGCATTTCCTGTTTCGATCATTTATGGTATTTTCACTACAACAGTCTAAAATAAACAAATATTTGGAAGATCAATCAGTGAGTTGTTGTAAGTGTCATGTTAAAAACTTTTCAAATCCGAAAAATACTTCACCAAAAGAAACTTGTGTGTTTGTAAAGAGACATGTCTGTGACTAAATGCTAATGCTAACAGGAAATAAGTACAGAAGTGCAAAAGGGCTAGCTTTGTAAACCAAGAATTCTTTAAGTCAACAACGTCTTTAAATAATGTGTCATATTTAATTTTTGCATTTGTATACAAAAATACAAAAGGAAAATGTTCAAGAGGAGTAATGCTGCAGTGTTAGCCTGTTTGTCCAGTAAATATATGATTATAGCCGATGTTTTACACAAGTGTGAGATAAGTGTTGCCGCGGTGACAGTGTCTCATCTGAGGGTTTTGTTGTCGTCCCCGAGGGCTTTGAAGAGAGCGAGGATTAGATGAATCCAAAGATTAAAGGCCAAGGCGGGCTAATATCATTATCCTTATTTTTGCATATAAAAACCTGCCAGCTCTCCAACACTCCAACAAATCCATAATCAACAGTGCATTTGAGCTGCAGGCTGAAGTATTATAGACAGGACAGCGGATAATGAGACATATGCATAAAGAGAGTGCAAATTAGATCGGGCCATTAGCAGATATTCAAAGTATGTGTGACAAGCAGATTAGTCATGGTGGAAAGTGGCCACGGAAACACAAAAAGTATATAGTGGTAGAATACACTTCAGAGGTTGTACCAGAATATGTTGGAAATCTAAGAGAAGTTACTCAGTGTCTGCATATACTGTCCACTGGGTGGCAAAGCGCTTTCTATGGCTTGTAATGTGGAAAAGCACTATATAAATAAAAACAATTTCATATTTACAATGACATTTGTAGAGCAGTAATGTACATTTTGTTTAATGTAAAACACATTTGTCTAATTCTTTGCTTAATAATAACATACATTCTTGAGTTATTAGACATACATGATTGTACATTTGATTTAACAAGTAGTAGATTTGATTTAAATGAATCCTTGAATGTTCACAGACAACTGGGCGGGGATAGGTGGTTGTTGAAAACAGGACTTTTCTTCAAGCATCAGCTGCAGGACAATACAAGATTACGCAAACATGCATAAAGCAATCCAAATACAACGTGAGTAAATTAAAGGTGAAAGAATATTGTTTAAAGGTTGAAACATAAATTTTACACAACTCCTTTAAAAGTACACTGTGAAACTTTTTGAACAAAAACAGACTTCTAAGCATGTTTTGTCATTTAGTTTTTGTTGTTTGACTAAATAAACAATAAGCATCTGCGTCTTTACAATGATGTCACAAAAAGAACTGTTATTTGGCCTGAATGAGGGTCTCTTCTTGTGTTTTACATAGAAATGTTGTTCCTTTAGTATTTCTTTAGATTAAAGCATAAAATGTATTAATCCCAATTCAGAATCTCCCAAAGTATGGTTTCTACTGACTTGTTGCCTTTTTGCCCCAGAATGTTTAAAAGTCTACCTTTAATATAATGGATTTATATTTTTTAAAACATAAAATATTTTTTGTCCGTTTGTACACATTAGCACTGCTAACCTGTGCTAATCAGTAAGTAAATAGAAAAACTGATTTAAAGGAAACAGGAGGAGTGTAAAATGCATGTTTTTCTGCATCATGAGTAGTATTTTGATCTTTTGGTACCACTTTATAATAATTACACCTTACTTAGCCTCAGTAAAGCCTTAATAAAGCGTGAACAAAGATTTACTTATTCATAAATAAATGATCAATTAACGAATGAAAATGTTTATTAAGGCTTAGTAACTACTTACTTAAGAAGCTACAGTTAGGATTTAGGGTTGAGGATTATGACTTGGGGTAATTCAGTAGTTACTTAAGCCTTAATAAACATTTTCATCCATTAATTTGACATTAATTAAGTTGTTAGTAATGCTTTATTAAAAGTTTATTAAGTCTAATCAAGGTGTAATCATTATAAAGTCCTCGGTAGATGTCTCCTGCTCACAGTAGTTTTATTTGAAATCATCACTTAGACATTTTTCAATTTGTTTATTACCATGAAATGTCACTAAGAAGAGACAAGCTTCTCAGTTCTGCAGCTTTAGGAAGTCAGTGGTCAGTTATTTTGAATTATGAATGTGTTCTACAATGACCAAAATGTACTATTAGAATCCAGGACAATGGTTCTCAAACTGTTTACACCAAGTACCACCACAGAAAGAAAAGAGTTAGCTTTCCAAGTAGCACTAGAATGTAAATAACTGACTGTTTCAGGGCTAATTTATGGTTAGACTAGAGGGTATACTATTGTTAGCTGTTTTAACTGAGAAATTGCTCAAGAAAAAGTAAAAATGTGGAAAAATCAAAGCATACCTACCACAGTTTGAGAAACACTGACAGGACTGATGCTAGAATACATTCACACATTGCATTCAAAGTATTATAGACAGGTTAGTCATAGTCCAAAATGTGAAGAAAACATCTAAATGTGCTAGTTTTAATGTCGCTTTGTGGGATTGGAATGGAAAGGTCTTGGTTACTTTGTTCCTGCTGCTCCACAACACAAAAGTGCCCTTTCAAAATCAGCCCACCTTCATCCAGTTGCACCAGACTCAAATCAAGTGTGAATGCAGCCCTCACTGCTGTAAAAATCACTTTGAAACACGTGGAAAGAATGAAAAATGTTTAGTTTTGCCACAGTTTCTTCCTCTCTCAGAGCCAAGAGTCACTTTGTGGTTTTAGCTTCTTATACATTGCCAACATGATGGAAAAGAAGAAAAATCTGCACTATAGAAACTGTACGGCTGCTCCAACTTGATTTATTTTGAAATGGGGTAAACTTAAAAAAAAATTAAAGAATAATAAGGAAAGGTGCAGCAAACCAAAGACCTTATTTATTCGAGGATTTGCTCTTTGCACAGGTCACTTTTTTGTCTCACGCAGATACTAAAATGCTCATTTTGAATGTGTACTGTTATATGTGCATCTTTCAATAGTAAATTAAGTGCAAAAATCTCACAAATAGCACATTCAGTTCATACAAAGTTGAGGATGTGTTTGAGTCGTACTGCAATAAACAGAACTAAAACACACACAAGTAGCTAGTAACTTTAAGTAGTCTTCAAAACATAATATTTTTTTTCCAATACTTTCTGAGTAGCTCAAAGTATTTGCAGGATTTTTTTTTTAATCAAATCAATGTATTTTTGTAAAGCATACATCACTGAGATCTTCCTGAGATTGTAATTTAGCAAACAGCAATGTTAAACAAAATCAGAAACTGACGTTGATCAAGTGTGGAAGTAGATTACAATGGTAAACAAGCAAATGTACTTTATATTGTCCCAGAAGACGAAAACAGGACCAAAGCAGGTGTGGGAATATGGCCTGTTTAGAATGATTTGTTTATTTTTGTGTTTGCATGTTATTGGTTTGAGGTGATTTATTTTACATAATTGATTTATTTGTGTTTATCATTTGTCATGTCAGTTGTATTATTGTGGAGACATTATCCAGAGCAGGCCGCTGTCATGAGTCACAAAGAGAGAAACTGCCATTACTCATCTGCAGCAACAGGAGCTAATAGGTGCAGAGTCTATATTACAAATCCATGCTCGTCCAAACACTATCAGGGACAGGATAGTAATGTGTGTTAATGACGCTCATGTGAAGTCACAAACACACGTGGCATCAGTGGACTGAGTTCATGTTATAGATCTAATGTTGTGGATGTCAAGAGCTATTAGCCTATTTCACGGGTAAGGCTATGCTTTTATTGACCTCTCCAACAGAAACTTCACAAGCATGGGACAAGAATATGTTTGGTAGAGATTGTAAATATGAACTTGCATACAAGCTCTGAACATTTTATTTTGAATACTTTGAATAAATATTGAATCTGTAATTACCTTTCATTTAACCAAGTACACCTTAATTCATGTTAGTAAAGCATGAAAGAAAGCATTAATGAAAAAAAATGGTGATTAATGGATGATGACGATGTTGATGATGATGATGATGATGAAGAAGAATTTTTTTAGTAAGACTAATCAACCAAATAAAGAAGCCTAAATTTAGGATTGGGAGTGGTTTTGGATTTTCATATATTATTTGACCATTAGTGCATGGTGAATTAAGTATTTGAATGAATGAATGATTTATTTATAAGCTCATTTACACCGACGACGTTTGCCATCCACTCAGTGATGGTAAACTGCCCTGGGACAGCTCAGCAGAGGCGATTCGCCTAAACACCTGGTGCCTCAATCTCCCACCAACACCGATCATTCCCTAACCTGCATGTTATTGGTTGGTGGGGAAACCGGAGTGCCCAGAGGAAACCACCCAGACACGGGAGAAACATGCAAACTCCACACAGAAAAGCCCGGGCCATGCGGGAATCGAACCGCGAGTTATCTGCTCTGCCACCGTGCTGCCATTATCTGTAAAGGTTGTATTAGAGCTCCCTTAAATCTTATTAAGGTGTAGTTATTATAAAGTGTTGCCATTTAAATTCAATATTTTTTGGAGTTGAAATGACAAAAGCAGTAAGATATTGCTGGTATTAGACTTTTCTTCTGCTGCTATACAACCAAACCACTATTGCTCTGTGAAACACTGCAGATGAATTGAAAAAAATTAATTTTCTCCTGTTGTTCATGCATATAGCGTAAGCAAGAAACGATACATCATGTTTGCATAAGGCATTTTGTGTGTAAAAACATTCAACATTACATACATTTTGGGGAGTCAAGACTAAAAAAGGAACAAAGCAGAATTTATTTACACTTTTTTTTTTTTACTTTTTTCCTCATTGTTTAATCTTTATCATACTACGTTTTCAGAATATTTGAACAAATGCTAGATTTAGCATTGAGAATCTTAAAGCTTGTTTTTCCAAATTTGGTTGTTTTGGTGAAGTTCATTATCGTCTTTTGTCATACAGTCTATGCTTTTGTCCAGTAAATATGACATAGGTGGAGAGAAATGTTACCTAGCAACCACATTGTAAATCTGGGCCAAAATCAACGTGAACAACAAAGAAGTGACAAAGTGACAAATTCTTATAACTTATATAACTTAAATTGTGTTAAATGAGTGTTTAAACTCCAGGAAACTGTCAGTTGTGTAACTTGTCTTTATATTTTGGCTCTTATTGATGACATGTGGATAATCTGTCATATGGACACTAAATGAAAGTTCTATGAGATTTGACAACACAGTCACAACTCTGTAAGTCATTTGCAAAAGGGGTTTAATCATTTTGGTGGCATTCTTTTCCACAATGAAGTCCTTATGCACTTGTTTTGTGTTGTCAAGTTTGCAGATTGACATGTACATCCTTTCTACCCTAAAGGCACAACGCTTCACCAGCTAGTGATCGATTCCATGTTATAGGTCTTGACCCGTGACCTTTGCGTTATACAGTGACGTCACCCTGAGTGCAGCATTTAGCTCGAAGGCTTTTCAGATTCACTGGACTGACAGACAGGAAGGCAGCAGATATCACCGCCGCAAAACACAAAACACCCACGTAGCTTTGCACACTTTGCTTGTTGAATTTCTCCAATTTTCTAACCACTAATTACAACGTGCACGACTTACTCTCCGCACAGTGAAGGAAAGGGCAGGTTTTTGTGATGTTGCAGAAAAGTGACTCATTGAAAAGGTTTACCACAGCGGCTCAGAGAGATCCGGACATCAGAGGGAGCGTGGAGGAGGTGTAACTGGATCCAAGGACATCCAGCTCTCAGTCCTGTCCAGAGAGCTGATGGAAAAAGCACTGGGCTTCAGTACAGATAGGTAACACTGAGCAGATCTGCAAAGGGATTATTAGTAAGTGTGGTTACTTTACATGAACTGGTTTACATGCAATGTATTATGTGAGATTGCACAAAGAAGAAAGTTTAAGCCAGAAACTTGATCAACTAACCAGGCCTATTAAAATATATGCCTTTTATACAGGTTGGTCCCCCCAAAACACTGTTGTTTCAGCTCTCTTAACCCCACCTTTTACCTCATCTGTCGCCCTAGTCTAACTGAAGTCATCTTCAACTACAGCCATCATTACATCTATCCAGTCTTCATCACTGAATGTCTTAATTGCATTCTTGTTATGGTGGAGTCCTTGTTAGTGAAAATAACGTATGACAGGTACATGGTTATATTCAAGATTTCAATTAACATGTTGCTTGTTTTCACCTAAATTGGCTGTTTTTATAAGTTTTGTAGTTTTTCCAGCAAATATGACATATGAAGCGGTGACTACACAACTGTTACCTTGCAACCACATCATAAATGTGGACCAAAACCCAAATAAAAAACACAGATGTTAATGATTTAACAAATGACAATAGTTTGTAACACTTAAATTGTGTTAAATGATTATTCAAACTCCCAGGAAACTGTGTCAGTTGTGTGTCTTTGCATTTTGGCGCTTTTTGACGAAACATGTGGAGAGAGGTCAGATTACTTCCTGTTTTTTAACTTTTATATGTCAATTTGCAACTCAACTGCTGTAAAATATTCAGTCATTTATCTGTTTTGCTTCACCAAAGTATGTATTCAGGTGAAAATCAGCTTACAGTCTTGTCTATACCAAATAATAGCACATTTATTAAATCCGGGCAAGACACAGATCTTGTTTTTAACATAGTGCAAGGTTCTGATGGCATAGATACACAACCTCACTAATGCTGGCTTCTGAAAGCTGTGAAAAGTGCCCCAAAACACACCTTGGTGGATGATACGAGGCTCACACTTAAACATGGATTACTGTCAAATGTAGTTTATGTATTGTATTGTAAAATTAGAGCCTTTAATCTAAGGTTTAAGTTTAACAAAAAGCACACTGTCTGTCTTTTTTCATATCAGGAATATAGTCAGAGTTTCCGCCTACAGTGGGATTTATAAATTGTGGAAAATTTGTAAACAACAAAGATTTTTTGGTTAGAACCTATCTATTTGCATGAAATGATTAAGGTTTAAGGTAAGCAATAGCTAGCAGCATTAACTTTAAACAAGGACAAGTTGATATCGAGAAGACAGACCAACTCGATAGAACACCACAACCACGATGAACTTTGGAGTTGCAAACTGTTGAGCTCCAGACCCAACAACTGTCATATACCATTTCCACCTCATCCAAGACACATTATCCATAATTATATAATGCTTCCTCATTTCCTCTTAGGTGTTCTGTTCTTTTGTGTCATGTGCTACTGTCTCTGTAACCTTACCCACCTCCTCCTCGCTCCCCTCAGGCCCCAGGAGCCAATAAAAGTGATGTAATGGGAAGAATAGATCAAGATCCAACAGTATAGACCTGCAGTGACCAGTGAATCTATATATTCCTTTTAGAAACCATAGTCTAGTGGAATTAAATCAGATTATATATGTGTCAGTCAAGATTGTGAAATTTCGGATGTGTGGATGGACCACGCTGAGAAATGACCTTGAGTTTGAAGGAGTTTTTCCAAAGCTCTCGCTGTGGTGTGTGAGCTAAAGACGAGAGGGAAGAAGATTTAGCTTATCATCTTGGAACAGAGAGTTTCAAACAGAGAGGTGCTGTGTGTGGCAATGGAGGCAGTTTATATGTTCTTTTATTTGAGTTAAATGCTAATAGCTTATTGCTCATTGTTATTTGATCAACTAGTATCCTGTTTGGTTCAATAAAGTTAAAAGTGCTTCAGGCCTACCTGATTTTTGCTAGGGTATAGTCCCTTTAATGTTTTTTTTCTGTCTAGTTCAGGCAGGTCTGGTTTAGTGATGGTTTCTCTTGTTTAGACCTCTTTAAGTATTTTATGTGATATTTGTGTGTATGTAAAGCTTATCAGCTCAAATGTTATGCGACACGTAAGCCATTTTTGTTGCAGTTCTTGATAATTCAATAATGATGATGATTAGGTGCACCATGGAGCTTTTCTTATGGAGCATCCATCAACGGCTTGTCTCCATTTAGATGTTATGGAGAGTCCCAAGGTGCAAAACAGATTTACTGTACAAGACATAAAAAGTTGAAATCTTTAGCTGTGAAGAGAGACACACTGTGCCATTTTTAAGTGAAAACTTGAAGACTTTTTAATCATGGTTAGATTTGATTGTTTTGATGCAAAGCTCAATTAGGGACGAACATTGAGAATTGGCAAAAATTCATATCAATATCCTATCCTATCCTAAATAAATAGATAAATTGCCAAGAATTTTTTCTGTGTGGGAGAATAGGACACAACTTGGTCAATTACAAGTCAGATCTGTGTGTGTCAAGAACAAAAAAAACAATAAAAAAAAAACTAACTAAAAACAACTATTTTAATAACAGCAACAATTAGAAAACTAGTAGCCCATTGTTAACTCTATTGAATTCAAACCATTGCTGTGTTTATAAAGTAAAATTCAAATATATCTGTACTCTTGTATTCTCTAGTTTTTAACAGTTCATCTTGACTCCTGAGGCATTTCTTGTACAGTAAATCATATGTTACACCCATCCACTGCACAGCTGTCATGGAGCCTCAAAGTGTTATAGCTACAGAAGTGTCCACCCCTTTTTCTCTCTTTCTCTCTCTCTCTCCTCTCAGCAGGACGCCCGCTTTTGTCCTGGATTGGTGTAAGCTTCTTGTGTTTCTGGATCCTGCGTTGGGATAAAAGGAGCAGGGAGCCTCTCAGACATCTGTCCCACTGATAAGGAGAAAATGCATCTTTGAGATACGGACCATATTCAGATTCATTCAGGGATTTGTCTCCTCCTGCTTTTTACCCCTGACAGTTACAGCGGCAAAAAGAATGTATGGATTTTATGATTGTGCCTAATAAGAACACATTTGACAAAGGTTTCACAACGGATATGAAAGAAATACAAGGATAAGATGTAAATTTTAAAACTATGAAATGCACCATAATGTTTTGCAGCACTGCCCAGTTTGTCAGCTCTATATGAAATGTGGTTGTGGTCAGAATATGGGGTTTTAAGGTCACTTTAAATTCAAACTTTAACACGATATGTTTCAAAGTAATTATGGCAACTGATCTTATTTATGGTAATACAAAGCACAGAACATAACATCAGATGGGTTGTGCAGTCTATACAGTGCCATATACAGGCTAGTTTCCATAGCAGTGCAGTTTGTTTACTCACCAAGCTCATATTTATCATGAATGAAGGCTTGTACAAATTCTTCCTCAAGGCGCAGAGGAAAACCAATATGAACAACAGCTGCCTGCAGTCACTCTGTGTTAGGTGTTTACTGAGGCTCTCTGTAAAACTTACTTATACAGCTAAATGTTTTCAATCAGCCAGTCAATACTGCACTATGCATTTTTTTTCTAATCAGAGTGTTCTCTCATCATTAGCTTACTCATTAGGATTGATTTGTGCATGTTTGATCAATCTTGAATTGTTCTGCAGCTATTCCTGTTTTTACTTCTTGTCATGCAGCCTCTTTATGTAAAAAAAATGCTGCTTCTTACAGCAAAGCGGAAAGGTTAAAGCATACATCTTGACATCTGTTGGTCAATAAAAGTTAGTTAGGCTAGAAAACAGTTTGAATGTTCTCCCATTGGGCTGATGCACAAACTAATTATGTTACAACTACGACTTTTCTGCTCTTTAGAACAGGTAGAGTCTGGCATTGTGAGTGAGTTAACATTGTTGGGAAGAATTTTCATATAATGTACTGCTGAAAAACCTAATTTAAGATGTTTTTTATTTTTTGTTTTCATTTCAGTAGCTCTAATACATATGTAAAACATTTTTTGTTTTTGTTTTACTAATATAGTGTAGTTTAAAGCCTGTATTGATAAAATACAGTGAGTTAATTTGATTTTTACATTTTTGAGCACCTCCAAATGAGAATAATTTTACTCAATGGAGGATATGTGTGGGTAAGAGTAGGGAATTGATCACTAAAGCCAAAACCACGTGCCTGTGGTCCAACCGATTTACCATTCTGTTTTTGCTGTTACTGTTGGATTGTGTTTATGGTGTTTAAAAGCATTGCTACTGCTCTAAGTAGTTTTTTTTTTTTTTTACTTTTAGAGCAAACTTGGCAAAAGAGCCAGTGTCAGATCAAGATAGTTACAAACCTTCTGTGTCTCACCGCAAAGGCCAGTGTCATTTCTAGAAGCTGCTCGAGGAGTGAGGGGGGACAGATAGAGTTGCCAAGTCCGCTTCTTTACAGCGACTTTGGGCTTATTTTTTGGAAAGTCGCGAATTGGGTTTTTTTGGGCTTGCTCTGAGTCATAAACAAGGTGATTTTTGGCCGGCTTTCTAAATTCTATCACAAAAATATATACTCATAATACCAGATATGGACTTTTGGCATATTTTTTATTTTATAAATTCTTTATTAAGAACAAAACACTATTTGTTTGAAATGTGTTAGTGGGAGGAGTTATGGGGATTAGTGTCACATAAATTGTGAAATCTAAATTTAGGCCAAATCTAAACATAGTTAAAGGACTGTACTCGATTTTTTGCAACAAATACTTAAAACAATTTTCCTCTAGCATTGATATCTTATTAATGTATCTATTCAGGTGAAATTAGTCCGCAAAGTCCTGTCTATGTCTAATAAATTGCGTTTGCATCAATTTTTTCTGTTGTTGTTTTTAGCATGTGGCTAAGTGTTGTTAGCATGGAGAGTCACCTGCTGCTAACAGCTGTGAAAAAACATTAAAACTCATCATGAGAACAATTCTGAAGTCAGAATTAATAGCTAAGTGAGCAAATCATTAGACTGAAGTAGGAAGTTTAAAATTAATTTTTTACATTTTAAGATGCAAAAATCAGGTACAGTCCTTAACAATTCTAATATAGGCCACAAATGCAAGCTTCTATCATGTTTACTCTGTTACATAATCATCTGCAATAGACGGCCCTTTCCTCACACCTTAGACACTGTCAGACCAACCAGCTTTAACACTGTCTCGTGACACATATCAGAGCTGAATTTTGGGTCTAAAATAGCCAATGCCCCCCGTGCTTTAAAGCGCATGTTTGTGTTGCTGGATCAGAGGAAAGCCGTGGCTGTGGCTGGAGCAGATGCTGGCTCAGTGGCTGGTCTGACGTACATCACAGCTGGCAACTCGGGCCTCGGCCAAATGACATGTAACACTGACGATCTGCAGCTACACCATCCAAAACACACCGAAACCTCTTTGATTTAGTTTCACTTTGAAATGACCTGAAGACGCCGCGGTTGTTGGTTCAGCAGATACCACCAGACCTTTTTTTTTTAAATGGATGGTCTTCACATGCTGCCAGAAAACTTCTACCAACGACAATGAGA
This sequence comes from Mugilogobius chulae, assembly GCA_038363315.1. Lineage (NCBI taxonomy): Eukaryota > Metazoa > Chordata > Actinopteri > Gobiiformes > Gobiidae > Mugilogobius > Mugilogobius chulae. Next base: position 39,804,762 of record CM076407.1, read on the forward strand.
ACAAGAGAAGACGATCAGATTTAAACATCCATCTGTTTACAATATGTTAAAAATGGCAGTCCTTTGTTTCCTGTCATCATTGCATAAGTATAGCTAGTCCACAAAAAGGTGTGTCACTAACCGCAAGCAAATTATTTAGATCTGGGTTACTAAATCCAATTAATATTATCTATAGAATGGAACGTAATTCTGTTCTATAATATAGATAAGAATCCTTCTAAATAATTAATTAAATGTTTTGTCCATTTTGACGTTTTTGTGACATTTTTATACCTAATTAAAAGTATTTGAATAAACTGTGTGGTTATCTACTTAAATTGCTTAATCTAGAGTCCTAAATAAAACATTACATTTGTATTTGGCAGCAGCCTAGAGAGACAGAGAGTTTATATTTGTGCTTTGTGCTTGTGTGACAGAGGCAGGTTAAGCAGGTGGAACACATCAGCATCACATCAGATTAGCTGTGTTAGCATCATAGTTTAGCTTCTGTTAACTCTGTACACAAACTGACTTCTGTGTGGACACGATGTGGAGTTAGTGTAGAAGAGTTTTAGTGCATTTAGTAACAAAGCAGCTGCTCAAATGAGTCGCGTGAAGCAGAAACTCGAAAAAACTTTTGATAGAAGCTAACATCGCATCGGACTAGCGGTACCGCGTGTACTCGCGCGTAATGTCTTTTCTTAAAAACCCGAAAGTGAACAAAAATAGATGAATCCCGTGTAATTATTCCCGTGAATCACAATGCGTGGAGCGCTTTGGGCAAAAGAACAGACAAGAGACCGAACACGCACCGCAGCTGCATTAGCATCAGCCTCCTCCCTGCGCTCTGCTGAGGAGAGAGAGACGCAGCTGAAATGAGCGAGGCTCATTGACTTAAAATGAGTATTTGGGGAATGGCGTTTAGTCTGGAGCCCTGTTTGTTGTCATTTTCCAAAACTTTTCCAAACCCAGTAAAATTCCAAAACTTTTCCAGGGCCTGGAAATTGGATTTGCATTTTCCATGACTTTTCCAGGTTTTTCATGACTGTACGAACCCTGCACATCTTTTCCCTAAATATTACAGCAATGAAATTCACTAGTGAACTACAGCCATAGAAACTCCATTATCTTCAGAGATAAGGTCCAAGCTCCACAAAATAATATTAAGCTTCTTGCACTGCACTGCCTTACATAAACAAAAAACATTGATACAAAAAAAAAATCCTATTTCTTAGGCCTATAATGAACCATATTGGCCTTCAGCTTCTAATGTGTTTCAGTTTGTTCTCTTCAAAATTCATAATGTATCATAAGCAATTCTGGAGCAAGCATTGAAGAATGGAGCAAATGCAGATGATAAATTTAACTTCAGGAGCAATAACAAAGACAATATGAACTACTAATATAACTACTAACTTTTTCTAAGCAAAACTAAAACAAAGAATAAACTACAGGTGTAAACTTTTCAATGTTTCAACCACACAATCCAACTTGTCCCAAATACAAGCAGCCAAATCCTCCCAATGACACAATGACCTCTAAATGTTATTTTTCCTAAACTCTTAGCACAGCGTGTTGGAAACTACATCAGTTGTAGAATTTTCTTATGCCGCAAATACAAAAGCTACAAAAACAAATGTTGCAACACCTATTTTATTCTCATTTGTCAGCCTGGCTATGAATTATCATAATAGTAACCCACAGTAGTAAGATGTTCAATAGGTACAAGGAGAGCTGTGCAATAATCAAATTTTAGATAATATTGTGAATGTTGTTTTCAAGATATCCAAAAGTTGAATATTGAGTATATTGAGCATAGAAAAACGCTGCAAAAAAATTAATTGAAAATATTTTGAAAATGTAATGCTGTAAACTTTAAACTAAGGGTCATCAATTTCTACAAATAAACACAACCTACTGACGTCAACTAAAAAGTTTCGATACACGTCTTAATACATTTCTGTTGGGTTGTTAAAATAGCGTCACTGAGATATGGCCAAAAAATGTCGTGCAGCCCTAGGTAAAAGTAAATGCCTTTAAAACTTTGTTTTGTCCAACAAATACAATGTAGAAGTAAATCCACAACTGTTACGAGCAACCACCTTGATCATTATGGAAAAATAAACATAAAGTAAATTAAACAGACTTAACAACAGCTTTTGATGACATATGTAGAACTCTGTTTTGGAACTCAAATTAAGCTACTTCCTGTTATTTCAACTATTATTGGTATTTATAAATTGCTAGTTTACTGCTGCAAAACTCTGATCTTTCATGCCAAAATAAGTAAAAAAAGACAAGATTGTTTATGAGGGCTGTATTTACACAATAACCAAGCAATTCAGTATTCTACCATTTCTCGCGATCAATTATTCACAATGCAATCCACTTTGGGTGGTTTGAAAACAGGCCGTATGAATGTATGCATGTGACAGAACGACTCATCAGCAGACTGGGATGGGTCAAAACAATGTCAAGGATCCTTCTTCTGTACATACGCACTGCACTGGGATTAAGGCTTTAGAGAAATGATCACACAACCTCCCCAAAAGGTCAGTGCTGCAGAGACTCGTGCACAGCGGATAGACGTCCTGCAAGATGGAGTTTCTGTTCTCTTTGGAGATCTGATGGAAAAAAAAAAAAACAGAAAGAAAGATATAAATTAGTTAGGAAAATTATGAATAATTCTATGCATTATTTCAGAAATGCATTTATAGCACTGAAGTAGATGCAGACTGGCAGCTGTCATGCTTTTTTCAATTCAAATTTGAGTCTTCTGCACACTAGAGGATTTTGGGACGGATTTGGTTCACCATGACTTCAGGGAGTATTGGGTTAAGTGGTTTACAGTTTGTCAGATCATAAGGTTTCAACATGTTTTAAGAACTTTAACACGGCTAATCTGAGCAAACAGAATGTGCCAGGACTTCGCTTAATATTTAGATAAAATGCAGACAAAATCAAGGAGGCAGATACTTGTTACAAAAATGTCCTCATGTATATAGTCTGAACATATAAAGTCTTTTTGTGCAAGGATATTCAACTTTAATTTCCCTTTATTTTGGGTCGCAAATGCATGACAAGCCACTATTTTTATTTGTGGTTGCAGAAAATTTAAAACATTAGTTATAACCACTACTGTAATAGATTTTTGTGGAAAATAAAATATAAAAACATTCGATATTGAACTAAAACTAGAACAAGACTAGATATAAAAAAGTTGCAAAAAAGAAAAAATATATATTTTCTATTTTTGGATTATGGGTTGTGGGTCAAATTGAATTGGTTGGAGGGTCTGAACTACCCTCCAAACCTTATGTTAATAGCCCCGCTAAAGGGCTTTTCTCTTCCATGGTCAATATTTTATTATTACAGTATATTCAAAGAAAGCATTCAATTCAACACATTCAAATGTTTGTGTTGAAAACAGAAAAAGAATCAAGACAATTGTTGCTTTCTTCTACAGTTTTATACATTAGATTTTCAGTTTGGTTATGCAGTCTAGGTCTTACTAGTAACTCAAGGTGTAAGTATTTCAAAAACAATTTTCAGATGAGCTTTTGTTGAATAATTTTAGGAATTTGCAATGAAGAATATTAACTATTACATGTAGACAAGTTTGCATGGGGAAAATGTATTGAAAATATAATCACTTATTATTAGGTACTATTCAACAAAGTATCTTAGTTATATTACAGTGGATATAATAATATACAGCATACATAGTATACAATAGTATAGGATTTTATGTAGAGGTAAATAACAAGTCAGTTGCTTGCGCATGTTAACAGGTTCACAAGGAAAGTAATTGCACAAAATTGTGTTTTTATTTTATTAATACACAACCGAGTATAAATTGTAAGTGGCGCCTTTTCCTAGCCCCTTTTGCTATCTCCTGCATGGGACATCCCAACAACATCCCATGTCATCTTTGGCTTAAAATGTATTTTTGTTATATTTTACACTTAATATTCCACTATTGTGACATGGCAGATTTCTTTTACTTCGTATTTGATTACGATGTTATTCCTGTGTTATATTTTAAAGGTTTCAAGGTGGCGGAGCACATGCTAATTGGTTATTGTATTTTCTTTAGTTTTGCGTTTGTTTGAGCGGCACCTGATCCAGTGTTTTTATTGTTGCAAACCAAATTACACAGAGACGGCCTTCACTGAAAATCCTCCTATGTCACGTTGCTGTCTGATGCATCGCACCACAGAATTACAACACAACGCAGAGCAGAAATAAAAAAGAGTTACACGCAGTCTCTAATGAAATAAAATCAACAATTATTTCACAGTAACGTATTACATTAAATTACTTAAAATTGTACTTAAAAAATAAACTGTTTAGACTCAGAATTGACTTCAAATGCCAATAGACTGCTAGGTTTTCATGACTAGAAAGGTATTCATAAGCTTTGGGGATACAGTCCTACTTTCATTAATGTGATGCCCATGTTAAACAAATCATTTATAAACCATTATTACTGTAAACTCCTCTATAAATAAATCTCCCGGTCACACGCTCGTATTTACAGAGCTGCCGGTCATGCCAGCGGCGTTTTGCATGACAATAAGCATAACTGAGTACAGCATGATGAATTATTTTGACATTTGAGACCAGCCTTTGTTGTCGAATCAGTCACGCATGATTTAGAGTTAATCCCGCTATAGGAAAGGGATAATGCGGGCCGTAACCCTTCTGTGCCACACTGACCCACAACACAGAGAAGTGACCGTCTGATACAGTAAAGCAGCTCCCTATAGAGAGGCCACGACTTAGGCACCAAAACTGACCTAATTCCATTACATGTCTGCCTGTGATTTTTGTTATCGTTTACAGTAGAGACATATGCTTTGCAATGTGTGGAGGTTTTAAAATACAATAAAAACAATAACAACAACAAAACAGAAACATTGCATTCCTTAAAATAATTCTACATCTATTTTATTAAAAGTCTATTTTCTGTGTCTTATTATGATGTGATAGTGCAGGTAGCAAATACTTATAATGGTTTTACAGAAGCAAAGTTGCTAATTATTTAAAAAATAAAGTTAAGCCACACAACATCACTTTGCATCGGTGACTATACTTGTTTATATTTCATGATGTTTACTTCAGATATGTGAGTAAGGTTAGGATTAGGTAACGTTTAGGGCATAAATCAACAAAAAGCGACATTCAATAACAATTTTAACACAACTGATGCAGTTTAGTGGGAGCTTAAACACCAATTAGAAGCCGCTACTGTTGGTAAAATTGTAAAAATGTATTGTCAAGGCCAGTTTTAACCTACCACCTACTTTCATGTGTTAAAGTGCATTTATTCAAAAGGTTTAGACTTTGGTTTAAATATATAACATTGTGTAGTCATATATCAACTATAAAACCAAGTAAATGTAAGCTCCCTGTTGCACTCTCATTCCTCCACCTGTGACTGTTGACTTTACTCACAGTGAAGACTTTGACGTCGCTCCTGGCCCTCACCTCTTCGACCAGAGCCAGAGGTTTGTGTCTCAGGACAGGGATGGTTCCCAGGACGGTGCAGGAGGAGCTATCCAGAGTCTGTCTCACAGCTCTGATGAACGACTGGCTGAACAGCTCCATTTTACCAATCTCATCGATGATGAAGACCTTTTTGGTCGCTCCTCCAGACTCCACCTGAACAAAGAACAAGAAACCTAAAGTGACATCTGAATAGATTCCTGTTGTTTTTATTTATTTTATTACAAAAAAGCTAGCACAATGTCACAAAGTCTATTAGCTCTTTAGCTTTTCATTTACAATACTTGGAGAAAACTTTTGATTCATTGATTGGTTGCAGAGGATGCAAAAGATTAAATTAAATGACATCAAAATGAAGTTGGATTCGTTTAAGCTTATTCTCAAACGCATTTTCTGCTCTAAATGAGTCATAGAGCCTCCTCCCTTTGCACATAATATGTTTTTAAAATAATTACCTAATTATATAGCGAATATTTGTTATCAACACGGGAGATGCGCGCGTCTCCAGTATGCGGAAAGAGCTGCAGCTGATTGACACCAGCTGTAGCAACAAGTCGAGCCAGCGCTGTTGTCCACAAACTACAAGAGTTTATCACTGTGCAAAAACAAAAGTCATGCTGCTAAATCAATGAATGAAATTTGACCCTACGACCCATTAATGTTACATTCAGGTGAGTGAAAAAACATCAAGAAAAACACTGTCTCAAGCTTCAGGAGCCAGACATAATGAAATAATGATAATAATTATATTTGCATGTTTGAAATTTAATATTTTACAATGAATCCAGGAATACTAGTTGCCTGCATCACTTTCAGCTAATCAGATTTATAGAAATAAATACAATTGTGATTAATCAATGATGTTGTTTCAGCCCTAACATAATAACCTGATTTGATTTATTCAAATTAAAATATGAACTTCGCAGTAAGTCTTAGACAAATACTGTACTCATCTTGCTTCCCTGTCATGTCCTTTTGACTTTGCTTCACTTGACATACGCAGACAAAATGGAGTGAGACAGTATAACCTCGTACCTTGACATCAACATTTGCACATCAGCCATATGCTACGACAGTCACTCGTCCTAATAAATAATGAAACAGATGCAGCTGAGGTTAAAAGTTCATCTTCTGCGTCACTAACTGTCCTTGGTGAGATGTGGGTTCAGAAAGCCTCACGCTGCCCAGAGTCCTCCTGCATGTTTTAGAAGTGGCTTTTTATTCGATGGTTTACTACGCTCCGTTTTGGGTTGAAAGTTCATTTTTGGATCTGAGAGCTAAAGCAGGATCACACAGAAGGAGTCAGAAGGGTGAACATGGAGCTATATATTAGAATCCTCACGATTTATAGACAAGTTGTCCTTGAGGCAATGACTTTTGAACATAGAAACAGACACGTGCAGTAGACACAGTGGAACCGCATCCTTCAGAGCAGAGTCTTCTAACTTTTTGAGTGACAGAACACTTTTTTGTGTGTTGCTATAAAACTTCTGAGGCACACCAGCCAACACAAACGTATTCAGTCAAATCATTTTATGTGGTTTGACTGAATAGCTATGTGGCGCATAACTTCCATGCGAATGTATGTGGAATTAAACATAAATGTGTTAGAGTTTTTTTGTAACGTATTGGTAGTTAGTGCAATATTGGTCTAATGCTAGTAATGTCGCAACTAATAATTATTTCTGACAATTGTGTTTTATAATTAAGCATTTTGTTTCTCATGAATAAAAAGCTAAAGAGATGCAGCTTAAGAAGTAAGTAAGAAGTAATTTCAGAAAAAGTATAAGTTGCTAGAATTAAGAACATATTGTTATTAATAAGAATATTTGAGTAGATTTTGGAGAGAATGTTGGGAAAAGTTTGCAAACATTAAAATAATGAAACAAATGACTTAGACATTGCGACTTTAGGAAAAAGTGGAGTGCCGGGTCAGCACCGGTGAATTTGTCTATCCTGTGGTGTTGGAATAGGCTTAGGTAATTGATGCTTTTTTATTTTCATTTTCAAAAATGTCCAATGTTTTATCATCGGACCAACTAAACATTCTGCTGTTGTGTGATGTCACAATCTCAAGCATAATGTTCACTATAAAGCTTTTGTTTCTTGTAAGCTATCTATCCCATGACCTCAAATGAGAAAATGTTGTTTCTTTATTTTTCCTTTATTAACTAGAATAAAATTATGTTGATTATGTTAGATCAAGTACAAAAAGTCTTGTTCCATTAACAGAACATTTCACTAGCCAAGACAAATCTGCTCAAATAAAGGTAATTAAGTCTTATTTCAAGATGTTTTAACTTGCCTAAAAATTACTTTTTGCTGTGCAGCATGGGACAGACTTTTGCGCTTGTGTATAATTATGCCATATAAATATTTGACTGCTAAATAATTTACAGTATTCCAATGATCAATTAGCTCTAACTAATCGCCAAACTTGTTGCAATCCTAATGGTTAGCTATTTACACAGCTAGAAAGTGTCTTCTAAGTTTTACACAAGCTCCAAGTAATAAGAGCATTGCAGACACAAAAAGGGCCCAAAAGGGCACTGAAGACCCCTGGGGTACTAAATGCTTAACTCATGATTAAAAACTATAACATCTAATCAGTAAAAATAACCTTCTGTTAAAGTTAAGACGTTATAATGTAAATTTATAATTTTCAACATCTGCTTTGGGCTTGTTTATTAACCTCAAAGGAAGTTCCTCTAGGCATCTACGGTATATTTCAGTAATGGGTGATTAGTAGTGATTAAAGAGTGGCTCCGAGTGAGACAAAAGTGGACTCCAACATCTCCAGTTGTGCTTCTTATGTAGGCAGTCCTCCAAGCTCACTTTACATGCGAATTAATCAAGACCAGTGACAGCCAGACGGCACCAGCGACACTAAAAACGTCAAAGAGGAATTTATGCCTTTTTCAACCTTCAAATTATTCCATCAATTCTGTGGAAATCAAAGGCTTGATGATTTCTTAAAAGGAGTCGGGGACAAGTGTTTTCCTCAGCGTGATCTATTGATGATGGTAATTTTGTAAAGCACATGCGGGCTTGCATTTTAGAAGAGAAGAGCTAAGTTTGAAAATTACAGCAAATCAACATAATGGAAATGTTGCAGTGTAGTGGTATAACTGGTGCAAGTTCAAATCTGAGCATTAGTTTAGCTTAAGAGACTATTGCACTGAAAAGTTGTTGTTGAAGACACATATGATCACAGTTTATAATCAATAATAATACGCCTGATCTTTTGCGTCTTTAGCATAGTTTTTTATAACTGGCAAAGAAGTTTGTCAATGTAAGCAAAAGAAAGGTCAAAATCACTAACGAAACTAATATTTAGAGCAACACCAAAACTCTACATGCAGAAAATTTTAAGAAACAAGCCATATTTCTTTGTAAGTATTCTGTTTGCAATTATATTTAGGATGTGAGAAACACCATGGCTAATTACTCACTATCATATTGTCAATAAATAAAGCAATATTTGCATTTTTTATATTTAGCTGTGCATTTTTGATCAACAAATGTCAGCACCACAGCTGACAGTGAAGATTAAAGTTATTCTGATATATGAGCAGCTTATGCAGATGTTAAATGGGGATTTACATCTGTTTACATTAGTGATTAGAAAAAACATTGTAGCAAATGGAGGTGTCTTGCCTTAACCATTTGAAGATGGGCTGTGACAATTAAAGGTCCTGATGGGAAAAATAAATTGTATTGATTCAGGGAAAGTTCACTTGTTAAAGACTGAAGAGTTTATAAAAAATAATGTTGACAGATTATTTCTGTGATGCTGTCAACAGATGCTGCCATCAAGAATATGCAATATGTGAGGTTCAAAGGATGAGGTTCAAATAACATATAGGATAATATAATATTAATACTACAGATTATACAGTTGCTTGAGAGTTTACACTAGCTGTCGATTTTTATAAGTAATGTTAATAGCTTTGAATTACAGAAGATACGCTTAATATTGAAATTGTACATAACTGCAAAACCAATATTGTCATATAGTGTATTCTATATTTTATATGTAGATCAAGTGGTGTGAACATCGTATTGCCTAAAACCACAATATGAACAGGTTCAATCTTGTCCCAAAAACATATGTTCATAAATTTACGACATTTTTGAAAGCACACTATCCTATTGTGACTTCTGGTTTTATTTAGCTAATATCATATACTATTATATGATATTAGCTGCATTATTCAAACATCAGCTTACATTTCTGAAGAGGGGAAGAACCAGGTTTTCAAAAGAAGGCAAATCCACTACATACTGGCCCACTGTGTACTCCCGAGTGCCACGAGATGAACCTGCCACATCTCTGTAAGGTAAAAAAGGATGGTTACATTCACAACAAAACAAAGAAGAGTGTTCACAAAAGAATACCTGATTCGGGAGAGGTTACCCCTCTTCCCTGTCAGAGTGACCACATCAAAGCCGACTCTCTGCCCTCCTGCTCTCACTTCCTCTGTGTAAAAACCCTCTACGGTCGTTCCTGATGACACCAGAGACTCACAAGCTTTCTGCACCAGAGTGGTCTTTCCCACACCTGCCAATAAACAAAACACATTCCATATTACTATATTTTATCAAGGTGTTACAACAGAAATTACTCATTCATTACATGCACAAAATCTGGTATTTTCTAAAGTTAATAAAAACTACACCATAGCCTGAACAATGCTACACCATAGCCTGAAACAATGCAAGAGATACATTTAAATTCATTTAAAACTGTCAACAGAGAAATGTTTCGTTTGAGAAAGAAAGTAAAGCAACCCATTTTTTAATCAATTTTAGGAGGAGTAACAGTACTACTTCTCTACACTTACACACATTTTACTCGACCCATCTTTGCTGTCTAGATAACTTAACACTGCGTATGTCCATGCCATTGATTAATTAAAATGCTAACAAATGTGTCTGTTACGCTAACACAACTTACAGAGTAATTTTAACAAGCTGTCTCAAACAATAACATTAGCTTTGTGATTCGAGTGGATTTAAAGACATTAAAATAGCCCTTTCTCACAGCGGGGACATGTTACCTGGTTGTCCTGTCAGGAAAACGTGTTTGATCATCGCACTTCTTCATTCACAACATTCGCCACGCTGCTGCTACGGCACTTCCGTAAACACTACACTGGCGCATGCGCAGTCACGTAGGAAAAGCCCAAACGTAAATATAGGTTAATCCTGTCTGTTTGAATGACCCATAAAAATGTAAAAGTAAAATATTTATCAGGCTTTTCTGTTTTTATGCGGCAAAGCCTTAACCTCTGTGTTATTAATTCATTCATTCACTTACAGCATACTAAATTATAGTTCACACTCACAAAAATACGGATGTTTGTTTTGAACGTAGCAAGTAATAGACTGGGGTTGCACAACGTGCATTGCACTCAAATTGAAACTGCAATTTGAGCAAATATAAATCACAAAGACTGTTATTATGTTTAATGTCTAATGCAGGAGCAAGTTCTTTGTTTTTGTTTTTAATGGAAAATCTGTTTTTAAATGTGTCTTTTCATTTTAAAGTTTATTACAATAATTATTATTGAGTCATCATTGTGTCAGATAAATCACAACTGATCAGTGTTTCCCTCAGATATATGCAGACAAAGTGGACCACGTTTTAATATTTTTAGGAATATTGATTGTCAATGCCTGTATGGAACCAAAACATTGCTTTTGGATTTTATTTAATTACATACACGTGCTTTGAAATACTACAAGGCTAACGATTCATTCATTCATTGGCAAAAAATTAAGAAATTAGGGGGCCACCATAGTTTTCTATGGAAATCATCAATAGGTGGTTTCACATTCTAGAATTCTTGTCAGTTATAAGCCAGATGGAGGGCAAGAGGCACTTTTTTCTAATAATAAAATTGGACTTGTCGTGGAATAATTCAAAAATGATTTAGCTAATTTAAAAAGCGGTGATTTCTAGGATGACTAGACACATTACTGGTTTGCATTGCAAAAATAAACTGCATTTAAACAATATTAATTTTACCTGCCCTCCACCTCATTGAAATAACATTGGCCAGTCTAATGTTGTGATGTCACGTGAAACCCACCTATTAAGAGTGTTTCCAATATCACAGTCCTTTAACAGAGTTGTCATCTCTTTCAGCTAATAAAAAAAAAAAGATTCAGAGCGACATGTAAAGCCAAATGATTTTATGGGATGCAGCTACTAACCACAGTTGTAGATAGGTCAAATTTGCATGGACAGACAATATACCCATTATTTCAGAAAAGAGCACCTCTTTGTGTAGCCTCTTCTATAGACCATAGCTTTATGCAAATAACCAAGAGGCGTATAAGATAAAACACATCATTTTCATAATGTTTTCTTTATTAAAATCAAGTACACGCTGGGTCATAACTGTCAGACATGCACACTCATTTAAAAGATGAAATAAGCGCATAACACTTCGACTTTCCTTTCTGCTCCAAGCAGCACAAAATATAACTTCAAAACCATTATGACAATAATGGTTTTGACAATAACATTTGCATATATTAGACAGTCATTCTCCTTTGTGATTTGACACTGGTGTTTCACTTTGCAGACATGTGGTGCAGTTTTCAAAAATACTAAATGGTTTACTTCTTGACTTATCACTATAAAAATACATGTAAAAATGTAATGTTTTTCTGTTTGGAATTGATGAATGATGAATAGCAACCAACAAATTTTTACTTTTACTTCAGTTTTTGCGAGCACCAAGTCCCATTACATATTTCTTTATGATAAATTAATAAATGTGAACTTCGTTCATTTTACATAGTGTATCCTGGTAGTTTGTTTGCAACCAACTCAGAAATATGCTTATAGTCCTTTTTGAAGTCTAGAGTCCCGAGTTCATCCTCTTCCTCTGTTTTTTGTTCAAATGATGACTCATCTGTAAACCTTTTTATACTTTGTCTACTTTTTGTCTCACACCTACGATCTCCCGTGGATCTCAAGCTGTCTCCAGAGCTCCTCTCCTCTCTGTTTTCAACTTGTTTCCCTAAATAAGTCGACAGTTTTGAAGATGCTCTGCCTGTGTCTCCATCCTCTGACGAAAAACTGACTCCAAAAGTTTGCCGTGGAAATGTGTACGTTCCTCTAAGTGCTCTTTGTGGAGATTTTGATGCTTTAATTGGGACTGGAATTACTGGTCTACGGTACTTTTGGATCATTTCGGGGCTAGAGTTTGAAGATCTTCCCAAGTCTGAGGGAGTCTTTGGTCTTCGCAAGTCTGGACTAGGACTTGTGGGGTCCGGAGAGAAGACATCACTTGTTTCAAGGCTGTTAAAGTCATCAGCATAGTCTTCTTCTCCCCTGCTGTGATCTGAAAGGGAAGACTCTGCGCTTCTCCGGCCGCTCCTACTTCCTGAACATTTCCCTGTGTGGCTGTCAGAACTTGATTGATTTATTTTCACACTATTGTCGCTCTCAACGTTAGCTGGGATATGTATCAGCCTCGAGGGACTTTCAATGAGCAAAGATTTTTCAGAATGCTTGTTTCGCCATGTGGTGTCCCAATAGGTTTAGCAGCAGCAGCAGGATCCACATTTCTCAGTTTTTCTACAAATAAATCTAGCGGTGTTGAGTCCACTGTGATATGCTGCATCATCGTCTCTATATTTTCAGTCAGTTTTGACCTTTGCAGAGACTTTCTTGCAGACTTTTTACGACTTTTTGCTGTTTCTTTCCTTGCATTATTTTCCATTCTGCTCCAAACAACTCCGTGCATTCTCTTTGCTTCACTGTAACATGACTGTTTTGCTTCAGCCTTAGATTAAATGATTTTGTTGTCCCATAAACAAGCTTTTTTCCTGGAGTGGTTTTCCTTTCACCTTGTATTGGTGTGGAACAGTGTCTTGGAGAGTTTAAATATTTAGATTTGGGACTTCCAACTTGTTTACTTCTTACTCGTGATGTTTGCAATGCATTTCTTTCCACAGCTGTAGGCTCAGTGGAAGTCGGTCTGTATATCCAAGACAAGTTAGGGTGAATGGTCAAAGGTTGATTGGCGTTGGGAGAATTTAGTTGTGACAGCTCAACAAGGAGAGCATTGAGAAGAGGCATCTGTCGTAAAGCTTGACCAATGACATTGGGGTCACATCACCAGTAGGGATTTGCTGTTTTTCTTCACTCAGATTTGTAGCATTAGGTCTATTGTCCTTTAAGTGCAAAGTTTTATCAATCCCATCTTCTGTAGCTTCACGTTTAAATGTATTCAAGTTAGATTTCAGTTGTTTGCGGCTCTCTTCTTCATGTTTCCGTCTTTCTTTGGCTGTGTTATTGTAATAAAGAAGTGGTGGACAAAATACAGACATGTCTTCTTCTCCGTAACTGTCGATTTCTTGACACTTAGTGGGAACTCGCTCCTTTTAGAGGATTCCTCGTTATTTAACAGCTCACTGCCTTCGTCCTGGCTTGATTTTTGTAGATTTTCAGAGTTTAAATGCTGTTCTTCATCTTCTTTCTTGTTGATTTTGTTCCTCAAGCTTACATCCATCTTGTGATAGTCCACTTTTTCATTCATGTATGGCATTAAGCTACAACCCAGGCTCAAAATTTATAACTGAGGGAAATAGATCCAACTTTTTCACCCATGAGGTTAGAAATGTGAACATTTCCTCTTCGGCCATGGGAACAAGAAGTAGAAACACCTCGTTCACTTGCATCTTGTTTTATCCTGTCCATGACTTTAGCCAGAGAAATAAGAGAGCTGCCAATAAACTTGGGGATTTCCTCTTTCACATCCAACACCATTGCATAAAGAGGCGTGCTTGTCAAATGGCTATGCAGCACGTCCATGTTCATTTTAAAGAAGCAAGCCTTGCCTCTATTAAAAGTATATTGTTTTTCATTCACGTCTTTGTGCTCAGGTTGATAGATAATGAGCGTGGGAAAGTCCAGCAAACGCAGCGCTACAGCCAGCTCTTCCGACATTTTGTTTCTAAATCCATCTCAATCGTGTCCACCAAAGCTCGAAGGAAAATAAAGTTTCCATTTGAGTGCTTTGCAAATTTAGAAACTCGTACTTACAGTGTAAGCATCTCAAAGACGCAGTTGAAAACGGCTAAGTGGCTAATTTGCGAAGCTTCTATCAGCTCCATGGAAACAGACGTCGCAAATTAAGGACGTCATCCAACGAAGAGGCTCATGGGAAATGTAGGGGGAAAGGGTATTTTTAACCAGCATGCCTTCAAAAAAGGTAAGTAAAAAGTTTAAGTTTTGTATTATTCTACAATCTTACCTGTTCTTTCATTGCATTGCACTTAACCAAAGAACATGATATTGTTTTGTTGTAGTCTTGTTTATTCGACGGTGCCTGATCTTCTTGCTAATGCTTTGCTAACACTGGATTTCACTTTTAGCGGGAAAAAAGTAAGTTATAGATCTAATTGTACATAGTAAATAATTGTACTAATCGTGCATCATTGCAATTTTTGGTAAGAACAAGAAAAGTAGAAAGTCCATCCCACGTGTGACTTTCCACACTTCACCAGATGGTGCCACTGTAGGGCTTACTGGGTTTAACAGACCAAAATAGTCTGACTGATTGAGCGCTTGTTAGGAGAATTACTTTGCATTATCTTATTATAATGTTATTCCCAACCACAACAAACCTTCCTCCTGAAATAAACAACTTTATTTCTTCTCCCAATGCAAGGTTAGATCACAGGCAGCCAGTTCATTCAAGCGTCCAGTGGGCGGAGCCTGGTCCCTGCGTGTTGTCATCACGGAGAAAGGTGCTGGATGGATATCGCTATGGTCTAGTACTTCAGTCTGGAGGCTGGGACTGAGCAGGAGCGATGTGAAGCAGACTACCGCGATTACAACAGGCTTTTATGCTTTTACGGATAACTAACATCTTTATTCACCTATCGACCCGGTCTGGGCGTCGCTTACACTGAAAGGTAAGAGGCTTGTGCTTTTTCTTTTTCCCTGAAGCGAGAAACAAAGTAAAAGTGTGGCTGAGAGAGTGGTGTGTTAGTGCGCGCAAAGCAATGCAGCCCAGTGTCCAAACTCACGGCTGTACAAGTACGTGCTGCACTGCCTCTACACAAAGGATAAAGTTACTTTCTGTCACTGGAGCGCAATGCAAACATAAAAGGGAACGTTATGTTTCAGCACGAGTCTATATTTAGTCGTGATTGCTTTCTGTTTTATGTGTCCAGCGCTTTGAAGTGAGAGCAACTTGTCATTAGCTACGTTTATTTATGATACAATCGCGTGCTCACTTCACGCCTTTTATAGATCAATACTTAACTTGTGGAACATAAACTAAGCTATTCATTGCAAGATTGTACTTTCATCCCTATAATCCATCTACAACGCTCTACTGTCAGTGTTTGTAGTGCTGTTTTGTGGAAGACGCTTCTTGGATAAAACCGGAGCAAAGATATTCTTGAATGAACCATTGCCACGCGGTGCCTGTTTTGACCAGACGGAGGCAGTAGACGCAACCATGTCTGCCAGGTTTTTGTGTAATAAAGCCTTTATTTGCCCAGTTGGAGGCTTCAAGCAATGATTAATTTCTTCCACAATGGGGTTATCTATTAAACTTATCAAAAACAAGGTTGAATAATGTGTTTTAGTGTTTCTTCCCAGTATGTGGTGGGCATTGTGTTTGGATAGAATTTCCCCTGTCTTTTCAGCTGCTTGTCTTCACATAAATTACACCTAGATAGTCTTTTGCATACACAGTGTTTTGACATTGTGCAAGCTGCTGCTGACTGTAACCTACAGTACACCCCATAGGGACATAAACAAACCAGACATTGTTTGGCTTCCAGCTCCTATCCTTTTCTGTTTTCCTGAAGGAAGTTTAGCCTGAAGATAACTACATTCTACTTAAGCAACACTGCATAAGCTCATACTATTGTTTGTTAAGCCTCAGACACAACAAGCTCACATGCTTAAGTGAAAGTTTCCATTGGGTTTATAGTCATGTAAGTCTATTTGTGTTTTTGTAGTTCCCATGGGAAGAAAGTCAACATTTACATCATTAAAGAAGTCATTATTTTTGGATAGACGCGTTGTCTGGGAAATGTCTATTTTCACTGCTCTAATGGACAAAGTAGACTCAAGAGAGCTTTTAACATGACTCAGATGTGTTGTACCGTTTTATAAGTTTTCATTGAGGACCAACAATGTTTGACTCTAGGCCCCCAGCTTTGCTCATTTATCGGTCTGAAATGTTTTACTTCTGTCTTTGCGTTACATGGATTTTTCATTTATTGATTCATCATACTGTAGATAAATCTTTGTGTCCATCTTGCTCTTTGTAAGCAGCCAGTTGTTTGGATGAAAGAATTGAAAGTAGTTATTGTGGTTTTCAACATTTTGCATCATAATCAAAAGTTGCCACTGGATATAGGTTGACAGATTCCTACAGAGAGGAAAAACATTCTCTAGCTGATCACTTCTGACATGACAGATGAATTGGTGTGTGAAAAATACAGTTCATTTCTCTGTCTACAGATTCAGTCTTGTTATAAGATGCCCATTTAGCCCTGTTAACCTATTTTCTGCATGATGTTGCATTTGTGCGTTTATGTAAACTTTACATAATCATCCAACAAACAAGAAGAGCCAATGTGTGCCAACTCATCTGTTCAGATTAATCAACGGATGGCATACATTTGCTCACAAATGAAAACAAAGGACTGAACTATAGAGGTAAAGCCACAGTGTGACTATAAGGCAGATTAAGTCAGATTCATGCAAAAACACATCTTCGAGACCTGTTGTGCTTTTGTCTGCTATGATCATATTTTATGGATTATACTGTTGTATTCTGGACATTTTAATTCACAATATTGAGGTCAAACAACTTAAAGAAAAGAAAATGTGTTTTGAAAATGTAATTTGTTCCAATGGCTACACAACACCTCTGTTTACAACAATAAAAGTGCAGAATTAAGTACCAGCAAGTCCAGACAGACTGACATCTTGTTTGATTAAAGATGACAACATATGTATGAATCACTAAATGCAACTTCAAGATTAATACGTATAGGAATAACTCCAATTTTAATTCTGAATATTGCTCAATTACAAGAAAATAACTCATAATTAGTACTGTATGCACATACAGTATGTTTCTATAGAGGAAAATTTACACAGAAGGTGTCTTTACATTTGTAAAAAAGATAAGCTGTTTTTTTGTGTGAAATGTCCCTATTTTCAATTTGTTTATTGACTCTACATTCACTGATGCACTGCTGTCTCTCTGCGTAAATAATCATGATTTCATGTATAATTTTTTATATAATCAAGCAGCCCTAGAAACAACTATACAACAAGATTAAAAGCTTCCAAAAAGCTAATTTTCCAGAATAAACTTATTTCTAATTTGAGACATGTAGTAAATCTGGATTTGCACTTTTATTTAAAAAGACAAAATTTGACATTATAAAAAAATACATTCATTTTAACAATGCAATGATGAGTACTGTAGTAATACATAAACACATTTATCAAACTGTTTTGTCAATAGTCACTGTGGTTTTATAGTAGACTGTAAAGTATTGAAGCCCCTTGAATAGGACTCAGTTGCATTTGTGCATCAATATGGGCAAGAATGGGCAATCTTTGCAGAAGAGCGACCTGTTCTTTGCAACAGCTCCTTCTGCATGACCTACCACAGAACAAGTAATTGAGCTAGATAGATATGTCTTTCAAAAATAAAGTTATGTGTACAATTTGTGCTTGGCCTGAACAATGAGGCACCTGTCAAGTTTGGCAGAGAACGGCGCTTCCCGTGACATGCCTTCAAGCCATTTCCAGTTGTTGTCATTGTTGGGCTGTTTGGGATGTCTCCAGGGTTAGAAGATGCCCCACTACAGTTACAATGTTGTGTTTATGTCAGGGTATTGCCATAACAGAGCCAGTTTGTTGGGGCATTACTCAACATTATTTTAAGCTTGTCTTGTTAGAGCAATTTGTCACGTCTGGATGGTCAGCTCGGTTTGCTTTCCTTGTCTTTGTTTTGAGCCCACAATGGTCGGCTGCCACTGCGCTGTTGACCAATGAAGAATGTGAAGCAATTGTATCATGATTCCTCCCAAATGAATGGCTTTAGACATGTCAAAAGCCCAGCCGCCGCCGTGTTATGGCTGAAATGAAAGCGAGAAGTGCTTCCTGCATTACATCAGGTTTGCAAACAGTGCAGTGTGAAGCTACTGTCTCGTGTTTGGTTGTGTGAAATAACTACCACCAAATATGACTTCATTTCTGGGGAATTTGGAGAAAGTATATCTTGATTTAGTCATTTGTGGAAAGCTTCTTCTGTCATGCCACAGTTTACTTAGTAAATAATATGTTTTATCAAAAATAGAGCTGGTGCACTCTTTGTGTGAGTAAGAGCTAATGGAAGAGTAAATGATGCTCTAGGGTTAATCAACAGAAAACAGAAGCTTGACACATTACACACTATATGCACATCAGTCACATTTTAAGAAATGTAAAAAGTACTCCATACAAGATATTTTGTAGCCTTATTCAGATATTAATCAATACTAAAACTAATATCAGTTCTAGATACTCATATGAACAAGTATTATACTTAAAGAATCATAAACAGAAGAATAGTTGACTTTTTCTGTACATTTTTTGAAAATGTTGTTTCAATGAATACAAAACCTCATTAAAAAGCACTGCACAATGTATCATACCGTATATAATAATCTATTTTGCAAAAAAATAAAACAGGAAAAAAACAATGTTTGCTTTTGTTATCGTTTTTTACCATAACAAAGCAAACATTTACCCTCCCTTAGTTTTTACCCTTTTAGTCATTGTTTTAGTCATTACCGTACTAAACAGAACATGCACTACTGTATCATAAAGTACATTTAAATTTCCAAATATAAAACACAATGTTTTGGATTTATATAGCGCTTTTCAAGCCACCCATATACGCTTTACATTATGTATTGTTCATTCATTCCATACTTGGGGTGAAGTGTTTTGCCTAAAGACACAAAAAGTAGATTGAGTCCTAAAATAGGCATGTTTTTTGCTCTAGTGGTGTCAAAATTGATATTATGTGTATTTTAAAGTATAGAAGTTGAGTTGAAATGTTAGTCAGTGATTTCTGTGGCGCACTTAAGTATATTATTTATATTAAGCAAAGAAAATGGAGCTCCTCCTCAGACACGAGGCATGTGACCAGGATCATGGAGGTCCTGGTTTGATCTGGACCGGCTGACTGAGCGCCTCTCTGGCCCACACTCACAATGGGTCTCTCCTGTCCAAATCCTGTTTCTCCAGAGCCAGCCAACCAGCAGACAGGGGATCACATGCCGTTCACTGGTGTTGTGAAGCTGCGGCTCTGTTTTGATTGCAGTCTGGACTTCTGAAAGGATTAGGCCCACTCATCACTGTCAGGGAAAGCACAGATGCCGTCATTTGCTTGGTGTTTTTTCATGAATTGATCCCATGATCCACTTGGGGTTTGGCTGTGATGGATTTGTCGAGTGCACCAGAACATAGCTCATGCATGGACTGTCGCAGGACTGGAAAAAATGCTGAATTGAGAGCAGTGTTTCTCAAATGGTGGTTCGCGAGCTGCTTTGTTGTGCAAAAGGTTCTATTTTGTTTACTCCCTTTTTTGGTTTAGTCATTATTTAAAACTAAATATCATATCTGTGAATTAGGCCAGATATGATCTCAAACTTATCCCAACAAAGCACCAAAGACCAAAATTCCAAACTAAAATGAAATAAATTCTGTAAGTCAGTTCTTAATAATGAGTTACCCCAAAAAGAACAAACATTATTTCTCAAATATAAACATTTGCTCATAGTGCAGAGAGCCTATTGTCCAAGTTCAGATGTCAATTTTTTTTTAGGTGCCAATTGGTATTAAAAAAAAGCAAAGGCATAGGCATCTTTACAAGAAAATTGCATAAATCAGGGTTCTTTAAATGTACAATGACATGAGGAGAACATGGAAGGGCTGTAAATATTAAGAGTCAAAATTGTTTTCAATACTGATGTTAGAACACTGTTTCAATAGTGATTTGGAACAGTTACTATCCTTTGAAGGTGCTATACCAAAATTTTGCTTCCTTAATAATGTAAACAAACGAAAATAATTCTTTTTAAGCTTCCTACATCAGTGATGTTTTGGTCACTTACCTAATCCATTTTGAGCCTCTAAATTCTTCACCACCATGTCTTTTAAGCTTTTTTCACAGCTGTTAAAAGCGAAGCGTGTCAATATGCTAATGGAAGTTAGCCACAATGCTAACAACAACACTCAAACCTATAGTGGAGTTTAGTGAACAAACGGGACATTGTCAGATGAACGTCACTGACTAATCTGAATAAATACATTACCAACATTTTGTACGACGAAATTGATTGATTGAAAAAAATTGAGTATAGCCCCCTTAAAGGTTGTATGGAGGATTTTTCAAATCCAACAACTGTTTGCTGTTTTTCAAATGATGCACATGTGTTTTCCCTCCCAGGGCCACGCCCTTCACAGCTAACTGGGCCAATGAGTTACTTAGAAACACTGAGGGATTGCTCGACAAGTTCAAAGGCCAATAGATAACGAGGTACCTCGTTATCTATTGGTCAACGTTTTACTGGATTTATCATGTCCACAGTTTATATATTTTTATAATTATTTTTTTGTTTAGCATTAGTACAAGGCCGTTACAAATCTATGCAACTGTTTTTGACCAAGATTGACAACAAACTATTTTTGAAAATCCTCCATACAACCTTTAATGCAACAAAACATGTCTTGCCAGTAAATCACAGCAAAAGGGACCCATATTTTCAATTCTAATCTCCATTCATCCACATCCATCTTTTTTCTTTTTCATTTCTTACAAAATCTCCAAATGTTATTCTCCAAACTCCTAAAGATCATGTTGCTCCTTCGAAGGTCGCCATGTTCTCCTTCAGTTTTCTCCTCGTTCTCTCTCACAACCACTCATGTGTAATCAGTGTAATGGCATTAAAGCAGCATGTTTAACAGCTTCTCCAGACGCTGGCATATGTCACTGTGCATCTCTGGGAACCATAGAGATGCCAACAGCACCATCTTCTTCTTCATAATGGTCTTAAATGAGACGCTTAAGGCTCCAGGACATGATTATTGATGCTATGAACCGCTGCTTTGCATTGTAGGTCATTATATTTGCTATTAGTGCCAATGTTTTTTCCTTGTTATGCAAAATCTGATGAACTGTCATGTTTTTACGTTTCTTGTGGCATACATTACTTTTGAGGAGCGTGCATTTGAGCAGTGCATATTTTGAACAATAATTACAACTTATGTGCAATAACAAGTCAGCCGATAATGTACAGTATGCAGAAGAATATTGAAATAGAGTGATTTTTGATGCCAAGAGCAGGAGGACGATGTAAGCTGAACAGGTGTGAATTAAGCTTCAACTTCAACTCCAGGCATTTTTGATGAAGGAATTTCACTTTTGCATGAATCAAATAAAAAGTCAGTTTTGCGTAAAGTTCATTAACATATGATATGAGGACTTACTCACTGTTGTTCAAGGGAAAAAAGTTATTTGGAGATATTAAGGGTGGAGTTGGGAGAAACATTTGTGAACTGGCCTAGATATACTTTGCTCTATCAGTTTTTCTTGTCGAAATTGTTGATTTACTCCATTTCCATGAGACATTTAAGTTTGAACTTGCTCAGTGTTCCTGACTGTCATGTTTTTGTCTAACTGCTTTGTCTAGAGGAGAAACTATCCCACACAGCAGCAGAAGGTAAAGTGACACCAGTCAAATGTTCCTCATGCTGCTGCTGGTTAGGACCCTGTCAAACCTGCTCTGCCCCGGATCTGGCCCTGATCTGGCCTTTTGCCCCTACGACACAGTATGGAACACTCGGACCCACTGGAGGTCATAGGGCTGATCCTGTGATGACATCGCAGACATCTTTGCATGCTTCTTCACACATATGAAGGGATCATGCTATTAGACTGCAGCAGATGATTGTGACATAAACCTAGACACTGAACTTTTATTTAGGAGTGAGATTCAGTAGTATACAGTATTATTTCATCAATGAGCTGCTTGAGATTTCTTCTTTAAGTGAGCCAGTTACAGCCAACCCTGTGGGTTCAGAGAAAAGTCTTGACTTTGTTCATCCAATCAGCTTTTTTGCCTTGTCATTAGCCAGCCCTACATTTTTAATAATCATTAGTATCTTCCTTTGTGTTTTCATTTACATGTGACAATTTACTTGAGGACATTTATGGCTTGTATCTTTTCTGTTGCTGAAAAAATATTAAAATAGGCTGCCATTTTAACAACAAATGTCATTCATAATCATAATCATTCCTGTTAATAAGTTGCAAGTTCTACTACACAATAACTGACTGTACGATTACAGAATCGGTCATTCAGTTTTTAGAGGCAAAGGCAACATAGCCTACCAGATTTTTTCTGTCTTAAAAGCATAAACAAACAGAAGTATATTTAGCACCTGAAGCATTTTCTACGTCTCATTATAGAAGTGCTTTTTAGCTATGTTTGTATACTAATAAAAGCTAAAACAACATTCTTTCTTGTTTTTTTCGGGATGAGAGTTCTCTTTTAATGATCATAGTCAAAAACAAAACTCATTCATTTCTGTTTGACCTTAACCTATGTGCCCTTATGTGGATCAAGCTAGACCGTGACCAGGTTGCAGGACTTACAGCACATAGACACAGCTTGCATAGTAAAGCATTATTCCTCTAATACAGCTGTTTTGAAGCTTTGTGACATAGATACAAGTAGCATATTGACCTGCCCTATGTCCGCTTATGGGATATTATTGTGTCCTATGACTGGCTAAGACCACTCAGCCATGACCCAACAAAGTCTACATGCTTTTCGGAACTAAGCCCCTCTCTCGCTCTCTCTCTCTCTCTCTCTCCCTCTCTCTCTTAGAACATTGGCAGACAGTGATGTATATGATCCGTACAGTGGACCGTGGCTTACAGCTGCGGCCCGTTCGCTAACACAGATGTACTTGGAAGATGTTGTCCATTGGAAAGAAAAGCCATTAATCCTCTTTTCTTGCGGTAGACACAATTGAGAGAATGGGTCAGTAGTTTCCAAAAAGAAACTGTCAAGATTGCATTAAGCAGATTGTTTCATATACGCAAGATGTAAACTCTTCCTGTTTCTTTCATTAAGCCATATAGCCATTACTGCTCTCTGTAAAGGTTTTTTTTTCCTCTCCAGGCATAATTGGGTCACGTTAACTCTCAAACGCCCACAAGCCTGCCGACCTAATGACAAGATTTGCCCGGTGCAGGTCAACATTAATGATTCATTTTACTTGAGTCATAAAACAAGTAGATCTCATAAGAAAAAAACAACAACATTAGCTTTCTCTGGTGGATCTTTGGAGTGTGCTTGCTTAAAGGTACTAAGCAGATTTTTGCCCCTTAAAAACGTAAACAAATATTTAATTCTGATTTTTTTCACTAATCTTGTAATACCTGATGATGACGTGTTTAGAAGCACTTTTATAAGAAATTTCAGAAACCAGTGCTTAATGCTATTTTTGTGTGTTTTATTTCCAGGTAGGATTTAGTCAGTAGTTCTTTATGCCAATATTGGAACCGAATTTTAACATTTAATGAACAAAACAAATGTCTTGAACAATTTGGGGAAAATGTCTAGTTTTAGAGAAATATTTTGTTGAGCTGTAGTCGACCAAAAGACTTCTTGTTTGACTAAAAACTTGTCTCATTGACCGATTAATCGACTCAAAGTGTCATGATAAATGTTGTCAAACAAGCCTGTCTTTTGATTTGATTTACATATCTGACCCAAACAGTGACAGTTAGGAATGCATCGGGTATCCGCTCTATAATATCAGTTCTGTCTCATAATGTTTGACATTTATTCAGATTAATTTGTTAAGTTGTGACTTGCACTATAAATAATATTTACATAACACACTATATGACCAAATGACAGATAAGAAAACTTAGATATTTCAGTCCTTACTGTTGTATTGGTTGACATCGGGTATCGGCAGATACGTAAAGCCAAAATATCAGAAATTGGGACAGGAAAAAGCTGGATCGGTGCAACACTTGTGACAGTGCCTGAAAATATGCATTGAAATTTATGCAAAAACAATACTTTATGTAAAAACATTAGGTAATTGTCTATGTATATGTAAAAAGCCATAACAATGCAATGATTTGCACCCAGATGTTCAGCAAATGCACTCAAGTTTTGTATAATCTTAATAAAATAATTACTAATAATACAAATAATACACATTTTTAAATAAAAATTTGGTCAACTAAGACATGTTTGTGACATCACATTCTACAGACCAATGTTATTTCAATGAATGAAAAAAATTAAGATTGTTTAAAACTATTTTTGTATATAAAAAGACAAAATTTTAAATTAAATAAAATAATTATCTTTAGATATTTCGTGGGAAAGTTCATTGTTATTAATTGGAAAAACTGGTTTTGCCTACTATCTGACTTTATAACTAACTACCTAGAATTTCAGAAAGTGATCAGAACCTATATGACAACATATTTTGTGGTTTGTAGATGAAATAATTGTAGTCTTTATGATTTACTACTACATTCTTTCAAATTTCAATTGTGATTAATCTTGCAGCCCTACTAAACATAATCACCATTTCCACATGACATTTTTTTCTACTGGGACAAACAGGAATCTGGCTTGGTCCTATCTCTCCATGCTTATCAGCCCAGCCCTGTCTACTCCATAGACTCCAGCACTTGTATCAGACGTGCTCCCATCATGCTTGGTTTCACTAAGCCAATGACATCAAATGCAACTCGGAGCGCATCTCTGTCATACATTATAGATCCAGAGTAGTAAAGGAATATAGAGAAATGCGTCATGCCTTGATAAATTACCTTGGGGCTGTTCTAAATTCCCTTGAGGTCTCATTAGTGTGTATTTCAGGAATGCTGGGAACAGGCCAGGGAAAGTTGCTGACCCTCCCTGATGTTTTGTCTTCATTTCTGTCACTGCGATACAATGGGAGTGAATGAGCGCTGGCTTGTCATTAACCCGATGGTCAGAGAGTCCAAGGACCAGGAGCGACCAGGCTGACCTACAGGGTTAACCCCGGATCGCTGCACCCTCGGCGGGCACACACTCTGACCTCTGTGGTGCCGGTCAGCCTCAGTGGGGAGATAAGAATGGGATTTTGGTTTTATGTTGCTAGAAGTGCATACCTGCTTCTTACTGTAGCGAGAAATAAAGGCTCATTCGGACTAGATATTGGAGTCCAGACATTTTTATCTGTTTGCCTTGTTAATATAATGGATCGGAATGCCAGTTAAGTGTATTGTCCACTAGAACAATGGTGTAACTGTCAGCTTCATGAGTTCACCAAGTTCATAGAGAAATGTCATTCAAAAATTGTTAGCAATGACGTCAAAGGGAATGACTATGATTCAGTTAAATCTCTAACCACAGTCAAGATAGAGGCCCATAGATGTTATGTAATGTAAAAGAAATATTTTGCATGTGGAAATCTTTTGTCTTGTTTTTTGCATGTGGACATTCTCAAAATTCGGTGAAAATGGGTCATATGAGTGTCATGTAACTGTACTGAAATATTATGAGACATCTTGGGTCAGCCAGTAAATAAGTTTGATGCCATCCAATTAGCAAAATCTGATGGATCTTCTTCACCCAATTCTCAGTATTGGATTGGTGCATCCCTAATTCGGAGCATCCTCACAACAGTGTGTTTTGAAGCACGTTTCACAACTTTCAAAGACCAGTAGAAGCGCCGTGTTGGTATGCTAACTGAAGCTATTGCCACATAATATGCGTACTTCTAGATTTTAGGTAATACGCTGTCTATAGTCCTATCTACGTCTGTCTGTACTGAGGCAAAACTGAATTTAAAAAACGATCTCTAAAAAGTGAACTGGCTTGTAGACATTAGCTCAGACAGCCATATTAAACCACCGTTGAGTGATTTGCATGGAGGATGTTGTACATTGGGTGGAGCGTCTACAAAACTGCCAGTTCATTCAGGTTTGTCTCTTAGTCAAAGTTTTGTCACGTTGCCAGGTAGATTTACGACGATGACGACATGTCACTTCATAAACGTTGGTTGTTAGGCTATCAAAATAAATAATGGTTAGCTGAGCCAATTTTAACTTTCACTTTGATTTATGATTATTATCCTGGCAACTTAGTGATTTATTTAATATTGACTCATGTCTGAGCAGCAGCTTAGAATATATAGATTTGATGAATGACTTTTTTTTGTTTTTGCAGTTTTTTCTTTTGTGTAGTGCTCTGCAAGTACATTTGCCTAGTAGTAATAACTCGATTTAACTCTACAGTATTGCCTGATCTCCGATACAATTACAAATATCTGGAGCCATAATTTCTAATGCGCATGAATGACAGATGAATTACCCACCCAAAGAATTCATGCAAACATGGCAGCTTACAAGTTAAAGAGAAACACAAAAACCTAACGTTTAAGCTCCAAGGTTGCAATGTAGTACAAAGTCATGCATCTCCAGATTCCGGGTTCTCAATTTTTTAAAATAAAATTCTGTTGCGTGGAGTAGAGGTGGGCGACATGGCAAAAAAATTTGCATCACGAATTTCTTGGAATCAGATCATGATTTCAATTTCATCACGATTCTTGTAGATTGTTTATTTTTTTTATTGTCTTTGAATTAAGCACAATTCACTATCAGTCGCTAAATCCAGCTTTCAAAAGCTGTCCAGCGCTGCCAGATCTTCAAAGAGAAAGAACAAAGTTACTTAAATAAAAAACATACATTTGGAAACTGTGAGACTAAGAGTAATAGGTTGGAAAAAATAGCCTATATTTGTTCAGACAGATACATCAAAAAGAGAAAAAAGAAATCCCGATATGACAATTTCATCAAAAAGGCAGATTATCACAGAGAGGAGCTCTCGATTCCATTTTTAAAACCCAGTCCTAGCGTGGAAATTCCAGACTTGTGGTTTAACATAAATAAAATATTCAGGCAAAATTTAATCAAAGTAATGCAGAAGTTAGACAAACTAAAAACCAAGCAAATATAAGTCTGTAAAATAAATTATAGTTATGAAGAGATGTAAGCTGTTATGATTCACTGTGTTTGATCCCAGACATTCAAACCGAAAGTAGGAAGGACTGGTTTGCCAGGCTATTAAAAAAAAAAAAAACAATGAACAATAACTAACTATTACTTAAGTACTATAAAGTGCAATAGCAAACTAATAAAATACAATGCATTTAACTCTTTGAAACCAAGTCCTTTCAAAATGCCACTGAACCAAAAACAACCCCAAGTTCAGCAGTTTATTTGAGTGTTTTGACCGTGACTTTTTTTCTTCTCCACACATCTGCGCCCTTGGGTGTCAAATGGACCTGAACTGAAGAGCAAATGGCCTCTGGGTGAGTCGTTCCTAAAGCGTTAAGAGTGCAGCCACTTGTTTTGGGAAAGAGCTTGATTGTAATTAACAAGTCAAATGGAGCAAAGCCGTGACAGATGTGCCATAAAGTGCTCAGCTTTAGCCTGTTAGCACTTAGCAGAGAGAGTGCAAGCTTTTCTAACTCTGTACGCTGCGTTTAAAACTATTAAGAGGTTCTTTGGAAGAGGCGGAAAGAGCAACGCAAATGCATACATGGGTAAAGGTATTAAGAAAATTATAATAAGATGATGAAGCACAAGAATTCCAAGTTTTAAAATGCTGTTAAGTTGAACATTAGAGCTGTAGGATTAAGTTGGATTGTTGCAAATCCAGCCTTCTGCTCAATAACTAAATTATATCTTCATGGCCTTGATTTTCAAACTTGCCTTGAGCTATTATCAACTTTTGAGTTACTTGGTTCACTAATTTACTATTTTAGGTTGTCTTAAACATAATTCAACTTTAATAAATGACCCAAAACTATCATGTGCCACTGTCAAATTAAAAAAATTGACAATGGCACAGCCTAGGAAAACATTACTATGAATCACATAATATGATATATATACTGATGAACGAATGAATTAATCAATCTAAAAATTGCAATTTTGTTGGACAAAATTTGCAAATTGCAAAGACATTTAGGTGCCACAGTTTTTCCTAAAAATGTAATATTCAGTTTAGATCTGAAGCATATTTTCAATGATTTGTGTTTCTTCTTGTTTTTTTATTTCCTTAAGTCAATTCTTCCAAACATGAACAGCCAAAATCACATTTTTTTTAAAATGTACGTTTCAAATTGTATCACACTGCTTGTCGTAACATATAAATACAATAACATAAATTATTTAATACATGCAATAATTCCTGTTGGTGTTATTTTAGTAGATGGTGTACCAGAAAGTGTGCCTTGGCTCGCAAAACGTTAAAAAACACTGATCTGTGAGGTTCTATTTATAAAACTTGATGATTCTGTAGTTTGGACTTTTACAAAAAACTGTATTTTGGGTATTTTGAATATTTATTTAACTTCAGTTTTCCGCCTGCATGCACTACATAAAAACTGTAAAGAGTACTAATGCTAAACCTAGAAGTAAACCTAAAAGACTCCATAACAGAAATATTTGTATTGCACTGTTGTTGCCTTTTCCTAATTATGAGGAAGTTTGCGGAGGAAGCCCTTTCTTCTTTATCAGCTGTGAGAAAGTCTGGCTATTCTTTTGTTTCTCCGACTCACCGACATGAGACAAATGAGCCGCTCTAGTCATGCTCTATAGTTTGTCTTTGTGATTTTTAAAAAGTGCCAACAAAGCCATTCGCAATGCTGTTTTTGGTACAATATTTATCCGCTCATGAATTGGATGGTAATGAGTTTATTTTACTGAATATTTTTGTTGTGGGAATTCCCTGAACTGTTGCAAAACTGGGGTCATTTGCATTGTGTTTTTGCACTGGGAAAATCAGAGCGTGGCAAAAATAAACACCACAAATATCTCTTGTGAATAGGTTGAGTTCACATCACAACATTCTGGAAAAAAAATTAAGTTTTACATTAAGTTGATGCCTTTTTGGCAAAGTATAATTCTGTATGATTTAACTTTATGGATGTTTGGCTTTGTCTAGAATGTTCCACAGTATGGCATTCAACAAAGACATCACCATAGAAACCAAAGATGTGATTGGACAAAGCAGCAGGTTAGACATGTGGTAGCAGAAAGCAAGACATTTTGAGCACCTGGCTGTAGTGAAATAAATTAAATATATATGCATATAGAAATTCTTGGTTAACTTAAAACAAGCTTTTATTTGATTAGCAGACTGAAAATGAGGCAAAGGTTTTTAGAATTTGACCACGTACCAGACATAAACTGCACAAAAAGTACAATTGTACGGCAATTCACATACAAAACTATTCATGCAACAAAATACTAGGGAAAAAAAAGCCTACTTAAAGGGAATTTACTCACTTTTTTAACACAATAAAATAACTCCCTCAGCACTGACCTCTTATTGTATCTATTCAAGTAGAAATGAATCATTAAAGTGCATATGACAGGTTGCTTAAATGTTATTTTTTTAATATAATCCACTTAGAATATATTTGTAGATATGATAAATATTCATTTTGTTCCATAAAAGTTGCCAAAAATGATCACACTATGCTGTGATACAGACCTACACGTCGATTTCGCAAACTAATCACGTTACGCTGACATTATAATCGGCTTTGTTGTTGAGGCTAGAGAGAGTAGGCTGTCACACTGCCTGAGGAATAATGTGTAGAGTGCATCGCGCAAGGAGCGAGACAAGAAAAGACAGATTGCACATGTTTCACGCTTGAACGAGAGTATTTGCATATAACGCTATGGTACTAAGGATAACAGCCATAAATGCATTTCTCTATATCTGAACTCAACAAATCTTATTAATAGATGCACTTTGAACTTCTGTTTGATTCTGTAAAGGCCTGATTGTTCTTACTTACTTATTCTGTACAGAGATCTCAGAGATACTTAAGATATATCAGGGCGTGATACTAACTTCTATATTGTTGTCGTTCTTCACTCAATTGTACACGTTTCTGTGATTGATAATATGTTAATGATACATTCTTCTCGTGATTTCTAAGAGATATGCACGCAGGAATTAAATAATCTATTGTGTACAGTCATATCGCACGTCCGATAAATAAATAGGGTTTCTGTCTGAAGTTGGCTCTGACGATTGTCTTGTTGCAGCTTGTCGAGACATAATAAATAAAGGTCCATCGACTATGCCATTTTTCTATATCACTATGTAAGGGAGAATAGAGAGATAGACACATCTCCCATGCGTCTTTGCTGGACTTGCATACAAGAGTCTGAAAGACTGATTACGTATAATCGCATAACTACAGCTTACTTAATTTACCTGATAGTTATCATATGATAGGCTGATGTTGTAGGTGCGTCTTTCTTAACACCCTGACGAGTACTTTGGTAAGCTCCGCGTGGACAGGACTCAAAAGCGAATTATGCACCAGCATTAGATCCGAGTTAACTCAGAGAGCCTATAGAACGTAAATCAACCTCTCCCCGCCATCGACCGGATAGCTTTAATACAGGTGGTGAGCGCTGACCCAGCACTGATAGACCATCTGAGGTTGTATCCAACTGATCAATGTGGAACGCCACCCTCTTTCACCCAACTCCACGCATGCTTGTCTGTGTTAATGGAGATTCGAATTGGGCATACGCGCACTCTCGGACACAATAATACAGCAAGTCAAAGCTATCACCTGAGCAACTGATCCTCTCCATACACCAATTCGCATACACCCTGATATGCCGCATGCTGACGACGTTTGTCGGTCACAGGAAAGACATCATTATTTAAAGAGCCTTTCCAATGTATACCTTCTAAAGATGCTCAAACAAATCACAAGATTTGTATTCTACGAGTGGCACTGTCTGAATATACTTGTATATTGACGCTCACTGCATCAGAGTACGTGCACTGGTGTTCACTCAAGTGGGTGAGAGAGTCAGTTAATAGACGAGTGGTTGTGGTAGTAACTGAGCAGAACAGCGTGTTATATCACGCTCCTCGACTGCCTGTCTCGACATACATTCTGCTGTGCAGGACTTTGATGCTTACGTTGTTGAGCTACAACTGAGTCTTACGGATTTCCTACCGTGTGCGTTATAAAATATCCTTGGCGCGTTCCGCTACTGAGGATCACCGCACTCGAGAGCTGACATTGTTAGATGGGCAACAAGTGTCATGTTAGATCCACTGTATATAAGTCAGGTGAATAGATAGTCTCTACAAAGTTAATGATACACTGTTGATTTCTGAGTTCGCTCGTGAGCTTCAGATGCAGAAAACAACTGCTCGTGCTCGCTCAAAATTTTACAATCGCTCGCGATGGAGTCTACTCTCGCAACTCTACCAGTCTGTACGCGCTGTCTGTTGAATTGTATTACAATCGTGCATCGGATCTTGCAGTGTTCAGAATCTGACTTATTTTATAGCCAGCAGATGGGTCGGTACTAAAGACTCTATAAGTTATATCTCTGTCATGCGAAGTGTACGGTACTCGCATAACTATGTAGAACACAAAATGTAGATCCAATAATATCTTCGCAGAACAGCCTTGAGTACGCGCGGAGCGAGAAAAGTAAGAAGGAGGAGCAAGCCAGGACTCTACACGATAGCTGTGATGGTGCAGTTGAATACTTCTCGCGCCTCTCGCAACGATATGAACAGAGTAAGACTCTTGCTCTTGATTAGAACCGATACTCAACAACACATATTCCAACATTAATGATGTGTGAGCGTCAAGGACATGCAGTGGTCTAACCGTCAAAAGTCACTGAGCGGGCCGAGGATAGAGATGAGATCTGGTCTCTGGCAGGACGCAGATATAGATATGCCGGTACTGATGCAAATCGCTGAGATGTGTTCGCTTCACATTTACACCTTAGACTATCAATGGTGTCCATATGATGGGCACTTACCGTATGAGTTCTAGATGTTTTCGGCTCATCTTTCGCTCTTACAGTACCGCTCACCTCGCGTTGTTAAATGGCCGGCGGGAATGAGATTTTTGTAATTTCACGCAACATGCGTTGGGTTACACTCGTTATAGACAGTACAAGCATGTAGTTGAGCTCTACCTGGTGGAGATGCACTAGACCTAAGATGTTTCACTTAGGTCTAGACGCAGCGCACTTGTGGTGTCCTAATGTGGCTTCAGCTGAGAACATGAGATAGCATATATCTGAGTCACTAGTGCGGCTTTTATTTTGATCTGTTTGTGTGCTATGCTCTGATGTGCTGACGTTGCTAGACTAGCCATAGCGTTCTTCTATTTTCGGGTTAGCAATACTCGTACGGCGTCTCATATGTCCGTTCTCGATGCTAAAGCGATAAGACACATTAATGTGTCGATAGTTACAATTATTAGTTGAAGCTCATGATAAATAGCATTTTCGGCTAAGTAGAGCACATATCGAATCCTTATAAAATTAATCGGTAAGTTCACTATTCATCCGTTAATTTATTCTGTTTCATATATATCTATTAAATATCATGTAGAAAATCAGTAGTTTAGAACAATCTAGTCGTATGGGACGGATAATCTTGCTCGTTCATCTGTTGGTGAGTTGTCAGCAGCTACAGACCGATCTTTTTAAAACTCGGGATTTTTAGGAGATAGCCATTGGTCTCGGGATAGCTTATATAAGCGTATATCGAGTTATTAGAAATATTATTTGGCGAACAGTTTATAATGTTTTTTTCAGAACTGAAATATTCTCATAGTCTTGGGTACGATTGTGTGATCAGGATCTTAATCGGACAATCGGATATGTCTGATCTGAAATATTTTCGAAAGCCTATGGCCTTTACAATAACATGAGCAATTATACTTTTCGATTAAGATCAGGTATTTCTTTTCTGTGGTAAGGATCCATGCTCCGGCGCTCTAATGCTTCCTCAAGTAACTATCTTGTGTATGGCTATATTTATCGGGGTTATGACAAGTATTTGATTCTGAGTCCTTTTACCACATGTTGTATTTTAGGTATACTTAACATTCGCACTCTACTTTGCGTGGAATAGTAGGTTATAGGCATTCGTGGTTTTTGAAGTAGACATCAAGTGATCATTCCATATGCACTACACAGAGTCTATGCTACTTCTGAAATAACTAATTTTGACATCAACATTAGTGTAGTGAAGCCGGTAAAGTTGACGCAGATAAGCGGCTGGTGTATGATTTTATTGTTGAATTGCATATGAAACTCAAAACTAGCTCAATACTCCGCCGAACTATTGAATTTCGGGTTGTTGCTGCTGCCTCTAGCTATTCTAGCGCGTCAATTGAATCTGTTTTATTATTGTGCGATCCTTAGGTTCCAATTTGTAAGTGCAACGTCAGCCAGAAGCACAAAACCGCCTTTGTACGATGTAAATTGTTGAATGCGAGTTTGGTATTTTTGTAATCTTGTGTTTCAGCGGAGACTATTTACTCTGTGAAACTAGAGCTGGTCGGGACCTGGAGTCACTGTGTGTGCGTGAAGCCTTCTTATTGAAGTTGTGACGTTTGAGGAGCTGAACTGCTTCGTAAATCATTAAATTCGACTGGTACCTTTCTCCTTTCAAACGATGGAGAAACCGCTGCTGCACAGTGAAGTCTTATCTAGAGCGTAACTAGAAGCTCGTC
The DNA here is from genome assembly GCA_038363315.1 of Mugilogobius chulae. Lineage (NCBI taxonomy): Eukaryota > Metazoa > Chordata > Actinopteri > Gobiiformes > Gobiidae > Mugilogobius > Mugilogobius chulae. Next base: position 39,838,924 of record CM076407.1, read on the forward strand.
TTGCTGTACGCTTATAAATCACTTCTATATATTTACAAGTTCGCCATCTTTGCAGACTAGCGCGTGTTTACTTTTGTGCGTTATTTGCAAAGAGGCACAATCATGATAGAAGGATAAATCAACGATGGGTGACAGTGCGCTATTTTCTATTTCTCTCTCTCCTCATTTCCGTTTTTCATGCCTCGCCAGAGGTAAATCGTTTGAACGTGGAAGAGCATGCGAAACCCCCTCTGGCAGTTCCCTCCCCCCTCGTGCATAGTGAAGGTATTGAAATGTGCTGCGCGGACGTCTTGGGGTTAGGCCCAACGGGGGGTTTTTATAAGAACACGGAGAAGGGGCCTAATGGGCCTGTTTTCTCGTGTTTCTGGGTTTATTTTAGAAGCGCACAATAAATACAATAACGGTTTTTGAGTTTACAAGGACCAAATCACTCAGGTATTGCTTGACGTAAGCATTTCTTAAAAGTTTGCTCCCAGTTGTGTACAGTTAATCCCTTGTTTTTAGCTGTCTTTTAAATAATGTGAAACAAAGAAGAACTTTTGTGTCAAGATCAACACGTATTTGCGTCACCTGTGATCTAACTTGAATTTCTTTATTTTGTATGTTTTGCAGCACTTTCACGCTTTCAGAACGCCTGTAGATTTGGTGTGCTTGCTCAAATGTTACCAAAGCAGATAGCCAGAAAGTAGCAAAACTAGTCGCTGCAACAAAGCAAATCTTTTACCGATATATCTTATGACATAGTGCAGTCGTTTTCTATCTTTTTATATATGTGAAACACAGCTGTTTTTGAAGGTTAGCTTGAGAAACCAACACAGCTTACTAGGTGATGGTAACTTCACATACCAGCTACTTATTTGCTCTCTAATAGGTAAGAACATATCGAATTTCTGCGGGTGGTAAACGGATAATCATTTTCTTTCTATGCTATAATTTCAGGAATGGCTGTTTTTTTCATTATTTATCAATATCTTTGGGTGTCGCAGTCTATTGTGTGTAGAAAATTTCAAACTCGATCTCGATACTTGAAAACAAAACTTGATACTCATACGCGATTTCGATATGACGGTGGCACCTTAATTATTTTTTTTTTCTTCGACGAATTTTTGCTTATTTTAATTATAATGTTTTTTATTTATGTTTTTCTTTTTGATATTATTAAAATATTAGTATTTTAAATGGTATTATTTGTTTATTACTCTAACTTGATTAGAACCTTTAATTAGGGCGGACTTTGTTTTCTATGATCAGACACGGTGGCATGCTAGTCGGGATTCAGATTGATGTTATAGTGTATATGGCTATTGATTGAGCTGAAGGGTGGTCGGGGTTGCTTTAGCGTAGCAAAAGATGGCTGGGGACGGGGCCGATGCTTAAAAAATTCTTAGATGCGTCTCGTCATGGAAACGAGTTGTGTAAGAGTATTAGTTGTTAAAGAGGATCTTAATTTTATGTCACAGTATTAGTATACAAACTAAAGAATAAAACTGTTCATATAAACAAACAATAAATCTGTAGAAAGAGATATGTGCTACTTTAGTCGATTCGTACATTATCTACATAACACGAGACCACAATCGCTTATAGTTCTCTCTATTTATCTCACGCGCGATATTAACTTTTCTTATTTAATCGTTCGTTCTAGCGCTCTTGTTCTGAGTGCACTGTAAAGATTGTCATAAGTTCAGAACATCAAGTAAACTCTTCTCGTTAGAGAATTACTAGACTTTCATAGTGCTGAAACAAATCATTGAATACTATTTTTATACTTCGCTCTATGTGTGATTATATAGAGCTAAAGACTCAGTTTTAGACATGTAATGCTCGCATAAAATTAAGTTTCTAATGCTGTGTCTTACGAAGAGCAATTACATATATTAGGAGCACAGTACAATTGAACACTTTATAATGCCTAGTGAATTTTTTGGTTTCATATACTAATAGTGTGACCCTTATATAGTCTGTTAATCATTATAAAGACTATTTGATGATATATAATTTGAACGCGTGTATAATGATCTAATCTCGCACTTTGCTTAATATTATTTGATCATAACAGCCCTCTTATTGGTGGGATTTCATCCTACTCTCAATGTTCTCGCTTCTGTATTTTTGGTGATCTCCACAGAGCTTTCTGACTTTGCAAATTATAAGCAGATAGGGTTCAAGTCAACACTTCATTAATTCAAGCTAAAACACGCTATTATAATATTTAGACCAGGAGACATTGTGCTCCATCTCTCTCGTAAGGCTCTTCGTTATAGAATAGCACTTGGACGCGCGTTCGATTTTATTGTGCTCTAGTAGATATTGTGACTCCTGTTGTGTCCTAAAGGAGAAGTAAGATAGCAGAGAAGATCGGGATAGCCCTCAGCATATGCAGATGCGTGGTATTGTTGTCTTGTCCATGAACACTAAAGATCATGTTCTTCTCTCTGTGATCAAGTAAGAACGGCTGAACCACTCGTTCTATTGTCAGAGGATGAACTATGCACATGTGAACAATGGTAATACCAGCGGGGATATATCTGAACTGCTAACAGAACTAGTAGGAGTAAACTAAAGAGAAGAGGAGATAGTAGTAGTTTCAGCTTACACTGAGATTACAACCAGTGGAGCATTTGTAGAAAGACTATTAATTAGTAGTATGAGCTTCAAGCGCACATTATATATAATTTGCAATTAACAAGTGAGATCTTTAAACTGCTGTTGGCATCTTCTGCGAGGAGTCGGCGCTTTTGACACTTTCTATAATTCGGGATAGTCTACATCTGCTCAGACAGCTTTGACAGTAAACAATTAGTTACTTTTACCGCTTTTGCGACGTTATACGTCGTTCCATTGATGATGAAATTTATTGATTGGATACAGAAAAAATATTTCATCTATTCTTATGGATGAAATATGAATAGGAATTGTAAATATGAAGCGCAGCAGTTTGATTGTTTGTACATTTCTGATTGATTTTTGCCATAGACTTAAAAAGATCAATATTACAAGCTTAAATACAGAGGCTAATGTCCACAACACTGTTGTTTTCAGTCTCATGTAACCTCATTTCATTTTGCAAACTAGGGAAAGGCAATTCATTGAAATATTGAGAGTTCAAAATTGAATCATGTCATATCTTCCAGTTATTAAAAATCACTTTTTTAATCAGAATTCGCAAAATGTTTTACTAACTTGTCAGTTTATATTATTATAAATTATGCTCACTGAACCTAAATTTCCATATATGTATTCTTCTGGAATGTATGGGTAAAATAAATGGAAAATTTACTTACGGAACCAAGTGATGCCAGGGTTGGGCATAAAATCGAATCGTGAGCTCATCTCTGTGACAATCTGCTTTTTTCATGAAATCGTCATATCGTGATTTCCATGTTCTTTTTTCAAAGTCTCTTATAAATTTTGACAGTTGTTTTTTTTTGCACATCCAAGTCATAAAAGAAGTGAATTTTAGCCACTTTTCAAGTTTGATTTACAAAAATATGTCTAGTATGGCTGAAGCATGGATTTTTAGCATATTTTCATGCTTAAAAGCTGTTGTTAATGTTAGATAAGCTAGTAAAATACACCAAAATCATCAGTACTTGTTCAGTGGCAACACACAATGTTCAAATTAATCGATTTATATATATATTTTTTTTACTTTTTTTTTTTTGAAGGACTTGAAGGCTTAATCACTTGTTTCTCTCTGACAGTGAAGTGGGAACTTTCTGAAAACTTAAATATTTAAAAATAATAACTTAAAAATAATAAATTTGTATCTAAAAAAATAAACATGATATCGTGATAAAATCGAAATTGTGGTCTGGCTCCAAGAAAATAGTGATATAAATATTTTGCCATATCGCCCAGCCTTAAGTGATGCTCATTAAGAATGGGACAGTTCGAATTGATCAGTGCTTCAATTTAATTCTGGTTTTGGGTTGGATCCTCACATGTCCCACCAGGAACTCTGTTGTCATTTTGGGTTATACATTTCTCATTCAGGGATGACAAAAATAGGAACTTTCAAAAACGTTAAGATTGCTTTAGTCTCACATTCCAATAAATCCTTTCCAATAACAGTTGTAATTCAGTCAAAACACTTTTCAAAGTTCAGGAAATATACATCAAGCTCCTGACTTAATTCACTATATAGTTTATCATATTGTAATATTTTGAAAAGCTATATTTACTTCCCACATTAACAGATTTTTTTTTTTCTTCTGATATTTTGTAACCCACATATCTAAACTGAAATCGAATCAAAACAGAATTGTCCCAACCCTAATTCCTATTTAAAAGTCACATTAGCTCTTTGGAAAATTAACTTGTTTTTTTTAATAAATTCTACATGATTTTGGAGTTACTGTAAATGTTTTTAGAAATCAGCTGATCCAGTAGAAGCTGACTTGGATCTATCATGTCCCATACTACAAGACTGAAATTCCAACCTTAGAGGTCTTAGTACACACCAGCAGCCTTTTAGAATCGCTTCTAAAATAACACCTAAAAAACAAGTACGCCAGGAAATCCTGCTCATGCACCAGGTGTTTTTGGAGCTAATCGGCTTGTTGTCAACATTGCAGTTTCCCCATATTAACTCACCACCTATAGATAGTCGTCTATCTAAATGATCTAATAGTACTTGTCTATAAAAAGATCACATTGTTAAAAGTAGAGGAGCCCAGGTAGTGCTAGCCTGTGGGTGAAGTCCAAATATCCCGCCTAATAGGCCGTGCTGAACAAGTGATAGTGGATCTCCATATTTTCTCTAAAACGCGTGTCCACGTCTATGTCAATCAAAGATATATTCTCCACTAGATCACCATCCCTCGCCTAAGATCTGGCAGGCCACAACAAATTCCTGGACGCCTGAACTCTTGGATCCATGCGGCAGAAAATTACACTGTTTCCCTTCGTATTAGAATCAACATGACCAAGCAATCATAAGGGATAGAACTGAGTGGACAATAGTCCGGTACGGTCGTCAACGTTCTGCAATAGAACCAAGTAACAATTTGGGTATAGAGAGAGGTAATTGACACCATCGAACATTTCACATCTTTGCAATGCCATACCACCGCTCCACCCCTGCCATGGGCTCGGAGGGGACAAAACTCGTCAGATCGCAGGCCCGCTCCGAGCGAGCTCTCATTTTACAGTGTCGGCTGTAACTATAACAAAAGGAGCACACGCCCAGTCCTGTCCCGGCCTCAGCACGTAGGAGTCCTGTACTAAGAATACTATTCTTGAGGTTAAATACTGACAGCCAAAGTAAACAAGGGGTGATATACGACGAACGGATATCTCATAATCAGAGCTGGAACTCTCGTTAGCATCATAGCACATGTTCACATCCTAATGGGAAAAGTGATTAGTGTGAACAAACTCCCGCTAAAAACTATCTATCTTTGTTTCTTAATACAAATCGCATTGGCAAGCAGCACGGGCCAGGGCAACATACCAAGATCTGGGAAGCGTAATGGGTGGACTGTTTTTGGGGCCGAGTTTGGAGTGGGTCCCTTGTTCGCTCTGTGGATCCAGATGAATGTCTTTTTGTGTCTTGGCATCACAGCAAGGTAGTCATTACAGGTTAGTGAAGGGTCCCTCCAGGCGTCACACTGGGCACGCTCAGAGTCAGGAGGGACTGTAACATTGCACGACCCGTGAGGCAGGAGGTCCCAAAGGGGTTTAGCAAGAATGCCCAGTATCAGCCCCCAGCACCACTGCAACGAGGGAACAAAGCCACAAATATAGGTCCGTCATAATCAGGCTCCTATTACGCATCAACATGAAAGTAGTCTGTNTTCGGAACTAAGCCCCTCTCTCTCTCTTCTCTCTCTCTCTCTCTCTCTCTCTTAGAACATTGGCAGACAGTGATGTATATGATCCGTACAGTGGACCGTGGCTTACAGCTGCGGCCCGTTCGCTAACACAGATGTACTTGGAAGATGTTGTCCATTGGAAAGAAAAGCCATTAATCCTCTTTTCTTGCGGTAGACACAATTGAGAGAAGTGGGTCAGTAGTTTCCAAAAAGAAACTGTCAAGATTGCATTAAGCAGAACGTTTCATATACGCAAGATGTAAACTCTTCCTGTTTCTTTCATTAAGCCATATAGCCATTACTGCTCTCTGTAAAGGTTTTTTTTTCCTCTCCAGGCATAATTGGGTCACGTTAACTCTCAAACGCCCACAAGCCTGCCGACCTAATGACAAGATTTGCCCGGTGCAGGTCAACATTAATGATTCATTTTACTTGAGTCATAAAACAAGTAGATCTCATAAGAAAAAAACAACAACATTAGCTTTCTCTGGTGGATCGTTGGAGTGTGCTTGCTTAAAGGTACTAAGCAGATTTTTGCCACCTTAAAAACGTAAACAAATATTTAATTCTGATTTTTTTCACTAATCTTGTAATACCTGATGATGACGTGTTTAGAAGCACTTTTATAAGAAATTTCAGAAACCAGTGCTTAATGCTATTTTTGTGTGTTTTATTTCCAGGTAGGATTTAGTCAGTAGTTCTTTATGCCAATATTGGAACCGAATTTTAACATTTAATGAACAAAACAAATGTCTTGAACAATTTGGGGAAAATGTCTAGTTTTAGAGAAATATTTTGTTGAGCTGTAGTCGACCAAAAGACTTCTTGTTTGACTAAAAACTTGTCTCATTGACCGATTAATCGACTCAAAAGTGTCATGATAAATGTTGTCAAACAAGCCTGTCTTTTTGATTTGATTTACATATCTGACCCAAACAGTGACAGTTAGGAATGCATCGGGTATCCGCTCTATAATATCAGTTCTGTCTCATAATGTTTGACATTTATTCAGATTAATTTGTTAAGTTGTGACTTGCACTATAAATAATATTTACATAACACACTATATGACCAAATGACAGATAAGAAAACTTAGATATTTCAGTCCTTACTGTTGTATTGGTTGACATCGGGTATCGGCAGATACGTAAGCCAAAATATCAGAAATTGGGACAGGAAAAAGCTGGATCGGTGCAACACTTGTGACAGTGCCTGAAAATATGCATTGAAATTTATGCAAAAACAATACTTTATGTAAAAAACATTAGGTAATTGTCTATGTAGATGTAAAAAGCCATAACAATGCAATGATTTGCACCCAGATGTTCAGCAAATGCACTCAAGTTTTGTATAATCTTAATAAAATAATTACTAATAATACAAATAATACACATTTTTAAATAAAAATTTGGTCAACTAAGACATGTTTGTGACATCACATTCTACAGACCAATGTTATTTCAATGAATGAAAAAAATTAAGATTGTTTAAAACTATTTTTGTATATAAAAAGACAAAATTTTAAATTAAATAAAATAATTATCTTTAGATATTTCGTGGGAAAGTTCATTGTTATTAATTGGAAAAACTGGTTTTGCCTACTATCTGACTTTATAACTAACTACCTAGAATTTCAGAAAGTGATCAGAACCTATATGACAACATATTTTGTGGTTTGTAGATGAAATAATTGTAGTCTTTATGATTTACTACTACATTCTTTCAAATTTCAATTGTGATTAATCTTGCAGCCCTACTAAACATAATCACCATTTCCACATGACATTTTTTCTACTGGACAACAGGAATCTGGCTTGGTCCTATCTAGAGATAGACCGATATATATATATCGGGCCGATATCAGCTCATTTTATGATATCGGCCATTCAATTTTGGTCTTGAAGGCCGATTTTACTAATTTCTTTTTAGTTATTCAGTTTCACTAATTAGAAAACATTAATTATCGTAAAGAAAAAGTCAGTTTTTCATTGGGCAGCAATAGCCAGAAGGACCCCTATACACATTAAGCGCCTCAAAGTTCAGCTTGTATATTTCTGCATTAACTCTTAGCGGCAATAATCGAACTTGCAGTCCTCTGTCATCACCATGATGCATTTTCATTCATGCAGAATTGCTCGGCCACTGAAAACAAATCGCGTAAAAATCGGCATCATGGCTTGATCTCTAGTCCTATCTCTCCATGCTTATCAGCCCAGCCCTGTCTACTCCATAGACTCCAGCACTTGTATCAGACGTGCTCCCATCATGCTTGGTTTCACTAAGCCAATGACGTCAAATGCCACTCGGAGCGCATCTCTGTCATACATTATAGATCCAGAGTAGTAAAGGAATATAGAGAAATGCGTCATGCCTTGATAAATTACCTTGGGGCTGTTCTAAATTCCCTTGAGGTCTCATTAGTGTGTATTTCAGGAATGCTGGGAACAGGCCAGGGAAAGTTGCTGACCCTCCCTGATGTTTTGTCTTCATTTCTGTCACTGTGATACAATGGGAGTGAATGAGCGCTGGCTTGTCATTAACCCGATGGTCAGAGAGTCCAAGGACCAGGAGCGACCAGGCTGACCTACAGGGTTAACCCCGGATCGCTGCACCCTCGGCGGGCACACTACTCTGACCTCTGTGGTGCCGGTCAGCCTCAGTGGGGAGATAAGAATGGGATTTTGGTTTTATGTTGCTAGAAGTGCATACCTGCTTCTTACTGTAGCGAGAAATAAAGGCTCATTCGGACTAGATATTGGAGTCCAGACATTTTTATCTGTTTGCCTTGTTAATATAATGGATCGGAATGCCAGTTAAGTGTATTGTCCACTAGAACAATGGTGTAACTGTCAGCTTCATGAGTTCACCAAAGTTCATAGAGAAATGTCATTCAAAAATTGTTAGCAATGACGTCAAAGGGAATGACTATGATTCAGTTAAATCTCTAACCACAGTCAAGATAGAGGCCCATAGATGTTATGTAATGTAAAAGAAATATTTTGCATGTGGAAATCTTTTGTCTTGTTTTTTGCATGTGGACATTCTCAAAATTCGGTTGAAAATGGGTCATATGAGTGTCATGTAACTGTACTGAAATATTACGAGACATCTTGGGTCAGCCAGTAAATAAGTTGATGCCATCCATTAGCAAAATCTGATGGATCTTCTTCACCCAATTCTCAGTATTGGATTGGTGCATCCCTAATTCGGAGCATCCTCACAACAGTGTGTTTTGAAGCACGTTCACAACTTTCAAAGACCAGTAGAAGCGCCGTGTTGGTAGCTAACTGAAGCTATTGCCACATAATATGCGTACTTCTAGATTTTAGGTAATACGCTGTCTATAGTCCTATCTACGTCTGTCTGTACTGAGGCAAAACTGATTTAAAAAACGATCTCTAAAAAGTGAACTGGCTTGTAGACATTAGCTCAGACAGCCATATTAACCACCGTTGAGTGATTTGCATGGAGGATGTTGTACATTGGGTGGAGCATCTACAAAACTGCAGTTCATTCAGGTTTGTCTCTTAGTCAAAGTTTTGTCACGTTGCCAGGTAGATTTACGACGATGACGACATGTCACTTCATAAACGTTGGTTGTTAGGCTATCAAGATAAATGATGGTTAGCTGAGCCAATTTTAACTTTCACTTTGATTTATGATTATTATCCTGGCAACTTAGTGATTTATTTAATATTGACTCATGTCTGAGCAGCAGCTTAGAATATTAGATTTGATGAATGACATTTTTTTTTGTTTTTGCAGTTTTTTCTTTCGTGTAGTGCTCTGCAAGTACATTTGCCTAGTAGTAATAACTCAATTTAACTCTACAGTATTGCCTGATCTCCGATACAATTACAAATATCTGGAGCCATAATTTCTAATGTGCATGAATGACAGATGAATTACCCACCCAAAGAAACACAATAATATAGAGTATTCATGCAAACATGGCAGCTTACAAGTTAAAGAGAAACACAAAAACCTAACGTTTAAGCTCCAAGGTTGCAATGTAGTACAAAGTCATGCATCTCCAGATTCCGGGTTCTCAATTTTTTAAAATAAAATTCTGTTGCGTGGAGTAGAGGTGGGCGACATGGCAAAAATATTTGCATCTCGAATTTCTTGGAATCAGATCATGATTTCAATTTCATCACGATTCTTGTAGATTGTTTATTTTTTTATTGTCTTTGAATTAAGCACAATTCACTATCAGTCGCTAAATCCAGCTTTCAAAAGCTGTCCAGCGCTGCCAGATCTTCAAAGAGAAAGAACAAAGTTACTTAAATAAAAAACATACATTTGGAGTAATAGGTTGGAAAAAATAGTCTATATTTGTTCAGACAGATACATCAAAAAGAGAAAAAAGAAATCACGATATGACAATTTCATCAAAAGGCAGATTATCACAGAGAGGAGCTCTCGATTCCATTTTTAAAACCCAGTCCTATGGAAATTCCAGACTTGTGGTTTAACATAAATAAAATATTCAGGCAAAATTTAATCAAAGTAATGCAGAAGTTAGACAAACTAAAAACCAAGCAAATATAAGTCTGTAAAATAAATTATAGTTATGAAGAGATGTCTTCATTTGATTTTATATCCTAACCACAAGCTGTTATGATTCACTGTGTTTGATCCCAGACATTCAAACCGAAAGTAGGAAGGACTGGTTTGCCAGGCTATTAAAAAAAAAAAAAAACAATGAACAATAACTAACTATTACTTAAGTACTATAAAGTGCAATAGCAAGCTAATAAAATACAATGCATTTAACTCTTTGAAACCAAGTCCTTTCAAAATGCCACTGAACCAAAAACAACCCCAAGTTCAGCAGTTTATTTGAGTGTTTTGACCGTGACTTTTTTCTTCTCCACACATCTGCGCCCTTGGGTGTCAAATGGACCTGAACTGAAGAGCAAATGGCCTCTGGGTGAGTCGTTCCTAAAGCGTTAGGAGTGCAGCCACTTGTTTTGGGAAAGAGCTTGATTGTAATTAACAAGTCAAATGGAGCAAAGCCGTGACAGATGTGCCATAAAGTGCTCAGCTTTAGCCTGTTAGCACTTAGCAGAGAGAGTGCAAGCTTTTCTAACTCTGTACGCTGCGTTTAAACTATTAAGAGGTTCTTTGGAAGAGGCGGAAAGAGCAACGCAAATGCATACATGGGTAAAGGTATTAAGAAAATTATAATAAGATGATGAAGCACAAGAATTCCAAGTTTTAAAATGCTGTTAAGTTGAACATTAGAGCTGTAGGATTAAGTTGGATTGTTGCAATCTCAGAGAAATCCAGCCTTCTGCTCAATAACTAAATTATATCTTCATGGCCTTGATTTTCAAACTTGCCTTGAGCTATTATCAACTTTTGAGTTACTGGGTTCACTAATTTACTATTTTAGGCTGTCTTAAACATAATTCAACTTTAATAAATGACCCAAAACTATCATGTGCCACTGTCAAATTAAAAAAATTGACAATGGCACAGCCTAGGAAAACATTACTATGAATCACATAATATGATATATATACTGATGAACGAATGAATTAATCAATCTAAAAATTGCAATTCTGTTGGACAAAATTTGCAAATTGCAAGACATTTAGGTGCCACAGTTTTTCCTAAAAATGTAATATTCAGTTTAGATCTGAAGCATATTTTCAATGATTTGTGTTTCTTCTTGTTTTTTTATTTCCTTAAGTCAATTCTCCCAAACATGAACAGCCAAAATCACATTTTTTAAAATGTACGTTTCAAATTGTATCACACTGCTTGTCGTAACATATAAATACAATAATATAATTATTTAATACATGCAATAATAATCACTTTTTTTCCTGTTGGTGTTATTTTAGTAGATGGTGTACCAGAAAGTGTGCCTTGGCTCGCAAAACGTTAAAAAACACTGATCTGTGAGGTTCTATTTATAAAACTTGATGATTCTGTAGTTTGGACTTTTACAAAAAACTGTATTTTGGGTATTTTGAATATTTATTTAACTTCAGTTTTCCGCCTGCATGCACTACATAAAAACTGTAAAGAGTACTAATGCTAAACCTAGAAGTAAACCTAAAAGACTCCATAACAGAAATATTTGTATTGCACTGTTGTTGCCTTTTCCTAATTATGAGGAAGCCCTTTCTTCTTTATCAGCTGTGAGAAAGTCTGGCTATTCTTTTGTTTCTCCGACTCACCGACATGAGACAAATGAGCCGCTCTAGTCATGCTCTATAGTTTGTCTTTGTGATTTTTAAAAAGCGCCAACAAAGCCATTCGCAATGCTGTTTTTGGTACATATTTATCCGCTCATGAATTGGATGGTAATGAGTTTATTTTACTGAATATTTTTGTTGTGGGAATTCCCTGAACTGTTGCAAAACTGGGGTCATTTGCATTGTGTTTTTGCACTGGGAAAATCAGAACGTGGCAAAAATAAACAGCACAAATATCTCTCGTGAATAGGTTGAGTTCACATCACAACATTCTGGGAAAAAAAATTAAGTTTTACTTGTACTTTAAGTTGATGCCTTTTTCATGCAACAAAATACTAGGGAACAAAAGCCTACTTAAAGGGAATTTACTCACTTTTTTAACACAATAAAATGACTCAATCAATTTCCCTCAGCACTGACCTCTTATTGTATCTATTCAAGTAGAAATGAATCACTAAGTTCGACTGTTGTTGTTAGCATTGTGGCTAGCTGCTGTTAGCATACTGTTGTTAGCATACTGACACGTCTCAGCTTTGAGCAAAGCTTAAAACACATTGTGATGAACAATTTGTGAGCTCAGAATGCATTTAGGTAAGTGAGCAAAACATATCGACTGATATAGGAAGTTCAATATTTGTTATTTCTGTTATATTATATTAAAAGTTTGAAAATGTCGTGGGGGTAATCTGTTCTGTGGTGAGTTGAGCGCAAGACCTACATTTTTGTTTAAAATCCATTTCTGCAGCTTTATAAACTACGAAGTTATTAGAACATTTTGCCGAAAGTTATGCTTTTTAGACTGAAAACACATAGCTGGCTAGCCCGTGATAAGACTTAAAACAATCATTATTTGTATTTTGCGAAAAGCCTATGGCACTTTACAATAAAGCAATTTACTTTCGAAACTAAGGCAATCTTCCACTGTGGAGATCCACTGCCCTTAAGCTTCCAAAAAACTTGTTAGCTAATTCTTAGGGACAGTTTTGATTCTGTCCCTTATAAATGTGTATAGTATAAATCAATATTTTGTGGATTTTGGTTAAGTTTTGGTAGACTAAATAACTATCAACCAAAGAACTAAAAGCCTGTAGCTCTAATAAATTGAATGAAATATTGTGAAACCTCAAAGTTACGCAGTGCACTTTAATTATTGTAGACTAGCAGCTAAAACTAGTCCAAACTACCCAAGTATACGTAATTGATTTCTGCTCCTGTATTACGCGCTCAATTGAATCTGTTTATTGTCTCTCTTTTGTATCCAATCAGCGAAGCACAAAACGCCTTTACATGATGTTGAATGCGATCTATTTTTGTATCTTGCTGTTAGCGGAGACTATATTTGACAGAGCTGGTACACTGGAGTCACTGGTGTGTGCGAGAAGCCCTTTTATGAAGTGGAGTGAGGAGCTGAACTGCTGTAATCTTACATTCAACCTGGCCTTTTCCTTCAAACGATGGAGAAAGCTCAGCCAAGTGAAGCTAATAGGAAGCTAGAGAAGTGTCTTGCTTAGCTTATAATTCTCCTTCTTTTTAAGCGCCATCTTTCAGACTAGCGGTTACTTTTGTGCGTTTTGCAAAGGGCCCATTGATGAAGGATAATAACGTGGAGTGACAGTGACCTGATTTTTTTTTTTCCCCCGTTTCTTGCTCGCGTAATCGTTTGACGGTGCGAAGGAGATCGAACCCCCTCAGTCCCTCCCCCCTGTTGCAGTGAAGTGTATTGAAATGTGCTGCGGACGTTTGGAGGTTAGCCACGGGGGGTTTAAGAGCACGGAGAAGGGGCTATGGGCTGTTTTCTCTGTTTCTGGGTTTATTTTAGGACGCACAATAAATAAATGAAAGGTTTTGGAGTTTACAAGGACACAAATAACTTCAGGATATTGCTTGACGTAACGCAATTTCTTAAAGTTGTCCAGTTGTGTAACAGTTAAATCCAGCTTTTGCTGTCTTAAAAATGTGAACAAAAAGAACTTTTTCAGTCCACATGTTTTGCTCACTTACTTAATGCATTTCTTTATTTTGATATGTTTTGAAGCACTTTTCACAACTTTCAGAACCTAGATGTGTCTGTATGTTAACAGCAGATAGCCAAAAGCTAGCAAAACTATCACTGCAAGCAAATCTTTACCCGAGTATACTTTGACAATATGTCTGTTTTTTTATATTGAAAAAGTGTTTTTAATTGTTCAGACCATACAAAGTTACTACATTTAACCACAACCTATTATTGTTTTTGGATAAAGAAATTAATCTGTATCTAAAATATATCCATTTTCTTTCTATGCTATAATTGTCAAATCTGTTTTTATCATTATTATCAATATCTTTTGGGGTGTCCAGTCTAGTGTGTAAAATTTCAAACTCGATTCGATACTTGAAAAAAAACCCTTGATACTCAATACCGATTTCGATATGACGGTGCCAACTTAATTATTATTTTTTTCTTATGACAGAATTTTTAGTTTTTAATTATAATGTTTTTATTTATGTTTTTCTTTTTGATATTATTAAAATATTAGTATTTTAATGTATTATTTGTTTATTATTAACTTGATTCATGAACCTTTACATTAGGGCTGGACTTTGTTCTATGATCAGACACATTTGCTGTTTATGTAGTGTATAGGCTAGAGAGTAGAAGGGGGCGGGGCTTAGCGTGCAAGATGGGGGGAGGGCCGGGCTTAAAATATTGATACTTGTTCAAACGAGTATCGAGTATCGATACAGATTTTAGTATCGATTAGTATCGGGGAATCCCTAGTCCAGTCTACATCTCATACCAAGAGTGTTTAGTCCTCTAAATCCTAGGATATTATTTCTTTATGTTTTAGCTCTTGCTAGCACAAGAGCTAAAACATAAACATCTCGTAGAAACTTCCAGACTTTTTGTGGTGAAAAATATGAAGCTTCTAATGCATTGGGTAAGAGCAAACCGTGACTGTAAAGTGCAAAAATAAGTTTATGTTTTTAAGACAATAAAAATTGGGCACAGCACTTTTAACTGGTGAATTTTTTTATTTTAATTTTTATCTTTTAACTTTAAAAATTTGAGATATATAATTTGGTTTTGATCTATTGCTTTTGTATTTAATGTAAGCTTAGTGCTGGACTACTCTCCTTTTGATCTGTATTTGTTCTCCAGGTTATTGCAAAAGAACTGTAGCCACATTAATAGCAAACTTTATATTTAGACCAGGGCTTGTCTCCCTTTTGAACCTCGTAAGATCTGCCTAGAGGGACAATTTGTGTTGTCTCTCTGTGTCCTAAAAGAAGACGTAGCAGAGAAATGGGAATTACATAATGCTTTATGTCTGTGCTGAACTAAAGATCTCTTTTCTTCTTACAATAGCCAGCAGCCATGTTTATTGAAGGAACTATGCACTGTAAATATCCAGCGTTCTGAAATGTAAATAGGACGAGGTTAGGTAGAGTTCAGTACAGACTAACCAGGAGCATCAAAGACTATTTAAATAGATTAGGTCAAAATAATAACAAAAATGAGACTAACGTGTACTTCTGCTGTAGTCAATGCCAATGTTTAAATTTAAGAATTCATAGCAAAGTGCTCAAAGTACCAAATTAATTACCTTTTCACGTTATCAAGTGATTCCAACATTGATGAAATTTTATTGATTGGATACAGAAAAAAATATTTCATCTATTCCTAATGGATGAAATATGAATAGGAATTGTAAATATGAAGCGCAGCAGTTTGATTGTTTGTACATTTCTGATTGATTTTTGCCATAGACTTAAAAAGATCAATATTACAAGCTTAAATACAGAGGCTAATGTCCACAACACTGTTGTTTTCAGTCTCATGTAACCTCATTTCATTTTGCAAACTAGGGAAAGGCAATTCATTGAAATATTGAGAGTTCAAAATTGAATCATGTCATATCTTCCAGTTATTAAAATCACTTTTTTAATCAGAATTCGCCAAAATGTTTTACTAACTTGTCAGTTTATATTATTATAAATTATGCTCACTGAACCTAAATTTCCATATATGTATTCTTCTGGAATGTATGGGTAAAATAAATGGAAAATTTACTTACGGAACCAAGTGATGCCAGGTTGGGCATAAAATCGAATCGTGAGCTCATCTCTGTGACATCTGCTTTTTTCATGAAATCGTCATATCGTGATTTCCATGTTCTTTTTTCAAAGTCTCTTATAAATTTTGACAGTTGTTTTTTTTTGCACATCCAAGTCATAAAAGAAGTGAATTTTAGCCACTTTTCAAGTTTGATTTACAAAAATATGTCTAGTATGGCTGAAGCATGGATTTTAGCATATTTTCATGCTTAAAAGCTGTTGTTAATGTTAGATAAGCTAGTAAAATACACCAAAATCATCAGTACTTGTTCAGTGGCAACACACAATGTTCAAATTAATCGATTTATATATATTTTTTTTACTTTTTTTTTTTGAAGACTTGAAGGCTTAATCACTTGTTTTCTCTGACAGTGAAGTGGGAACTTTCTGAAACTTAAATATTAAAAATAATAACTTAAAAATAATAAATTTGTATCTAAAAAAATAAACATGATATCGTGATAAAATCGAAATTGTGGTCTGGCTCCAAGAAAATAGTGATATAAATATTTTGCCATATCGCCAGCCTTAAGTGATGCTCATTAAGAATGGGACAGTTCGAATTGATCAGTGCTTCAATTTAATTCTGGTTTTGGGTTGGATCCTCACATGTCCCACCAGGAACTCTGTTGTCATTTTGGGTTATACATTTCTCATTCAGGGATGACAAAATAGGAACTTTCAAAAACGTTAAGATTGCTTTAGTCTCACATTCCAATAAATCCTTTCCAATAACAGTTGTAATTCAGTCAAAACACTTTTCAAAGTTCAGGAAATATACATCAAGCTCCTGACTTAATTCACTATATAGTTTATCATATTGTAATATTTTGAAAAGCTATATTTACTTCCCACATTAACAGATTTTTTTTTTTCTTCTGATATTTTGTAACCCACATATCTAAACTGAAATCGAATCAAAACAGAATTGTCCCAACCCTAATTCCTATTTAAAAGTCACATTAGCTCTTTGGAAAATTAACTTGTTTTTTTTTAATAAATTCTACATGATTTTGGAGTTACTGTAAATGTTTTTAGAAATCAGCTTGATCCCAGTATGAAGCTCACTCTGGGATCTAAAGGTGTAACAGTGGCTGGTCTGACACTAAACAAACTTGTCCAAACCAGGTGCTGCAGATCTGATCGGCGCAGCAGCTGGATAATTACATTGTCCTTATCTCCGCGTCTTCAGGAGGAGCTCACAAACACAGCAGAGGTCAGAGGTCGCGGCGTGTGTCCGGGGTGTTTACAGATCCGAGGCGTGAGGTGGTCCTGTCTCCAGCTGCCTCTCGTTAGCTGCGTAAACAGAACGACGTGGTTCATAGATATCAGGTTTCATCCAGTAAAGACAACAGCCAGGAAGTACAAATGATGGGAAATTATGTTCAGGATTTCACAGTTTTAAGTGATAATTAGACACAAAATATTGTGAATTTTTTTCTTATGTTAATAGAAAACAAACTTCCTCAATGTAAAGTCTTAATTTTTATGGTATTTTATTGATTCAATTTATTGATTGATTGATTGATTTATTTTTGCAATATTCAACTTAATATGCAATTATAATACATTTTTTGTGGGCTCCGTAAGACCGTAAGATTATTCACAAACAAATCAAAATTGCAGTTTAGATGCAATTAGCAAATTGGAAAGGCTGCAAAGATTTGAAGTTTAATCTCTGGAAACAACTAAATATTTTGTCCTATTTGAAAATTACAAACTTTCCTAGACTTATTTAAGTATTTTTGTCCATTCATGTGTATACATTTAACACTCAAAATTGCCAAACCTATTGGAAATTTGTCAGGAAAAAAAAAAATCACAATTTGATGTTTTTTTCCTCAATTTGCCTTTGACAAAACCAACAATGTGTGGCTGATCAACAAAACAAGACTGAAAAATATGTCACAATTTTTTTGTGATTGGTTTATTAAAGATGTTATCTGGCTTTTCTGTCTGAGGTCTCCTCAAGTGCTGTAACACAAGTTTAAAAAAAATAATAATTGAAAACTAATTTAGTAGTTGAATAATCACTATCTGGTTGAAATAGGTTCCAAAACACGCCATGTGTGTAAATTGTGTTTTTGAAAGACCACACCAAAAATGTATACCTCCATGATGCCCTAGAGTGATATTTCTTTAACTTGGTCTGGGTCAAATTATATAAAAATCACAAATCTTTGTAATAATCGCCAAGCAAAGACGATGTTAGTCGCAGCTCTATTCATTGTCATACTAGAATTCAATTTAGGCATGTGAAATAAGCCCAATGTGCTTCCAGATTCCCTTCAGCACCATCTTCATTGTCTAAGTATTGAAAAGATTTTTACAAGCCTGAAACTCTTAATATTTGTTTAGGTTGGATCCAGTATAACACATTTACTTTATAGATGAAACAGGTCACATTGAAGTGAACATTTTTCACTGAGGAAAACCCAAAGCTTAATATTGTTTCGATCGATGGCAAGAAAGGTCAAAAGGAAAAGATTCAACCAATCATTGTACGGCTTATGAG
Source organism: Mugilogobius chulae (assembly GCA_038363315.1). Taxonomy (NCBI): domain Eukaryota; kingdom Metazoa; phylum Chordata; class Actinopteri; order Gobiiformes; family Gobiidae; genus Mugilogobius; species Mugilogobius chulae. The sequence goes on from CM076407.1 coordinate 39,857,562, forward strand.
CAAGACCTAGCAGGGTCAATATATCAAACTCCATAAAGCTGAAATAGATCCTCCTGTAGGCCCTGGCACTATCACAGTTTAGCTCCTTACCTCTGAATGTGCTTGATCAGATTTGAACCTCGTCCCATCCTCCTCTGCAGTGATGACATTGGACCATCTCACGGGGGCAGAGGAGAAATGAATGGAGCTTAATTGTTTCCTGTCATTTTGTTTCATTTTCTCTAAATGGCAGTCTAAGGTCCCTGAGGGTGTAGTCCCAGGTTCAGATCAAGGATATGTGAGACCAATGAGACTATAGGGCTGGAACAAGTTAATCTATTTAATAACTAAATATAGACACTGTACTGAATATATTTAATAAAATAACACGTTGCTTCGTTAGCACTTAGCAATGTCTCATTTATGTGTAATGTTTTATTCTCTGAATTCAGGAAGTGGGCTTTTTAAAATGTTTTTAGCAGTGTGTTAGCTTTTGTTAGCATGACAAGCCGGCTCCATCTAAAAACTCTGAAATGTGCTTCATAACTTGTGATGGTGAAGCATTATGAAGTTCAGAGTGCATTTGGTAAGTGAGCAAAACATGTGACTGCTGCAGCTCTTCAACATCAAATGACAGACAATTTCACATGACTGGATGGCCATCTCTTAATCTTTTGATAAGTTGCTGCAACCCTATTTGATGCTAATGTTTTTAACCTTTTCACAGTTGATGATGGACACTAGGTTTTGGCCTCTTCTTGACCTAATTTAGTCATGATCATGGACCAAGTCTGAGGTCTAAGGTCCAGTATAATTCAAATGTTACATGTTACTTGAGTTATTTGTTCAAACCTTTACTTCTGCTGCCTGCTCAGATCATAGTGACTCTAGAAAGCATTGCTGTAATTGCATAAAAACTTAGTTTTGCAAACATCTCCTTGTCCTTGATGCTAATAAGGATGCACAGCTTTGGCATAAGCCTCTTGCTTGATAGGATTTGACCAACAGGGAGCCTCCTTCCTGGAAGACTGTGGTTGTTATTGATTTCATATTGAATAGTATTACTGTCTGTCTGGCTTATTGCAGAGCTTATCATATTGTTGAGAAAAAGGATAACTTACATTTTGAAGCAGCCTTCCAAGGTCAAGCCAAGACACGGTTATAAATTTTAACAAATGGCTCAGGGAGACTTTGTACCAGGATCACATTTGTATTTATAGCAGTAGATCTGTGGGAGTCTAGCGTGTTATCAATCTCTGCATGTACCATCCAATCTAGCGTAATGAAATCAAGTCTCTCCCCTCGGGTCCTCCTGGTTTGTGACCCAAAACGTGGGCTGGGACACGCGGCCTGCTCCCCTGAACCTCGCCATCTCACTGACATTCTTCAGAACAGCTGTAGTTTAGAGATAAGGAGCAGAGGAATAGGGAAATCACTGCTTATTTGGGATGGTGCTGTAAAGTCGTGCCAAGCAATAAGATTAAGGCCAGACTCCTTCCTGTGCGGACTTTTTTTTCAATGTTTTCTGAAGCCAAACTTTGTGAAAATGTAAGGTAGGAATGGGACGATATCAAAATAGTATTGAATCGTTTGATACTGGTGTTTCTATTCAAGAAATGCATTCCTCCAGCACTAGTCAGTACTCACTTTGTAGATATCTTGGAAAGAACTTTCACAATATCATCTAAAATACGACATATTGCCCAGCTCATACTCAAATCCATTCCAGTATTAATATGGAGGGACTCTGCAGCTTATTTCTTAACTGCTCCGGCCTTCCTGTTGGCCATTGTGCCCAGCCTCCACACATATTGCCATAAGGATGCATGCTCATTACACAGTCTTTGTCTGCTAACAGCCAGACAAAGGAAGCATTACGGTGACCCAGCATGTCAAATGGAGATAACCTGCAGCGTGTTGGTCGAGTTTAATGGCCCTGACTCCTTCTGCGACAAATACCTGCTAAACACAGCTCGCCAATTGATTGTTATTGTTATTGAAATTTTAGAAAATGTTACAGGTTTAATGAAAATATAATTAGGACCTAATTAACCATGTGTGATAAGTTATAGCAAATAAATGGCTTGTAATAGGGGTGGACAATAGGGATGGAATGATTCTGTTTTGTCACAAATTGATTCTTGACTCGAGACACGGGTCACGATTCTGATATGTTTTCGATTTTGTTAAGCCTAACATGAATGGCTCATCAACAATTAATAGTAATAGTAAGTTTTTAGAGGATTAAGTAAAGACTTTATTAAGATAATATTTTCTCCGGTCAATTGTAATGAAACAAAATGACAAAACTCATCTCAATAAGAATATAATGATTGACTGAGAAATGACAGTAGTATGAAATCTTTTCAAACCGCACGAAAATGACAAAACAGAGGTGTGGAGGGACACTTGGCAATCAAACCCAACACCAGAATTGAACTGAAGCACCACTATTGAACGATTAGATACTATTTTCGGTATCGTCCAATCCCTAGTGGACAATATGGCAAAAAAGTGTGGATTTGAACAAACAAGTGTCAGCAAAAAGATCATTTTAAATAACAAGATGACGATTTTATCCTAAAAGCTGACTGTCGCAGAGATAAGTTTACGATTCAATTTTTATCACAATCTTTTATCACAATTCTGTTTAGTTTATGTTCATAAAATCATAACTGAACAAAATTTCTTTTTTGTTTTTGAAAAGACTTAGTAAAATTGATTTTCAAATTGAGTTGATCAATATGATGATGTAATGTCAAGACAAGTCAAGAAAAATATATTAAAACAAATATGGATTTATTATTCTCCAGACAAATGTGAATGGACTGCAAAAATAGTCTACCATAAATTACATTCAAATTTCACATATTTTCATCACAACGTTGACATTTTGATCAATGTTTTCACTATATTCTCTGATGCTGGGTATGACTGGTTTTGAATATTTTAAGCTTCCCGTGTGAAATGAAATGGATAAAAATATATTATGTCAGCAAAATCCACGTTATAGCAAAAACGGACACAGATGAATTGATTAAAAGTCAAGCAATGCACAACACACAAAAGGCCTTGGGAGAGTTAATACCAACACAGAAAAACTCAATTATATATCTCCCTCATTTATCTGCGTTTTTCCTGACAAGCTTCATCAGTCACATCCATCATATCATGTGTTTCTATAGGCGCCCCCCGTCATTCTGTGCATTTCCCCGCTCCTGGCCCTTCCCCCTTTACGGGACGACCTCATCAGATCACTTCGGCAGGTCAAAGGTCGGTCTGTCGCTGGAGACCCTCATGTCAGGTCACATCAGTGCACTGGGCTGACTTTGAGGGAAATGAATTCGTCTGTGGTCGTCGTTAGCCCACTTAGCTCACGGCGGCGCGAGGGGGAGGGGCTGTTGGGGCGCAAGGTGCAGTGAGACAAAGGTGGTGCTGTAGTGTAGACCGGAGCACCCATGAGGATATGTGCTTTGTCTCAGGCATGGTGTTGGATTTGAACACGACATAGTGCGGATGGGACAAGATCTTGTGCTCACAAGTTGAGATTGTGCAAACAAGTTGAAATTGATCTTGTATTTTTTATTTTATTTTTTTTCTTGTTTACTTTTGGCTTGAACTAAAAATGATTCAACGCTGGTTAAGTACACCCCTTTTGTGAAGTTGTAGTTTCAAAAAGCTATGCTAAAATGAAAAATTGTGAGCCCAACTTTTGATTGCACAGTTAATCTTGTAGAAATCTCATGGACCCAATATTGTGTCTTGTTTTGTGGAATTATATTTTAAACTTGATAATGATACCAAATAAAAGACTCTATGCCAATTTCATTCAAGCATCTGTCTGTAGTTCCGTGAGTTTGCCGTTAAAGTTGCAATAACAGACTGAATTAGTTTTTCTCCCTTGACCTTGTGTCACGTATTAACTTGATAATGTACCTTTAATTAGTAAATATGCATCACAGAAACGGCAACGATCACTAAAGTCCATGTTTACGCTGTACTTCGTGGATTACAAGGGATGTGTTGGTCACAGTACATACGTAATGTCCGGTAACGAACAAAGAGCAGTGATTGGTTAATGCGTCAAAGGACCCGCCTACCATAGAACAAGGTCCAATGCTGAGACATCAGATGGTTTCCACAAGTGAATTTAAACCGGCTGATATATCAGAATACATTTCAATACCACGATGGATTAAAAATCTTCTTCATTAGACCAAGGTTTTCCACAATACTGACCATGTGCTCTTGTGCTAACTTTTATACAGTAGGCAATATCTATAGTAAGTAACAGAAAAGTCCAAATTGTGTTCCATTAATGTATTTTTTAGTTACAATGCTTGTTCAAATAAGTATCTAGTTCCAATTCTAATTTAAGTATTGATTAGTGTCTGATTTTTGTACTTTTGACAGCCCTACTACATACATTTGAAAATTTGCTTCCATCAGTTGTTTTGATCATGCTCAACGATGTCATACTAAAACGTTGTCAGTTCCAATTTACAATGCCATAATGATAATAAGAAATAGCTGAGGTTAGGTACATGAAACAGAGAAAATAGAAGGTTCAAGCAGCTTTGGGAGACATTCATGTTTCTGTCATTATGCTATGCTAGAGCTGAATATTTCACTATCTAATCGACATCTTGATATGCCACACTTGTGAGGTAGGATGAATTATCTTGGCAAAGGAGAAGTGTTCACTAACATAGGCTTGGACAGATTTATGAGCACTGTTTGAGAGAAGCCGTTTTTGTTTCTGGAAAATGTTTTATATCTAAGTATACACTAGCACATTCTGTAAAATGATTCTCTTGGGAAGATGGCATTCCTTCACTATTCTAGAACAAACGTGAATTTTTAAGTATATGCCCCCCACAACGACATGAAGAATTCTATATATGTAGTGCATATTTTCTCCAGCTGACCACAAAGCAGAGTACAGACTGAATTCAAGGAGTCAGCAGTTGTAAAAATACTTCAACTCTGCATTCCTCAGCAGCAGCAGCAGCAGCAGCAGCAGGTGAGCTCATGGTTTTCAAACACACGTTTGTTTCAGTGAGATGTTAGCAGCTCTGTCAACTGAAGGACTCTGTAATCTATGTGTAATGCAGGATCAACTAGAACAGTGATTTTCAACCAGTGTGCCTTGAGATACTGATTAAACTAATTAATTGAATTATTTGTTTTTTGAAGTATTTTGCCAAGATTGAAAGCAAAAGAATCATCATTTACTAATTTAAGGAATCATTTTAGGGTGCTCTATGTATAAATTTTCCTCCAACAGATTCTTTCACTTCTTTGACCATGTTCTAAAGTAACATATTAAACCTATTTAACATGTATTTAAACAATTATAGATGAAATAGCTTAAATTGATTTGTACCATTTGGCTTTGCTGTTCTTTACACAGATTGATAGTAACAGGATCATTCCAAGCACATACAAAGGGCAGGCAATGGGCGCTCTACTAGAAAATTATTTAGTTTGATTTGGCCATATTTGAGAGGTGTGCCATGAAACAAAATTCAACCAAAAAAGTGTGCTGTGGCTAAAAAAATGTTGGGAAACTAGAAACTAGAAAATGAACAAACAGAAAAGGAAACACTGTTCACCGTTGTAGTGGCTTAAAGAGCTTTTTAGGCCTATAACCTTTTGCCAAATGTTTTGATCCTCTTTCTTCTCATTCTGCGCTGCATGGATTCTATCTAGAAAAATATGTGCACTAAAAAAAAGAAATAAATGTATGTAGCGATTCAATGAAAAGAACATTTGTAGAAATTTTTTTGAGTACACATTTGAACATTTATATTCTCTTTATTTCTTTACATCTTTTAGAGTAAATTTTATGCAGATTATTCATATTTTTAATAATGTTGTATTGTAATTTGATGCATCTTTTCCTGCCTTGTAAAGCACTTTGAATTGCTTTGTGTATGAATTGTGCTATACAAATAAATCAGTCATTTGTTGTTGTTTAACTGAATTATGCCATTTCTTCATAAATAAATATATAGTTTTTGTTGTTGGCAGGGTTTTTGTTTATCTAAAATCCAATATATTTGCAGATTGGATATTTTGAACTATGGCTGGGCAGAATCGTGTTAAAAATCGAATTGTGAGCTCAACCCTGTGACAATCCTAAAGCCATACTTCTAACCACTTCTACACACAACATAGACGTCACTTGCACAATGACAATGCCAGGTGTTAGCTCTTGACCTATCGACACATCTAGTTACAAACAACACAATTCCAGTGATATAAATCAATCCCTTTTCCTCTTGTCCGATTGTGTGTTTATGGGCGCGTACACGTGTGGGAGACGCTCTGTGGGAGGTTCCTCTTTGACACCCTTTTAGCCGCCACACCTCCCGGCCCCGCCCCCCACATGCCATGCCAGCTGCAGCTGTTGGAGCTCAATGCAGGAGATGTCGAAAATTCCTCTGGCTCTGCAATTAGAGCCACAGATTGCTGAATAGTCTGCATTGCAATGTCCCTAAAAATGCCCATGGTCCTTTTCCCTTTCTGCTCCCAAAAGTACTGTTAAATAGCGACTGATGAGCGGAGCTGGGGAGAGATGCCAAAAACTGTGCCACAAGAGGACTGTTCATTTGAAAGGATTAATAGAGATGAGTTTGAATTATTAATCAAGAAAAAGTAAAAAAAAAAATTATTCTATAAAGTTAAAAGTCTAATATGTAAGTATAAAATTCAGATAACATTATGAACGTAAAAACATAGTTTTGTCAAAAAGTGAATTAAAATTACATTATATTGTAAACTTTCAAATATTTAAGGTGATATTTCTTCTTCATTATTGTCTGCACCAATCCAGCTTTTTGAGTTCCGATACTGATTTCGATGCCGTGGTGGATTTAAGTATCAGTTGATACCGGATATTGAACGAATATTTTTTCATTCACTGTTTGGAGGTAAGCTGGGCGATCTGGGAAAAAATATAATCATGATTTTTTTCCTCATATTGATCGATCTTGATTTTTTTATTCGATTTTCATGCCTTTCATGAACATAAACAAAACAAAAACTTTTATATGTCTCAATTATTAGATTTTTTTGAAACTATATGTCAATATTCTGCCTCAAAATTTGACCTTTGCTTCAAACTACACATTTTTACTGACAAAGGATTGGTTTTTGATGTTTCATTCAAAACCCACCACCAAATAATTGACAATTTGATCCGATCTCGATTTTTCGCTTAATGGCCCAGCCCTAATTGAGGAGTCACTGAAACTGGAGTTACATCATGTCATGATTTCAGAAATCTACTCTGAAAAGTAGAGCTGCTACATAATCACAGCCAAAACAAAAATAGCATTTGAATAGTCACAATTAGCTGTCTACAATGGCTGTGATTTTTGAAGTACCTTAATTTCATCTGCGAGGAAAATCTCCTGTCATATTCTGCATGAAAACAGCTATTTCTGAAGTTTTGCTCTGTACAAATATGTGATTCTTTAGTACTGGCAGGTCTTTATTTCAGTTGCTTTGTCAATTGTCCTGAAAAAAATCACACCAAGACTTTTGAAATGAGTGATAAATAGAAACAATTCATACATCTATATCAAATAAGGTGTCTCCAATCTTTGCAAAATAGATTTTTTTTTTACGTTTTGACCCTTAAACTTTCTTCAGGCAAGGTTTAAATGTAGCTTATCTGATATTTTGCACATTAACTGCTGACAATATTAAGTATCGCAAGTGTATGTAACTTTTTATATGATATACTTTGATTGATTGTTTTTTCTAGTGGGTCATTTGAAGACAATATTTTCTGGAATTTTGTCAATTGTCTGAATCCAACTGAATCCAACTGAACCAAAAAATTAAAAAATCACTATTTCTTCTTTCTCCCAACTTGTACAGCCCTACTTAAAAGTTACTATTTCTCCACTAAGTTCCTCAAGTTACTGACTACAGTCCACTGGAGTGGTGCGAACAGTGAACAAACTCCCCCGTCTGTTGTGAAGTTGACAGATTGTGTTTGGTGCAAGCTGCTCGTGGTGATGTGTGTTTCTTCCCTGCTTTGAGAAAATAAAAGAATTAAAAAAAAAAAAAAAAAAGAGGCCTCGTTTTAACAGGGAGGGTGTTTCTCACGCCTGACTGAGAATGTCCGCTTTGCATCCAGTCAAGTGCTGCATTGTCAAGCTCATCCAAAGACATGCAAATACACCCAACAGATGTACTAGAAGTTTTTTAGCGTTTTGTCGAAGGGAGTAATCTCGGAGTTGTGTGCAAGACTAAAGTGTTAACAAGGGGAGAGCCATGCCCTTCTGGCGCATGTGATGGTGGCCTGTTCTCAATAAGGCGCAATGCTGGGGACAGATAAATGGAGGCTTTTGTGGCCAGTGCCAGAGGCTAGACTTAGCGCACAATACGGACACACACAGAACCAGGGAAAACGACTAATGGCAAGCAGCATTTCTTCCTCCTCTCTTCAAGTCGGGCTCTGCTGAAGTTTGTAGTGCCTGGAAACACTTTTGGAATATGTAGCAATGACATGGATTTAATGGCAGTTCACCGTTATAGCATAAAGAAGCATTTTAACACTGTTTATTGATCTGAAAAGCAGCAGAAGATCTAAGTTCTCAAGTGAGCAACTCTACAAGCAAATCTTTTTTTAGTTTGGTCAGTTTGCTTTCTCAACACTTGTAGACTTTCATGTAGAAATAAAAAAACTGCACATAAAGATGCTTTATTGTGCATTTAATCCATTTATTCCATAGACTTTTGATCTGAACTTCAAAGGCTGTTTCCTCCAATCATAGATCAGCTTCTACAACTTTACAGTCTTGAACTAAACAAGAATTTCAAGCTTTCAAATTTTCAAAGCTAATCAGATACAATTATATTTACTAATCTAATGTCAACTAAATTCACCAATGCATTTTAATCTTTGTGTCAGTCTGGCTGCCTCTAATTAGGATGGGCAATCTAGGAAAAAACATATTCACATTTTTTTTCTTCTACACATTTTTATTGACAAAAAAAGTTTTTTCGATCTTTCGATTCAAAACCCACCACCATATACTGGGTTCTGTGCACAAGTTGGTTTGTGTTTGTTTCTGTACATACAAGCATTTCCTGTTAGCGTTAGCATTTATACACCATCATGTTTCTTTTTAAACACAAGTGTCCTCTGGTGAAATATTTATCTGGTTTGTAAAGTCTTTAACATGTTTTTGTAACATTCACCACAACTGTCTGATCTAAAGAGTATTTATTCATTTTAAAACTAATGTAGTGAAAACCTCATAGAAATTAAATGAACAGGAAATGGTTGTATGCACAGGATTTACTATTTTGAATGAAAACAAGCCAACTGCACAGAGCCTTTTGATGATTCGGTTCTATTTGATCTCGATCTCTCGATTTGTCGATTAATGACCCAGTCCTACCTCCATGTATAATTTTCACTGTTTTTGAATGTAAAATTGCAGGTATTTAGGTTTAAATGTACATTTTCATACAAAGCATCGTGAAAACAGATTCACCAGAAACAGTACACACACTCGTGCAGCTTTACAATTTGGGAATCAAAATGTCAACTTTTACAATAATAATCTTTTTATTTGAAAATGTCTGAGTGAATCTGCGTCATACAACACAAATAAAGACAATCGTACCCAATTTTGAATGGTTTTGCAGTTTTAAATTATTACATTTCTTTTTTTTTCATTAAGCTGTGGAGTTGCATAGTTATTTTGGGAGTCCTGGTTTGAAAAGTTTAGGGACCGCATGCATAGTACATGAAACTGTATATAATAATAACACATTTAGCTGGCTCTACATTACAGCCTTATGTTATGAGAGAGCAAAAGAACAGCCTCCTGCAGGGATCAGTCCTGCTTGAGCGTGGACAAGTCGTGCGCCAAAAAAATCTGTTAACTTTATGAAATTGAGCCACTAATTTGAGTCTCAATGTTTGCGTTTCATCCGTGCTGTGCTGCTGAAAATCCTTCCTGAGAACTGAACCTTACACTCATAATGTTTCCATAAAGTGAGCGAATGGAAATAACTGGGGCCATTTCCCGTCCCTCCCACTCGCGTCTCAGCCTTCTCCTCCGAGCCAGGACCAAACACACTTCTGTAATGATGCAGGACTCCACACCACTCCACAGGCTTGGATTCAGTCTGGACTCCTGCTCACTACACTAACAAGAGGGGCTCAGGTCAAATTGGTCACTGCTGGCCATGTCAAGTGGGAACATCTCTCAGAAAGGCCGGGGCACAGTGCTTTGAAAATATCTCATAAAACTGGTATTTTTGGTCTCCCAGTGTATTCTTCTCGTTTTATCGTGCCTTTTCAACATGAGCTTTGAGGTATATTATGCTACATGAAACTGAAGGATCATCATTGCAAAGCTCTGATCGATACCATTGCAGATCATATAGAATATTTTAAGCTGTCATTATTACAATAAGATTTACAAATTAGTTGTATTTAATCAGGAACTATAAGAGAACAATTCAAATCCTAAACCAGGATGTCTATTAGAAAAAGGTGCTAAGGTGCCCTGGTTATAGTGCTACCACTTATCCTTGACTGTGTCTGGTCATGTTTTGCTTGTGTTAGATTTACACAGAAGAGAATGGGCTCAGCAGAACTCTAACATGAGCTTTTATGGAGTGTTCCTGCTGTCTGTAAAAGGACAACTGGCATCCACTGCGACATTTAACACTCAGCCACAGTTTAGTGAGAATAAAAATGACAGGTGCTTTATGAAAATGCAAAAGTCATAATAAAATGTGCAATATATGGAATTTTAGATTTTTCGAATATCGTGTAGATATGCAAAAAAAGGAATATCAAGTATGTTGTTTGTAGTATAGGCAACAAAACAATTAAGAAAATGACATTGTAAATGTTCAAATAAAGTTACACAGTGATATTTTAGTCAATTGAATACTCATTGGTCTCTAATCCTCCTGAGTGCGGTCGTACTCTCACGACTCTCGCAAGACTTAGAAAGTGTTTAAAACCAATGTGCCCTTGTACACAGACCTGGAAGCAGTGTAAGCGCACGGTTGAGAGTGGCGCGAGTGTGTGTAAAGAATTTGTAGAGTTTTGTCAATAAGTCAAATAGCGAGCATTCTCACTGTAATCCACGTCAATGCGCATGGCTTTGGGCCAGAAACTGCTGCTGGTGAACTGCTGCTCTCAGACCGAACTCGCCTCGCAATCTGTGTTCAGGAGTTAGTTGACCAAAATTTGTGTTAGTTAGAAAGAACATTGCAAACTTATTCTGAATGTTTTACATAAAAACGTTATTTAGCTGTTTTTACTATTGTTTGGGTCAGATACTTGGTCAGATCATTGAGACGCTTGCTAATTTTGCTTTTAGTCGACTGATCGATTGGTAGAATGTCTTAAGTCAACCAAGAATGTCTGTGATCAACACAGTCAAGCCCAGTTTTTCGCATCTTTAAACTTCAACTAGTAGAGAGATGCTTGATGCTTGATTTGTCATTGAGACAAATCATTGTCTCAATGACAAATCATTGAAATATCGAGATATTATTTTTTGTCATTATTGCCCAGCCTTAGTTATTAGCCTTTTAAAACAATGCCAATATAGGTGTGAAAATCCTGATCTTTCATGTCACAAAATAGGTAAGAACATAGTAAAGGATGTTGTTAATTAACTTTATTTCAACCACGACTTTAGAACAACTTTTACAGACAGCAAAGTGAAACTTAGATGGTCTACTCAAGCACAGCAATCAGAATGCTACTTTTAGCTTTTTATGAGAATAAATTTAGTTTATTATTAGAATCAGACAGTGTATAACAGTCTATTTGTTTGCAGGATGCTGTTTGATGAAAAAGATACAGTTTAATTTAATTATGTACACATAAAAAGTTTGGTACCTAAGCTTTAAGCAATATTTTTCCCATTGTGTTTGATACATAACCCGAAATGCTGAAGTATTACTACTCAATTGTAAGTGCAGTTCTTGTCAGGAAAACTACATGCTGGTTCTTGTAATAGTCATTTGTCTCCTCTCTCCTCCTGGTTTGACTGTGTGCTTGGTTGTGTAGCTGTCACGTTGCGGCTGTTTGTTTTTTGGACACACATTTGCATGTCATTTGTTGTCTACATCTGGGACACGTCCTGTCAGTTTCTCATGTGGGGAGCAGGGCCCTGGGAACAGATGTTTTCGATGTCACTTGTGGAGAAATGCTTTGAAAGTGACTCTGAACCAAAGAGATGCCAGCTGCACTACAAACCACTCTGTCCTCAGGAATTAAAGTTACATCAAAGCCCAAAAACTAGTGTTATTGTTGCCTACGGCTCAGATATTGCCTAAAATAAGCGTTTTTACACAGGAATGTTGTCTGCATAGAGTTATCCTTTCAGTGAGAGCAAACAATGTGGATTTTTTTGAGAAACTGATGACTTGTACTGATATTTTGGTCAGTAAATAAATCATGTTGACTCATTTTACTGCAAGCTCACCCATAGCCCAATCTTAGAAGCTCTTTGCATTCTTGGTGAAGTTTAGGTATGAATCACAATTGTTTAAATCATCATTGAATACCATGATTAATTATACAATTATTTGCTAGAGGAGAAGGCGTGGAGCAACTTCTGAAAGAGTGAGAATAAATATTGAAAGTGAACTTGTTGGAAATTAATTTTACTGTGCATGCTGATAGTAAATTATGTAATTGTACTTTTTGTGAGCAAGTGTTTCACCCAAGGCAACTCACTGAAAGTAAGTATGAGTTGAAGAGATGATAATATTACAGCAATAATCATAATTAGGTTGACAATAGGGCTGTAACGATTAATGGCTAATCGATTAGTTGGGCGATTATTCTTTGATAATCGATCAGTTATTTAGAATGCAAAAAGACTTCAATACAATTTTGGCAAATTGAGCTGAGGTAACGTCACTTAAAAAGAAGTGTAGATTTTAGGATTGTCAAAAGTACTGATAATCAGACAATAATCATCATTAACATTAAAACTGTTTTCGAAATTAGATAACTCATATGAACAAGTACCAATACTTAAAATAATGAGATGAACAGGACAACATTTTATTTTTCTGAGGAGTTTTAGAATAATCCTTGCTTATCAAAACTAGTTTAAAAATGCTTAGTGAAGAAATGTTTTTTGTGTTGAAAATGTATAGAAATTTGATGTAAAAAGAAAACCAGTTATTCTGGTATCAATACTATCAAAAACTGATACAGGCAAACTAGTTTTACATCAAAAACACAAAATTTCTGTTCAATCTGACGCTTTTCCACAGCTGATGAATGCTTAGAAACTTTATAAAAAACAGTTAACAATGGTTCCATTACTAAATCAGATAATTTCAATAACCAATTAGTTGCGATTAATCAATTAACTTGTTGCAGCCCTAGTTGACATTCAGTTATTTGCACAGCTCATAGCTTCATGCATCTTCTTTAGGCTGCTACCCTAAAAAAATATTGTCCTTTGCTTGAGATTTAGTAGTGTGATTTAAAAACAAAACAAAAAAAAACAACAAACAGCTGTCACTCATAACTAACGTTGAAGGCGACCAGATAGAGAAGTTTGCGGTTATGTCACAGTAATACAGTATCCTTTACACCTCATTCACATTTATAATCTGTGTATTAGGTAATATTAAGTTGTGCAATACTCTCTTTCTGCATTATAGGTGAACAAGTGCGCTTTATTCCTACTTACAGGATGGACACAGATGCTACACTGACATCAGCAAACCACTGAGTCTGTTGTTATTTACTTTTGTCACATTTGGCATTTGATTTGGCCGGCTTTATTAACGACAAGGAAACAGCAAAATGTGTTCCAGATGGGTCTGTGTTGACTCGGAAAATACTCTCTCTTCCAAATTCCTCCCCAAAAGTTTACTCGCTGCTCCTCTTTCTAACATTCAAACTTGCACACCGACCCTCTTGTGTTGTGTGGAACTTTTGACATCCTCTCCTTGTTTGTTTGCGATACTTTTCTCTGGTGAAGCAGGCATCTGGCATCCCCGTTCGTTTCATTGCTCGCCGCTGGAGTCTTTCCATACACTCACAATATTGCTTTTTTAGTGTCAGCCCTCTCTGGTCAGCCATCTTGCTTCCTCTTGCCAAAGGACACACTCTGGTCAGTGATTATTCATGTGCTAATTTTATCCTCAGACATGATCAAATAAAGCTGTGTTATCTGCCCTATTTGAAGGGAGCTTGTCTGAGCCGGAAACAGCAGTGAGTGCCAACTTTTAGCAAATACACAGTTTGTAGCTGCAGCGGCGGTTGGTAGCCTCTGGCATTTAAAAAAACACAAATCTGATTCAAATGCTCAGAGGAAAAGCATGTGGCAAACAGTGTAATAAAAACACAGTTGCCACAGTTATAATCATTAGAGATAACAATAAGAGATGTCAGGGAAATGAGCTAACACATTGGGAGTTTGCCTGCAGAAATCATGAATAATACGGTATGTGCAAAAAGTTAGACACTCTAAAAGTTAAGATAAGTTTACATGTGTGTGTGAGAAGTTGTATCAAGTGTAGCCAAAGAATGTTGAGGCATGATGTGAAATTGCTATATCTGTTTGACTAAACTTTGTGTTTTTATGTGATGACGATGCCATTTTGCGCCATCAGCTTCTTCGATCACCACCAACTATTCATGCACACGCCAGATCTATACTAGGCAAAATGGGTGCAGTGTTTTGCTTAAAGACACAACAAAACGTTTCTCCACTGTTTGCCCCACTGTGGCATCTGAGGTTCCTCCAGCGGTCACCCATCCATTTACTGCCCAGGGTCAATAGCTTAGCTTCTGAGATCTGGCGAGATCAGACTTTGGAAAGCTTGTATGGCCATCTTGGTATGTCACACCTGTGGAATTGTGGGATAGATTATCTCAGCAAAGAGAGAAGTTCTCACTAACACACATTTACACATATTTGTGAATGATATTTGAGCAGACTTGTTTTATAACTTTGAGTTTTGCTCATGAGAAATTTAAACAAAAACAAAATGGCATGTCTGTTTTATTATTCGTTTATGCAAGTTGTATTTCAACTGATTCATGGATGCTTAGATATCACTTGAACCTTGAGTGCTCAGAAAATCCCTATAGTTTCGCCTATGATTATTCAAGATATTAAAACTCTGAAGGGTTTAAAAATGTCATGCCAAAAGAGTTGTGGCTCTAGTTCTGCAGTTCAAACAAGAAGTCAATGGACCTGTTGTACTGTTAAGAGGCTTTTCTTTGAAATGTGACTATAGGTTTAAAACACCACTATAAATACGCATTACATACTGTTAAGCCTATGCACAGAGAGAATAATAGACAGTTTCTAAAATAGACACTGTTAACCTTTCTCTTTGTGATGGCAGCTTCAGTCAGACATTTTCATTTTACCGGCTCAATCTCAACAACAATAAGCCAATCTGAGCGGCTGCCTCGGTCCCGCTGCTCTGTGCTCCACTGTAGGGTTTGATTAGGAGGGAGGTCTGCTGTCACTCAAACGGCAGGACCAAGGAGGCTGAACAGGTCTCCATAGCAACAGCCCAGAGAAACCAACTCAGAGCGGGACTAGGTTTAGACTTCATCCGCCCCAAAGTTGGCTGTGTGTATACATAAAGCAGCTGGCTCCACACAGAATTTATTGATTCAGACTGATGCTGACACCAGGGCTTTTATACCAAGAAAAAGTGCAGTTCCATAGTTGTGTTACATGATTATACTGTATTGAAGCTCTAAATGAGACTTATTTTTCTATACATATCAGAAATGTACTTTGGCGCGAGGTAATGGAGAGACTTAAACACAAGCAGAGCTGTTTTATAGTCTCTGAGCCACTGGAAGCCACGACTAATGTGATGGTACTTCCTGGTTAGTCAGGACTCAAGCAGCAGATGTTGCTAGATGTAGTTTTACAGCTTGTAGGCCAGTGAGTAGGCTGATATAGTAGTCTAATCTACTGGAGACAATGGATGTATAAGTCTCTCCAAGTCTGGCTTTGATGACATTGCCTCTGACATTGACTTGATGTGGTTATTAAAGGGGAACTATACTATTTATTAGGTCATTAGCTTACTCCAGTTGTATTTGGATTGACCTGCGCTTGTTGCATAATCTCAATTTGCAACTGATGCTCAAGTGCTCAAAAGTTTCTGTCCTCATGTGTTTATTTGTGATTACGCTAAAAGTCATGCTGGCTTCAATGTCATGTAGCCACTTCCGTCAATAAAATGTAGTAATTACAATGTACTGCTTGTTAAAGTTGAATTTGGAAGAAGAAGAAAAAAGTGAATTTGTGAATGCCAGTTTTCCCCTCTTAACTCTAACATCCCACATGTTTTGCATCTATAAAAAATTCAAGAAGTCTGAAATGAGCTGAAGTGTCATGTCTTTAAAAAGTGGGTCTAAACAGTTTTTAAGACTTGACATTAAGAGTTGCTCCCACCAGCTGCTCTGCGGGACATTTCACTAAACATGATGCATCTCTCTCTCTCTTATACACTACAGCTTTATCAGTGAGACTAAAAATACTGCCGACAGCAAATGCATCAGAAGTCCCGGGTCTGGTTCAGCCTTCCCCAAAGCGAGCGGACACAGGTGCCTCTCATTGTCTGCGCATTATTAAAAGTCCCCCGGTGGAAGCAATCAGGAAGAGCTTTGTTCCTTAACACATTATGCTGTTTTAAGCTGTTGAGTTGTGTAATTGCCAAGTGAGACTCAATTACTTCCGTGCAGAGTTCTTTTGAAATTTTTTGTCGTTGTGAAATAAGCTCAAGTAAATCTGCCTGTAGGACTGAATAATAGATGTTTTATTATAAAGTGTGTCAATTTTGGATCAAAACATTTCCAAGTGAGTGTTTCACATACACTAGAATTACAATCAGGAATAAATTGTCCGACACAATTGGTATTATTGGCAGGTTGAGTTTAAGCAATGCTAATTTTAGTTAGTTTATTGAGATTCTTTTCTTCAAATAAATCATTTTCTAAAGTCAGATTGCCGTTCAAAGCTGGAAATGAACTCAACAAAAAGTAGTGCTGCTGTCTTCATGCTTTTGAGTAGTTTAGATCAGCTTTTTGATCAGAAGTGAACTTATGCCTTCATTAAATTGAATAGGCCCTGTTCAAGTAATGTGTTTTTTTAAATTATTCAAAATAGCTAACTTCTGCAGTATTATCTGTTAGCGTTAGCAGCATGTAACTCCCAATCGGAGTCAAAAGTTGATGTGCGCATGCCAGAAGCTTCTGGCTATAAACATTAGTTTGACTATGGCAACACCTACGAGGACAAACTACATAGATGATGCTTATTTATTAACTTTTTAAATATCCTTATTTTAAGTTAAATATAAGCTTAACGTTTGTGAAAACACAATATTTAACTGTTAATAAACTTAAGGAAACAGCTCAGAGCAGTGAAACTTTGAGGTCACCAGCGTTTTTTTATGAGTGTAGAAGAAAGTAGGAGATTTCTCGTGACTTCATCCAAAATAAACATTATTAAACTTTCTTAACTGACTTTTCTTATCTCATGTGGTTGGCGATCTAAAGTTACCTCTGACGGATAACGTTTTTAGCTTTTTCTGGCAGTTTAAGTAATGAAAATACAGTCAAGCTAACAACTAGCATGATTGACTCCATTTTGGCAAGTGACTCCAACTGAGGAATAACAGTCTCAAATACATTTCTTTATGAACACACAGGAGTCCATTGGTGAAATTTTCTGCTGATTTGTAAAGTTTTGTAACATATTTTCAGAACTCACTGTTCACGATCTGATTTTCTGAGTATGTATTCATTTTCAACAGATGTATGAAAACTTCATAGAAATGAACTGAACAGGAAATGCTAATAGGCACAGAAGTTAGCCTGACTGAATGTTATAGTATAGTTTATGATCGTCAAATACTGCAAAATGCCACATTATAAACAATCAAATAACTTTACAAATAATTACAAGAAATAATGGCGTATTTGTGTATCGTCACATTCCTCTAAGAATTTCAACTTCTGGAGATGTTTTGCCCATGTTTGCAGATGTAGGTCGTTATGCATGTGGGCTGGTTTGTGTAATGACTAGCTTCGGTATGTAAATTACCCATAAGCCCCGGTGGTGTTAGTGGGACTCCTCCACATGTGTGTAGGCTGATGAATGGTTTGTCTGTTTTGGTGGACTACAGTGACAAGAAACTGCTAAGTGTTACCTCCTGGAGGCTAACCACTCTGCAAAGTAAAAGACTTTACCTTTAATTCAAAGCTAAAAACGTCTTCAAAGTCCCCACTAAAGACCTGTGCTCTCTGTCATTCATTTAAGCCTGATTAAAGTCTGCCATTTCCTGCTATTAACACGCTTCTGCCTCTCGTTTCAAATCCAGGAAGTGCAGTGACAAATGCAGTGTTTTTCAATTAAATGGGATTATGTTGCCATGTACAAGGGAGGAAATGTGTCATCATCAAACCCAGCTTTTCCATTAACCTTGAATGTCTGAAATTACAAGTTTAAAAGAGACATATTGTGTTTTTTGGCCTCCTGCTGTGATTGATAACTAATATTTGTTGATACTGTTTTAATGTAGAACAAGTAACATTTTTCTCTTGTTAAATGTTTTTGTAAGTCACCGTGATGGTTACACATACAGTATTTTCAGGACTTTTGTGCATCGACGATGGTGTCGATCGATTGGTTGTTTAAAACGCAACTGTCACATGACAACAATTTTTTTTTAAATTTTGATCCAGACAAAGTATTGTCGCTTGAGAACGTTTTGGAGGTGTAGTCTATATTTACTGACAACATTGTTATTTCATTAAACACTGAAAGAATACGCTAAAATTGTCTGATTCAATTAAATGGCAATCTTTTTAAATTGATTCATTTGTAGAATTGTCAGAATTGACTTTACTGTAGTAGACACATTTGCTCAAATCAGGATGAAATTTTAGTACTAGTAACACTGTCTTATTTAAGATTGTGTTTTTTTCAAGTCCAAGCAGTAATGACCAACTCCAATTGGTCATTACTAACCAATTGGAGTTATAAAACTTTTTTTCAGTTCATGCATGTTTGGGAACCTATGTATATGGTATAGACCAGTTAACGATCATTTGGTTTGGATTACTAAATTAGTTGATTATTATTTCAAGATTTGATTTGTTGCAATTAATCAATTAATGTGTTTCAGATATCTAGTTAGCAATAGAGCTAAAAAATGTAATGTTCAATTCAGATACACAGTCTGTTTTATCACAAAATGCTGTGTTTACACTGTTTGTTGGAAAAGTTTACTCATTTACAACAAAAAAGCCAGGCATCTTCCCACCAAGTGTTTTTAATCAACTCCCTTGCACAAACTTGACATCTTCTAACTGAGTAGTGCTACTATAATTGGCTTTTGCTAAAATAACACTCCCACTACTACTACGAGAACAACTTAATATTCACAGAGAAAGTTTACTTAGCCCGAGTTAAGCCGCTAGTTCACGTCTGTTACAAAAGCAAAGCGTAACAAAGAAGTTTTCAACAAACAACGACCCCACGACCTGCATCAGAGTCACGCCTTAAGTTCATTTTCTTTTGGAGAGCCTCAGATAGTGTAAGTTAAAGGATTAGCTCATGTTTGTCTTTGCCACTTCTTTTGCATTCTCCGTGGCGCGTTAAGATCCTTGAAATCCTCAGTGTTTTTCTAAGGAACACCATGGTCCTGCCCCATGCTGAGGTCAATCCTTTTTTATACATTTTCCTTCCTTTGCGCTCACAGGCAGACGTCCCGCTGTGCTTCGCTCACCCTCCTCTCGACTCGGACCCCCAAAAGATACAAAAATGCAGGCTCGGCACATGGCAAGTCGATATGGGGATTACGTCTCATTCCTATGCGTTTTCTATAAGCCGTCTGTCTCCTCTTATCTCGAATGTTTAGGGCCAGACTTGGGGATCATCTTTGTATAGCTGCACAATATCTAGACTAGGAATTTGTAAAGAGCAGAAAATGTCTTGTGTTGCAGTTTATCAAACAAAATCAGCCAACATCACGACTTAAGTAAGGCTCCAGCTAACAATCATTTTGCTTTCAATTAGTTGGGTGATTATTCTTTCGATTGATGGATTGATTATTTAGCTAGAACTCAAAAATCATAATTTTTTACACAATTTGGTCCAGACAAAGCTCTAATAATGTTGGTTAAGGATGTTGTGAAGTTGAATATTTACATACAAAATTGGGTTTCTTTTTAAAAACACTAAATTTACACATTAGGCTTGTCATTACGGCTCATTTTGAGTCATAAAACGTATTGTTACAGCGATTGCATGCTGTAGAACCATTTCATAAACCAAGGTGTCAGCAATATCCATAAGGCTGCAACTGTTAAATTGACTAATTATTACCAACTAATATGGCAGGCTGGAGTCAGATTGCAAAATGTATGTAAGCTGTTTATTTTATTGTTTTTGAAGTAAACAAAATTAGACTTTTTTTTTAGAACTTCATTCTGATTGGTTAAATCTAACTGTCTTTTACTCAGACTAGGACAATGACTGACCAATTAGAGAAGTAGGAGGGAAGAAGTCTATTTGAACAGACAGCATCAAGTTGAGAAATGGTAAAACATGATAGACAAGCTCACAATTGGGATTTTTATCATGATTGCCAAGCCTTTTATTTTAAAAATAGACTCTATACACATGCCAAAATATATGGCAATATTGCTCAAATTGCTCAACTATTCTCCCAATCCATAACTTTGATTTCTTCTTCGCCCTGGTTCTGGAAGTAAATTTCCCATTGTACCATAGAAAAATTCAAATATTTAGAGTTTAAAGACATATCCCGGGCTAGCCTGCTATATGCTAACTCAGATCCACAGTGCAATTGTTTTCAGTCTACAACGCACATCTTTAACTTTTTAGTTTATAAAGCTGAGGAAATAGGACTTTTTCAAACTTTTAATATATATTTTAAAAACTTATTTAAAAACTTCTGCATCAAGCGCTGGCAAAAGGCAATACATATTAAATTGCTTTGAAAACTCAAAATACTAACATACAAAATGCATACATACAGTCACATAACTGAATGCATTGTCTATATTCTTACACACATTGGTGCATCTTCTACATGTTGTACCACTGTGTTGACAAAGCAATCTTCTCCCAAACCTATTTCTCAAATGTCAACCATCACAAATAACTCATGAGGTCACTGCTTTCTTTGACCATCTTTTCCCAGGAACAATAGTCTTTGCCGGTTATTTTCTTTGGCTTGTCCTTCCTGTTGGTCCCTGGAGCTCTGAATGTCATGTCCCCCCCTTCTGCGCCCCTCCCCACAAACCACCACCACTTCTACTACTACTACTACTACTACCAGCACCTCCCCAGCAGCAGCAGCAGCAGCACCCGTCCCCTACTTTCCCCTTTACATATGCTAATGCGCCCGTCCCATTCAGCTGTTGGGGGGCTTTGTGGCCGGAGGAGGGACCGAGGCACTTTGGGCATTAAGGGACAGCTGTATGCATTTCTCCAAGTGGACTCCTCGATGGCTAGCACACTTTTCTTCTCTGAACTCTACTTTTTCACTATAAGTTTTGGATAAAGTTGCAAAGACATCTGGGATTTGTTTGGAAGGATTTCTCTTTGGAAGTGTGGCCAGGTTTTTCAAACTAAGTTTTTTTGGAAATCGCTTGGGCTCAACAAGTGGCTGATGGATTTAATGCTTTTGGATAACGTTGTTGCTCTCTCAGGATTTATGGCTTTGATGGAAATGGTTCTCTGTTAATAAGGTAAGCAAAGGCGACTTTGACAGCTATTGTCGGCAATGTTGTGGACTTGTCATACTTATATCTCAAATAAATGTATAATCTTGGATACAGTGGTGGAATACAATGGTAAAATCTTCCTGAATTTGAATTACATTTTGAGCTAAGTTAGCAAATCATTAAGTTGGTCGCTTCTTTTGACCAATAATCACTGTATTTTACATTTGATGCTTTATTAATTCTCATATCTGTTCAAAGTAGATTTTTCAGCTTTTGCTTCAGTGCCAGTACTTAAGAAACTTTTGTAATCTGATGCTTTTTTTTTTCTACTTGAGTAAAACTTTGCCCCAAACTATGAACCAAAGACCAAACCAGTTTTCTTTGCCCTCAGGCTTCTTAAAGGATTGACTCTAACTGCAATAATCTGTGCATTTGACTTCACTCTTTACATATACAAAAATCTGATTCCAATCAATACTTAAACAAGTAGAAAAAATAACTCATATTATTACTTCTATGTCTTATGCAGACAGTTGTTATAGTTGGGCATTTCAGTAAACTGCAGATAAAAGTCCTGACTGAACTTTGTCCTGTCTCATCAAACTTTAACTTGGTATTAAAAAAATCTTAGGAAAGACCTATATATAAAGTTGTCTGGTCTGTGTTGTGTATGTGAAAGATGTTGAGTTTGCATTTTGGCAGCAGCAGCAGCTCAGAAAGTCCCCATGTTAACTGGTGAATAAACAGTGATTCATCAGTGTGTCCGCTCTTAGGCTTGTCCTCCCTGCAGCTATCTTCCTGTTACATCCCCCGCCTCACGGCACTTAATTGTCTATGAGCTTACAGCTGCGAGCCACAAGTCCAAATCTCCTGCTTTCTGCCAGATTTCTGTCAGTAACATCGGGCTTTGTGTGAAAAAACAAAGTCTGAAAGGAACTGCTGACGTGACAAAGATGAGACAGAGATGTGGAGTCCTGACATGTTGGAGCTGTGTGTGTATGTGTGTGTGTGTAATGTGTACTGTACAGTAGGAGTGTGAATAAATGTTCTTCCTGACTGACGCGTGAGGACTTTGTGCGCTCTTGTCAGTTTCCCAGGCTCATGGTTCCTTACTTTTCAGTGAGAATGTGACAATGTGGGCTCTCATTGACCTCTGCTGTGTGTCTCCAAATTTTCTCACAGCTCTAACAGCTTTCTGCCACAGAGCTACTTGGCACCATGTTTCCGTCTCTCCAGTCCTCTTCCTCAGAGGCGACAGGCAGCAGGCCACCGTCTAACAGCGGGGAATGCATGTCAATGGAAATTGGTGGCGGTTTATTCTTGAAGCCCAGTGGGCCACATCAAACCTGTGCGTCCCGCAGAGAGGAGGCAGGAGCGGGCCTGTCCTGAGACAGATGGTCCCTTCTGGAGTGAGGCCACAGCACACTGCAGTG
The DNA here is from genome assembly GCA_038363315.1 of Mugilogobius chulae. Classification (NCBI taxonomy): domain Eukaryota; kingdom Metazoa; phylum Chordata; class Actinopteri; order Gobiiformes; family Gobiidae; genus Mugilogobius; species Mugilogobius chulae. Next base: position 39,880,734 of record CM076407.1, read on the forward strand.
TCCATGGGGCTCTAGTGAAGCAGCCAACAGCAAACACACACTCCTTCTGTGAAACCTGAGACATGTTCACTGTGATATGAGCACTTGTGTTCTGGGGCTGCAGTTACATAATGAGAAGTGACATTTAACTGAGAGTTTCATAAAGACTGGATCATCACAAATAACAGCATGTTCCCATTAGCTGCACTGAGCAGTGTTTATTAATGACACCAGTACAGGGACAGTCTGTTTCATAAATGTCCAACATGACACTGTCGGTTTGGGCTTTTACCTCTCCTCCTGCTCCACAGTGTTGCTTCTGTCCTCATGTTCACAGACCCTGAATCTGCTGGCCTGTCTGTTTTCATTCTGAGCTCTGCCTCAAACCAAAGGACAATGGTGGTGTGCTGCCTGGCAGGCGCTGGGCTCAGGGCCAGCTGGCAGCAGCAGGACACTCCCTGTTTCAGAGGCACCTCAGGCTCTGCTTTAGACTAGACCTGGTGCAGCTCTGCTTTAGGACCAGACCTTATCCACAAACAGCTCAGCAGTGGTGCACATTGGATAAACACCCTGTCAGTGAGCAGCTACCTCCAGCTTTGTCTCTCAGCTAAGCCTCACTTGATGGATCGCACTTAGTAATTATGTTAATCTTGGCACAGAAAGGTCGTCATTCCAGAGCAGCTGCTGTAATTTCATTTTATCAATGCCTGTCATCTTAATGCATTATTTGACACTGGAATCCACAGGCCTGAGACCTGATGCACAAGCCTTGCTTTATATGGCTACAAATAATATCAGAAATCATTGTGAAAGTTTCATGCACAGACTGTAACCAAATGGTCTTTTGTTTTTGTCTGAAAACCTTTTTATAAGCAATGAAACATCAGTTGCAGGAATATATACGTTAATACTGAAACATGCATGAATCAATGTACAACTCTAGAATACGTTCTGTTTATTTATATAGTTTTAGTTTGAAGAATTTCCGTGACACCAACAGGCCTAAGACCACAATGTCCTTTCCATCCGATCAATGGTTTTAAAGTCCAACATTGACGTTTCCAGAGCGACTAGGCTGAAGATATGTGCGGTCATGTTGTTTGGCTTTAAAAAATAATTGGATTTACCTTGACTCTCTGCCTCTTTGTTCTCCGCTGGCCTCTTGTACACTCCACACACAGTCATTGCATTTCAAACCCCTCTGTCCTGGCAGCTCTCCTCTGCTCTGTGCCATATGGTTGGTATTATGGGATTTGAATGTGTGCAAGTAAGATGAAAACAATTTAGCATTTGCAGTAAATACATTTAGGCAGGTTGGCGCTGACCTCTTTTGCGATTTGGGCTCGGCTCAAATAGAATAGACATCTTTGGTGCTGCTATGATAAGAAAACAGCTAGAAATAACCACCAGGCCAAACCGCAAAGTCCAAAGGAAAGCAAATAGTGATCTTTTGTTACATTTATGGCCGAAGGGGTAAATGTTGACAGATGAGGCGTGGCTGACCCGAGGCGAGCCACAAGTTCAGCTATGATAAGAGTTCCAATGCATTTTCACCCTTGTCATGTGACTGCATTCTGCTGTATTATGTTACGCAGTTAAGTATCTGGTGTGGCCAAGCCTATCCTTAGTAACACATTTCATACGCTGTAAATGTAATGAAATACACTTGTGTAGCTTGTCACTCTGAACTAAATTAACCACAATTGATCAAAATTGTTAACTTTTCCTACTTATAGCTATTATGCTATATACTGTAAGTGCTTACAACATATTTTGGGGTGAAAAAGACAGAGTTTTGCTAATCTACAATCTACAATAAGTCAGGTCTTCCTTTGATTTAGCGATGAACCAATTTTTCAAGGTCTATGTCAACACGCTTATTTAGAATTCTGAGAAACTGATGACCAGTAGCCTAATCAGTGTCGATATATTTATTTGGCTTTTAGCTGATTTGGATTATTTTCACCATATGAGATCAATTTAAAGGACTCCAAAACTCAGTTATGTGTTGCTATTAACCAGTGAGAGTGTTGTCATGTTTTCTGCAGTGCTTTCTTTATATACTGTATATATATTTCTTTTAGCTGTGTTCTTTAGAAGCAAGTTGACCAAAACGTCAAGCACTGCACTGCTTTGAGAATTAAGGCCGATAACCGGTACATTACAAAAATCGGTCTGTCTCTAATTAGAATATCAAGTTCAGTGTTTATGGCAAAATCTGATGAAAATGCAAAAGTTGACTAGAAATAAACATTAAACATACAGAGAGCAAAATTATTTACAGTTATTGCTCAAAATACTATGAAAACATGCTTTGTTGTGTGCAGCTACACTTCTCTACAAATCTGACTTTTAGCTTGGCCTTGATGCAAGATATGCAAGATTAGCCAGTATGGTAAATGAAGCAAAAATGTGATTAGTCTTCCCACCTAAACCTTGAAACCTTTTCATACATATCTTGTGACCTATTTATTGTAAAAAAAAAAAAAAAAAAGCATTTTAAAAATTCATTATGAGCTTGGAAAGATACCGTATCTTTATGCTCTCCAGATGCTGCCTGTCCTATCAGTGAATTAAGTCGTCTCCTTTGACTTCTCTTTGGATTCTTGCCTCTGCAGTGAAGCCCACGTCTTACACAGCGATCCAGACTTTGACTTAACTTGGATCAGAAGTCAAAAAGGACCATGAAAAATGGCTTGTGAAGTGCATTCCGTGCCAGAGGTCATGTTTTGCTGCACCTGAGGCTCACACTGGACAGTAGCGAGCGTGGGCATTTCCCAGAGTGCCTTGCGAGCGGATGGTGAGCGTCTATGTTTACTGGATGCACTGCCTGACCTCCTTTTATCTCTTCGGTGGGCTGCCTCTGGTTCACCTCAGGTCTGCGCGAGCTTGCATATAAACAAACATGGCCTAATTGTATCTTGTACTGCAGTGAATCTTCCAATGTATCACTCATTTGAAGGATTTCCTGTTTATCTTATCCACTACTGTCGACTGTTGGATGACTTACGCTCAAGTGTGAGTTGTTACAGGCTGACTCTGTGAATGATGAAGTTATTGTGTCCTCGCATTCACCCATAAACTGTTTCTGGTTAAGTGAAGTGCGAGCGTTTGGAAGGTCTTGCAGCAGTGATGGTTGTCAAATGTGCAGTAAGTTGTTATAAAGATTATGCACAGATATTCTTTTATTTGAGTGGCAAAGGTATGATAAGAACAGCTGATAAAATGTGTTTCTTGGCTTTGGGGTCTGAATATTTTCTCCAGGAAGCATTGTTTGGTAGAAATGTTTTAGTCTTTTCTGTTGTCACGGCAACAGTGCAGATTTTAGCTAGCTTGTTCGCTGAAAGCAGTTGGAGGATTAGGACATTTTTACTATTACACAACAAGTTCACTCATGAAATAGATTCAAAATAACTTAATTAAGCATCTAAAAAGTGAGGTGTTGAACTGTGCGTGATCCTTCTGTATCTGTATTGTGTTTTTTTTTTTTGCCTTTTTTACTACTCTAAATCAGTTTTTTTTTCTTCACATACAAACTCAATCTTGAGCACGCATTGGAACTGTCCTGTTTATTACCAGATTGTTGCTGCTTTTTCCTATTTTAGTAGTGTTTTGAGTACCTACAGGATAAATCTTAATCTGTCTTCCCTGACTCTCATTCATCATTTTGCCACTCATTGCTTAAGGCGGTGGTTGGATACAAGTTTGATCAAATAACTCTGTCAGGACAACTTTGATAAACATGCTACATTATAGTGTCAGAATAATTTACAAATGAATGTAATGGCTGCAAGTAATCAACTATTGTCTTTTTTCATTTTATTGTACATAGATTTATAATTATATGTGAAAGTTTTCAGATAGGAAATAATATACAAATATCCTTAAATAAATATGAAAATAGTGTATTCTTTTTGTCAATAATGTCTTTTTATGTTTATCTTTTGGTTTTAGATTCAGATTAGTAGCAATCTACTCACTCAATATACAGCTACATTTTTAAAAAATTGTATCATAGTGCTCACGCCTCATAGTGTAATACTCTTGGGCATCATGAGATCTTTTTATGTGGAGATCTCCCCATGTGTGCATGTAGATGTTCTCCAATTTCCTCCTATTACTCAAAACATTTACACTACATGTACACCTGTACTTCTGGCTGATCGATTATGATAAAAATAATAATCAGGCTTATTTAAAGAATAATTTAAATCACGATTATTCAAATGATTATTTGCTTAGAAAGAGTGCAGAGCATTAGTGCTCCTTAAATGCAGAAAGGGAAGAAATCAAATGAAATGAGTGAGATATCTTATAAAAATGAATGTAAACAAACATATTCTATAATTGTAAAGAAACAGTCTGAGACTTTCACAACTCAAGGAAAGGTCTGAGCCTTTACAAACTCACTTATGAGTCACAGTTAATAATCATGATTACTTGATTACACAATTTCCGTAAACAATTACAGCAATAACTATAATTGAAATTTGATCAATTGCACAGCCCTACATGTACTTCTCTACTCTTCTCGTCCCCAATATGTAGCATCAAATAATCTTTATTGGTTTAGCTAAATGTGTTGATTTGACACAATCATTGTTGGAGTGTTCTTGAACAAAACCCTTCACTTGCTGTGCCTATGTGATTCTGGTTTGTGTGGCTGTTATTTTTAGTCTGACTTCATGGAAAAGAGCTCTATAAAACAATTCAAACAATGCATTCTCAATATGTTCCCTACATTTCTGCGCCTTACAGATGCCGCTGCCGAACCAACTCCAATATTGTGACTTATTTGAGATTCAACTGACCCTGCTTAACCCAAATATATATTCAGCCTCTCTTTCAAAGTCTGGGCCTTTTTTCAAACTTTATTTTCCTTGGCTCTGTATTTGATTCTACTTATCACCTCAGATAAGGCAAACCCGATCTCATTTTGCCAGTTTCTTTACCTCCCACCGAGCCACTGACCCTTCATTCACACCCGCCATCAAAGTCCCAGCATCCTCTCTTCTGCTTCTCCCTGCAGGCGTCAGTGGTGCGGCAAAGTGTCCGGCTGGTGGTCCAGCGACAATAAAAAACGGAGGAGGTGTCGGGGAGATTGGATTTTAACTGGCTCAGATGTCGTAATTTGTCTGGGTGTAAGCAGGAAAGAGCAGGCAGGAGCGTTAATGGAAGGGGGCTAGCATCGGCGCTAATTTGGCTGTCAGCTGGTGCCCCCGTCCTCCCTGCGGTGCGGCTGCATTGTGTGGCTACAAAGAGCAAGAATGGATTGTTGATCGGAGTTACAGCAGATGCCGATAACAGTGACAAGTACAGACATTACATTGGATTTGTTTTCAAACAGGAAATGGTAAGATTTAGCTATAGATTTGATGATTTCCTGTTGTTATTGAGCTGTAGTTGAACATACTGAGTAGTTTTTCTGTAATTGTTTTGACTGGTTTATATAATAGCTTAGATGGTTAGCCCTGTTTCCCAGTCTATAACAATGAACTGTGTGATTGTCCAGTTAATTTGTGGCGCTTTTTAATTGGATAAATCTCTTTAGCAGCAGTGCCATTCCCTCCTCTTAGTGCCCTGAGCCCTCACTGTTTCACAAGCACATTTTTCCTTTGCAGAAACCATCTGCAGCAAAGCATCGCTCCAATGAAGCCCAGCCGTTTTCATCACAGGAGATGCTTGTGCCTGGTTGCTACCACACAATGCAGCGTCCATACTTCTCTGTTGTGGTGTTTTGGTATCTTGTATGACCATTTCTTCTGCCTTCACAAGAAGGAAGAGGCTTTCTTACAATTGTGCAGTAGGAACTGAGATTTCACCTGTAGCTCATTGGGAAAGACAAACATTTATCATAAGCAGTGAAAATGTGATTTGAGTGAGAGATTTGAGGGGCATGAGATGTGATTCGTTGTTTTTGTTGTGTAATAATCAAACCTTTGTGTGGAGCATTTGATTGTAATAAGAGTTGTAGCATGTATTGGCAGTGCAGAAAACTAAGTTTTCTTATTTTAAATAACAAAAGGCTTGTAAGCCATTAGGGTTGCACAATACAGCACAATAAGCATTGTTGCAAATTTTGCTGATCCAATAATATGTCTAAAACTAAATATGATGCAATAACCAACGTGCTCATTTGACAGAAAAATATGAATACAAAAAATGTAAAATGAGAATGTTCAAAATAATAATTTTCTTTATCTTTATTCCCTTTGATTTAGATCACTGATATAAATAATCCACAGTTTTACCATACCAAGAGTTTGGTCAACACTCCCTTTGTCTCGAGTCAGAAACACATTGCTTCTCTCATCTCACATTAGAGTTTTGTGCTTTGTTTGATTCTGCAGTCTATGTGATATCTAAAAATATATATTTTATTTCTTGTGAGCAGCCATGTTTGTTTTTGACAGACATTTCGTGTTCCTGATTGGGTCGTTCATATTCTATCAATACATACATTAAAACTTGGCTGTGACCGGATGATATTGGTATATTAAAATCACAGTAACGAGAGATTTCTTTCTTTTTTTCCCCATACAATTGATTTAGTGTCATTTTCAATTCTGCTAAGTTTTTATGGAGGTTGACCAAAATAATAGGACATGACCTTATTTGTTTTTATCTGCGTTAAAAGCCCTTTTTTTTCTCGAATCTTACAATGCAATAGCACAGTTTTAGCAAAATGGCTGTAACTTTCAATACTCTACAATATTACCATACCTTTTTGCTTAACCTAATTCTATTTGGTAAGCTTTTGACCTAAGCTTAATCACATATTTCAACTTTTGTTTTATGTCTTTTATGCTATTTTTTGTGGCTTGTAATCGCCAAAGTTCTACATTGTGCTATAGAACTTAATTAAATGTCTCCAATCAAAGATATACCAAAGACTTTCCATTGCATTTATACTGTGCAGCTTTGTAAAGGAGCTGTGCATAGTAATGTCACTGGAGTCACATCATGATGAAAGCCATGAGCTGTATAATTGCTGTAATAGTCTTGCCCTGTCACCTCTGCTGGACCTGAGCGGCTCATTGTGGCGAATATCTCTCCTTTGGGCTGTGAGAGGTCGAGGCGTCGTCGTGGGGACAAGGCCGGCCTCCGCTTGCTGTGAACAGAGCGGCATTAAAATAGCTCAATTACATTTGCCTTTATTAAAGATAATGGTCAATAATGACAGCTCAGGGTCCAGCTGTGTGGTCAGGGTTAAATAAACATGTTTGACTGTGACCCAAGTGCCATAAGGTTAGAAGGCTGTGCGCCGAGGGAATGGGGAAACTCAACAAACCAGAAAATAGGAGGATTGTGACACTTAATTGGTGTTAGGGGCTCTGCCATGCTTGAATAATATAGTTTGAATATATAATTGCGTGTTTCTGTTATTTAATTGGTCGTTTTTACAATCAGTTTCTAGTGAAGCTTTATTTTTGCTGATTTTATTGTGAATATTGTGAAACAGTAGTTCAGAGATGTGTTATTTACTTACTTTATTATGTCCCAAAATATGAATGTGCAGCTTTTGTCTGACAAATGTAGCCTAATTTGAACCCTCGGCATTTTTCTAATTTAGCTTTGACTTTGCTTAAGAAATGTTTTAAAAGTCAACCATAAGTAATTTGATTTTATACAAATGTTAGCTGTATCCGGACAAGACTTTCGCCCTAATTTGGAGAACCATGCATGTCTTCTTTAAACATTCTCCGTCCTAATAGCTTGTCGGAGTTGGAAGGCTGCTGCTTGCATCTCATTTCTTAAAGTGCAGCCAGGCCTGAGTGGATTAGTTATAATAATGTTGTCGACAAATCAAATTTGCGGCTGTAAATTCAATAGTGCCGCCGTGGTAATGCAATGCACTTTTATTGAACATTGCCTCATTATAACTCTATTTCCATAAGTGTATTTTGTAAAATGTCAGCTGTGTTTGTCTTGGACAAGGCTGGGCACTAAAGTTTAATGTGGGGCGTAATTGACAAATAATGAAAACTGGAGTGAAGCTTTAACCAAAGGTAAAGTATTTAATATTCTTTCTTTTAGAAACTTTGTAAATCTTTTTATTGTACAAGGAATAAATCTTAATACCTACAGTTGACGTAAATGGCAAAGTACAGAAAGTCTTTCTCAGAAAAGAAATTCCTGTTTTAAATCCAATTTTGGATGCAGTAGTGAAGATTGTAGATGTTTTATTAATAACATTGTAACCTTGGCATGAAAACATCTATAAGGTCATTTAACAAATTCCGACTGGACTCATTCATGTTTTGTTTTACAACTAAAACCTGCATTTAAATAATATTCGTTTTATCTGTCTATCTTGTCTTCCATCTGCATTTAATAATATGGGCCTAAAGCATGTTGATGTCACATGAACAGAATATATAAGATTTTTGAATTTTTGAATTGATGTAGATTTTTTTATTTTACAGTTGTATTACATTTGTTGAAAGATATACTGTGTGGCAATAGTACTAAACATTCGTCATCTTATGGCATAAATGTTTTTATAAGCAGTCAGCAGTACATGTTTAAGGTTCAATGCGATTTAATTCTTTCCAAAGTTGTATCTGTATAAAGTAAAAACAGTGCAAAATGCTGGCCAAAATAACCAAAACACACTTAAAAATAGTAAACATAAAGATTCCTTTGTCAAGAAGGCAAACAATAATTTTTTTTTTTTTTTTTTTTTTTTTTTTTTTTTTTTTTTTTTTTGAATTGGAGTGGTTGGCTGCTCTTTTGCTGTCTCTCTGGAGGCACTGAGCACTTTTTGAAACTTTTTTGGTTTTAGCTCAGTTTTTTGGCAAGAAAACTTCGGACTTCAACCAACTAAGACGTGTGGCCTCTGGTGTTCAACAAACATGAGCTAAGTACTGTCAGATTTGTGAAAAGAAGACATCTGGTTTTCTCGTAACCATGGAGACCATGCAAAAGCTAATGTTACCTACGCTAGCTATGGACTGTCAGACTTTCACACCTGAAGCAGGAGAGGGCGTTGCAGTGAGGATGGTTTTGATTCTTGGAGTTCTTTCATCAACCCTGTGATGCTCAACAGACACAAGTTAGGATTTTTTTGAATGAAGTCGTTTGTTTGTCTTGTAACCATGGAGATGAGACATGAAGCTATGAATGCTAACTTTGCTAGCTTTGGACATCTAAAAGCTACAGAACTTTTACTTCTGCTGCAGCAGAAGATTTTCCAGACAAATATTTTGAGGGGATGGCCTTATCATCGACTGAAACAACAGAAGTTTCATCTGATCCACTTGGACCTGTGTCATCTGTTCAGCTGCACCTGTTCCTCCAGCTAAGGCCCTGACCGAGACAACCACATCATGGAAATGGTCCCTGAGACTCTTCTGTGGACCAAGCTCCAAACCTGGGGTGACAGAGCCTTCTCCATCGCTGCCCCACCCTCTGGGACAGAGACTGCACCAACCTCAACACTTTTAAGAAAAATCTGAAGATCCATCTGTTTAAATGTGCTTTTAATGTTTTAATGTTGTATTTACTGACTGTTTTTATGTATTGTACCATTGTTTAACTGCCGTTGTCTGTAAAGCGTCTTTGAGTGTCTAGAAAAGCGCTATATAAATAAAATGTATTATTATTATTAATAAACATAAAAAAAGTAAAAACAGGTAAGTAGTAGTAAAGAATCTTGTTCTAAGCACTGGTGGAAGTTGGAACAAATGCAACCATATTTAGCACAGTTTCCTAAAAACACAATATTTTGGATCAAATTGTAGATAAATAGTCAGATTTTCAATTTATATTTGAGTTAGAAGTATAAAACTGGACATTAATTACCATTTGATATTTGTAATAGAATGGAAGAACTGCCACAACATTGTGCAGAAAATAATAAAGTAAAAATGCATTCGACTTAGATACAAAAAGCTGGTGAGTTACACATTTTTAGAAGCTCCAGGACCAAAATGCAAAGGTAGAGATTACACACACAAAAGAAAATGATCGCAATTGTATTACTTTTAAAAACATACAGAATACAAAGGCACTATCCAAACAAAACTATTTCATTTAGCAGTTTCCACTTTTTTGCTCACTGTTACCTTATTCTTTCTGAGCTGTCACCTTTACCATAAAGCACTTTTCACAACTTTAAGAAGCTGGAGGAAGTTGAGTCATGTCAGCATGCTGTTTGTGTTAGTGCGATTTTAAAAACGTCATGGATTTTATGAGACAAAAAGGTCTATTACAAAGTATGAATTCACATTTAAAACAACATTGACTTCTTTCATTGAAATACATTCACTAACTGTGCTTTTCCTTGAGGTCTAGTGACAACCAGATAAAATGCATGTGTGCTTTATGACAGCTGCATAGTAGGCATCTCTATTTTTCTGTCTTGAGTTGACATTGCACTATAGCTATTCCCATACTGCACTTAATATCCTCTCCACAGTGGCGTTCACTTTTACGACAGCATATTAACTTGTTCTGTGCCTTTAGTCGGGCCTCAATGTCACTGGATTATTTTAAAAACCTGGACCACTCTTCTCCAGATGAACCAAGATGAAAGATGGCGCAGGCAGAAATGAGTTCATTACAGTAATAGGCTCCGGTTTCTTCACTGCTAACCCTCCCCCAGGCCATTCTCAGCCTTGTATCTTAAACACACATAATGGCCTTACATTACTCCCATAATAAAGGGTTGTTAGGACAGCGAGCCGCCCACCTTCCATCTGCTGCCTCCCTGTACACACCACGCACAAAGGAAAACAGTTAAGACAGCACCTAAGGGTCACAACAGAGCTGACCAAGGAGGACAGGCCAGTTTGTTGGTTTGAACTTAAGTAGAATAGAGACCATGAGTTACACTGTAGATATAGCTTTCAGTGTGGTAGAGATGCACCAATACTGCTAGATAGTTACATGACACAATTTTCCTAACTTTAGCTTATCTAGTTTCTGCACTGGTAATTGTTGTGTGGCAGCAAATATTTAAAACCAAATTATCAATATTGGTGAACACGTGATTGGTAGCAGAGTGATTAGAATTCTGGATTCCTAATAAGGAGATCATGAGTTCGAATCCTGGGTCAAATCAACATCTCCCTGTGTTACTGTGGGTTCTCTCCAAATACTTCAGCTTCCTCCTAACCTAACCTGGCTCACGACAAATGGGAATGTGTTGATGGGATGTGAGTTCTTGCTGAAAGCGTTTGAGAAAAGGTGGGATGTTTAATGAAATACATTGGGTGAACGGCCTACCTTATTTGTGCTTAACCAATCACAGCAACGACTTGTATTGGTGTATCCAATGTCGTAAACATCTTTGCTCTTCTTTCAAAAAGAAATAGTTTGTATTTTTGCTAATACAGAATCAAACGCAGCAGAAGCCCATACATTCACAGGAGTTGCCATCTGTGTCTTGCTTGATTCAGGCTGTACTTCCTGTCGTCAACTCGCTCTGCTGCAATGTGATTGGGTCGTCATTCCGCTGGGTCGTACTCCACACCTGCTCGGGCTGCTGGAAGGCCAGATCGATTTTGTTTGTGAATTACAAATATCGCAAGATAATCCATCTGGCTGACAAAGTTAGCTTTCTCCCATCTCCAAAAACACATACTGTATATACTAAGTCAATAGGCAACACTGTAAATTTAGTGAATGAATGTTTTAACCCTGCGACAAGTTGACCACTATCCAGGATTTTTGTTCGCCTAAGTCACTAGGATAGGCTGCAGTCACTTGGAACTGGACTGAGGGCCGCAGTTGGACATATCTGTATAGGTATAGTAATATGGTGAAAAAAAATAATTGCTGACATAAATTAGTGTTCCTTTAAATAATCACTGAAGTGTTAAAACTAAGCTATTTTTATTTATTGTTCATACAAATCATCACCCACAACAGATTTATCATCAAATGTATGTGAGTACAATGTATCTGAGTGTACGTGGTACGAGTAGTAGTAAAACATCCTCCTTTAGGTCAGAAAAGGTTTGTTTTGCTGAGCGTGTAGTTTGTGAGCTGAGTTGTGGGGGTGAAGGAGAGAAGACTGTTCATTAATCACTGTCATGAACACAACTAATAGCAGCAGAGGAAAGGACGCACAGACCTCCATGTTGTGACTTTATCCTGTGTCAGAGCTAAATTAAGACCTTTCACCTCCCAATGACCTGAGGCAGACTCACAAAACCAAGGTTATTGCGTTTTGTTTTTCAGCAGCAGCAACTTTCACACATATGATTTTCCAAACCAGAGGAGATGCATTGTGTGATATAGTCTTAACAGGTCACAATAAATGTCAGTGAACTGCTCGATGCCCTTTAGCCCTGAATGATTGCAGAGGTAATAACTCAACTTACCTTTTGTTTTAAGCATTTATAGAAGAATAAATGTAGGCTTTGTTAATCTAAAACATCCTGTGTTTATAATAACATAAATATTATCATAGTGATAATGGTGCTAGCGAGTTATAGATAATGTTGCCAGGTAGAGCATTTTTCTCTTGGGACTTCTCTTGGGACCACATTATTAGTCTTCTTAAGCATTGAAAAATCCATAGAGATGTTGTGTTCTTAATAATTTATTTGAGACTGTGCCTTTTATGCAAATACAGTTTTAAATATACCACTAGAACATAAAAATTAGTTTGTTGTTTTTTAGGGCTGCAGTCATTTAGCTGTCATTTAGTCAATTATTCAGTCAATGGAGTCATAGGCCACCCAAATTTTTATTCGTCGAATATTATTTTATTTTTTCAATTGTTTTGTTTTTAGATAGATAGATAGATAGATAGATAGATAGATAGATAGATACGTAGATGAACTCTGGAGACAAACAAACAACTCTCACAAGGTTCTATTTTTTCCATGTGTTCTCTGTTCAATTCTCTTGTTTTTCTTCGAACTCTATTACATTTTTACATGGTCAGACTAAAAAGATACTATTAAGCTTCCGAGCTTTTGCCATGCTCCGTGTTTTAATTGACTAATCAGTCGATGGGACATATCATAAATGGACCAATAATGTTTTTGGGCGACTACAGCCCTAGATTTTAATGCCATACTGTGGAACAATCAATGTGAAGCAATACTATTTTAGCAGATACTTTAACAGATACAATATAAGGCCAGCAAACTAAAGAATAACTGCATCTTTTGTTTGGTAACTGCCTTTTTGACTGAGGCAAGATTATATTTGAGACATTTTAAGACCCTCTTCTTTTTTTTTCTTTTTGAGCGTTTAGTTGTGATGTGTCGTGATTACTGTCTTTCTCTCTTTGTTCTCACTCGCCTGTAAAAGCCTGTGTCGTTGTGTCGTTGTTGATAAACCGGGCTGCGCAGGTGGAACATTTCACTGTCAGGGGCTCTAATTGTGAAAAGACAGTGTTCAGTCAGCAGCAGAAGGCTAGAGTCACTCCTGCTGAAAGACAGAAAGACAGAGGAGGATGAGTGTCCCAAAGAACCGGGTTAAGATCATGTTTTATTCAGGCTCCTCTCCACATATTTACAGTGGGGCAATCTAAGGGAGCTATGGGGTAGTACCTGGTTGTTATTTTTCAGTTCAGGAATCACCTTTTACTCTATACTATGTTAGAACAGATTTGTAATGAAAAAAATAAAAATAAGACTGTTGATACTACCTGGCTCCCCAGACTTTTGCTCACGAGTTGCTGGTTGGTCCCTTCCACCTTCCAACTTTGGGGAGCACATTACCTTTTTTATTTATTTTTATGTATTAACTATGTACAGTATTACTACTTGCCTATTACATCATAATTTCTGACTTAATGGATGGCTAATGTTTTATTGGCACATATATAGCTGTCCCAAACCTTTTTTCTTGCACCCACTAAAAGTAGTAGCTCGCGATCCATTTTGTTTTGTAAAAGTAGCTCTCGGAGCAAAAAAGGTTAGAGTCCTATTCAGTTTGAATGGATTTTTTGGATTATACAGTGAGAAAGTAAATGTAAGTCACAGTCGGTTTCAACCAGTCAAAATTGTTGAACGAGAATCAATTCTGAATAAATTCTACAGTCTTGTGGCACAGTGGCAGAGTGGATAGCGCTTCTGTGAGGCAGGATGAATGACTCTCACATGGCCTGGGCCTTTCTTTGTCCCCGTGTCTGGGTGGTTTCCTCCGAGCACTCTGACTTCCCCACCACCAATGACATGCAGGTTAGGAACACTTGGTGTTGGTGGAAGGTGTTTAGGCGATTCGCCCCAGCTCTGCCCCAGGGCTGCTTGCAGTCACTAAGTGGGGAGGGAGGCTCCCTGTGAAGCACTTTGTGACTCTGTCTGTGAAAAGCGTTGTACAAATAAACCTTGATTACTTACTTACAGTGCTCTTATCATAGTTGTCAAGATATTTCTTAGCATAGCTCCAGTGAATGACAGAACAGTTTTTCTAAATGTATGTATTGCTAAGCCTAACCCTCATATCTGTGATTTTAAAATGACTAGCAGTCAGGCTTTTTAGCTTCTAAGCTTTTAGTCCACCTTTCAGTCCAAATTGATTCCCACTCATTGTAAATCCGATCTGCTGTCTTTGTATTGCAATATGAAAACATGATATACTATTCACACTTTTAATGCAATTGTTGTTTTCTGCTTATGTCTTATGTTATGTATTGTATTTCTATGTACAAAATTGTATGTTACATTGTCTTCATTTAATAGAGCTGAATCATCTAAAATTGCAATAGAATAGTCATATTTGTCCATCTTGCCAGGAACTAAATGCCAGGAATTTAGTTTGGTTTTGCAGAAGAAATAAGCTTCTTTCTACCTGGCATTTGGGAGGATTTTAGGGATTAGCAGGAATAAGAATCCCCAAACAATAGAGAGCCAGAAACAATGCTATGAGCCTGGCTTATAATTTAAAGATAAGTGTTCACACCTGGTTTGGGACTTCCAACTCAACAATAATTATTACAATGTAGATTAAGCCACGGTGTTCTTAAAGAATCCTGAAATATAAATTACAAGATTTGCTTTTTACCTCTATAGTTAACAAAAGTGTGCTCTGTCTGTGACTTTTAGGGATTCAAAATAATGTAACTTTTTAGGCCTAAATACAAGCATGTTTTTTTTTTGTAAGATAGATTTTATTATTATTTTTGTTGCACTAAGTTAACTATAAAAGCCTTGGCTATTACATCGTCATTAGTATAGTGATTATTTGTCCAATCTTGACTAATTGATTGTAACAAAAATCCTATTTTTTTGATAGTTGTTTGATAATTGTTAACTGGAGTATACAGACTCAAAAAGACATATGAAAGGCTTTAATATCCCCATCCTAAAAAGTTGTGCAGTTTCACTTAAAAACCAAGCAAACAAACAAACAAAAAACATTTTAAATAATTTATTCAAATGAATGCAATATCAAGTAATCAAAAAGAATACATTCCATCCGGATAGAATTCTGTTTGAGCAGTGTAAAATATTCAAATGTGAGCGATATTGTGCCAAATGTCACTTGTTCTGTTCTTCTCAGACACAGTAGACTTGTGTATCGTAGTGAAAAGGCGTTGGTATTGTTGGCGGTGCTGCTCCAGTCAAATGATCCATTATTCATCGTTCATAGACATATTTCCCAGTGCAGTATATTATGCATTCACATGACACAACAGAATACAACAGCCTGCTCTGTCCTGGATTAAATACTGAGACAATATCGTGGTCTGACTTAGTTAAAAAGAAACAACTTTAATTATGACTATTTCTGATGCTTTTTCAGTTGGTCATAACACATAGCTATTATACTTTTCCAAGAATTGGGACTGGACTAGTTTAGTAATATTTCTCACTAGGGGTTTACATCATATTAGACTTTTTTTTGAAGAACATGTAGTTTAGAGTGTATTGTTTAGAGTGTTTTGCTTGCTTAAGATAAACATGAAACGTATCAGGCAATTGTTTGTACTCCAAAGGTTCAGAGACTATTTCAGTTTGAATTAAGATTATTTTAGTCAAGCATTTTAAGGGAAATAGACTGCTAAGGAGTTAAATAAATAAGAAAAAGGAATTGTAACTCTGAGCTTTAGAAATGACCAAATCTTGGTTTTTTGACAAAAGACAATAAACCCTACTAAAACATACTTCCGCCAAGCAACACCGTGATCCACAGGGAGCTTGTGACAAAGGTGTTTCAGTGCATTTATTCCTGTTACAACAAATAGTGCATAAGAGCCTTCACAAATACACACCACAAATCTGCTACACTGACCTAAATGCTTTTCCTTGTTTGTCTGGGCTGGTGGTATATGCTGCAATCAAGTGAAAACCCCAAGAGTTATGAGTAGACCTCACACATTACAAAAGGCCAGCAAAGTAAAATGCGCTTTTTACCACGCGTCACTTGCAAAGCTAATGACTTGTCTTGTTAGATAAGAAACAGTGCCAATTTAGCTCTGACTTAAGTATGTCCCAGTGGTGCGGAATATGATAGCAGGTTTCCAGGCAAGTGTTTGTTTTTTGGGTATTTTGGGGGGAATGTGGGACACCTCAAGATAAGCACTGAGTCTGACTATGCAACGGGGACGTCAGGATGCTTAAAATAGCAAGAAGACTTAAATTTGCCTCTGAATGGGCTGAAAACGGGTTAATGAAAGCAATGCATGCATGCATGACCCAAATGTGTGCTAAAATATTGATAGGAATATCTTTTCAGTTTGACGAGCCGCCAACCACAGTCCCCGTCTCGACTATTACTGCCTGTTCTGGTTATATTAACACAACGTTTCAACCACAAGTGACTGTGACTAGATACTTCTACTTGCTAAGTATGTTTTCACTGCGCACACTTTTATGTACACTATTGGACCTGATAGTGACGGGAGGAATGCTTTAAAATGTATTCTGTTACAGATAACTGAATACATGGTTTGAAAACGCTGATTGCCATGTTTAGTCCTTATGAGCACCAGCAGGAGGCGGGTCCCAAAGTCCTCAGAGTCTGAGATGGTTCCTAAAACACTAACATGACAGAGATGTACTTTGGTGCTAGTCCATGGAGAGATTTGAACACAAACAGAGCTGTTTTGAAGTCTATTGTCTGAGCCACTGGAAGCCAGTGGAAAGACCTAAGCACAGGAATAATGTAATCGTACTTCCTGGTTTTTGTCAGGACCCAAGCAGCAGCGTTCTGGATGGACTGCAGCTGTTTTATAGCTTGTTTGGATAGGCCGGTGAGCAGGCCATTACAATAGTCTAACCTGCTGGAGACAAATGCGTGAATAAGTCTCACCAAGTCAGGCTTTGACTCTGAGTTTATTATTACCCCCAGATTTCTAACTTGACTTGAACGATTCAGAGAGAGAGACTGAAGGTGACTGCTGACACTTTCTCTTTGTTTCTTTAGGCCAAAGATGATAACTTCAGTCTTGTCTGATTTAAGCTGGAGAAGTTGTTTTGCATCCACACACTGATCAGTTGGATGCAGTGACAGAGTGAATCCACTGGTCCATACTCATCTGCTGTTAGTGACACATAGATCTGAGTGTTGTCTGCATAGTTGTGAAAGCACAAATTATTATTGCGTATTAACTGACCTAATGGCAACATGTAAAGATTGAACAGAAGGGGTCTCAAGATTGACCCCTGGGGAAACCCACAGTTCTAGGCCATGTGCTCAGACACGCAATTTCCAATTTCAACTAAATATTTCCTGTCTTCTAGATACGAATGAAACCACTTCAGGGCAGAACCAGAGATGCCCACCCAGTCCTCTAGTCTGTGTAAAAGGATGTCATGGACAGTGTCAAAAGCAGCACTCAGATCTAACAGAATTAGGACAGAGACTTTGCCAGCGTCAGTGTTCAGGTGGATGTCATTAGTTACCTTGATGAGAGCAGTTTCTGTCCTATGATGGGGTCTAAAACCTGACTGGAAAATATATGTGTTGTCTATAAAAGGAAGTCAGTGATTTGCTGGTAAACTACTTTTTCAAGAACATTTTCTAAAAATGAAATTGAAATGGGTCAATAATTGTTCAGTACTGTGGAATCAAGACTGCTCTTCTTCAGGAGAGACTTAATGTCTGCAGTTTTTAAGGCACCTGGGAACACCCCAGAATGAACCGACATGTTCACTATTTGAGTGACTGTTGCTGACAAACTACTCAGCAGAGACTATAGAAATGTAGTGAGTAAAACATCAATGCAGCATGTAGTAGATGAACTCAGACTGATGATGTGAGAACTCTGTGAATTCTTTAAGCTATATATTACTATGCTCCATTTTTTCCAGTGTTAGTTGCAAGCTTAATGTATATTTAAACACAGTTATATCCCACATTGACTATGGTACATGTACTGACCCTGTTTCCAGCACACAGCCATCATTGTCTGTCCATCTCTATTATATTATCTGCAGCAAATTGTCCGGCTTTGCAGCAGGAAGCTGTGTCCAATCCTTCACAGTATCTGGACATGGAGTTTAAAATAGGAAGCCATCGTACGTTTGTGTTGGTGTGCAGCCCAAGAGGATACTCAGCTGCTTTCAAGGGCAAACTCTGTGTCCTCTATCGTTCAGGCGCGTGAATAAAACTGCTGATATAAGCACTTTGGTGCGTCATTGTTTTCAAACTGGGGCAGCGTAATGTAAAGAAAAGTGAGAAGCAATCAATGGGTAAATATTATGAGAGGTTAAAGACAAGATCATGAACAAAATTAGGTCAATAAATGTACAAAATCAAACTCAAAATAGCCTGACTAGTGTTCACATCTGATCTATTTTTGAGATTATCATTATTATTTATGTTATATTAATCTTAATGCTGATTCTGGAAACACAATGATTTTTGTTTTTGTTTAATAAACATTGTGGTCTTATTTATAGATGCAGTGATTCAGCTTGTTTTGTTTGGATGTCGATTATTCAAATATTATGATAATTTGACTCTAAGTATCTGCCAATAATTGTTACTGACCAATACCAGCGCAGGGACTAAGAATAGCTCTTTTTGTTCTCAGATCTTGGTGAAATTTTTAGAAAATAGGTCATATAGGGTATTATAGCTGTTATCTATTGTACTAATAACAATATATCAACTTTATTTAAAATTTCAAACATTATGAGACGCTCTGACGATCAATTTCTGATTGTAAATAGTTTCATTAGGTCCGATTTGCCATGTAGGCGAATCGCTTCTGCACTTCTTTTTACCATGAAGATGATATTACTTTGCCTATAGAATACACCGAATGGTTTTAAATTGGCATGTGGTGAGACCAGGTCAAGCTTAAAGTCAGATCTGTCGAGGAGCATGCCTGCTCACTATAATAAAGAATGTTTTTTTTCTAAGTCCTTTTCACTTTATAAAAAAATTATTCCAGATACATGTTTAATGCCGCACTAAGGAACATTGTAGGCAAAGCAATCCTCAACATTACCATGGAGTCAGGCAGGTGTAGACTTTACTAAAAAAGTTACACACCTTCAACAACAAGACTAGACAATTTCCATTCTTCGTTGACACTAGTTCAGACGATAACTTTGTCTTTCCAGGCTGCAATATAAAACTAATAGTCTTACAAACGACTTCATTTGCAGTTACAGCCCACACAGACAGTAAAAAGGATTTGTGTCAGACATTGAAGCTATTCCCCATTGTGTAATTTGAATCTTAACAGCAGTTTGGTTGTATGAGATGTCATTGCATGTGTGAATTTAGCTGCACATCTGCCCTGCGTGCTGTAATTTCCTTCATTACCATCTGTTAAGACCTGGTTCAAAGCACAGATGAAGATAAGCATCCGTCTTTTTATGAACTCAAAATAGCGCTAAAAATTGTCACACTAAATCTAATTGCAGTAATTGGAGACATGCTTTCAGTGCGAGCCTACATACGTCTTTTTGGAACATGTAACAATTTAGGTCAGCATGATGATGATTTTTATAGCTGAACTGAATGTGCCATGTTTTCAGGTCATTATGAGAGACTGTAATCTTTATTTAAGATTATTGTTTATGTGGTATACACCTTGTTTGATTACTGTTGCTACATGCACTAGCACTACTGATTTATGTTATGCAACAGCGACAAGCTCATGTCATACATTACAAGAGTTTAGCAGATCATAATTTGCAAAGTGTCTCTAGTTAGGATTTACATTTAAAAACAATGAAAAAGAAGAACAAATACACATACTACTATAATTTGCAGTTATTTTGTCACAGTCAACAACAATGCTAATTAGTGTTACATAGGCCACATAATGTCAATAATATAACATCAGATCAGTATAGCATATCTGATAACTCTCAAGAAGATAAAAGATATAGACAGTGCTTTAAGTGGGCAAAAAGAAATGTGAGGTATACTTACTCTTATTTTCATTTAGACTCTTGCTCCTGTTAAAACATAGAGAGAATGTGCTGATTGCTTAGAGCAGTAGAACTGAGTACCTGGGTGACCCGGCCCACTTAAAGCACTGGATATAAGAATTTTAAAACTATAGTTTTACCTCACTTTATAGTAAAGAAAATCCTTTAATAATTATCTACATTGGATTCAAGTTTTAGTTTTTTAAGTTCCTGAACTTTACTACCATAATGTAAGGCTGTATGTAAGGCTCCATTTAAGCCAGGTACAACAGGACAAATTAATTAATGTTGATTTTTAATAATGGAGTAATGCTACAATATTACTTTGAACCGACTGAATATATGATGCCTATATATTTAGTGTGTTTCCACTTCTCAGCCACACAAAACCACACCATGATGTGTTGTTAATGCTGTGAATACAAGTTTGATATACTAATTTTGTTTTTTCTTTCCTATAGGTTGGACCTCTCTCTTGACGACGGGTAGATTTCGCCTGCATCTCTTCTCTTGCACATCCTAATGAAGAAGGTTTTAAACATGGAACCTGCTCACCACATTAGATTTGAATATGGCTGTTCTAGTAATCGGGAATGCTCACTCCTACCTCTACACCTCATCCTCTCCTCTGCAGTGAACAAAAGCACACGAGGTAATGAGGAAGCACCTCCAAATCCGCCCCTCGTCTCTGCCTGCGGGATATGAGTGTTTCGTGCCCGGACACTAAATCCATCCTTGTGGGAACTGTGGGAGGCCCAGAAGAATCCTCCAAAGTCATGCAGTCAGAAGAGTTGTTCAGCCGAAAACTGAAATCACTCAATGGCAGCATGGGACCACCGACTGCTAACATGCAAGGGAAGTCTGACAAAACGAATGGGACTCCAGCTATGCCTAAAATGGGTGTGAGAGCCAGGGTGTCCGAATGGCCGCCCAGGAAAGATTGGGACGGTAGACCTTCCCCGAACTATCAAAGCGTCATACCTGTGTTTCAAAACGGACAAGAGCATACGGTTGAAATCGTAGAAGGGGAACAAGTTTGCGTTGATGAAGACTATTCGGATAAATATACTTTAGATGAACTTTTATGCCATTCACCATTAAAAGGACTTCACCCGATTCGCCAACGGAGCAACAGTGACGTGACTATAAGCGACATCGATTCAGAAGATATAGTCGATCAAACTGCAGTTAATCCTAATACCGGAGCATCTCTACATCGCGAATATGGCAGTACCTCGTCAATTGACAGACAAGGCCTCACCGGAGAGGGCTTTTTCACCATGCTCAGGGGTTACAGAGTTGAAACTATGGACCATCGTAGCATCCCGCCAATGGGTTTTCCCGAACTGTTGCGTTGCGATGCTTCTCTGTCGCCAAGTTTGCAGACCGCTGCCCAAATTGCACGGGGAGAGATTGTGCACATTCCCGGATACGATTATGTAGATAGTTCCCTTCTTTATAGCAGAGAACGGGAGAAATCTTTCATGAGGAGATTGAAGTCTGAGTCATCCGAACCATCTATTTTCAGAAAATTACGGACCATTAAAAGTGAGAGCGATGCTTTGAGGCTGTCTATTGAAGATGACAGAAGGCCGCTAAGTTTTCAGAAGTGTTTTGCTCACTACGATGTCCAAAGCGTACTGTTTAACATTAGTGAAGCAGTGGCAAGTAGAGCAAACTTAAGTCAGCGGAAAAATACAACTACGGGAGCTTCAGCAGCATCTGCGGGAGCTATAGGAGGGATAGGACCCGGTATTGGCCCGGGACAAATGCCTTCTCTTGGGGCAGATAGTGGAATGCCAGGATGTAGTAGCGCCAATGTACCTTTGTTTGAGTCTCCTCTGGGCAGCCGCGAGGACCTCAACCCTAAGGAGAACCTAGACGCAGACGAGGGAGATGGAAAGAGTAACAATTTGGTTCTGAGCTGTCCGCACTTTCGCAACGAGATAGGTGGAGAAGGAGAAAGGAAAATCTCGCTATCCAGAGTCAACAGTGCAAGCTACCCCGGAGTTTCGGAAAGTTGTTCGTTTGAGTCTTCTCTGAGCTCACATTGTACCAACGCAGGGGTGTCTGTTCTGGAGGTGCCCCGTGAAAACCAACCCATCCATAGAGAGAAGGTCAAACGATACATCATTGAGCACATTGACCTGGGAGCTTACTACTACCATAAGTTCTTCTATGGGAAAGGTAAGCACTACATATTATTTATTTTATATTATTTTTATTAGAGGTGGGTAGAAAAGCTAACCCTATATTAATTTTGCAATACAAATATATTAAATTTCATTCCTGTAATCAATTTTACAATGACAATTTTACAGAAATTTGACCAACTCTGATTAAGAGTAAAAACATATACAATTAAAGAAGTCCTCAACAACAAGTTTCTGTAAGAGTAACCTTCTGAACATAACAGATTTTTTTCATCTACTACTGCTACTAAAATATTGTCTTTAAAAGAGAAACTAAAAAAAAAAAAAAGAAAAACCTGTGCAAAACAAAATGTTCTGATTATTTTGTATTGTCAGCACAAAGCTGTATCATTTAAATTAACTTACTGTAAGAAAAGAAAAGTAAGAGTACTGCTACAGTGAAAACATTACTCAAGAAGTTAGTAAAGTCAACTGCTAGAAAGGTGCAAATTTTCCAAAAGTTACTGAGTAGTACCTTCCTCTGCTGTTCATATAGACATCACATTGCTAAAGTGGATGTTTTGATGACTCATGGGGCAAGTTTGTTTTGTGCAACTGTTTCCTAGAGGAACACGCAGAGCCCTAAGATTCAGATATCTGACAGCGCAGTTATTTTTGTAAGAACAGATTAAATAGTATACATGAACAATAGCGGGCCTGTGCAGAGATCAGGAGTGTGCGTTTTCACTTCCTGAGGAGAGGAGCGGTCATGTCCTCTCTGTGATATTGTCTGAACCCTGCAGTGAGACTGTGATTAGTCATGTGAGAGCAGAGAGGTACGCTCAGTGTCCCACAGCTGTTCTCGGTGGGGCCTGTGAGCCAGAGCACCCTCCGAACAAACCACAGGGTCAGCACAACCACGCCAGGTTCAAGCTTTCTCATTAAAACACCTACATGACCGAGTGGGACCAGTGCCACATTATACTTCGCTATAGTCTCAGCTCGGGGCCAGTGCGCTCTCAGCAGATTGTGTTACAGACTTAAGCCCTCCAGATAACAGCTGCTTCACCTTTCACACTGGAGATGCCTGAACTGTTCCACTAAGATTCTCTGTATTGAAATATGCCTGGCTGCACTGGGTTAAGCTGCAGTCAAGGTTAATGAGACTGTGAATTCACAGTGTCTATTTACAGTAACTTTGAGCGTGCCATAGAAGCACCTCAGAAAATCATTTACTGTGAAGCCCTGTGTTCCCTGTGCTGTTGTCTGTGTGTTTAACCCCTCGCTGTGCGACCCACGGTCATGTATAATTGAAACGCTCCAGTTTGCTCTTATGGCTCTGAGGTTATGGCTGCTTTAACTGCAGTTTGTGGTTATGGCACTTTTTCCATGAGGTGTTTTATTGGAGAGACAATCCCGTCATCACTCTCCCCCTCCTTCTTCCTCTCTACCCCTTCCTTACACACACACACACACACACTCACAGGCCACGTGTCACCACTTCAGGGCGAGCTTTTATCAACCTGAGCTGAACATTGATCTCATCGATTGCCCAAAGCCCTACTTCCCACAGCAACAGGAGTGTTCCTGCTGGACGTCCTAATGGACACAGTGTTTCCTTACACCCATAGGCCAAGCCTTAACACGAACAGGTCATGGACATTTACTTTACGATGCGAGAGAAGCCACAAACTCCTGTGTCTCATGTGACTTAAAAAGTTACACAACTAAACTGTAGGATTGTAAAGATTTTCTATTTTGATGGAATGAAGTAAGTCTTTACTTGATGTGACATTTAAAGTCATTTGTGTCAGGACCTTTTGGCAGCAGTGAGCCCTGGTGTGAGCGATGACAGGAGTGTGTAACAGGAGCAGGCTGATGAAACACTTCCTCTGTGCTGGGCTGTGAGGGTGTCACACACAGTCATATGCTTGGACAGGCCTCCTACCACCATCTGACCTCAGGCAGCATGGAGCATTGTGCCCCGGTGCACAACCACATCCAGCCATGCATTCACACAAGCATTAACCCTATACATTTACTAGCTCGTCTTTAGTATTCATGCATGTATGTGCACGGCCTAGGTTTATGTCAAAGTGACAGGAACCAGGGCATTTACATCGCATGCTTCACATGGCAGAGGATCTTTAAACTGCACAAAGCTGTAGATAGTCGTGCGTCAGTCTCCTTTGAGGGTTTCTTTGTTGTCTTATGAATCCCTGTCTCTCTCCTCGGCTTTTCTGCGGATTAGGGACTGTTTGCTTAAGGCACCACTCAAAGTGTGCACAGCCTTCCTCCTGTCCATGGCCTAAACATACAAGACTTTTCAGCTATTATTAGACCAATATCAAACTTGTTTACTATTGTAGAAGCTTCGTAGTTTACTTAAGATTTACTGTTAATTTAAAGTGGCTTATGCTCGCTCAACCAACAAGCTTCTAGCATTACCACATCTCTATTAGAATCAAGGATATTCATAGCAGCAAGTTAATTTCTATCACTCATCAACTCATTCTAAGATGCCAATCGTAGATATTAAAATAGCTGTCCTGCTTATGTTTCACTAAATGACACAAAATAGCCCTCCCCACATGCAGGGGATGTCCCAGTCTCCTGGTGTTAACAACTACATCCGCATTTAAATGTAGCCAGGACATTTTGCCGGTCTCTCCTCATATTTCTTCCACTCAGCTGTGTCGGGTGCCTAGTAAAAACATGGAATGGAAATAGCCATTACCAAAACAACATCTGGCAAAATTTTGCACTGGTAATTCTGGCATGGATATAGTGAGCTAGAGGTGGAGTTTGTTATAGTACAACTGTGGCATCATCTACCCAAATCTGTAATACCTGTTTTTAAAAGTGCAATTGTTATTTTTTAGTCATACAGTATTTGAAATCTATGTTGTTGTGCAAGCAGGATCTCGTGCTTAGGTTGAAATTTTAGAAAGGACATTTGTCTTTTACTAATTTATCCAAACTCCCAATCCTTGCCCCGTGAGTCACTATTCTTAATCTGATTGGAGTGTTTTTTATCTCTTGTTCTACCCATCTGCTTTCCATTGTAATTACTGTCAAGCCAGCCTTATCTTTCCCTAAAGCAGTATTTTCAGTTTCAGCAAATTTCTTCCTCATGAAAAATCTACACTCTTTGATATGTCTTAAGTTAAGCAAATGTGATGTTGCGATTGACTTTGCTTTCGCTGTACTTTCAGAGCATCAGAACTACTTTGGGGTGGATGAGAACTTGGGACCAGTGGCTGTGAGCGTTCGCAGAGAAAGACTGGATGAAGGAAAGGAGAAAGATGGTGCACAGTACAACTACAGAGTCACTTTTAGGACCAGCCAGGTAAATCTGCACAGCACATTTCTCACATTGGAGACTGCACTAACACAGTTTGAGTGCCATTTTATTGTGAATGTTGAATATCTCAGTATAATTACAATTTTCAGACAATTTTATTGTGACTGAACTTTTCCAAGCATAGCCTTGTGTAATTCATTTTTTTAAGATGCTTGTTACAAGGACAACACAAACATTCATAACATCTCACACAATTGAGAATTGTGGGTTGCGGTTGACTTTATAAAGCTTCCGAATGATGAAATATCTATATCAACAAAATTAGAAATGTAAAAGTTTCAGCACAACTTACATTTTTTCAAAAAACTGTATATAACAATCTTTTTTTTTTTTTACCCTCAAAACATCATTCATGGTATATCGTATTATATTTCTATAAATGACCCATCTGCAACATATTTTAAACATCTTGTAACACACTATTAAGTACAAAGTACAAAGTGAGTATATTGCCTAAAGTTATCCCTAAAATTACATAGATTTTCGTCAACAAAAACTGACTAAAAGTATATTTGTTACATAAAGTATTTTCATTTCATTTGATTTAAATAACAACAACAACAACAACAACAACAACAACAACAACAACAACAACAACAACAACAAACAACAGCAACAACAACAAACAACAAATACAGTATACTAATACATTTCTTTAAAAAATGAATGAAAGAAGCAAGAAAGGAGTTCAAAAGCCCAAACAGCGCAGTGCAATTTATCATACAGAATGAAAATATATTTTATGATTAACCCTAACTCCTAAACTCTAGTTTACTTGAGTAAACTAGAGTTTAGGAGTTAGGGTTTTGTCAAGTCAGCTTGTTTTGTCAAGTCAGCTTGACAAAACCTAGACCAAAAGTTAAAACCATTAGCCAAAAGTCTTAAACAAAATCAAAATGAACCCAGCTGATATGGTAAAATTTTGCAGAGCCTGCATCATCTAAGCTGCTGACTATAGCATTATTTTCAAGGATATTTGAGTTCAGCGAGTTGTGTTGATGTTACTCAGCACCGGGCCCAGTCATGCAGCTCAAAACAGTCTAGTTCAGTCCCACTGGAGACACAGCAGCAGCAGCAGACTTTCCTCTATCTGCACATAGCTCTAATGCTTCCACTGAATCTGACAAAACCAGCCGACCGTACGAACAAAGGTTTATACCCAAGTCAAAACACTCACAGCGCTGTTGTTATACGCAGAGGTGGGCTGGCAAAAGGACTTTTCTTGTAGTGATACTATTCACTGCTGATATTCTAACAATTCTTACAAGTAGGCCTAATGTGAAAAATATATTTAATAAATATGCCCTTAAATAAATTCATCAAACCATAAAGTCAGTAATATATTGTGCTTCAGTCATATTTTGTGCTGTCCTACTTTCTCCATCTTTATCATACAGTCCTTTAAAGTTCCAGATCATATGACAATATTACCCGGCCTTATTTCCAAGAGGCAGCAGTGTGTACTACATTTCGTTAGCACCATTTTAACTGTGCTTCTTCACCGATCAACCCGTGATCTAAAATAGGCCGTGTGGTCCCAGTCCTTCGCTGTCGTCCGCCTTCGCTGGGTGGTCTCTGGTTTGAATAATTCAGGTAGAGCAGCTGTGGCAGGCAGAGAAATGTCAGTGATAGCCAGTGCCAGACCTGCTTTAGCACCACTCCCTCAGCGAAACAAAGGATCTGGGTCACAGCTCAGAGAAAGTGGCAACTCCCAAACTCCCACTGTCTATTTGCCTCCTTCATTCAACCTTATAGTATCTAGTACCAGGCTCCATCTTTATCTCAACTGTTTGCACAAAACACCTGTGAGTTTAACAGTTATAATGCATTGATCTTTTAAAGTAGTTTTACAAATGATTTTAGTTTCATGCAGTGAATTGTACTCTTCTTTAATTCGATATTATTAAAGGATATGTTAACTCCCTGAGCATAAACTACACTGTTTATTCATAAATCAAATTTGACCTTTAAAATCTAAACATATCATTGGTATTTAGAGTAAATTGAATCTTCATTTTCATTAAATAAAAATTCTAATCCAATCAGCTATTACTTGGTACAGGGGTAGGCGATATTACAAAAGAATTATATCACAATTTTCTTAAAACTCAATCACGGTTTTGATTTTATCACAATTTGAATACAAAGTCTATTTTGAGGTAAATAAAATCATCTGCTTCATCAAAAAGTCACTTCATTGTGATCTGTTAAAACCAACAATCGTCAAAGCATGACAAAGACTGACCAATAGGAGAACTAGACGTAAAGATGGTCTCTAAATGAACAGACAGCTACATTAAATTGAAAAGGGTGTATCACAATATGAAGATTCCACAGAAAAAGCAGATTGCCACAGGCATGAGCTTACGATTAGATTTTCAAACGACATTGAACAGCCCTAAGTTGGTAACTTTCTTGTCATATCGATGCCGGTATTGTGTTACATTTATCAATCTCCATGATGACAAACAATTGACAGATCTATGAAGACCTAATGTGAAATAAATTCAAGAGTTGCATTAAAGACACCTCATTGAAATAGGAAAAAAGAATATCATATGTTCATATAGAAGTAAAAATGGCCAACAATGCACTTTTTTGAGGCAACCACATCTGAATTAGGCAACTTATTGGTTTATTTGTTGACATCTTATAAAAAAAAAAAAAGAAGAAGAATCTTGCTTGCATCATTTTTAGTTTTTGAGTAAATGTGTGATCTGACTTATACACAATGTAATTTTTACTCACTTTAGCATTTTAAGAAATTAGGTTTAGAATCAAGTATCACCAAATCCTTCTGTTCAAATCCTTGCTCTGTCCAGCATTGTAAAGTTCAGTGTGTGTGTAGGAGCTACTATAGGGGCTAATCTTTGTCTTTGTAGAGAAAATGTATTTTGAGAAAATGGTCTTTGAAGTTATTACGCTCTATATAACTTTATGGATGAAACATGGACAGTTTATTTTTCCACATAAAACCTATGTGCTGAAAAAGACCAGATCATTTTAAGAATAAGTTTAAGAAGATTTACATTATAAAAAACACACAAATTTTGCATCTAAACTAGAAACACGATGATGTATGTCACTCGCTTATCTCTGCACAGTTAAATAATCTTCTTTTCTGAACACTGGCATGAGCGCTGACATCTATGTCCAGGCTATAAGTGGATCAGAAAGAGATTTATCTGCAAAAACATGTCACAAACAGCATTTTGGTTCATCGTTTTTGAATACATTAGCGGCTAAGGCTCAAACACCACTTAACATTACAGTTTGACGTCGACCGCTCGCACTTTTAAATATTTACATTCATAGTTGTAACGGCTGCTCCTCTGAGACATGCTTGAGTTGTTTTGAATGATATGGCGTGACATCAAACCATAGAGGAATTTAGAGCAACAGTTACATAAAGAAAAGTGCAGCTGCAAAGTCATTCAAACATTGACAACCAAATACTGGAAATGGTTACAATTATGTTTACATATTTGACAAGATTATTTTATCTCCACTCCTAATTTCTTAAAAGTAAGATTCTTTTTAAATCCAAACTAAAATTTTTATTAATTTTAATCCTCCTAAAAAAAATGGGACTAGATTTTACACTTTTCACATTAATACCTAAGTCTCAAATACTAATCTTAAGCAGTTTTTTGTGACTGATTAAATTAACCATCTGAATACTGTCATCGAGATATGGTAAAAAAATCTTGAGATACTATTTTTTGTCAATATCACCCAGCCTTAATAGTAAATTTGTGAGCTTATAGGCTTTAGCACAAAGACAATGTTTTGGCCCATCTATGTCTTACTTAAAGTTTATCAGGACCAATGTAACTTTACTATTATGTTGAAAAATCAAAAACAAGCAAAACAAAGAATGATTTAAATGAAATTACTTTTTGTAATATAAGCTTCTTCAGAAATATATCATTCATAAGCCAGAAAGAAAACAAAGAAATGTACGCAATTTTGTATGAAACTTAAACTAAGTGGCAATGGCAAAAAAAAATTTGTGTGAAGAAATCTGGTCAGTCTGACACCGCATACGTCACTTTGCATATGACAACCTTAAACAAAGAGTACATAGCAGAGTATGTCTGCAAAGAATAGTTCTATACTTGTCATAACAAAGACGTAGAGGGTAATGAGGCAAAAAGGCTGTGACTAGAAAAGAGAAAAAATTAGAATTTTACATACTATAATGACTGCTGTTTTCAATATAGCCCTATTTAAAAATTTTATTTTTCTGCACTTTTGTCATTTCATGTTTTTCTTTTGACAATTTTCTACAGTAAATATTAATGCGAATCTAGTAAACCTATGCAAAAATGATTTAAAAGAGGTTTTAACACATTTCTGTTGAATTGACTTTATATTGTCTGAATATTGTCTTCATGATAAACCAAAAACAGAACTAGCTGTGACTGATCTATAATCATAATAAATATTTACTATCATCTAAACTAAGTCTGAACAACATGAGAACCTGCCAGAGAGTTTTTTCCAATCCAAATCACACTGTGCTTGAATAACTGTCATGTGTTTCTGTCGTTAGCTGACCACACTGCGTGGAGCCATTCTGGAGGATGCGATCCCGTCCACCGCCAAACACGGGACAGCGCGTGGACTGCCCCTCAAAGAAGTGCTGGAGTACGTTATCCCGGAGCTGAACATCTCATGTCTGAGGCTGGCCAACAACTCGCCCAAAGTCCCAGAGCAGCTACTCAAACTGGATGAGCAGGGGGTACGGCCATTTAAGCTGGTTTTAACGAGATTTTGTGCAGTACAGTGGTTTTAAAGCTGTGCAGAACAAATCATCCTACAGTTCAGCAAATAATCACATTCCTGCTTTGTCGTATTTAGGACTAAAACAAGTTAAATGTGCTGTTCTACCACGCAATGTGATTAAATGACCATACAAGAAAAAAGGGACACTATATTTTTAAACTCCAGTCCACACACATATTTTAGATTTGTCAATTTTAGAAGCCACAGCTATTGTTTTTGCCTTGTTTGAACTGCTTCATTCCATGCCCAAACAAAGCTAAAACTAAAATATTGCTATGTAAAAGATTACATCTTTTTTATTGAGGTTAAAATGGCAGCTAACTTAAACTATCACTATAACTAGGTGGACCAGACCATTTTGATGTAGATATCCTAATAATCGTTTCATCAAAACAAAGTCTGTAGTAATTTCTAGTTACAGTCCTAGTTTTATTTTCTTCCTAGACCTAATTTTTGACCTTTAAAATATTTGAACTAGTCTTTGGTAGTTGAAGTTTGTCTCTGTTGAGCCGATTTCAGTTCATCAAAAATCCAAGCTCCAATTGTTAGCTGTAATTCTAGTTTGTTAAATAATAATTCTTGCTTACAAAGAACAAAACAAATGCCACGTTTGTCCATACTGTCTTAGTGTACATTGCAAATATCTATAACAAGCATCACAAAATACATTTCTATATACTATTTCTTCAAAGCACTTGTAGCTGTCACTGGTTGCTACTGTAGACACGCAAACAATGGTCTTTAGTGGCGTTCTTTATTGATCTCCATCTCTGACACTCTTACAATCCATCAAAACAAACTATATATATAACATTAACTTCAAACACCAGTCATCCTTTTCTCTATTTGATCATTTCTATCTCTGGATTCGGCGGCGCAAACCGTAACACGTCTTAGATAAATAGACGTAAATTGAATCGATAAGAACCTCGCGTTGCTGTATTGACTATTATGACACTGTTTTCTGTCCCATAGTCCAAGTCTTCCACCTGAAAAGTCTTGGGATTTCATATTCAGGTTGGCTGGCAGCTGCTGTCACATTACATTATCCCATTTGATAAAAATAGCCATTAGTGATGTGGGCTCAGTGTGCACCAGTGTCAGAGATGGATTTGTTGGCTGATCTTGTGGCCTTTAATTTCACGTCTAATGAAAATGCTAGATTGAAAGGAGCTATGGGGATTAGGCTGAGCATGTTTGATGATCAGAATCAGCTGCCTATTAGTGTAATTAATATTTGTTAGATTGGTCCATCTTTGCAAATGACAAAAGATGGGCTGTTTTAATATGCTACAGATATGAGAATAATTAGCTTCATGCAACATTTATATGAAAAAATAAGTATTTATGCCAAATTATGTCACTAGTTCGAAAGCAAGTGTTTAAATGTTCTTTGTTTGTTTTTTTTCAAGCCAAAATTGTGCACAAACGTTGCTGGAAATGTAGTTTTTCACCATTGGACGTCTTACAGGACTGTGGGTGTGGATGTTGGAGATTTTATTCAGCTTTTCCATGACTTTAAACAAACCTATAACTGGCAAGGTCTGGTGTGAAAATAAACCAAATAAATGCCCAAAGATGTTAAAATTTAGACACACAGACATTTTCAGACAGTTGCAAGCCATGTTTCAGTTGTTGTCAGATTTCTTTAGAGTACAGTTATCTTTGAGGTGATATGCTAATTACCACTGCTAGTCACTGTCTAGCAATTTGTGTAAAACTCTCTGCAACAAAGCCAAAACTGTGTGTTGAAGTTCAACAGTAAATCTGAACTGTTATTTGTTGTAATATCAGCACTAAATGAAATCTAATGTCACTGTTTTATATGGCGTTTGTACGTTCTCCCTGTGCATAAGTTTCCTTCGGTGCTTCGGTTTCCCTACTCCAAAAACATTTTAAGAATTAGCTCCGCCCCTCTCCCAGGACTCCACTGAAAACAAGATTCTGATCTCAGCATGACTTTCTTGTTGAAGTTAAAGCAGTAAATACATTTCAATTGTTGCACAACAAATAGTCTCCTCATCAAACTGATTCAAAAAAGTTTTTTAACTCATTGGAAAAGTAAAGGAAACCTCGTTGTTTATCTGGTTTTCTGCCACTTTTTACCCTCTTTTTGCATGTCAGTCCCAACAAACTCAATATTCAGCACAATTATAGTTTCTTATGTCTGATCAGACTGTAGCTTTGCCATTTTTCTCTGCTCCCATTCACAAAGCTGTAATGTAATCTGCGTAACCTCTATTGATACTGATATGGGTCTGGTCACCTGCTGCACAGCTCCATGCCTGACCATGAGGCATCGTCTGCAGATCTGTGCAAACAGAAGACAGGTATAACAGTCATAAGAAACCTTTAAACTGACTGTGAGGTGGAGAGCCAGGGCTGAGTGGAGCTCAGAGCATGATCAAGTGCTTCTCCTTTTGTTCTTCCCACTCTTTAGCTCACTTTCTGGTTTTAGATATCAAAACTCAGGCCACATGGTTTTCATCAGAGGTGAAAGTTGTGTGAATGCATGACATGAAGAAAACAGATACGAGACAAATGTTTTAGTTATTTTGTGTCAGAGCTGTGGACTTGTAAGTTGTGACTTGGACTTGAGTCACTATTTTGACCTGAGAAAATAGACTTGGGCTTTGACTTGAACTTGAAGGTCAGTGACTCAGGACTTGACTTGGATTTGGAGTTCTGTGACTTAAGACGACTTGATGCTTGATGATGTACTTTTACATTAACAGCTCCTCACTTCCTTGTGACCAGAAATGTATTTTTCATTTATAAAAATCATTGAAATTACAAGATGTATTTGAACAGATTCATTGTTATTATAATAAGAAGTTCTCATAAAGCTTCAGTGAAATAATAATAGAAATGTGTTTATTTATATAATTTGAAATTGCAGATATTTTTTGCAAGATTAAAGAAGCAACTTATGAACTAGCATGAGAGACAGGTTAGCGCAGTGTTCTACATATCAATTAGTTCAATTTCTACTTTTTGAATCTTTAAAAGTTCCCCAATGCTTTCTCCTGAACTTGCTAACAAAGGCAGAGCGGCTCTACCTTTTGACAACTATTCTTTCAGACAGTAATATAAGCCTCAAGAGAAAAAAAAAAACAGCCCCATGTTTGTTTTTATGTCTTTGCCAAAAAACTCTCGCTGCTTTTATCTGCAGAGGGAGCGATGGAAAAAAAAGACGCGTTTTTGTTTTTTGGGTCTCTAAATGTGCGTGCTATTTCCCTGTGAAGCTTGCCCAGTAGGTAAAAGTATCCCGGAGCTTTCAGAAAACCCGAAATAATATCTTTGAAAGCAATGTTGTGTGTCTGTAAGAAGAAGAAGAAAGAGAAGTGCATATGTGAAACTGTTTTGAATCACCTTGTACATCACAGCGAGAGAGAGGATGGACTGGCAAATGCATTAGCCGCTAGATTTGGAAACCTGATTTGGAGTGAATTACACGTACGGGAAAAAGTGTCTCTCCATCTATCTTTCTTCATATTTTATCACGTAATTCAATTTTAGACAATGATGAAAATGTCACGTTTGGCTTTCATTTAGCACTCGGGGTGATTTTAAACAAGATAGGACAAGATAAAGGGTTTTTTTCTCTCTCCCGCTGGTCCCTTTTAGAAGCCATAATTACACTTAATAATATTTCACCATTGTGAGGTCAAGAAGAGGCGAGTAATCTTTCTTTTGTAATGATGCAAAACAAATGACCTTTTCTTTGGTTTTGATCGTTCTTTTGTGACGGCTTTGGGGTCATTTAGAAGAATATTTTTAATAACCTGCAATTTTCTACGGACAAAAGCGGACTGATAATTTCCTTTGTTTGTTTTTTTATTTAATTAGATTTTTTGAGAGAGAAAATTATTTTGTTTTTAGATGTTTTTTTAAAGCAAGACACCATTTTGTAGTTGTTGTTTTTTTTGGTCAGTTTCCCTCTTTGCATAGGACTGTCCAGTTTGTTTTAAATATAATATTTAATAAATTATCCTTGAGCAACATTTGGTTTGTACATTCATTGAAACCTGAAAAAGTCCTAGTCATAAAACGATTTGGGAACTTTATTGATTTTGGGGGGAAAATAGAAGATTTTAACATATTTTGAATTTGGATACCGCTTGGACACTGAACCAAATTAATCTAACTGAAAGCCCAATATTTTTTTTTTTTTTTAGAATAAATTACACAAATTAGACTTGATTTGTCACAAATCCCTAGAAAACTCAGGCCACATTACTGTGTTTTGTCCATGTCTTTAAGATAAATTAATAATGAAAATGATCTGTCATTTTATTTATTTGAATTATTAAATGCTGCGACAATTTAAAAATTACTTTGTTTGCCACTGGAAAAAAATATTCTGAAGACACTTATAACAAACTACAATGAAAAACAAAATTGTGAATTTGAAAATTGTTCTATGTTTAGAAAAATATAAAACATATTGTGTCCTGTCTGAACAATTGTTGTGTGAATGCAGTACAGGATGCAGTATCATGAATAAGATTTGGATAGTCTTTATTTTTGTAATGTTTTCTTGTCCATAGTCCAAGTCTTCCACCTGAAAAGACTGGATTTCATATTCAGCTTGACTGGCAGCCGCTGTCACATTACATTATCCCTTTTGACAAAAGTAGCCATTAGTGATGTGGGCTCAGTGTCAGAGATGGATTTGCCGGCTGATCATATGAACTTTGAAGATTTTAAAAGCCTTTATGGAAGCGTTTGTTGATATCTATTGTAAACTTGATTTGTTATAGTTTTAAAGTTATCTTAAAGCCCAAGCTTTCAACAGAGCTGGTAAACATAGCAGTCCTGGAAGAGTAAAAGAAGGCGTTAGAGTGGAGAGGAGCAATGCGATTGGCTTGACAGGTGTTTGTGATGATGTCGCACATATAAACAATAAATGACATGATGAGTTCAGTTTTTACCCTTTTTTGAAACTTGCTAATTTGTGTAGTTTGCAGCAGTGGGCAATTACTTTTGAAACACCATATAGTTTAGTAGCAAAACTTTAAATTCATCCTGAGTCCCACTTAAGTCTAAAAATGTGTCAAAGTTTGAAATGTTTACCTTAGTTTTTATTCAGAACTAATTTGTTCAAAGGAGTGTCTTATTTTAGCAGAATAAACTTAATTTTGTGTACTTTAGCACATCTTTTTTCAACTGAAATTGTAATCACTCGCAGATAAATCGAAGCACGTCTTTGCGACCCAAATTTTGCGGGGCGAATTTGACCCTGAGCCCCACTTTAGGCTCCATAATCCCCAAATCCATTCTGTAAATTTCTTTGTATCTAAATATTAACTGAGGTTGTTAAACTAGCTTTAAACTTGAGACACAAACATATCTTTTATGAACAAACAACAATCCTTTGTTGAAATATTCTCCAATTTTTTTATCATGTTTTCAGAGACATCCATCAAAACTTACTTTTCACTTCCTGATAATGTTATATTTATTCATTAGAAAATGTTAATGAGATCTACACAGAATGTACAAATCAACTGCATTCTGTGCCCACTGAACCATCCATGGCTTCATCTTTTTCAGACAAACTGCAATTTTGATGAACTGCCCTCTTATCTACAATATTACATTTATATGATTAAACGATAGAAAAGTTTCACATAGCTAGTTTTAAATGACTGTTTTCTTATTCACCTATAGTTCCTCTGCTTAAGCTCAAACGATGCTGCAGATTCGTGTTGTACGGAGCAAAAGGACATAACGTCTCCCTCAGGT
Organism: Mugilogobius chulae; assembly: GCA_038363315.1. NCBI lineage: Eukaryota > Metazoa > Chordata > Actinopteri > Gobiiformes > Gobiidae > Mugilogobius > Mugilogobius chulae. The sequence continues at coordinate 39,917,042 of CM076407.1, forward strand.
GAAGCTCTCCCGAGAAAAGTTATGCCCCAATTTCTTTCCGTCTTTATTTAGTAACTCATATTATTGTGTTTTTTTCGCTTTAGGAGCCAAGGAGAAGTCACAGAACTCAGAGTATATATTCAGATGTCAGATATACTTTCTTCCACGAAGCAGAATTGTCAGTAATGTTTTGCTATTCTAGGCAATAAAGCGTCCAAGTGTATCATATATTTGTGCTACTTCTGGCGACGGCTGAAGCACTCACTTTAGCATCAAATAAAAGATATTCAGCTCCATATCTCAGTGTTAAGCCTGTAAAAGTACTATATCGACTGCTATTTTTTATTTTTTGAGTGAAGCTGTCACTTATAATATTTTAGTAGCTTAGTATTGACTGATTATTTCTGTTGCACATTATGAAGACAGTACATTGTCAATCAAATGAAGGCTGAAAATGGAGACTAAAGGCTTATAGATAAAGAATGTTTTTTAAAATGTGTGTTTTTGAGTAAAATCAGAAATCATTTGTTATTAGTTTAACAACAAGTCTGTAGTTTTGATTATAAAAATGTGACTAGAAGGTTAATTAATGAGCATTCTCAACAAAATGTTCAATGCTTAATATTACAAACTGAGCATTTTTTGATAAGAGTTGTGAAAATGTGTTACACAAACTCACAAAGATGAGAAATCACACATTTGTATTCCTTGTGGAACAGAAGCTGCTCTACCATTGTTCTTAATATTCACAGTTTGGCAAAAGGATTAATGATACAAATACTCTATAAAACACTTGATATTTTGAAGATCACAGCACACTTTTGACAGTCTAAATAATCACAGTTTCATACAGTAAACTGACTTGAATACAATTTACTAATAACTTTAATTTTATTTGTCTGCTTATCACGTTTTTGTTATTTATGTCTCAGCTTGAATGGATAATCTCAGTGGTAGTTAGCTTTACAGCAGTAAAGTTGCAGTTTATGAAGAAACTGACAAATGAAAGTTGAAAATTACAAGAAGTAATTTGAGTTCTAAAACAGAATCTCTTCAGGTCATCAAAAAGCAAAGACAATTTACACACAACTGACAGTTTACTGGAAGTTTAAACAAAGTAAAAGTGTTACTAGGTATTGTCATTTATAAAATTTTAACTATTGTGTCATTTATGTGGATTTTGGCCCCATGTTTACAATGCAAACCTATCAAAATAGCTAAGCTGAGTGAAAACAAGCTAAATGTATGTCTTCATTGTAATCATGTTCAAAATGTATAAAGCAAACAAAGGCCATGCTGTTAAATCACAAAATGCAAAATTTGACAAATAATAATAGCTGAAAACATCTTTATTTTGTCCAAGGTTTCTACAGGGTCTTAAAAAGTTTTAATATTTGAACTAAAGGCCAATTAAAGTCTTAAATTTGTCGGACTAACAATTTTTAATGAAGCAATTTTTGTCCGATTTCCCAATCCTTTTCACCATACTGCAGCTTTGTTAGTAAATTTTTAACAATGTTCTTAAAATTGGTTTGTTTCTTCATTAGATTTTTCATAATTCTTGCAACGTAAATAATTATATCTTTCAAAACTCTATGGAAAAGAACCAGCATTGTGAAATACTAATGTCACAATTTGTATGTTTTGTGGTCTTAAAAAGTCTTACATTTGACCTCTTGATCCCTATTGAAACCCTGTTTGCTAATGTATGCCAAACTTACAAAAACACACAACCTTGTCATATACAGTTTAGATACAAAACCTCCCAGTGTAAACCCAAGCAGACATCACACCATGAGCTACACCTGAGCATCGCCGCTTCTTGTTACACGTTTGCGCTTTTTCAGACGGAGACAAATTCACCGCCAAAGGCCAGTCTTGTTGTCCTTGCAGTCTGCCAGTCTGTTAAAGAGGTGAGCGAGGTTAAGTGGACCCATAGAATCCAGGCAGAAAAAAAAGCAGCATTGTGCCATTTCCACCAGGCCTCACTGTGTAATCGCTTTCCATCAAGATCTCCGGTCTCAGTTACCATGACGACCATCACAAAGGGATTTAACCTGCGAGAGCCCGAAAAGACAATGGCAATTTATTTCACTAGATTATGTGTTACCTTCAACATCGGAGAAGGTCTTTTGCCCCATTGCGTCGACCTGATTAGAATGAAAGCCCATGCAACAGGTTTCTATGGCTGTAGCTTCTGTTTTCAACTCTTTATTTTGTCATCCATGAAGATTCATTTGAGCTTTCAAGTTTTTTACAGATATATTTTTAGTCTTTGTAGAACCGTAAGACTAAACTCCTTCGCAGTCGTCAGTTGAATAAACACATTTAGCACAGGCTGATTTTTAAAGTGACGATCAGGTCTTTTTGGCATGAAAAAGTTTAGATCTGGACAGTGTTTGTTAGTTCTTAAGCCTATTTAAGCCTTTTTGTCATGTTTAAAATGTGAAAAAATTGTGGTTTTACAAAGAAATTGCATATCTAATTGCAGATTCATATTTAAAAGAAATTTAAATGTAAGTAAAAAAAATAATCTAATAATTCAGTTTGAAATGTGCTTTAAATACTAATATTTCATACTATTCTTTTCTCTTTCAAAAGTTTGGTAAATTGAAAAGCTTTTCTTTTCATATACCGTATATACTTTGTAGTTTTTGAAACCTTTGCCCAATTACATGTTGTAACAAAAATAGCAAGGACAAAATATTACAATTTACTTTATACTCCAGCCCTTCAATTGAAGATCCATGACTATTATAGATTTTAAATACAACAGATATAACTTAATTTGAATGATAATGACTTTAAAGACACAATAACTAATTTTTACAATAAGATAATTTAAAATCAATTTGCCCAAAGCACGAATCTTTTGTAATGTATCTATTCAGGTGGAAATTTGTTCGTTCTGTCTATGTCTGATAAAGTCATGTTTGTTCACCAGAATCCACAAAGTTGTTGTTGTCGTTGTTAGCATAGTGGCTAGCGACTGTTAGCATCGTGCTCCTAACAGCTGTGAAAAAAAGCTTAAAACACATTGTGATTTGGAGACTCAGAATGCTTTAGGTTAAGTAAGCATTAGATGTGGACTGATGTAGGAAGCTTAAAATTAATTTCTCTAAGGAAGCAAAAATAGGACATTCAAACAAACAAGACTAATTTACTGTATGGCAATTGTCTTTCCCGCCTCTTAACCCGTGACAATTTTCTATTTCATATTATTTTGTCATACTAAAACTATATGATAATGTTAAATTCTTAATTTAAAAAACCCAACTGTCTTCAAATCATTGACATTTAACACAAAAATATCCCAATTTCTTCTTCCTTTGGTGTTTGAACGCTGAACTCAACTTCATCTTTGACAATTAGAAATGACCGAAAGCTGTCCATCTCACTCTCAAATTATAGCATATGCTTAGACGCTTCACTTGTCCTTTTCTTTATTACCGCGTTCATTGTTTTTCATTGTAATAAGTAGTTCTGTAATGGGAAATTCACAATACATTGTGCTGGATAAGCCAGGACATGTTTTCCCAATGAATGGTTATCCCACACTGATTATAATAACCATGGACCGAATTATGTCAATTACGTATTGTGTGATAAATTGCCAAATCCTTCTGCTTGAATCTACTTTGTCAACAAATATTTTCCTCTCCAAAATTAGACATCTGTTTTTATTCAGTGGGGAATAATAATAACCAAAGGGGCAGGATTATTTGCGGGATGCTACAAAGCTTGCTAGCATTTCTCAGCCACTGTCAAACCACAATGAAGTCTGTTTTTGGATGTGAATTCAAATGCTTTCTGTTACAAACTTCTTCTCCTCCTTAAGCTGGTATGTGTCGGAGTGTTTGTAATTCACTCCTTGGTTCGTTCCGCAGCTGCTCTTAAGTCGCTGTTATTAGCCCAGTTTGATTTATGCCCGCGCTCTGAGCTTGGCTAAGACGAGTTCATAAGCATTCAAGGTTCACAGAGAAACAGGGAAGTGGTTTTTTTTTCTGTACAAGAAATTCTGAAACTTTTTACATCAAGCATTTCTAAACATGAGACTGTAGGACTAGATTTAAACATGATTTATATAGTAGATTTGCACCGGGATTGAAGCAGATCTTTCAGATAATCTCGTTTAATGAGCACGCAACCAGGCAAAAAAATCTAAAATCAAACAAACCAAACAAAATAACTTCTAAATAAGGGTTATTTATTCAATGGACTGTTCATGTCACATCTCAACATTCTATAGGTCAAAAATCTTTAAACCAGGTCAAGGGCAGCTAAAAATACACAGTAAGTGTAAAAATCTGTAAGTTTAGATTTTAAATCTGACTTATTATCGTTATTTATTTATCTTTATCTTGGTTGCACTTGGAGATTATAAATGTCTGTTTACAAACAAGTGAAACTGGAGAGGACCACCCAAACACAGCCAATCAGGGGATTCGGCCTCTGATAAGAACTAAAATTCTTTATTGTTCATTTCAGGTCGTACTCAGTGATCTAATTTCTTCACAAAGTGAAATTATATCATATACTTTTTAGTGGAAAACACAAAGTTCACGAAATTATAACTAAAAAAGTGAGTTACCGGCAACTTTAAATGCACATTTTTCATGTAGCACTTCAATATAGTGGGTCTGATCACGAATAGTAATCACCACTTTAAAAATCTTGTATTAAGTTACGTTTTAGAAATGTCATTGCAAATTACAATGTTGTTTGTAAAAACATTCTTTCCCATCATCTGCCCTATACAACATGAACACAACTTATCCTAGCCATGTAATTTAAAATAACTGTAAGCACTGAGAACTGCAGTGCATTTTGTCCAAAACTGTCTCACCTCACTGTGTGTGGATTGTCATTCAGACAACTGATTTCGTTTTTAAGCAGTTTAAATGATTTTGTTTTAAATAAAACAATGATCTGTAATTGTACCATTTTGTCTCATAAAGTGATTAGCAACTGTTCTTTTTACTTTTATGAAAGCATTGTTTTGGCAGAGTACTTTTTTAGCCATGCAACTTTCACTGTTGTACAAATATTTAGAATACTTTCCACTACTGATGAAATGTTCACACACAATTAGTTATAGACAAATACATTTTTATCATTTTTTACAGATTTTGTAGTTCTTAATTTTAATTTGTCAAATATAGAAATCTATGAATGAGGAAAAACTGTTTGATAAATCTTTTAGCATGTCAAGCTAATAACAGCATTACACATTACTCTATAATTTTTGCTCAGCCTGTTACACTTATTTTCACATTATATGGTAATAATAGCTTTTCACAGTCTAATCCAGCACTAAGTACCATGCTAAGACACTAGTCCCTCCCACCTGCTTTTAAGGAGCTGTTACTACCCAAGTCAGATTTATCCTCTGCTCCTCCTCCTGTTACAGCTGTGAAGTGATGGAAAGCTATTGTCTTCTCTTCTCCGAGCGTCTAATGTACAGTGTCCTGCTCGTGAGGAACAGGAAATACCACTTAGGTGCTGAGTGTCTGTGTTTTTTCTTCTTTCGCAGCTAAGTTTCCAGCACAAAGTTGGCGTTCTCTACTGCAAAGCGGGACAGAGCACGGAGGAGGAGATGTACAACAACGAGAGCGCTGGGCCGGCTTTAGAAGAGTTCCTGGATTTGCTCGGTCAGAGGGTTCGACTAAAGGGTTTCACCAAATACAGAGCGCAGCTGGATAACAAGAGTAAGATATAACACTGTTAGATGTATGAGAGCTAACATCACATCCTGCTCTGGTTTGTATTGAATTAGGCTTTTATCTCAGCATCTGCTTTTCTTTTTATATATTAGCTTGGCCAGACACCGGCATCCATTATCTGTTCTATATAAAGCATTAGACTCAAGCCAGGTCTCTGAAAGCAACAAGAGGTAAAACTGCAAACGTTGAAACGAGAGAGATCCAGGTTTTGAGCCCAGTGTTGTCACAATACTATAATATTCAGTGTTATTTTGACACAAAGAAATCAATCAATTGAATTAAATATTAAACATACCAACAATTGAAATCTATATTTAAGGGATGCATGTTTTCTTCTATATTATTATGTAGTCAAGGGTCAAAATGACAAAAATCACATTTTTTTTGTTGCCAGGGTCACTATTTTTATTTTATTATGATTCAGGTGAAAAGTTGGGGGAAATAGTCTACATATAATGGAAAAAAAAACAGTTTTGTTAAATTGAGAAAGGTTAATGCAAAAATATGCATTAGCTCATGATTTGATTTTTATCACCATATTGCCCAGCCCTGGGTCTAAAATAATTTAGATTTACTATATCAAGCATTTTAATCAGTTCAGGAAATTTTTTTTCTTCCTACCTGAAATTAAATGTCTTAGTATCATATAGTAAAAGGACATTTGACTTTTGACAGAGTAAAGAGTAAAAAGGTACTTTTTAACCAGGACTACAGATGGAAATTAGCTGTAAAAGCTACAATCTGGTAAAAGCATCTCTTCCGTTGTACTAATGCAATTGTACATTGTCCTTAAACCTAAAATCAGATACTATTAGAAAGATGCATTCAGGTCGCCTTGGATAGAACTTGAATCAAATAGTTAACGTACCGGCAATCAGATTTTTTTTATATTTGAGTGACGCACATGAAACAAAGTAACTCATTGTCTGTCTGTGTTTAGAACAAAATCAAACTTTTCTCACCTCACAATAAGAATATTGTGCTTTACCCATTGATTCTGCAGAATTCCACATTGTTTTTTTGTAAGCAGCCTTGTTTGTGTTTATATGACAAATTGGGCATCCCTGATTGTCTAATTGAAACTTGAGTGATGAAAGTGATGACCAGACGATATATATCTGCATTAAAGTTCAGAAAAAAAGTTAATTATGAAATAATACAATAAATCCAAAATCATTCTTGACATTTTGGTCAGCTGTTATATTAAACTCTCACAGATCTTTCACTGTACTAAAAAAACAATTGCAAGTTTGCCTGGTTTACTGTAGGCCTACATTTGATCACGTTGCCTAATTTGCATATAACTCCTCTAACGTGTTTTTTGCCTCTTTCTCCAGCCGACTCCACCGGGACCCACTCTCTGTACACCACCTACAAGGACTATGAGCTGATGTTTCACGTGTCCACCATGCTGCCATACACTCCCAACAACAGACAACAGGTCAGAACAATTGTCTATTAAGCTAACACTAATCAGATTCTTATTAAACTATACAACAGACGTAGATTAAAACCGTACGACTAATAAGACCTGCCTCACTATTATAACATTTCTCTGTGCCATTTAAATACTTTATGTTTGAAAAGTGTGTCATGGTGTCAGTTGGTTAATACTGTATTGGAAAAAAAGACTCCAACTAGAGATGTGGGTGGAAAAATGAGAACTTTTCTGAACACTTGAGCCTCAGTTGGAGACAAAATTACTTAAACATGAAGAAACTGTGTAACCATGTATTTCCCACCTCAAAAATTAAGTTAGAGTACCATCTACTAGCTGCAAAGTAAATTATACAGAGAAAATGACTAAACTGATCTGCTGATTTGCTAATTCTGTCAAAAATGCTCAAAACGAAGTCTGGATGATGAATGGACTTAAAATTCAGAATTGTGAATTCTGATATTTAGAGGTTAGAGAATAGTACCTCACAGACAAAACTCCATCTGTGTTTTTGATAAGGAAGCAACATCAGAACATGATTAAAAAACTGAATTTAAAAGTTCAATTTTGTATATTATGTGTCCATTAGGTTGATTTTTGCATAATTTAACCCCCTTTAACCTATACACACATTTGGAAATCTTAAAAACATATAAAAAACTTTAATCTCCGCTGACCTTTCTAACTCCATTAGCCCATTAGCCTTGACCAAGCCTGGGTGTAATGTTTGAGTGAGATCTTATTAGAACCCACAGCTCAATAAATCTTGGTGTGTTAGCAAAGACCTGTCTAGGAGAGTGGCAATTATCCGTACTTCTGTTTGCTATGGCTGCTCGAGCCTGATGTACTCCCGTGTTTTTCCAAAAGCCCCGGAAAGTATTCATCCTCGCGGCGTATGTGAGAGTGTTTTTAGGCACAAATCTCGAGGGTCCACTCTTGCCACGCATTGATGTCGAGGCCTTTGTCTAATGCAGCTAATGTGTTCTTGAGTAGTTCCTTTTTCGGATATCAATAAATTCAAGCCCAGCTCCTGCCAATCCTCCCAAAGGCTCGTTCAGCCACAGTAATGACCTATCAGCAGAAAAGCAGTGAGTTCAGGAGCATTGCCATAGTAACTGTACCCTCCAAAGCTTTTTAATCAATGCTTCCCCAGGGGCCGGACATGGAGTTGGCATTAGGCTTTTGTGTCTATCTGTCTGCACTAACAAGTGGAATTAAGTGAAGCTAATGGGAGACTGCCAACCAAGCGCCGGATGCTGTGGTGGTTGCCGTGGCGTCGACATTGTAGCCTCAAATTGGCTAATATTGTAGTAAATTTGGAGTTCATGTGGTAACTTTACAGGGATAAAAAAATAGCGAGACAAAGTATAAGACACAGCAGAAGTATTGTAGAAGTTTTATTTTCAGTTTATTAGAAAGAGAAATGAAAATAGAAGGCAAGTTAAAGGTGCTTTACCATCTTAACAATGCATCGACGCCGTTCCCATAAGTGCCGCAGGGCCCAAGCACACACGCAAATGTCTGGGCACCCAGGTAAATTTTCCCTGTTTCATTATAAGACTTCTCTAAATGTCTGAGTGAATTTATTTATTTGGTCATACAGCATATTTCACACTCTTCTCTCGCTTTCTTTTGCGCTGTATGCACGAATATAAGCTGTCATACAGCTTCTCACTTTCTCTCTCATTTAGACTCGGGTTTGGTCACTGGAGTCTAGACCATGGTCTGAACCTGGTTTAAGCATGGTTTAATCCATGACTGTCAGAAACAAAGTGAGAGAGACGAGAATGTTGAGCAGTGATGCAATTCAGAACGGGACAAGACACATATAAAGTGATAAACTGCACTGCTATTGCCTGGGACCCAGAACCCACACTTCAGCATACTGCAAAGAGTGGGTCTGGTCGCCACGCCCTCTGCCTGCGTTTCAGACCAAATATACATCGTACCGGGCAATCAGGTTAGCTTATGAGCGTGACGCAGATGAAACAAAGAAGCTGATAGGTCGTCTGTCATTCAGACCAAAATCTAACTTCACTCACCTCACATTAAAATCGTTTTTTGCTTCGCTCATTGATTCTGCAGTGCGATGTTTTTCAGTTCCACTTGATATTTTTTTCATGTATTTTTTTTTGTCGGGAGCAGCCATGTTGGATTCTACACGGCAGAAGATGCGTGTCTCTGATTGGCTAATTAATCTGTCAATCACGGCTACAGAAATCCGAAAGAGGGACACGGTGACCAGACGATATATTTCTAATATATCGTTTGGATTTTCCAGGCAAGCACTGCTCCTCTTTTAGAGCCCTGTACCACAAGAGCTGCGCTTAGAGGACAGACCTGGGGCAACAAGATAATGAAAAGACACTTCTTGGATTTAGTTTACAAACAGCATATTATTAGAGGTAGATGGAATTTCTTTTAATAATGTATAGCGATTTAATTTTGCAGTCCATTCACATTTGTCTAAAACACTGAAAGAAAGGCTTTACCACATTTCTGTTGAATGGACATATAATTGTCAACATTTGTATGTCCATGCCCACATTTGGCTTCCTTCCACATTCTTCTTCATTTCTACCAGGATTGTGGGGTATTGTAATTTAATCCATAGAAGGTAATCTTTCCATCAGATCTCATCCCTTCATCCTTTCCAATTCACCTCTGAGCCTTCTAATCCGGCTTGTTTGGCGCTCCTCTTGATCCTTGCTGACAACTTCATAGCAAGCAGGGACCGGGGTTAACTAACTGCAACAAGACAACAATACAAGCATTCGATTGGGGTGAGGGTATAAGGCAGAGTCAACCAGGAAAATAAATAGCTCTTTTATCTTTGCCACTAGAGCTGTGGAATGTATACAGCAATATACTGTGTAGAGTGTCATGTTTTTCTTGATAAACATTATGCTTTGTTCTGTCTACAATGGCAAGAGGCAACTCTGCATAGTTAACAGCTATATTTTCTGTGTGCTGGCCTTGTGGCTGAACTACATTCATTTCAGAATGAAAGAAGAGCTCGAACGTTCTTAAATGTGTAATTTCAAGGAGTTTAGTTTTGTTTCATTTAAAACAAGAACATTTAGTAATAACTGACAATATACCAGTACATTCATATCATTATCTACTGGTAGCAAGCTGAATTAGAACATACTTGGAGTGAGAGGCAAAGCTTAGAAACACAACAAGCAAATTGCTACATATGAATACATTAATGTTAAAAATGTGTAGACATAAGGAAAAATTATTTTGTACAAAACAAACTTGTTTCTGTAAAAAGCCTACACTATATTTATGTGAAAACTGTTTACTTAGGTTGTTGAAGTTGGCTGGGGATTATTTCCCTCATAATATTGATCAACCACAAAATTATATATATATATATATATATATATATATATATATATTATATATATATATATATATATATATATATATATATATATTAGAGTTTAGATCGGGCCCAAAAAATGTGGCCCGACCCAGCCCGAGCCCGCGCACGTCGTGTCCGAACCCGACCGGGACCCGAGTCAGTCTCTGTGTGTCTAAGCCCGAGCCCGAAGTGAGCCCGCCCCGCCCACTCACTGAACTGTGCATTTTAGTGACAGAAAAAGCTCCTTGGTGTCCCATACGTTACAAAAGCGCTTCCTCCACCGCACATTTCTCCCTCTCTCTCTCTCTCCCTCTCTCTCTCACTCTCTCCCTTATCCTTCTTTTCTCACTGCGTACATACGCGTGCTTTCTCTCTTCCTCTTCACCTTTTCCTGGGTCCGCGTGAATGAAAGTGCCTTCCCTGTCTCTCTTCCTCTTTTACCTGCTCCGCGCTTACACAAGCCTTCTGTCTCTCTCACTCGCTTTATGTCCCCGCGGTGGTTTTGCGCTGTGTTCTGACGAGGCTGTCAATCATCCCGCGGAGCGCACGTGTTCAGCGCGGCTCTGCGTCTTGGCCCGAACCCGACCAGGCCCAACAACTATGTGAGAAATGTATATATATACATATATATATATTTTTATATATATATATATATATATATATATATATATATATATATATATATATATAAAAAAAAAAAAGATCCCTCTCACCCTACGCGGGTGGTCTCATCCGCTTTCCAAGCTCGGGTCCTCTACCAGAGGCCAGGGAGCTTGAGGGTTCTGCGCAGTATCCTTGCTGTTCCTAGGACTGCACTTTTCTGGACTGAGATGTCGGATGTAGATCCAGGGATATGTTGTAGCCACTCATCCAGTTTGGGGGTCACGGCCCCCAGTGCACCGATCACCACGGGCACCACTGTTGCCTTCACCTTCCAAGCCTTCTCCAGCTCTTCTCTGAGCCCTTGGTATTTCTCTAGTTTCTCATGCTCCTTTCTCCTGATGTTGCCATCACTTGGTATTGCCACATCCACCACCACGGCTCTCCTCTGCTCTTTATCCACCACCACGATGTCTGGTTGGTTCGCCATTACCATTCTGTCTGTCTGTATTTGGAAGTCCCACAGGATCTTGGCTCGGTCATTCTCTACCACCTTGGGAGGTGTTTCCCACTTAGATCTTGGGGTTTCCAGTCCGTACTCGGCACAGATGTTCCTGTATACTATGCCAGCCACTTGATTATGGCGTTCCATGTACGCTTTCCCTGCCAGCATCTTACACCCTGCAGTTATGTGCTGGACCGTCTCCGGGGCCTCTTTGCACAACCTACACCTTGGGTCTTGTCTGGTGTGGTAGATCTGGGCCTCAATGGCTCTGGTGCTCAAGGCCTGCTCTGTGCAGCCAGGATGAGCGCCTCTGTGCTGTCCTTCAGCCCAGCCCTTTCAAGCCATTGATAGGATTTCTTGAGATCAGCCACTTCAGTTATGTTCCGATGGTACATCCCATGTAGGGGCTTGTCCTCCCATGATGGTTCCTCCTCCAGCACCTCATCTGTTCCCCACTGTCTGAGACATTCACTGAGTACGCTATCTGTTGGGGCCTTGTCCTTGATGTACTTATGGATCTCGGATGTTTCATCCGAGATCCATAAGTACATCAAGGACATATATATATATATATATATATATATATATATATATATATATATATATATATATATATATATATATATATATATATATATATAATATATATATATATATATATATATATATATATATAATATATATATATATAATGTAAACACACATGTACAGTTGGACTGGACGATCTAGAGGAAAAAAATATTTACCTTTTTTTCCTAATATCAACATATACAGATGTCTAACAGAAAAATATCAAAGTCTGATTTCTGCTCCAAACCACGTTTTTGCTGACGGAGGATTGTCCGTGGAGCTTTCCATTCAAAAAACACAAGTAAAATAATTGGCATTTAGACATAACTCTGTTTCAGGCTCATGATATTTCGATCATTTAATCAACCCTAATATATAGTTTTATAATAATCTGATATAATAGTGACATTTAAGACATTTTGTTCTACCTTTGCTCCGTCTGTATTATTTATTATTGGCCTGTAGAACCTGTTAGAGATGTATGTTTCTATTCTTCCTGCTGTTTTTGAACTGTGCGTTGCTACATTGGAATTTCCCAATTGTGGGACAAATAAAAGGATATCTTATCTTATGTAGCAATAAATCTCAAGTTTGAAAATGTATTGTCAAAATAGGATTTCTATTACCAATTGCAGGCATATAAAGGTACTTCTAACAAAAATTCAAAACTCACACAAGTCAATCTTTTAATACGTATAAATAAAACACACTACACAAGAGGAGCTTAAAACAAATCATGATGAACAATGCGGAGGCTCAAAATGCATTTGGTAAGTGAGCAAAACAAGTAGACGGAGGTAAATAATTCGTCTTGTTGACATTTTTAAGGGCAAAATCAAGTATAGCACATTAAGATGTAGAGTTTAAATTGATGCTACAGTCGCTGGAAGCTTGTAACTAACATGAACATCATGTTGACCATCTTCTTCTCACATGTGGTCTTATATACAGTACTCTCTAATCAAACCCACATTGCGTTTTAATAACTGTTTCAATCTGTGTGTTATTTTTTTTCTTTTACAGTTGCTACGAAAACGGCACATCGGGAACGACATCGTCACCATCGTGTTCCAGGAGCCTGGGGCGCTTCCTTTCACTCCCAAAAACATCCGATCGCATTTCCAGCATGTGTTTGTCATTGTCAAAGTCCACAACCCATGCACTGAAAACGTCTGCTACAGGTAAATGACTACCATCGTGTTTCTGCTGTAAAAAAACGAAATAACAGCATAAAAAACTATTAGGGGGCGAGCACTGCGGGACATGAAAGAAACGAAAGTCAATTTGTGTCTTTTGAAGTGTCTTGTTCAAATGTTTCCCCTGCAAACGGCGTCATGTGAACTTTTAAGAGCACTTAATTTGAAAGAATAAAAAATAATAGCCTGCTGGGTGCTAACTGCGGCGTCTCGACTTTTGCAAAAAGCTGAAATTGCAGGTCTCTTTTGATGTGCTTGGTGATGTTACACTTATTATCTTCACAGACACCTCAAAAGCAGTGATTTAAAGCTCTCTTCTTTTGCCGCACGGATAGTCAAAACCACTCTTTTTATTGTATAGAAGAAAGGTTAGCAAGTTTAGCACAAGCCATTTCCCTGAGCGACACGCTGCTTCAAACTTAAAAGGTCCATTTAACTTGCGGTTCAATACTTTACTGTTATTGTCTCACTGTTCTTCTCACACCTTAAGTGCTTGTTTTGATTTATTGATTTTCTTTTTCTTCTTTCTCTAGGTGGCAGTCTCCAGATCTAAAGACGTGCCTCCCTTCGGACCACCCATCCCAAAATCGGTGACTTTTCCCAAATCAGCAGTTTTCAGGGACTTTCTACTCGCCAAGGTTATCAACGGAGAAAACGCAGCTCACAAGTCGGAAAAGTTCAGAGCCATGGCGACCCGGACAGACAGGAATATCTAAAAGACTTAGCAGAAAACTTTGTCAGCACTGCGACTATTGACTCGGCTGTGAAATTCAGCTTCATAACTTTAGGGGCCAAGAAGAAAGAGAAAGTTAAGCCCAGAAAAGATGCACACCTTTTCAGCGTGGGAGCGGTGACCTGGAGCGTCCGAGCCAGGGATTTTGGACAGTCCATGGATGTAGACGGCCTCTTGGGAATATCGAATGAGTTTATCGTGCTGATAGAAGAGGAGTCCAGAAACGTGATTTTCAACTGCTCGTGTCGGGACGTGATCGGATGGACCTCGGGGATTATGAGCATCAAGATCTTCTACGAGAGAGGAGAATGCATCATGCTGTCGGCGCACGACAACTGCGGCGAGGACATAAGGGAGATGGTGCAGAGGCTGGAGGTACGTTTTTGTGTTACAGTACTTTAAACTTTCTGTGTGTAAATAATTAAACTTTATCTTTTCCATCAAAGATTTCTTATAGATAGCCTTTTGCTGTTTGTGAGAAATAAAATACTTCATTTGATTTAGGCAGAACACAGCGGTCTAGTAATATAGTGATATATATTTTTTCCCATACCGCCCAGCCCTATTTGCAATGTTAGAAGACCCATTTGTTCTAAAATTACAAATCCCAGTGAGGCTGCGCTTCATGTTTCTAATTAACAAAATGAAAAAGATAATCTGTTTTCGCATGACGTCATTTTAGGTGTTAATACATTTTAATCAAATCAAAACTGCAAATTGAAAGGTTGCAGTTTTCAGCTTTTTTTTTAATCGATTAATCAGAACTAAATAAATCTTCCAATAATCAACTAATTTAGTAATTTGTTGACTCCAAATCTGTCAAGTGCTGAAAGAAGAGGTTTTATTGATTAGGCAAGAAGTAATTACTTATTTAATGACTCCAGACATATGTCAAACTGTCTTGTATTACTGCAAAAACTGTATGTCTAGATAAGTTAAATTTGAATGAACATATCTTGAGTTTTGCATTGGTAAGTAAAATATTTGTCAGTTGAACAAAACGTTTGGTACTAAAATAGGAAAACAATTCGTTCTAAAAAATACCCACTTAAAATAAAAAATAAAAAAATAAATTGTTTTCCTCAAGAAAGGATATCTTGATCCATTGGCTAGTTTTACTTGACAAGCAAAATTAAACTAAGATGTATATATGAATTCAAGACATTTTACTTGCATAAACATTATTTTTTACAGTATTGGTCAAATTTCATAAAATCTCACATTGTCCAGAATTTTCGACATAAACGACAAATACTCTATTATAGTTTCAGTTACATGTGATAAGTAAAAGTTCCACCTTCTGTTGTTCTTATTTGGCCTCTTCTTGTTCTTCTCTCCTCTGCCTTGTACCAGTGCAATATTCATAATGTGAGCTCAGTGCAGCAGACTTCTTCAAATTAAAATTTCAGTGTCACTTTCCTTTTTAATTAGTTACACATTTTGGGCTAACAGCTTTGTGCACCACCTCCAACTGTCAACATTAGTTTGCGCCAGTGGCAGTGGGAGCGAAAGTGAAATGACTGTGTTTGTTATGTATGGCGGAGATTCAAACAGTCTTTACGAATTTGAAAATTAACAAACTATTTGCAGAATTAAAACAGCATTAAAGCAAGTCACAGAAATGTAATATATCAGCAGAAATATTGTTTTTCTGCTTCATATAGGATTTAAGATGAGACACTTATGCAAAGCTCACTTTGTCCATTTTTCCTAAAGATGCTTTGTTATTTCATTTTGATCCATCTTCTCAAAATATATTTTATCCTTGGTTACTCCTGCTCACATCAAACAGCAGGATTTTGGACCGAACAAGATGTTGAAATGTATTCAAGTATAAGTTTAAAAATATGTAAAGAAAATACAGTTATGCCGATGTTCAGTCAGATCTAGTTTATCAAAAACTATTCACATTCCTTCGTAAAAATCTTGAATATATTAACAAAGTAAATCAATACATTTAAGTCTGGCTTCACCCACAATTCAGATTTGGCTGCCCCTAATGTAATTTTGTATTTCTGTGTTTGTTTCTTACATACTGTATGTACCGTATATATCCATAAACTACAGGAGAAGTTCCACATTGACAGCTTTCAATTTAAGATTTTATTTTACTTTTTATTCACCTGTAACGTCTTGGAGAGAAGCATAGACTATTGCCGCCCTAGACTATCATTCAATTGCAACCAAAATATTTTCTATGCAGGAATCTCTCAGTTGAAGCTACAACTAAAACAATCAGAGTTGGTTGAGGGATGTATTTTAATGTAAAAGCCTAATTTTGTTATGTTCACTAAAAACAATACACTGAAAACATGTTAAAATTTTAGGTGCTGTTTACTTGTGTGCTGCCATCAGTACAATCAAAAATCATTCCACTTTTTGTATGTATTGTAAGTTCCTCCTTTGTTTTGTACTCTTTTGCAAACCAAAGTAAAAAAAACATACCCAGACTACATCATTACATCCTATCCGGCTCATAGTAGGACTTTAGGAGACGACACGCCCGGGTGGCCTCGATGCACGAGTTTAACAACAGAAGAGGAAATGCTCTTTTGAATGTTGTCATGATAATTCCCACTAAACTCAGGATGTTACATGAGCACGGCGCACACTCAGACAGTTCAGTGGTAACATTGCCTTTAGCCCAAATGAGCACTGAAGCATTTTCCAATTCTGTGGTCTTTCTGTGGGAAAACATTGCATTTTATAGATATTACTTTTGCCATTCTGGGTTTGCTGCTCACCACAGGCTCTTGTTTTATGACCATCATTATCTGTTGCTTGCTTAACTTGTATACAGTTTGACAGCATGCAACGTAACCATGTTTTTATTAGCTTTTAAAAATACTTTTATGCCAAGTTATAGTCTAATGTACATTCAGATCCAACAATGAGCAGTTATTATGTATGTGGGTGACGCAAATGCACAGTGGTAAGTGTGTCAGCCTCACAGACAGAACATCCTGAATGTGACTCTTATGTGGTACATAAGTGGACTTTTCATTTATGTGTATATGTCCTGCAGGTGTTCAGGTTTTCAGTGCCACAAAACATGCACTTTTTCATTCATTAATACAGTGGTTCTCAACCTGGGGCTCACAAAATGATCTCGGGTGGTCCCCAGATGTTATCTTAAACATTATTTGACACAAAAGCAGTGATAGAGTTTAGATTTGCTGACCTACCAGACAAACGTATCTATGTTTATGACTTCAAAATAAAATCAATGTAAGACTATTTGTTATTTATTTCATTATGTTTTTATTTTAAGGAGAGGTCATTATATATCGATTATCAGTCTTAATTTTGGTCAATATCTGATCAGGAGTTCTTAGTTGATAATAGTAAACAATAAGACTTTTTTTTATGTAATTTCTTTTAGAATGTTAATCTTGTCTTTACTATTATTGGCAGTGACTCATTTTTTTCTATTCAGACAACTTTTTAGTGAGCTGTGTTTACCTTTTTGTCATGTTTTGGCGGCTAGCTGTAAGCCATTTTTAGGAGTGTCAGCGGTCTCTGTGGTGCGTGCGTTTATTATTCTTTATCTCTCCACTCCTAAGTCTGCAGTTTTGATTTTATCTTTAACATGTTTTAAAGGGGTCCTATTGTGTTTTTTTATATTTAGTAAGAAACTAGAACATATGCAGATCAGTAATTTACCTTTTGTTCATTGTAAAACACAAAGTTGATCTAAAACAACTTAAAAAAAGAAACAGCTCCAATGACTTCCTGTTTAAAACTGCAGAACTGATTAGCCCCGCCTCTTCATTTTAAAATGTAACTGTAAAAAGCAATAGATTTTTAAAAACAATTTTTTATTGTTGGAAAGTGACTATGGGACAGTTCTGAACCATATAAGCTTCCCTTTGAGTATTAATCTTTTTAATTATATCAAGTAAAAACAGACAAGTGGGAGGGGCTAGGTGGTGGTGAGAACAGGGATTTTCTGAGCACTTGAGCTCCAGCTGAAGAACCATACAAGATTACTCCAACATGAATGAATCAATTCAAATATAACTTTGAGTAAACTTATGATGAAGGGAGGCCAATATAACAAGGTTCAAATCTTAGAAAAGTGAATTTGACATAATAGGTCCCCTTTAAAGTTGTATTCTTGTTCTATTTGGCTGCAGCACAAGCTTTCAATAAGTGCTTGTTTATTTGCTGATATGAACAATATGTCTTTCATGACGATATGAAATGGAGTCGCAAATGCCTATGGTTGTTATTTTGGATGTTGGATTACCACTGCAGAACCACTGCAATAAAAAAGTTTGTCTGCCACATTTTCTAAGTTTATCTGTTAGTGTGGCGGCTAACAACTAAAAACGAATGGAGAAATAAGTGCAGTTCTTTGCACAGGCAGCAATTTACATGGTATTTTCACCACGTCCACAATCTATTCTCAAACAGCCGACCCACCTGCAGTGAGCAGCACACTCCAGGTGGGAAAAGTGGGAATGACCGGCTACAAACAACCAGGCGCTCTACATTTGAGTAGGCTGAAGTCCGTCTGGAGAGGCATGTTAGTAATAATCGGTCACTGAATCCAACAAATGAGTGTGTTGATGCAAAACAACGTTCTTCATTTAGCTAAACTCAATCAATCAATTTATTTTTGTATAGCCCAAAATCACAACAACAGTCGTCTCTGAGGACTTCCCAAGATTATTAATTTTAGAAAATATGAATAATAGGAAATCAAAATAAAACAATACATATTCAATGAAACAATACACATTCAATGAAACGAAAAGACTCGTAAAGACTGCAGTTATAGTTAAAGGTGGGCAATACATCAATCATTAACGCCGCCCCCAAATGAACAAAAACACCCACCTTTTGTTTAATCCCAGACTTCATTTCCTATTCTTTTCCTTGACAACATTGCACCTGAATTTAAAAAATGTCCTCAGTCTAGAGAGGATTAAGCTGGCCCTCCCGCCGGCAGCTTTCTTTGGCTCATCGCACATAATCAGCCGGGGTTTACAGCCAGTCGTTTAGGTCATAGCAAAAATGATGGTATCCTGCATGGGTCAAAATGGAGTCACTATTATTAAACACCACCAGAGCAATTTCATCAAAGCCGGACACTTTAGTTGATCGAGAGATTAACATGATTTGCCGCACGTTGTGAAATCATTGTGGGTGATGAATGGTGCAGGTAAGGCGTTGACGGCTTAAAGCAGGTCACCAACCCAGTTTATAAAGGGGATAAAGGGAAATAGAGAGACTTTTTTGGGTCTGAGAGACTAAGAATAGAGCTAAGACTGCTGGAGCTGCCCACTTATTTCCAAGTCCTCATTCTTTTTTCTCATCTAAAATGGCCAACTGAAGCAGTGCTATTTCGGGGTCAGCTGTGCTTAAATGGGTCATAAATTCACCTGGTTGGAGCGGGGTGCTTTAGGCTAAATTGAACTGGACTTTCTTGAGCTGAGGTAAAGTGGGAAGTGTGGTCTTTTGATTTGGCTCACACTAAAAAAAGGATATGTTTTCTGGAGTTGTCAGATTATTGAATGTAAAGCAGAGATGTGTAGTGGAGAAACATGATTATGATGAAAGTGATATACGATTATTTAATCAGAATTGAAATTACTATTATTTAGATGATTATTTCTTTAGAGCAGGGGTGGGCAATTATTTTTACTTGAGGGCCATATTCAAACCCAGAATAGTGGTGGAGGGCCGGACTGCCAGCATTGCCATGACAAATTTTGATTGGGGCAAATACATCGCAGAAAATAGACAGTACAAATAAAGGTTTTGCTCTATCATAATAAACTTGGAACATTTCTAGATTAAACAAATAGTTTTATGAAAATTAAGTCGAAGCTTGAGAAAGTTTTGATGTTACTAGAAAAAAATTATATTTTTTTCTGAGAATAAAGTTGAAGCCATAAAAAGAAGCTGTTTAATGGATTAAAATCGTAATTTTACAAGAAAACTAAACATTGTCAGGACTTGGACTTGGATAAGTCAAACGTTTGCATAAAAATACACAATATATTTTTATATTCGTATCAAAGTTTTATGATCCAAAGTACAAAATTAATCTCAAAAAGCTCAAGTTCAATATTGAGAAGTAGTTTTTATTGCTTTGACTTTATTCTCATAACATTGTGAATTTATCTCGAAACATTACAAGTTTTTGTTGTTTTTGTCTCTTAAGCTTCATCATGGATTTTGTTTCTCAAAGACATGCCAGGGGCCAGATCGACATAGTTCGCGGGCTGCATTTGGCCTTCGGGCCGCAGTTTGCCCAGGTCTGGCTTAGAGAGACTGTTAGTGCCCTTTAAGTATAAAGAGCAAATGAATGAGGAAAAACATGACACAGCTGACATTTGTGTTTCCTACGGACAAAAATACATTGAGATGGTGGTTTTCAGTTTTGTAGATACTCTACTCATTAGTAAATTGAGCGAAAAACCAACACAAACTACATAACTGACTGCCTAAATTTTACTTCCAGACAGTTTACTAAGAATGTGAGTAATTTCTTGGATCACATGAACAAATGTTTGAGAGTGAAGAGATATTTCACCACTTATTCTAGCTTCTCCAGTTCCTCCTCTGTCAGAGATTCATCACTGTACTGTATCTGTCTGAAGAGAGGACCTACATAAACCAAACATAACATTGTTGTTTACTTTAAAGACAGGAGTATCTATTAGCTAAATATATTGAACTGTCTAACATATGGTGACATTATTCCAAGTATTTCCGATT
This sequence comes from Mugilogobius chulae, assembly GCA_038363315.1. Classification (NCBI taxonomy): domain Eukaryota; kingdom Metazoa; phylum Chordata; class Actinopteri; order Gobiiformes; family Gobiidae; genus Mugilogobius; species Mugilogobius chulae. The sequence continues at coordinate 39,937,885 of CM076407.1, forward strand.
ACAAACATTTACTGCCGATATCTGTGTATTTGGCCATTCACAATACACCTTATATTATCAAACGGAACTTAGCAGCTCTATTTGAAATGCAATTGTATATCCTCTAGCTTGAAATATTACACCATGTGCCAAAAAGAACATTCTCCCACATTCTTCAACACTACTCTAATTCTAGTATAAAGACAGTCACATTTCAAAGTTACTCGGAAACAGACAACTCAAGAAACTAGCTGTGTGATTCTTCAAAAGCAGCAGAAGCCCATTTGAATAATTAATCCTTATACAGCTGTCACTCACTTTGCACTTCTTTCATCCCGGAAAGGACAGTGCAGGATACATTAACATTTGTGATTAGCCAAAGGACATCACTTCCTCATTGGTTATGCTAATCTGCGCTCGCTGGCGTCTCACCGCGGGGGGATTTGTGGAGAATATCTCACACGCAAAGCTGGCGCAGAAGTATTAATAAGTGTCTGATTGTGTTACTGGCACTGTGGGTATCTGGGCTGACCACACTGTGTATTCTATCCCTGAGGTGTCTGTGTTTTTGCAGTCTGGAGATTGGGAACGCTCAGATTTCATTGGAGGGATTTACACAGGCTGCCGGACTTGTGATGTAATGTGAACTAAAGATGGACCATAGCAGGAGTAAGAATGCACTTTGTTTAAACACCGGAGAAAATGCAGATGTACAGTGCAACAAGATGTCAAAAAACAAAATTCACAGTTATTTTACGTTTATATTGCCGTGAAATTGTGCTTATCGTGCGTTTTTGACATTACTTTGTATATTTACATTTACTTCGGAGACTGGGCTGTTTTACTGGGATAACTTTCATGCCACAAAACAGGAAAGTATTTGAATATGTCCAAATTCTCTCACAAATCCTTCTAGTCATGGTTAAAACCCACATCCATTTATTTTTTGTTGTAATTACGGTGTAAGATTATGATTTACAACGGGCAAAGTGAAACTGAAGTGGTCCCAAGCACAGCCAATGAGAGTGCTGCTTTTGACACTTATAGCAACTAGAAATGTGTATTGTTCCATTCAGACAATACACAGTGGTTAGATTTTGTTGTGCTGCATTTATACTACACTTTCTGATGGAAAAGACCAATTAGACTAATTCACAAAAGCTCAGCTCTAATGCTGCATTTCAGGCAACTGGAAACTGAGATATTTCCCAGTTGAAAACTACCGGTTCCAGTTCAAAGCGTTTCAACTGTATCAACTCGTATGTTAACATTATGGCTAATGCTAACCTGAGGCTTAGCAAAGATAATGTGTAGTTAACTCCTTTTTAGCCTAATTTGAAGCAGTTTACTGGACAATTCAAATCACTAGACCGTCTTAAGTTGTATTTTTATTTTGATCTTTTGTTCAGTTCCGATTGCCTCAGAAAGTTTACAAAATTATACAAACGATTCTAGTGAAAGTGAATGGGGTAGAAACGCACAGTGCTGCACATTTGGTATTTCCACATAGTGACATCATAAGGTGAAACAGTGTTTTCAAAGAACATTCACTGAATAAACATTCAAGGTTTTGGATTCAACAAGTAAGATCGCAATAAAACACAACTTTAGATGTGCTTTTCATGAGGAAATAACTTTGTAACATAAACAAAAACATTGCAAAATATGGGCTCTTTAGATAACTTGTAACCAATCTTTACATAGTTTTGTGGCAGTTAAACTCCCAGTTTCAATTATTGTGGTGACTGTTGAGTTCATAAGTGAGGTCCCAGTTCGCAAGTGTATTTACCAGTTCCAGTGGTGTTCCAGCGCATTTTTATATGTGGGAAGTGGGAAATTTTCTAGTTCCCAGTTGCCTGGAAAACACCATAATTTCGACCTTGTCAATTTTTCCTCACAAGCTTCAACTTGACTGGTGTAAAGCTATAAATATAGATTATATAAATAGAAATAAATCATGATCACAAAACACGAGAACTGATCAGATGCGCTTTGAGATTAAACTCTAAACACTCTTCCAAGTATACACTACATACATTTTTAAAAGTCAGTTTAAAATGAAGCACATATTATATTATGTGCGTGCATCTAACTGTAGCCACAGTGTGAGTGAGTCCAAATCCAGGACTAAAAGCTTTGTGATGGCGCGTCCTTTGCCCTCCTGGGTGTTGCCGAGGTGGATGGATACGCGTCCAGCTTTTAAAGGCAAATCCCCCTGGCTATCGTCAGTGTGGAGACTATTTTTGTTTGGTGGAAATAGTGCCATTTAGTTTCTGATGTAACCTGGGAAATGACAGATATACGGCCAGGCAGGCTTTACGCAATCCTGACTACTTCTGCTATCATACTCGACATCGTGCAGCGTTAGAGGGCGAAAATGGAGTCTGTTACCATGCCACGTGTCAGATTAGATTCTCCTGGGCTTCCTGATCACTGCATTTAGAGCGATGTGTTGCTATGGTAACAATGCAAGCTGAAACTCATATTGTAAGAATAGTTTACAGTCAAATAAATGTTATCAAACTACTGTGCAAGCTATTAACTGAATATATTTTGTAAGTTATATTTTAACTGTGGTTATTTGAATTTTAGTCTCTAAAAACTTATTCAAACAGCAAAACAAAAGAAAGGCAGATATTGGAGACAAAAATTATACATCTAGCCTTACTTAATTTTACTTGGATTTAAATTTCATCTGTATTGCGTTATTTTAACTGGATAAGATTGAATTACTTATATTATAGAATAGTTCATTGATTTCAAGTCACTTCTATCTGATCACAAAATTTGGGGGGAAAAAAAGTGCCAATGGAGTAAATACAATTTTCTTAACCCAGTGGCAAATAATTTGTCCTGAAGTAATGTCTTGAAATCAGTTTGAAACGACAACAATAATCTTGGTTTCTGCAATAAAAACCTTAGTTTGTCAAAATTTCTGGAAGTAGGATTAAAATTCGAGAAATATGCAATTTTAGCTTGTCTTGAAATTCATTTTTTGCAGTGTAGTATGTCAAAGGTTTCCCTAATGGTGAAGAGCCTGTGTTTGTGCTTGAAGACATAAAAAGTTGTTTTTGGGGGATCTGTCCTTTAACATAAACCCTACAGATTGTCAATAATTTGGACCGAGTGTTAAAGAGACATGCTGTCTAATTAACATATGTGTGGCCATAGTCAAACAGACAGGATGAATGATGTTGTTTTGTCCACTTTGTCAAAGGTAATTTACAACTGAAAAGCGCCTGGATCCTTTACATTTCTCTTGCCCAGTAAATGATAAACCCCTGAAAGCCCAAACAGTCCACTCAAAGAACCCAAAACCTCGAGCTCTCCAGTCCCAGCATCTGCTTTTGAGCCAAAGTGGACTGACACTGTTTTGTCAACACACAGGGACAAGTTTCTAAAGCCGGGATCAGTCTAAAGCACTCATCAGCACCAAAGGGGAATGTGGACTAATCTCTGTAAAAGTAAAAAGTTTAAATATAGATAAATACAGTCAGTTGGTTTAAACTGCATACGACAAGTTCTCATGGTTTTACAATTATGACATAATATGTTGTGGTAAATATGTATCATAGTTTGCATTGGTAAAGTTGTAGCCTGTAAAGAAAAAAAAAGGTAGACTGTAGATTTTCCTTACAACTTAACCAATAATTTAACAAGACAAATGTGTTATCAGATAGTTTTGTTTGTCAAATCCTAAATACTGTGCTCTCTTAAAGCTTAATTGATTTAAATAATCGTTATTAATATTTTCATCATAATCAATAAGTCCTAGTGAAATTACCTATGTTTATTTTTGATAGATACTGTTCATGTAAAATCTCATACGTTTCACGGTCACCAAAAACATCAAATTTGACACTAAACTTTTAGTTTTTATGCCCTGAGCTGATTGATAAAGTTTATTTGCAGCGTTGTTCCTCGTATGTACAGTTTCCATAGTCAGAGAGTAACGTGTGCTTGTGCAGAAGCTTTTAGTCGTGCGTTTATTGAATTTTGACTCAAATTAGGGAAAAACAAGAGTTTCTCGGCTCACAGTTATAGCTGCTAATCTAGAGCCAGTTCCATAATTCAGAGTGTGCGTTGTGGCAATTAAGAGACGGTTACAGGTGCACCTCTCATTTCCTCAGGCAGGCATCTAGCAACGGCACCTCATTGGTCACATTTTGATTTACAAAGTCAATAGTAAAACAAAAACATCTTTGTCATAAATCATCCATTCATCCATTTTCTTCAGCTTTATCCGGAGTCAGGTTGCGGAGGCAGCAGTCTCAGTAGGTAGATCCAGACTTCCCTGTCCACACACATTTCTTTTGGTAAATGGAAATCATTTTTATACAAAAAAATGAAATAACAATTAAGACATTTAAATAAATAGTGAATGAGAGCTGGCATCAAACAGCATGAAGCTTTTTACTCTTCTACTTTTGTGTTCCAACTGGGAAGTACATTTACCTACATCAAAATGTCTGAAATTGAGAATGCCAGGCAATAACGTTCATATTAAACTGGCCACACATCACACAAATGTTTGCCCTTTTTTCCATGTAATTTTCAGTCGCACGTAGTCATGCATAGTCGAGATTAGTCAAAGCTAGTTGAAGCTAGTCGCAGTTGTGTCGCTCTTGTAGTGTGGAGGTGTTACGTACGAGACCAGTAGATAATATTAGCTAAAATAAGTTTAAGTTTGAAAAAATAAATAAATAAAATAAGCTTTAAAGTAAGCTCTATTATAAACAACACTGCGTTATTCTTTTGTGCATTTTGCTGATAGAGTAATCCTGTTTTCAGTCTTCCGTCACACTTGTGTAGTGTGGTGTCTCAGTCGTTCTAGAATCACTCTCAGTCCAGTCGTGTAGTGTGGAGGCAAGTGTCGCTGAAAAATGTAGTTGTGTCTGTCATATGCATTTTAAATTGTGTGAAAGAATTGAGACAATATAAAGTGTAAATGGGCCATGACGTATGTGTGCGTCCCTCAGAGGAGAACCTGGACACTTTACTGCCCCACACGGAGGAAATAAAAGCTGCTAATGAAGGCTTTTAGGACGCCATTATGTGGGGCTAATGAATTTCAGCGACAGGGCTGGTTTTAATGGACCTAATGTCTGCACCTTGAGTGAGTGGAAGGTCTTTTGGCAATCTCACACATGAGCCAGGGAGAAGGACTAAAGATTTTTGGAGTCGTCAGCAGCAGAGGTGGAGAGTAAACAAAATAACTTCTGTAACAAAATAGAAATAATGCATTTTAAGCTTCATCAGTCCACATGTTTTGCTCACTTACCTAATGCATTCTGAGTCTCTGAGTTGTTTTAAGCTTTATTTTTTTGCCAGTACGCTAATGGCAGTTATCTACAATGCTAACAGAACATTATTAGACAGAAACAGGACATTATCTGATATCTGGAGAGGCAGAGCAATTAAAAAGTTTGTTGACATAAAGCTTTTGTCACTATAGATTTACTCACAATATGCTTTTAAATTATTCTCTTAGAAAAACTGTACTGAGTAAGTTTCAGCTCAACACAAATTATTTTATGCCATATGCCCTTATCTGAGGTGTTTGCACAAATACGCAACAAGAGCAGCACAAATCCAAGCCCAAAGCAGTGTCCACAGACAAACAGAATAATAACTAAGGTATGAGGAAGACTGGCCCGGTGCCACCTGTCACTCAGCTCAAACTGTTTTGCACATAATGGTAAACACAGACACAAAAGAGAAGTCAGAGCTGCTGCTGCTGCTGCTGCTGCTGCTGCTTCTCTCTCTGTGGCTCATGTGTCTTAAAAACTCTTTTCTCAGTCTGTTATTGTGAGAAGTCACTCAATATGTGTCAGTCCAGAGCTGTGTTTGGGCCAATTCTCTCCCTCTCTCTTCTTTCACCCCTCTGCTGTTTTTTTTTTTTTTTCCTTTTAGTGCCTGGTCTCTTCTCTTTCTTTCTTTCTTTCTTTCTTTCTTTCTTTCTTTCTTTCTTTCTTTCTTTCTCTCTCTTTCTTTCTTTCTTTCTCTCTTTCTTTTTTCTTTCTTTCTTTCTTTCTTTCTTTCTTTCTTTCTTTCTTGCTTTCTTTCTCTCTCTCTGTCTCTCTCTTTTTCTTTCTTTCAGTCTCTTTCTGTCTGTCTCTCTTTCTTCCTTTCTTTGTCTTTCTGTCTCTCTTCTTTCACTCTTTTTCTCTCTTTTTCTTTATTTATGTCTCTTTCTTTCTGCCTGCCTCTCTTTCTTTCTGTATTTCGGTCTCTTTCTCTCTTTCTTTCACTCTTTCTTTCTGTCTGTCTCTCTCTCTCTTCACTCTATCTGTTTTTTCAGCATCCTTTCTCACTCTAATGCTCTCCTTCTGTCTTTCTCTCACCCTGCTTTTCCATTTTCTCCCCTCTTTCTTCTTTTTTCTCAGTTGTCTGTCTCACCCAGTCCTTTCTCCTTTGCTCTCTCTCTCTCTCTCTCTCTCTCTCTCTCTCTATCTCTCCCTCTCTCACCCTTCACAGTGGGGTAGTATTTCTGCCTCGTGTGAGAATCTGGTGCAGTGTTGACAAGCCCATAGACTCAGTAATGTGTCCCTGAAGCCAGCTGCCACTCCACGCAAATGGAAGCAGTCACCCACAACTGAACTGGGACTAATCTGAGGCCTGATTAAGACCCGTTCCATGCACCCACCGCCGCGTGGCTTTTTACACCGTCGACACGTTAAGAAACCGCAGAAGGGCATTGGCTGGATCTTCACGATCTTCGAGGTGTTCATGGTAGTAAACCGCAGTTGTATCATTGTTGTAGCACTGCGGTTTGAACTTGGTCTGAACTCCAGTTACATTAAGGGATTACACCAGCCAATGTGGAGCAAGCAAACTGGGGTCACCTTATATGAAAGTCGACACATGGCTTAAAGTGCATATCACAAGTTAGATCACATTTCACCAAACATTTTGCTTGTTTGGCTTTTTAATGAAGTTTCTAATCATCTTTTTGGCTGGCAAATACGACATGTGTAGAGGTAGCTCCACAACTTTTACCTAGCAACAATACGGTAAATATGGACCAAAAATTAATAGTTACGATGTCACAAATGATGAAACATTGTAAAACGTCTTCAAGCAGTGTTGTTAAATGATTGTTTAAACTCAGGAAACTGTGTCAGTTGTGATTTAAGTGTTTTTACATTTTGGGACATTTTGACAATATGGGAATGAATATTTACCGCAAGGACTATCAAATCGAACTAAGTCTAAATCTAAGTGATGATGTGTCAAATGGGCTTTACCTTTACACAATGAACTACACCAGATGTTAGTCCTGCAGCAGGTTTGAGTGTTGACACCCAAAGTTATGAGTGTGAAGGTTAAATGTATCTTGTACTTTTGCCTGAAGTGGGTAGCGTTTCTTTTTCCTGTGGGGAGAATATGATTACGGAAGGTAAAATTGGTATCATGGTTGCATATTCATAGCACTCAATGATGCCAAAAGAATATTTTATAGAAGTTTGCATGTTCTCCCACTGTTACCTTGTCTCTTCGCATACTCCGGCACCAAAAACATACCTGTGTAGGTTAATTGGGCTTCACTGTAAATGTCCCCCAGTGAATGAATGAGTGAACGAATGGTTGCGTGTCTCTGTGTTTTCTTGCTTAAGGCCCAAAGTCACTGCAATAGACTTCAGTCACCCGTCACTCCTAAAGAGATCAAGCGGTAGAAAAAAAATTTATATTTTATATCACAGTTAAATAAGTTTTGTTTATATTTCTTACAAAGTGAAAAGCAGTTTTGTGATCTTGTGAGCTACATATTAGCAAATATTGGTTTTATCCGGCTAATTTTGCAATCGATCACAGCAGCAGGCCAAGTATTGATATCAGCTAAAAAAAAAAAAACTAAAAAAAAAACATATCAGCCCATCCCTAAATGTAATCTAAAATGAATCTTCATCATGAAATACTTCAATGGTGATTTCACAAATTTCCAATCTGGTGATTTCTAATTGTGACTAGACCCATTCATTTTTTTCAACTACAAGAAAAACTGCTTTCTTTTAGCAGGAAGCTAAATTGTTTTCGCTTCCTACCAACTGTATTGGTCTGTAAAATTAATAGTAATTTCACATGAACAGAACGTTATCATTTAGTTCATGGGAAAGCACGTCACTATTCACTGTTATTCACTGTTATTCACTTATCAAATCTCTACATAACGAATGTTTTTATTTTCCCCAGATTGCGACTCGAGGCTGCGAGACGTTCGAGATGACACTGAGGAGGAACAGTTTGGGACAGCTGGGTTTCCACGTGAACTTCGAGGGTATTGTGGCAGACGTGGAGCCCTTCGGATTCGCCTGGAAAGCCGGGCTGAGGCAGGGCAGCCGGCTGGTGGAGATCTGTAAGGTTGCCGTGGCGACTCTCACACACGAGCAGATGATCGACCTCCTGAGAACCTCTATCAGCGTCAAAGTGGTCATCATCCAGCCTCACGAAGACGGGACGCCCAGAAGGTAAAAACGCTTTGTGTCACTTTAGCAACAAAGCTCAGGGTTTGTGTGGTCTGAGAAAACCTGGAAAGGTCATGGAATTTTATTGGTTTTGAAAAAGTTTTGGACACTTTGAGATTTTCCACAGTTCCACTTGTGCCTGTAAAATAAGAACAGTTACTTTATTAAACAAAAAAGTTAAATTTGTATAATGTAACAATATATTAATATTAAGTTTTATTAATATTATTATTTTTTTTTCAATCTTAATCAGTTAACGAAAGTAGATAATTAATTGTCACATAATGTAGCAATAAGTCATCTAAAAGTCTCAAATCAGATCAATTTATTTTTGTTTAGCCCAAAATCACAACAACAGTTGTCTCTAATTACTTCCCAAGATTGTTAATTTAGCAAACATCAATGATAAAAAAATAAAATAATAAACAATCATTGGTCAAATCCAAACAGTACAATACAGAAAATAAGAAACAGTGATTGGTCAAACATGTCAAAGCAAATTATTGTGATGCCATGCAAATACAATTTATTACAGATGTTTGATTGACTAATTATCTTAAAATCATTCATCATGGCATCTCCTCAACAATAAGACTGTAAATCTTTTGCTCAAAAGGAAATTTGAAAGGATGTGTAGCTTTTTAGACAAAATAGGCCTGAATAAAACTAGAATTTTCCCCAGAATTTTATATTCACAAAGCATATTGTGATTTTTTAAATAAATAATTTGGCAGAGCAATAAGGCTAAAACCTCATACCACTTTTTTTTTTTTTTGACTGCTAGGTCAAAATTTAGATTTTCTTTCCTGAATTGTTATTGGTTAAATATTCCAGTCACCAATAAAAACTATGAGTGCCTTTGTTTTAGGATAAATCGAATTAAAGTTATGCTATGCATATTTAAAATTGGAACATACTCCTTGATTGAACATCTAATATAAAATTATACTTTGTTATAAGCACAAACTTGGATTCTAACTTTTTTCTTCACATTGTGGTGATACTAAATGTACCTCGAATGATAATTGTTCACCATCTTTATCACAATAAAACTAATTTTGTTTATTGTCCTATCTTATCTTATCCTATCTTTTCTTTCCTGTAGCACTTGGTTTTGTCTCTTTTTAACCCCACAAAACAGTGCACAATCTTTCTAATTCTCTTCATAAATCTACACAACTTTAGCCAATTTCCTGCTGCAACAAATGAAGACCTCATTGGGCTCTATTGCGGGCTATTAAGCAGGTGTCCCGAACCTCGAAACATCGTCGTAGCTTTTCTCATTTTGTGCACAGCTGGGCCAAATTAGCTTGACATTTGCTCTGTTATTTGCACTGATTAACATAAAGAAATGCCTACACACCTTTTTCTGCTGCCTCTGCATTATGTTGCTGCTCTGATTTCTCCGGAGAGGAACATTTTTGCTCGCATCAATGTGGCTTTGTTGTCGGCATAAAAAATAATAAAATCTTTCTGCTATAGACAGTCCCACGTACACATGAATAGTCAGCAATTTTCACTAATGATAATGAGGTCTGCTTTTTGATTAATGGCTCGACTCCTGCTGCCTTTGTCTGACAGCTCGCATTTGGAGATTGCTTTTTATACAATGTCCTATTCAGCAATTAGGCAGGGAGTGTTGGAGTTCTGATTGAGGGGGACTCCCATGATAATAAATAGACAACTTGAAGTGCTGTCTTTGTGCTATAGTAGAAGGAAGGCCTGCATGAAAACCCACATCTGCCCCGTGTTGCGTTTGTCGAGCGTCAGACAGAGAGCTGGGAAATTATAACCATCACTCACTCCCTCCCTCACATACACACACACACATATTTATGACATCTTTGTTTAGTTCGGTGAGTCAGACGGGCAGATTTGAGAGCTGGCAAGTGCTGTCGTCTTCACACTTACAAATTGTCAAAGTGGAATGGCAGGAAATAAAATGTTAAAAGATGCTTGTTGTGGGAGTGCGTGAACGAGACAGAGCAGTCAACTTAATACTTGTGATTCCAATAGGGTTTTTAGAGAGAAATCCAATAGAATAATATGAACTACACCTTAATAAAGCATGAACTAAGGCTTACTAAGAATGATTCAGGCTTAGAGTTACTGTATGAGTTGAGACTTGAAGGGAGTCCTCTTATGGATCGGCTTTAGAATAACCAAATCCAGGTTTCTTTTGGAAAGTCGCTTTTGTTTTTAGTTGGACACTATTTACACTTCTTAAATGCTGCTCTGTACATAAACATCGTCATACTTTTACCTCATATTTATTACTGGCTATTTATTCTGTTCATATGCTGCAGTTGTACATAATCATAGTCATATATTGTACATAATACTATATACTATATACTGATGCCACTTTATCTATTTATCCTGTCATATCCTGCACTGTGCCATAGCAAACATTTATTGTAAATAATAGTCTTGTATTATTGTATCTTTATATATATTTTAAGGCTATTTTATTTCTATTATCTTATTTGATTGCATGTTTCTATTTTCCCTGCTGTTCTTAAAATGTGCGTTGCAACACTGGAATTTCCCCATTGTGTGACAAATAAAGGATATCTTATCTTATCTTATCTTATCTTGAACTTTGACAATTGCAGATTTTATTTTTGGGGCTTGCTCCCAAGCTGCACTTTTACGTGGTAGAATAGCTGATTTTTAGGTATTTTTCAGGTTTGATATACAAATATACATTCATTTATGACTGTAAAGTGAATTTTTAGTATATTTCATGTCTGAATATTGTTTTTGGGTATTATTAAGATATTCTAAAATCAATAACTTATCTTATTTTGTGACGACACACTATGTTCTTTTATTAATTTTTACTGCATCGCCCAGCCCTAGTTTGCATGTTCTTCCTGTGTCTGTGTAGGTTTCCTCCAGATACTCTGGTGTCCCCTGCCACTAAAACATGTCCAGTAGCATCTCTTTAAATGATGCACATGATTTTTACTGTCGTACAAACTTTGAACAATCCCAATTCTTTTTTAGGCTATGTAGTCACATTTTTCTCACTTATCTAATGCATTTTGAACCATAACATGTTTTTGTGCTTTTCATAACTTCAGAAGCCAGAGCAAGTTGAACCGCATCTGTAAAAGAATCAGAAAAAGTAAACTAGCATAACATATTAAACATGATCTTGATCATTTACTGATGTGTGCAAGAAAATGTTATGTAGAATGTACTTTTCTAGTTTAGTTTTCAGTCATGTTGTAACTCTCATTATTAGTTTGGATTTGGATTGAGTCCTGGATGTCTTATAATGTCTTATATACAGTATGTCAGAGTTTATTACTAAATACAAAGAAAAACACAGTATGTCTTCATTAACACAAAAACCTCCACAATAGACAGATGTGTAATTGGTGTAATACTATAAGTCAAAGCTTGTGCAACTGTCTGTGAACTTTGCGCTTTCACCCGGCAACAGCAGCGGTAGTATTTACTTCCCCAGATGGTGGATGTACAGCAGCAGCAGCCTCCTCTCTCTGGCACAAGCGCTGCCTAATCCTCTTAGGACGATCTGCCACGATGCACTGATACCATCATAATCGCAGTTCAGAAAGCAGAAAGGCAAACAAAACATCCTTCAAAATTTGGTCTACGTCTGAACTTTCAAAGAGTAGTCACACTGGGCGGTGAGAGTGGGTGAGAGGGAGAGATTTTAGTTAGCTTATAGATGTTTTGTGGCAGGTTTTTAGCGAAATGACCAATGTAACTTCACGCAATTTTACACGCATTTCTAAAACCGGACAAATATATTACATTGTGGTTTATATAGATGATTTAGTGGTGCAGATTGTAGCGTTGCGTGGTGCCAAGCAGTGCATTATCATCATGCTGTATCTAATGGATGAAGATTGTGTTTTATGGACATGCTGGCCTATATATGTGGTGTTTACTGACAGATGTATCCAGTAGATTAGTAGGTATTACAGAAAGAGAGCATTGAGACCGCTGATGTTGATACTTACTGGAGCTTTCTCTTTTCCAGATCCGACAATACAATTATTATTGTTGATTTAGTCTTGTTTGAAAGACTGAATCAGTTCTGTTCGAAAGACAGATTTCATTTTTCAAACAATTGGTAACTTTATCAAGCACAGGACTCAACTAAAATTTGAACTAGAACAAAACCAGGTCAATAGCATGACTAAGCTGAGGCCAAAGCAGGAAGAAGAATGTGAATGTGAAACTCATGACCATTTAGGCATTCATTCTGTAAAACTTGACATCCTAATGTTGTTGTTGACCAGTTTGTGTGCAATCAGAAGGACTGTGATTTGATCTTGTGTCTGCAGAAGCAACTAAGCATTGTTAGTCGACCACCACAACAGTCATCTCAATGAAAGCAGTTTGTATTTTATAATTTCTTTCACAGCATTTTGATATAGACATATTACTAAAATTATATATATTTTTAAGGCTTTTAGCTTGTTACCATTGTATCTTCATCACTATGCTAGCCAGCAACAAACACCCTTAGATCAATTTTTGGTGGCTCAAATTGCAAAAAGTAGTACTTTTTACTATAAATATAAAGACATTTTCATATCATAACTTAAATAACAAACATTTGATGAACTACAGCGCTAAAATTATTCTCCCAAGCCTTACTGTGGCTCATTATAGCTCCATCAAATGCAAATGTTGAATCCATAAACTTGATGAAAAACGTCTGGACACCTCTGAATTAAGTATTTGTCGATACTCGATATAAACCGATACTAGAGTAAGAACTGAAATAACTTTTTTTTTTTTTTTTTTCAAAACATAAAAAGATGTGATCATATTGTGTAGCTGTTTATAGTATATATTATATATTTATAGTGCAGGTCACAACTAAACAACTTGATCTGAATAAAATGTCAAACATTATGGGACGTTCTGCCAGTTCATTAGTCTCATTATGCCCAATTAAAGGCACAACTAAATTATCCGATATTCGATCCTAGTTTTGGATTGGTACATCCCCACCCAATTACCATCTATTGTTGTGTATTGTGTTTTTACAGCATAAAAAATAAATCTCTCATTGAATAACAAGGTTAAAAGAATCTCAAACAATTTCAACAAAAATACTTCAATGAATGTCTGCAGTTTTGAACACTAAATAAATTGGATCTCTTTCTGTTATCAATCCATTGAAGAAGTTTACAATTACCACTGTAAAATATGCATCTATATGATTAAAATGAAAAGAACTGTAGGCTCTATAACTCATTCACTCCCAAGAGCGTTTCTGATGTGGGAGATCCCCTTTTGGACTGAAAACATTCCCACCACAGTCTCAAGAGCTCCACCATTCTCCATCTTTAGATCTGTAAATTTTCTCCCAAGACTCCCTCCAACCCACAGGTCAAAGTTCACCTGAAACATCTCAAGGGCCCTCCACCGGTTTTCACTGTTGCGTCTTTGAGTTGCTAAAGTGTTTAGCAGTCAACAATGAGAGCTTGGGTTTCTCCTCTGTTACCTCAAAGGAAAGGAATTCAGTAGTGTTGAAGGCCCTCGCTGCAGTCTCCTGAGCCCAGTGCATGATGGGAGTTAGCTGTTTAACAATGACAAGAGTCCCATGACCTCCAGACAATGAGAGCTGGCTTCACACAGAGGACACAACGGGGAGAGAGGTTTTCATAAACTCCTGCAGTGCGGCAGATAGAAGGCTGCGTGTTTTGATAATGAACTACAAAATACTGTGTCTGGTTGAAGATTTATGTGAGTCAGCGCCTAAGCTTTTATTCTGAGAGATGGGGAGTTTTTTAATATCGTGTGATTCAGCTGTGTGCCTCAAAAGTTTTATTGTGGACTGCAGAGATTCTCAAAATCAAATCAAAATCACTATTTGTTTTTTCTTGATTGGCAAATTAAAAAGATGCCAGTAAGTTTTTTCTATAAGTTTATCCGTTCACAGTTCGGATTGTCAAATGTCATGGCTCATGCACAAGTTTAAAGGTGCAAAGTGTAATAATTTCAGTGAAGGGTCAACATCTTTTCTCCTTCTGCCTAGAGAAAACTGTTTTGAACTTTGCTTCCAGGACAAGGTAAAAGAGACGCCTGCTTACTTTAATGAAGTCGTTTTTTCAATGTATTTTTACCAAAAAATTACTCATAGTTAAATAGTTCTACATATTTAATGTCATACAAGGAAGCATTCTAGACCAGGCCTATTCAAATTGTTCAAATCAAGCCCCAAAAAATCCGATCCGGGTCCCAATCACGTTCTAAATATTACAAATATATATGTTTGTTTTGTTTGTAGATTTAATTCTGTTATTTCTCAGGTAAAAGGGTCCAACTAAAAACATCCTAATGTGTCAATAAGTGCTCAAACTAGACAATAGTAACTTGATTTTATTATATTTTTACCGTCTTAAAAGAAGATTTGCAACATAAATTTTCCAGTTGCATTTTTTGTCTAACTTACAGTGAGAAAATGCAATATGTTTCATATTTTAGCAAACAATTCCCTTTACTCTTGTTCTATTGGCAATCTTGTTTTAGGACAGTTAAATTATGGCAAAGAAAGAAAAATATTACTTAATTTAAGAACTTATTCGCTTATTATACACTTTTTACTGTGTATACCTTTAACTTTATTTGATCCTATTTCAGTCCTGATGTAATTCTCCTTTAGATGTTATCTAAGGGTCACGTTTAGGCTTGTAACTCCTTAAATTCTCTCAAACACAGCAGTATTATCTGTCTAATATTAGCCTTACCTTGGCCTGTATTTATTTACTCTGGCTGCAGGATGTGGTTCAGCCCTTCACCGTTTACTACAGCCTTCTTCATCATTACACCGAAGACTTTTAAACAAGTTCAACATGTCGACTGATTCAAACTAATGAGAAAAGGATGAAGAAGATTTGTGCTTTGAAACAAGAATGTGATGTGCAGAGCATGGCAGTGATTGGTTGTTTGGTTTGTGGTTAAAGCGGCGGTCATCTGAGGGTTGTAGAGTAAACAAAGACTCACGATAAAGAGAGCGATCGTTACAAGACATGATGAAGACGAAAGCTTCTTCAGTTTCAGGCACGTTTCCAGACTGTTTTAAAGTATTACAAGAATGACTGTAAACAGATAACATTTGAATATAAGAACAGTTTGTGGTGTACAGTATATAAACTTGGAATGTTATTATTCATTGTTGGTACCTTTTAGACATGCAGTCATATTTCATTTCTCGTTCTCCTTTGGAGTGGATGGTGACTCTAGTCCCTCCCAGTGACTTTGAGCTTTAGGCGGGAAACACCATGGACAGTGGCTCAACTCATAACAGGTTTAGCACATGCATAGAGACAGACACAGTCAGACAAACAAACATTGACTCTCTCATTTAGTCACTAGGACAGACCTGGGCAAACTGCTGCTTAATCAGGCCCCTGGCATGTTTTTGAGAAACATAAATGCATGATGTAGTTTAAGAGACAAGCTATAAAAAGCTTTTTTTTTCATTATTAAACTTGGACTTTAATGAGATTAAAATTGTAATTGGATCATAGAACAATGTTATAAATATATAAATCTAGTGTTTTATATGCAAAAATCTGACTCGTCGAATCCCAAGTCCTGATAATATTTAGCATAAAATTCAATTTTAATCTTATAAAACTTCCAAATTAATCTATAAAATCACTTTTTTCCCTCATAGATAAGTCATGATCATGACTTTCTTAAGCTTTGATTTTTTTTTTTTTTTTTAATAAATTATTAGCTTAATCTCAAAAGTTTTTTATGGTAGAGCAAACCTTTTATTTGTGCTGGTCTTCTATATTCTGTCGAAAATTTTTTTATAATAATCCAAATTTTTTTATACCAATGTTGGGATCCATGACTTTCTTATTGGGAAACTAGCATTCAAATATTCTTCACACTTCAAAACAAGCATAAGTAAAAGATGAAAAGACTTTCTAGCACCAAGTTAAATGGACAAAAATGACAATGCATCTTGTAATGTATTTACAAGATGCATTTCCCACAAAACGAGACAACTTGGTCCATAAGAATTAGACACAAGATTTTTGCATTAAAATAAAAATAATTGTGCAGTTCACTTCACACATTGACCCTAAAAGCTGTTATCTGTTTTATATTTGATCTTGCCAGAAGAAGAATATTCTTGTTATCAGACCCTATGACCCTAGGCACCACAATTGTTTCAAAATATTTGCTGCAAAATACCAAAGTAATTCAATATACCTTCCCAATTTGATGCATAAAGATTATAATTTGCACCACAGCACTATAGGTAATGATTATCTGCTGTGACACTCAAACAGCCACTTGTGACCCTCGCTTGTGAAGTGTCATCAGACTTGTCATTACTCATTCTCATCCGAACCGCAGTGAAAGCCAGATTTCTCACTTCCCAAGCCGACACAAAGCAAAAGAAAAAGTGTCCAACGGCTCAAAAGCTAGCCGTCATTACAATTGAATCTTTTAGCCATTCTTTCGCGACACCTTTCGGTCCGTCAGATCAATTGTGTAGAAGTAACCCTCAGGTCTTTCTCCAGTGAAAACCTATACAGAGCACTTAAAGGAAGCAGGGACAATGGTTAGTAAAGCGGCAGGAGAAGGTGGTGACCTCAGAAGCTTTTGGCTGCGGCCGGAGACTTGTGAATGGATTAAACATGTCACTCACTCTGCCGGCGACTCATCAAACTGACACTTCTCTGGTTTGGGTCAAGGGTCACAAGAGATCAACTCATTCATAGAGAAAAAAAGGGCTGAATAAGATGTTGGTGTTATGTTAAACACAGGCTAAGAGATTTGTAATAGGCTGCTGTGTTTAGAATAATAATGCATATCAAGTATTACACTATTAAAGACCTATGTTTTTTCTTCCCAAAACTTGGACTGAATAAAAGCACAATTAAATTTTTTTATGTTTTGTAGGGCTAAAAACAGTATAAAATTGTGGATGAGGGTTGTAGGTTCTTATTGGTTTAGTTGATTAATTGGTCAATGGAGAAAGCATCCAATCTTAGTCAATAAGAAGATTTGCTTTGTTTTGTTTTGATTCTCTATTTTCAAAAGTTTACTTTTTTTTTTTTAATTCATGGCTCGAGTTCCACAGTATCATTTTTATTAGATTCTTTTTTAATAATAGTAACCTTATATTCATGGCTAAAATTTTTGAAATCAAAGGTCTTTTTTCCCAGATTATCTGGCATATATTATGACTTTGCCATGAAAAATCTACATTTTTATCAATTTTAATCTTGTGATTTCAGTTAGTGACAAGACTATTCACTTGGAATATAGCATGAATCTTTTTTTTTCTTCTTTTAAGTTAATTTTGCTGATATTGATATTTGTCATAATGTTGTTTTTTTGTATTGTATTTTGATTCATTTTTCCTTTGTAAAGCACTTTGAATTGCTTTGTAATTATTGTGCTACAAATCTGTACATTTGCTTGCTTGCTATTTTGTTCCGTAAATCTGTTTTAATTATTAGAATGTCACTTGAACTGAAACCAAATTTACTGTATAAAGATCAAATCAATGCAAAACAAAGCAATCCTGAAGACAATAGAACCCCACAAACCCAGTATTAAACAGTGTACATACTGTATAAAAGCATTAGTGTAGTGCGTCTTCTCCAGTGGCACACATTTTGACCTCAGTGTGAGTAATGTTCCACTAACATGTTTTCTGAATGATGTTGAATGATGCTGAGTGCTGCTTGGGCTTCTTCCTGGACAACATTGTGGTATAATTTATAGGCTGTTGTTTTGAGTCCGGAGAGTGCAGCGGTCGCTCTGTGAAAGGAAGACGCAGTGTGGGGTCATTTTTGTTCCATTTCCACTTTTCGTTTGTAGCTAATATCCACTATAAGAGACAATAAAAGAGCCACTATAAGAGGCTTTGACGGTTGACCCAACGGTCATTTCTTGTTGTTGCTTTTTGATTTGTTGACACAGATGTTACATTGTTTTCTTAAGTAGTTTTTTAACTGTTATTGTAAACTAACTATTGTAATGAATTATTATTTTGATAATCAGTTATACTGCTTAATATTTTTGTAATGGATTGATTAGTTAGTTACAATATGACATTTTCATATATTTAAAATGTCATATGCCTTTTCATTAAGAATATTTTAAGCATTCTAGGCTTTTTGGAGTAATTACTGCCTTGTCATGAATCATAAAACCTCAAAAATCGATTAGTTGCCATTAGTGAATTAACCTATTTCAGCCCTTGTTAACTCATTGTTTTGTTTATTAGTTAAAGGTTACACGGTGGGTCTTTAAAGATGCACTGTGCAACTTTTTGGCCAAAAAATAACTTGAATAAATGAATATTTTTCTCTTTTAATAATAATATAATAATAATTTTTTTTATAGCGTTTCTAGACACTCAAAGCTTTACGCTTTTAGATGCCTTTGTTACTCTAAATAATTAATAAAAATCTGCGTTTTCACTTTGAGTGGGCTTGCATGGCCACAAAATAGTCTAATTTCTTGAAAAAGTCTTTATCTTGATAGAACACGACATGTCTGTTTCTGCAGAAAAACTGTTCCTTTAGCTGATTTTTTTCCTATTATGGGATAAAATGTATTCATTTCCATTCAGAAAGCTCGAAAGTATAGTTTTAACTTTCTAATTCTACTGAATTGTGTAGATAACTTTTCACCTCCAGAAAGTTACACAGTGCACCTTTAACAATGACACTCATTGAGTCAAAAATGAAATTATTACAAATATGTTTCATTTGATTTTTTTTTTTTTTTTTTTTCAGTTAGATGCATTGCTGCTGTACATTAAATAGCTTTTACTGCACATTCAATACATATGCTATACATTTGTTAAGAATAGTTAGCTTTATTGTTTTATTTAGTGTATTTCTTAGATCTGTTTTGACTTCGCCTCATTCTCTTTTCTCTTGTTTAACCCCTGATAAGTCCTGTATTCACCTCATTATCACTAGGTCGACTTTACTCCCAGTGAATCATTAAGGCCGCTGAATAATATTACTAAGGTCAGTGGAGAAACTTAAGCCTGTCGCTTCTAAGTCATTGTGTGAAAAAGCACAGTGAGACAGAGCATCCGAGACCTTTCCTGTTGACAAGCTGTTGTGTGGATTTAGCCCATTCAGGGTCTAATGGTGTGTGGCAACCTGGCAGCACCGCGTACACACAGTTAATCACGGTAATGAGAGGGTTCACGGGCCTGTTACCAAGACCAATGGAGCCACGGTCAAGGGGCTAACGCGACAATTAGCTCCACCATATTTGACACTTGGGTTACTAAATTATAGGAAATAATACTGCATATTTCTCAACCAATTAGGTAAGAGAAATGAATGTGATGATTGACGCAAAAATAGCTTCATTGGCAAGGATATTGTTAGTTAATGTTTTTCATGGCCACTGAGCATGAGATGACTGCACTTCTGCAATCCAAAAACTTAAATTGTGATTTAAGTTTTTATCGCATCAGGACTAAATTCAAAATTCACTTTACGCATTCACTAGAAATTGCAAATATGCTGAAATAGGTCTATGGTCTAACAAGAGAAATAATAAACTATTGACCTTGTAGAGAGATTTTCAGCTGTTTGGATCCGGTCTGAACCGGTTTGACAGACATCTGTCTCGTGTAGTTTGAGACAATGTTTTTCTTGCAGTTTTTTTCACTCACCTAAATGTAACGTTTAAGGGTCGTAAGGTCGAATTTCATTCACAAATGTTGATTTTGCTGCATAACTTTTGTTTTCGCACAGTGATAAACTCTTGTAGTTAGCTGACAACGGTGCTTTTTCGAATGTTTCCACTGTTTGTGTCTATGATTGGTGGTTCTTTCTTTCTGTTAATAAACAAAAAATTCCTATATTCTGCACTGCTCACTATTGTTGGCAGCACACTTCTTGTTGAAGGTAGCTAACATGTTAGCTTGTCTGCCTTGCGAAGCAATCTCAAATAGCTACAACGACAGTGAAAAATGAACTCCTAACTATAAACTAAGCAAGGTACAGCATCAACCGCTTGATCATTACAACATTTGATGTTTGATTGTGGCTAACAGCTTAGGCTAAGCACAGCTAAACCGGAAGAGCACGGCTAACAATAGTGTGTGGAGCAGAATATGGTGAGTAGGATATAGTTATAAAGCGTAGATGTAGCAAAAATTATTTGCACCCATTCAAATTTCATTTTGATTGCCATTAATCTTGTAGCAATAACTCAAAATATTTCTATAATCCTTTTTGCAGTTCATGGCATTTTTACAGCCTTTTTATTGTGTAGCTACAGGTCTTTTACCCACCTCCAACAATATTTAAAAGAGTTGGACCTGATTTTTTCCATCTTGACATTTAAAAACCACATTGAGTATAAGCACGTTTTACAACTTTCCAAAACCTGAGTGCCACAGTAAAGCTAACAACAACAACAAGCATGCTTACAGTGTACTTCTTTGTTCGAGAAGACTTTTTTTACAATAAGATTTCAATTGACACAGATAATTTTCTGGCTCTTTTCTGCCAAAGAAATCAGGACTAAAGTTGGACTGAAGCTGGACTAGATTCAAGTCAGCACTAGAACATGAACAGATCAGGATCAAGCCAGAATAAGTGAAGCTTTATCTCCCAGGAAAGCCACATTTTGTGTTTACCACTGTCGGGAATTTGAAGCGCCAATCACTGTTTCATTGTGATTGCAGTTGATTCGTATTAAATAATCAAAGGTTTTCTAATGCTCCACATGAAAATAATAAAACAGAAAATTTCATACACTGGCTGCAGCACAGTGCTTCAATATTGATGTTTCTCAGTGTGGGAACGAAAACAAAAGTGCCTACTACAGCCCCACTGGGACAATCCTTAAAATACTCGCAACCCTGTGCTAAGTGCTAAAAATGAAAATAAACTGTTAGCTTTTAGTGTTTTCCAATCCCCTGTATGGCCTTAATGTGAAAATGTTATTCATAGATAATAGGATTGCCAAAGGAATCACAGATATTAAACTAGCTTCAAAACTAGATTGAGTGTTTACATCACATTGAAGCAGACCTTTCAAGAATAGTTTTAAATGGTCTTGGGTTTAAGATCCAATTTTTGTGGCAAACGTGGACTGATATAAGAAGTTTAAAATGAATATATATATTTTTTATTTCAAGCCTTTTAAAAGTCGTGGTGGCCCATCAAAATTACATCAAATGAAAAATTCAGAATGGTCTGTAAACATTACAAAATACAGCCCATAGTGACAAAGTACGCCTAGCCGTAGTCCAAAGTGGACTACAGCTAGGCGATGTTGACAAAAAAATTAGTATCTCGATAATCTTTTGGGGCAATATTTTGTCAGTCCAATGTAAAGGTGTTAAAACCTTAAAATTTGTAACATAAAAGCAACAACTATAAATATTCCAATGAGCCTAAAATTTGCCAATAGAACAAAAAATGTAGCCGATTCTTCTGTAACAGAAGAATTTTATAAAAACCAATTGGTTCAAACCAATACAAATCTATATAAAATACTCCACATTCCATATTCACTTGTTTTCAAAATAATGCTGGTAATTTTGTTCCAGTTTTGATTAAATATCAAACAAATATTGGTCAATTAAATATAAATGCAGGAATCTCTCATATCATAATTTTGCTGTTTTGTGAAATAGTCTGAATTAATGTTCAAATTCTTATAGGAATATAAACTATTAGAAAGTTGTGAGCATCATATATGTACATTTTATTGTAAATGTACTCTTTTGTAGTGTGTTTTTACTGCAAGATATTCCGCTTTTGCATTTCTTAAAAACAACATTCACGCTATTATCTAAAATTTTATATATTGCGCAGCTCCAGTTTGGACACCCTTGATCTAAATCTTTGACCCATTCAATTTACTACCATTTCAAGGCTACATTTTCTCCCACACAACCATGCTATTGAAAACTAGAATACCTCTTGTAAAGCAGAGGACATACAGACCCATAACTTAAACTTAAGACCAGGCTTTAAACATGTATAATGATGCTCTTTATGTAACCGCAGCATAAATTATTGCCCCACTTGGGTCAATTCTCACAACACAAAAACCTCATTCAGTGAACATTGGCCCTCCTCATTATACACTGCTCCACATATGAGCCCAGTCATGCGCATAACGTACACTACATGGCATTCGGTAAATAATGAATCTAAAACACGAGGGACATGTAGAGCGCCGTGGACACTCCATCAAGGCCAGGTCTAGCACATCCACGGTCTCCAGATGTGTGAGATGCTGCAGAGGAGGTGCGAGGGGGGGACAGGGGGGTGCAGAGTGCTTAGATCCTATGACACGCTCTTCCCCAATGGGACACCTTGAGTAAACAGCAGTGCTCTGTCCCAGTTTGGCGAAAAGGAGTCTATGAGGATGTTTGCGAAGTCTGTAGTCGATGTCTTGGCTTGTCTATCAATCAGCATGTTAGCAGTACAGTGAAGAGTAAACTTACTTTAGAAATATGTCTTTGTTCGGTTCTTATTTTTATTTTATATTTTTTTATTAGCTTGGTCACTCTGAAAGGTACCATGAGTCTCTGTTCTTCACCATGATGTGCATGTAGTATTCTAACTGAAACTAACTAGATGCTAACAAGAGTGAAAGGTTTTTGTCGCTCATTCAAGTAGCTTCTTCTTTTCTTGTAGGGTCTACAGGAGAAGACAATCGTATTTTGTCAACTGAACAAACTTTTTTTTAACAGCTAATGTGTTGCATCAGGCAGTTTTAATCACATTGTGGAAATCATCTCACAGGACGGAGACTTTTTTTGCTTTTATGTCTCGTCCGAACACAGGAAGTTGAGTGTAAACCTGCATGTCATCGATTGTTGCTGCTTCTCTGCCGTAAAAGTACAAATTAAAAGGTACAATCATATTCTAACTTGTATTTGACATGACATGGACACTGGTTCTGAGCAGCACGTCTTTGTTAGTTTTTTGCTGATTGGCCATTTCTACTTCCTGGTTATTAGGAACCATCTTTAGATTTGGCCCACTCTAGGACCGTAATTCACAACCGGATGTGGGCCGCATGAAAGCTGAAAGTGTGGGCCAGATCTGGGCCAGACGAATTTTGCTATCTGGGTTGATCTAGTTGCAAGGTGAACTGAAATTTAGCCATTTTCGCTAGCATTTTGTAACTCATTCAACTTGAAAGAACCTACCTGAACAACTTGTAAATTTACTGTATATTTATAGGTTGTTGTATAATACAGACATATGGCTTAGGGAATGGCAAAAAAACACTAACTTCATCATCTGAGGCTGGATTTTTATTCATCATATTTACTGTTTTCATTACCAAGGTTTAAAATAGATTTCCTTTACTGCAGTTATTTATTAAGTTTAGAAAGAAGATTCTAATGACTTAATGTTTTCACTGTTACATTAGACACAGCATAGTCCCTCCTTCTGTCATTCCAGTAGAAAGCATCTGAAGGGGGCAGGGCAGCCTAATCATGTGGGTCATGCTTGAGATAGTCCTGAAATCTGTGCGGCTGTTTAACCCTGAGCCATCGCCGCTGCCCTCCCAACACCTCTCTCTATCACAGCATATATGAGACTCTTCCCCTTCGCCCCGATGATTAATGTTGCATGAAATGGCACTGTAGGCTCCTGTCCACCCCAGAGATCCTTACAGAGCCGTGGGATCAGCTCGGGCTAAATCCTGGCACCCCCCTCCTGCGCAGAGCCGCTCAAGGGAGACTCATATCTGATTAAGTGTCGGACCAAGATTTTCGGCTTATTTGAATAACAGATTTGAACCCACAGTCTCCCTAAGTATCTGTCTTGTGCCTCTTAGCCTCCGGTGTGTAACAGTGTAAGCCTGTCTTTGTCTCCTTAAGGCGCACTTGTAACTATCAGGGTTACAAAATGAATGTGTGCCTCCGGTTAAATGTTTTTGGCAGTCAAACCTGTGCGATTCAGAGCTTTTGTCTTACTGTTTTTATTTATTTGTTGTGCAGTAAAAGTAATGCAACAGGGCTGGACAATCTCTAGTCTGTAGAATATGCTTTTTTGTAGAAATTGGCTTAATTTATCTATTTGATGCAGCTGTTTGTTCAAGTACAGATTTTTTTCCCCCACTTGCTTGTCTTATTGGTCTGTTTTTATCATGGTTTGAGTGAGTGCATCTTGATTTAGCCAATCACAGTGAGGTGTGACTTTCTGTTGAAGCATTTGAATTTATTTGCATCAGAGGCAAAAGCAAAAACACGTAAAAAAACAAAAAGACTTTACATGAATTGTGAGAAAATCAAATCTGATCTCAAAAATATTGTTACAATAATTATTTTAGTTTGTGGTTTGAGTATTTCAGTTTTAAGTGTGTTTCCAGTTTAATGTTTCATAGTATATGATAAATGTTTTGAATAAATTTCATCCCAACAACAAAACTTTCCAGTATTTGTATCTACCTGTCTCATACTTGGTCTAAAGAGATACTATCTTATCTGTAATGTAATTTACATTCAGTGTATTTATTTCTTTGATAAAAGATATATTAAGTTTCAAGGTTTGTACTTTATTGCCCCTCAAAGATTGTTTTCTACTTTTTTATTTATATTGTATTTTAGTATTGATAAGTATCTGATCTATTTCTGGCATTCAGTTATTATATCTACATTCTCCTCCACTGTTCATATTTATTGTTTTTTCTGTCTTTGTCTTTTTCCTTAACTGCTTAATAACAATCACCATGACGATAAAGTCTGTCTTCTGAATCTGCAATAGTGAACCAGACACCGGTTTATGTGTGGAAGTATTGTGACAGTTGTTCTTGTTTTTGACCAGTTTCATGGTATCTTTTGCAACAATTAAATACAGTTTGAGGAAGTCTGTTGTAATATCTGAACAATCAGTCTAATGTGATAAGTCATTCTTTAATGCCACACATCTTTTAAACCACACATTCATAATCCTACCTTTTGGCCATACTTTTAGCTAAACCTAACATCCACACATTATATCTAAAAATCTCCTCCTCTGTGTCTCAGGGGCTGCTCGGAGCTGTACCGCATCCCAATGGTGGAGTAAAAGTTGACAGTGAAGGGACGCCTTGCGAGTATAAGACCCCCTTCAGGAGGAACACCACGTGGCACCGCATGCCCACCGCCGGGGCCCTCAGCTGTCCCGAGGATCTCCCACCCAGGGCCCAGAGCGACTCCAGTGCCAACAGATCCTACAGCAGCACCAGGGAGGCATTCCCAGGAGCACCTCGTTTGATAGGAAACTCCCAGATGGATCAGGTGGGTTTTCAAAGCTTGGTTTTACTTAAAATACATAGTCTGACCCAAAAAAAAGTAATCATTAATCTTTATTTTAGCTTTGATGACAGCACACATTCACTGGCATTGTTTTGTAGCTTCTACTATTTCAAAAGATGTATTTGAATCCAGACTTTAGTTTTTCCATTGATGTTGGGAAAGTGTGATTCTCCATGCCAAACATCGGGTAAGATCTGGACCTTGTGGTAGGCAATCTATTGTATGTTTGAAAATGATGCTTTTTCTTTCTCCTGAACCATTCTTCACAATTTGAGCTCCATGAACCTGGTGTTGTCATGGTGTAATCTGTCGGTGCCATTAGGAAGAAAAAATACAATGAAGACTAGAAATATGGCTTTAAACTTAGATATCTCCATGGAGACGAGCATGCGGCAGTAAGGCCAAGTGTCTGCTCACTGCCTGTTTTTCAAGATATGTTCAGATCTAAAAACAACAACAACATTTGTTTATGTTTAATTTAAACCCATTGAGTCATACATACCTTTCAATTGTGCTTCTGCTCCCCCATGAATTTCCTAGTTTGTTTTGTTTTTTATCACTGCTTTCAAATGTTCAGTTACATATTTAAATAGTCGAGTCTTGAGTGCACAATTAGGTTTGCCAGAAGCTCCCAGGGTATATTAACTTAAATTAGTAAACAGGTACGCTGATGTTTTAGAAAAAATATGAATACAATGTTCTGGCTGCCTCTTTTGTACAAATGCTTCAGGGAGAAACAACAAAGATATAATCACCATTTTTTCTGATGTCCATTGACTTCTGTTGAACTGAGAAGTAAAGCAGTTTTAATTAGGTTAAACCAATAGGCTAATCCAAAGTTATCAGAGGAGTCTAGTGAAGGTGTAAAGAGTGGCGCACTTCCTGTATTTCACTTAATTGCATCACAAAGAAGAACAAAACTATTTTTTGTCTGAGAAAGAATACAGACATGCAAGAATTGTGTATTGAAATAGATTAAGATGAAGCAAAAACACAATTCCAGGTATGTTTTTGATGAGGAAACAATGTTATAAATGTGAAATCTGAGCGTAACATTAACAGTTTAAATACCTTCTGCATATAAAACAAGACAAATGATAAAAACATGTTTCTCAAGGTTGAATTTTAAAACACCGCGGATTGTATTCAGACACAACACACTCAAAGCACTGCAATGTCTTTGGTGCTCATTCAAAAAGCCGCCATGATTGTTTGAGGGCCATTATCCTTTTGATTCATCTGCATAAATGTATGTTGCATTTTAAACCAATGAATTCAGACCTTTTCTTTCATCATTTGTCTGATGATTGTCCAAGCTCTCTCACTCTCTGGGACATCTCCATCGCGGTGATTTGTTCTTTCTAATGAAACCCCTACAGTCATGATAACCTTTCCAGTATGTCATCCCCCTCCCTCCCCCCTGCGCTGCCATATCTGCCTGTCGGAGGATAATGGCCGCCTTGCCTGTCTAATAACCAGACTTTAGGCTCCACCTTCCTGCCTCCCGCTGTGTCTGAGGTGGAGCTGCGGACACTGACATGGTTCAACACATCTCAGGCAATTACTGCAGAAACAAAGAGAGCTCTCCTCTTCAGACCACAATATGGAGCAGCCCACAGGGACAAGCAGAGAGCAGCGTCGAATGGAGAGGCAGGAGAGTGAGGGTGTGTGCTGAATATTATACGAGGAAATCAGATCACTGCTGGCTCTATAAATATGGGCATTTTTATCAGTGGAGGTGGATAGAAAAAGCAGCAACCTGATGCTAGCATGCAATGACAGCAGTTCAAATTTAGGTCTCGAATCAACAATTGGTTTGTTGTATTTTGACTTTTCAGTTGAAATATGGGATCTAACATTATTTTTCTCTGTCTTTATTAGTTGAAAATATGTAGTATAATGGCACACTACCTTCCAAATACATAAGTAATTTAGTATCTTTATTTATTCTAGCATTTTTCACAGATTAAAATCACAAAATGCTTCAAAAATAAGTTGGTCAAATTACAACAAGAGGAAATTTAAGTTTGAATCACCTGTGACTGCAGTTACCAGCAGGGCCTTCGGAGTAATAAAATACAGATGCAAGCATACATATGGACTAAACAGGACATAGACAATACACTGGTCACATGGACACGTATGTGCGGGACACTCCAAAATGGCAAATTATTACAGGTATTTTCTTGTGCTAAACACCAACCAACATGTTTGTGCACAGCTTCTTCATATGGGTGAAATACTGGTAGACAATAATATTTTAGGGCTTTATTTAAGTGTTACTTTGCAGCTCAATAGTTTCAGACTTAAAACAGCAATCCAGGTTCATAAGCCTAAAATTTAAGTATCCCAATACTTATTCCAATTCGCCTCTCTGTATCGATATGCGTATTGCCAACAAGTTACGGCATTAAAAATAAATCATATCTTTCTAGAATAAATATTTGACCATTAAAACACGATGGGTATTTCAGTCATCAACAATAGCTTGAAAAATATGCTTTTTTCAAGCTATTGTTGAGCAAATCTTAGAAAGTGCATTTTTGAACACTTTTCATTTTAGCTGCCCTCCATCTGGGTTAAATATTATTGACCTAATGGACCTGTTGGATGGTTTTGATTTGTTAAGAAAGAGGTTCCCAAAGTTTTCATGATGAGACCCTCAAAATACCGATGCAACAACTCCTGACCCCTACAACTCAATGAAGTAGACATTTGTAATGATTTTAAGTTGTTAAACCATTGAAAATTAAGTACTGCTTTTTTTGTTATATTATTTTGGCCCAAATTCACAAAATGTCATAACTGTATATTTACCTCTTGACATCACTGTGGAACCACTGTGTTTTAACATAAAACACAAAATAGAATATAGAACATGAATATATTGACTAAAAACATGACCTAATATTAGCCTTTTTATTCATAATGTTGGCTCTGAAATTAAAATTGAGGATTCAGTATATGAGTAACAAACTCTAACAAAACCATTAATGAAGTGCAGATATTTTGTCTGGAATTTGAGCTTGGAAACTTAGTGTCCTTACAGAACCTTGTGGCCAAGTAAACGCGACCACTTACGTCCTACATCTGTATTTGATTTGAAACATTATGTCAGCCTGAGACAGAGAAAGACAATTTATGCTTTGACAGTAATACGAAGAGACACTTTTGACCCACTGACTGACCATAAAGGTGTGGCTGGAATCTCTTAAGTTTTCCCTGATGAAGCAATTATTATCAATGTGAAAGTGAAACCATCATTTATTTACTGTACCTTGAATCAGTTAGTCTTAAATCAATATAATATGCAGCCTTAATAGAGAGAACAGTTCCATTTACTTATGATAATATTAGTATTAAGGGTTGATTGAAATTGACTGTGCACTGATATTTTGTTTTCACCACTTATACTTATTATAATCAAGCTTCTCTTTCTCAGACCTCAATGGAAAACTTGCTAAACTGCCAGTAACCGAATCAGTGCTCAATTCGTCGAACACCTTGGCCACATCGGTACATTTCCTCTCATTGGCTCAAGTGTTGAATGTAAAACAGCACCAGATGCCTTTTGTTTCCCTTTCCCGCAATCTTAAGAAAATGTAAAGCACAGTGGGGATATAATTTCTCTACTAATGGCGAGATGTGAGCGCTGTGAGTTTTGGAAAGGCTGCTTGTCTGTGTTTTAGATTGCACTGAGGTTTCTGTGAGGGCTGGGCTGTGAGGAAATATAGGAGCTAAAGCATTGGAGATAAAATAAGGTGCAGAACCAATATCAAAGTCAGTCTGTAAGAAGAATATGAGTTATTATGGCTTTATGAAATCACAGTTTGTAATTGCTTTCTTGTTTTGATTGGTTTCAGCTTTGTGTTATAAGCAGCATTTTGAAGACTTCCTCATTTAAAGAAAATAAGATAATAAACTATGACATATTTAGATCTGTCATTTACATTACATGGCAACATATGTATTTTTTTTTTTATATATATATATATACAAACAGCAGGTTTTAATTTACAAATATGCTGACTTTTTTTAAATGGTCAGGAACAAGAGAAAGCAGAAATTTTCTGAGCACGTGAGCATCTGTTGGACTAATGCAAGATTACTCAAACCGGCCTGAGTCTTTGAGTAGGCTTATTATTAGAGAACACTCTCATATTAAAGGCACACCGTGTAACTTTTTAGCCAAAAAATTGACTTGAATAATAACATGATTGAGTAATATAACGTGACTTTTCTTCTTTAAAAAATGCATGTTTCACTTCTGAGTGGGTTCAAATGTTCCCAAAATTGACTTTCCTATGTTCAGGAGGAGGGCGTCCTCTTACATAATTTGATAGATTTTTTGTTCTTATAATATTCCACAATATGGCAAGAAGCTGATCAATCTACACACTCAAAGTATTGTTTTAACTTTATATTTTAAAGCAATTATGCATGCAGTTTTTTACCCCAGAAAATTACACAGGGTCACTTTAAATACTGGATACTTTACATAGTATGTGTCCTTTTGAGGCACAGAAAACACTGTTCTGAATGTTCCTGATCTGTGAGGTCATAGGGATCTTTTGTACTTCTGTTCATAAATCATCCTGACTTGTTTTGAGCATTTCTGCTCATTATCAGGAAAGATTCATGTGTTTTAGATATTTCGGACGCATGGCAAAGTTCAAAGTTCTGAACATGAAAAACTGGCAATGTATAAGAAACCTTTAAAGCTAGTAAGGGAAAGCAATGTCAAAGGATGAGTTCAAATGTCAAATATGCAACCATAAATATTTAGAGAAAATTTATTTAGTTAATTTACCAGCTGAAGAATCCAAGTGTGTTTTTCAAAAGTTTCCATTGGCCTAAGTTTGATTTAATATTGAGAGACAGGAGATTTCTTTGCTTTCTTTTGCCCGTCTGTGAGAAAGTAGCGGACGACAGTGGGAAGTGAAAAATAAACAGAAAGAGTGGAGATGTCTGCTGCCTCGAGGTTTTAGCAAACACTCGGGAGCAGGCCGTGTCACTGCGGCTTGAATAACACGGCTCTGATAGCTTTACATGGAGCCGTGTTCACAAATCCAGAAGCCAGGTTGCTTTTACTCTTTTATCTTATCTGTGGAAAGTTTGTTTAGATAATGGGAGAAAGGGCACAGTACTTAATCTATGACAAATAAAACTAGTTGATAAAGTTAAGAAGCTATTCATGGATGATTGAAGTTTGTAAATTAGCTTTGAGAACCTTTAGACATAGCATCAGTTTGTTACACTTCTTTTCCCTTCAAATAAATAAATACATTGAAATAAAAATTTTAGAGGTTATAGGTTCAATTCACCACATTCTATTGTAGTATAAACCTTTTTTAAACATCTATTTCTTCACTAGAGGAAATATCCTGTTGCTCTCAATCCACCAGTCTTCTATCAGTGAAATACAAACACTAAATCCCTCTGTTTTTCATGTCTTTCCAGAACGATGCAGGATTTGGAGAACCCGCAGGTGTCTTCGTGTAACAAAGGAGACCAGCACTATCGAAGTTCACCCAGTAACCAGTCCTCCTCCAGTGACCCCGGACCATGTGGCAGCAGCAGCACTTGGTCCCAACAGCCCGGATACGACGGGTAAAAAGGAAACACTACACCTATGTACAGGGTTCACACAGTCAGGGAACATTTGGAAAAAACATGGAAATAAAATCAAGTTTCCAAACCTTGAAAAACTTTTTGAATTCTATTGGTTTTGAAAAGGTGCTGGAAAATGTTTTGGCTGCAAATAAAGCCGAACTGAACTCAATAATAAATGGACAGTATTCACCTTATTCCACCTCGCCCACTTTTCTTGGCACTGCACTTCCTGTTTAGCTGTGTTGATGTATAGTGCGTTCCAGTGGTACTCGGAGCTCGGATCATCTGAGTTCCGACTTGTAAATTCTCACTGGAACAGCCCTCAAACTCGGAGTTCTCACTCGGATCCTCGGAGAGAATTTCAGTGTCCGAGGTAGAAAATCGAACATGGCAGCGCCCTGCGTTTTGAGAAAGAAAAACCTCCAACAGCTTCACTACTGATCGTACCTGTGTAATTTTGTCTTTAGTTTGTCTCTACTGTACAGTTCAATCGCCTCTGTGACTTTGCTCCTGCGCTGCTCATGCACGTCTGCCGTTATAAACCTGCTTTTATGTGCTGCAACGCTAATGTTGCTAACGTCTACACGGAGCTAATGTAAACAAAAGCAGAAATTTGCTCTTGCAATGTTTTACAAACTGTAAATGTAACAGCAATGTCCGAGTTGATAAACTGACATAAAGAGATCTGTATTTTGGCTGTTCTGGGCAGTTTCCAAGCTATTTATTACTTGATTGGCTAATTACTATAAAAGTAATCCGACTTGACCACTGGAACACAACACTCAGAGAAAGCATCACTTCGAGGTCCGAGTTCCGACCTCCGAGGACGACTGGAACGCACCAGTAGATAACACATTTGTATTTTAGGCTAATCTCAGATAAACCGGAAGTTCGCTGCCAAAAAAAAGTGGGCGGGTCAGAATAATGTGAATAAAGTAATAAGATATTGGTTGCTTTGGGCGAATGTAATTCATTTTATTATTAAAAAACGTTACAAAAAGGATTTTAATGGCATTTTGTGTTTCTTTGTCCACTTACAAAGCGAAAAGCATTTGTTTTTTGTTAAAAAATATTGTAGTCTAGCTTTTTTCTCCAAATTTTATCGTCAGCTTTTAGAAATTGTGCTGAAATAGAAAATATGAACTGATCTGTTTACAGATCTATGTTGTTGTTTTTTTATTGTTAATCTGATCCTGCCAAAGTGGATAATCGATAAATATGCATGTGTGAATATGTTATATAACAGGGTTCATACAGCCATGGAAAAGATTATACTGCTGTCTAATTGTTTTCTCCTGAAACAGCTGAACCCCCCAAAAATAGATTTTCTGAATGTGATCAATTCAATGAGTTAGGATCTAATTTGTCACAAAATTCCTAGAAAACTCAAGCCTACATTTTCTGTGTTTTTGATTGTCTTTTTGTGTTAAGTTAATGTGGCTAAGAAAAATATATACACTGTTATTTCATTTAAATTATTAATATGCAACTGATCACTTAAATCTGTGGGTCTTTTGTTTATCATAGGAACTAAACACAAACTACAATCATAAAAAAGTTGTGAACGAGACATGGAAAGCATTATTTAAAATCTGTACAAACCTTGAATGTACACCTTTTAAAAATCGCACTGAATATTTTTGTCCTAAGGAAAATTTGCGGTTTTACTGTTATGAAAGCCGCTTCCATCAGCCTCAATCTGCCACAAAGAACTTGTAATTTCACAAAATGACAGCAATCTTTTCCACCCCAAATGGCCATATGATTAGTCACCATCGCACCTTTTTGTACAAAACCAGCCAAAAGAAAGGCAAACGCAGAGTAATGATTCTGATGTAGGAGGCGATCTCCAAAAAAGTCTGTTATTATATTTGCCATTTGGACAATCTGACATTTATGTTTAGGCTTAAGGACAGTGAATACAAATGTGTTTTTGGTTTTTGGAACATTTATTGGCAAGTTTAGTCACATTGTTTTGTTTGGAATAAAGTTGACATTGCTGGAAGCTAGAAGCACAGAAGCAGCAGTTACAAAAGCAAATCAGTGCTTGCTTTTGTTTACTTCTGGTGTTGAGTGAAAATAGTTTGGAAGTTTAATTTTGTGCTTGTTAACTTTGTCTGTTTTGTGTGTCTCTTGTTTATATTTTGACTTAGGAAGAAAAGCCTAAATGCCCCTCAAGTAAAACATTAGTACACTAATGATTTGTTGTGTAAGAATTTGTACATAACAATGTTATGACATAATAGCATGAAATAAGAAAACAGGCAAGTAACACATATTCAAATTATTTAGTATTGTAGCCAAAACATGATGTGTACATTGACATAAAGGTGGGTTCAGTTTGGGACCTGCAGATTCACACTAAAACTCTTATATTAACCTGAAAACCAACCAACACGTAGTCAATGAAATCTAATTTGAAAAGTTACTAACCATGTTCACTGTGTAACTTTCTGTACGTGAATAGTCGAGCTTTTTCTTTATTGATATAAACATCTAATCTGTATTTTCATCATTTAAAGCCAACCTGCTCAGGGGCTACAGCTGTAAATGAGTATTTATGCTCTAACCTGGCACCAACATCTCTGCTATGAGTTTTGTCTTGGATATTGTGTTGTTGTGCCCTGTCCCTGTACAAATAAATGCATACCATATCATGCATATCATACCATAACTTACCATACCATTTCATACCATACCATGCCATACCAAGTCAGTATAAATAGAAATGTAAAGCCATACACATTATTAATAGTGATAAATGTGCCATAATGTGAAAAAGGAACATCTTTAAGCAGTGGGCGTCCCTCTTCTATTCCAAACAACAGTCCATTTCGTAGTTTATTCAAAGTAAAGATGCAAAATTGTATTATTTTTGTATGCATTAAAACAAATTAAGGGTTCTTAAAGTTTTTTACCTTGAGGCCTGAAAATTCATGCAAGTAAAAAGTTCAAAGTAACCTGGGGCCCAGTCTCATGTAAAAAATTACACAAAGGGGGGCAAACCCAAAGCACTCTTCATACAATAAAAGTTTAAAGCTTTTAATATTCTGGGCTACTTCATTGTTAATATATTATTTCTTAAAAAAAAAAAAACTGCTTTGCTTCCCCCTGCATATGAAATGTATTGTCTTTTATTGATTGTACAGTCCTCGAGGAGCCCAGCTCTATGATTGAGAATCACTGATCTAAATGACAAACACTTGCTTTTATCCAAGTCTGTTTTTGGTCCAAAAGTTACACCGTGCACCTTTAGAAAATTGTTATGGAAATATTTAAGCAAGAACGACCGAGTCTATGACAAAGTTTATGACGTTTATTCTTCGTTCGGGACAAAGCAGATGTTACACTCGTTTTGTGGTCTTCCTAAAAACACTCAAAACAGTTACTCTTATTATATCTCTTCTCCGGCTCCTTTTCCAAAACCAGTCCTCTCCACCAGCTGTCCAGCTCTCCATCACCTATAGGACCAGTTTAGCTCAGGACTGTGTTTCCAAGAATCTTTGGAGTTAGAGTATAGGTTTGGCCCATGCAAGACAGTCTTCTAAAAACACGTTAATTTTCAATGGGTAATGTTGAATTTTTCCATCAACATAAATGTAACTACCCACCTGTGAAAGTATTTGTTTAGAATAATGTCCAATTTACCATTTTCAACAGTTTGTGCGTAAAGTTTAAGAACCACTGAACTATTACAAACAAATTGAAGCGAGATTATAAATGCTGATTATACTGCAAATCATTATTTCGCTTCAGTAAATAAACTTGGGCGTGCCATCTGCTGTGACTTCAAAGCTGTAGCAACAGTGTGCCATATAACAATAGGCTGAAGTTCAAAGGAACATGTGGTTTGTTTGGCATATACAGTGGGCCATGTATTTATCACTTACTACATTTTTGCACATTCATTGTTTTTTTTTTTTTAATACAAGTAGCCATATGCGATTAATCAGTGGCATGCTTGCTTGCATATCCCACACTTTTGGAGCGTCCTAATGACTTGCAGGGCATTGTAGTTTGCTGACTGCACACCATCTGTCAGGCTGAGTGGAGTACATGAAAGAAACCCATAGGAGCGCTGCCTGTCTGAGCGCTTACAGACCATGACAAGAGCCTTAGCTGTGCTCCACCACGTTTCTGTCAGAGGCCTGCAGAGTGCACTGAACTCTGCTCTCTGTCAAAGCACGCACTGTAAAACCACGTCAGTGAAGAAGACGATTGACCCAATTTATGTTCAAGTAGAAATGTATTCAGTTCATATAGGCCTTTTCTCACTGTAGGAACCTTTTTTCAGTTCCTAGTACTTTTATTTGGTTCTAGTTCTCATTTTAGGCTTTTCACACAGAGCAGGAACTATGGACTGGGGTCACACTTTAGGGACTTTTTTAGCTCCTGCTCTGGGGCAGGTCTTACCAGTCAGACCAGGAACCTTTCGGTGACACAAAGACATTTTACAACACTAACTTTGTTTGAAAACATGTTTAAAATTAGAACATTTAGATCAACTTTCCTTATTCTTGAAAAAAAATGCTTAAAATCTGTTGCTCCAAAAATAAATGTCAAATGTACATTTGTAAATAGTAACTATTTTTTAGGAATAACAGTTGCTCTTTATTGTTAATTTCAGTGTTTGTTTGTTTTTTAGCTTTTGTACATCATAGTTACATGTAAGGGGAAAAAAAACTTTTGTTTTCCTAAGACAACCCAATGACCTATTTAAATGTTCCAGATTATACAGAAGCTAATGTTAAAGCTATTTAGCCCCACTTTCACAGATTGTAGGCCTACTGTGTGAACGCAAACATGGGGACAGGGTAGTTTCTCTGACTAAACAGGGGCTAAGGGAATGTGGGAACTTAGTTCTTGGTACTTTCATGTGCAAAACTGCCTATAAATAGGCCTTGTAGTTCTTGTTTATAAGTTCCCAGCAGCTTTTTCTGAGTTATTTTCCTGACTTGTGCATTGTTCAGCTCAGAAAATCATTTTCCTCATGAGGACCACATGAGTGCCGCATATTTACCGTCTCCATGGCCATGCTTAATGCAGGTCGCCATAGCAGCAACATTCCAACTCTATTTAAGATAAGTGAGTGGCAGTCCTCACATCAGAACAAGTTTTACATTGCAGCTTATTAGGACATTCAGAAAAACATGGCACATTCTAAGTTTATTGGTCCAGTTTTCAGAATCAAAACCTCTACTCCAAAAAGTGCTCAGTATACTATTGCAAATTTATTAGAAAAATGCAGTGCAGTTACAATACAATTCTCAAAGACTGACAAGTACATTGATCTTTTAGGAATAACCGCAGAACAATTGTAATGGAGCATTACGCTCTCCGGCCCTGTTTCAGCCAATGTAACCCTGGGACTCTAATTAAAAGATGAAGAAAAGCTTTGCAATTGAAAGCGCCTGGCAGGCCTTAGTGTGTGAAAAAGGAGGTCTTTTGTCAGCCCTGTCTGGCAACCTCTTTATTCCATTATGAGCTCAAGACATTCGACCTTAAATGATCTTGAGCTAATTGCCGTACAACTGCAGTGAACCCATTCAAAGTGTCCTCGTAGTATTTGTATTGATTGTGGAAAAAATGATCTAATACGCTTTGTCTTTTTTTTTATTGAATCTGCAGATGTCCGTCCCCGATTCTTCACGAGCACGCAGGGGACATCCAAAGAGGCGATGGGGACATGCACCGCGAGAGAGAGCCCACACTGGAGAGGACTAGGTCTGCAGGTAAGGGCTATAAACTGGAATGACATTTGCAGATATATATATAAAGTTTGACCTATCTAAAACATCTGTGATCATCTTTACCTGGTTTTTCCGCAGAAGCTAAATGGCACATCCCCTCCACCAAGATCTTAAACCCACTGAAGCAGAGAGAAGGAAAGGACTCGCCCAACAAACTGTCCCGGGTAAATGTCTCAAACATGACACTTTTTGTGCTATCATGACCGATCTGGAGCAAAAGATTTAAAGTTTGAGATTGCTGTGTTACAAATTTTTGCACAGTATTATGGAAATCTTATTACTGTTGCCAGATTTTCAGTGAGCAAAAAGCAACCAATCATAAAAAAAAAAAAAAGCAACCTTAGCACTTCAATTGAAAGCTGTTAAATAATAAATTAATTATTTGTCACCACAGAACGAGGATTTATGGTGTTGATCTTTATTTTAATATTATTTCATATCATTAATTAAATATTTTAGAATGTTATATGCTACATTATTGGCTATATTTTTGAGAATTAAAGCTTAAAAAAGCATAGCCAAATCACCTTTTTTAAGATGTGAAGGTGACGCTTAGGCACAAACCAAAAAAACGCAATCTGCTACTTTTCAAAAAAAGAAGCCTAAAGTAGCTAAAGAAGCATACTTGGCAACTCTGCACCTCAGATGCATCATTTGCCTGACTTTGCCATTCTAATCCTTTATGCACATATAATATACAAAGAACTGGAAGGTTGGTAACGTCAGGCAAGCAACAAACACCAAAACCTGATTTCTACCACAATCTGATTTTCACAGTATGATTGTAATCAGAGCTACCCCCAACTATTTGATATTGTAAATCAAAAATTTTATGTTTACTTTAAGTTCTATGCTCTGAGTGTTTTTCCAAGTGTTTTTTTTCCCAACTCAGCACTCAATTTCACTATTTAGAAATACATTACTTTCCATGTACCACCAGCCCTAAGCCTTAATTTCAGCTGAACTTAAATGAGACAAAACCAATATAAGATTAAACTAAATTGTGGATCAGCTTGCTTAATAATGATTCATACTCAAAACTCAATTATTCAAACTGCAGAGCACCTCAAGTACCACCAGCTACAACCCACGGACCACTGTCTTCGATGATGAACAGTTAACAGTTTGTGTTAACCAAATATATTTCAGAAGATAATCAAATTGTGATCATTCTGACCCGTATTGCAATTGCATGTCAAATTCAGTTCAAACTTTACATTTAATTGTGTTTAGGGGAACTGACAAAATGAAACATGAACATGAACTGACAAATTAAAATAATCACACTTGAGCTATTTTAAAACCTTTTTGTTCAGATTCAGTCTACAGAATTAAACCGTTTTCATGCAGAAAGTCACATTGTATTGTTTTTTTGAAGGAAAAATATGAGACTTTGAAAACCCAATGAGACCTTTGCAATTTGCTAATTGCATTCATTGAACTTGCTATTTCATTTTGATTATTTGTGCAGCTCAACCAATCTTCCTTGAAATCTTGTCAGTAACCAAATACAACCATCTTCATAGCTTTTGATCTTTGCACGTGCGATCCTCCACAGTCCATGTCTTATTAGTCTGAGTTGTGATTGCTCCTGCTTAGTGGTTTTTCTGTAATTATTATCTCGATTGAGGCCTTCTCCACTGCTCTCTGACTCCTTCATCAGCATGCTAACGGCTGCCACGTCTCATCACCAAATCTGGATGTCGCCCACTTTTTCCCCGGGATGCTCTCTCCTGCAAGGTTGAATAAATTAAGTGCTTGACTTTCTCATTTCACCTCCCTCTGTCTTCTTCAAGGCTGCAGGCCAACACGGCTAACAACTTAATTTAAAGACTTCTTCTACTGTTGCATTAAGCCAGCCCCGTGGATAAAGATGTTGAAAATATCTCGGGCCTAATGCATAAAACCGGAGTGAGAAATCTGTCAGAGATTGTATCCATTTGCATTTGCATTTACTTCGATGACTTCAGGCCTGTGTCTGGTCTGTGTGATGCGGTTGAAGGTTATGGAGCACTTTAGAAACACCTTTTACTTAGACTTGTACTTTTCATTTCCGTTAGTTCATAGACTTCTTTTAGCTGTTGGACCATTCGTGGTTGGGGAACAGAGTTGCTAAAGGACACAACAAAATGACTTCTTTTTAAAAATGTTTAAAATGTGAATTATGAACAGAATCCAGGCACAGCTGCAATAAGTACTGCATAATAGATCATGAAGACACTGATGAATTAGAAAATAACCTAGATGGTCCAGTCTCAGTGGACCACGGCTTGGTCTCGGTCTCGTCTCGATCTCTATAAATCTCGTTCCTGACCCTCAGCGGTCTTGGTCTTGCCTCGGTCTGGATCTATAAGTCTTACTTCTGACCCTCAGCGGTCTTGGTCTAGAGATTGTCTCGGATCAGTCTTGATCTTGATTAGTGCGGTGTTGACTTGACTACTAAACTTGTGCATTGTATTGCTAAAGGACATATAGATTACAAATTACAAAAAAAATCAATAGAACAGTGTTTCTTAAAGTGTGATAAGTGTTTTTTTTTTTAATTTAGAAACAATTCTTTTCATGTTTTGGTCCTTTTAGGTTAAGCATCTTTCTTATCTATGCTTACCATTGTTTAAGACTCATTTAATGCCATTTTTAGCTCAGTTTAGATAGTCTAAGATAGACATTTTGATCTGGTGGTACTTGAGTCCAATATTATAATTATGAAATGTTTTTTTGGTGTGAAAAGTTTGAGAACCAGTGCAATAAAACAAAACATATATCCTACTGATGAGGGTCATCATCAATTTCACCAAAATCAACAAATGACAAACAAAATCACATTCAGTGGGGGAAATCAAAGCAGAAATGTATTTATTTATTCCTTTTTTATGATTCACTTTAGGAACTAAAATACATTCTTCTGGCAATATGTTAGTTCGGGCACTTAAAAACAGTATGTACCGTACATAAAAAGTAATTTATATACATACAGTATATGCTTTATATAATTGCCCAGAAAATCTTGAATGTAGTAATAACCTTGGGCATTTTTCATTCAAACATATAATTAAACTCTCTCATGGCATCAGTACCACTCAAATTAAGCAACAACGATCATATTAAGTTTAATTTATTTTTAAGAAGCTGATGGTAGTTATACTTTAAGCCGATGAATCATTTACAATTCCAATGTGGATGTTTCCCAAACAGATCGTCTCCCTCTTTGTTCCAAAAAAGCTGTTGTTTTGGAAATCCTCTGATTCATGCTCAGCTGTCACTGCTTGGCATTTGTAAAACTCACTAGAATGTTACGCCTGCTCATCTTTTGCTTCCAATTCTCAAACCAATAATGAAAACGCTCTCTCATGTTGTTGTCACTTACAATAGAAGATTCGCATAATTCCCTCATTTCTCAAGGTTGTGCATTTTAAATCTTGCTCAGGAAAAACTGCATGTGAAAATAGATAATGGGAATTAGGTATCGAAAATAAAGTACCTCTGTGGGGACAACGTGCATTTTAATAGAGAACAACAGCTTTATCACTCACTGCTCAATAACTACAACAGCAAATGTGGACTTAAGGAAATATATTGTGTCAACTATAGATATGAAGACATGGAGATGAATAAAGTGATCCAGCGGTCCAACTATGTAAATATATCCAAAAATGCTAACTGTTGCTGCAAGCTAAATGCTAACATGAAGCTAGCGCCGCCTGGGGTGTTTTCACAAATACAGAATTTTTGTTTCCTTTCCTGACATAAAACCACATCAACAACCTTCATTACTTGACTGTGACTACATTTGAATTAGTTGTGCTAAAAATACACTTAGTTTGCCAGAAATGTCTTAAAATAGGTAAAAAAAAAGTCATAGTTTCCTATGGGCTTACCATTGGACAGAGCATTAGAACTAAGCCAGAAAACTTTTGTTTCACTTAAACGTCTGACTTTTTCTTCTACAGTTATAAAACCACAGAATTAAAATATCATATATAACCTGTTAGGGCTGCTCGATTATGATGAAAATATTATTTATGATTATTTAAAGAATAATTGAAATCACGATTATTCAAACGATTATTTGCTGAGAAAGAGTGCAGAGCATTACTGAAAGGGCAACTGAAATGGGTGAAATATCTTATAAAAATGAACCGTTAAGTGTATTCTACAATTGTAAAGAAACAGTCTGGAACCTGGAAACTTTTGCAACTCATGGAAAAGACTGAGCTCTTACAAACTCACAATTCACGGTTATAATTTTCGACTACTCGATTACACAATTTTTGTAAACAGCAATGATCATAAGCTTTAAAATCTATTATAACATATTCATTTCATTCACTACATTCCCTCTTTTATTCTTCTCAGACCGGAGACAAAAACTCGAGCCACTCCAGCAGTAACACTTTGTCGAGTAACGCCTCCAGTAACAGCGACGACAAACACTTTGGCTCTGGAGACCTCATGGACCCCGAGATGCTGGGCCTAACCTACATCAAAGGAGCCTCCACGGACAGCGGCATCGACACCAACCCCTGCGTGGCTCCTGGGGCCCGGGTCCTGCTCCAGCGCATGTCCGAAGACGGGGGCAGCGAAGAGGATCATGGGAAAATCTATCTGCCGCAGGGATATGCCTCGGCCGTGCTGTCAAGTCATGTGACCGAGGGCAGCATCGGAGACCTCAGCGAAATCTCCTCACATTCAAGGTAAAGAGCGTGTTGTATTATTAACCAAGCTTTTTCCATTCACTCTAAATTATGATGATGTGTAAAGGTTATTAAATATGTTATGACTTATGGCTATTTCATGTATTATAATGTTAGCAGTGTGTCATTTTTCTGTGTTCTTGCTTATATCTTTTGTGTAATTGTACTATATACTTTGACCAGTTTACAGGTGGATGAATACAATGAACAAAATAGCACAGCCGATATTCATTAATGACATTGTTTTGCTCAAGTTTAGACACAAAAGACTGAATATGTCCGATTACTTCAGTGTTAAAAGTCAATAATGGATTTTGCCATAAATAAGGTTGTAAAATGCGTTTGATAGACTTATTTTTAAGTAAGACATAGCAAATGTGATTATATTTAATAATGCGTAATTCCACATCTGTATCTAGCAAATTCATT
This sequence comes from Mugilogobius chulae, assembly GCA_038363315.1. Classification (NCBI taxonomy): domain Eukaryota; kingdom Metazoa; phylum Chordata; class Actinopteri; order Gobiiformes; family Gobiidae; genus Mugilogobius; species Mugilogobius chulae. The sequence goes on from CM076407.1 coordinate 39,980,090, forward strand.
GTAATTATGGGCCAGATTTCACATAAATGACACAGATTTTATTATTTGACAAAGGATAATACTTCGGAGCAAGTTGTGTCTAAATTGCATTTTTGTTTTTGTGACAACTATGTTTGTGACCATCCCAGCAACATTTTTCAATGTTTTTACATGAAACACCACAAATAGTTATAATATTACTTAAATCTAATTTGTAAATATTCAGGTCAAAAGACTTTTATTTTCCTGTAGTCATTCAGTTTTCACATAATAAGCATGTCAATGTCTACTTTGATGTTGGTTATAGCATTAAAAATGCTGAAATCTGGAATTAAAATGGCTTAAAAAAAAGCAGTTCATTTTGATTAGCTTAAACTTATATAAACTCGGAAACTGAATATTATCATTTTTGGGGCAATTTTTGTAAAGCAGACAATAGAAAAGCTAGTTAAAACATTGTTAAATCCCAACTTAATATAGTCTCAAAGCCTGTTTTTTGTTTTTTTTTTTTTAACTTCTGATCATTGTCGCGGCTAACAGGCCATTATATGTATATTATACATATGTTCACTTTCATTCAGGAACTTTGACCTATTTTCATGTTGCTGCCAGGCTTCTCTTTCTAGCATGTTACCCTATTTGTGTCAACCTTTATCAAACATGTTGAGTCATTGATTTGCCGTGCGTCAAAGTTCTCACCCCTTAATCATTATTGACGCCGGTTCAACCCACTCTGTGCAAACACTGGGTTTTATATTTGATAGTGTAAAACTGGAAATCACAGAGACTTTTGCTCTCACACTGGCTGCAGTTTGACGATATAGTTTCCTTTTACTAACTCTTTTAATAAAGCTTTAAGACAGCCACACCTGTTTTAGGCCAAGTTTCATTTAGATGCAGAGATGTTATTGCTTTGTGTAATAAAACTTTGCATGACTTTAGGATCTCCATGGAGACGGGCATGTGGCAGCAACATCAGACCGAGCTAAAAATCAGACACCTAGAAGTACAGACCAGTTATTGGTTACTTGATTACTAAAAAGAAACAATTTGTTGTGATTAATTGTTGTGTTTTTTTTTTGTTGTAACTAGTAAACATTGTGCTTTCCACTAAAAAGTACATGATAATGCAGCATTGTGTAAAAATTGAGACTACCGAGTACTGTCTGATCTAAAGGGGATTCTAAAAATGTACTTGGTCTGTTATAGGGCTGCTTGATTATGATGAAAATAATAATCATTTAAATCCTAATTAAAATCACAAGTATTGAATGATTATTTGTTTAGAGGGCTGCCAAACGTTAGTGCCCCTTAAATGCAGAAAGTGAAGTGATAAAATGGTGACATATCTCACAAAAATGTATTTTATATTGTAAGAAACTGTCTGAAATATATGAACATACATATGAGTTACACAACAAAAACTACAGTTGTTTTAAATTATGAGATTTAATTGCTTCTGTAATGTAGAATATAATTCACTGGTTTCAAGGTGTTTCTAAGAAAAATAAAAGTAATGTAAGTACAATTTGTTATCTTAAACCCAACCAATTAAAAAAAATATTTAAGTTTTCCATAAATAGCCATTTGATTAGCCAAATGACAAAATTAGGGTTAAAATAATAAGTAATAGTAACTTGTCTTCAGAATGATGAAGAAGAATCACAATTGCTCATTTACACATTTTTGGAATTTTTGGTTACAGCGACAATCATATTTAAATTGACATTTTAAGAATTCCACAGCCCTAGTTTGTTGTTGTACTTCATTCTTTTACACAAATTTGAATGATTTGTGAAACCCAGCGTGTGATTGTGATCTCTGGGTCTCCAGTTTCACTCTACTCTGATCTTGGCACATTTTAGCACACATATCATGCAAAGCCACAAGGTTGCCGCTGACTCTTTCCTAACCTTTTCACCTCTTCTTTGACCTCATTCGCCTGAGTCATCCAGCCGTGCGCGTAGTAGCGAATGATTCAAGCTAGATCACTGCAGGGATGCTTCATCATCGCTGCCCCACCCCACCAGACATGCACCCATCTGGGGGAGCAGAGAGGTGGCAGGAGGGTGGACCTCAGAACCACACGCACTGTCTGTCACTTCCAAATAGTGTTTATTGGTGCCACGAAAGATTATGTTATGACAATCTGTTCAGCTCATTGGCTTGTTTAGGAAAGTGTCCTAGCCTGTCAGTGTGAGAATGAGAGAGGGTGCCCATGCCATCACCTTGACTTGTTCCATGCACGCCGGCGTTTATATAATAGTCTTTGACATCAGGGTGTCATCTGAGCAAACACGGGAGCAGCGGGAGTGCACTTTGCGGGTGTGGCCCAGATGGTCATGAATATGGAAGAGGAATTGGGGCTAGCGCCAGTGGCTAAAGCTAGCCTCCAAGTCCCAGGATATTTGAAAGCGTGGTGGGGTTTGAAGTACTTTAAAAAGAAACACTACAGGCAAAACTCGTTTTTTCTTTCTTTTTTTCTATGCTTTGGTTTTTTTGGATCAGTTTGCCCTCTCATTATATCTCAAAACCTTTATCACAAATGCTTTTTGCATAGAAACTTAAAGATCATCTATAAAGTAATAAAGAAATCAAACTTTCCAGTCTTAGCTAGATCTTTACAGAAAGATTAGTTGCTATCCAATTTCAAGCCTGTTTTGTTTAAAGTTGCACTGTGTAGCTTTCTGTTAGATGATTGGCCACCTGTTGTCGCCATGAAGATGTTATTGTTTTGCCTGGGATGTTCAACACTTATATTTAACTTAATATTTAGCTAGATCTTGTTAAAGTGATGGGACCTTTCTCCACTAATCTGACATGTGTCTTAAGGCATCCACTGCTACATATACTTGCAAAAAAACAAGTAGTTTGTAAAAGTAAAACACACAAAGCAAAGTTAAGATGTGCAAATATATTTAATCCTCAATACATTGTAGTTGTGGGTGCACGGTGGTAGCAGAGTGGTTAGAGCTCTGGCTTCCCAAAAGGAGGTCGTGGGTTCGACTCCCGGGTCGGACCATATCAACATCTCACGAGTTTGCATGTTCTCCCCGTGTCACCGTGGGTTTTCTCCGGTACTCCGTTTCCTCTCCTGTTTAGGTTGATTGGGCATCACTGTAAATTTCCCTTAGTGAATGACTGAGAGAGTGAATGGTTGTCTGTCTAACAGTTGGCCACTGTCCAGGGTGTTCCCCCGCCTAAGGCCAAAGTTATTGGGATAGGCTCCAGTCACCGCGACCCCTAATGGATAAAGCGGTAGAAAATGAATGAATGAACATTGTAGTTGTACACTTAAAAAAATAAGACAATTTAAAGTTGCTTGATTCTAGGATTTAGACTTAATTTCCAGCATTATGACAAATTTAATCTTGATTTATTGTAGAGAAATAGATTATTTTGTATTGACTTCCTAAAGGAGAAACAAGAAGATTGAACCTAGAAAAAATACACAGTGCATCTTTAAGTTTGTTAAGTTACAGAATCAGTAATTTCTAAAAACCAAAACTGACAAAACCATAACAGATTTTCAAGAAACACTAGTAATTATTTAGAATAGTATTTCTGAATGACTTTCTCATTATTCAAATTATGCTAAAAGAATGTTTTGTGCATAGTCTTATTAAATTTGAGATTTTAAAGCATTCAGGCATAAAATTATATAAAAAATTAATGGTTGATCAAGAATCCAGTTCTATCTTTTTATATTATGACAATATTTTTGTAACTTTACTGTCTTCTTATCTTATATAAACTGAATCACCGAAATATCATACCTGATCTGTTGTTGATCCACTGTAAACTTTGCTTGGTGAGTTATAGTCTAACATAAGCCTAATAAAATCAAATTGGATGCTGCCTGAAAACTAATAGAGATGCTCTTTATTCGTCAACATCAAGAAGCTCTTCATATTCACTTATAATTAAATCACACTTCACGTTATCTCTTGCCCTTTGATTTAATGACTGTTTGGTTTGAGTAAGTCTCATACGCACAAACCGAAGCCAGTGGAGCAGGCAGAAAAAAAAGCATCTTTACAGCAGGATTAATCCAATGTGTCAGTTGATATTTGTGGATATTAAAAGGACAAGGTTCAACCAAAATGACTGCACGACTGTATAATCTGGATTTGAGTCATCCTCTCCTTCGACAGCTCCAGGTCACGTTCACTGTATTGTTCGGTTTGAGGAAATGAAGTCATGTGTTGGATAAAAGGGCAGCCTGGATTCATTGTGTTGTTTCATGTGAGCTCAAAAGAAGCTTAAAACAAGGCACATTTGACAGAGAAGGAAGCAAAATGTAATTATGTTTGTTTTAGTCCTTTTGCTCATTTGAAATACAACACGTAAATACTTGAAAATCCAAGCTGATAATTTCTCTGTATTATGTTATACAGCTGATGCAACAGAAATGAGGCAATTTCCCAAGCTACTGAAACTTATCAGAAACAAAGAACATGAGCCTGGAGCTGGTGACTTTTGTTATTGCTGATTTGATTCTTAAATATAACTTTTATTGGAATTAAGTCTGTTTAAACACGTACATAACAATAAGTGCTGGTTCAGTTAGTTCTTGGGTCAAACTAGATTGTGTGATTAAAGTTTTTATGAGTCCATTGCATAACCATCTTGCTCAAGTTTAGTTGCCTGGAACTACAGCCCACGCTTCAGAAATATTTTGCGAAAAGTGGGTCTGGTCACTCTTCCCTCAGAACAACTTCACAACAACCGGGATATCAAATTAGTTTTTTTGTGTGATGCACCTGAAGCAAAGAAGCTCATTGGTTCTCTGTCATTAAGAACAAAATTAAACTCGCTCACCTCACTTAAGAATAGTTTTTTGCTTCGCCATTGATTCTGCAGAAATCTGCGATGTTTTTTCAGTTCCTTGTGCTATTTTTTTCCATATTTTCCATTTATTTTCCCTTTTTGTTCTCATACAAGAGACAATGTGAGTCCCTTATTGGTTAATTAATCTGTCAATCACTGAAACTCAAAGAAGATTGATTTTAAGTTTTGTTTAATGTTTATTTTAATGGACCCAGTAAAAATCTATTAAAACACTGACTGTTCCCCAGAATATGTAGTGATAATGACAATGAAGTGAGTAGTAACATGAATGAAGTAAGAAGTTTATTTAAACTTATTAACAATCCAGGTGCAAAATTGTTGTATAAACTGAAATGCATGTGCTAACTGTGAGCATTTTGCACTCAAATTAATACAGAAAGAAGCATATTTATGTAACATATTGCACAAAACAGATATGCACTCCCTCAAATTTTGCAAACATAGTGTCTGTGTGAAACAAAATGTCAGCTGTGTCAAGTTTTTGCTCTGCATAACCTTTAGACCCTTGTGTTACTATAGTTTGACCTCAAAGCATCTTTTTCATTGTTACATTAATTGATTTCAGTCATATTCAATTTTTTTTCTGCTGGACACCATTTTGAAACCCTCTTTAAGGTTCATCTTTTACACAATTTCTCTGTTACACATTTTCATAATTTTGTCATTATTTCTGTTTGTCATTTTCATTCATTTTTTGAGTTACCTTATGTTTATTTTCTTTCTTTTGCTGTTTTGGTCAGTGGGTCACATCACTCGGGCAGCCCATTGGCCCGCGGTGCTCGATACATTATGTGCGCCGACTCGTCCAAGGCCTACACCATCCCCCAAACAGCAGCAGCAGCAGCGCCTCAGACAGACAGACAGAGGCGGAGCTGGACAGGGGGACAACTCAGAGCCCTGTGGACAGACTCGCCCTCAGCCCAACATACTATCTCCCAACAAGGGATAGCGCCAATGAGGAAGAGGAGGACACTGAGGGGCCACCGAACATTTCACAGTGTGGGGTGAGTGAGAGAGCAGAAGACACAGAGTCAGTGGAAAAAAAAACTACAATCAACAGTTGGGTTATAGACTAAACCTGGGCAAAAACATTTTAAAATGAATGTGCATATTACTGGTCAGACTACATTTTTCAGTAAAACATAGTGACCATGATAATACTGTATATAAGGTTTTACTAAACTTTTTGCTTGTTTTTACCAAATTTGGCTTTTTTGATGAGGTTTATTGTTGTCTTTTGTCCAGCAATAAATGACAACAGAGGGAACAACCATTAACAGATCTCTGTGGGGGGAAACATAACACGTACAGTGCATTCATGTACAACAGCTTTATCACTCACTGCTCAACAACTACAACAGCAAATGTGCACTTACATTATGTCAAATACAGATATGAAGACATTGAGATGAATAAAAGGAATCCAACAATCCAAATGTGCTAATAAATCCAACAATGCTAATGATACAGTAGCTGCAAGCTAAATGCTAACAAGATGCTAGTGCCGGCTGGTGTATTTTTTCACCTAGAGAATTTTCTGTTTGCTTTTCTGACATAAAACCACAACAACAACCTCCTTTTAAACTTGGTTGTGACTTGACTTGATATACTAGTGCTAAAAACACACTTAATTTAGCGGGAAAATCAAAGAAGTTAAATGTTTAGCTTCTCGATGCCATAACATAGGACTTTCCCCATCATGCTTTCACGTTGCTTACTGTATCTAAATAGAGATTTTTCCACAACCATATTCTAAGTTAGGGTCCAATACCAGATTCAAATTCACATCCATATTGTCTTGTAACACTTAAATGTTGTTAAATGTTGATGTTAAATGATTAGCCAGGTCAGGAAAACTTTGAATTTTGACATATTTATCAATTCAACAAAACAATCCAAGAGCCAAAATAAAAAAAACTCATATTACTTAATTTATGGCTGAACCAGTACTTATTCATCCTCAAACTTCAAACAGTAAGACATTATACAATCAAAGCGGGCTGGCGTGGCATACCTGTTGTAGCATCATTGTCAATACAACATCATAGACCTTTTGGCTTGGCTCTGTGTACCAGACCAAACTAACTTCAGAACACAGACTTCCTCTCAGTCAGCTGGTCTCGTGTGCATGAAAACTGTCCATGATTGAAGTCGACAGCCACCAAATAAATAAGCTCGATGAAGCTGTGGACATAATACACTTGGCACATGTCACTTGCAGTTATTGATCTCCGTGGTGAAGCCGGCTCCCTGTGGACCTGAGCCTGAGCCTTTACTAGATCAGCATCTCTGTAGGGAGCCAAACTGCTGCCAGTGCAAAGACACGAGCCGCCCAACAGCCCGCAGAACAAATAAAGACAAATGTATTACTTACTTAGCTTAGGAATGTACAGTGGAATAAAACACTGCCTTCTCCTGCTTCATTGAAATTGATTTCCCGTGTCCTACATTTCAGACGGAGGGAAAAAATCACAGAAGTGGTTTGAATTTGTGCTTGCATGTGATCTGATCAAAGCAAGACTTGAACTCAAAGGTGTAGTGGTGCTTCTAATGATTAAAAACAAACTGAAATGCAATTGTTACAAAGCATACCGTATAGGAGGCATTACTGACATACTATACTAAGATTGCAGAGAGTGATTGCAAGGGTAACAAAACAAAACAAGCAAAACAAAAAAGCTAGTATATTTATACAGAAACTTACCTTGCTAACCCTTTTCAAACAATAAAGCATCTAGCAAAAAATCTAATAAACAGATACCCTTACCAACCTATAGAGTTAGTCAAAGAAGTTATCCCAGAACAGAGTGGTTAGCTTCCCAATAAGGAGATCCTGGGTTGACTTCTGTTCGAGTCAAGCCAACATCTCACAATCTCTCTGGGTGGAGTTTGCAGTTTCTCTATGTACTCATGCTTCCTCCTTCTCCCGAAAACACAACTGCACAATTCAGTAGAATAGAAAGTTAAAGCCATACTTGTAACAGCGTTAATAATAGTGATAATTGTGTGCTCTGTGAAAAGATGCAAGAAAAGTACTTTCTCCAAAGTAATAATAATCTAGGTGTTTTAACCGAATGCAATGATTTGTTGAAACTTAAAAAAGTAATTTATTTTTCACACTACTGTGGAGGTATATTCAGTTTCTGTCACTGTAAGACACAAAAATCAAATGGAATTTTTTTTCAAAGATTAGTAAGGCCAATTTTAGTCACAATTGGAAGAACAATCATGACGCAAATGTGGCCCTTTTCAAAACGAGTTTGACACCCCTGATTTAGTGCGTCAAAAACATCTAAATCAGTGTTTTTCAGTCTGTATATGTCTATAACTGGTGGTACGCAAGTTGCAAGTTGGAAAAGACAGTTATTGTTTTAAATTTAGGTAGTACTTCAAAACCATTGTTTTAAATGATAAAATCATGCTTATATTCTAAGCTTACACAATGCACCTTCAAAGACAAATTCCTAGTTAGCTGACAAAACATATCTGAAAATCCTTTTTGGGATACTTAATATTGTCACTATCGCCCACAATGATCTCTTCACTGCAGTAGAATATGTAGAATACTGCTGGGTTTGATTACCTTAAGACTTAAGGGTTGTCAGGGCAAAGAAACCCTCAAAACGGCAGCCAATAAGACGATTGCATTACTTAAGTCTGGAATCCAGTCTTAATATGACGAGTGACTTGAAAGTGTGTGAAGATAAACCGTTTAGGGAGAGAACACTGGGTCATTGTTGTAAAATACAGTCTTAGCTCGCTGTGTGTGTCCATGGTTTTTGTAAAAGGCCTCTAGGCTTTTTAGCACAATGTGAGAATGAATGCGCCATCTCCTGCTTTAGCTCTTTGGTAATTTGATTTAAGCCATGAAATTTGCCACTTAAGCGCTGTGTGATGATCGCATGCAGTAAAGTCATCTCCAGTCGACTATGAAAAACCCCACTAATCCAGTTACATTCTCTATTGTTTGTTTATGCATTTCTTCTTCTTCTTACGAACACTACTTTATGATAAATGTGCTAATATAACTCGCAGATATTGTTCTAGTCTAATGAAGTTCCTCTATTTTAAAACTTTTTCTCATTTGCTCTAGCACTTTAATAATGTAATGTGTAACTGTGCCACTAACCCGAGGCTGTTTTTTTTTTTCTTTGCTTGTTGCAGAGGAGCGGAGAGCTTGTTAGCTTTCCTTCTCCAAATGCTGTCAGAGCTTCCAGGTACACAGTCAGTCAAAGTCAACCCCGTGGCCCCGATTGACCCGGAAAACCCAATCCCACACGCACTAGCACTTCCCCCTTTTCTCTCCACGTCCCTGTCCTCCTCTCCTGTCCTATCCTAGCATGTCTGAGTCTGTCTGGTCCTCCTGATGTGGTCCGGTGCAGCTGGAGGAGAGAGAAGGGTAACCAGCTGTGCTTCAGTGGCTGTGACATTTCTGTGGTGCCGAATCCGACTGCGACAAACTGCACCCGCTAACCTTTCAGTGTCGTTTGTAACCCCCCGACGTTCACTAGCGACGGAAACAACAACATGACTGTCTAACTTCTAAGCAGTGCTTCGATGAAACACTTTTTTTTATTGAGTACGATTTCTGATAGACGTGCTTCTCTCAGTGATGATATATATAGCAAGTACAAAATTGTCAAAGCTTTATTATTTCTAACAAAAAGTACATATTTGTGACATGATGAAAACTAGATGATTATATCATTAAATAATAGCTTGTGAAAGAAGACATTTTTACAAATTTGAGCCAATTGAAATCTCTTGGAAAAAAAAATAAGAAATGTCTTGCAACAAGCAAAAAAAGCTGCCAAATTTCTAGTATTAGTTTTTTAACCAAGACTAACTTTTGGGAGTGTGATTGTACTTTTTTACTTTTTGTACTTACATAAATTTACACACATTTACATTTATAATTTTATTCACCTTTTTGTTTGCTTTTTATTCAAAATAACATTTAATTAGCCTTAGTTGTTTAGCACTCAAGTGTTCAATTGGGAAAATCCCTCATAAAGCATCTGGCAATAAAAACATGGACATTTGCAGCACTCAACACACTATTTTTGGGAATGGTTGCCATGGCGTTACCAGCTTAAAACAGGCAAAACTTCACTCGAGGTCTAGCTTTGGCCTGGCTGTCTTATTGTCTGGCTGTCTGGTCCCTGTGGCCGACTCAGACGCTGGCCAACTGCTCTCCGACAGAAACTCACAGCCACATGAAGACTGGAGCTGCCGGGCTGTTAACATGCCTTTGTCCCGTGTTTTAATGCACAAACTCCTGCAACATATTCAAATGTATTGTATGTGTACTGTCTACCCTTCTGTAGCCCTTCTCAGCCTTGTCTAACAACACTTTGCCTTTGTTCTTGTTTAAACACCTCTAACCCACAGGCTACTCTTGTGTCTTGTTTACATGTTATCTTATCCTTGTCTAAAATCCTTGTGTTTGCTATTGCTGTGATAGTGTTGTCGAAAATACCTACATTTTGAACACACTTTGGACTGTTTTATTTGAATTGATTTGTTCATAAATAATGAGTTTCTTTAATACAATGTACTTTATTCTGATATGAATGACTGTGGCTTATGTGTAGGATTTTAAGCAGTCTAACCTAAAATATATATATAATTATATATATATATATTTTTTTTTTTTTTTTTTTTTTTTTTTTTCTAGTATCAAACCTTTCATCTAGTTATGCTTTTTGTTAGTAATTATGTAAAATTCAGGAGAAAGATTTAGTGTTCACTCGGAATGTCCAATGTACAGTTTTTGAATCTAGATATAAACTCCCCATGCAAGTTCCACACTTTATATCACAGCTAATCCAAAATCCGATATATAATCTGGCTGTAATGCCAACATTAGCAATGTGCCTCATTCCACCTCCAGGATCTACTGCATTTATTTTTAGTATAAAGCCACTAGAAGGAAACATGACATCCCCATCTTTTACTGTTACTGCCCCTTCATGACTAGCAATGAGCCGGATTATGTTAGCATGCTAATATCGTTGCACCTGAAGCCCCGGGTGATCCTGAACACACTTCTGGTGAATAGCTGGATGCCCCTTGACCTCCCGCTGTGATGGCTCATACTCTCCCTCTCAGTCTGACGAGCTGTGCCCTTCTGTGCCCTCTGTCTCATCTACAGGCAGCTGTATGCTCAGGAGGCCGCCTGCCGCCTCCAGGATGAGCGGGACAGGAGCACGCTGCAGAGACTGTCCAAAGAGGAGTACCTGAAAATGATGATGCCCGACAGCCCTCCAGGAGAGAACCGAAAGGGTGAGGCCTGCCGTGGTGCTGTTTACACTGTGGGGTGATTGACAAAGTAATATAGATTAGGTGTAGTCAGCTGAATGTGCAGATTGGAGTTGTTATGCAAAAGAATAAAACATGCTACGCTATGTTTTTTCCGTTCGTGAGGTATGCATTCTAAAATATAGTCAAGTAAGAGTTAATAGAGACATAAGATATTTTCATCTGTATCACAACTAAAATGGAAGTAAGCAGTTTGACAAAATTACAACTAACTACAACTCTTGAGTTTGTATTTACACTGGCTTTGGGGTACGCAAAAGCTGAGTGGTTAGAGCTCTGGTTTCCCAATAAGGAAATTATGGCTTGGCCACTGTCCAGGATGTTTCCCACCTAAAGCCCAAACTCACTAGAACAAGCTCCAGTCACCGGCAACCCCTAACAGGAGCAAGCAGCAGACAATCAAGAAATCAATGAATAATCTCGCACAGTTGGACTCAGGACCTTTTTGTTGTTTTTGAGTCTATTTTATGAGAAATTATTTGTTGTGCAACAGCTGGTGTCCTATTTCTGTAGCAAACAAGCTAATCTAAGTTAAGCAGCAATAGAAAGGTTATTTTTTGGTAATTTTAATTGCAGTAGCACCACGGAAATTTGGCCAAAAAAGACTCAAAGTTGCCGCTCAGTCAGAATGTCTAGAGAAGCTGTGACTGCTTGCAAATGTTTTTCAGTGTTCTTTCTTTCTTTCTTTTGGCTAAGTTTAACAAAATTTGCCTTCGCTTCATTAGTTTTGAAACAGTGATTACCCAAGTCGCAAGAACAATACTAAAAATATATTTAATTGTGACAATTTTAGAAGCAAAAATAAGTTGTTAGGACAAGACCATCAACATAAAAAAGATAATTTTGTTTAGTTTGTGACCATTTTCAATGTCAATGATGATTTTCGGAGATTTTTTGAGAATAGACTGCTTTTGACCTCCCCATTTGGTAAATTTTAGAACAGTGAAACACCTGCTCTGTGAATAAGACCATTGTACGAAGCCTGCCCTCTGTCTCCACAAAGCCCTTTCACTTCTCATTGACTGGCACATACTGTTTGCTTAATTTAATTTCTAACGGGCCGAGTTTGCTCAGTCGGGATGACATGGATTAGAGCCAGGAAGTGGCAGGAGTGCATCGATGTTTGATGTTCCCGGTCCTACTCACTCTATTAATTGCGTCTTCAGTTTTCTGCGCTTCACCATCCCCCCTATCCATTATCTACCAAGACGGGACCCCTAGAGACACACAAATGAGCTATTTTGAGATGCTGCTTCATTTCAAATACAAATGCACTTTATCCCTTGAGGAGACACAGCCATAGCTCCTGGCACGGATATCGCCTGTGCCCCTCGATGCACTGATTAGTTTTGTCTCGCTTTGGTGCATCAAGCTTACAATTTGTAAAGTGAGTGTCCGACCAAAGAGCAGCAGGCGCACTTCCTGTCTAAATGGAGTCAGGTGTATCGGTGCTGCGCTCTGATTTCCTTTCGTTTCATCCTGTTTTCTTTCCCACCAAGAAAAAGCTCCACAAAGGGGCACAGTGAGAGGCATGCAGGGCTTTGTTGTAATCTCATTCTCCTCTCTCTGATTCAGGAATAATGTCATGTGTGGAAAAGCAATCAAGGAGTAGAGTAAAATGAGGAAGGGTACAGTGCAGGCAGACTTAATCCAAATAGAAACATCTGCTGCCAAATAACATGCTGATTTTCTCAGATATTAGAGATAGGAGTAGAGGTAAAATATTGGAATACTCCTCCACTGTGTACATTCTAGCTCTTCAGATCTTTGTTTTTAGATTGGCAACGTCTTCCAGATGGGTAATTGAGACTTCTGCATTTTAACATAGTTCTTATTTATGGTGGGCTAAATTGTGTATATGCTTGAATTTGTCAACGTAAAGTGAATATATGCTTTATGAAAAAAATTGGAGTGAGTGAGTGATTTGGGATGAACCAAAAGGATCAATAATAGTGTAATTTAAATACAACTTGCATTATTTCATGACTTCCAATGCACTCTAAGAATTAACAAAAAGTTAAGGTCCTGGTCTTTGCTTCTTTTAAATATTATCACAACTCCCATAATCAAAATTTAAGTTACCTGTAAAAAATATTACGTAGGCTTGTGTTTTTATTTTGAGTATATGCGTAGAGGTAAAATGTGTTAGATCTTGTATGAGAGGATTTGTTGCATTACTCGACGTCTGTAAGGTCAGTGTGACTCTGTTATGACTTTTTCTTAGATTGTTATCAAACCATCTGAGTTGTGAAAACTTTATCTTTTCACTCCGACCATAAATCAGTGTACCATCCCTTACCTCTGTGACCTTTACAAGACAAGTTTAATCCTGGGCATTTTATCGCCAATGAGTTCATCATGTTTGTGGTGTCCAGTTGTTCATGTGAGAGGATGCAACTGTGAGACAAAACATTTTTGCAAAATGTCTGTGACCTGTACTTTTTTAGATACGTCTAAAATGGCAAAGTATTAAAAAAAAAAAATGTTTCGTGTGCAGCCAGCTTTAAGCACATACATTTTTCCTCAGGTGCTTTATTAAATGGGAACCACCTGAAATCATCACAACTCCCATGGGGGTCCTTCATCCCCAGGTTGAGAACCACACATTATAAGCAACACTGACAGAATCAGACAACGGTGTGCTGTTTGCATCTAATAAACCAACATACTGTATATTGCTGAATCTATCGCAATGTCAGAAGAGTTTTGGACAATATGACTCAATATGGCTCTCCCTGGAAAGCTCAAAGATCTTGCATATCCTGTAGAAGTACAGGTTAACTGTCATGTCACTTCCGCTCAGATCTCTGGATGTGGTACATTGTTGAGGGTGAGCAGGTGCAGCGAGCTTTTCTCTGCCAGCCGTGTTGTCCTCTGGGACGTCCCACCACAGACAGGCGTCCCATTGTGTCTCTGACGCAGAGGAAAGCCGCTCACAGCTCAGCATTCCTCTTTTGAACCTCCGCTGGAAGGAAAAGGCTTCTGAATAGGTGGCAGTCCAACACATCCTCCCAAGTGGCATTTCAGAAGTCTCACATATGGCATTTTGTTGACTTTATATAGTCCAGTCAGTGTGGACTTGAAAACAGGGCAGTGCGCACCACTTCTGCTCCTGCTGATAACAGTTTTGTTTAGTTTTATATGTTTGTTTGGTTTAACATGATTTTACTTGGACCCAAATACAAGAATACAGGCATTCTTTGAAAACACTGAAGCTATGGATTTGGAGCAGACAGGGTTCTTTTAACAATTCAATCAATTAGCCTTTTATTCATATATTTTTATTCCTATAGCATTAACTGTACTGCTAAGTTACATTAAGTTATGTAGCTTCTTGAATGATTTTTAGAATAAAACAACAGATATTTCTACCCCTTAACACTACTTTTACCTTACAGTTCTGGAATAAAGGTCTTGGATACTCTTCTCCTTGTTACTGCCAATGATTAACTTAGATCTTTTTACCCAGCCTGAACCAAATACGACTACTTTCTGCACCGCCTCACATTGCATATTTCTGCATGTTTTATTTTATATCCTTGGTGTCAAATCTTTTCAAACATCCAACTTTCTGAAGTCGCAATAAAAGGAGATGAAGCCTCCAGAAAACACTATCTTTCACTTACCGCGACTTCTCTTTTTATAGCCTGTTTAAATCTGAGCTATTTCTGTCTTATACGAGCGCTAATTACGGGGTCTGATCTCGTAAAAGCTGGGTGGGAATAACAGACAACTTTGTTAAGTGTAAGCTCCTGAGACGGCGGCCATGTTTGCGCTCCTTTCAATCCAACTGTAGCGCTGGTTTAAAGACATACTAGACGCGTGTTAAATTGTCGCCGTGGGATTTTCTGGGGTGGATGAGTCTTTGAAATCGAGATGGGTGTGAGCCTGTGGTGATGCGGGTCTCGCAGCGGTTGCAGCTGGAATGACATAGGCACATGTCTGACACATCTGGCAAACGGCGGCACGTATCATTTGAGGTCACACTTTTTGAAGTCGTAATATTTATGTTGGCAAAATGGGACACTGACGGATCGGATTGGTATTTGAGGTTTTACATGTTAAAACGGTAGCTCCTCTCCAGACGGGATTAGGAAACCATAATATCTCATGTGTACAGTGTAATTAAGTCACACATAAAGAGCACTAGGTTAGGATTCAGCCATTTTGTTTTACAGTAACTGAGGACAGCCCAGTATGGTCAACACAGTCAGAGAAGACATGTTTATTTATAGTACATCTGTGTCGGATTTTTCCCATCACAAGTAAATCCTCTTGCTTTTGGGTCAGCAACTCCTCTGCCTCCTAGTTTAACTTTCTGACAGATGCATACTTACACGTAACACAAATACTATTGCAGCTAGAATTATCAAAATACGAAAACTTTCCTCTCAGGGACTCACCAACCGATGCATAGTCCCAAAGCCTAACAAGAAGATTTGGAGATATGTTCCTCAACACAGCACTGTGGCGTTCACTGCTCCTGAGCAGATTCCCTAGGACAAATTTTCCCTATAAGGACAATAAAGTGAACCTTTACCTTAGAATCAGACAGCATCAATTTATGTGACATCACAACATTCTAGACTAATAATATACAATAATTGACCTTTATTTACCAGGGAAGTCCCACTGAGATTCAGATCTCTTTTGCAGGGGAGCCCTGGGGGAAGGGTCAGGGGAGGCATTAATGGACATGTTTTTAGTTGTAGGAGGAAACACGGAGTACCCGGAGGAAACCTACGCAAACACGGGGAGAAATGCAAACTCCACATAGAAAGGCCCCGGGTCGACTGGGAATCGAACCCAGAACCTTCTTGCTATGAGGCCAGAGCGCTAACCAATACAAATGGAGGCGGCTTAGATTCTTATTGGTTAATAAATTTTCAACACAAAGTAGTGGTATTGTTTTTTATGGCAGGGCACTTAATGACAGAAAGATTTAAATTTAAGTAATCATTCACTGACTCTCTCTCATTCTTTCTTTCTTTCTTTCTTTTCTCTCTATCTTTCTCTCTCTCTCTCTCTCTCTTTGTCTTTTTCTCTTTTTCTTTCTCTCTTTCTCTTTTTTCTCCTCTCTTTTTATCTCCCTCTCTCTCTCTCTCTCTCTCTCCTCTTTCTTTCTGTTGATCTCAAAATATATGATAGTAATAATTATTATTGTTTGTGCCATTTGTATAATAATGTATAATATAATCTTTTTCCTCCAAAGTTGTTGTATGGAGTGAAGATTGTCTATGATCCTCTCAATTCCTACCAAATAGTCTTACCAAAATAGTAATTGACAATTTCACATGAATGCAATCACACAATCTTCAAATTAAATGCCCAGTCCAACCAAAAGCATGAATAATATGTCACAAATAGCATACAGTTATGTACAGTAGATGCACACATTACTTTACCTACACTGTCTGACTGTATTGCATTAAATATACTTGTCTTGCAGTAGTCAAACACATGTGCTTTGTTAACTTAAATTTAACTTAAATCAAAATATGTCATGGTTATATATGTGAGGAGGCATAAGGAGTTACGTACACCTATTTTACATGTAGTTTGTACCTTCACATCTTCAATTTCCCACTGTTTTTTGTTTATACAGTTATCTGACCAAAAGTCTTCCCGTGCAGCCCAGCGTTCTGACCGGGGGCAGTGCTCTCTTGTCTCTCACATTAAGCTCACTAGCCACAGCTCAGTGCCCCTGTCACCACCTGCAGACCTCCTCTTCTCCTCCTCTTTTTTCCTGCTCTTCTCCACACGGACAGACACGCTCCAGCTGTGCCTGATCCTGACACATTTTCCTCAGAGCGTACAGTGAAATTGATTCCTGTCATTGTACCCTGATGTTCACGACTTGCCCGCCCAGCTGCCCACTCCAGTAAGCCTGCAGAGCGAAAGGCTAAAGCTATAAGTAACAAGCACAGAGGAAGTGGATGTTGTACTACTGTATATAAGTATAAGTCAAGTGGTTTTCAGAAGGATGAAGAAGGTGTTTGCTGATTGGTTGGTTCATTCATGGTTTAGTTGTCTAGTCTTGCTTTTGCCCTGATTTGTTTAGAAATTTGCAGCTTAGTCAAGGCTGGTAATTCAGATTGATAGAAAAATAAATAAAAAAAATTTACAGACCTTTAAGCACTCATCATGTTTAGAACTACAACTTCTATTTACTCTACTAGTCAGTGCTGGTACTTGGTGAAAGTTTTTAATCAATTGGATACAATCACCCTGGCTCTTGCAAAAGATGCAAATGTGTTTTTAGTTTGGATTTGACAGTGTATTTACACAAGAGAGCTGTAGGGGGAGTGCTGGAGTTACATAATTCTACTTTTAATGCAACCTTTGTGATTGTTCATGTATTAAGGACAAAAACTTTGGCACATGTAGAGCAATAATTACCATATTGTTCATTGTAAAACACCAAAATGATCTAAAACAACTTAGAAATAGATACAGGTCCAATTGACTTACTTTTCAATTGGACCCCGCCTTGTCATTGAAAAAAAAAAATTAGGTGGTAGGTGGAAACAGGGACTTTCTGACCACTGGGGTAACAGTTGCAGAACAATGCAATAGATTATTTCAAACAAGCAGGAATCATTAGAAAAATAGAGTTTACATATAAGGTCGCCTTTAGGTCCAGTTTTTTTTTTTTTTTTTTTTTTTTACAACACTGCAATACCATTTCTAACTTTGCGCCTCACTGCTGGATTCCCTTTTCTCATTGTAACCGTCTTGTCCTCTCTCTGTCCTCTCCCAGGTGTCGGCGATGGGCAGCTTGTCCCCCAGACGCTCTCTGTACAGGACTCTCTCAGACGAAAGCGGTGTGCAGTAACAGGAAGTGCTCATCCTACGCCAGTTCACACAGCTCCATGTGGACCAGGCCATGCCTAATGACATCCTGTTCAGCACCACTCCGCCCTATCACTGCACACTGCCCCCCCGAATGATCCACAACCAGGGAGCGTCCAACCTGAGGAGTGAGTACTGACAAGAACATTTCTACACACAAAGAAATCCGAACAAAACATACTCGTTCTACTGGTAAATCTTATTGTAAAAAATTCAAATTACTCTTAAATCAAAATAAAATGACTTAACTCAAGCATTTTTAGGATATTAGCTTATTTAGGTATGTATTTTTTATGTACAAAGTTTAGCACCAGCTTATTGTTGTAAGTCTTCCTTATTACCTATTCAATGTAGGTTACTCTTTGTCAGGCAAACATACAGTATAAACGAATAAATACAGTTTTCTAAAGTTGGCAGTCTAAAAACACAAGATTAAAAGTTTTGATGTAGAAAATCACAAAACATTTTGTTGTTTGTGACGGGAATTATGGTACTTCAACAACTGCTGAATTGGCAGTGTGCTAGTTGCAGTTATTCAAATTGTGATTTTGGTTAGATTTCAGTTAATTGTGGAGCCCTAATCTAAAATCCATAACATTTTGACTAAGTATTAAAAATATGTGTTGGGCAATCTATTGAATTACACATTTTTCTGTGAATGTGGGTTTGAGGATATGTAAAAATTGATTAGTAAAAAAAACAGTAAAGAAAAAGTTAATAAAAAAAAAAACAGTTACTATAAGAGGTTATTTAAAATAAATAAAAAAATGTATAGACTTTCAAATAAAGATTTAAAGCTGACATGTCTGCCCTTTGTGGATAAATATGATCAAATATTGTAATCCAACAATCCCCAACCTTTTTGTCCAGGGTATCCTTTAAAGTTGGTCTCACACTTGTGTGTTTTTTTTTTTTTTTTTTTTTTTTATATTGTACAATTCCCTATATTACCATCATATTTTCTTGCTTTATTGAATATTTTCCAAAAAATCTTCAAAATGATTCAAAACTGTCCTTAAATAATTGTTTCTTAATTCAGATATTGCTTAATTTAACTTTCTTTCAAAGCCATCCCAAGTACCCCTGATAAGTTTTTTGTACTCCCAGGTCCTCATACCCATGATTGGAGGCACTGTTGAAATTGAGATATGTCAAGCACACACAAAAATATAGATAATTATTTGAATTCAATTACAGGTGTACAAGTAATTGCCAAAAAATACAGTATAATAATGTGTATTTACTCGTCAGACTTACTATATAAATTATCCCTGCGACCTTAACTGTTTATCTGAAATAGATCTGTTCCAGGATTGTTGGTTTTAACAGTTGGAATACACATAACAATACCACATTTGACTGAATTGAGCTGCACCTGTACGTCTGACTACAGTGGGTCACCTCAAGGACACAGCTTTTCCCTGTAGATGTTTTCTCTCCGTTCGCTTGTTGACAGTTTCCTCCACACCAAATTAAATCTACAAACACTTATTTTGCATGTGTCTGTGGGATTATCTTTGCCTCCTCTGTGGCGCCAGATAAGAGCCAGGATTCAGACACTAAGTGGAAGAGCCACTCGAGTCCCTTCGATATCATTAGCCAACTGGCGCGCTCTTCAACAACACTTCTGGATAGAGTCGCTTAATTGGAGGAGGAGAAGACACTGGAAACTTACAAGGGGCCTGTCAGTGGATGTGCATTAAGCAGACACCTGTCACTGCTGGCTATTTTTTCACTGTGAATATGCATAAGCCGCAGAGAAGTCAGAAATCCATTTGAAAATGACCAGAAAAACATTGCTTAAGTAGAAATAAACCAGTATTCGTTAAAGAGGACTATTGAGAGACCTTGTTTAATCAAGGTTTACATTCATATTTGTCAGAATAAATGTTTCAAAAATAACTTTCTTCTTGCTTGAGGTACAAAATATACACATGCAACAAAAATGCCAAATTATTAAAAATGACAATCTTGTGATAGGTTAAAATATAAAAATATATATATTTCATAAATTACCAACACAGGAATAATACATCAGAAATACCCAAGGTCTAAACTAGAATGTTAAAGTATGCAGTGATCAAAAATTCTTGCTTGAGGTATGAGATAAACACATTATTTCACAAAATGTCAATCATTAAAGGCTAAAATAAAAATAAAATATGTTTCTTACAAGATATTTTAGCTTGAAACAAATTTACCAAAATAGTATTGTCTTTCTCCATTTGCAAATGAAATACAAAATCAAATCAAAATTGCAATTTTAATGGGCCCAATTAGCATATTGTAATGCCATAATTTCCTTCACAAACGACAAAATATCTTGTGATTTTCTGCCTAACAATTGTCAAACATTGGATTCTTTCCCTAGTTTGACAGTTCATAAATATATTTCACTCAGACATGCTTAAAATATGAACTCAAAATTTAAAAAGACATGCAAACCAATAACGGTCAGAAAAATTGTTGATATTTTTCCCAAATTGGACACCTGCAACTGAAATGAGTAAAAGTCTGTAGTTCATCAGTGGAAAAAAAAGTTCTTAAATTAGATAATTATTCTGTTTTCAAGACATAGAAATACTTAGCCAAGCTATTCTCACCACAAGATCTCTGTAGTGTGTCCTGCTTGTCCATCGCCTCGGTCGCCAATCTACAATGACATGAATGCATCTTATTTTTCCATCAGAATTGTCACAAAGCTTCATGCATAGCGTCTCACTCACACATCTGTCCCTGCCTGGCTTCTGTCCTCTCATCCCATCTCAAAACCATCTCCGACTGCTGTCATTAGGATAGAAAATAGCTTTTGGAAAGACTTTTTTTTTTTCCTTTACCCTCTTCTGCCCGTGGTACCTGATGGATTCCTGATTTCTGTAAGGAATTGTGGGGAATTTTGAGCCTCTCTCCGCCTCTTATGATCCAGGGAAGATTGAAAAAGGATGGTCCCCTCATGATAAGTTTCTGTTTTTCCCTGCTTCTATATCCCAAGTGTTGTGCTTCTGTTGCTTATTGAACTTGTCTTTTGAGGTTTTGAGTGTTGTTGATGGAGCCTGGAGAGGTACTTGGTTTGATCTAGGTATTTTTTATTAGATTAAATTTGAAGTTAACAGTTGTGAGATTTAGTTTGGGCAGAAATTCAAACGTTATGCAGTTACAGAAGTAAACTGGGTTGAATTTGTTTCTTGTCTGCAGTAGTCGCTTTTTAGTTGGAATGTATTGAGTGACTGCAGACAGTTTAAAGATAATAAAAATGTATGGTGCAAGTAAATTTTAGGTTTAAGAGTTCTGTGTTCAAACCAAGAAGATTTTAGGTCTGATGTGCCAGTCCAAGACTTCAGGGAGGGGAGGCATGTCTGTGGGTTAAGTGTGACTCTGTTACAACTGTTTGTCAGATCGTAAGGTTCCAACATGTTATGAGGAACTTTAACTCAGCGAATCAGAGCAACCAGACAGTTGCAGTCTGTGCTGTCTAGTGCTGGCTCTTAAAATCAGACATAGACACATTCAGTTTTGAAGCAGATTCAGGATTAGTTTGTCTGAGAGAAAAAAAAATGATTCCCAAAGTGGGGTGGTGAACAAAAATCTGGGGGTCATGAGATAATTTCAAGATGTAATTTTCTAAATCTAGCTCTGTTTTAGCCAATTCTTTATATTGACACAGTTCAATAACACACATATTAAAAAATAAAAATGAAACCCACTTTTTATCAGATTTACAGATTGAAATCTTTACAAACGTCTATTTTTGTTTTGCTAAAGGAGGTTGCAAGTTGCTGGCATGGTTCTTTTGGAGGTCCCTGTTATTGGATTTAGCAGCTTCATATACAGTATGTTGCATAAAGGTTTTGTGTGTAGTTTTTATTAAGCTTTTAAATTGAGCATCAGAACTACATTTGAGTATCCACCAAGCAGTGTACCAATACAGAATTTGAACATAGACAATCATAAGACACGTGTAGTATTCTAAATATAAGATTCTGTAAGTCATTTGAGTGATTTGGTTGAAGAAACCCCCCTCCTCCTTTTTTACTCCTCTGTACCTTCCCTTTTCCAACTCCCTCCAGTCTACCCCTGACTCTGCTGGGAAAGTCCTGTTCCTTTAGCCCTCCTTTAGACCAGGCACAGTCGCTTATGGGTGCTGCCTGTCTCTGCAGATGAGCTTTGGTTTTCGGACGGCTCTCTGGCGGACCGCTCCAAGTTCAGCGACCCCGGCCTCATGCCCCTCCCAGACCCCGCCTCTGGTTTGGACTGGTCCCACCTGGTCGATGCGGCCCGGGCCTTCGAAGGTAACCTGGTCCGGCTGTAGAACTCCTGCTACGCCTCAGCTAACCCCCTCCAACGCCACTTAACTCCCTCCCTGTTGCTTAGCGTGTGTGTTTGCCCTTTTAACTCTCCTCTTGCTTGAATGCATAGGTTTGTGTGTGCCTGCCTCTAAGTGCTGCTAGCTTTAGCGCTGGCTGCTGGGACCTCTTTGGGGAATCCTTTTGCTTTTTGCGCCTGTAGCTGCGAGCCCCATTGTGATGCCATTGCACAGACATGGAGACTATTCTGGCACTGTTAGCTCACTAAGACATCACTTGGGAAAGATTTTTCAAATGTTTTTATCCCTTTGGGTCTTTTGATAGTTTGTTTTTTTTTCTGCTTTCTGCTTTTTGTGGCTTTGTCTAGATACGCAATCGCCTGATTAGCAATATTATTAAGGCCATTTTTAGTCGCAGAAGTAGAAATAATTTAGAAATCCCTGTGTTTTTTCAGACAATGCAGTCGTGCCCCGAAGTAAGTCATTATTTCTGTTTCTCATGCATTTTTGTAACATGAAACAGTCATTGAAAAGAGCTCACGAATCATTGCTAGCATTATCTCGTGGCTGTCATTTACCATAAGCACATCACACACACACTTCTAAAATGGCAGACTTTCACACCTGAGGCAGCAGAGGACGATGCAGTGAAAATAGTTTGATTCTGGGATTTCATTCACCCTGTGATGTTCAACAGACACAAGTTAGGATTTTGTGAATGGAGTTGTTTGTTTGTCTTGTAACCATGGAGATGGTACATGAAGCTGTGAAAGCTAACTTTGCTAGCTTTGGACTTTTGAAATGCTACAGAACTTTTACATCTGCTGCAGCTGAAGCTTTTGCACAGGAAGATTTGAGGGATGGTCTTATCACCGACTGAAACAACAGAAGTTCACCTGCTCCACCTGGACCTGACTGTGATGTGTCTACAGAATCTACTTGCTTCACCTGCACCTGACTGTCATCTGTCTCACACTCCAGTTTCCACCTCCAACTTGCACATGCTCCTCCAGCTAAGGCCCTGACGAAGCCAAGCACAACATCATGGAGATTGTCCCCGAGCGCCGTTCAGCGGCAGCACACTGCTCCTGACAGACGCCCAGAGGCTCTGCAGGATGGTCAATGCAGAATGATTTCCTCTCGAGGATCAAAAAATTATCTATCTATCTACTATCATGAAAGCCCTATCACGGAATCGATTAATTATTTATTTTTATTCTGTTTTCATTTAGGGGGACATACTTAATGTAAAATACACTTTAGAGTTTTAAGCCATGTTATAACAGTGTTTCTTAGCATCAGCTTACTCATTTGGGATGATTCATGCATGTTTGAATTATCTTGTATTGTCCTGCAGCTAATGCTCAAGCACTAAAACTTTCCATTTTAAATACCACCTATATCTGCCCACTTGAAAGTGAGAATCTGAATAAAACAGCAGGGATCAAAGTGGTATGAAGTCACTTTCAAACAAGAAAGACATCCTAATATTTTAAATCATCTGCTTGTTACTGTTAAGTAAGGTGAAAAGTGGTGCAATTCTGCAATTTTAAACAGGAAATCAAAGGATATGTTTATATTTCTAAGCCATTTAGATCAAAATTGTGTTTTGCAATGAACAAATTGTAAATAACTGATTTACAAATTCCATAGTTTATTACTAAATACATAGAAAGACATGTCTCCTGTGAACTCAGAGTGACCTTTGAGACCTGCACCAGTAGTGTGCATGCAATCACTCAGTCAGCATAATTAATGACTATGAATAGGTTATTGCTCGTTAAGTCGCTACTTATTTTTCCTTTACGGATCATTGCGGCGGTTATTTAGTGTGGTGAAACCGGTGGAGATGC
This sequence comes from Mugilogobius chulae, assembly GCA_038363315.1. NCBI lineage: Eukaryota > Metazoa > Chordata > Actinopteri > Gobiiformes > Gobiidae > Mugilogobius > Mugilogobius chulae. The sequence goes on from CM076407.1 coordinate 40,004,249, forward strand.
GGAGCTTATCTGGCAACTGAACAGGGGTTGCCACGGCAGCAGGACTGGCTCAGAAAGCGCTGTGTAAACTGGATGGTAGTTGCCAAGCAGAGAGAGGCTCCCGGCTGCCTTTGTGCCGTGTGTGCTTAGGCAGCGATGTTTGGAGCCGCCAGAGAAAGAGCTAAAGCATTTTATAGCGTTTATAAGTCAGGTCATGTGACTCCTTGGAGACTGCTTACTACAGTGATGCAAACAGACAGGTTGAATGGGCTCAAAGCACCAACCCAAACCTCAGAGCTCACATTTAAAATTACAAACATGAAGTATAGACAGGGATGTTGCCAATTCAGTCAGTGCTGAAGAAAAACGGTACATTTAAAGTGCCTTAGACAAGTTGGACTACTGGGAAGTTAATAATATATTAAAAAGTTACCTTAAAAATACACACTTTAAGGTTAAATGTCATAGATTTTTACTTAATTTATTCAACCAAATAAAGTCAAATGATCAAATCGAGTCAGCTGTACTTGAACCACCAACTGGATGATTTCAAACATTATTTTTGCCAAGTTTCTAGTTTGTGTTCTTTTAAATAGTAAAAAAACTAGTGCCCATCTGGTCTACAATGTGCAGAGCAAAAGGTCTTTAAAAGCTGACATAACCATATGTCTAAAATACTTTTAATTAGATGTTTATTTCCAAAATCTGTTCTGCTGCTTGACTATTTTTATTTATCATCTTCTAAATGTGTCTACAGCAATTTCAAGTTTTATAGTTATACAGAATGTTAATAAGTTTTCTCAAAAATGAAGCATTACTACAATCCTTCAGAAACACAGTTACTCTCATGCAACTATTTTATTTAGTTGAGATTTGGGATTTTCATTTGTTTGTCCTGTAAATCTGAACAGCAGGTCATGCTAAAACGACAAGCCGCTTTCCTCGAAGTCTTTAATCTTTCCTGACGGAGAATATGAGGAAAATATTCATTCATATGTAAATGACATCTCCTCGCACTCCGGGGCCTATCATCTCTTTGTCTTCAAGTGGATTAGCTTTCATTTGGGGATAAATTAATGGAGGAGTTTCCTTAATCTTTCCCATGCATATGCAGATCCTTGTATCTTAAGTGTCAGACCGCAGGCTTGAGAAGAAGGTCTAACTGAGGCGTCCCCGAGTGAGAGACGCCAACTTTTGGTTTCCATGGGGCTTTGGATGAGCTTAAGGGTCTGCTATGGTAAAACAAGCGTGACTCGTGCCTTGCAGCTCAGCGCGTCGCGGACCATTACTGATCAAACAGCTGTCAGTGTAAACTCAGACGGTCCCGTCACAGAACCCTGGGGAACTCCCTGGACTGTCCCCAAAAAGGGCTTTTTTCCACCATGTTTGTTTGTATTCTAGCAAATCTACCAAACTAAAATTAAAGCATTGTATCTCCTAAAGTGTACTAAAATGCACTGGAGTGTGGCATTTCCTCTTTCTGCTCACGGTATTTTTACCTAGCCTAATATGTCCGACAGTATGAAATTAAACATCTTGCATTAGTTGCGTTAGATTATTGCTTACATAGCTTGAAAAACATGCATTCTTTTGAGAGGTGACGCATTTCCACACATCTGACCTGTAACTTCTCCTCATGCACCATCTGCTTGTTTTTTAGAGCTAGTTTAAGGTTAAGTTTGTCATCCTACCATGCACTACTCTTGCAAATCTGGCCTTGGAGAGATGGTCTAACCTCCAGAAATGTACATAGTGCATCTTATACATACTTATTTAGGATTTCTAAATGAAGAAAAGTCTTTGTGAGTTTCTATTTTGAGTCTGTACAACTTACAAATGTAGGTACAACAATAAATTAAACTTTTGTCTTTAATGATTGGTGAACTGGGACTATTGCTGAGAATTTTTTTCCAACAACTCAAGCCAATGGCCTGACAGACGCAAGTTTGTTAAAGGGCTCACATTGGTTAGAGAGAAATGGCAAAATTCTTCCAAAAAGAAATGGCTTGCCTAAAGCCCATGAATTAACATCTAAAGTCTGGAGCAATTCAGTTTCACAGATCTGCCTCGATCTCATTTACATCTGTCTCTTTGCAATAAAACATTTTTGTGTGTCAGAGATATGTAGAGTGTAGTAGTGTCAAACTGGATTAACCGTAACAGATAATTTATCCATGGTTTGCCTCTTCTTGCACAGCAGTAACATTTGACCAAGCATGAACAGTTGTATGAATGTGTGCATGCGATGACTCTTTACTTCTGCTCTGTTAGCCCCAGTCTTTTCCTTGCTTGTTTCGTCTGTATAATCTCTAACCGTTTGTCTGTTGTGTGTCCAGATCAGCGCGTAGCTTCTTTCTGCACCATGACGACATGCAGAGGGCCGAAGCTCTGCAAATCTCCAAAGAGCTGACCAGACGGGTGGTGGAAGCTGAAGGCGCCGCGCTGGACTCTGAGTAGGTTTCATTTTTAACTAATAATATGCTAATAGAATGATTTTGTCACATTTTTGGTCTTGATTGAAGCACTGCATCTTCAATTCAGCTTGATTAAAATATACTAATTTAATAAATAACGTTTGTGATTGAAAGGTCCTTCGTGTTTTTCAATCAAGTGACAAAGCTTGTGTTTTGCAGAGGTTAAAATGACAGAAATGTTGAGTGGTTTTGATCGCCTCCGCATAAGAAACACTTGTGACCAACTTGACCTACTTGTTCTAATGTATTCATACCTGCTATTTACATATGACCTTCCAGGAGTTTGATCATTTTATTGCTTTATATTTGAAATGCCATGGCCTTTCGATACACTAAAACAGACTGTTTCCACCTCTGTTAAGATCATATAAGAGAAGCTTTTTCCAGAGGTGCAGTGTTGCAATGGACAGTTCAAGAATCGCACGAGAAATATGACATACATAAATACACAAGTCTTCAAGTTAGAAAACATATGTTGTTTTCTAATTTTAGACTAGGGTGGAGAGTAATTTGGAGATCTCAAGCTACAGGTTGCAGACTGCGTGATTTTCTTTATTTGAAGACAGTCAACTAATTAAAACAGATAGATCTTAATTTAAACCCTCATTCTTCTATTACCTGTTTAAGATTGTCATTTGTTCCAGTTTGGGATGTTCCAGTAACCATACTGCCCAATAGGCTATTGATAGTTTTTTACCAATAGTGGCATCAATAGTTTTAGTTCAATCTGTTTACATTTGTGTCAAACCCAGTTTTCCTTCAGAATGTCTTGAACAGAATAATGAGGGAAAAAAGGCAAATCAAAGATGAACTGTTCTCACTCAAAGTGCACATACAGTATGTCTTAAAGTTGGGATAGCTGGCTTTTTTAGTTATACATAAGTAAAAAGTTTTCCACCAAAAAGTATATGAAAATGCAGCCCACTAAGTACTCTCTGAATTGAATAATAAAGAATTTTAGCTCTAATCAGGAGCAGAATGCAGCGTTGATTGGCTGAACTTGGGTGGTCCTCTCCAGTTTCACTTTAAAAGAGAAAAAAGGTTTTATGTCAAAATTGCAACCTAAACTTAATCCATATTGATATTAACAATGTGTTGAAGGATTTATGAGGCAAATGTAATTTAAACCTAAATAACCTACCCCACCTTCAAATCAAGCAAAAATGTATCTTATTTTTCAGATAAACAGTTTGTCTTTATTTCGCTAAAGTGATGAGTTACTTGGTAATTTTGTGGTTCTTTTGTGGATTATGAAATTAAAAAACAAAGCAAATATCAGTTATTGGCCACAGCAGATGCACAAGTATCTATCTGATATCAGCATCAACTCAAACAAATCCATATAAACCTTCCTCAGTCATGACATTTACATTTTACATTTACTACTCTAGCTTTTTAAATATTTTGTTTGTAAATAACATTTCTGTTCTTCCTCGTCCTCAGCCTCCCTCGTCTCTCACTGGCAAAGTCAACCAGCTGGAGGTGATCCTGCGCCAGCTCCAGAACGACCTCAGAAAGGTGCGTATGTCATATTTTTGCTCTTTCAAGTCCGTCTGTCACACCGGTGAATAGGCAGTGAGTAACGTTAATGCCCGGAGGTGGCTGTGATACAAACTTGTCTCTCTAATTTAATATCCTGCTTCCTCTGTGCTCTGTGCCCGGTTCGACGGTTCTCCACCTCTGCTAATGCGCTTATAACACAGAAGAGGAAATGCACTAAAATGGTAACTGGGAAAAGGCTGCTTTGGCTAATGTTAATGCTCCTGATTTCCACTGGAGAAAGACGGATGTGTTCATAATAGGCCGTTTATCAGTTCCTGCTGTGTCCTTTTTGTGTATGCTTCACGTCCTGACATTGATTGAGCATTTTGTATGATGTAAAGTGTTTAAGCGGGAACAATGTAGATACAGTATATGCCTGCCTGCAGCACTGCACTGGAAGTTTTAGACCGTCCTTGAGGTATTATTACTGGTATATGCAGAAATAGAAATGAATACCTGCCATTGTACTTAAAGTATCTGCAATGGTAGCATAAAGTGGTAGTAGAGTAAATGAAATGGCTTTAATAACGTAATAAACGTTTTGAGGTGTGCAGCTACAGGTCTTGCTGCAATGCTTTGCACAACCAAGTGTAGACAAGAGTAAGGATGTGTATAGAGGAAAATATGAATATATGGAGGATCTGGGGGTTTCCCCCAGGAGATTTTGGCTAAAGTTATGTAATTTTCTGCAATCTGGGCCATGTTTAGTTAAAAAAAATCATATTTTACAAGCAGTCTTTACTAGAATAAAGTTAGTTAAGTCTGTACCAACTTAATGAGTACCAAATTAATCAGAAGACTAGTTGTCTATCAGTAGACAACTGATCTACTGATCTAAATCCTGTGTCAATGGTTTCCAGTGGAGCCCTAGTTCTCTTTGCTCAAACAAGCTCTCTGTAGTGAAGGACATGTCAGTATGAAGCCTTCAGATGGCAAAAATATTTTGTTTAAGCTCTAAAAATCCTCCTTACGAGGGCCAGATTATTTGGCTCCCATAAGGGCATAAAATATAACATTTAACATTATTTATCTACAAAATTGATTTTACATAATACTCAGCATATTTTCAAATTTTGAATCTGGCCAACGGTTCTTACGTTGTTCAGCCCTGTTCTAAAACATGAGATACCAAAACAACTTTTATTTAAAGTCAACTGCTTGCTTTCTATCTGTGCTTCGTCCTTATTGACTGTCTATTGTTGTGTCTTGTCTTTTAGGAGAAAGAGGACAAGGCCATGCTCCAGGAGGAAGTCCAGCATCTTAGACAAGACAACATGCGCCTACAGGAGGAGAGCCAGACCGCGGCCGCACAGCTCAGGAAGTTCACCGAGTGGTTCTTTCACTCCATCGACAAGAAACCATGAGCAAAACATCACCATTTTCCACCTTACATCACTTTCAGACACAAGACTACAAGCCTGTTCGGATACTGTAGCTTAGCCGTCGATCTGAAGACCAGAACTGTGGGATCTTTCTCTGTTTGGAGTGGCAAACTTTTTCGGAATCAGACTTGAACACACCCCTGGATCCTCTCCTTGACATCTCTAGTGGAATGTAAAGCTAATTTAGTCATTTTACATAGAAGAATCTACCTATTTGCTGTCGTCACGTCGGTCTACTGTACTGTACATTCAGAATTACTGTATCATACTGCGCACACTGTCCTAAGAATGGAGCCAGAACGTGGACAAAAAAAATGGGAAAATTGGACGAATGTATTGGATTTGACGAGCTTAGACAAGTACTGTGGATTGAAACATGAATGTAGCTTCAACTAAGAACTATTTTTGGATTTCGATGTTTATGGATATTTGGACCATTTTTGTTCCTCTTTATTCCATGTCCTCTCAGTGTTGGGTCGGTGAAACGTTTTTTGACTAGTTTTTTCGAAGGTGCTTTCTTTTTCCTCTTCTGAACACGAGCGTGATTATTTTGTCTGTAGTTTTTCCATTCACTGTCACGATGTCCTAGCAATAACAAAAGTGGTAGTAAAAAGATAAAAACGCTAGCACAAAGCAGTCGAATGGGATGTGTATTTACTAAGCAGAAGAGACTGTGCCTAAAACTTTTTGGTTGTAAATGGATTGTTTCCTTGCTTTTGGGTCTCTTGTTAAACACATGCCTTGTCTGTGGCTCACTGATACAAAATTTGTGAATGAATGGTGCGCGTGTGTAAATGTATGAAGTGTTTTTAGACCGTTTTAGAGCAAGCGCCAGTGAACCACAACTGCAATGCCAAATGTGTTTATTCCTGTACATATCTGCCACAGAAGTGTCTTGTATTTAACGCTATTATTTAAGCTTATTTAACCTAAAAGTTGTTTATTTTATTAAGGGTTATTGTTTCTTTTCTGCACTAAGGAGAGATAAGAGCTCTGTGTATGTTGTAAAGTAACTGTGTAGCTTGCCAGGGCAAAAAAGACATATATATTTAAATATATAAATAAGGAGGATTTCAGAGATTCCAACATTTGGATGCTGCTAGATGACAGTTCGCTGGTTTGTTTTGCTTTGAAATTGTCTCTTTGTAAAACGGATCGATCCCCAACGGGACGCCTGTTGCTTTGTTTTTGTTTCAGCCGATTTTTTGTTTTGTTTTTTAATAAATGTAGTTGTAAAATTATCTGTGTGTCTGTTTTGTCTGTTATCTGAATGATTCACTGTAAAAAATCAGCAGGCTAGTTCATTGAATTAACTTTATTCTTTGTCTTGATAGAAATTGAGGTAAAGATTTTCACTGTACATTTTCAAGTTGTAAGGTTATCAGTATACAGCACAAAAAACTCATTTCTAGTCTTGGCAAAAAGAACTAGCTCTCACACTATTTAACTCAAATTTGAGTAGTTTTGCCAAATAAGCCCTTTTTAATATTAACAAGAGAATTTTGCTTAAAGCTCATTTACCAGTGGGATAAATAAAATGTCTTGTTCCACTGGCAATAAGATAAGACAAAAATGGATTGAATCAAGACAGAAACACCTTGAAATAGGTGAAATAATATAGGTCCGTCAAGTAAAACATCTTATTTAGTGAAAAGGTACAAAAGTTAAAGACATTTTAGCTTGCTTAGAAACAGTTTTTGCAGGTAAGTGATCATAACTTAATGTTTTAGGTTACATGTAACTCACAACTGTGAGTTAAATAAATTTAGATGTACTTACATTTTTAAGTGTTTTATTCCACTGTAAAAGCTCACCTAAAAATGGAAGTAAAGATTCTGCCTTATATCAAAGCAAAGATTAAAGTTAGTTCTTGGCGAGCTGTGTGTGGTGTTTTGGTGTGAAGTCACTGCTCTAATGGTAAAACCCGGTGAAGGACCTGGGCCAGACAGAGCAACAACACCATAAAACTTAAGGGCCGTGGTGTTTTTACATGTGTCTGTGAGTCGCCTGTTAACCTGATGGATCAAACAGATAGCAGTACTCACAGTATTAGGAAATAACTCAATACAAGTCCACAAAATGCATTTTATTTTGAGTAACTATTTACTTCCAGTTAATTCAATTCTGTTTATTTTTGTAGAGCCCAAAATCACAACAGTTGTCTCTGAGGACTTTAAAATGCTAAACACTGGAATTAAAACCATTTGAAACATACAGATGTATTCGTTTGTGCTAGTAGTTTCTTTACCTATGACTGCAAAAATAATGGATTTGTTTTGGTAACTGTTTAATCAGATACAAATCATAATGTGATTAAAAGATTAAACAACATTACGTGATCTTTACAAAATGATTAGATTTACTAACAATTACTATCTGAACAAACATTAACTCATCATTTTCTTCCAGCCTCTTTATTCTAAGGTGATGATCATTTAGAAGTTTTGAAAAATTTGATTTGGTGATATAGTCAATATTGGTATTGATTCTCCCAGACCTTTAATGATATTTGGGGAATCTGATCCTGTTTTCAGCTGATTCAAGATCATATTTCAAATGACCTATGATGATTAGTAGTCAGTTTCCACCATACTGCTCAGAAGTACAGATCATATTAAATACCATATAAGAATCTGAAATAATTTTACTGTTGTTCATTATTATTTTTTTTTTTTTTTTTTTTTTTTTTTTTTTTTTTTATAAACTGTACTATATTTTTATTTAATTCTTATGCGTTTATTTAATTGAGTAATTCCCCAAAAACAGACGACATTCTTAACACTGGTTCATCCTTTGTTCTGTTGTGTGTATTTCCCGGGCTCATCCCCAAACAAAGCCTTTCTCTGGACTGTGGAGCGTCCCAAAGGAGATGCACCAGATAATAACATTTTTCTCTAAGACGATTTCATCCGCTATTTTGTAAACAGCAGGTGTGCCAGGACTTGCACATGAAACATGAAGCCATAATGCGTTTGTGACTTGATTCCCTCTGAGTTTGTTGTTCTTTAAATAAATGACAGATGTTGCGTTGCCCGCGGGAACGGAGCGGACTATCCTGAATAATTAATCATACGGCAATTTGGGAGAGAAGAGGAAAAATGCATTTAAATTTGTTTGTTACCTTTTCTCCAAACGTCCAGTCCAGCTGCCGGAGTGTGGTCCAATCCATCAGCATCTCAAGGGGCCGGCGCAGTGCATCGTGGGTAGAAGGCTATTTCTTCTCAAATATTTTGATTCTTTTGTTCTAGAGACTCACCTGTTTTCAGACTCAGAGGTTTATCTCGTACAGCAGAGAACCCATGGAAGTTAAAGGTGCACTGTGTAACTTTTCCGCTCTTTGTTCCACAGAGATGTTTTTGCTTCGGTATTAAGCGTATCTATTTTGCATTTAGTTACAAGTGCAAAACAATGTATTCCTTTTCCATGAAGCCAAACACTAACTTGTCATCTGCGTGTCTACCTGGAGATGAGTTAAATCCAACGACAGATTATAACATTTTTCTCATTTTGACTTTCGTTGATAATCCATGTGGTCATGGTCATATGCAACATTGAGGTCTATAAAGGATGCATTTTGAACACACTGTACTTTGTCTGTAATAAGGTGGTCAAAAGTATCAAAAATCAGATACTAATCAATTCTAAAACCAGTATTAAAATGGACACCACTCAGTCAAGTTTTGATGCTTAAAAATAACATCAATAAGACAACATTTGATATTTTGTGCAAGGTTTTAAATAATCAAAATACTAAAAAAATAAATAAAGACAAGTTTTTGTTGTTTGTGTTGAAAATGTCAATCTATCTGACTCAGACACTGTGGTACATATTTATCATAGTTTTGCAAGTCACAATTTTTGAAGAAATTAACCAATAAAACCTGAGCATTACAGGAAGTAATTTGAGTTATATAACAGAACTTCTACACATGTCGTCAAAAAGCACCAAAATGCAAAGACAATTTTCACACAACTCAAACAGTTTCCAGAGATTTTGAATAGCCACTACTAAAGAAATATATATTATTTAATCAAAAGTGACCTACCAAACAATAATGCTAAAACTACAGAGGAAATGCACAAACATTCTTTTATTTGAAAAATGCTTCTCCGTATTTTGTCAAAAAACCTCATAAGAACACCTGATAATGTCATCCTGGGACAGTAGAAATTTAATGAAATACCAACAGTGCAGCTAGCTAGCTAACAGCAGTTCGAGATTTTTACTGTCAGGTTAGAACGCACTCATCAAAATAAATACAAAATATATTATCTAAGTATATAAAGGTAAAGAGTTGAACTGTTTGTGATCCTAGTGAGAAAGGTGACTGAAACAGACAATGCTGTTATAGTTTGTCTGCTCTTCTGCCACTGTTTACCTGATTTTCTCTCTTTACACGTCACATACAAACTCCACAATCAGCACTAGTTGTGATTGTTACATTTATTATCAATCTGTAGTTGCTTTTACCTGTTTTATTAGTGTTTAAGTCATCCCAGAAGAAAATGTAGATTGTCTCCACTGACTCTTATTCGTTTTGCCACTCAGTGCTTAAATTTAGAAAGCTGTGATGTCATAACCAGCATTTTCTTCAAAGCACATTGTTTGTCAGCATAAGGAGAATAATCCAGGCTAGCTGAGTTCACAGTGTGGTTGTTCCGTCGACTCAGGTGCTCGGCTCACATCTGTCCTCGTTCAAACCTCAGATCGTTACATAACCTGCAGACTCAGGTCGCAGACAGTTTGGGGGACAGAGGATAATCTGGGTGTGATGGCGGTGATGCCAGAGGAGCAGATGGAGCTCACTTTGTCCCAGGACCCAGGGGTGGACGCTCACACACGAGGACACACGAGAGAAAGATGAGACAGTAGAGGAAATCAGGTTCAGACTGAGACAGGACTGTAAGGAAGGTTTGAATCTCTGTGTAAAGCTCTGCACATCCGAGTAAGCCACTAGTGCGTAGAACAGACCTGGGCAAACTGTGGCCCGGGAGCCAGATTTGGCCCTCCACATGTTTTAACCAGGTCCTCAGCATGTTTTTGAGATCAAGCATTACTCTTTACACTACATTGTTCTTATAGCCTAGGTTAAAACTACTAGAATTCAGAATATTCATCTTTTAGTCAGATTTGGATACATTTGCTAATATTTGGCAGCATATTTCATGTGTTTCAAGTTATTTCTGACTGTTTACAAGATTGTTTAGCTTGAATCAAATTTATATTATATTTTTACAATACAGAAAGACCTCAAAGCAAGCTAAATATTTAGTTCCATCAATTAAAACAATTTTAAATGGAAAAAAGTAAAGCTTAAAATTCAGATTTCTAGAATTAAATGTTTTATTTGATTGTCTAGGCTATTGTATAGGCTATAGTGTTCTTAATAAACACAATGAATGAACACTAATCGATAAGCAGCCTATTTTTTCATACAGAATGAGCTTGCAATAATAACAAATTCTTATATTAATAATTGTGGTCTAGCCCTTTGTCACTAGTATGGATTCAAATATGACCCTCATGGAAAAAGAACTGCCCAGTCCTGACACAAAGATCTACAAAAGTGGAGTATCCACTTGTAATATTCAGTCTTAGCAGCTTCTTGTTTCTTATTCTTATTAAGGGAGTGTATTTTGTCACTTTGTTTCACAGAAATTGACCCAAGAGTGACTTTTTTAAACATTACCATAATAAACTCCTGACTTAATCTCTAAAAACGAAATTAAATCAGTAGTGTTTAGCAAATTCACTGAAAAAGTAGTTTGTCCTTGAGGCTTAAGGAAATCAAAACCCTGACCCAAAACAGAATTGTTTCATCCCTGTCAGGCTCTAAACTGCGTTAAAATTTTTCATTGTTTCTTTGGTTTTAAAGAGTTCATAAGTAATCTTTAAAAAAGTCATCGAACTTAACTCTGTGAAGAGTAATGTTATAAATGTAAGCATGTGTTTTACGGCAATCAAAATATTCAATATTATCTGCTTGACAATGCATCACTGCTTGATCGAATTTACTAGAGATCATTTTTATTGGTGATAAGATTGCATCAAAGTTTGCTCAAAAATCAATTGGTAAAAAAGTTATCCAAATTAATTACATTTTAATTGTAATTTTAAACTGTTATTATGATATTAATATTATTAAATTATGATTATTGTTGATCATTTTGGGCAAATTATCACCTGCTCCATGTGCACAGAAACATAGTTAGCCATTTTGTTGATAATAAAGACAAAAAGCAAAAAGTACAAAAAAAACAGAGGATAAAGAAACTCTTTGCCTTGTGATTAAAAATTGTAATTATTTTTTGCCCATCCCTTTAGCATCACGATTTGGGAATAAATGATCTGTCTAAAAAAAAGAAAAAGTTCAACACATTTTTAATTCTTTAATTGCTCATAAGTGAGTCTGTTGTCTTTTCCATCCATCCCTGCTGAAACTGTTCAATCCAGTGTTGTAAAAGTGAGACAGACACAGTTCTCCTGAGACAGAGTCAGGATCTGTGACAAAGGACGTTTAAATAAAGAGGCGTGTAAGTGGAGAGGTAAAGCGCTGACAAACACCAATCCAGTCTCTTGTAAAAGTAACATATGGTCCCAACATGCTGCTGAACTCATGCACACAACAGTTTAGGTTAACTCAGGGACAATGATACCAGCCACAGTTCACACTCTATTGACAAGCAAACATATTCTAATTTGTTGCAAATACCTCTTGAGTAAATAAACTGAATCATAATTATTGCATCGTGAAGCCCATTTCAAAGTCCAATGTGCAACTCATCAACTTTGTGTTTTTACTTGCTTATTAAAGCTTGTAAGAAGGATTAAAAAAAAAAAAAGTTTGTCATCAATCTCGGTAAAAACAGTTGTATTGTATTGTAACAGTCTTGTATGTTAAACAGAAAAAGAATCATACAAATATATAAACTGTGGACACGGTGTGGCCAGTTAAACGTTGGCCAATCAGAAATGAGGTACCTCCTTATCGATTGGCTTGTTAACCTGTCAATCAAACCCGCTATGTTCCAGAGTGAGTCAAGTTAGTGTACTTTTACTTGAGTAGTGAACTATACCTTTGCCAAATGCTTTTTTATTACTTATTTTGCTACTTAACTGGAAACCTTATCGCCATGGAGACATGGAGTGATCGTAACATTACAGGTCCCATACACAGAGAAGCAAAACATAGTATATAGTGTAAATTTCAATGCTTGTGAAATGTGTACAGAAAACATGTTCAATGTTTATTTTTCTGTGAGATGATACAGACAAAAGTATAAAATCATGTATCTTTTACAAATGTATTGTGCAAAAAATAACAACATCACACGCTATTCTTAATGGAAATACTATTACTCATGCATAAGTCATCATATAGAGGGATTTTCGGTCGATGTCACTTTCTTCCCTACCGTACATACTCCATGCAGAAAGAGACGGTCTCCATCTGCTTAGCTGGGGAAACTTCTTTGAATAAAACAACAAAACAGGATGAGAGCAGCTGTTTGGATCAGGTCTGAACCGGTCTGACAGACGTCTGTCTTCTCAATGTAACTTTTAAGGGTCGTAGGATTGAATTTTATTCACAAATGTTGATTTGGCAGCATAACGTTTGTTTTCACTCAGTGATGACTGTAGTTAGCTGACATTGCTGCTTTTTCAACTGTTCAACACTGTTTGTGTCTATGAGCAGCGGCTCTATCTGCAGGTCGGGTGCACGTGCATCGCCCCTGTTGATAAACAAAAAATCCCTCTATATGTTTGAATAAGCAAAACAGTTGCACAATGCATCAAATTAAATTTTGAAACTGATTTGGGACAATTATAAATCACTTAAAGGTGCATCATGTAACTTTTCTTTCTTTATAGACTCCACCCCCTGCCTGTCTCCATGGTGATGTTCTCTTTGAGTGTGGAGTTTTTTGTTTGTTTTGTTTTTTGCTTAAAAATACCTTGAAAAACATGCTTTAAACAGTAAGCAGATGAGCCTCTCCCCAGACCTGACTTTTAGCTTGGCGTGGTAGTTTCACATTCTTGTTTCCATAGAGATACTGTATCTAAATTAAAAGTCATACTGTGTAACATCTTATCTAAAACACTGACATCTACTTAAAGAAAAAGTGACTGTAGACCTTTCAAACAGGGGCTTCAGACCAGGAACCCCCAAATAACCATGTAATGATATCTATGAAATTCATTTATTTTAGTAATTTATTGCTTTATATGACCAACATTTGTCAAACATGATTCTTCCAGTTAAAAATAACAGATTAAATACCAAATCATAATTGTGAAGTTACATCTCCAAATGATTTCACAACTCGCACTTTGGAACCACTGCAACAAAATAATTAAATATAAATATGCTAGATGAAGAGAAAACATAACAAGCAAACAGATCAATACATGAATGAAAGAATAATGCTTACATTTCAGTGTTCTGTCAAATGTAGTGTGCCATCTGAGGACAACCCTAAAACTGCACTCAAACACTGGAACATTATTGTAACCGCAGGCAGATTTTTCTTCTCAAAATCATGGAACTACAAGAGTGAATGTAACAGAATCCAGTGGTATTAGGTCCACAGATGCTCCTGCTGTGACTCCTGCAGATCCTGTTTCTGAGTCCAGCTGGCACCGGCCCATGGGACCGGCCCGTATCCACCAGTGCTGCTGATCAAGTGTCTGTGTGGGCTTCAGGGTCACATCAGACACTTCTGCTGCTTTGGGTTGTGAGTAAGAAGAAGTGAGTAAAGAAAAACACTTCTTAATGGTTAACAGTCTTTTGTTTACATGCTTTCAGTGTTCTTTTAGTCTTGGGTGTAAAGTAAGTCTGGAGTCTGATGTTAAATTGTCCCATTTTGGAAGTGTTTGGAAACAGGAAAAGCAGAATGATTTCGTTTGGGTCAACACAAATGTAGTAGGCACTTTAAAAATCAATAAGACTTTATGTGCGTGCTATCAGAACACTGATATGTTTGTGCTCTAGTGTTTCCAGCGGTGAAACTAAACCACAAATCACTAACATAGATTCACTGGGAGTGTTTGGAACAATGAGGTCAGACTTTTGACCTGAAGTCTGCTTTAACAGTTTGACAGTTCCTTTGAGGTAAAGCTGCTCCAAATGATATATTTATGCATCTGTTTTGATGGAGTAAAACATTTTTCATTCATTTTAACATTCCACACAATTCTTGTATTTGTCAAGGAACAAATTCATAAAAACAACAAACTTTTTCAAAATGCTTTTTTTTTTTGTAAGAGTATTAAACTAATAAAACAGTTTACACAATGGAATCCTTTTTACAATGTTCAGACCTTCACATATGGGGTAAATGTAAATGTGTTTATAAAATGTGGTGTTTGTGTCTCTAAACTTAAGGTTATGGTAGGTCTGAGCCATGTGGGAGTCAAACCTGCAACCTTCTTGCTGTGAGACAAGAGCGCAGGGCTGGACTGGCCATCGGGAGCACCGGGAGTTTTCCCGGTGGGCCGACGCTGTTTTAGGCCGGTCCGGTCTGAATAACGTAATACACATCACGTTACAAGTAAACAGCTGCCCAGCAGCCCAGCGCATGGAGCGCATCGGCCCCGCCCACGGCCCCCGTTCATTCACGGCAGAGAGTGATAACTGCACACGTTGTGATGCCGGTGTCGGTACATTTTTGCGTTCGCGTCTCTCTGTTGTGTTTGTGTGCAGCGCTACGGGCTTTGAGCGCCAGACCGCGCCAGACACAGAGAGAACGGCCCCGGCACCGCACGCTCACTCAACTGAGAGAACAGCGCCAACAGGCCGCGTGTAGGGGACACTCAGCCCTCAGCGAGGAGGATGAGTCCGGGGTATAACGCCTAATTTGCCGCATCATTTTACAAACGGTGGCTTTGATCACTTGTGAAATAAGCACAGCTCAGCTTTGGAACGAGTGCAGCCTTTTCAATTCAGCCTGTGGAGCTGACTACACTGTAAAAATAACACTGCAAAAATATGAATTCATAAATAATATAAACTTAGTTGGCTAAAAGTTATTTGCTTTGTGTAATTGCACAAATTTAAAGTTAATATTTGTTTAAAGGTGATTTTTGTTGCCTTTTCTTTTGTTAATGTTAAAAGGAATACAATTTTATGTATATTTATGCAGTTTTTAAAGATTTTGTAGATAATAGTCTGATTTTTAGTGTTAACAAATCTTAATTAAATTTTGGACTATATAAAATTATATAGTAAAAATACATAGTATATAATAAAAAAATATAATAATATAATAAAAAAAATATATATATATATATATAATATATATATAATATATATATATATAATATATATATATATATATATATATATATATATATATATAATTTAATAATATGCGTGGGCCGGTCTGAGGCCAAAATTCCAGGGCCGAATTTTTATCCCAGTCCAGCCTGCAAGAGCGCTATCCGCTCTGCCACCGTGCCGTAAACTAATGGTACAGAAACTACATGTAACTAATAATGCTAATATAGCACCCCAAACAGAACAGAAGTTTTGACTTGCTTTTCAATGTACTTTTATCAGATTGTCTACTTTATACAGTAGACTAGCAAACATCACTCTGTCTACTTCAAACATTAAACTTTTCTTAGTTTAATGTCTTCTTTATGTTAAGCAAGGCTATATCAGCTTTTAACTTTGAGTCTTTTATAAACATGTATATTTTCCTTGCTGTATTAACACTTTTGATGCGATCAAGACTATTCACCCTACTCTGCCCCGCCCACTTTTCTTGGCAGCACACTTCCTGCTTAGCTCTGTGAAGATAGCTAGCATGTTAGCTTCTGTCTGGTAGGACAATCTCAAATAGTGACCATTAAAATAAACCCAGCAACTGAATTCTTAACAAAACAGGAAGTGTGCTGCCAAGAAATGTGGGTGGAGCACAATAAGGTGAATAGCGAGGCCCAGAAGTTAATACATTTGTTAAAATATTTGGATTCAAACATTAACAGTGCAACAATTTTATTTTTCAATAGTACGGTAGTAACTTTTGTCAGGTCACAACAATATGGACACACTATTCTTCTCAGTCAGGTGTTTTATTGACAGCTAAACATTTTCCATTTATTCTCCATGTTTCTTTTCTAAGAAGTCAATCTACAGCTTTAAATACACGACTAAAAAAGCCACATCAGATCAGGTGCACTAAAACATTTCACTGGAGAATGATCTTGTCTGGACTCTTACATGCTTTATTCTATTTATTTCATTAAAACAAGTTGAAGTGAAGTTTAATGCCATGTAGAGCATCCAAGGTAACATTGGTGAAGCATCTCCATGGAGACAAGTTTATGATAGATTCTCAACCTGAAAATTCCCCCAGCATGCCTTTACAGAAACCTTAGTTCTGTTTCATGTCTTTATCTTTTTCCAGTACATTACGATGAGTCTGGCCCCGTTTCCAGGAGTAAACAAACATCTTTCTCTTGGCCTTGAGCGGTTGAGACAAATTGAAAATGTGTGTGTGTTTGTTTGTTTGTCTGAGGCGTAACAGCAGCAGCATTATCCTCACCTGTGCTTCTTATCTCACAGCTCACCACCACAGCAGCAGCAGAGACAGGCCGCACAAAGAGCAGGAATATGGAGGAGGAGGGATGAAACGCAGCAGTGGACACCCAGCGCACCTCCTCCAGGGATCCACAGGTGCTGCATGTGCCAATCAAGTCACGGGTGAGAAGGCTCTGAAGCCACCAAGAGGAATGGGAGGAATTGGGAATCAGGCCAGCACAACTTGGCTAATATTTTTAGTTTTTGTGTTTTATATGTTTGTATCAATCTTCAACCAAATAGACTTTTTCCTTCATTCATCAGGTTCAAATGATACAAAATAAGAAGAGAGAAGAAACATTACCAATGCCAAAATTAGATGATTTTACTTGATGGACCTCATTTTTTTTTACTTGTTTCATTTGTTCTTCATTCAAGCCAACGTATTTGCCATTGTCATTAAAACATTTTTACTAAACTCAGAGGCAAATTTGATTCAAGCTAAAATCTCTTAAAATATCTTGGAACAAGTGAAACATGCTACCATACTTTGAAGATTTTATTCAAATCCGACTAAAACAACTAAAAACTAAGATGAATATTCCAGATTCTAGTATTTTTAACTGACTGTATAATGACTTTTTGCAGTGTAGAATGACTTGGTGCAGAATTGCTACTTTGATGCTGAAAGGGTTAACTTAGCTGTGGAATATGTGTCTGCATATTCAAATAACAAAATAATAACTTTTACGTCACTTTTACATGGTCCTGACCTTTGTCTGGATTCAATTGAAGGATTATTTGTTAACCAACACGGGGGATGTGTGCAGACTGAACACTCGCCAAAGCTGTTGTCAGCTAACTACAACAGTTTATCAATGGGCGAAAACAAAAGTTATGTCTCTAAATTAACATTTGTGAATGAAATTTGTCTTTACATGTTACATTGAGGTGAGTGAAAAATCGCAGAGAAAACACTGTCTCAAGCTTCATTATCCAGTTCATTTCTGATTGAAACAGCTAGCTCTCGTCCCATTTTGGTGTTTTTATCAAAGAGGTTTTCTCAGTCAACTGTGAAAAGCGTATCTTTCTGTAGGTGACATGTGCAGTTGAAGGGAAAGTTAAGTCGACCCTCTATATCAGCTATTCTAAACCTTTCTAAATTGTTCCCCAAAATAACAAACATAGCCATTTGTGACTTCCAAACACACATTGCAGGCCACCTGAAAAGAGTCTTTTGATTTTAAGACATAGCTTATACATTCAGCAAATAGGAATTTGCACCTATTACTGTATTTGAAACTGTCAAACCGTTCATATTTGTTCATATTTTCACATGATCAGAAATAATTTCACGACCCCCATGGGGTCCTGACCCCAGGTTGAGAACCACTGCTCTATATGACCCAAGGAATAATTATTGCAGACCTGAATAAGAAAAAAAATTGCGAGAACCAGTAATGAAATTTAAATACCTACTTTGGGTTTTGTAGCTTGAAAATCAGGTACACCAGTTTTAAGAATACATTTGACCTCTTGAGTTCCTTTGTTGCCTTCTGTCTTCACACTCCTCTTCTCAGCCCATTCACCGTCTGTATATGTCACTAACTATACGTCAATCATGTTCTCGGTGAGCCTGCTGCGGCGAACCTATTGAAGGGCAGCATCTTTATTTGAGCCGCTTTCCTGTCTCTCTGTCCGTCCGCCTCAAAAGAAAAGAGAAAGTTACGTTAGAAAGGGAAAAAATCATTCTCACTCAAAGGTCAGCGCTGGCAGAAAATCTCACATGACGAGGAGGCAGACAAAACCGGAGCAAACCTCTTGTGCTGTAAGTGTCATGTCTGTGCTATTCCGAGCACTTTCCAAATGAGATAAAAGACAGGAACAAATAGATAAGACAGCGTTGGGCATTATCTTTATTTGCCGAGATGTCCTTGTGTCTGCTGTTGGCCGCGAGCTTCTATCGATTGTCAATGGGTAAACAAAGACAAGGGCTTTGGTAGCGGCGTATAGTAGGTGTAGGTTGAGCAAAACACCCCCTCAATTTGAAACGCTGACTGTCCGTTTTGGCATTGATTATGTTAAGTGGAGTTTTTCTGGAGGGTCATGGGAATATTGATGTCTGTGGGGTGAACTGTATAAGAACAGAAATCTAGTCGGGGTGTTTAAGGTCTAACAAAGCAACCCCCACCAAAGCATCATCAGCATTGAGAGTTTAACTGGAGTCGGGATCAATAATCGGTCTGAGAGACAGAGGGGTACAAGGTCAAATGTAAAAGGTTTACAGGCTGTGAGTGTAGGGGCAGCAGAGCTGAAGGGTGACACTAGCATTTAAGTAGCACTCAAAACAATGACTAAAATGTAACCTTATTAGATAAACTATTCCTAATAAGCTTCCAAATGAGTTGTAGCTGGTTTTACTGGATATTACACCAGTATATTTGGACAAGACACGTCATCAAAATAGTGTGATTTTAATGCACTGGATTTATCCAATCCAATATCTAGGCAATGTGGGTGAAGTGTCTTGCCTAAGGACACAACCACGAGTTTCTCTTGACCCACTCTGGCACCTGAGGTTCCAGCGATCTCCCATCCAAGTACAGCCTTGCTTGACCAGCCAGACCCTCCTACATTCTGTTCGAATGCAGAAGGGTCTGGATGGAACCAAAGAGATTGAATCGTCCAAAATTAGGACGATTCAATCCCTCGCAAATTACAAAAGTTTTTTTTTCTATCCTTTTCAAAACATTCACGATGGCGGACATAGCTGATTTCTTCTTGCTTCGGTTTTAAACAATTAGGAACAATTAAATTCCTTAAATCCTGAGCAGCAAACCGTGTTGAGAGCCCTAAAATCCTTGCACAACATACTGTAATTATGAAAACATCTGCTTTAGCGTGTCGCTGTTTCGATGGAATTTCATTTTTTTCTGTGACTGGTTGACTCAGCGTCATTGACAGATGGATTAACCAATAAGGAATGTGCATTGTTCGTCTGTAGCAAAACAAACATGAACTGTTTTAATGTGAGGAAGTTTGATTTTGCTCTAAATAACGGTTGAGCTCTTTTGTTTCATGTCCCATGTAAGTTTACTTATTTGATTACACATACATTCTGGATTTGAGTTGAGACTTTTCGCAGTTGTGTGTGTCATCCAGACAACTACTTTTACCCCATTCCCAGCGACTTATATTAGACTAGGTTTAGTATCATATATAGTCCTCTTCCTAAATGTCTTTTACAGTCCACTTTACAGCTTTGTGCATTATTCATTCCTTCAGTGCCAGCCTTTAAACACTCACTCACACTGCAGAATCATGCATAAGATATATGTAAAGTGCCTCGTCAAGTGACACAATGACATCAGTGAGTGGCAGAGCTGGGACTGAAGTTTAGTCCTGTAATGATGTGTCCCTCAGGCCTGCAGACTAGGGCTTAGGCTGTTCCTATGGGCCAGGTAAACAACGCTTTGCACATTTATTAGATTTCTACTGACTAATGACGCAAATGTAAGTTGTTGTTTAGAGTCGCGGCATTTCATTTTGGGACAAACTGTCAGAATCCCCTGTTGGAGTCCTCACATCTAAGTGGACCAGGTGCCCCTAAAGCTCATAATGGCTCGCAGGAAGGACACACATGCATAAGTCGTATGTTTTGTTTTAATGAGTCTGAACTAACAATTATTTAATCCTACTTGCAACATCATATTTTCTTTGGGGAGTGCGAAAGCATTCCCCCCTTTTTTGCCCACATCTTCTCCAAAATACCATATTTCCTGTTGGTTTTGATTTTCAAAACTGGACTGAAAATATGAAAACCAAAATGAACTAACTAACAAGATCAGACTACACCTGCTGGACTAAGTTTGGTCTTTAGTTTCATTGCTAATCAAGTAACTTCCTCAGGGATAAGTTGTAGATTGTGATGTTTTGTGAACTTGTGAACTTGAATCAGAGTTTGGTTTTGATTGCCTTGTGACTGTGAGAAGATGTCTCCACCCACAATCACACATGATGGAGGTCACAATCTACAACAACCTGTAGCTCTCCATCACCTTCCAAAGAGCTTGACAAAAGGTTCAGAAAATATACTTTTTACACTGAATATTGAACATTTTTGTCATCACATGCCTGTTATTATTGTAAATTTTAGGACCTTATGTGCACTGATAAACAGACAACAATTTATGTTTTACTTGCATCCAATTGAAACTCACCTATAGCTTGATCATGGTTATTTTGACTCAAGTTACTGCGATCCGTAACATATAATAGTAGGCCTTTAGGTGAAAAAGACTGGAGACACTATATGTAATAAACTATAAACATCACAAATGAAAATGTGAACTGCTAAACTGAAAATTAAACCCAGGTACTGAACATAAAGTGCCATCAAACTAATTAACTAAGCTAATTAAGAAAGAAGAAAAGTTATGCCTTTGCTTCCTCTACTTACAGTATGTCTATTTTGTTTGTTTGTTTGTTTGTTGATTGTATCTTATTTCTATTTATTATTTACATGTAAAGTTAACTATTCTTACAAATTTCACAATATGATTTTATTTAATTTTTCTGTTCCTTTACACCCTTTAATACCAAGTCAAATATGTCTGTGTAACCTTTTTGCAAAATATCGACAAATTCTAGACATTTAAAAAAACGCGGCTGCTTGAGTGAACCGACAGCAGTTCTTGTGCTACTTTAACATGGCACACCCACATTACAGCGTGTGGTAATGTGGCCCATTTAAAACCCATTGTTCCATTTACAGCCAGTATAACACAGAGAGAAGTGGCCTCATTTATTTCTGTGGTGGTACTTTAGAGCAGAGGGGTAATATCATTTTAACCTCAGACACTTTTGAAACCATTCAGCTGGTCTCATTCTGTCCAAACACTTGCAGCTGCACAGTCAACCCAAAATAGTACACTTTAAGTCACTTTGTTTTTCTTAAGTTGGAAAATGCTGAGCGTAAGCAAGCGCTGTAAAACTAGCCTAAGCATGTTTTTAGTTACTACTATTACTACTTAACCATGGCTACAACCTACTGTACTACTTATTAAAGGATATTTCTCATCTAGAGTAAGTTTATTGCAGAACAGCAGTCCTTTTATTGCAGGTTGAAGCAGGTATTGATTTGAAATATTAATACAAGTCACTGCTGAGTGCAGATAACATTGATCCTGTTACCGTAGCAGCGTGTATGGATCAGAATATCGACAGGGTTTGTTCACAAATCTTTACTGTAACAAAGAAACAGATAAGCTCCAGTCATTTTAAAGCAATTCTATGTAACTTTTCATGCTATAAATCATGGATTGGTTTTGTCTTGGTTGGTTTAGCCTGCATAAGTTATACCGATGCACTGCTATTTCCCCGACCCAGGTCATATGAAAACCTCACTTGTATAACTTGCTGGTCGCGTCCTGTAAATGCCTCAGTGGCCATAGCTGAGACAGAGGTGAACACAGCCGAAATGTGAACAGCCAGAGCAAAAGTGTCAGTCTGTATATTTTGTGAGAGAGCAAAAAACATTTAGTTGGCATGTCACATGTCTAGTACTACTTCTACTTTGTATGCATGAAAGAGACAATCAATTTTAAGATCCTGTTACATTACAAAACCGGTCTAAACCATATGGCTGGACTCTTGTAAAGTTTCTGATGCCTACAGCAGCTCAGAACATAAGAAACTTTTGCTATTAAAAAAAAAAAAAAAAAATAGTTTTAAGTATTTGTTAGGGATGTTGACAGAAATGAATATCTTGATCATTTTTTAGCATATCTCGATTACAATGTTCAGACAATAGTATTTCAAACCAATGTTGAAAATGTTCAAACACATATAGTTTAAATATTAGGTAAAGTTTAATGTTCAGAAAAATTTGTTATCTGTAGTTGACTCAAGACACTTTTGGTCGCTATCAGTCAGGTGCTATCAGTCAATTAGTCCGGGAGCTCTACTTTTCAGCCCGGGACCCCCAACGTAACCGTGCAACCATCTCACAACTCCCACAGCAAAAATATGTTTTTAATCATTTTAAGTTATGAAAACATTTAAATTTGGTTTAACTGAGTTTATTTTGATAGTGTAGGCTATTGCTTTATTTGACCCCAATTTTAAAAAATCTGATTAAATGCCAAATCATAATTGTAAAAATACATTTTGTGACTCCTGTATTTTGTTTGGCAAACCCCCGAGGGCTCCCAACCACTTTGGGAACTACAGAATTAGTCAACTAAAATATCTGTTTGTTTTTTTTGTTTGTTTTTTTTTTGTTTTGGTTTTGAGGAAGGGTAATGTATTTTTATGTAAGTTTAGGGTAGAAACTGGTTGATTCATCATAGAATGGTGGATTTAAATTGAACTAACATTCTTTTTTGTTGAAAACATGCGTGCACAAGTTGAGGATTGACTGAAAGACTAAAAAAAGTCAGAAAATTTGGAGGATTTTAAGATGTTTTAAAAGACAAAAAAAAAAAAAACATTCACAAAGATCCCAGTCCTAATGTGTCATATTAGGTGGGGTGGCTGATTTTTACACTGCAAGCACAATTTAGATTTTAAATCTGACAACTTCATCTCATAAATCCTTCAACACGATTAATATCGACATGTATTCATTTTTGTTGCATTTATGGCTTATAAACTTCTTTTTACAAACAACAAAGTGAAACTGGAGTGACCACCCCAGCTCAGCCAATCAGAGCACTGCATTCAACTCCTGATTAGAACTAAATTTCTTTATTATTCTGTTCAGACAGTACTCAGAAGTCTCAGAAGCAGAACTGCACCTCTTCTACACCACTTGGTTTTCGCCTGGCCACCAACACACTCATATTTGTGTCTACGGCCAGCTACATTTATGACATTTATAACTGTTTGTACCAGGGTTTGTATAGAGAAGTTCACATTAAATGTTTTTCCTACAAGTGAGTGTTAAATGACAGACAGAACATCAGATAAGCCGTCCGCGCTGCAGTTCAGTGGCTCATGCCGTGGCCCGCCTCTCTTCCAGATGGTGACATCTCTCCAACTCCACTGTGAATGTCAACAAAACTAATAAAGGAGCATTGATGAGGCCTAATACAGCAGCACAAGTGGAAGATTTTGATTTGTGATTTTAATTAGAACGTGTAAGAGCTGGAGCAGTGCTTTTGGTCTGCCTCTGAACAGTTCATTAGTCGCTTCAATAAGTCCAAATTAAAGCTCCCTGCACCAGTACTGAGACCGACGGAGGTTTACCAAGCAGAAACACGGCCCTACAGTGGACCACAATAATGAGGGATTACAACAGATTATTCACTATTAAAATAAAGACGTTTTAATGTGCCATAGACCAGTGCTTCTCAATTGCAGGACCCAATTACATGCTTAAATATTTTACTGTGGCATATTGTACTCTACGCATCTATTCTTAGGCTTGAATTGAGTTAGAAGCAGCAAATATTATGACAAAAATCTCTGTTATGGATGATAAAGGCTCATTGTTTTGCAGCTTCATAATTTTGTGTTAATTTTTAGATACGTCTCACACCTCTTGACCAAAGGCAACTTCCAGTCAAACTTTAATATAAAGGCTGCTACACTTGAATTACTAAATTTCACTTCAAATAAATACATTTATTTTTGCCTAGCCTAAAATCACAACAACAGTCGTCTTCACAAGACTGTTGATTAGCAAACAAAATCAAACATTAAACACTCATGAGGCAATACCAACAGAAGCATTACAAAATCAGAATCAGTCATTCTTTAGAAATGCATAAACAAATTGTCCAACAACAGCAAACGGATAATCCCTGATCCTTACACTTTCCTTCTTGGCAAGCAAAAACTCAAAAACATGGCAGGAAAAAGAAACCTCAAGGAGATCGATATTGAAGGAGAGATCCAGACTGCAAATGTGAAGAGGCCTGCTGTGTATCCAATGCAATAAGAACTTTAAGTCAGTGGAGCCAGAGTTCAATGGCAGAGGGAAACGGTTCATCTAGCAGGACGAGGTCGGCCAATTCAGGGGATTTACTGCAAACCTTAAATCGTAAGGACAATTTTCAAGAACAGCTTTATACTTATGGTAAACTGAAAAAATATTGAAACTGTAAACACGGTGAGGCCAGTAAAACAGTGAGCTTTGGCCTGTTAACCCGTAAATCAAATGTAAGTAAGTCATTGGCCCATAGCAGTGGAGTTGCCTGATCAGCCAGCACGCTTTGACAGACAACTTTACAAAGATGTCAGATGTCAGGTTCAATTTCAAGGGAGGGCTTTCCTAGTAATTCTACCAAAACAGTGAAAAGAATGTTATTGTACATAGAACAAAGACTTTTATTCAGTATGAAGGCTCTCAAGATGGTTTGCTGCTCAAGTTTTAAGGAATTGATACATCTTAATAGTATCCAAAAAATCGATCAACTACGTCCGCCATCTTGAATGTTTTGAAAGGGTCTATTCCTACGTTTGTCTTTCCTTGTAAAGTCTCCATACAGCCTTTAAATGATTTACAATTAAAGATGTAAGGAAACACTGTTGTGACAAGGTTAAAATGGCACACAATAAGCTGACTTTGCTTATTCTGTTTTTTTTTTTAATACAATTTTTTGCTTAAATCAAAGCTACATAATGTTATAATGTGTGTGATTCTAATGTGATGTAAAACTGAGCAGCAGTAAAACCTCCTACAGTCCCAAACCTGCCATTTAAGAACACTGGCAGTAAAGTGATCCTTTGCCTGACTGAGCACAATCTTAGACCTGCTCGCTAAAATACATGTGTAAATAAATGAGACTGGGGACGACCTCTGACCTCTGGCCATTATTTGACATTGATTGCTTTCCGAATCCATAGAAGAGAACATAAAACGCTTGATAGATTTGCATAGGGCAGCTAAACAAGATGAAGAGTGTGTATTTACTCACACACGCTCCCTCTGAATGGAGCTGTTTTCTGTTTCCCCTGGTGACGACTTGGACCAGCTCCACACAGCCATTTGTGTAATTTATGTCTTTAATAACACAAGTGTAAGCTCCAGTGATCCATAAGTTACACATGTAGGAGTGAGTTTTCAAGTCAACGTTTCCCATGATGCATCAGCGGTAACACACTTAGTAAATGGAGCTGCTGGGCCCACCTGCAGTCCAGTTCATTGTTGGCATGTATTAAATGAGATTTCAGGGGTTGTGTTAAGGCAGTGTTTTACAATCTGGGGTCTGCGAACGCATGACAGGAGGTTCACAGAAGGATTCACTTTTCATAAGATGGAGAAATGAAATGAAACCAAAGTGTTTGTTGTAATGAATGTGTCGTCTGTTAGTTTTGGAGAATTTTGGACCTAAATATTATTAAAATAGAAAACTAATCACTGCATCAAATAAGATAGGAAACTGGTGATTAAAAGAGGCATGTTTATGGAGCGTTTCTTATTGAAGTAGAATAAAGTAGAAAAATTTGCACATTATTGGCTTAACGTGGCACAATGGCGCTTGGTACAATGGCGCTTACAATGAAACAATTCTATTTTATTTTATTATTAGTAGTAGTAGTATTTTAATTTTATTTCATTTCTGAAAGATGGACAACTCCACGTGTCACTCACACTAATGTCTTATTCACACGACATAATATTTACTTAGGGACTCATGTAAACTGTAATATTTACAGACGTCATCTGAGTTTCTATTCCCGTGCGAATAGCGACGTCTGTAAAAATGTCTAGTTTGTCAAGTTTTTCCCTGAATTTTTGGTGGCTCAGACAAAAAAAAAAGTTTAAAGAGTACTTAACTTGTTTATTGAACCCACTTGTTTGCCATGTAGTTTCTACATTTCTAAAAATGCCTTGAAAAACATGTTAGAGGTCAGCAACATATACTTAATGCCATAACCCGGTTAGCATACCTACCTTCACGAAATCCCTAACCTAAGACTAACCCTAATGCCAAAAAAAAAAAATCAAAAGTTTTTGCTTGCTTATCCACCAAGCAAAGTGAGGCATGACTGTGTTGGAGAAAAAAATCAGGCGTGTTGTCAGTGTATACAACAGTTTTTTTGATGTTCTGCTGTTACATTGGCATAATAGAATGCTTTATCTCATGTTGAGATGATAAAAGAGTAAAAATGTCACAGACTTCAGAGGTCTGACATCTATTCACCTCATCAATGTACATCATTTTTCCTGTTTTGTTACTTTTATTAAAGCGGTTTGTGCATCATAATAACGCAAGACAAGACAACAAAAAATTAAGAGATTAATGGATAGATGGAATGATGGCTGGATCAAGATTTTCAGGATGAGGGATCTGTCTCAGGGTTGTCCATCGCCTTTATGGAGATGTCTTAACGGTTCAGGACAGTTGAGTGGGGTCCAGACAACTGAGACAGTGCTGTTGTGTTGGGACAGGCTGATGTAAGAGTTCTTTTTGAGTAATGGTCCTACTCCTGAACCTCACTTAATACTTTTCCCAGCTCGTGTATCTCACCTCCAAAGCTGTATCAGATAACTCACAGTAAACAAACTTTATCCTCATCAGATCCTTTCCAATCCACATTTGAAAACCTTTGACCAAAAATGACGTAGGAATGTCTGTAAGCCTCATCCTCACCCGCCGCATTCCTCTGTGATCTGTCTCTCTGGGTTAAAGTTACTTCCTTCTTAAATAGTCTTGAGTTTCCGACGGCACCTGCTTCGGTCAGTATAATTGTGCCTTTCTCGTGAACCTTATCATCATGTTTCATAATGTGTTCAGAAGATTGACGTTGAAAACAAGTGTGGAAGTACGGTCTTTCTGTGTCTTTGAGCAGCTGAAAGAGGGGAAAACCACAGGGACATCTGCGAGGGGAGAGATCCGGTTACTGTCACACCACCCAGCGCTAACACTCAACCACCACAACTGCTGCAGGCTCCAACCGACGGGATGGTTTGGGCTCGCCGCCAAAACTATAAGCCACCATTTTGTGTTTATTCTCAATCTTCTCCGTTTTAATGAGGTAATAACTTCCCAACTCGAGGCTAAACGCAATTTGATAGTGAAGTAAATTATCTGAAGAGAGATTGGACAAAATAAGATGGACTTTAGATGGAGACCTGACTCCGATTTAAAGGTGCACTGTGTAATTTCTGAAGGTGAAAAGTCAACCACACTATTCTGTAAAAATAGAAAAGTTAAAAGCTTGCTTTGGTACATTCTGAATGAGGATAAACATGCTTTATGCAAGAATGTGAACAAATACAGCTAAAAGAACAGCTTTTCTATGGAAACATGCAAGAGGAGGCCCTCCTTTAAAATAAAAACATGATTTTAAATTATAATGCAACAATGAAATTAAAATGATAAAAACATTTATTCAAGAGCATTACCAAAAGCTATGCAGCGCTCTAAGGGCCACATTTTATCAAGCATTTGCTCATGTGCAAAACAGGTTAGGGGGAGCAAAACCTTGGCTGACATGACATTTTTCTCTCTCACACACTCTAAAGATGCAGAATTTGGTTGGTTCACATCTGTTTTGTTTAGTATGTTGAATGTGCATCTTTAATATTAAAGTTTGTGTAAAAAGCTCATAAAAACACATGGTTTATTTTATTTTTGCACCTGCAATTTAGCACCTGGCTTGATAATCGGGCTCTAAGTATACTATTGAAGTTACATAGAGCTCTAGCTTGCCACACAGTTTTCCAAACAACTCACAATATCATGGGGTACAGAGAGTGTTGGTTGGAAAAAAACAAAAAACAAAAAGACCAGGAAACATCGATTTGATTGTTCGGTATGCCATCCGAGCCATGTATGTATGCCATTACAACAACTGACCTCTAAAAGTTCAAATGTTCATAAAAAAAATTTGGAGCAACAGTGACTTTGTTTTAGAAGTAATTTATTACGGTTTATTTTGTTGGGTCTGTGGAAAGAATCCGCAGGAAGTCTATAACAGATCAAATAAACTATATTCAAAGAAACATGCTTACAATAATGACAATTTCATTAATGGCAATGATCGCGATGCAGCACTCCGTCACTTTCCTAGATTCACATAAGGCTCTCAGGGAAAGCACCCACTATCACAATGTGGAACTGTTGTGGAACAGTTTTTCTGACATAAAAATGAATCAGCTTTGCCACCCTCTGTACAACCAAACCGCTCTCATCTCAAAGAGTCAAACAGTGACTTACAAGGCTTATGTTGGAAAAAATACAATATACAATCAACTTTCTGGGAAGCAAAACAACTACTGGTAATTAAGAGAGAAATAAAAGTTGGATAACCGAGCTTGAAGTATCTTCACATAAATCCAACTTGAATGAAAAGATGAGATGAGAGAAGATCAGATATTAAAGTGCATTCTATTTCCTTGATTCTCTTCACACCTGTTTCTATGTATACACCACCTCAATATCAGCCATTTGCCAAGAATCTGTTTCCAAGAACATTCTGTCACCTCAGCTTTCTCCAACAACCGTGTAAACATTTTCACTTTGAACACAGTTGGCACTTCTTTTTTCCTGTTTGAGAGCTGGAAACTTGGACATGTCGCTGAAGAAGTTGTACATGTCTTCTGAATAATTCATATGTTGAAATGGTAAATGATGTATCTAAAATATTACCACCTTTATTCGCATGTACGTTCTCGTCTGGCAGCGGCGTAGAGTTGGCATATGGACGTTCGTGGATAGATCACAGCATTCCTGGATCCAATTAGTTTTGTGGTGTATCCCGGAGAATAAACAGACTGAGGAAAGTATTTCAGCTATGGGAAACTTCAGCCGTAGCTCCATATATCACAATGCACTGCAGTTACAATGTGCTTGTGGTTAAGAAGAAGGCCTGTCCTGTGGAGAGATGTTTGAGAAGACACGCAGACATCACAAAGGTCTATACTTACACAAAAGGGCTTTCACTTTTTACAATGAAACAACAAATTGGACAAGTCCCAGTCAAGACCGGCTGTGTGGATGTTATGTGTGTAGTCTTTGTACATCAGAAGTATTTACACTGCATACATTTCATAAAACAAAAATGTAGGTGAGTAATTTACATTTTGTTCTTTTCAAATACAACAGAAACAGGTGTGACTTCCTGTTCAAACCTGCTGGTCTGATAAGCCCTGCCGCATCACTGTAAAACTTTACTTTTACGTTTTTTTAGAACGGTCTGCTGCCAAAATGCTGGAGCGATGCAGTGATGAGGCCTGTTGCTGGGACAAACATCCGCCCGGCTCCTCCCACGCTTCACACCAAACCTGGTCCATCTGGCACCGCAGACCTGGGACCCTGCCCTGCCTGACACTCACACCGGGACAGGCCCCAAAACACACAGGCTCAGCGTGTGAGGAAGGAGACTGCCATTCATGATTTAGCACAGGGCCGGTTCTAGCCCACTGGGCTTGGGTGGGCAAGCAGAAATTTTGAGTGGGCAAATATAAAATTATCACGGACCCAATTTTTTGTAGAAAAGTAACTTGTATCAATCAAACAGCACAACAGTAGGTATTACAAACTATTCTTTTAAACAAATGTTAAAAGTAAATTGGATGTGGGGTTTATTTGCTTAGACTGTGCACTTACACTACAGTTTTTTCAATAATTTGACATAGTTTGCCATTCTAAAAGTCAGTTTACAAAACAGCTCACAAGGAAAACTAAACGAAGCTTCAATTTTCCAAAACTAAATTTTGTCTCAAGGTAAATTTAATTTTACCATAAAAAATCTCACATATTCTTCAGGTGTTTCCATGTGTTTTCTCCTTCATATGACTTTACAGCTCAGAAGCTGTGAATATGATTCTGGATAAGTTGTGCTTTTTATGTACAGTAAATGCAGACATATTTGTACAAAGAAAACAACAAACATGAATTACATTTAGGAATACTTTCTGATTTGTGATGATATTTTATCCAACTATTTACAGTTTGTAGTGCATTTGTGTGACTGACAAACCATTAAACAAACATCACACTGGAAATATAGTTTATATTTGCTACATTCTACAGCCTGTTTTCTTATCACACTATTGTCTCCATGTCTTAAAGTGAGTTAAAAACAAACAGTGTTATGGCTAAAGTCCTTT
Organism: Mugilogobius chulae; assembly: GCA_038363315.1. NCBI lineage: Eukaryota > Metazoa > Chordata > Actinopteri > Gobiiformes > Gobiidae > Mugilogobius > Mugilogobius chulae. The sequence goes on from CM076407.1 coordinate 40,035,216, forward strand.
ACCTACAGGTCTGTAGTGTTGGAGAAACCAACTAAACTCACTGAACATGTGAGTTTGTGAAGGAGAGATAAACATAGCAAATGATGAGACCACCTCAGCTTTTGATGAGATAAATGTTGGAATCAAGTGATCAAACCAAAGTTTCAAAAAGTGTCAAAGCAGTTGAGAAAAACTCTAAATGCACAGTAAATGTTTAAATCAAAGCTTAAGATTGTCCTTTTTAAATGTGCCTATGACTGAATTTGCTTTTGGTTATACATATCTTAAAGATTTTGCACTGTTTCTATGCAATGTACTTTTATAGTTTTAAAATGTTATAGTTGCATTAAATATATTTTATTGCTGGAAAGTTTATGGGTTGCATTTGTAGGAAGGTACTTTATTATTATGATCATGATTATGATGATTTTACATCTGCAGATATGAGACTAGGTTTTCAATTACATTATTAATGCTTTCACAATTTTATGTAGTTAGCAGTTTTAAATGCAGCCTATGTTATAATAACAAATAAATAATCAATTAAGATTTGATTATTCTAGTGGAATGTGTCTTTTGGCGTGACGTGAGTGTTTAAAAAATATAGTTTGGCACATACTGTGGGAAACCACAGTAGCCTACGCGCGTCCCTCGCTGCTCCGCACAGGGGGCGGGTCAGGACCTGGCCCGGACCACATTGAACCATCTGCAGCTCGCCGGGCTTGTGCACCGATTCCAGCCTCTGCGCGTAAAACTGAGCCGTGGATTAAGAGTTTGGAGAAGCGGAAGCTTTGCTTTAAGTCACGGACGGCACCGATAGCGTCTCTACAGAAGTTCCAAACGAACTCGAAGCGCAACGCTCACCGCACGCACGAGGGCCGTGAGCGCGCACGGACTGGAGTGAATCAAACGCGAGGAAATAAATGAACGCGCTGCTTTGGATACTATGCTGGCCTTTGTTTCTCTGCCACGTTGCGGCACTTGGAAAGTTTTAAGATTTGATTCACAGAGCAATGCGGACATGGACAGCCAACACGAGGAGCTCATCAGGTCAGCGTGAGAACGAGGTCTGGACTTCAGTGCAGGGAGCTACATACACAAGGTAAACCACACACACCTACACACTCCTCTGTCCTCTGTGTGTGTCCGCGTGTAAAGAGGACGATTCCTGTGGCGTTTGTTTAACCCAAATCGGTCTTTAAACCGTGCGCAATGACGCGCTGCCCGACATTTTACAGCCCTGATAAGTGCTCTTATGAATGACATGAATGAGGACTGACAGTCATGTTTACACCAGCAGTGTGAGAAAGTAAAAATATATATAATAAATATGTGCACTGCAGTTGAACAGTGCCATGCTTGTTGTGTTGACACTGCGCACACTCGCGCCTGAACGGCGGACAGACCGGTTTGTCGCTGCCCAATCTGATATGCGTTGCAGCCCGGCGGCAGAGGGCGATTGGGTGGGCAGACCGTCCATCTGGGTGGGCACTGCCCACCCTTGTCTATGGCTAAAGCCGGCCCCGATTTAGCAAGTGCTTTAGCCACAGTGAAATGGGTCACAACAAATGTCCAACAAAACCTTTACATTACAACAGCACTGCCTTCAGTACTTCTGGTAGTCAGTTGATTTGATATTTGTTTGATGATGATGTAGCATTGTTTTTATCTTCTTTAAAAGCCAATGGTCTTTCAAAAACACATCCCACTTTTTCTTACTTACGTCATTTTGTTCTGATCAATCACTTTGAAACGTTAAAGATTTAATCCTAACCCTAACCCTTTTTGAAGATGATAAGTCAACTACACAATTCAGTTAAATAGAAAGTAAAGGCCATACTTTTGGACTTTCTGAATGAGGAAGAATACTTTTCATGCCATAAGGTGAAAAAATACATTTAAAAGAACTACATTTCATTTAGTGACCACGCAAAGCTTTGATGAAAATCGATGGCCAGACCTTATATTTTGTATTTATCGTCTGGCCATCATGCCTATCTTTTTGAATATCAGTGGCTGTTATTGACAGATTAATTGTCATATGGAAACCAACATGGCTGCCTATGACAAAAAATACATGGAAAAAATATCACGTGGAAATAAAAAACATGCCGGATTTCTGCAGAATCAATAAGTGAATAAAAAAAAACAACAATTTTTTTGTGAGGTGTGTGATGTTAGATTTTAGTCTATATGACAGATGACCAATAAACTTCTTTGTTTCATCTGCATCTCGCAAATAAAATTTTAGTTAATCTGAAACGCAGGTGGGGGGCATGGTGACCAGACCCACTCTTCAAAGTTTGCTGAAGCGTGGGCTCTGGATCCCAGGCCAACGCAAGACACCTTTAAAGGTAAGGGTTTGAAAACGGGAACCCTCTTATTTCAAGTCAATCAACCACTCTTTCGTAAATTGGTGTCTGCTCTTAATTTTCAAACAAACTTTTAAACAAAATCAAACAAAATGTATTGCTCTTTACATGCACCAAAAACAATCAGGCAGAAACTACGATACTTGTTCGCAGTTAATGAGGCTAATGAAAACATGCCTCTCGTTTAGCTGTATTTCTTGAGCAAATCCCACTTTTGACAATAAATGTGGATTTAAACCTTGACAATTAAAAAAGAAGGTATATCTTTTGAAAATGTAACAGAAACGTGTATAATATCATGTACAGTAAATCAATCTTCAGCTGAATCCGTGTGTCGTCGCTGCGCTAACATGTCACCGATGTTAGCAAATGCTCGTTCATTGTATTGGTGCTGATAAAAAGGACAGAAAATGGCAGCGCGTGCTTGTGTGCTGCCGTATAAAAGCGCTGAATGAATTTTGAGCGCACAAAGGCCGCGCTCGCAGGGATCACCACGCGTCCACAACACAATGGGTCTAATTCAGAGCCACATTGTGTAGGAGATGCAGCGATAGCACCAATGAAAAGCAATTGAAAGGTGTGAATGGCATCTCTCATTAAAGCGAGCGCACATGGGATCTTGGGCTTTAATGTTGTGGCTTGTTTTACTTGGACTCTCACACCACATGCAGCTGCAGACAGAGTTGAGAAGGAAATACTGTATATATACTGTAGTGGGGTATTTTGGACATCTAATGATTGTGCAAGTTATCCCACTTAAAAAGATGAGAGAGGTCTGTAATTTTCATTATATGTGCACTTCAGCTGTGAGAGGCAGAATCTGAAGAAAGGAAATCACACTGTATGATTAATAAGCTTTTTATTTGTATATTCAGCTGGTAAAATATTTGGACATCTTGCTCAATCAAATACTTTACACCCACCTGTGTGTACACAAAATACAAATGCAGGATACTAGCAGTCTTTGAGTTACCGTTTACTGGTACAGTTCATTTTTCTCTTAGTAGGTACTGCAGAAAAATAACTTCTGCTTTAGATGTAGTTAGCTGCTCCTACAATAAAACATCAGATGTTGTAATAATCACATAAAGTGCATGTAATGTTTTCTACCTTGTCTGAAAGTGTAGGTCCTGTAAAGTTCAGTGGCTGGGTTTATCGTAACATTTAATCTATTTGAGATCGCAAGACACACAAGCTAACATGTTAGCAACAGGAAATGTGCTGCCAAGAGAAGTGGCCGTGGTTGAATATAGTGAGGATAAAATACAGAGTAAGATAAGGATAATAATACAGAGGGATGAGCTTGTATTTTCCAAGGTTGGGTTTCATCATGCGTCAGTTTTAAGTCGCTTAATCGATTAATCGGTTGATAATGTCATAGTCAACAAAAATGTTAGCTTGATTAACTCTTATTTGTTATAACCTACATATTTATTAGCCAGACTGGCGTCACCCAGTGCCTTCACTTAGAATCATGTCACTCCAACTACTAAGTCAGGTATCGCTGGACTGCAGACGGTTCCCCAAAAGCAGGAAGTACAGTCGTCCAATCAGCGAACAGGAATGGAGTGCCGTTGACCAGAACCAACCTGAGTTGAGTTAACAAACAGCATACATTCTCTTCCTGGATCTTGTGTCAAATATTAATAAAATATATTATTGTACCATTTAATTTGCAAGTTTGCCACATAGAAACTGCACCAATCCCAGACACACATTTGTGCTCCACTTCTTGGACGACAAAACGACCAAAAAGCAGTGATTAGCCTACTGTGAAGTGAACAAACCCCAGTGATGCGATGTCAGACGGTTTTATTTATAAGGGACAGAAGCAAAAAGGTATGGCGTTACAGTACATATTAAGATTTGATTACAGTTGTATACTCTCTTTTGTACTTTTCTGTAAGCGTTTTTAGTGTGAATATGTGCAATTGTAGTCCTTTGAGTGCAGATTAGGTCCAAATCATGCTTAGACAATAACTATATTGAATATGGTTTGAACTGCACTGAGTTAGTAAGAAAACTGAAATAACACAGGTTTTAAAGGTAAGTTTGTGATTTCACTTTGTGGTAAGGGCTGTCTTATAGATTCTTAATAAAAAAGAAAAGACTGCTATAGTCACATCACCAGTGTTAAAATATACTAATTACAGTTTTTAATATATTATATTTTAGACCAAGTAATTCATTGGTTACAAAAATAAGATTTCTGTCTAACTTAATGCATTTTCATATTCTCTCTTTGTTCTAGATACAGTCTTTGTTCCCCGACACTGTAGTTCCACTGGGTTGGCTTCCTCTCCTGCCTATCCTGTTCTCTTCTCCTTATGTGGGCTCGTGTCTTTCACCCTTCAGGCTCAAACCGATCATGATGGGTTTCCACGGCAACATAAGCGGGAAATGTGCAGCGGCGGACATCTTTGTACAGTAGAGTGGACGTCCTTTGTCTGAGGTTCAAACAGAGAGAACAAAGAGGCCAACAGGAGCGTTTTGTATTATGTATTGTGTATATGTGCTAAATATTGTAATTATGCCTATGATGTCAATCCAATATAGCTCAGCTGGTATTTAACATGATGTTGACTTTCAATACATATTTCTCCTAAAGAAAATGTCCCTGCGTGGCTTCAAACAAAACTAGTGTGTATTTTACGCTTTTTCAAATAGTGCAATATACACGGCGTATCATATATCGCAAAAAAGACATGAAATCTAAAAATGGGTACAGTGTTTTTAAGATTATCTATTTTGTGAAGCTAGTCCCCAAAAAAAAAAGCCAAGATGGAGCCACCTACCTTCGCTCAATTACACTTCACTCCAGCTGCCAGGTTAGGTAGAGCAGAACTCCACACGATTCCCGAAAAACAGGAAGTACATTCAGCAAACAGATATCAAGCAGTGTGTTGACCAGAACCAACCTGAGTTATAGCAGATGTTTAATTTCTTTCTCCGCTATCTCCGGCAGAAACTATAACTGCATCCTTCCTCCCCTATCCCCTTCGCACACATTCCCGACCAGAATTTGTATTCCTGAGAGATCTTATAGTGCCTTTCACAGACACAGGGTCACAAAGCGCTTCACACAGTGAGATCTACCTCTCCCCACCTCACTCAGTAACAGTAAGCTGTCCTGACACCTCAACCTCCAACTACCACCAAGCATTCCTAACCTGCATGTTATTGGTTGTGGGGAAACTGGAGTGCCCGGAGGAAACCACCCAGACATGGGGAAGAACATGCAGACTCCACACAGAAATGCCGGGGCTGTGCAGGAGTCGAACCCGCGACCTTTTTGCTGTGAGGCCAGAGAGCTGTCCGGTTTAGATGTCTTTTTGCTGCCTTCTTTCAATTTTTAAAGCTACACAAAAATGAAAGAAAAAATGATAATGTTAAAGTGAAACTTTAACACAGAATCAACTTTTTTCTGTTTGGGGTAAAAATTTAATTATCTGTTTTTGGGTGATTTTTGTAAGGTTTTGTGCAAACTCACTCATTTTGCTGTTATGTGTGCAAAAACCACAACTTGCCAGGATGGTCTAACGATGTCAGAGCATTTTCATCACATCACGAGTTGATGCTACAGCCAAGTAGCGCTTGGTGCCAGGTGCGCTTTAATAACTCTTCGATTTGACACTACTGCAGTGGAGAGTTGGAAATCGATTACCTGCCACATAATGACATCATTACATATTTGTCTAAGATGGGTAAACGGGTGGTGCGAAGTGCAAAAGGTCGCAAGTTCAAATGTCCCGTGAGTGTTTTTTTTTTTCTCATTTTCATATTTAGAAAATAAGGGTTCTGGGCATCTCCCACTTTTACAAGTCTGTTTGAGATAGTTGTGGGTGGAGAAAGTCTCTGGCCATGCGCGTATCGTTAACTTTAAGGTTTGATTCAGTTGGCCAGTTTACTTACACAAGAGAGCTGTTAGGGGAACTCACTGTATATTTTCTCCACCTATGAGTCAAATATAACTTACAATGTAATTTTTGTGTCACTGATGAACGTGATTTATACTTGTCTACACTGATGCGTTCAATTAGCTAAAGCAAAACGTCCCCGCTTATGGAGCAAAGAAACCCCAAAGGTGCTATGTCAAACTGTTTCTACAAAGTGAGATGAAACTGGCTGATGCTTTATGCTAAAACAAACTGACCTAATGATGAACATTTGCAGATCATCAGTATGAACACTATGAATACATGATGAACATGCTTTTCTTTTTGAATCACACTCGAAAGAAGTCCTATTTGCAAAGGAAAACAGTTTTGGACAAATGCTGAGATTGTCGTCAACTGTTGTGTTGACTTTTTGAAATCGTTAGAAGAATAAAAAACAGATACTTAGCTGTTGTCTTTTCCCACAACACCATAAAATTCTTCTACATTAACGCAACCTACAGAAAGTCAATATCTGATGATTGAGCATGGCAAACCCTCAAAGAAACAAGCAGAATCCATTGTCCTAATAGAATTGATTCAGATTGCGTGTACATCTCTCCAATTATATATATATATATAACTTGTGTGACCCTAATACAGTGGTCCTCACTATTTTTTAAAGAAGAGCCACATTGACGGACCAAAGAGAAGGGGAGAGCCGCAAACATCAAACATAAAAACAAACAAAAACAGGCCAGCGCAGACTAGAAAATGGAACTCAAATGTGTATTTGTATGTGTGAAATAGAGCACTAGTGTGCAGATAAAAATTAATTTAAATTCAAATTAAATATTATTTTGTGTGTTATAAAAATAGGGATTTCAATTTGACTTGTAGCTTTTATTACTACGGTCAGGTCAATTTACATTTATTATAGAAAATTACAACATTTGTTGTCATTTTTTAAACAATCAGTGTTTTGCATTATGAGCCTGATGTAGTTTAAATCTAACATGCATCACATTATCCAACCAACCCAACCACACTGTATTTACTATTCAATATGTCTACACTTAATTCTTATTATTTTTAATATTAAACTAATGCGTCTCTGTTCAGTCTGTGACGTGCTAGCTCCGCCCCCAACATCTCCCTTTCTCACACCTCCACTGATGCTGCTGCTGCGCTGACAGAGAGACAAGACAAGTGTGTTTTCCTCCCTTTGGCCAGAGTCATACATGAAATAAACCTAAATACCTCTTTGCGGACACTATTTAACAAAGTTTAATTGTGGAAAAACTCTCCGCTGGACTGCGGTGTTGGCGAACGCGCGTGTAGGACTAGATTTTTCCCGATCAACTTTTAAAGTGTTTAGAACTAATTATCTCCGCCAATATTGATCCTATCAGTACGAAATAAAAACTGGGACAGAGTTTAGACTCTTCTCTCTCAGAATATGCCCGCTTCAAGTCTGTGTGTGGGCGTGACATTTCACTACAGCTGCTCAAAGATACGTGACTTGATATGAGAAGGAAAGCTCGTGCGTCCTGTGGCTGCGGGGGAAACCATTTGGCACAGTCTGAGCGCGTCACTTCATTCATTTCTTAGATCGCCAAAACATTTATTTTGCTTAATATAAGGGTGAGCTCGCAGCTCCGTGCATGTCTAAAAGAATGTAGCTGTACAATGTGGTTCATTTGGTCAATGGGCAGCAGGGTGAAGTAGTGGATGCAGCGCTGAAAAAGAACCAAACTAAGAGCGCGCTTGTTGTGTGAAATGTGATCTTGCCGAATCTTGCTGAGAGCCGCCAAGTAAGGCTCTAAGAGCCGCATGTGGCTCGCGAGCCGCGCAGTGAGGAACAGGGCCCTAATAGAAGATCAAAGTGGTATCGACGGAGACTCTTTCTTGTCCATTACAGTGCGGTGAGCGTATTATGTACAGTGAGGAGTCCATCTTGGTTCCTTTGTCTGCGGTTCAAGCAGCGAGGAGCTTGCTGGGAGCTTCATGGCGATCGATAACGTCTGGCAAAGCTCACAGTGAGGATTCCTGCAGGGCAAATGTCTCCAGAGTTTTCACAGAAGAAGAAAGAAAGGTCAAAGGTCAGACAGCAAAACAACACAACAGGCATCGCATTTGTGTCCAGCAAAACTATATGTTATGTTGGAACAATTGCACCATAATAAGGCCTCACTTAGAGAGGGAAGCCCATGTTTCACACAGGTTTATTGATTTAACTACTACAAGAATTCCAAGAGCATTTGTCTTTTTCCAAAACTGTTGTAGCTGTCAAAGCGGTATTTTTAGTCAATATTCTAACATCTTTTTGTCCATGTTGCATCTGCAGTCCAGGTGTTCTTGTTTTCCTGTTGTAAATTAAAAACAGATTTTTTTTGTCTTATCTCAATTCACACAAAGAATAAGTATCTACTTCTTCAGGTGACTCATCATACTTGTATTCTTTCTTGATTTAAGTGAAGAAACAACTCTTATTCACAGGAGATAAGCACATTTTACTGATTGGTAGGTCTGTATTTGATCAGATAGTTGTACTAAACAAAGACAGCAAATTACAGTATGAAAATTTCTCTAACATAACAGACTGTCAAAGCAATGAGCACACAAATTGATTTAATTTTCATATTACCCATGCAGCAAGTCAAGTAGGCAAATAAAATGTATTTCTATTGACATTTCCACAACATTTACAGCTGCTCAAAGTGCTGTACATATTAATTTTATGGCAGTGTACTACAGTGTTTAACCGCCTTTAGCCTGTACAGTTCAGTTGCTGGTTTTATTTTAACTGTAAGTATATATATTTTATACTGGGTGAAAAGGATTTAAATAAAGCGCAGGTGACAAACAAAATCGATTACATCGATAAATAGTTTTTAAGCAAATGATGACTAGAAAGTGATGGATTTTTGTGACTAGCTCCCAGTATCACAAGAATCAATACAAAGCCTCTCATTTGGTCTGAAGTCATTGGACGATCAATACAATCACATCTGAGGAGCTATACTCAAGTTTTTATTAAGAAATGTACTTAAAATCAACTTTTTTCTTCTCCTTTCTTTCCCAGACCCACTCCTCACAAAAAATCCCGTCCCATGATGCCTTTCATGTTCAGAAGAGCGAGTGGCGGCGAGCGAAAAAGTGCAGCAGCCCAGAGGCTCACTCCAAACGTTGTGCAATGACTATAAATGTTGATGTTCAGTTCTGTTTAGTATTAGCACAGATTTGATGTCAAGGTAGTTATTTGGGTGAAAATGAGTTAGGCATTGTCACGATTAGCATACTGATGTGGCAGGACTGTTAAAGTGGTGAAAAACACTTCAAAACATAATGTTTTTGACATTTTGTTGTATATCTACGTTTTCTGTGGAGGCTGGGCTGTTTAATTCAAAATGAACAATAACAATTCAATGTATAAAAATATTTATTAGGGTCTTATAACTGTTTAATTACCCCAAGTCCTCAACTCTAAATCCAAACCTTAGCTCCTTTACTAAGCTTTTATAAACTTTTGCATCTATTAATTGATAATTTGTTCATGAATAAACAAGCATGTGTTTGTCCTTTTTTTGATGCTTCATTACTAATTACTAACAGGTTAAGCATAGTTATATAAAGTGTGAGGAAAAAACATGTGGGCTGCATGTTTTCTTTACATTTATAGGACTAGAACTAGTTATAGCACCTTTAAGAGTTTATTTTAAGACAGTAAAAATTGGTATGAGAAACAACAGATTCTCAAACAATCATTACTCACATGAACCCAGAGTCATTTCATTTGTTTTTCAAAAGTATGCTATGGACAATATTAAACCTTGACAAGGAGATATATAGTGAACAGTCATATTTTAGAGGTTCCTGTGGCTTTGAGGGTGATAATGTTGGCAGTTTCTAAGTAGTTCTTTCTGCCAATGCTACGCCAAACTCAGAGTATGTTTAATGTGTGTTAGCCTGGGCCCTCCTCTTCCCCTCAGCAGCAGAAGCAGGACTGAACCTCTCGGTGTCTTTGTTTAAGCGCCTGCTCCCGGTTACTGGTTCAGTCTTGGCTCCGTGTACGTCGCAGCTGCCTTTCCCTTACACAGACCTATTAGTGCATTCCAGAGCTGGCTTAACGTCACTTCTCAGCACTAACTTCAGACCTGACTGCTCATATTTAGGCCTGTTTCCAAATGCTTGAGTCAAAATTACAGTGTAAGCTAAACGTCTCTGGAAAGATAATCCATTTAATTTGGCGTTGATTAATGTATATCTTGCTCTGTGTTTGCTTACTTTTCTATGGTTTGTTGTTTACATGGAGTATGTAAGTGATCAGATTACACGGCTGAATCAAGCAGTGAAAGTCAAATCTGGGTCTTTCAAGTGGTTCTCAAGCTGTAGTCTTGATGTTGTGTCGAATTGGTCTCAACTTGTCAAAATGGCTTTCTTCACTTGTTTGTGAGACGTTTAACTAAACTGCGAGAAACGCACAGTAGTGTTAACTTGGTTAAGTTTAGGCAAAATTACGCAGCTAACTTTAGGAAGGGATTTGGGTGAGGATACACAGCAATACCCAAAAAGTACAATTAAATCTGCGAGTAACCAGCTCTAAGTTGAAACAAGGACGTGACCATTTCTACAAGGTAGACCATCTAAATAGAACATTGACCAATTGGGGATAATAAACTGTTCAGATTTAAAGCAACCAGGGTTTCAGTTTTCAGGAATCTAATGCTGTGTTCCTGGGAACTGGGATATTTCCCAGTTGGAAATCGTTCAAATCGTTCCAACTGAATCAACTCACTCGTATGTAAGCATTATGGCTAATGCTAACTTTTAGGCTAAACAAAAGTAATGTTAAATAATTTTGTGTAAGTAAACCCCCTGATTAACTTGTTGCGGTCATTGTTGAGTTCATAAGTGAAGTGGGACTTCCTCAACCAGGCCCCAGTTCACGAGTACTATTTACCATTTAAAGTGGCATTCCAGCGCATTTTACAAGTGGGAAGTGGGAAAAATCCCAGTTCCCAGTTCCTGGAACGCATTATAAGACAAAACTCTTCTGTTTAGCTGTGACCACTGAAAGTATTTACTTGCACTTTTATTATATTAAGATTTATTTTATGATTATTGTTTCTATTTGTTTATAATGTGATTTTAATGCCTCTGTTCCTGTTGCAAAGCATTTTTGTTTACTCTTCGCAAAATATACATTGGCTGTAGTGTGATTTAAAAATGTTAATAGGTGAATAAATAAGTCAAACTGTACTTTCTAGCACTCTCTAAATCTTTGTGGCACGATTAATAATCAAATGCATTCAATTTTGAGTAGAATTACAGGCTATAAGAATATTTTTAGAGATGGTAAAGTGAAAGTGGAGTGGACCATCAATCAGAGCTCTGCTTTTGGCTTATGATGAGAATACAATGATTTCATTCAGACAGTACATAGCAGTCTGTTTTTATGTTGAATGCTTAAAGTCTGGCATCACCGCTTTGACCAAGTTATCATAGTTTTTACAATCATTTTACTGCAATAAATGAATCTTTCTGCTTTTTCCACCATAATCACTTCTAGTGCTAAATACATTCATTAGACCTGTTCTTAACATTCCAGAGCTAAAGATGCAAGTTTCAGATATCCATTGGGATGCTTTGTTGGCTAATGAATCCAGACTGAAAGAAACTTGTTTTCTATTATTCCAAATGAACATGATCCTGTTGGCAAAATTCTCTCTGAATTCTTGTGCAAATTGTAGATTTGATCATTTTTGTCATAGCTATCTGAATTTTGATCATGTTAATGAACATTTGAATGAAAACTTACAGTAGTCTTCATTTAGGTTTCATGGTTTACTCCTGATTTATACTTAGCACCTGTTTTATCAAGCCAGGTGCTAAATTGCAGGTGCAAACTGAAAAATATGCATGTGTTTGTTTGTGAGCGATTTGCACTCAATTTGATATTGGAACATATAATGTATTACACAAAACAGATATGCATCACCTCAAATTTGCATCTTTAGTGTAGGGTTAGGGTTAGGGTTAGGGTTAACCCTACCCTAACCCTCTAACTTAGCTTGCACATGAGCAAACGCTTGATAAATCTGGCCCAATATGTATTAAAGAAAATAACATAAAATCAGATATATTGTTGATCTATTGAGGCGAATGTTAGTTTTCAGGGTTTCTTTTACATATAACATTTTGTTCACCAAATCTTGTTGTTGTTAGCATTGTGCACACAAGGACAAAAAAAAAACAACAAAACATTTTACTTAATGCATGATGGAAATTAGACAGCACTTTCAGTTTTAATCCAGCACGTGTTAAAACCAAATTAAGTTTTCTGATAGTAGACTCTTATCCTTTGACGTCAGTTTTTTTTTTGGGTTAATCCATAAAGCTTTCTCTGAAGTGAAAAGTTCCCCGCTCTAGTCTTCACTTTGTTGAACAGATCAGTATTATAGAGAACAGTTTTAAGTTACATATACTTTCTTAAGAGTGGTTTGATGAAAGGAAATCTAATGCCACAAGTAAGAACAAACGCACAATGTACTCCTTTAAAGCAGCTCTCCATTGTATTGTCTAACTCCTCTTGGTGTGACAAGCCTTTGACAAGTGGGTTTATATGATGGTTAACATGATCTAATGGGATCAGGGAGACTCTGGGCCAGTTCTCTTGTAGAAGGAGGTAGAAAAGCGTTTGCCCAGGGCCTCACATGTGACTGGTGAAGGCAGTTGGAGAAAGCAGGGGATGTGTAACTTTGTGATGAATCGTCAGCAGCACCTCCTGCAACCAAAACTACAATAATGGACAACTGAATTTCATTGAGATGGGCGTTCAGGAACTCTCTCCACAGTAATAGAATGTGCAAATATTAGCTATGTGTGTCATTCATCAACTCGTAACTACTTACTGTATTGTATTAATTTGAAATACAAAACAGTAAGTATACTTTAGCCTGGAGAAACCAAACTGATAACTCTCTGTATTATTCAACACAACCACAGGTAGAGACCTGAGTCTCTTGTTGTCTCATTAAGATACTTATTGCTTTTGTTTCATAGCAACCCTACGGCAATGATCTGCAAGCCTCAAAATAACAATCATAGACATTCAGAAAATACCAACATCAAAATGTCAGCTAAATGCAAAGTGATAAAGTAGTCTTAAGTCTTTGTTAGTCACATTTTTTTAAGCCATAACCCTAAAAAAATAAAACTGATATGCCAGCAAATTGTAGGGGTGTAATGGTACATGGTTGTAGTGTATCGTTTAGGTACAGCACGTTCGGTTCTGTGCACGGGTGTACTGTTTCAGTACCATTTTATGTACATAAATGTGCTTCTGTGCGACCGGGGCGGAACTGACGTTTACATGTGGCACGTTTCTAAATGGACACTTTTAAGCGATGTACTAGCTGATATTTTGTAGTTTAAATAACTTCTTCTTTGAGCTATTACTCCTCCACGATACTTTCTTGGTGCTGCGAATATGATTTTAGCGTACTGCTGCACCCCTAGCAAATCTATGTACATCTAACACTGCATTTGAAATGTAAACCTTTTCACTTATCATCAAGGGACCCCCAGAAATCATTGTGTGAATCAGTCCTTCTGTTTAAGGATGGGCGCTTACTGTTGAGCTCTTTCTAGCTTTAAGTTTACAGTAGCATCCACCAAACAGTTCTCATTCGTAGCTCAGTTGTTAACTGTTAAACTATTTCAGATTTTTTGAAGTGTTGCCAAATCAGAACCAGCATTGTTTCTGTTTGGAAAAAAACACAATTGTTTTTGAAACAGGCACTGGTTCATAATTAACTTGGTGGAAAAGACAAAGCAGTGTCTTTTCTTTCTTCTTCGTGTTTTTATTTCCCCAAAACAAAAAAAAAAAAAAAAACTAAAGTAGAATTGTTATTTTAGTGGTCTCACTTTGTAATATATATTTCATACTGTCGCTGCCTCAAAGAAAAGTTTAGTCAAGTAAGTTTGTATCTTTTTCTCCTGCTCCTTTTTGGATGACCACATAGAGGAGGGGACGTTACTTTCAGGTGGATGACTTGCTGCTCTGTCCCCCTCTGTCCCGCTGCTGGAAGCCTGAGGCGCTGCACAAATCAGCTGAAGTGAGCACAAACACTGACCTGGGTTTAGTGTGATCTTGAACAGCAGCAAAACGGTGAAGCTAGGATGAAAGGCACAGGGGAGGATGGTGGATTTACTCTGAAACTTCTACACAGAAAATGTTATAAGCTTTTTTTTAGCAGTCCGAAAGTTTCTCTCACCTAACTAATGCATTCTGAGCACATCAACAATTCACCACAATGAATATAGAAAAGCTTTTCACAACTTTCAGGGAAAGCTTTGCTAACATGCTTCCTGAGTTTTAAGAAACAACATTACATATAATGTTTAAATGCAAACTTATTTTACCTAAAAGATCTGGGCCTATTGATAATAATTCTACTTATAGCCAACTTAGGGCTTTTACGTTTCTTTTTAAATTAATCTGGGGTTTAACTTCCACATAAATATGTAAACAGGTTATTTCATGCTATTTTTAGTCAAACAGTTAGCATTAGCCATATGCTAACCGTTTGGCTAAAAAACACTTGCAACTCATATGCAAGTGTTTGCATATGAGTTAATTCAGTTGGAATGCATTGAACTGGGAACTGGTATTTTTCAAATGGGAAATGTCCCAGTTCCCAGTTGCCTTGAACGCAGCATTAGCAACATGTTAATAGAATATGATGACAGAAGCTAGCGCTAACTTTGCATACATTTTAGGGAACAAACAATCTCATATTTACACCTGAGACATTGAAAACTAATTATCGACTAACTAGATACTAGATATTGTATGTGAGCTGTGACAAAACACAGATTAAGTTTATGTAAAAAGTTTATGTAAAAAAAGAAAAAAAAAAATTAAAACTGTCTTACGCAATCATGCATTAGCTTTGACATTAAAGATGCTATTCCCAATTTTAAAAACAGAAATAATTATTTTAAGCTCACTTATTTATTGCATTAGCATCCACAACAATGTGTTTTAAGCTTTTTTCACATTTTTTGGAGCGAAATGTGCTGGTATCCCAACAGCAGTTAGCCACAATGCTAACAACAATAAGAGTCAGACAAACTTTGTGATTTTGGTGAACAAAAGGACATTATTAGATGTAGTCAGGACACTGCGGACTAATGCCCACCTGAACAGATACCTTAACAAGATATTTGTGCTGGGGAAATTGATTTTGATTTAATTAATTGTAAAAACTTGGGAATAGCGCCTTTAGGTCAAAACATGCAAGTTAGCCATGCTGTGAAAACTTGAAACTTGTGCTTTGTCAGTCATGTTTGGGAGCAATGACACAAATGGCAGAGCAGGCCCACAGGTACAGTGCATTCACCTTTATGTCACATCTCATTAAGGTCACATAGTTCACATCCTCCACACAACAGGTCACTAACCAAACGGACATCCCTCCACTCGATGCTTCTGCTGGGCTTTGCGTGGTTTGATGAAGGGGAAAGGTCTGTGCTACTGTCTAAAGGTTATGCTTATTGTGGGTTGTCAAGGGTATTTTTAGTTTGGAAATGCTTCAAGCGACACAACTGGGGCTGAATGACAGTGGTCAGAATCAGTTATGTAAGTTTGAATACAAGAGCTTGAAAACAAAAGTTACATTTAAGTAATAAAAAACAACTGTACAAACTTCAAATTTGTTGTGATAATACAATGATGCTAACAGCCCTGTCGCTCTGTGTATCTCAGTCTTTCCCCAGCAGCAGATTTAGGCTCATTCACACATTAACCCAAGTGTAAAAGAGTTTATGTGGTGTTGCTGTTCCACTAAAACGCCGCAGGACGTCTTTACAAATGATCATTGGGTCAGTGCAGAACGGCCTTGGAGCTAATGGGTGTTTTTGTAAAGTGCTAATCTCTGGATTCTTCATCAGATTTACCCCAAAGTGTCGCAGTAAGGTTAACCAAAGGGCATTTACAGTACTTAAGACACAAGAAGTTCCTCAATAAATCTCATGTGCTGAGGTTTACTGAACTGTCTTTGTGTTTTGTCAACTTTTTCACCACCTACAATTGACAAAAGGACTGAAAGATCACAGGTACAAGTCAACCTTAAGTAAACTTTAGTTGATGGCATCCGTTCAACCAAACATGTGTGCCAAAACTCAAAAAGCATGTGTAGCACTAAATTCTGGGCTATACAGGTACAACAGGCCTTGGTGAAGATGTACTGTACATACAAGTATTTACGTTTATTTATTCCTTAACAATTACTAAGACAAATGTTTTATTATGCCATCATTGAACCCAAGTAACAATGTTATGATCTTATCACCAGTGACACAAACTATCATTTTCATATTTACCATTTCTTCATTTTGTGTACTATTTTATTCATTTTAAGCATTAATAACACAAGCGCGGACAGCTAAGAAAGAGCAACAGTTATTATCAAAAACTCACAGTGGATGGGTTGAAACCGGTTGCATTATGTCCAGCGGTCTCATTTGAGAGAGATAAGAAGTTGTCAAATTTTTGTGTTTTGTTTGTACTTTCAGTAAGAATTCCACGCAAAGTTTTGTAAATGAAATCCCAGGTCACCTGTTTGGTTTCACATAAAACTTACTAACCTACAATGTTTTATGAGATGGAACCATGACAATATATTGGATTGTTTTATTTAATGACAAAATAACTCTTACAAGCTTTTTTCTAACTCACATTGCATGATATTGTTTTGTTATGAAAAGTCTCCTAAGGTTATTTATACCCAGAAGTGTGTCTATTGTTATGTGTTTTTCCCCACTGTCCATGTCGTACTGTAGCTGACTTAAGACGTACGCTCTGGTGTTATAAAGTCTGACAGGGTCACGATGTGAAAAATGTGCCACCTGTCGGAGCTCTGAGCTGGGCCTCCGTGTGTGCTCCATTGTTCTCTGACAGATGAGTTTGGTGTGTGAGTATGAGGGCAGGACAGGGGCTTACTGAGCGCCCCTCTCACCCTGACAGAGGCCGTCCTAATCCACTACGCCAAGTGGGTTCAGCTCAAGGTCCTATCAAACAATTAACACCAAAAACTATGACAAATGTTGCACTGCGGTTAGCCCCTGATAGACATTCAATATGTGCAATCAATCACAGGCCATGCCTGGATATTTACAGCTCAGGGTGTGAAGACAGAGGCACCACATGTTTGGACTGGTTTAAATTCAGATAGCACTCTTCCAAAGGCTGCAATTGTGACTCTATTCTGCTATATTACACTTTTTCTCAATGGCTTTGACAGACTTTGTATTCTGACTCTGCAAAACAGCTCATACAGAATCCAAAAGAGAGCTTCAACTTTCAAAACTACATTTCAGCTCACACAAAATGAAGTTTTACATTTAAAACTACATTGTACCGTATTCATTCTTCCTCTATTTGCATACGCCATTGTCTAATACAACTTAAAGTGTTTCACCGTGTTCATTTAACTAAAGCCAGATTGGCAAAGATATATAATACTTCTGATGATAGTTGTCCCAGATGTAAACAGTCCCCAGCCACTACAAGTCACATGTTTTGGTCATGTAATGCTTTACACCAATTCTGGAGTACCATATTTAAAGCTTTTTCTTATATTTGTAAAAGGAACATGGATCCTGACCCATTCATATCAATCTTTGGTGTCCTGTTGAATCAACACAGCTGTACCTCATATCAGGCCAATGCGATCGCCTTTGCATCATTGCTAGCGCGTAGATTAATACTCTTGAATTGGAAGGATGCACATCCCCATCGTTTATTCACTGGGTGAGAGAGGTAATGATGTGTTTGCAAATGGAAAAATTACGCTACAGTTTGCAAGGTTCAATGGAAAAATACTACAAAACCTGGTCACCTTTTCTTGAATATGTTGAAACATTACAATTTACTGAATGAATAGTTATTTTGAATTTGATGAGTGAATAGTTATTTATTAGTAGTATTTTCCATCTATGCTAAGTGGTATAAAGTGAAGTCATTGTAAAAGTTGAAAAAAGTGTTAAAGTGTGTACAATAATACATTGTAAAGTTTCCTTTTATGCGGCAGCTGTTTTTTTGTTTTGTTTTGTTTTTTTTTTTTTTTTTTTTGTCTGGCTGTATACCACTGGTTGGTATGCATTTGTCAATTTTGTTTTGTCATTTTTTATTTTATTTTTTCTTTTCCATTATGTGTTTGTATTGTCTTATTTGTGTTAAAAATGAAAATCTTTGAAAAATAAAATTTCAAAAAAAAAAAAAAACTACATTGTACCATCAGAAGAAAGCTTTATTTTCAAAAGTGACTAAACAATGTCAGATGAAATAGTAATTATGTCATCAATACAAAATGTTTAATTTCTGTGTGACAAGCCATTTACACCAACACCACACTGGAAAAAAAATTACAGAATTTACTGTAAACTACCATTCTCCTGCTTGATTCATAAGTTCATTCTTTGATTTTCGCCGGTCAAAAATGGTTAGTTTTTGTTGTGATGTTTGAATTTGACATAGCAATGGACAATGTTAAGCCCAAGAAACAAATTATATTTTACGAGTAAATAAAAAACCCAATGGTGGAATGAAACCAGAACCATCGAAGTCTTTCTTTTAACTACTAAAATCAAGCGTGAGGTACTTAAGTAAATGTAACTAATATACTCATCTCTTAAAAAAACAATAAACTGATGATACAGCAATAAGCTTACAGCAGTCCACAACTCCAACAAAACAAATTCCTGTATGCCGATCCAAATTCATATTCAAAGAAGAGAATTCTTTGTTCTTCGGAAGAAAAACGTGTGTTTTTTTCATCAAACATTATTATTGTTGTTTTGAAAATCTCTCAAAGAATGGATGAGAAGGATGTCACTTCAGTCTCCACATATTATATTTCTATTGTACGCAGAAGTGCTATTGAGAAGCTTTTGGCTGAGTCCTCAACTTTCGATTTGTTTTGATCCGCGGGCATGACTTGCATTTAAAGAGCTTGTCATTTCACATTCACAGTGTCTGTCACAACTGTCACAGCAGAGTCACAAAGGTCCCATAGACAAACCCCATTCAGTGGATCTGCATTCATTCACTGTTAAATATTCTGTCATCAGTGCTTTGCTTAATGACACAGCAGCAGTCAGACTTTTGTTTTATATGTACTTGGCTACCATCTATTCTCTGTTCTCCAAGCTAGTGACACGTAAAAGAGGATGTTAAGTGGTCACTTGATTCCTTCCAGAATAATCAACTTGAAGTCAGCACTGTAAAAAATCCCAAGAACAGTTAACCAAAGTACTTTTCAATTTATGTTGAAAAAACTTGATAATGTGAGTCAAAAGTTTTCAACTTAGATTTTTAAGTTAGGAGAGAGGAGCTAGAGTAAATGAGAGAGTGAGAATCAAGCGGTTGAGAGTAAGAGAGAGGAGGAGATAAAGAGAGAGGAGAGAGAGAGAGAAAGGGATGAGAGAGAGAAAGTTGTAAGGGAGAGGGAGACAAAGGGATAAGAGAGAGAAGAAGGGAGAGAGAGAGAAGGGTGTGGAGAGAAACGGTTGAAAAAGAGGAGAGAGTGAGAGAGAGAAAAGAATGAGAGAGAGAAAGAGAGAGAGAATAGGATAAGAGAGAGAGTGAGAAAGGGATGGGAGATAAGAGAGGAGTGAGGGAGAGAAATGAAGAGAGAGAGAAGAGAAAGAGAGAAGAGTTTGAAAGAGACAGAAAGAGACATGAGTTTAATTGACATAAAACTTACATTACAATTAAATTTTTTTTTACAGTGTAGCTACTATCTTAAATTCAAGTTTTATACACACAACAACTAAAGACAAAAACACTTGGGGTTGCTCCAAAATCATACTAGTTGAGATGCAAATGGTGAATCTGATAACTGGAATGTTTCTCACCTCCCACAAAAAAGTGCAGTACAAGATCAGCTGCATAAGTCATCAAAAGTGTGAGCATCAAAAGCCTGGTCTACTCATTCATATGTCTATTCAAAAGACTGATTTAGGCCTTGTTATCTCTATTTAAAAATGGAGGATCTGACCAAACTAAAGCATGCACATTATGTAAAATCAGAGCTTTATGTGAGTCGGGTGCACCAATACTGAGTCCCACCTCTTCTAAAAATGTCCCATTTGAGTACCTGCACTTCTCTGAGCGTTCAGCACATTCTCCCCATAATGTTAACAGGACAGAGACTCTAAGTGAAAATGAGAGTACTGGTACTTCATTTTGGACAGTAATGGTACAACTTAATGTGTAAAATCCTCTATTTATGGTACAGTAGTTCTCACCAAATCTGAAGATGGGTCCCCCGAGGTTTTTTCAGAAAGGCAGCTCTCCACAGATCTGTAACTGTACCTTGACCTTGTGGCTTCACCTTGTTATTTCCACAGTGACAGATACGTTCAATACTGTTCAAAATTCAAGGGAAATCAGTATTTCCACCAGAAAATCCATTCTTTAAACATGTTTATCTTTCTGTTAGTCTTTGTTAAAGGTGGGGTATCCTCTCATAAATCCTTCAACATGGTTAATATCGACATGTATTTATATATGATTGTAATTATGACATAAAAACACTTTTTACAAACAGCAAAAGCCCTGTTTCCATTGGCTCCGGTCAGGGCGATACGATACGGTACTATGCTGTTTCCACTGCGCAAAGTGACCCGTTCAGCCCCGTTTGCTGGGTCCGTAGCGAGCTGCTTTTGGCCCTGCCTTTAGCCTTGACCCTGGAGCAGACCTTACAGCGGTCCCCCTTTAGGCTCGATGTTTGGACAAGAGAAAACACAGGCTCAGGCAAAAAACAGACGGAAAAGAGCGGACAGAAACATGAAATAATGTTCCTCACCAAACGCCGACTTGATCCCCTGTCAAACCGTCACATTTCCATCGATGAAAACTTTATTTGTTGCGCCGATAGACTTAGTAAAGCAAAGCTAGCGCATTAGCATCCCATGTTTCCTGTTTGCCGAGGCAAAACACTATAAAACATTGTATATCCTGTGCATAATGTGTTCATCATAATCCAGTCTCAAAGCATTAAACAAAACGTGTTTAGTAAGCATCAGAGAGTTGCACAGACTTTGCAAAAAAAGTTCAATAAATTATAAAAAATGGCTAATGTGAAACTGGAAAGAACCACTCAAGCACTCCTGATGAAAACTAAAATTCTTTCTTACTCAATTCAGACAGTACTGGGATCTCATTTTTTTCACAAAGTACTTTTAACATAATACTTTCTAAATAATAACTAAAAAGTGATCTACTTAAACCTAAATCCTTAATTGGTACCTACGCTGTCTCTTTACATACTTTTTGGTCTTTAAACACTCACTCTACTTTGTACTTTCCTCACTGTAATTTCCCCTTGTGAGACGAAATAAAGGTCTTCATATGTCCTTAAGTGTTATGCGTTTAAAGGCACTTACCCCGGGCTCACACTACATCCAGTCCAACTCCGGTGTAGCCACCGGAGTCTTTACCTAACTTGAAAAGTCCGAGAGTGGCTCACACGGCGTACAGTCCAGTCCGGTCCGAATCCGTTTCGTTTGTTTCAAATTTTGGCCGGACGCCGGAGTGCACCGGAGCCCTTTTTGGTGAAGTTGTGAAAAAAAGACACGATAAACTGGAAACCAAGCGAGCGCGGGTGAAGTGAATCCGGTAGTTTTCAAAATAAAATCATTACGTTACCGCTAATAATACAAAATACGACATTTACACGATTATGTAACACATAAACTGTAAATAAACCTCCCGTACTTACCCACTGTGCAGCGAAAAATCCAACAGAAAATCAACTGACGTGAAATAAGCCCAAAACTCTGCGCGTGTTCTTTGTTTACATATACATGTCCTCAGTGAAAGAGAGAGAGAGAAAAAAAAGTGCTCAGCGATCGCGTATTTTCCCACGTTGAGCGTGAACCTCCGTGAGTTCGGGGTCTCGCGTGGTCGGCAGCAGAGCCTGTGGCTGCAGCAGGACTGTAGACCACCGTAGCTAATGTGAGTCACCACCGTAGCTAGACCGTCCGGTGACTGCACCGGAGTTGGACTGGAGGCAGTGTGAGCCCGGGGTTACAGTTGACACGCTGAAGCCCGTAAAACCTCTTTCAGCGTGCCTTCCAAAGCACAATCTACAATTTCCCAAACAGCTCAACTCTACCACGCTGTCAGAAAGTTGTGAGTTGTGATGGCTGGAGCTAAGTTTGCGAGCCCCTTGATAGCGCTGCTGGTCTTTCCCTCATCAGCACCGTGGGCACAGATCGCTGAGTGAAGGGACACTTTTTCACAGCCACTCACATCAAAATAACTGCTGTCCACCTCCACAGTGACGACAGCCCTAATCAGTGTGTCAGTCACAGAGCCCGGCCAAACGGGATTCTGTGAGAGCAAAAAAGCACTCTATATGGACTTCTATAAGGACTTCTATAAGTCGAATACACAGTAGAACAAGAAGGAAGAGGAGAGAGAAAGGATGGGAAAAACAATAGGTTAACTTTGCTTTGGTGAAATTGGGCTGCAAAATCCTCTAATGTCTGGGCCAGATACAAAATATCTACAAGATCTGTACCCTAACCCTATATGTTGATGAAACTATTGTTATTGCTTATGTTATATTAAGTGTTCTACAGAATTTGCAAACCAGAATTAAACTACTACAAGCCAAGTCTGAACCAGAAGAAAGGCAGGATCAAATCAAGAATTGCATCAAGATTAAAAAAGAGAATAATGTCAGGTTTAAGGTAGTAGCAAATAGAAAAAAAATAGCATACTTGCAATATTTGGGAGATGGGTTTGTCTCCAGATCACCAGATGGCGGGACGATTTGGCTTCTGGGCCTAAAGTTGAATAGGACTTAATTTAGATCTGGTGGTAGTTGGAAGTTCAAATTTGCTTTAGTGTAAAAAGCTAGACTGCTAGAAAGCTAGAAAAATCTCAAGAATGTTCCACAGAATGGTATTGATCTAACTTTTTATAACAGTTGTTTCTCCATGAAAAGAAGTAAGATTAATGGTGAAACACATCTTCATATATCTAAACTTACCATAAAAGATCTGTCTGAGAAATAGGATATAAATTATCACACTTTATCCAATCAATCTTTATTTATGAAGCGTTTTTCATACATGAAATGTTACACAAAGAGCTTTACAGTGCATTAAAAACAGTCCTATACCAACAACCCCCCCCCCAACACACACACACACATATATGTTGGGTTTCCATCTGTCATGGGGACATTACATTGACTTACATTCATTTCATGGACCCTTACCCTAACCTTAACCTCAGTGGCTACTTGCCTAAACTTAACCCAACCCTCACCCTAATCCTAACCTTAACCTTATTTGAACTTAAAACCATGTTGTTGATCTCATAATGAAGGATTTACATCATGGGGACCTGCTTTTTGTCCCCATAAGGAAGGCAGGTCCCCAGAAAGTGAGTGTGTATACAACTTTTGGTCCTCACAAAGTGATGAATACACGCTCATTTCCACAAACATTAAAATCCATTTTGCTACTTTCGCATATGTAACAGAGCGTGGTAAGGTCCCCGTTTAAAAAAAAAAACGACCACAGGTAAATCTGGTAAAAACGATGTGCAAAAAATATATATAAAGTTTAATTTTTACAATCAGTTAAAAATACATTTAATATTTACTTACACAATATTTAAAAGTTTGCTTTAAAAACGAGAGAGTGGAGAGAAACAAGAGAGGAAACAGACAGGTTCGCTAATCTTTACGTCAGTCACTTAGAGTCACCCATATTAAAGTAACCAGGTTCTAGGAGTGCGACCCGGAGCAGCCCCCACCTCAGGCTCCCCAAACTTTTGTAATTGCGTAGCTAAAAGCAGCCAGACACAAAAACACATATTAGAAGATTTACAATTTAGTGAAAACACGTAGGAATAAGGCATTAAGATATACTTACAATGGTCACGCAGTTTCACCAGCCCCGACTACAAGCCAACAGCGTGAAAAGCTTATGTATAAAGGCTAATCAAAGACAATAGAAAGCAGATAAATACAAGCAAACTAAGAACTAAAGTGTGAAATATACTTCAGAAAAGCTTAAAAATACTAAAATCTAACACCAGTAATAAATAAATGTAATAAATAAATAATTACATGTAAAACAGTAAATATTAATCAAAAGCTAAGCTAAAAAGATGGGTCTTGAGCCTGCTCTTAAAAACCTGAATGTTCTCTGCGACACTGAGGTCCTCTGGCAGACTGTTCTATAGATTGGGGCCGTAAAACTGGAAAGACGCCTCGCCGTAAGTGTGTGTCCTGACTTTGCGAATGACTAGGAGCCAGAGTATGTGTCCTCCTGACTTTGGGGATGACTAGGAGCCTGGTCCGCGAGGGTTCATAAGATAAAAGCAGTTCTGAAAGATAAGAAGGCCCAAGACCATAAAGACACTTAAAAACCAGTAAAAGAACATCGATCCTAAAACACACAGGGAGCCAATGCAGTGAATTACACGGTGTAATGTGGTCCCGCCCCCTGGTCTTAGTCAGGACACGTGATGCTGAATTCTATAATAATTGTAAACCTGAAATAGTCTTTTGGAGAGCCAGAGAGCAGTATACGACTGGTGATAAAAGCATGCATCAGCGTCTCTATGTTGGCCGAGAGAGAATGGACGGACTCTGGCGATGTTTTAAGATGATAGAAACATATTTTGTGATATTTTAATGTGAGAAATAAAAGTCAACTCAGAGTCAAAAATAACGTCCCGGTATCTTACGTGAAGATGGATTAAAAGATTGTGTTTGTAACTGGGCTAAAAGTTTCTCTCTCTGGGCCTCAGGACCGATGACTAAAACCTCAGTTTTGTCCTGGTTAAGATGGAGAAAGTCTAAAATGCAGTTAAAAAGAGCATCCATTGGCCTGGTGTCATCAGGAGACATGGAGATGTAAAGCTGTGTATCATCTGCATAACTGTCAAAGTTGATTCCATGTCTCCTGGTGATACCACCGAGAGGGAGCATGTACAGGTTAAAAGGCACTGGACCTAAAATGGAACCCTGGGCACACCACATGTGATTTCATGAACCTGAGAAGAGATAAGCAAGAAGAGGAAGTTGATTGCACTTTATGCCACAGATTTCTATAAGAAGGTTGGTTGTTCAACTAATTAATGGTTCTTTTAAACAAAGGCCCACCATGTAATGTTTAGCCAAAACATTTTATTTGACTAAAAGTTTGTTTCTACTTAAATAGGATTATACAGAGGATTTACCACCTGTGGAAGGTTGTCACTTCTTCAAACACATTTTCAATACAACTTAGCTAATTGTTGGTTTATGCACTTGTCAGTTTTAAATGAGCGTACCACTTTCAACTGTGCAATCTTCATTTGTTTTTAGTGGATTTGGCTGGTGGTCAGCGGAGGTGACTTGAGTCTCTGTTTTGATGACTTGAGGCTTAACACGATGAAATGGACTTGGGACTTGACTCGATGCCGCTTCTTCTCTTCTCAAAAAAGCATATTGTGTCGTCATTTATATGAACAACTGGAATATGTCCTTCTTAGCTGCAGTGTAACCAGACTTTTTTTTTAAGTTGAATAATTTATACAAATCAATGAAACTGGGAAACTTCCAAAGACTTGAAAAGACTTGAAACTAACAGAAGTTGACTTGCACTTGGGGGGCACTGATTCTGACTTGAGACTTACTTGAGATTTGCAAAAAAAAATGATTCTACTTCTCGCCCAATGAGACAACTCCAGTTTTTTGTAACACATTTTTATTTTCTAAACCTGATCATATTTATACAGTGTACCCTGTATAACGCACAGGGACACTTGGGCCTGCTTATGTCCTCATGCTGATGCTGAGAGGGTGTAACTGAGTCCCTGTCACTGTTCTAATCCTCACAGGACAGATTTAGCCCAGGTCTCATCGAGCTTTCATCTGGGGCCAAAGCTGAGCTAACCCATTTATGTAAAGAGCCAGCAGCCTCACACCTGCTCGGCCCCAAACACAGCTGCACCACGAGAAAAGGGCCAGCTAATAGAATAATGAATCAGATTTGGGGGAGAATTTGTGATGGGTCAGAGCAAATAGGTTGTAACTGCGCAGTAAGCATGCAGGTTAGTCCAACATTTATGAGAGAAGAAACTGAGTGCAGTGTTTCTCTGTGGTGTTGGCTTTTTAAAGTGAAAGTATAAGCACTAAATTATTATTAACATGCTTATATGGTGGGGTGGGTAAAAAATGTCATTTAAAACAGTCCAAATGAGGTCCACAGACAGATTTTTGTTGGCCCTCGGACCATAAAATCAACCTTTTTAAAGCTAATAAAGCATCTTTACTCCACATTATTGAGGTGGCTCAGTGTTACTTCCAGCATTCTTAATGCAGTGTATCCAAACCTTTTGACCCATAGCACACTTTTTGGTTGAACATTTCACAGCACACCACCTTCTCCAAAATTTCCATCATTATTTAATATAGTAAACACTGTCCATTACACTATGGCACTTTTCTGGTGGGCAGTTTGCCTACTTTTTGTAAATGTGTGCTTGTAATGTTCCAAACTTACTATATGCATCGAGAAGTAGTATTTGTGGAGAGGCAAGCTTGCTCACAATAAGATTGCATTTTTTCAAGATATTTGAGCTAGATTACAGCCAAGTGCGTTTCATCACAACTTGAGACTGATCACATTGCTCATTATGCCCTCTCTCTCACTTTTGTCCCTGAGCACTGACCAGTTTGCCTGCTCTATTTGAAAAAATGGTTGCAGGCCAACTTCAGGGCTTTCGTATCACTACAGTCTTTCCTTTATATCTCTAAAACCAGCTAAATTGAATCTATATGTATTCCCATGCATTTCATAGGGAGAAAAAGATATTTTGTGATAACTTTATTAACATGTTATAACAAAACTAGAAACTAATGAAAGTTGAAGTTTTGGTAATAAGCTTAAGGTTTTACAGACTAAAAATCTAGTTACTGCAGCTAAGGTCTGCTGTGCCTTTAAACATACTTCATTTCAAAGTGATACTTTGTGTGTGTCACAGCTCAGAGTGAACCAGGTCATTATAATAGGGGAAAATTATAATTATTTTTACTGAATAGCATTTTTTTTGTTTTTAGCCTTTATTTAACCAGGATGAAACTCACAAAGATGAACTCTCTTTTATAAGAGTGACCTGATCCAAAGGCAGCAACACTTCAGAATCAAGATTATTAATATCAATCAGTCAGACAGAACTTTTAGAATCACATTTGCTTTAATTAAATCGGTCAGAATAGATTCATAAGAACAAAACACGATGCTTTATTTTGTTTGTGAAAAGAATAAAATTGAATATAAAATTTTTAAAATTTTATACACCATTGTGCAGCTGTTGTTTTGCTCATCCTATCAATGTTTCTTATTTACTCTTCACATGCAGTAGATGTGAGATTCCTGTCATGAGTTTGTGCTTTCAAATAAACATGTTAAATGAAATTTCTCTGCTCCATTTCAAACATACAGTAATGACCAGTTAGAGCTGAATCTCCACTGACCCGTCCCGTTGCCCAATCTCTGTGAGCCCCCTGCAGAGCCCCTAACACACCCCCTTCACGCCTCGCACAATTACCCCTGAAGCTCTTCACAAGCACTGGAACCTCTGGCCTTAGACAAGCAACACGTGGTTAAGTCAGAATGTGAACAGGCTTTTCAGCACAGTGTGAACTAGTATTGTTTAAACTCAGGTTCTCATTGTGACAATCTTTTGTTCTCAGATTCAAAACACGTTAATAGTTAATAGTTATTATGCACTTTATTGCATTGAAAACATACTGTATGTAATAGTCCACATCATCTTCATCATATGCAATCATACAATATACATCATGAATGTAATGAATAAGAGTGGGTTAACACAAGCTAACCTAAGAGTTGTGCTATTTTGTATTTATAAATAATTATGTAAACCATGTAAAATTTCATTGGCACTAAAGTCGAAATAAAAGTAATACTAAGCTAGAAATGTATTTTGTTTTATATATCCATGTTTTAAATACTCCTAATAGGCATTACATTTATTTGACGCAGCCCCTGGAAAGTGCATGCATTCTGTCAAGGGTCCCCAAACCCTTGGTTGAGAAACACTGGTTAATATTATAACACCAATTTTAACACTGCACGTAGCAGTGGACACAGTGTGTAAAAATATGGCAGCAAGCAAGAGAGGGGTTACTTGTTTATCAACACGGGCGATGTTCATGCATCGATGAGCAGAAAGAGCTGCCGCTGATTAACCAAGCTGTGCCAGGGCTGCTGTCAACTAACTAAGTTTTGTTTTCGCACTCTTATTGTGCGAAAACAAAAGTTCTGCTGCTAAATCAACATATGTGAATGAAATTCGACAGGTGAGTGAAAAAACTGCGAGAAAAATACTGTTTCAAGCTTCAGGAGACAGAGGTTTGTCATATCGGTTCATACCTGATCGAAACAACTAGCTCTCATCCTGTTTTGTTGTTTTAATCAAAGACATTTTCCCAGTCAACCAGATGGACAGCGGGTTTTTCTGCATGGAGCATGCACAGTACAGCAGAAAGTGACTTCGACCCAATATCCCTGTAGCTGTAGCTTCTATACGTATCAGACAAATTTATGTCTGAAAATGTTTCAATAATTCTGATATGCGTGAAGCATAAAAACACAGTGAGGCAATTACTGTGATACCACAAAATGACATCACAAGGTGGAACAGTGTGTTTTTAGTATGAGAGAAGAAAGGGGCATAAACATGCCAGATTGGTGAGTGAAAGATGTGTGAATGAAAAGAAACACAGCTAGATGTGTGTTTGGCATCATGAATAAATACAACCTAGGTAAAAAAAAATTACACTGTAATTTAAAATAGCTTTAAACAAGAGGCTAACGTTTTACATTGATGTCCGAGAGCTGAATGTAAGTGAATGTAATGTCTCCATGCTTTATGTGTGTATGTGTGTGGTGGGTGTGTGTAGGGACAGAGAGAGCGGGGGGTGCAGGGGGTAACACTAGCCTTTATCTCGTCCCACTGGTGAAAGGACCACACCAGGATCAAAGACTCTTTGAAGACCTAAATTTATGGAGCTGAAATGGTCGCTCACATTCAGAGCCTGCGCTGATGCCTCCATGATACCAGCGGATACAAGCTAATGTACGTTTAACACTAGTTTACTGCAGCAGAAAAGACCATAAAACTCACTGTTTGTGCTGCTGATTTATAGATTTGCCTCCACGTTCACCCACACCACTAATATATACATTTGAACCATCTTAAATAGAAGTTTATACACGCTTTCAACAGATTATTTTGTTTTGAGAATGTTTTGACTGTCTGGAAATATTATTCACCAATGGATCAAAACATCTAATTTTACGTACTAAACCATTTACAATTATTATCAAATTATAGTTTCTAATGTTTTTCTCTGTAAAATAATTTATTAGAAGTAGGGTATTATTCTACACTATTTGTCCTGTCCATGCTTTCTTCAAACAGTTTAAACCTTTTTAGTGTTATATTCTATACTTTTCTTTAGAGCTGAACCTAAAACTGCTGTTAAAAAAAAAAAAGGCTTAAAAGAGAGGTTTGAAACTTTTTTGTCAAGGCACACTTATCTTTGGTTTGGGATTTACTTGTTTTATCAACTGGAATGAAAATACACTTTTTTCATGTTTTCAGCATCAATAAATTGTTGTGTTAAAGCAATTGGTCTCTGTGCAATACAAAAAACAGCAAAAAATTGATATTAAATATGATCAAAAGTATGAGCTACTCCTGCGATCAGATCAAATTTAATCAAATTTATTTATTTTTGTATAGCCCAAAATCACAACAACAGTTGTTCTGAGGACTTCCCAAGATTATTAGATAAACACTTGTTCTTGTCAGAGTTGCCAGGTTTTCGGAGACCAACAAGTGACCAAGCCTTTAAAAAAAGTCCAAAACAAATGACCTCAGCACTAAAAGTTATTATTTTAATACATTTTCTACATTTCTGCTTCGTAGCAGAGTGGTTAGAGCTCTGGTTTCCCAATAAGGAGACCATGGGTTCGACCCCCGGGTCGGACCATATCAGCCTCTCACGATCTTTGTCTTTGCATGTTCTTCCCGTGTCAGCGTGGGTTTTCTCCTTCCACCTCCAAAAACATGAATGTTTAGGTTAATTGGGCGTAATTGTAAATTTCCCCTGTGAATGAGAGAGTGAATGGTTGTCTGTCTAACCCTGCGACGAGTTGGCCACTGTCCAGGGTGTTCCCCCACCTAAGGCCCAAAGTTGCTGGGGTAGGCTCCTTAAAGGGAACAAGCGGTAGAAAATGAATGCTTGGCATATTTTTTATAATTTTGTAACACTATAATGACTTTAAAACACTAAAAACTCCACAAACATTAATGCGTTTATTTTCTTGAATCAAACCTGAAAACAACCAAAATCATCTTATCAAATTGGCCCTGAGGAACTATAGCTTAAAAGAAAAAAAATGTAAACTGCATCAGAAAAAAGAAAGCAAAATTTATTATAAAGAAACAGACTTGGCAACCCTGACTCCTGTTGCAGTGGCATTTGGAAAGAGGCCAACACTTCCAGATGTTTTAGTGTGAGACCTAAGAGGTGCTAGACACAGTTTGGTGCCATCACTTTACGTCGATGTTAAAGTGATTAATTTAGGTGTCAAGTCCTGCTCTGATTGGACAAGTCCTCAGGGAGCGGTTGGACTGATTGGTCGGTTCCTGTTTTTAGTGGAAATGGGACGGTGATATGGGGGTATACTCTTTTTGTTCAACCCCCAGAGATCAAGAGCAAATGAATACAAATGGTGGACTGGAGAGCTCACCTTCCCCAGGTGGAAGCGAACGGCGCAGAGGAGAGAGGAGCAGGTGCATTCAAGTGCAGCGCAATCGGAAAGAAAGATGATTGGAATATATCAGCCGGCTCAGGAGACGAGAGGGGGAGCGAGAGAGGGGGAGAAAGAGGACAAACTCAAAAAGAAAAACAGAGAGAGTAGAGAGAAAGCCACATAAAGAATGAAGACATGAAGAGAAAGAAGTAAAAAGAGAGAGAGAGAGGGAGAGAGACAGGGAGGCAAAGAGAAGGAGAGAAAGAGAGAGACAGAGAGAAGGAGAGTGAAAGGGGAGGGGAGCAAAGAAAGAGCGATAAAATTAACAAGAAAAACAGAGAAAGGGTAGAGAGAAAGAGGCATAGAGGGAAACAGAGAGAATGAGTAACGATAAGAGAAAAAGACAGAGAGGAGAAGAGAGAAAGGTGGAGATGAGAGAGAGAAAGAGAGAGACAAACAAATAGTGAGGGAAATAAGCTCAATGGGAAAACAGTTAAAGAATTGGGAAAAAGAGACAAAAAGAGAGAGAGGAGAGACATACACAAAGAAAAAGACACACAAAAGAGAAATTAGGGTTGAGAAAAAGAGATATAAATGCACAAAGAAGGCAAGAGAGCAAAAAGCAAAAGACAGAGAGAGAGAGAGAGAGAGACACTGCTGACATTCAGAATGCTGTGATGTCATCTGTATAACCTCTCTTTGACAGGTGGGTGATGAGATGTTCCCGTCTCTCTCCTCAGTCTGTTTGAATCAACACCTTTGTCTTCTTCATCCATCACTAAAGACATATAATATGCAACATTTTCTTTTATTCAGGTGAGAAAAACAGCAGTGCTCCTGTAGTTTTTTTGCTTTTCTACCACTGTTTCTACTAAATACAAAATCAAAATTTAGCAGTACTTGTGATATTTGTTCTATAGATTTTTCCTTTTTAGTAGTGTTATGACTATTACAGGATAAATTGCAAATACTACTGTTAGGGAAATGTAATCTCCCCGGACTGTAATCCCTGTTGAGGAAAAACAACCAAGACTCAAAAGATTTAAATTAGGATAAGATTTACTTTGATCAAAGGGAAAACACACAAGTTACAAAAGCATGTCCTTCCTGATCTTAAACCCTACAACGTCTCTATCTCAATCTTGTCCCTTCTTCCGTTCGTCGTCCTCACGTCGTCTTCACGTCATCCTCACGTCGTCTTCACGTCATCTTCACGTCGTCTTCACATCTGGTGTTCACATTGCCTCTTCACCTTTGTACGTTCACAAAGAAGCAAAGTCTCTTTTTTATCAGTTCTCCAGAATCTCCTTTTAGCTTCGTTAAGCTGATTGGTCCTCCAAGGTCTTCGGTTCTCACCATCTTTGGATGTCACTTGTCTCTTCTCAGAAATGAAGATCTCATCCAGAAACTCAGACTTGGACTTGGTGCCTGTCTCAACTTGAGCCTTGTCGATTGCAAAACCCAAGCAACATCAGCAGTCTGACTTGAGACAGTTCAGAGGTCAACTGTAAACCTGTCCTCTGGAATGTTTGCTTGCGCACTAACCTTAGCTACAGCTTTCACAAATGCACTTTACACATTATGTAAACATTTGAAGGATTACAAATTATCAACACACATAGAAAATATTTTTTCTAACAACTCTCATATATTTTAACCACTCACTGCTGAGAATGCACAATCTTTATATTGAGATAAATATATAACTGATATCATTGTGTATGAATGGGTTGACGACATATAATTCAGCCCACACACTCAGACTATCATAGCTATAAATATCTGTGTGAATGTTCTTGTTTGTGGAGTGAGCAGCGATGGTGTCAGAGTGACCCCTTCTGGTGCCCTGCCCTCAGGCTTGGGCTCTTTACATCCAACATCCAAAACTGTTTAAATAAATGCAAGTACAAAGCCATCAAAATCAGCATTCTTTAGCTCCAATTACAATCCAAAACCATTAGCTCAAAGCTCTAAACACTGTCAGATGCCTGTTGGACCAGTGCGTGTTTTACCATCCAATACTGCAATCTACAATGACTGCCTAGCATTGACTTGCCTGATTAAATTCAGCCCTTTGGTGGGTTTAGGCTTTCATGTGAAGTGGGTGCTCCTCTATTGATCTTTCCATCACATGATGCTGCAGAAATTTAGTGCTCCACCTCCTCCTCCTCCTCCTCTCTGCAATTTCATTAAAACCCAAAGGCCAAACCACTGCTAAAATTGATCAGTGCCTGGAAATGCAATATGATATGTGGTTTGTGGTGAACTGACATCATGCATTGAGTGAAGTTTAGGAGAGCTAGGGTGACATTGTTCCCCCAAAGGGACAATGCTGACACATAAGATTGACAATTCTCTTCTTGGCACTTGAGATATCTGTATGTTAGCGTGTGTTTAGCCGTTAGCTAGCTGTGGGTTTGTGTTTTGGTGATGACCTTCAACACTTTTTTTTGGATGCGACTAACGCGTTGGGATTAGCGACAGTGTCAGAGCCTGTTTAGTCCTCTGCAGGCTTTTAGTGGGAACTGGACCAATCAACAGTTGGACATGGATCAAGTGAGACAGAGGCCAGGCACCAGTTGTTTACTCATGTTGTCAAACTGGACACAAATGTTTAAAAGTGAGCTCTGAAGTGTAGTATAAATGCAAATATAGAATCTGTCACTTTCTTATAATGTTCTCTTGCAGTAATAAATTAACAAAACACCTTTAATTTGATTTTGTTTATGTTTTTAAAACGGCAAAAAGTAGGTATTCAACCTTTATTCACCTTATTCTGCCCCACCCTTTCTTGACAACACATTTCCTGTTTAGCTTTGTTAAGGTAACTAACATGTTAACCGTTCTGTCCTGCAGACAAATAGATAAAACGACAATATAAAATAAATGCCAATAATTTAGGCAAACTGCAGCTGATCAGATGTTCGCTATCAAGAAAAGTGGGCAAGTCTGAATAAAGTGAATAAACAAACTAGTGATGATTACTCCACAAATCCAGATTATAGTTCTTCAATCTTTTTTTTTTTTTTTTTTTTTTTTTAAATACAAATCTTAACAAAAGAACATTTTCAAGTTTTTGTGTACAATGTACTCCTTAGTTAGTTTTCTTAGCAATGCACTTCCTGCTTAGCTCTGTTAAAATAAGCTTGTTGATTTGACTGTTTTGCGAGATGATCTCAAATATAACTACAAAATAAAGTAAATGCACAAGTTAATCACTTATCCGGGTGTACACTGAGTGTAAGTTCGGTGTGGTCAGGTCTGATGGGACTTTCAAGTCAGTATATGAATGTGGCTTTAGGTGATGCAGCTGGTGTAACAGGCACTTT
Source organism: Mugilogobius chulae (assembly GCA_038363315.1). NCBI lineage: Eukaryota > Metazoa > Chordata > Actinopteri > Gobiiformes > Gobiidae > Mugilogobius > Mugilogobius chulae. The sequence continues at coordinate 40,069,641 of CM076407.1, forward strand.
ACAGGAGACGTGCTTGTGACTTGATCTGAACCTCACAGCCAGCTAACCCAGAAGTCTGGACGGTAAATTCACCTTATTCTGCACTGCTCACTTTCTTTCTTTCACTTTTCTTTTCCACGGAAAGTGGGTGGGGCAGAACGAGGTGAGTAAAATGTGTTGTTTAGACATGGCCGCAGACCCTCTGGCAGAGATTAGCTCCAAGACAGCTTAATCAAGTTTTAATCATGCAAACGCTCTTTATTCTGTCTTTTGATTTATGATCCCTCTTCCTCGGGTGCCTTCTGTACATCTGGCAAAGCACAACAGATGGTAACTAGCCTCTTGGCTAACTGGCACTGTGTGCTTTTGGTCAATATGCACTGTCCTTGTGATGAACACATAATATTTAGTTTAAAGCTAGTAAAAAGTTCATTCAAATCATTTGCATAAACTTGTTTGGATAAATGTGGATTTACAATTTGTCATTTGTAGTTGAAAATAAGTGAGAAATCACAGAGTGTTATATTATACTGCTGATAATTTTAGGAAATGAAAACACCCTAATGCTCTTTTAATAAATGTAAAATCACATAAAATAAATGTTTACTTTATTTCACAAAACCATTACAAACTAACCCTCAGAGCTAAACACTGCACCATATGTCCTGTTCTCATTTCAATGTGATCATTGGACATTGCTGCTAGTAGCCTATAATTGTCCAGGCAGACTCTACTTCCTGATATTTGGGGAATCAGAAGAGGCCCATGTCAGAGTCTCCATTAAGAGGGAAAAGATTGCACTTTCGCCTGTAGCCATTCATGTTTAACCCATATGGTACCTCCAAATAATCCTTTTGGGGCACGTTTCCACCAGAACAAGCCATTTACACCCCTCAGCTCAATTACACAGAGCCGTGGTGAAGTGGAAAGAGGCCCACGTGGAGGTCAGGGATGAGCGATCGCAGACGCCCAATCAGGAGCAGCGTGAGGGCCGGTCTGAGGGGCCAGAGCGTGGACTGTGCTGGTGGCCATGGTGTAACATACAGTAGCTCTGACAGGAAAGGAATACTCCAAACAACATTAACCCCTTATGAGACAGAGGGCTTTCCATTTTTACTTCATTTGTTTAACTTTGTTCACCATCTGATAAAAATGAACTATCAAGCTCATGTTAAACATAAAAATAAAATTGGAATCCTCTTATTTACAGTCAAGTCAACTGTTCTGGGATGAATCAGAATCCATTTTTACCCTAAACTTACAAACAACACCAACAACATTTCATTGAAATACCTTCAGTTTGTCAAAAGGAATTGCCAAAACCAAAATATGCCAAACAGTTTTATTCTTGCCTAGGCTAACAGCTGTATTTACCGCAGAATTTTCAGGCAAACTTTAACATCTTTTATGCAGAGACTCTTCTTACTTATAAGAGACACTCATCATAAGCCAAAACTGTTTCAGTTTTTGTCAAGCATTTTAACTTTAAGTTCTCAAACTAATGAATCTATCAAAGAAGGAATGAAAGCTTGTTTCAGTTTGTAATCAAGTCCATCCAGAACCCAGGCTTCTTTAAAATTTTAGAATGAGTGGATTTGGTCACCACTCCCTTCTTAATGTCTTCTGTCAAATTCACAACATGCTGTGTAATTTGATGTTTTTTGTGTGATGCACATGAAACACCAGAGCTTATTGATCGTCTGTCATTTGATTCGCAGACTGGGAGCTACCACTTTCTACAAGTTGGAAACATCTCTCGGTACAGACAGGAAGCACATATATAGTCATGCTATGCAAATATATATTTTTTATTCCCACAAATATGTTTAAGGTTAAGATCATAGATGTGAACTTAAGCTCATGTGCGTAAGTCCACAGCGATGGGTGTTCCGTCAGTACGGAGAGACGCTTCAAACCTGTGGAGAAAGGTGGACAACAGCTAAGCAAATCCCAAACTCAAAAAAGCATTATTTTTCAGTTTTCTGTTCCGGTTCTCTTTTCTTCAAAAGAGAATTGGAACTTTTTGTTACTGCAGAGAATTCCTGATTGGTCGGTCGAGCCTGATTTTTAACTTGTTTTTTTTTTTTTTTTTTTTTTTTTTACCATTAGGGGTTTTCTGGTTTTTCTATTTCTCTTTTGTGTATGGATATGTTTATCTGTTGCAATTTTGTGAAGCACTTTGTGCTACATTGAAATGTATGAAAAGTGCTATATAATAAAGATTGATTGATTGATTGATCTCACCAGAAAGCATACATATACCACGACATTACAAGATATGTACATTGCGTATGATTAGCACAAGTTCACGGCTGTTTTGGAAAATATTCCACACGTCGGTCACATCACCTGGAAGTCTGAACTTTAAAGATGTCATTCTGGATTTTTCAGATAATTCCAGAGCAGCTAAGGCTACATCTTTAGTTTACCAATTTATAGTTTACCAATTTGACACCTGCATCTTGAAAAACACTGAGAACATTGTTGCATAAAATGATCAATGTTCATGTTCATCATGACAAATAAAATTGTCTTTATACCAACTTTTTATGTTTGTCTATAAAGAGAAAATGTGGTTGTTTTACCTTTACATGTCTGTCACCTCTGAGGAAAATGACATCCAAACGTAAAGATTTAACAAACTAGTTTTTTTTCAGGTGGTGTAAATCCATGCAAAATTCCACAGACAGTAAGAGATGGAGTTTGCATCAATTTCCAAGCCCTCACCATCTTTCTCACTTTTATCAAATCAAGTAAGTTTTCTCCAGCACAAATAAAAAAAACAAACAAACAAACATGTATTTAGCAGTATTTGAGCAGTTGTTGAAATCAATAATAAACCACATTTGAACAACCATATAAATAGGTCAACATTATCTGGTTACACTCGTCTAAAGCGTGTCATTAATCACATCGAAGCTGTCAAAAGGCCGTGCTGGCTTCAGGGACATGTGCAGATGAAATGACGCCGATGCCCACAGTTACAGTGCACTTATATAATACGGCTCTGTGTATGTAGGTCAGTGTGAGCTGTGCTTTGTGCTGTCTCATGGATAAAAGGGGTTACACGGACACCACTGCAGGGGCTACAAGTGCTCTGCTGAGAGACTCTTTCAGCTCTTTTGTGCGCCCGCCCCGTGTCTGTCAGCGACCACACTTTCTTTATGACCTGGCCTCCTCTCAAACGACCCATTATGCATCAGCGTTTTGAGCTCGCGCCGCAAAGCCTCCTGGGAAATCCACAACGTGTCCTCCGAATAATTTGACAGTGATCGGTGGTGTTTTAATTCAGCTCAATAAATCTTACAGTTGTTTTGATTGTGGGAGAGTTTGTTTGACAAGTAAAGGATAGAATAGTGTGAACCAAATCTCTCCCAGAGGCGATTTTAGCTAACAGCGGATGCTCACAAGGCGGGGCAACCCAAAAATGCCCTCCTGCCCCACGGCATTATAAAAAAGCAATGTTTAAGCGCTCTAATTGGACAGTGTTGGACCCCTGCAGCGAGCAGTGTAAGTGATGTGAGGAGAAGGTAGTGGGTAAAAGTAGGGCACCACATGTTTGGTTTAACTTTTTTTCCTGATACAAGCAGAAAATATGGAAGGGATGAACCCAGAGGTGCACTGTGTGATGTTTGTACAGAGGTCAGCCACCTGCTTGTATCTGTGTACATTTTCTGTACCTGCCTCATTAAAGGTAGTGTATTTGAGTGTGCTTTCTTAATGTGAATAATAGAACATTAAAAGTTTGTGCAGGTGTCCAAACTATTCCTCACTTTTCTTATACAAGCATACTTATTTACTATAATGATGTTTTTCACAGCAAGCTTGCAGAACATAAAGCCCAATTTCTCACTGAATTTACTGTATCAAACTGACACACACTTACACAGACATTGATGGTCTTAGGTACCAAATCTTTTGCCACTGAAATGTACTTTCATCAAGAAAAAGACATTTATTCGAACCGTCAAACAATATATTTTATTTCGCGCCATTTTTAAAAAGTTGTCCGTCATTGCCACAAAGCTTTGGTGCAGCTGCCATTACAACTCCTGGCAAGTATAATAATTATTACATACAGATTTTTTCACAATCTAGTTTTGCGGCTCAAATGCTTGTTTGCAGTGGGGTTTAATAATATTATTTATTTATATGTTTCACAATCATTAAAAGACCAATTTTATGCATTTTTGGGTTTTTTGTTTCTTCATACAGGCTCCTGAGGACCCATACTTTGTAACCTTAAAACATAAAAAGACTGTAGTAAAGCACATGTGACAGTCATGTGCTTCCACATCACGAAATGGTTAGAGCTCTATCTACTGAGTGAAAAAAAAAAAAAAAAATCAATAAAATCAAATCCTTAAGTCTGATTGGCCATTGTTGCAGAAATCCTCAAAACGAATCTGAATGATTTATGAACTTAAAAATAGCACAAAAAAGCTATACCTTGACATCACAGATCAGGAACATGATACACAAACACACACACACACACACACACAGACAAAACTTCAGCAGTGTTTGATGAGGAAGACAATTTAGAATAGGAATAAAACTATTCTAAATTTTGCATAATTTGACTCTTTTATAGGCCTAGTCAATTTTGCATAATATGTCTCCTTTAAGATTATCATAATTTATTAAGATTCATTCTTTGGTACAATTTTGGTGATCGATTCTTGGTTAAACACAATTCCATTTCATTGTGAGACTTATAGCATGTTTATTTTATATTTAAGTCTGTGTTAAATGGCAGAGAGTTTGGAAAGGAACGCGCCATGAAGAGCCATGAAAGAACTTACTGTGAGTGGAACTACTTCTAATCGAAATATTTAACTCTACGTTTAATATTTAACATCTAAACAGTGTTAACCTAACCCTGTGAAAGGTTTGTGAGCCTCTGCTTTAGGATTCTTCTATTTTTTAAATCAGAAATAACCTGTATTGTAATTCTTTACCAATAATGTGACCACTGACATTTATCATTTTAATCTGCTACTTTCTCGTGTGTTAGAGACATGTGAAGTTCACATGTGCATCTATCAATCATAAAAGAACAAAAGCACTGTGGTAGACTAGTTTCAAGCATCAATCATATTTTGGACAATGGTTTTACTGTAGCGGCCATGCTCCTCGAGAGAAAGCGAACCAGGAGGACCCTCAGAGCAGATGGGAGTGTATGAACAGGGCAAAGGCAATTAGACCACTCCTAATCCTCCATCTGCCTCCGACCAGCAGCACCAGGGGAAAAAGACCCCAAACGTGGACCAAAAACCCTGATGTAGCACCGCAGATGTGAAGAAACCTACTCAGCTATTTCATCTTTGAGCACTTGTTCTTTTTAAGCATCTGCACCTGCAAGCCGAGCTGTGTGGAGTTATAGGAGAATGCAAATACTGCAGGTTTTAAGGCACAGAACATAAAGAGATGGTTTACAGAGTTCCACTACTGCAAATTTTCCAACAGTTGTCACACAAGTAGTATATCAAAGAGGTGATAAAAAGTGTATGCTTCCATTTTAACATTACTACAGCAGTATGACTCATGTTTATCAAGTGTGTTTTTTTTTTTTTTTTTGAGAAATACTTTGCCATTTTGGAGAGACCTCAGCAACTTGAAAAAAACAAACAAAAAAAAGCAGTCTCCATTGTCAAATTTCAACAACGCATTGTCATGGCCGACACTGTGGCGCAACAGTTAGCACTCTGGCTTCATAGCAAGAAGGTCCTGGGTTTGACCATAGACAGATAATTAGTAGACTTGCAGTTCGACTCTGATGCTATGGAACACTTAGCATCTGAGCTAGTCCGGTATGTTTTGAGCTAGTCCTTGTAGTGTTCTTCTGTTTATTTTCCGATAGCCGTTAGCATTAGCCCTCAAAAAACGCAAGTTATGAAAGATCCAGAGAGTGTCAGCTGGTACAAACGTACCGACCACATTTAGCAAAGGTCAGAGCCTTGTTACAAGTTATTGTGGAGTTTACCAACCTTTTAGTGTTTTATTGTAGATAAAAGTTGTGTATAAAACTGATAACGTTTGTAGTATTTTCAGCCAACGAATGTAGAAGTTTGAGAAATATAATGTTTAAAAAGCTCCATAAGACACAAATCAGTCAGTTTTGCTGTTGGTTTTGCTGAAATCGCTTGTTTAAGCTCATTTTATCCATAAAAGTGCAATTTCTGCCATTGAGTTCAATTGATTTGCGTCATCTCCTCTGCAGAGGAATATGGCGTCGCTCTGTTGTGTTGTGTTGTAGCAACTGAACAGAGCGGATGCATGTCTGATTATATACATGTTTGACCCTCAGGCAAGCCGAGCTTTACATGTTCTCCCTGTGTCTGTGTAGGTTTCCCCTGGGTTTCCCTTATCACCAAAGACTTGTCCAGTGGTGCCTCCCTTCTCCCCTCCCATTGGCGAATTGTTGTTAGTACACTAACATGATTCACTTCTAAAAGTTGTGAAAATCGCTTAAAATGCATTGTGATGAGGCATTAGGTAAGTGAGCAAAACATAATTGTGAAATATTTCATTTTCATGAGCATTAACCACCCAAACCCATTTTCTGGGCAGCTTGAAAGCATCTTGTGCTTAAGACTTATTTACAATTGGAAAAAGGGCTAAACAGTAAGGTGGCACCCAGGGAAACTTCCAAAATAAGGTGATTGAAAAACAAATATCACCTTACCCCAAACAAAAAACAACCATGCCAAATTGGGTACAGTCAAAACAGTAGAAATAGATAGCTAGATCAGTCCATGCTATGATGCTAAACTTTTTTGAGCAAAGAGAAGTTTGCTTTGAAGTATCTCTAACTTTGTGATCCAAAATGTATTTATGAAGGCAACAAGAAGTACACAAGCCCCTCAAGTATTGTATAACTTTTTTCGCTTCATCTCGTTGCTTTTAGTGTCAGTGTTTCCAAAGAAAACAGCTCGACAGAAAAGTGTTGAGTCGAGACAAGCAGCTGTTAAACGTTGTCCTGTGGCTAACGGAGCAGAAATTCACTCAACGCTAAAACCAGATGGGACTGAGGTAAGTGAATGTAGCACTGCCAGGCACTACCTGCTCTTCCAGTTGGCACGAATTTGGTAACAACTGCCTCTCCTTCTCCTCTCTATTTTCAAACATCTTTCTGACATCGAGACCTTGAGCTGCTTAGTGCTACGTTCTTGCCAATAACGTCAGTCAGATGTGCAGCCATCCGGAGACACATCGAGTGAATCAGTGGGAAAAAATCTTGACTTGCTGTTGAGTGAGATCTGTGGCAGTGACAGTGACTGGCAAACGCTGTTGGTAAATAGGACGGTAAAGGCAAACATGTCAAAATATACTTAGCCATCTATCACAGCTCAGAATGATTACATGTAATGTCCGTGGTCTTGTACAAAACCAGGATGTGAATCATTTTAATGTCAAGTTGAAATCTTGTTATGTGAACATTGATATGGAAACATCTATTTCAAAAGGGCTGTTTTTAAAATGTGCTGTTGAGTCACACGAACAGCCTCCAAGTCCAATCCAACACCAATCACCCATCATATTTAAAAGCACAGTGGGTAAAGTGACAGTTTGGGGTAGCTGTAAATTTTGTGCTTTTCACTAAAAAGTGTATGATAAATGTTGTTTGTGAAAAAAAAAAAAATAGATCACTGAGTACTGTCTGATATGAATAATCAAGACTTTTAGATTTCAGCGGGAGCAAAAAGCAGCGTTCTGATTGACTGTGCTTGGGTGGTCCTCCCCAGTTTCACTTTGTTGTTTGTAAAAGCCAAAATTGCAACCAAAAATGAATACATATTGATGTTAAACATGTTTTAAAGGATTTATGAGTGGAAGTTGTCAGATTTAAAACCTTAATCACTTACCCCACCTTTAAGTTCAGGAAATAAGTTACAAGCTTTTAACTCTTCAAGATTGGCATCAGTCCACGTCATTTATATTGTGAACATCCTGATGATTAACAACATCATGAGGGTTTTTCACAGGAGAGAATGTTTAATTGCTATGATAAAAAATGACACTTTTTTCACCTGTTCCACCTGGACCTGATTGTCACCTGTCTCTCACTCCGGCTTCCACCTCCAACTGCACCTGGCTAAGGCCCTGACTATTTATTAGATGCACATGTTATATCACAGGTTTACTTTAGAATACAGACCCTTTAAAGGTCTTGTAGTCATTTTTTAAGAATGATATATCTATTTTGTCAGACCATGGATTCATTTGAAATTTTTGTACAATAGGCATAGGTTCCCTAAAACCCAGGAAGTGTGCTTGTTATTGTTTTTCTCATGTACTTCTCTTTCTTTTTAGCAACACAGCTCAGTTGGCTCTGGCTTCTGAAAGTTGTGAAAAGCACTTCTAAACTCATCATGTTAAAGAATTTATCAGTTAAATGAGCAAAGCATGTCTATTGCTGTGAAAGGATAGATAGGATAGTAAGGATGTTTTTGTGTTGTGGTAAATGTACGCTTTCTTGTGAGACTGTGTTGGCGCGTGACATGATGCTTGACAAAAATGACAAAGCATAAGTTGCACACGAGTAGTTTCTTATTTTAGCTATCAAATTCAACTCAACTTCTCTTACTCGCAACAGTCCAGCCTTCGTATCTTTATTTTCCTCGGTCCAAATAGTACTTACATTCTGTTTGAACCCACGCGGACAAAATCTATGTTCGGGGGCCAATCAAACAGCTTCAAATGCGGCAACTAGCGACGCAGACTTTGCAAACAAGTCTTCGCAAACCCACCTCCACATCTTGCTCCAAGCTCCAAGTTACCAAATCGGTTCAGATAAGTGACCGTTGGCTTGGTGTGAAAGACCCTTTAAGCTACATCTCGATGGAGACAAGTAGGTGGCTTTACTCTCCACCAACATTGTGCATCTTTAAGGTTAAGGACAAGTACTGTTTTAGACCCTCGACAGTCGTCTTTAATAGAAAACTTCAACCAATCAAAGCTGCATTTAACCTCAACACTTGAACACATCTCTCCTGTATTTAATCCCACACTGCCCCTTATCATCATGCCTCGGCTCTGAAGTTAGTGCCAGTCCTCCTGAAGCTTTTATCCAGCGTTGTGACACAGACTGGAGCAGAGCCAGCCTCATCGGCCTGTCTGCTCCTGGACAGTGCGGCTGCTGCTGCTGGAGTCCTCAGGTCTGAGCCATGAAAGGCAGGAAGTGCAGACAAATGTCCCCTGTATCCTGACCACTGACCTCATCCCCATTTTTAGATACTTATGAAACTGTCCAGCTTTTAATTTTGCCCTGACACACTTTCTAGGTACTGTCCCAATATAATCCTGGTCTTATAATATATTACACAACAAAAGGCTTTTTAGAACTGTACATAATCACAATGTAAGGGTGTCTATGAAATCCGGGACTTGGATTGGGGCTGATTCAGCATTCACTTTTTTGTTCATATGTGACTAGAAGCAATAACAGAAAAGTAAACTGCTTTTAAGATGACTTTTCCCAGTCTGTTTCTGTTTGTGCCTGTCCCAAAATTCGCACGCACACTCTGTTGACAACAGTGTCACATAAATAAGATCCTGGTCTGTGTTGGCCCCGGGCAGCCTAAACAGAGGTACTTTAAAATGCATGCCACTCCTGATTAAACAATTCATGGCCTGCTCTTCCATTTGTGAAGCAGCTAATTCACTGCAGTCTTTTGTTGTTTTTGTTAACGGTAACAGTGAATAAATGTGGATGGACATAAGTGTAATGTTTAGTTGGACTGAACAGTGGGTAGCTTGATGGTGTCTGCTGGTTCCAGTTGGTTAATCCAAAGAACTGGCCCAGGATTACTTCTGATGTGCCCAGTGTTTGTGACTGACTCACAAAGAACTAAATATACAAACAGAAGAGGGGCTTAATCATTGTTTTGCAGCTCTCAAGTCTTTGGCTTCAAATCCAAGTTTAGTCCCAAGTCAAAGAGAAACAAGTTCAAGTCAAGTTCCAAATCAAAGAGAGACAAGTCGCAAGTCAAGTCCCAAGTCAAGGAAAACAAGATTAAGTCAGGTCAAGAGTCACAGAGAGACAAGCCCAAGTCAAAGAGAGACAAGTCCAAGGCAAGTCCAGAGTGACTGACCTTCAAGTCTCACAAGTTGTCCATATTTCTGCAAACAAATGCTGCAAATACTTTCAAACTGTAAGTCCCACCTTGCTAATCCAAGAGTTTAATAAACAAAAATTGACAAACACATCATGTGTAAATAGCAGGAAGTTCATTCAGAGAGGCAGTAGTCTCCTGAGTGTCCCAAGTGCCTGCCCTGAGTCTCTCCCACTGGGACCTGTGCTCAGCAGCTCCCCCAGAGAGGCCTTGCATTACAAACATTTGTACCCAACATGTCTCACAGGAAAAAGCAGAGAAAACATTATGCTACCACTTAATGCAAACCTAGAACTTAATGTGTTTTGACCACATTTGGTTCTTCAATCAGGTCTTTTGATTTATCCCAATGTGAGTACACTGGCTGGTGACCCTGTGTGACTGGGATTTAAACATGTTCTGTAATTTACTGAAGGGTCTGTGGCTTGTTTCCTTTAACAGAGCCTGGAACAGGGCTAAAGGTATACTATGTTAATCCCTGTTGAGGGAAATTGTCCCATCATTCAACTATGTGTCAGCAACTGTGTTCAGGGACCCATCTCCAGAACTTGAGCTCAGCTTAGTCAGGACCACCTGGAGGACTTTATTTATTGTGCTTGTTTTGAGTCGATGGGGGAAATCGGAGTACCACTGGAAACCCACCCACACACTGACAAGTACATCTTCACAAGAACAACTTCACAGACACAAACAGGAGGGAATTGTATCTATTTTGCATGTATTATACTGTATGTCAGGAGTGTTTATTTATGCAATGGTTGAAAAACATTTGACTGTGACCACTTGGTATAAAAATGCAGATGTTCTGGTCTGGAATTGAATCTTGATTTACAGTTGTTGTGACTGACAGATTCACAAATCAGTGATATGCATGGTTTGTTGGAATAAATAAAAAAAACAACACTGAGAATAAATAAATAAAAATAAACACTATTGCTTCAAAAATGGAGATAAGCTTACCTAAACACATTTATTTCCACCACAAACAATCTTGTAAACCTTTGTTGGATAAAAATGAGGCTGATTGTCACCTGGAGCTACACTGATAACTTCAAGCACACTTCATTTGCTTTGCTGTGTCAAAATGAAACAGTGTGAGCCAGATTCAGTTGGGGGCAAAAACAGCGGATATTTTGGCCAAGTGTTGAGGACAGAAAGCATGAAGAGAGCATCTGCTGGAATCCTAAGGCTGAGTGGAAATGACTTGATGTTTCTTGGTTCATTTGAGCTGTCTGTCATTTTAATTACCTTTTTGCCCGTGGTGTCATCTGTCAACTACATCTTATTTTATCAAATCAGAAGCACACCACTATTATGTGTGTTTGCATTACACCAATTAAGCAACATTATGTTCAATGACAGGTGAGGAGAAGGCCTGACTGACACATCTTAGAAGACAGTTGCAGCTTTTTGACATTTAAATTGTTGTGTTACGCAGCAAAAATGTGCAAGCTTTGAGACTGGAGAGGTAGAGATGGGTTTGGCACAAGTTATGATTAGAATTGAACTGACAACAGGTAGTCTTGCATGAAGGAATTTTATGGTGAATGGTCTGGAGGTGCATTTCCACCTTTCAAGGTACTCAAAGCGCTTTACAACATGTTGCCCAAGGATACAACAATCCACTTTTGTCGTCCCACTGTGGACCTGTTGTGCTCATGGAGATTTGGTCTTGACCTCATCTCTTCTCTGGGCCATGGGCTGGTGTCTGCAGGTGGCTCTGCTCCTGGTGCAGACAGCTCCTCTGATGATGCTTTCTTTGGTCCATCTGTACCCAGCCCAATGTATGTAGGCAAACTTAGCAAAATGTATTTTAGTGTGTGTGTGCGTGGGTGTGCAGGGATGAGGGGGGTGGGGGGCATATGGGATTGTTTTTAGTGCACTGTAAAGCACTTTGTGTTACATGGTTTGTATGAAAAGCGCTTTATAAATAAAGTTTTGATTTGATACAAAAAGAAATTGAGACAGTATGCAACTACATTTGAAACCAAGCTCTCATGCTAAGCCGTGCTGGACGACTAAAAGTGAGAGAGAGGGGTTCATTATTTATCAACTGAATTGAAACGTTTTATTTTCAAATTATTTGGGTTATTTTTCTGATCTCCCTATTACAACCTGAACAAGTATGATTATCAATCTCTGGAGATTTCTAATGGTAAGTTGACAGCAAGCTACTTCCAAAGCTATGTCACAAACTCTTCTGGAGGTGTATATACTGTATTATCAATTTTTCCCTTACTATCATTCTATTTTCTTGCTTTATTGAATGTTATGGCCCATAAATTAAATTATATTTTTATTCAATATAATGTTGACTTTCGCCTTCTTTGAGTCTTCTATCTTTTGCCTACTGACCCTTTGCAAGTGTCGTCACGCTCTTCGAGGGAACGCCCACTTCTCCATGATGGAGGGAAAAGCCTCTGTCTGTGCATGTTACAACTATAGAAACTTTGCCAAAAACCTGTCTGTTTCTAAGTTACTTTCATTGATATCAATTGTTAAATGGCTGTATCTTGTGGAAGACGCTGCACTAACAGGCAGGAGCCTAAACCTGTAGCTTTTTTCATTTACAGTTTGATAAAGACAAGACGCCAGTGGGCAGCAATAAATCAAAAGAACTAGAATCCCTCTAAGTTGTTACAGATTTGCAGAGGACACTTTAAACAAGGTAAGTCAACACTGACTTACCTTGTTTAAAGTGTCCCTTGAGAAAAAAAACAACTCGTGTTGCTTTTAAATCTGCTCCAGTGTAAGGCAAAACCCTGTTTAACACATATGATACAAATCATGAGTACATTTTTATTAAATCAGCAAACAAAAATCGGCAGGAGGAAGAGTATGGATCAGCGAGCATTCATTAGCTTTTCCAAATACCTTGCTTTCTGTGCGTCTAAAAGATGTCCTACTTCCACAGACAAATGTACTGAACATGAACTATAAGCATCCATTGCTTTCTTTACTAAAAAATAAGAAAATATGTGAGAATTTGTCAGTCTACTCCCTGTAATGTTGCGTACACTCACTTCCACCCTCCATCATTGCGCAGTCACGTGATCAAGTGATAGGTGCATGCAAAGGGTCAATAGCTAAGCATATGTGTACCTAATTGTGTAAATTTGACCCACTTTTCACTCTCAGTGGGACCACCTTTTACAGGCCAACTGTTTGACCAGAACTAACTACAACAGATTTTTATTCATAAAACTGTGAGTGTAGCTTTAAATTCCCAGCCCCTGCAGACAGTGTGATATAAGCATTTGACACACAGCCTGCAGAACAAAAAGATGTAACAGAAAAGCTTACATGTATCTGCAGCTGTCAGCACTCAAGGAACAGCTTATATATCATACAGTCCACTTTTACCTGCCCCAGGGAATGTGTCGACCAGACTATGCAACCATAGCACGGCCACCAGTGGAGCAATGACCTTCCACAATGTTAGCAGGTCGCACTGAGGTGGAGAGCAGCCTCAGGGCTAATCCGGCTGAAGGGAGCGACACGCAACATACCAGGCGTTTGTGTCAATCAAACACTTCCTGTAGTTTTTAGCACCTGCCAACTAACCTTCAAACAACATTAGTGACGTTTTGTGCACTTGGCATGAGGAATAAAAGAGATTCCCAGAGGATGTAGGAGATGATTCATGCTTTCTCTTTCAGTCATGCAATGTTGAAGTGAAAATGCTGATGTTTGTATGTTACTCCAGTGCAGGGTCAATGCATCGGTGGCCTCTGTCATTCTGATCTACAAAGGAAGAGATTACAAGAGGGGATTATTACAATGGTTTAAAGGAAGAAAAAAACATAGGCCTCTGGAGACAGTATTTTGTTCTAGTTCTGAGATTATGAATAAAACCCAACTAGACGGAAGGCCCACTTGTGACAAATCTTTTTAAATTATTTTATATCCTAAAGATTTCTGATTCAGACATTTTAATATATGGACGTTATTTGTAGCTGAATTAAAGGAATGACTGTTTTGACTCACATCTGCATCAACCATGTCACATTTTTGTCAAAAATCAATCATTCTTACTGTTTTGGGGGTGGTACACATTACATATTGGAAGTGTGCGTAAAAAGAAGCAAAGACAAGTTGATCCTTAGCTCTTTTGAAAAAAAAAAAAAAAAAAAAAGTCTGACTTGCATTTAGATTATAAATTGGACAACTTCCTTTCGTAAATCTTTTTTGGTTTTGGTTGTAATGGCTTAAAAAACACATCTTACAAATGCAAAATGAAACTGGAGAGGAGCATCCAGCACAGCAATCAGAGTGCTGCATCAGCTTCTTATTTCTTTTATTATTTAATTCAGACAATACTCAGTGGTCTAATTTTTCACAAAGTGTACTGCATTTATCATACACGTTTTTGTGGGAAGCACAAAGGTTAGTAATGTATCATTAAAAAAGTTAGTTACCCGAGTTTTAACCAAAATAAATGTTTAATTATCTGCTAGAAATCTAATCTATTTGCATGCATCTCTATACAGTTAAAGAAAGCCAGGATCATCCAGACCAATCACAGCGCAACAGAACAAGTTTGGGCAAAATCACACGTTCAAAGTAATACATACAGGGCTATGTCGACAAACATACTTTGGTCTATTTCTGGGAAAATAAAGGAAAAATTAAAGACATGCATGCAGAAACAATTTGTGCATTTAGGGACAACATACCAAACAGTCAGCTTCAATAATCGCCATGATGAACTCAATTCAGAGAAATACATACACTGAAAAAAATATTCTGGCCCCATAGTAAAGTTAGCGTATATTTTAAAAATCAGATTTAATCATTTTTATTGTTATTAAAATCTACATATAAAATTAGACTAATTACTAACCGTCTGAAATTTAAATGTGTACATTTTATTTGCTTAAAACTGTGTAAATGCAAAGATCTACTTACTGCACATGCTCCCGAAAGCAACACCAAACACCTCAGTTCAATAAGTAGCAGTGTGTATTGTCAAAACATGATCCAGTCAGGTCTTAGAAGCTAAGCATGCTTCGCTTGGGCAGTATTAGGATGGGAAACCGCAGGGGTAGTCACACCAGTCAAAGTGAGACCAACAGTCTGACGTGAGCCAGGTTAATGCAGCCATGTAAGGGTTTTTAAGTCTTGCTAGCCTCTTTACTCCACACCAAGTGAAAGTGTTTGCTATTAAAGTGCTTTTTATACAAGACAATCATACACACCCTGACTTGTGGTTGCTGGCTTACAAAGAAACACTACAATATACATCACAGTGGCTATGAAAAAGTTTCATAGTTGTGCATTGTTTCTTCAGAGAGATAATTAGTCAAGAGCTATATTTTGATCTGGTCTCGCTGACTTGAAGATCAAAGCCCCTTTCCAAACAGACAGCCTCTATTTCTTGTTTGTAAGTCAGATCCTGAAGCCTCCTTTTGTCTGAGCGAAATTAAAATGGCTTTCATATTCCTTGACCCACTCGTACAACCTCCATTGGCCTGGCTCAGAACAAGTGCCACTTGACAAGGCACAGACTGCTCAACACAAAGAATACAAATGTGTAGATCATAACCTTTTTAGATTGTATTTCCAGCTCAAAATGACACATGAGAGTTTATCTTCGCATTACGGTATAGATACAGGTAAAGAACTGCATTGTGGGTAATCAGCTGCAGTCTATCGGTCATGATGGAATAGTTTATGAAAAGGTCAGCTCTTCACATTTGTAAAGTCACCTTCTATTATCTTCTGGTTGCAGATGTGTGCTGTTCCTGGTCTGTAATCCAATCTTATACAAGTGTGTCAGGGCCAGCTTGACATTTGTAAAGAATACTTTCTTATACTTCCTGGTTCTCTTACTGCGGCCAATTAGATTTTCTGGTAATAACAACATAGAAAGTTTTCTAAATTGCAGTTTTGAGTATCTTTGCCTGGCACGTGAATGGGAGCTGATGTGTGACATTAACAGATAAAAATAGACTCTGCATGCTCAAACTTCTCACATCAGAGTGACAGGTGTGGGCGGGAAATAGCTACGAATCTACATTTTGCCGTCTAAGAAGCAGGTAAATGTGTCTGTGAATGTGATGTGAACTGTGCTGGAAGAAATACATACAGAATTTATCATTTTAAAAAAGAAACATTGTATAAATGTGTTTTTTGTTGATGGGGGTGGCATGTTAATTTGTAGCATGTTTGAGTACTGATTCAGTACTGAAAATGAAACCCTTGAGAGTTGCCTAATCTCAGAAAAATATTTTATTCACAAAAGTACAATTATGCTTAATCGAAAGTCCAGAGAGTTCAGAGTCCTTTTGCAGTCATTCCCTTGGCTTCCAAATCTCCCAGTTCATTGTGCATTAGCTCACGCTGTTCCAGTTTTCCATCTCATTCAGAACCTGCTCTCCCAGCCTTCGTAGTGTGTCCTCTGTAGTTCTAGTCCCCCTAACCAGCAGTGTCCCTCATCCTTAAATCCAGACCGGGAAGAGACATTGCCAACAGAGAGATTCAGTCATTCAAGTAAGACAAAGGTCTGGTGTCACAAGGTGATTAGATTTGCTAACTGTAATAATAACTGTGTCCTACTGTCTTGGGTTTCTCTCAAGACTTCATAAGCAGACATCAAAGGGCCGAGTAGTATAAAGGATGAAACATTTAAAGATTCCATAACAGTACTCAAATCCCTTTTTGGAGCAACAGCATGAGGTTGGACCAAATCAATGTTTTGCAAGTTTCAAGTAAGTCTTGAGACGTTGACCTCAAGTCTGAGTCAAGTCCCGGATCACTGACCTTCAAGTCCAAGTTCTTTTTTGAGTTAAAAGCATAACATTCTCATGATGCAAACTGGGAATGTCACAGAGCAATTCATGACTGGGGCAACTTGGAAAACTGTAGGCCTATAGAGGGATTATCAGTCGATGTCACTTTCCACTCTACTGCACATGCTCCATGTAGAAAGAGTTGCTGTCCATAGTTGGCTCGGGAAACTTCATTGATTAAATGAATATGAACCAGTAGGACAGATGTCTGGCTCTTAAAGCTTGAAACTGTTTTTTTTTTTTTTTTTTTGCCATTTTTTCACTCACCTGAATGTAACTTTAAGGATCGTAGGGTCGAATTTCAGTCACAAATGTTGAATTAGCAGCACAACTTTTGTTTTCACACAGTGATAAACTCTAGTTAGCTGACAACAGCACTAGCTCTCTTGTTGCCACAGTTTGTGTCAATCAGCCGTGGCTCGTTCAGCATTTGGAGCCTGATCTGGCAAGAAAGCGTACATTTACCACGGCATTACAGGACATGTAAATTGCGTATGATTAGCACATGTTCTTATTTATGAATATTAACGAAATCCTGATCCTAATCTTAACCTGCCCCAAACTCCAGCACTATAAACTTACACTTTTTTGTAACTTGAAGTGTAAACTTACCCGTTACACCTAAAGAAAATGTCTCCACATGGCGTCAATTTCGTGTCATTTTTACGCTTTTTCATATTGTGCTAAATGTACGACATAACATAAGTATACAAAAAAGGCATAACATTGTGCTCAAAATACGCTGGTTATTTGTCGTGGTAAATGTACACTTTCTTGTGAGACTGTGTTGTTCACACACAAATACATACATATACAATCCACACGGTTTCTTCCATCTCTTTTCTCAGGCACTCACAACTACATAGGCTCGGCTGCTAATAACAATTACAATACACCTGAACATCCCTGCATTACAAAGACGTCCGTGATCACTAATAATAAACCTGCAGCGAGATGTACAGAACTCAGACTGAAGATGGCGGTTCATTCACGGTGAGTCAACTTATAGTTAAGCAAAAAATAAGAATATTCTCCTGTGAGAAGTGAGTCTGGCCTCTTTTGATTATCTGTTATACTGTAGCTGAGAATGTGTTTAATTGGTACGTGTGAGAACTTCAAATATGAGGACGCATTATGGAACATTTTGGGAAAAGTTCAGTCTTTTTTTTTTAAATCTGATGAAATACACAGTTTTTTTTTTTTTTTCTGATCATTTGGTTGAATATACAAGAAACATTTGCTCATTGCACTGAATTACAGAGCCATATGCTGCGGGTATTGATGTTTTTATAGCTCATAATTACAGGCCTTTCCACTGCATTTCTCATATCAACAAAGCAGATATCAGGCTATGGAAACCCGACGGCACATTTGCATTTTAAAGAATATGATTATTGGTTCTAACTGTAGCACACTCATTACTTTGAATACAAATCAAGCTTTATATTGAGGCAGAAGGATTGTAATTTCTGGTTCCAATATAAGATAAGGCTGAATATCTTCAATAATGATTACATGTTTACATTTCAGCTCCAATGGCAGGAAAGGCACAGTTGATTTTATAGTTTTCTTCTGGCCAATCATAAGTGTAAGATTTCTTTTCCGCTGCGTCACGATTGACCTTTGTTAAAACATAGGTCCTCGTAGAATAGGACACTTTTTTTTTTTCATTTGTTACTTTATCAACACAAAAACACTGCTAGCACTCGAGCTAGCTTCAAATGAGATGTTGCTTTCAAGTCAGTGCCTAATGCTGCTATACACCATTTTTTGCTTCTTTAAAGAGGCTACATAAACAATAGAAATGGTAAATGTTTTAACTGTATTCTGAGCCTCGAATTATCATCACTATGTGTTTTAAGCTTTTTTCACAGCTCTCTGTATTATTATAGTTTATGTGGATATTTCATTTGTAAACTAGAAACGTCTACAAAAAACTTAACAAACTGCTTACATGAAAGCATGAACTTAAAAGTGCTTAAAAGTTAAGGTGCTGCTCACATGAATACAAAGACACTTAACAACTTAAAAAGTGCCTATTCCAGTTACATTAAAAATAAAGACACTTGGGTGGCTAGAGGGGTGGCCAGCGGTTAGGTGGCACTGATCTCCTGGGGAAGAGCCCTCTCACCAGACCTAACCTAAATATATTCTCACATCATGTGAACAGAAACAATCATTTATATATAGATATTTTTTTAATTTAGCTATTTGTGTAAATGTTTTAATTGAAATGTATTTTTACAAAATAAGATCAACAGTAGATTGATTTTAATTCAACATACTGAGGGGAAAGTGTTGCAACACACCTCACAAAAGCCCAGATCCAAACTTGCGAGCCCTGGATGGATGATAAAATCAGATAATCAAAATATAGCATTGTTTTTGCCATACTGCCAGCCTACATTTGAAAACAATACAGTTTATTATACACACTGCCACCAGGAACTCACCACATAAACATTTACCCTCGATACAAAACACTGCTCGCTCATTGTTTGTCCCTGTTGTGTGATTCATCCAGGCACAGCAAGTGTGGTCTTGTCCGAGCTACAGCGGCTGCCAAAGTGCCTCTTGAGAGATGACGGCTGCAAAGGAGCATGGGTAAAAAAGTGTCCCTACAGGAGGCAGCAAATGTAGCATGGAGAGGCTAAGGGAGCTGTGTGTGCTGTCATTCATTTCCATTAGTGCTAGCTGAGGGTGCCAATGGACATATCAATCAGAGAGTGGGTCCGTGTGCACAAGCTGTCGAGTGTCGCTGTGCAACTGTGAGCTGAGACCGACCAAGACGGATGACACAGCTCTGCATAGTCTGGAAAAGTGGTGATTAGCAGCGGGAAGTTATGTACATTTACATATTGTGGCATTAGGAGCTTTGTGTGTGTGAAATAACGACGTCTAACTAAAGTCCATATGACAGATTACTGCAGTTTTTAATTGGTGATGGTCCTAGTTGTAATTATTTGTCACAGTTTTACATGTTGATTGGTTGATCTTCAAAATTGTTAACTTTTGTACGTCCTGTTCAATTCATTTCTATGGCTTTTCTCTAAAATGAATAATTACAAAGAAGATCAGAGTTTGTGAAGAGACTGTTTATGTCAAAATGCTAACGCTAACAGGAAATACTCACAGTACACATGTTAAACTGCTAAATCTTTATATCCAGACTTGCTTAAAATGACTTGGATTCTGAATTTTCATCCAGATTTCAAGGTTAAGGCATTTCTGATTGGTCCACCATGGTTTGTTCTGGAAGCCAAAGAAAAATAACTGCCTCGTGAAAGATTCCACATGCAATACATTGTAAAAGACAAAGATGACACAAATACATGAACATGGCTCTGAAGTTACAGTTACAGGCCTGTGCACCTAACTCTGCTCTACCAAATGAATTTGCATAATAATTGTGGCTTTCTGGAGTGACCCTTGTGTGGTTATAAACAGCTGCTGTGAGTCAGACCAATCACCCTACAACAGTGGACCATCACAGTGCAGCGTTGAAGTTTTGTGCATTGTCATACTTTAGAACACTGTGAGGAGCTTTGGTTTCCATTGACAAACAGGTACCGATTGGATTAGGTGCCTAACCCTCTAAAAACACAGGCAGCCTGTTATGTGTGAGTGACTCAGGCCAAATTCTCCTGCACTAGTTGGGCAGAAGTGACTGTAATATTGTCATTATTTGTGTTTGTTTTGCATAAACTCTATGTTGTGCTGTCACACACGAAACAAATGTTGTACATTGAGATAAAAAAACTGCAGTCAATACTGAGTTAATACTAAACCACGCAACACATAGAAGGAGGATTATAACATACAAGTGCTGCTCCAAGGGCAAAGCGTAAAGGCGAGCAGACACTGTGCGATGTTTCAGTGTGGCTATGCAGCACCTGCTCAGACTGTACATGGAATTTTAGGGTTAAAAGTTAGCAGCTCACGATTCATGTCCTCACACTACACGGCCGATCTGAGTCTCACATGCACGTCGACCCACGGCGCGTCAGACTCCTTTATCGAGAGGCACAACATAAAGTGGAGGAGAAAAGAAGAAGTGAAGATGCCGTCATTTCCTGGGTCATTTGCATCCAAATAACCCGATGCGCTGCCATCTTGCCCCGTGTATAACAACATTGTTTGCAAATGGCAGTGTGAGAGATGTATCCACGAGGAGCGACCAGGATTTCAAACAATAAGAGCTCATCCGGTGATTCTTTTGATTAGAAGGTAAGACAAACACTCAATTATAAATCTAATCGAACTTTTCTTGTCTAACTTCTGGATTTTGGAAACTGGTCAGATAGAATAATAACAATAATATAATCATAAAAATAATCAGCATCTACATTTTCATATAAAAACTTACAGCGACGGTTTATCCAGATTGATTATGTGTCGATCTCATTTCAGAGTAGCTAATAAATGGAAAAACTGCGATACACAACACAACTCTCCATCCCACCTTCTGTGAACGAGGGAAGACTAAGACCACAATGAGGCTATTGATTATGAGGCTACTCCCATTGCTACAAACTTTTTTCATCTTGAGCCAAAACACCTGCGCTGAAACACAAACTAAATAGAGGGTTGATTTGGACAATAAAAAGTGGACTTTAAATGTGAAGTTTGCATGTTCTCCCTGTGTCTGTGTAGGTTTCCATAATCCAGGACTGAAGCGGAACCAGAAATGACACTATTCTATATTCTGCATCTACACATGGGACCAAACCAGCACATGATGCAATGATGGACATGTCAACCAATCAGCTCGTCTCAGTCTTGTGTGGAACTGTATCTCTGCGTGCATCAGTCAGGTGTCTTTTCAAAGGGGGTTATAAATAGTGGCGTCCCGTTCCCCGAGCTGCAGATCTGCCTCATTAAGCCCAATTGGAGCGGTAATTGCTTATAGCAGAGCAGTCAACCACAGCACTGATGGATCGAGGAGAAGACAGGACTATTTTTGGTGAGAGAGAGCAAGAGTGAAAGAGTGAAAGAGTGAAAGAGAGGAGGAGAGAGGATGGTCGCGTGCTTTAATGTCTCGTGCAGTGATGGTCGTATAATGCAATTTACGTCTGGTCTATTAACAAAGAGCATGGCAGTGATGGAAACAGAACTGGAAATACATACATGCATGATACAAAGCTCCTAAGCCACATTTGAAGCAGAATTGGCAAACTAGGCAGTGGTGGAAGAATAAAAAAGGGTATAAGAAGGACATGAGAAGAGAGGAGCATTGTGATAGGTTTAACTCAATCTTTCTCGATTTTTCTATATTTAGGAAAAAAATATGGCATAAGGAACAGATATTCACACTTGGTTCATTGCAAAACACAAAAATGGTTTAAAGCAGCTCAGAAATAGAAATAGGTCCATTAACTTCTTGTTCAAAAAATATCTTTGGAGGTTGAAAAGTATTTTGAACCTTACATCTTTTACCGGGAATCCTAATCTTTGAGTAATCGCAAGAGAATACAGACAGGTAGGTGAGGATAGGGGGTAGTTGAAGACGTAGATTTTCTGAGTATTCAATCAGCAGTGACAGGACAATACTTGATTATTCAAACATGTATGAATCAATTCAGATACAAACTAATGATGAGAGAAGACTATAGCAACCCCAAAAAGTAGATTTTAACATAATAGGTCCCCTTTAACAAATATTGACAAAATCCTAATAGCTTAATCAACTCCAAGCCCCAGGCGCTCCTAACTTCGCCCATTCTTTAGATAACAGCCTTTCAGACCTAAACTTAGGCGTTTAACCAAAAGAAAATGTCCCCACGTGACTTCCAACCGAAACCCTGGGTCTATATGCATTTCCCGTATTTGTTTGACAGCAAATGCTTGTGATCAGAAACTGTCATGATGATCCATGATGATGTCACGTGTAAACTAGAAATGTGATTGACCCATGGAGTTTTTTTTTAAATATATGACTAAAAAAAACTATGTACACAGACTCAAATTGAAAGGAAAAAAACTTAATTTAGTGCTGAGTATCAGGATGATTTGGTGTTTAGTATCAGAATGAGTCATGTCGAGTCATGTCATATATTTTTGTTCTACTAATGCATTTCCCATTGCATTGATTCTCAATTTATTATTGTACTTAGTGTGTTTGTTGTTTTATTATTGTGAAGCACTTTGGGCATCACCTGTTGTTGAAAATGTACTATCAACATGTCACTAGACATGAGACTACACTGAGTATTTTTTTCCTGTTTTGACCTAAATAAAACCTTAATAAATCTAAAAAGTGCTTACCACAATTTTGAAAGAAAACTTTAGATCACTCAGTTATGCAAAACTGAAGTTGAGTTAATTACTTTACCGTTTTGGGAACAGTTGCAACAACAACTCAACAAGTAATGTGCAAATATGAATTAATCAAATACAGTGTAACTCATATGAAAAACATTACCTATAAATGAGTAAATCACAAAAATATAAATACATCTAACTAATTACTAAGCAAAACATATTTCCATTTTTTTATAGAGAACAAAAGAAAAATGACTTCACTGAAAATGATCTAGTATAAACAACAAAAGGCTGATCTCGGTGGTTACAAATATTAGATTATAACTTTAATTCAGCCAATAACTTCGAGACAAGCATCCAATAAGATTAAAAATCATTCACAGACTTATGGAAACTGACAGATATTGATGTCTGCAAAAGGATTCATCCAATATTAAACTCATTAGTTTGGCACATCTCCAAGAATACGACGCACAAAGTCAAACAATCAACTGTGTTTTTGTCAGTATTTTCTCCAATTAAGAACATGGAGTCAAATATGGAACATTTGTCTGGATACAATGGCTTTATAATTTGAATGGGCAAGGTTTTATATCAACATTTATTTTTGCTGAATCAGTATTTTGTTTGGAATCTTAGTAGAATTATGCAAAAGAAATTCTTAGAAATAAGAAATATTTCAATTTCAAATGATGTTTATGCCTCAGGGTTTGTTCATACTGATGCAGACACACCACAAAAATATCAAACTGCAAACATTGCATTCAAACTTAATAAGATTTTTTGGACATTAGAGTAGGTTAATCAATTTTCAGGATGCCAGGATGAAGACACCACAGACACAAGTGTATGGAAATAATATTTTTTACTATAGAGTACAGTATGGTTTATTATTAGGCGGAAGGTTCTTTTCGTCTAGAGCAGCTCACCTGTCCCAGGCCGTGCTCCTGTCAGGTAACTCTCCCAGAGGGTCTGCTGTGGTCCCAGCTGCAGATGGGACACAACATGAACTCTGAAGTGAAGAGGATTGGACAGAAGAAGCACCAAGAACAAATGAGATCACAGCTTCTTTTCAGGTCACTAGATTTTCTTAGCTTGTGCAGTGCATTAACAATAAAAATCAGTGTCTTTTAGTCCTTGTGGAAGGTCTTTTCCTGTTTCTATGGAAAAGCTGCAGGAAAGGGCCCTCCCTCAAAAATATGCCATTTTTAACACTTCAGTACAGAGGGATTATCGGTCAATGTCACTTTAGCTCTTCTGCGAATGTCCCCTGCAGAAAGAGATGCTGTCCATCTGGTTAGCTGGGGAAACTTCTTTGATTAAGACAACAAAACAGGATGAGAGCTAGCTGTTTTGATCAGGTCTGAACCGGTCTGACAGACGTCTGGCTACTGGAGCTTGAGACACTGGTTTTCTTGCCTTTTTTCCACTTACCTGAAAGTCATGTGTCTGAGTTGTAGAGTTGAATTTCACTCATAAATGTTAATTAGCAGCTTTTTTTTTTTTTTTTTTTTTTTGTGATTAACTGACAACAGCACTGGCTCGACTTGTTGCTACAGTTGGTCAATTGTAGATAATAATTTATTCTGTCTAAAGGCTCCTTTACAAATGATCAAATAAATAATGTTCACATTTTTGCCAAATTGTTAACAAAGACAACAACTAAAGATTATAATATATATGTATGAAGTTGCAGATTTCCATGAAATTGGTAAGTAAAAGTAAATCTTGGAAAATGATTGAATGTAGAAACAAAATGCATATATATTCTAGCAAGAAATACAACCAAATCATTAGATAAATATTGAGATCAAAATAAAAATAATTAAAATGCAAGATTATGGAGGTTATAAGTATGTTCCAATAAAGACTGAAGCAGATTCTTTCAGTTGGTTTAAGCACCATTCATTGCTCAAAGCTTATAAAAACACAACATAGTGCTAATGTTTATGTTAATCCAAACCAAACTCTGCTGAGTCTCATGTCTTCATAACTTCACATGTGATCACTGTTCACTGTAATCACATGTACAAATCATAATATACAAGTCACATGACTTTTTCATTAGGATCATATGATGTTCACCTCACAGTCACCACAGCGACTCCTCCTGTATTATTATATTATAAAACACATGGGGACAAACACATCACAGTAGATCAAGATTTACATTTAGTTTATTATCATGGCCCTGTTTATCAGCTCTTCTGGGACTTTCTGCTCAAAGTTGCACATCTGATTCTGTTCAGTTGAACCCTGCAGCAGACTTTCATTTGTCCTGCTCATATGAAACAAACCAAATATGATGCATTGTGGGACATTTCTGTGTGAACCAGAGTCTGATGATAGGAGGGATATAAAACAGACATTTGATTACTCAACAATGAATGAAAGACATAACATAAAAATAAGACTTCCTGAAAACTGAGAATGGTCAGATCAGCTTAATCCAGGCCTTTTATAAAAGAATACTATTTACAGATTGAATCATTTACAATAAAGCAAGTGAGTGTTATAAAAGGCTGCTTAAAACATGAGCTAGATTTATTCCCATTTTGTATTGTTTTGACAAGGCACTTTATTCATGACGCTAATGGATGCCAAACAAAACCTGTAATTTCATTTAAATAAGCTTTTTACTGGGATGAGGGAGGCTTTGGAAAGGAGAAATGCCCTTGTGTAAAGCATCTGTTTGATTCAGTTTATGAGGGACGTCCTCAAAGCCTCAGACTGAGCAAGGACACTTACCAAAACAAGATGTAATGTAAACAAACACATTCAGGCTCTGGTCACATTCAAAGCAGCGTGCTAACAGCTGTATTATTCATTTACATAAAAGAGTTTCTGCTTTGACATTGTTTCTCCAAGAACCTCAACAGTCCTGCCTCTATTGATTAAAAGAAAAAAAAATCTAGTATTAAGATTTCGTAATATTTCAGAGGCTAAGAAGCGAACAGATCTCAATAATCTTTTCTGTCAAATAAACCGTGTCAAACTAATGAGATTTAAACAGCTGGATATTGAAAATGGCGTTTATTAACATTACAGAGTGATAGATAAACAGCTTGGGTTGATCCATGGCTGTTTTGTTCACTTTTTTATATTGTTTTCACTAATGTGTTATAAGGAAGTTCTGCAAACCTGACAAGAAACATGGCGGATTTGTCATTATTTCCATGGAAACTGTTGTTTATGTTTTGCCTTATAAAAGATGAGTATTTTTAAGAATATTAACACAGAAGTTGGTTTGTCACAACAGCAACTCCATGTCTCCATACTGTCCGTGAATCTTCCTCACACCTGCATCTTTTTTAAAGTTTTGTCACTCTGAGTATTATAACAAATCTAAAATGACCTCTTTAAAAATGTGCAGTCACCAAAAAAGATTAATGTTTTTGCCCTTGTCCCATTTGCTCCACATCATATAATAAATGAAGGTCAGCGGAGTTTCAAGGGCAGAGTAAGCAAATAAAAACTACTCTTGGCTCTTTATGAATCCACATTTGTGAGATGAATCACTTGCAGCTGGCTCTGGGACAGTTCAGAGAGGCTATATCCTTCCTCAGTGTCCGTGTTCAGGTCAGTTTGTCGGGTCAGGTCCTGGGGGGTTTCCAAAAGCACAAGTTTTACCCTAAAGATAAAAGTGAACTTGAACATTCTTTTGTATATCCAGGAAAAGAATTCTGTGTGTTTAGATTGGGCCATGGCCATTGAAGGAGCAAATATTTTTAGAAAACCAAACAAAAACATGAAAATAGTCAGTTTCACTCAGTTTGGCTGAGCTGATGAGATGTAAAAGGTTTTCCAATAAGTTTTTGAACTCAAACAACTATACCAAAGACCTGTGCTCACTCCTGAGACCATGAGGGAGAGGGTCCATGCAAGGGCCCTTCCGCTGTCACTCCATAATGAAAATATACTATGTCAATCATCCTGAACATGTCACTGGCAAAAAAGTACAAGAAAATTTTAAGTTAAATCAACTAATTTGAGATGAACAAGATTCACACAAGAAAAGAAAAGAAAAAATTAAAAGAAACTTACTTAGGATTTAAAATTCCATAAAAAATAGCCTGAGTATTTTAGAGGAATTGTCGAAATCCTAAATATTCTGGCCCATGCAGGCTAGTGGCACCTAGTGTGCTCTACATAAGAACATTTATAATGTATTTTTTCTTCGTCTGACTTAGTTAGTGAGACATCAGAGGTCAGCTTCACAAAGAGACCTTGTATTTGTTTGTGCTCCAAAGAGTTCAGGAACAGTTTGTAGAGGATTTTAGTCAGAAAAAATGAGTCTCCATGGTAAGAGGTAGTGTATGAACTGAACATGAGTGATGGATTGAGAAGAAAATGTCCCCACATGACTTCAACCACACCTGTCTATAAGAGCTAAGAAAACTTTGGATAATAAGCACACAAAAAGCTCATGATACACATACTGTGTAATGTGGTAGCATAGATACTGATGTCTGTGAGGCTGTGTTCGTTGTACTGGATGAACATCAGCCATTTACAGTCTTATTACATCCAATTAAAAGCCCAAGGAGAATATCATTATGAAAACCAAATATACTAATCTGTGTTGACAAAATCTGTGATCACTGTTGTAGCAGTTGAATTGAAAAGGTTTTGGCTCTAATAGTTATTTGGACGATTCCAATCTGTCTGAGCTGCCACTCACACCTCTTTGGTTCTGACTTTTGAGCAAAGATCAATCAGTTTCTTGGTGAGAATGTTTTTCTGACACGCCAAAAGGGCTAATAGTTCATTTAAATCGATCTAATCTTATTTCACAGATTGAATTTTGGAAACTAGTAATATTTTCATATTTTCATTTCATTTGTATAATTCATGGCCTTGTTGTCACGCACATGTGCCCATCTGCCTCTGCTTCCTCTGTTTACAACAACATTAATAAAACAACATGCTCAAGTATAAACATTTCACATCCACTTTGCTTTATTGGTGTGAAATCTTCTCCGTTGTGTTTTTAAACAAACCTCGGTCGTTCCCTGAAGTCTAAGTCCCTCTGTGTGTGTGTGTGTGTGTGTGTGTGTGTGTGTGTGTGTCAGGAAGCATCTCTCTCTCATGTCTCTGCTCAAATCACAAATGGCACTAATGTCCTTGGGCTGCTCCTCCTGCATTAAGAGTTCTGAGAAGAGTTCACAAAGGTTCACATCACATTTATGAAAATGTGGCTTGATTCTGGGCAAAACAGATTATGAAACTATTATGACATTATTACAATGATTTATGATAATTTGGTCTTCAAAAAGTGCTCCCACAAATTATACAGAAGTGACAAACTAGATTTGCTAAAGTTTGAAGACAAATTCTTCCAATGCACAGGAAACATGGTTTTGTTTGAATAACTAAAAATATAAAAACATACAGTATATAAGCTTTGATCCTGACTTTAGTTGGACAGCGGAGGAGACTGAGCTGAGGCGGACTCCTGCGCCTGCATGTAACAGTCCTCAGTCCAACAACTCTACGCAGACTCTCTCATGCCGTGTTCACACCGGACAGCGAATTTGCGTCAAATTTGTGCATAAAAGCATATTTTGACGCAGAACGTTTTCG
This sequence comes from Mugilogobius chulae, assembly GCA_038363315.1. Taxonomy (NCBI): domain Eukaryota; kingdom Metazoa; phylum Chordata; class Actinopteri; order Gobiiformes; family Gobiidae; genus Mugilogobius; species Mugilogobius chulae. The sequence goes on from CM076407.1 coordinate 40,098,373, forward strand.
AAGCTGATGCCCAAATAGTTCCAGTGCGTGTCAAGGCGTTGGGGACTCCTCCAGTGTCACCTCATGCAGCAGTGGTTTAAACACGGCAACAAGCATTTTTAATAGATCCATGTGAGCGCATTGTCTGTCCAGATCATGTCCCACGTTGTTTGTTTTGCCGTGTCAACAGATTTTCAGAGCAACGAACGACCAGGCCTTTGAAAAAAGACCCAAACAAGCGACCTTTCGTTAAAAGTTATAAAAAAAGACTTCAGTAAACACTCCTCCTTTCCCCTTGATATGAGAGGAGAACAACAAGTCACGTGTAACAGACGCGACCTCCAACGCGTCTGAAGATGGATTTTCCCAACTCCTGTGTTCGCCGCAGCTTTGAGAAAGTTGAGTCCGGCACAGGTTTGAGCTTCACTTCATAAGACGCCACGTTTTCAGACGCAGAAAGGCATATCAACAGACGTCCCAGATGCCAATACGCGCCGCAAATACGTTGAACGCTTAAGACATTTTACATTGACTAAACACTGAAATGACGCAAAACGCAAAGATGCTGTCCGGTCTGAACGCACCATGAGTCAGAGCAGAGCTGCATGTGGTAGAATCAGTGAGACTTCATACTTTTAAACCCATTTAAGTAACATATTTTACAGTCTACTCGCCTTGTTTATTAAGCATTTGCTCATGTGCAAAATACGGAAATTTGTGTCTCTCATGGACACTAAATGTTATAGCCTTTAATTGAACTCAGGGCCACAATGCATTTTGAGAGATGAGTAAATACTGAATATCAAAGTGATTATTTTCTCATGTATTGTTGTTGGTGAATTTAAAAAAAAAAAGACAAACACATAGAGAACTCCACAACTGTAAATACAGTTTCTTAACTTGAACTCATAGTGACAAATACAATGTTGCACTTAGTTCTCCCCTGTATAACCAGGTCTGCCCTGATCTAATCTGTCCAAAGAATCACATGTCACAGAGTCACTCCGCCTTCATATGTCATATGCATCCTCCTGCATTGAGTGCAAAATGTTCACAAATAGCACATGCATTTTTTTTATTTGTACTAGTAATTTATCACCTGGAGTAAAAGAAAGTTTTGGTTTCTGTATTCCCAAATTATTAATTTCTAGGACCCTTACAATGCTGAAAGGTGAACATTTAACATGAAATACTTTATCACTCACACAATCAGTAGAGAAAGTGGGAAGTTGTATTATTCCTTTCTGAGGGGAATTCATTCTGTGCATTTGATCCTTTTGGTGCATCTGTCAGTAACAGCACTCTGTTTTATGATATTAAATAAACCTTCTTAATACTACTGTGTTCAGTCAGTGTGAACAACCGATTATGTCACATAAACAGTGTTAGTACAAATTAATCCGGAAGGTCAGAGGTCGTCCAGATCAGAGGTCAAAATACATGTCAATGATGTCAATTCAGATTTACAGCTGCATATTGAACTGTGCAAGACTTAATTTAACCGCTGGCAGATAAATCAAAAGTCCAAAGGCTGCAGTGAGGTATCCCTAGTGTGCCCTTGAGCAACACACTACACCCACCTTGTCTTTAGTGTCAAAGTATTGCAGTATATACTGTAAATAAGGTTCTTGTGAGTCAGATATGATGGCAGTTATTGATGTTATAATTTGGGGTTTGCTTCTTGAAACAATTATCCAATCAGAAAGCAAGATATACATATCATTGTACAGTACAATTGGATGAAATGTAAGAGAAAAATTGTACCACTAAAATACATTTAAAAAGCTCTGTCTCCCAGTCCCTTTTCAAAGCAGCACCTTTTATTGGACCATCTTTAAACCCATCCATTGTCCCAGGGCAGCGAACACCCTGTCCTTCTTATTAACTGCCCCATTCTTTAGACTTTTTCCTCGTGCTCCATCAATCACATGTATCGATCCTGCTTCGCCCGGTGTGGTACCTGTCCATGTCTGAGTCTAAGTGGGACAGATCACAGCGCTGGCATGATATTTCAGCCTTTTCCTCTGACATCTGCGTCCCCTACGACTGGGACAAGGTGAACAGGACAGACAGGGCTTAAAAGGAAAAAGTATCTCTGGAGGAATTACTCAGGATTAATATGTTTCTGCGGCGGTGGCATTTAGAGTTTAAACTAGTCCCCGGTTGATGACTTTCTCTGAGCTGCGTCAAACAAAAGAAACTCGTAGAAAAGTAGTGCGAGAGCAGTGCGGTAAATCCCTTTAGAGGAGATTTGTCACTGTCCCACCGTCACACTTTAATCTTATGACAGGTTTTGAAACGGGAGCTTTGTGGAAGCCATTTGGGTCAGACGCACTCAGATGTGTGTTACAGCTGACAGGGATTAACCACACACTGTTTGTTTGCACAGGGACAGTCACAACAATATACTAAAGACACTGTACCTGTAGTGGAGCAGACTCAGGAAAATTAAAGTTTTGTCCATTTTAATAAAAATTGCCGCAGTAGAACGTGTTCAAAATAATGACAAATTACAAAAATAAATGTTTTTAACAAAAGCAAACCCACAGAATACACACTGAGGTCAACTCCCAACTTCACTGATGTCAATTTCCAACTTCTTCGTCTTCTTCTGGTGGGGTTTTATGGCGACTTGCATACTTAAAAAGTGCATTACTGCCACCTACTGACAGATTTTCTCCCTTTTTTATACTCTGGTGACAGACAAGTACCTCCTATCATCCTGTCATTGCCCACACCTTTAGCTTTATTTCTTCTACATTGTTTTATTTGTGTTGAAATTTTAACTAAACACAGACAAAATCAAACTATTAAACACAAAATTCCCTTACAGATTTCAACAACGCAAATGATTGTAAAATGAGATTATTACTGTTTAAAGCAGTAAATGCCTAATTAAGCTAGTTCCGGCTGCTAACTGCTAGCTTAAAATGGGGACAAATAAATGTGCCGTTTTGGGCTTTCTATTAGCAAACTTTTGCTAGATACATTCCTAAATATCAATATAAAGAAATAATATTACACTTACAAATAATTAGTTTGAAAGACGTAATTTTGGTCTCTGCATGCGTAGTTGCGCTAAAAGGTACACAGTGGAACTGGGCACTGATAGCCTTTCCAGGAAGTACCATCTTGTCGCTGCTTTAAGTACAGTTCTACAAGTTTTTTTTTTTTTTTTTTTTTTTTAAATAAGTTAATAAAAAAACTAAATATGTCCAGCACAAACGAAAAACAAAAGATTCATGTATGTTTTTTGCTGTTTTTGAGCGATATTTAATATTTTGGGGGCTGAATGACGTCATCGGTTGAAAATAAAATTGCTCATATTTATAAAACCATAACAGCGCAAATGAAACTTTTTATGACACAAATCAGCACAAACGAGGCACAAATTATTTGCACCATTTTGAGCTGTTTTAGTGCTTTTATTAAGTTTTTTGAGGGCTGGGTGACCCTAATTTGACCTGTAAATAATCGTTAATATCTCAAAAACTAAAGCAGCACAAACGAAACTTTTTGCAGCACAAACGATTGACATCGTTTTCGTGTAGGTGTGTGTTTAATTTGGGGCCAACTTGAGTGCATTCGGCTAAATCCCCAAATCACACTATACAAGAGTTTGATAAAATTATATTTACTACTTAAAGTTTTCAAAGTCTGTATTTCAACATTTGAAGTGACAAAAGCAGCACCCCTGGAGTTGCCAGATTGGTGTGGGCGTGTGTTTAGGCCACCTCCGGATGTAACATGTGTCTCTTTATTACATCAGGCAGCCATGCAAACGGAAAGTGCAAAAGACTGTCACAAACTTGTTCATGTTCTGATTCATGCACATACTCACCCCGGCAACAGGCATCTCTGTGTACAAGAATGTCTTTGTGGAAGGATTTTACAATAGTGACATATGTCTATTTATCCAGATTTTCTTCTAATGACTAAGTATCCACAGATGTAAGAGATATGAGTTTGAATTTGACAACTGACAGCTAACAATAAAAACTAATCCTCTGATGGGTTCAAAAGTTCTAAAAAACTGGACTGCTAATAGTGCACTGAAAATCTTTTTAAACTAGAAATTATTGTCATTTAGATGTTCTTGATGTATTTTTTTTTAAAATAATTTTCTATTATTTAAAAAGGGTTCTGTTACCAAGATGAAAACAAGACAATGTAAAGTGTAATGGGCAGTATTTCTGACAAACACTAACAATACTAAAAAAGAGAAAATCTGAGGCCGATAACCAAATTAAAAGTCCATTTTTGGAAGTGGATTTTTAATGTAGTAATCAGAGTGCCTAAGATTCTCTCTCTCCCTTTCTTTCTCTCTCTTTCTTTTTTTTTTTTTTTTTTTTTAAATAACTATGATTTGATAGAAGGTTTGATTTGATCATATTTAAGAATGTGGTGTCCTGTGGAAGATTTTTAATCAAAAAAGCGTGTCATGACTTAAAAAAGGTTGGTCAAAAAACGCAATTTCTCTTATTTGCTTGCCCTATTACCTCAGTTCATTTCTATGGCGGACGTAAAGACGTGTTATTATTCATGAATACTGACAAAATTCTAATCTTAAAAGACTCCAAGTCTCAGAGCTAAATTTGAGTTTTGTAACTTTAGACCTTAGGCATTAACCCCAAATAAAACCTCCTGTGTGTTCTCAACCAAAACATGTGTCTATACGACGCCGAGAAAATGGGCGTATAGGGTTGTCATGACAACGCTGTTTTACATAGCATGATATAGATGCAATCCATGAGAACATGCACACTGGCCTGGTGTACCTTACATTTTGTCGTGAATTAGTGCATTTGATTTTTTCTTGTGTTAATGTTGCACTCTGGGAGAAAATCAGACTGCTGTGAGCAGTTTGAATCAAATGTTTGATAGTATTTTAACTAAAACAGCTCTCTGCTTTGCAGTGCTAAGTGGGCCACTACTTTTTCACTTTGCTGTCTGTAAAACATGTTCTTAAAGAGCTTTTATTAGTTTTTGGTCCTTATTTTGATGTTGCTTTTTCATCAAAAGCACACCTGCTGTTGCTTTTTGTTTCATTTACATAGTCTGACACAAAATTCTGTATATTTAAGTTGTTCTTTTTTTTTCATCAAAACACTCTGTTTCCCCTTGTGATGTCATAACGTGCTAACACAGAAAGTGTCTCTTTGTGTTTTTAAACTCCACACACCTTCACCACAATCACTTAAACCTTGGATTTGTCCATATTTGAAGCTACAGCTGCTGTTTTAGCCTATTTAAACAGTTTCATTGACTGTGTGATGAACTTTATTTTGAGAATGTCTGTGGCAAAATCAACTGAATATATGCTAAAACAAAAATATATTTAAAGGCAACAACTTAACAGATTATTCTAGTGTTTTATGCTGGAAAACAGTTAGAAGCTACAATTGATGCTAAATTTAAAAGTCCCATGTGATGACATCACAATGTGGAACAGAGCATTCTGAGTTTTGGGTGAATGGAACAATACACAAATTTGGGCATAATTATTATGTGTAAACAACATTATTAATGGCTAAAAACGGACTTGAGTCAGTTTTGCCAAATATGAGACCTTTAAGCTACTGCAGCCTAATATGAATACATGTGGATTTTTATTCTGTGCTGAAGGATATGAGACAGACTTTTTTATTTTTGGGCTGGAAATCGACGAAATTTACATTTAGAGGTATGTGCAAGCAACTGACAAAACTAATTTACAAGGAAAAAGTCAAGATGCTGCAAAAAGAGACACAAATAAATGTGTCCGAGTTCATTTTCATGTCTCCAAACAAAATAAAATCACATTGCATTAGTTTTAAACTAATTACAGTTTTGAGTTCAATCTCTAAATAATTTCAAGCTTCACACCTCTGGAGCAATAAGATTTAAGCATCATTACATTAAAATATATACATAATATTGAAGCAAACCCGGTCAATTTAAATGTAAAATTTCTCTCTATCACATAGCCTTTCATGATTTGTCTAATTACTGAGTATCAGATTGAGCAAAGTGCACAAATGTAAATATCTTTATTAGAAAACGTTGTGTGTTAGCTTTACCTCCGGCTCCTCAGATAATTATTCCAATCTGAGTGTGAGTGATTAAATATGCAAATGAATGTTTCTTCTGATTGCGGCGCAGTAAGTCCAGCTCCTCTCTCTGCTGTTTTCACACAGGTCTTCTAAAAGGGTCAGAGACAAAACAGGCTGGTTAAATAAAGATGGAAATGGCAGCCAGTGCATTTAGTTCAATTAGAGCTTTAAGATGTGAAAATCGGTTTGTATTGTGAGAAGCGTCTCCCACTGCTGCTCCACTTTATAATGATGTGTGATTTATGACGTCAAACTTATGCCACAGAACAGGACATGCTGTTTTCAGTCTGCTCTTTACATCTTTGTTGTTTGGAAAGAAAATTCTCGCTGTTTTTCTGTTGACTGAGAGTTGCATTTGAATGACATGTTATATAAAACCCACTTTTCTGAGTTTTTCACAGTGTTCACTCATTGTAGGCTTATCTAAAGTTGTATTAAGATTGAATTAAAAATGTTTGTGTGATCAGAGTATTGTCCTGCTTTTTTTGTTTGCCCACCTATCTTTATTCACTATGATTTCAAACAGATTCAAAGTATGTAATGTTCAAATAGTTACGTTTCAGTAAAAAGTTTACATCAAAATCTGCTTACATTTTTAACAAAGAGGGTTTTGAACAAAGTCAATTTTGACCTATTAATTTTAGGTCATTTTGATCACATTTGTGTTTTGCAATGAACAATATGCTAACAGCACAAGCATAAACTGAGATAGTGCCTTTAATTACTGATCTACATACTGCATGTCCTAAATAATGAGAAAAAAACACCAATATGTCAAAGACAAAAACACTTCAATTTGTACTGAATTTACTATTGGAAGAAGGGATGATCACGATAACAGAGTTGTATATAATAATTATTGCAAGACAAAACATCACAATTTAGCGATTCTTTGCGATTATGAGAACAAAAATAATAGTCAGTTTACTTTTATAGTCATTGTCAAACATGCCCGTCAAGATTACTGTTTGTTATAGCCTACTATAGACTTCATTTTGATTTCATATTGTCAACATATTCTCAAATTTACTTTTCACTAAAAAAAAACCAAACATGTGATAAAATATCTGCGTTCAACAATTTGATTTTATAAATCTAGCCGTGGAAAACTGAAAAATGATATACAGTATTGCCTCAATAAAATGTACTAAAAACTACTAAAATTTACAATTGTCACAAAAATATGTAATTTGTTCCTTACAACTTATGTTGTGACTTAAATAATCATGTAGATATCAAAGGCCACGCTGACTAGATTGGAATTCCATGGGAAAGTTAACATGGACAGGGAGTGAATCAGAAACAACGGCTTTTGGTTAAATCACAGTAGGAAACATTTTGGTTTGGGTTTAATGGCTAAGTTTTAGGTCTGGAGGTTGAAGAAATTAAACTAGAAATAAACTAGGGGCAAAGTACAGGTATACATACACATTTAAATTTCATTTTAAAAATTGAAATTTCAGGGAGATCGAGTTGGATTACCTGAACCAATTAAACCAATAATCTTGACATTCCTAGTTGGAAAGTGTACATACAGTACGCCATCTTACACCAAACCCTCATTTGCACATGTGAGACCACTTGTGTCAGGTTTTTCTCCCTGAACTTGTTTTGCACATGAGCAAATGCTTAATATGAGGCCTAAGCATAACTGAAGTTGAGGTAAATGGAATTTTAATACACAGAACATTCCAAACTTGTGCTCTGTTTTCTCAGTTTTAGAGCAGATGAAAGGCCCAGTCTGAGATCAAAAAGTCTTTGAAGCGAGGCACGCACGTCTAGGAGATAAAATTATGTCTGACGTCCAGGGGTTTTCTGTTTTAAATGCTTTGTATCTGTCACATGTATGTAGAAATACCAGACACATGCAGATATGGAGGTCTTTCACCAAAATGAGGATGAGTCAAACAAAGGGTTGTAATGGACAGCGATTAAATTAAAAATGACTTAGCTCCCTCTCACTTTGAAATAATAGAATATCACCATCTAAAAATACTCATGTTAAGCTTTTCTCAGATCTTTAAAATTCAGGATCATGTTAGTCATCATCTTCTCCGTTGCATCTCAAAGCCATTTGTCTGGTTCATCCAGCATCAGGGGACATATAGGAAACTTTCAGACATCTATACATCAATGGACAAAAGCATCGTGAACATCGACCAATATTTGGGGGAAAAAAGCCAACATTTTGAGAGAAGGTTCCATTTCTGTGTGCTCACGTGTCAATTTCAGTTTGTTCTTAGAGCATATCATATTTTGAACCAATATTTTGAGCAGTGTGGTTGCTTTGTGTTTGTGATCAGAAACTATCAAGGCAGTCCATGCTGTACATATTAACAAGAAATGACAATGTCCACTGCAGTGAGCGCACAGTTTGTCTGTTTGTGACTATTTAGATCTGAAACTTGCTACTTTGTTCAGTTTGCACTAAAATTGTGCTTGGAACCTGTGCACCATCAGAAGAAGCCTACCGACTCTAACCCATTGACTTTATCACTTTTGTTTCACATGACCATGCTAAACCCTTGTAAAACTACACCTTCATAGAGACGGTCCTCATCTAACTCTAAAACACAATTTATAGGAGGCAGCCATCTCTCAGCAGGACGACCAGTCACAGCCAGAGTCATTTACCTTCATTAGAGCCACAGATCCAAGTGGAGCTGAAGGAGAAGTCTCATATAACGTACTGATCAAACCGCTCTGTGTGAAAAACAAACACATGTAAGAACTACTGGCACAGCAACATTCAGATTATAAATGTAGTTATAGACTACACCTGTATGAGATGGTCTGACAGTGAATTAGAGAAATATTAGCTTAGCATTTTTTATGCAGCAGTTTGAATTTAAATTAGAAACGTTGAATCACACTACAGTATGTTATCAGTAATTTGCAAATTCAATGTAGGCCTGAGAAGATTACAGTGTTGCTATAATTTAAGCAACAAAACTTTTTCAGCTTGTATGTTTACCCTTAGACGCCAAAGCAGCAATTCTGCACCAAGCCATTTCAGCTTCTCTGATTCTGTTTCAGAAGTTTCCGAAGCTTGAAAAATACCAAACGCAACTCTGTGCCAGCGGTTTTATAAACAAATACAGACAAATAATAGTTTTAATTCTCCAGGTGAAAGTTTATAATATTTACAAAATTGTATTTCAACTGAAAAACTCACCAAATGCAATTATTACTGTTCTCAATTGTTAATATTTCATAATTTTTTACAAGCTGGTCTGGATTTGTTGTTTTGACGTTGGAGAACACCCTGGACAGTGGCCAGTTCATCGCAGGGTTAACATGGAGACAATCATTCTTTCTCTCATTCATTCATTAGGAAAAAAATTACAGTGATAAGCCAAAAACCTACACAAGCATGTTTTGGAGTGGGGAGGAAGCCAGAATACTCACAATAACATGTAAATTATACAATATAGAGCTGAGGATACACTGGCTTTTGCAGAAAAAATTGTAAAAAACAAACACTTTCACAAAAATGACCGCCTATTATTTGATTAACAGCAATTTTGACAATTGATCAGTGTGAAAAGATGTTTAAACATGTGCTTTTGATTGTGGCCGCCTTCTGTAATTATAAACCAGTGGTGTTTTGTGTTTGTCGCTCACAGATGTGTTGTGTGTTGGCAGTACAAAGTGGAACAGTCATGTTGTTTTGATTGCTGCCTGCTGACACGCCCCAGAGGAGAACTGCTTTAGTCCAGAACAACTCCACTACAATATGTTACTCCATGTGTAAAAGTTTCTAACTAAGCAGACCATGACTGCAGACGACTGTTTATAATAGTGTAGCTTTTACCTTCAAAAGAGCTCCATGAAACCATGTCGATACACTTATATGTGAGCGTAATGCAACTTTTTTCTGTTGTGTGACATGTTTCTGTAGCAAAATACAAATACAAAGTGTGACATTGGTTTGTGTGTAACTCATGTAATTGCATAATTGAACATGTGGTGCAAAATGCTGTCAACTCCCTCACGACAGGTATTCACCAAAAACTGACATGCTAAAAATATACAATATATTGCCAAATATGTCCGTAGTACGTTTTAAATGACTATGTAACTGTCCTATTTGATGGTTTTAACAGTTATTTTATGCACGCACATAAACGTGGCTCATATTTATACATTTTCAGCAAAGATACATAATGGGAATATTAAAATTACATCCTTTGAAGTTATACTAGTAGCTAGTACTTAAAGATGGGTAGCTAACTTTTTTTTAGTTATAAATTAGTAACCTTTGTGCCTTTCACTAAAAGTATATGATGAATGCAGCACTTTGTAAAAAATAAGACCACTGAGCACTGTGTGAATTAATAAAGAATTTAGCTCTAATCAGAAGCAAAATGATGCGTCTGATTGGCTGTGCTTGGGTGGTCCTCTTCAGTTTCACTTTGCTGATTGTAAAAAGTGTTATCTAAGCCATAGTTATAATCAAAATTAATACAAGTTGATGTCAACCATGTGTGGAAGGATTTAGGAGTTGTCAAATTTAAAACCTAAATCGTGTTAGCAGTGTAAAAATCAGCTCCTAACTTTTAATTGTAAATGATATATGATGAGTTTGATTAACTGTGATATATTTTTATCTGTTGCCAATCAAACTGTGTTAATAATAAATGTAAAAATGCTCCAGAATCAATCTCTGAAATCTGGTCAAGTGAAGTTTGTTGAGGCCGGATAAATCTTTATGTTGAGTTCTCGTTAGGTTAATAGTCAAAGGAACAGTGTCGATTTGGGAATGTTGGTTGGTATTTCAGTTGAATCAGCACCAGCACACTTGACACTCCTGCTTCTGTTCTTCTGCACTGAGTAGAGCTGTGAGGGACAAGGAGGAAGCAGAAGAAACAGGAGTGAGAGGAGAGAAGAGCAGAGGTCTGTCAAACCTGTAACAGAAGAAAAAGAGTTTTATTCATGAGCTACAGCAGTGTGTCTTCCACAGTATTTATTGTATTTAACAAACTTTCATTCGCTCATTTTCTTTTTCTTTCTGTGGGAACGCCCAACATACAGTGGAGAAACACAATGGCACTTTTTCAATATCATCCAATAAAGATTTGAATAAAAAATGTAAATATCGGACTACTTTGAATAAAAATGTCATCAAAATGAAGAGGGAAAATTGGCTATAGCATCCAACACCACATGTACTTATTTACGGTATGTGTCTGAAGTAGCAGTAGCAATAAAAGTAATAGTAAAATTAGCTCAGTAAAGTAGCTCAGTGGTTGGAGCTAGGGCTGGACAAGAAATAATAATAATAATACAAAAACCCAGGAATAGAATGGGCTAATAGTAGCAAAAGCATTTACTGCACGTTCCTGATGTTACATATAATTAACCATAAGCTTGTTGTGTAGAGAAACTTTCTATACTGCAATACCTGTATCAATATCTCTAATGTTGCCACAGAAGAAAATAAAATACAATTTACATGGAAAAGTGCAAAAACAACACCAGAGACAGTTTTAAGTCCAATGATAATTTATCTTTCTCTTAATTTCCTTAAGAAATCCAAAAATACATAAGGCATAAAGGTTTTCCAAATATCACCACAGGGAAAGAGTTCACATTCATTAGCACCACAGTCAGTCAGGACAAGTAAAGGGCTGCTTTCACAACACACATTTCACAATAAATCTATCAAGTTTGGTCATTCATTCATTTATGATCAATTTTGCTTATTATCTCTGGAAATTGTAGTACATTTTAGATCAATTATAGGCTTTGGTAGTAAAATTGTGAGGTTAAAATGAAGTAGAAATTTGTATTGCTGAGAAACAAGCCCATGAAAAAGCATTTGTAACGAAATAAAATCTTACTAATGGTTCTTAAAATACAAAACCACAGGTGTTTAGCGCCTAACAAAATGACACTTGGTCTCTGGGTCGGGATTGAAAACATGTATAAATAAATAATATAATAGTTTTATCACAACAAAACACAGAAACTGTTAGAGAAATGAGAAACGATACTCATATCACAATAAGAGTCTTGATAAACTCATAACAGCTGTAAGACGCTTGAGTTAGAAATGAATTTGCTTAAAAAATCACCAAGTATCTTTTCTGGTGGAGGATCGTCATGGAGATGTTACTGATGTACTAGAATGTTCCACAGCATGGTATTAAAAGTGCCCCATTTTTTCATTTTTAAAAAATGTAAACAGATTATGTAATTGAAAAACTTTAAACTTTTTTAGCAGTCAGGAATTGCTCACTTATCTGTTCCTCATCATGTTTACCACTAGGCCTATGTATTTGGATTCAATAACCAGAGGCTGGTTATGAATGAAGTTAAGAAACATTTTCTGTCATTACACTTGGACAGAATATACAAACTCATGTTCACCTGACTAGATTCTCTGTCAAGATACCTGTACTGGTCCTATATCGATTTTTGCTTTCATAAAAATGAAAACAGACATAATTAATCTTAAACTTTGTAAGTCTACATGTTTCATCACTTACCTAATGTATTCTGAACCTCCCAATTGTTGTGTTTGTTGTGTTTTAAGCTTTTTGTAACAGCTGTTAGGAGTGAGACATGCTGGTATGCTAACAGCAGCTAGCCAAATAACAACAACAGACAAACTTAGTGGAGTTAAACTAGGGACAGCAAATGTATCCAAATCACTATTTTGATCATTTTGACACTTCCCAACAGTAATGGGAGTATATTGCTTTTTTTTTTTTTTTTAGCAAACTAAACAAAAATTGTGCTTGAAAATAACCAAAACACAACAGAGAATGCATAAATTTGCACTGATAAGTTTTAGACAATATACATGAGTGTGAAGGAGCCTCAAATTGACAAATGCATAAGAATAAACTTATTTATCCATTATTTTCGCAAAAACTCGAGTTTGTCCCAGTTTTTAATTTTGAAATATAATGTACAAATATTATATAATGGACAAATACATGTGCAAAGAAACTTTCAACAGTTAATTGAAAAGTTCATTCTCCTAATAATTTGTATAATTTCATTAAAGTGTTCCAACACGATATGGAGCTTGAACTGGATGCTTGTTCCTATAGTTACCATGGCTACACAATACTATAACTCAATAGAAATCCAAGTAAAGATACATTAGAGACGCTGTAGTCTGCATGAAACTGCATTAAAACAGTTTGAACATAAATAAATGTAACAATTAAAGTAGACTTCATGCAAAAACAAAACGTGCAAAACACTGGGCAACAACACAAGTGAAAACCAGTAATAATCACATAGAAAATACAGTTTTACAAGGCACACAAGGTATTTAGATTTTTTTTTTTTTGCTTAAAGGTCTTTACAATTTGCATTGATGTATTTGATAAGGAATTCTCTTTTGAACACTCCCACAGACACCAATTTACACCGTAAAGTTCTGTTGTACTGTACTTAAAAGCTTCTGTCTTTGCATTGATTGAATGAGTTGAACTTATCGACATTTCCTGGCTGTGTGGTGGAAGCGCTCTGGTGCAAAGGGAGCAGATGTGGGCGCACTTAACGGACATCACAGCAGAGACGTCCCGGAGCGAAGACCTCTGTTTCAAATGTCCCAGCTGTCACTAAAGTACTGGTCCTCTTCTTCCTCTAGTCCATTTTCCATAAGGTCGTCTTCCTCCAGTTCCTTAATTTCATCGTCTTCATCTTCCTCTTCGTCTTTTTGAAGCTGTGCGAGCATCAATTGCAACGTGGTTTTCACGTTTTGGACCTCCTTCTCCAGCGACTGTGCGGTCAGAGTCAAGGAAATCAACGGTGAATTTACATGTAAATAACAGACAAGCCTGCAGACAGAAATCAGGGCCAATGTGTTGATACTAATGGCAACGACAAGGGACAGAATAAAAGTCTGATTAGGTTTCCCAGCTGAAGCTAGAGCTCACAGGGACAAAATACAAAAGACTACCAGATACATGTATATATTGCAAAGAAGCAATAATTTTTGTTTAAATGGACCTTAACAGAGCCATACAATAAGCATAGAAACCTTGGTACCATGTTTGAGCCCAGTTTGATCTCCAAAAAGACTTTCTTTGGTTTTGTTTCAGTCCTAAATAACTTCTGGAATATTCTCAGTTTAGTCTCAATCCCGAGTCCTTGTTTTGTGAGTGCAAGTGTAATGGGTAACTATTTAAAAGAGTTCACATACAGTACATATTAACTTATAGTACAATCCAATTCACAATTATTTCACTGCTTTTGCCACCTAAGTACTGTTTGATGTTGATTTAAATTGGCTTTTATCTTAAATTTGGGAGAGTTGTTTAGGAATTTGATTAAACTCATACAGTACATGCCTCTGTAAAGTAACCCCTGACGTATGCGAGATACGGCCGAGGTTAGCCAGACCAATCACAGAGCACCAGTGCATGTTTGAACCAAAACAAACATGGCAGCACCAGTGAACGTATTTTTGCATATTTTATCAGAATAATGAATTATATTGACTTAAAAAAATCTAGACAGGGGAGATTTTTGGATGATTTTTGACTGTATTTCCTTCAATTTTCTTCTTTACTTTTTAACTACTTCCGAGTTCAGATGTTCAATCAGATTCATATATCCGTACCACTCTGTTTTTCCCGATGGATTATAGCGGCAGTCGTTCCAGATACACACATCAATCTGGAGTGAGGCAGGTTACTTTCAAAGTAAATTTTGTAACTTTTTGGCCAAAAATACATACACTATATATTTGCACTAAATCTTGTCCATGTGCATGCTTGGATCGGATGTTTTTGTTGGACTAAAATAATAATATGTGTGTTCTTACTCTGAGCTGGACTGCATCTGTCTAAAATCAAGTCTCAGAGGGGGGCCTTTACTTGGCTGTTTCAATAGAATTCTGGTTCCTTCAGCTAAAATATTCCACAGTATGATCCAAACTAGTTTTAACTTTTACTATCAGTGGGATTACGCATTTGATTTTACACACCGAGAAAGTTCTTTCAGTGTACACCAATAGGAAATGAAGCCAACATTGACTTTGAAAAGCTGGTTTCTGATGCGACCCTTTAAAATGCACATACACATCAACAGGGCGATTGAAAAGGAGGAAATGATTGTAGCGCTGCAGACAAAAATCAGGGTGAATTCTGACACTTGTGGTCAGGCACGGTTAATGGTAATGACATGGGACAGGCCAACACCAAGATGAAGTTATCAGCCTCCAAATTGAAGCCCTCAAACAGATTACCGGAAAGCATCATCAAGTCATAGACAATTTAACCCCGTGTGATTCAGTATTCATGATTTCATCTCATCTTTGGCTGTTCAGGAGCCAAACAGAGAAGTTTAATAATTCATGAGGCGTTGAGGGAACTGAAGAGAGCGTCATAGGAGGGGATTGTTTAACCTGGGTCTGAAATGAAATGAATGGTGTGAGTGTCCGGTGGAAGCGGTGAATCAGAGGGACAGCACAGAGGCGGCAGATGGGACCCGCGGCTCATTTTACTCTGTGAACGGACACAGATTGTCTTCATTTATAATTAACCAAGCGCTAAAGAGTCGCTCATGAATACTGCATGCTATTTGACGGTTTTAAGACAGGAATGTCCAAATTTAGAGGTATTGTTATTTCGTAACATGGAAAAGCTTGTGTCTCAGCATCTGGTGTCAAATATTGGAATGAACCAAGTCTAGAGTCCAATGTTCCAGCATGAAAGCATTTAAAAAATATATAAAGAATGTATATTAAAGGTGGGGTAGCTAACTTTTTTAGATGAAAATGAGTAAACTTTGTGCTTTCTACTAAAAAGTCTATGATAAATGCAGCAATTTGTAAAAAAAAATGAGACCACTGAGTACTGTTTGAACTGAATAATAAAGAATTGTAGTTCTTATCAGCGGCCGAATGCTGCTCTCTGATTGGCTTTGCTTGGGTGGTCCTCTCGAGATTCACTTTGGTGCTTGTAAAAATAAGTTTATGAACTGTAATTGCAACCAAAAATTAATACATGTCAATATTAACCATGTGTCAAAGGATTTAGGAGATGAACTAGTCAGATTTAAAACCTTAATTATGTTTGCAGTGTGAAAATCAGCTACCCCACCTTTAATGAAAATGAAGTGTGTTGAAATACTTCTGTTCATTTACTAACCACTAACATGAATCAGAAACTCAAAAATATAATAAATAAGTCATAGTGAGAAAAGGGTGTGGGATTGAATAAGGTATATTTTGTCTAACTCATTTTTATGTAAACATGTGAACTGACAGCTTTTTTAAAATTAGAAATAAAGATAATTTATTATTGTCCATTTTGCCAACATGTGCACGTAAAAAAAAAAAAATAAATGTAATGATTGCTAAACATTTTTATATATATAATGTACTAAAGCGGCATGTTAACATTTGAAATGTTGTGGGTCTTTTTATTTTTTACAAAAGTAATTATTAATTCATAAATTAGCCTTTTAGCATTCTGGGACAAAAGGTTAATTTGTTTTTCAGCTGTTTCTTTATATTAATATGTGTGACATTTGTTGGAATTGAAATATTTGTCAAGATATGACATCAAGGTGAAATATTAAACATATAGGCTTTGTTTGTAGTCTGGAAAGAAGTCATGTAACAGAATGATTTTTCATTTTTTTTGCATAAAAGTAACGTCTCGCAAGATACATAGATATTTCTTCAAGTAACTCTCATACAGCAGAGATTTTCAAACATTATCTTGTTCTTTACAATGACATCCCAATAAACCTTTTATCAGCTAAAAAAGAAGTTGGGTTTGCAAGCTTAAGATCAAACCATTTTTAAAACCAAATCTGAATTAAAAATAAAAACCTTGTTTTATTGTAGTTTTTCCCATAAAAAAAATCTATGTATTAAATAGTATAGCTCATTGGCGATCAATCTTTTTAGTCGCAACCTCCAAACACAAAATGTAGGCTACCTGCAAAGAGACAGTGTATTCTTCAGTCTTGTGTAAACCCAGATAAATTCAATATAGAAATCTACACCTATCACTACATGTTTTAAGATATCAATGTTTAACATTTCACACTTTATCAAACAACCCCAGAAATCATTTTGTGACTCTCAGTTTGAAAACCATTGGTATAGCTTAACTCTTTGATGCCAAAGTAGCAATTCTGCACCAAGGCATTTCAAGCTCTCGGTGTCCAGGCTCCAGTTTCTGAGATACTTTTTTTGATTCTCCAAGATCAACTTTACAGGATGTAAATGTACTGGATTGTCTTTCAAAAGAAAAAAATAAAGTGGAAAAAGGCTTCACGCCTCTTACAACATGAAGCATTTTGAATTTACACTCTAGAAACACTTAGTCGAGGTCTCAATGAAGACTTTGATTTAAGACCATTCTTATAGTTGACTTGGTTCCCATGTTGACCATGGGATTACACTCTACACACTGTGCAGCGCTGCAATGTTGATGTTAATATTAGATGTATTTTTATAAATGTGTGTCTTTTGTAAATATGGATATTTGTAAATGTATATATTATTTCTATTCACATATCTGTGGGTAAACATGCTTGCTTACATACTGTGTGTGTATAGTAGTATGGACGGACCGTCTTCATTCATTTTGTTTGGATTGCGCAATCCTGGGTAATTTGTAGAATATTTATGTAACTATGGTCATGTGACTTCAGTCAAAGGGATATATAATCAGGTGTGTCCAAGCTCGTTTTATGTCTGAAGTAGGGTTATGCCGAAAACATCACATCAGTAGGCAGCAAATAAATATCTTTTGGAAGCATTAATGGTGTGATCCATTTTATCACTTTCAAAAGAAAAACACTTGCGTCTATTGTAGTATTCAAATAATGATCAAAGTTAACATCTTTGGAAAACTCCAATGCAACTGATACTGAAAGAAGTATCAAATGTGGCGTAGCACCTTACAAGAACAGTTATGATAAAAGTCTACAGAGAAAGATAAACAGTTCTTTAATTTTGTTTTTGAAAATGACTATTGACTCATTTTTCTGTTGTTAGTAATAATTCTGGTATCAAAATCCATATCAAGCCTTTTCTTAGAATGAAAGTTTAGTTTAACATCTAGAAATTCGGAGTGGAGCTGAAATTGTCCATTATCATTGCTATGTCCATGCAAATAAGGAAATATAAACAAACAGGCATGTAACGGCTGTTGTTTATGTTGTTACATGAAGCAGTCTCTCTGTCTCTCTCCACATCAAACCTGCGATAACAATGATATCTGTGTCTGTCTCCTCAGCCTCACAGGAGAGACTTCAAAAAGCAGAGATGAGTGACACGCGAGGACATGAGAGCAGAGAGGTGCAGACGAGCACCCAATCTGTGTCCATCTCCGACTGCCAGGCTGCATCCGAATCATGTGGAGCATGTGGACCGAGAGGCCACGCTGACCCTGCCAGAGCCGCACCAACCCGGCTCCTGACATCACATGTGAGACAGTTACTGAAGGACGCACAGAAGACAAGTCGATACTAGTTTGAGCTGAGTATTAGTGCGCCTTGTGTATTATAATGAGACGTAACATTACAGTACATTTTAATCACCTCATGTAACAAAATACATAGGTAATTTAGATACTTCTCTACTAGGATCACTATTAATTTCATCTTATACATAATATATATTTTTTATTTATTTATTGACCAGGGTCCCGCTAAGATTCAGAATCTCTTTTAGGAGAGTCCCTGAGGAGGAGAGAGATAGGAGCCTATAGTACATGTTTTTAGAGGCGAACATGTAAGCTCCACATTGAAAGGCCAATGAAGCCTGAAAATCTTACCCTAGATCTCCAAGCACTATCCTCTTATTGTCCTATTTTTTATTCTAGACTCTACTTTATTCTAATCCATGTAGTACAAATGTTCACAGTATTTTTTTTGACCAGTTAGATTTATGACTTTACATTTTATTTTGAGATTTTGGGAAAAATAAATGTTCTCTGGTCTGAATCCGAGCAATAACCCCTCAGTCACTGCTCAGCACCCACTTTCTGTCCACTGCTGACCTGAACACTAAAAGTGTTCAGGCAAACCTTTTGCAGATGCTTTGACATCTACCAGTCACATTTGGATCTTGTCAGAGTACTCAAATCATTCACTTGCCTATTTGCCCTGCTGAAGTGAAAAATATTTACTTGCCCCTGATCAACAGGTCATCAGTGGGTTTCAGGTTTCTCAAGGCCTAGTTTTTTTCTCATAGACTTTTCAAAATATTATTGTGTATTAAGAGTTTAAAGGTATAATGAAAGCTAATCGCCAAAGTGATTAACTGGACATAATGTTATTAAAAAAGTCAGTCAACAAAGGACTGACAATGTGGGGAAAAGGGTGCACAGATATTATAATGTGGAGGGCAGTATTGCTGCTTAAACCATTTCCACTGGGGAACATTTGAATTAAGACAAAACTTTGATTTTAATGATAGATTATGTGGCGTTCTTTTAAAATATGTATGGACAAAACATGAGCTTCCTGCAAACACCGCTCATTAGTGAGAATCTCATCTCTCACAATGTCTTTAAGCTCATTTCTAAAAGCCAGCTTTATTAAAGGTTGAAATGAAGTAAGATTGTTTTAAAGCTTTTAGTCTCCATTACATACAACCTTCTGCACACTAGAGAATCTTAGACCTGATTTTACTCTGATTTGCCTTTCCAGCAGGAAGGTATGATCCAAAAACATGCAATGTTGTGGCTTAAGAGCAATTTGTCACATCTAAAATTTCTGAGAAATTTTAACATCAGTCATCTAAAGATCTTCTGCGACTGTGAAACACGTAGTTGTAAAATTTTTTTCTGTTGCCTGTACGTTTTAAAATTACAAAATATTTTTAAAATTCTTGTGTGCAGCAGGTTTAAATTTATTCAAAGGACATGAAATTAAATGAATGATGTTAATAAATTCTTGTGCCAGTGGTCATTTGTTATGGCCCATGATTGTACATATATACTCATAGACAATAGAACCAAAAAGCAAGGCATGAAAAGCAGGTTAAGTGGGTAATTTTTCTTCATTGTAATGTTAAAATAGGGCCACCTCTGTCTTGTCTTGATTCTGGAGAAATGGAGCGGAGCAAAAACACACCAATCTATTTCCAATCAGGTTTGTAATTAGCTCTGAAAATGATGTATTGTGACCCGTAATCAGCCCGAGCAGCTTCCTTTGAGTCATTATCATGGTTATTGTAATTTCACATGGAGCTGAATGAGCGCTGGAGCTGTGGGCAGGTCGGGAGAAGGATGGACATTAAGATACGGCCAGAGCGGACTCATTATACTGACATTTCTCTATCTGCTGCGGCTCTTGATATTGGCTTTAAACCAGGAGTGAATGAAAGCACTGTCTTCTTATTGTTATGTTAAAACAACGCGTCCATTTCTACAATTAGGTAATAGCTGCTTGATGCCACATAAACCTTTTGCAAACTGTTCTATTGATGTATGCACGCGTTCATACATACATAAAGAAATGTAAAAAAAATTAAACAGTATTTAAAGGGAGGGGCAATATCATGATAAGCAGTGATGCGCTGATTTGATACTAGGATTAGATATTGGCATGATCTAAGAAATTTAGCTGGATCAGGTGTCAGCTGTTCAGCTATTATCATGTTTGGCACTTAGTTCTACAACAACAAGATAATTTAATGGCTAATGTTCACCCAGAACATTTCATAATGTTTCAATTGTATTCACATAAAGTGAAGTTGATTTTTGCACAATAAATAACTGTTACTTAACACGTTATGACCCATTTTCTAACAGGTTCATCAAGCTTGAAGAAGAAAAAAAAAAAGCTATTTTCAGTATTGTTAATATCGAGTATCGGCATACTTAAAGCTACAGTATTGAAATCGTAATCAAAACTGAAAAAGCTGGTGCAACCCTAAAGATAAGAATCATATTGTGACCTCAACCACGTGACAATCTGCTTTTTTCAGCAGTTTGTTCATATACATATATTTGTCATAAAACCTATGATGTCACAAGTCTGAAAAAATGTAAATATATTTTTTTTTAGGCTCAGAGACAATGTTCCAAAACAAGATTCAATTAAGTAGCGTGAATTAACTCCAGATATGTTTTTTGATAAAAGAACTGTTCTGTTGTATCTAAAAGTCAGAATTATTGTGTGCCATTTAAAAGCAGAGATACTTCTAGCGATGATTTAAAATTCTTGTTTGAATGTAGCGTTTCTAGTCCTAAATTGTGACAGACGCAGGCTCATTACTCATGAAAGAATATCTCCCCATACGTCCCCATTCTCTAATCACCTCCGCTAGACTTCAGTTTCCACGCACGCCGTGTCGACCAACCTTTTCAGATCACAGTTTATCTCAAGTTTATCTCCCCTTTTCAAAGCTAAAGTCAGATAAGGCAGGCTTTCCCTTAAAAGGTAGAGAGCTTAGGTTAGGCACTGACATAATTCTATTTGAAAATGTTCCTCAACAATCTGACTGAGGCTAAAGGAGACCTTAACTAGTTTGTTTGCTATGGCAATTGGAGATTTGGGATATTTAAGCTGTTCAACAACAAATAATGTCCTCCTCAAATGGATTTAAAAACATCTTATTATAAAAAAAAGGGGTAATGAGTTTAACGGTGTATGATCAGTGAGAAATATAAAAGAGCAAGCATCTGGGTTATGAGAGTTTTTATATTTTATCTATTTGATTTTCTGTTTTGAAATGTCAGATAGAAGGTTAATATTCAGCAGAGTTGTAGCTGTCAATATTTGTTTTCAGAGTCAGACTTTATTCTTTTTTAGTTTAGTTTTGCCCTCTTACAAGAGAAAATGTCCTTTCTTACCATTGAGCCTCATGCATTTGCCACTGAGAATGCTGTTTAACCTAAAGGTGGATCTGTATTTTAATGTGTTGACTCAAGAGTAAGTCCCACTGATAAATAAACACAGACAAAGCAAACAAAGTAAGTTATGCTGTAAGTACGTGTTTGAAGGATATGAGTTAAAGCTTGGTCGCGGTTGTGGATGGCCATTTGCAGTTCCTCCTCCAGAGTCATGAGTCGATCACTGATGAGTTCACACTGCTCTGTCAGGTCTGCTCCACCCACCTCACTGCACCCGTCCTGTAACGGCAAGAAATAGAGAATAATAAATAACAATAAATGTGTACATAAACTCATCACATCCAGTCAGAAAAGCTTTTTTTTCTTCCTTTTTTGTCTAGTCTGTATTTTAGTTTTTTGATCATAACAAAAATGTTTTACATTGCCAAATATAAAAACAAAAGAGCAAGGGTTTCTCAGGCACCCTCTCGTCGGGCCAATGTAAATCCAAGGTACACGGTGAATTTTCACGAGAGGCAGCAGACACCCAAAGACATGCAAAAAAAATAATAGCAAAATTGTTTTGTATATTTTTTAGTGGAAATAACAAAGTTTACTCATTTAAACAAAAAAAAAAAATACTTTCCCCAACTAAATACATTTTTTACTGTTTTCCTAATACTTGTTGCCAGGTCATTTAACCATGAGCTCAGACAGATGTCTGAGGTAAATAAAGTCAGACTGTCTGAGTCTGGCAGGTGATTGACAGCTGTAATGACCAATCACTGTCTAGACTGTGACAGTGACATTGCACAACAAGTCGCAACATTTAACAACAGGATTGACAAGACACAAAGCCTGTTTTAAAAATACATTTTTCAGAATGTTCTATGACCTTTCAAGTCTTTAAATGTGTCTTTCAAAGCAGCTCCACGACAAACAGAAAGAGACGGCTCAGAACAGAAGTTAATTATTGTGAACTTGACTCGTTGACATTTGTGCACAAAGTCAAAGAAGAACATATTTTTAGTATTTTCAAAAGTATTTGTACAGCCAAACTCTGGGAACAGCACGAGCTCTGTTCAAGTAGCTCCAAATGTTGCTTTAGTTATTTTAAGGAACTCTCTTCTCCAGTGGGAGGTCCGCTCACAGTCACAGGTGCTTATACATATAACAAACAAACATAGGAAAATACATAGAAGACACGATCTGACTCAAAACTGTCACTATACCTGCTTGTATCAAACTGTGGAACATTCCATGAAGTCAAATCCTCTACCAGAGAAGTTGTAATAATAGTTGTAGTAATAACACCATGGATAATGTGACTGTCTTAACCTAATGAAATGTTTTGTCTGAAACGTAAAGGTCAGACTTATGCAGATATCCAGTACTTGTAACTCAAATAAATACAGTCTCAGAGTTACAACTAGGCTTTTGACTATGATAACTATGTTGCTCTTGGTCAAAATAAGTTTAACACCTCTGTTGGTGTGTTTAGTTTGAAATTATACAATAGATAAAAAGTATATTGCAATTATAATTTGTGTGTTTTCCTGTTTCATTGACTGTAATGGAGTTTAGAAGAGAATATTCAGCCTGGAAAATCATACCTGCTATTTGCAGGTCATCTCACACCTAATCATGTCTCGCTCTGTGACTCAACCCCTGTGCAGCTCGTCCAATCATCCTTCAGCTTTCATCTCCTCCTCCTCCTTTTCAGCCTACCAGGACGCCAGGGCCAGATTCAAAAGAGCAGCTCAATCTGTGCCTGTAGCTTCAGCTCTTGCAAGCAACCCTCTTCTACTCCATCCCCACCACTAGTGTCTAGTCTCCAGGGGAAATCTCCTACTCTAACAGCTCATCACATTGCATGCTCACAGTTTTCTCATAGTTTGCTCATAGCCATTCATAATGTATTAATAAATGTCATCATTAATCGCACCATCTTGTCGGTCTTATATTCAAGTACTTTACAAGCCCACTTTTCTCAGCATAGTCAAGTTCGAAAAACACAACAATAACAAACCAAGAAGCATCAAAATGTCCTTTTAAGATCTTCTGAACAAAATAATGAGGTCAAAATGCAGAGAGTTGAACAGCAGGCGTAGCATGTGTGCTCTTAGCGGGCTGATTCACCTGAGTATGTTCGAGCATGTTTTATGTGTGATGTGTGTAAAGCACTGGGCATGCGGCTGGTGCAGAGAGCAGAGTGCAGTAGGCCAGTACAGCCGGCCATAATTAGAACAAGCCCCTTAGCAGACTCGCTGTCCTAGATTCAAGTGCAGAGACGCACACACAACAGTAAAACAACACGGGCTGAGTATAACTGACTCACAGCTTCAGGTGCAAAATAAGAAGTCCCTACAGCGCGAAGGTGTCAGAATCATCAGAGCAAAGTCATATCTCCGTGTCCCAAAATAACTCTGCTGTTGTTTTTGGGAGGATGATGTAACCGTCCTGAAGAAGTAACAATGAGCCTGAGGGACAAAACAATAAGTCATGCATGGTAATACGAACACTTAGAAATGACTTTGAGCTTTGTGAATGATACGACCACATAGATTAGACTCCAAGACCGAGAAGGACAAGAGACAGGGCTTTGATAAGTTGTAGCTGAAAAGTGATCTTCTAGTTCTAGTTGAGTGTCATTTCAAATTGTCAATTCCAAAATTTAAATCCTGCAATGAGCCACAAGCACCTTGAGGTACTGAGAGGAAATAATGAGTTAACTGAGGTTCAGGAGCCTTACCAAACCAATCTTCTTTCCAGCGAACCACGGCTCATTCCCTGATATTAAGCTCAATACTTTCAGCTGGCCATGTGATTCTGCTGCTCAAATGAAAGAGGACAAAAAAAAAGTCGACTAAAGTTTGATAAAGTTTAACTTCCGGTGTAAATACTGGTCAAATCCATCTGACACCCATTTATTTTATGAACTACTAAAAATCATAATACAAGTTTTCTTCAACTTGGATGCCGTGTTAAACAGCACATGGACCGGATAAATCTGGATTCAGTCATCATCTAATATTTTCATCTTGACATGACACCCATTAAAAACAGCACAAACAGGAGACACAATACAGAGACAATAAAACACACACGAAACATCAGCAAAAGCTGAACAATGTAATTGAAGCTGCAAATTTGAGATTCCATGGGTCAAATTTCTAATGGCATGGAGAAGATTCTGAATGAACAACTTAAAGCTAATGTGAAAATAAGCAAAGTTCTTTGCTTTCACCACAAGGCCATGATCTATTACATATCTTAAATTAATAAATGAGAAAAAGCAGATCGGATGTGCACCAGAAGTAGCTGCACATGGAAGATCTTCAAGAGCCCCACTGTGACCACAAGAGCTCTGGAAGTGTAAGCTGCACATTTGGAAAGCTAATTCTGTCTTCTTCCTAACTTTAGCTGTCTTTTGTCTTCTACTAAGACAGTTGTAATAACGTCAACAGTAGTCCTGCTGCCGAAACAGTCAGGTAAATGAGCAATGAGCTTATGTCTCTCTTATAACACAACAGAAAGTGGACACGACCTCGTACAAACCACCAGTTGCTTTGCATTTGAGCAGGCTGAAGTCTGTCTGGAGGTACGTGATTGTAAATGACTACGCAAAGAGGAGGGAATGTCTTGCCCAAGGACACATAAAAAATTGCATATTTTTCATCAATTAGCAATGTTGAGAGCTTGAGACAGTACTGCAAGGAGTCTTATTTCAAAAAGATAACGGCCTTGTTTCGAAGTGTTTCCTTTAATCCAGGGCTAAATGTGTCAATCACTTTCATTTTGCTCGACACACACGTGGCCTTTTCAACAAAACAAACAATATTCTTTTTATCAAACAAACTACACAGATCAATTCTAATAATAAATACAATGGTTTATTTATTTATTTTTTTTGTCCTCGTGCTACATGGAGGATGCGCTAACCTTCAAATGGACACAGCATTTGGCAGAAGTGTTTAGTATATTTTGAGTGAGCAGCAGATAAGACTCTTTGTGCCGTTGATTGATTCAATACTTCACAGGCTGCAGTCCATCTCTGTAAAGTCAATAGGACCACAGGCTACAAAGGAAATGCACAGTGGGCAGAAAGACAATTTGTTAGCAGCTAGTCAGTAATGATGGTCGGGAGCAAAACACAGTGATTTCAGCCAGTCAAACATTTCTCTACAAGACTTCTAAGACTGGTGTAATTTACAGTGCTTTTCAAATTCACAGTTTAATGGTGTGAGTGTCTTTGATACAAGGCATCTGTTTAACCAGATTGGAGCCCATTTTAGTGGTGATAGGCTTTGGTTTGTCGTGTTGAGATGAGACAAAAGCTTGTACCAGAACTGATACAAGGCTTTGTACAAGTGTTTTAAACCTCAACTAATATATTTACAGACATATTTGAACCTGTTTCTGTTGGACTGACTTAATATCGTCTAAAAATCATTATCGAGTAATGTACAAAAAATATCAAGATATTTATTTTTGTTAATATCGCTCATCCCTAATCTCAAGTTAAATCCACAACGTACTGTGCAGTCAGATTTGTTTACAAAAAAGCTCCCTGGTTGGTTGTTATTTAAAACAAAGTGAAACATTTAAAGACTTTTACTTCACTCATTGATTATCTACATAAATCTGTTGTTATGTCCTTGTGATCTTTTCTTTATGTGCCTTTCCTTCCTGATTAACCATTTCATCTGTCAATCACGACCAATGACATACTTCACTTAGCTTCAGTTCAAATCTAGGTTAGTTTATTTATTTGTGGATCACATGTGGCCTGAAGGATGGAAAAGCGCTACATAAATAAAGCTAATATTCAAGCCTCTGTGCCATTAGCTGTTTCACGCTCTCAGCTAAGCACGGTGTTTGATCATTTGACTGTGAATTGCCCAAGTGATTAAACCATAACCTTGCTGATAATTATTCATGAATTCGTTGTAAGTACAAGTGTATGGGACGTGCTTATTTAAAGTGTAATGAGTGAGAGGCAGCAGCATGTTATTGTGGTGGGTCCCAGAGGTGCTGTTAGGACCGGCTCGGCTCGGAGTGGGCAAAGCTGAGCAATAACACCACTGCATTATTATACCAAAGGTCGTTAGCGTGCGCCCCGATAATAAAGGAACTAATTTAATTTTAAACTTTAAAAAGTTAACAAGCTTTTGATTAATTTGGGAAAGTGGTTAAAGGGAAGCAGGCGTGTGTGGGAGGCTTGGGGACTTTTTGGGAAACTCTTTTGAACATTGTCGAAAAGGCTGTAAAGTCATGCATAATTAAAGATGTAATAGTGTTGTGCAATTAATCTAATTTCATCTAAATCCAATTTTTTTTTTCAATCGTTAATTATCTGTCAGTAAAATTATGTGTTTTGGAGCAGGTATTACACACACCCGAGTAAAAAAAAAAAAAGTAAAATATTAAAAAGTTAGGCATATACTGAGTTTAATTTCTGTTTTGGATGATCAGAGAAACAAACAGAGACAACCGTCTAAAAAAATCACTATTAAGATACTAGATTCTTCTCTCAGTCTGTGCATCCTCCATGGTAAACTTTTCTGTTTATACATGCCATTACAACATTTTACAATAACATTTCAATCATGTGGAGGGCAGCTAAAATAACTATTTTTAAAAGCAGGGTTTTTTGTACTACAAAAAGTAGTATAATGGATTAGTAGTATTAATGCAATGATTTTGTTTTGAAACCACCAGATGCACTTCACCAGTGCTCGCTTGGTTTCCTGTCTGTAGTGTTTTGTTTTCACAACTTGACCAAAAAGGGCTCTGGAGCGCTCCGGCGGTCTGGAAAAAGATCCTTCCAATGGAAACGATCTGAATGACCAGAGCACATCAGGACATCTACAAACTAATCAGTGAACTCTTCTTCAAAAAGGATGAGAACCAACCTCAGCTCTGGCCAGGGTCATCAATGGCCACTGTTGGCAATTTTGTAACTTGTAGTTTGGACACTGCTCCTGTCTCAGAGGGCAGATTAAAGAGACGATGTGAGGAGAATGTGGCTGTGTCCCTATCCAAAAAGAAGATGTCCCTGCCCCATCACCAGACCAGTGTTCAGCTCCAACAACCTGTGGGTCGCTAGTGCAGTCACTAAAGTGAAAAAGCTCACCAGAGTCATCAGAGTGACCACAGGTCTTATCAGTCCCAAGGTCCCAAGGGTCACTGGAATCATGGAGATCAACCTTTGTTACCATGTAGTCCTTCATAACTCATGCCTCTTTTGTGAGGTGACAAGACACTCTCTAATATTGAGCGCTAAAATTCAAGTGCTAGCTTGGAGTCAATTGTGCATTGTTTATACATATCCTTTACGGATTTGTAAGTTCTTCCACAATCAGATAAACTTAAGCATAAGGCACAGTTCAGAGGTAGGAGAGTGTCCTAAGGATCATATAGAAGAACATCTTCATTAACATATGAGGGACCTGGACACAGAAGGACCCAACATAACGTCTGGTGCAACACTGACCCTTGACTATAAAGAAAGCATTAAAAAAAGCATTCCAGAGCAGTTATTTGACATATATACTGTACAGTTATACAGTATTGTCAACAACCACGCACACTATGTAATTGTTTAATTTTTAAAAAAGCTCTGATTTCAATACATTTGACTATTATACTGTATTACCATAAAATAACAAACTTTTTAACAATATACTTCTTTTCCACATTTACAATCATTTACTTGTCATGTAAGACTTACCATTACTTAACAACAGCTCAAAAGTGCTTAAGAACATTTCTTGTAACATTTGTGATTTCTAGACAGTGTAATTATGCACCTGCTGTTTCTCAGGTGAAGGCGATGTTTCTACTCAAATAAACTCCAGACAAATGTTACACAACTATCAGAATAAGTACGAGTGGGGACAGTACAAGAGGTATTCAAAATGTTATTGAAAATGTTGATTGTTGCAGCTGAAGTGGGCTCTTCACAATACAACACGAGTGGGAGTGCTTTGTCACAGGTGTAAACACAGAAAAACAAATACAAAAGTGCTTTGCAAAGTATTGTGCCCTCTTTTTGGACATAAATATTATTAAAACACAAACATGAACCTAATACTGAAGTCAGATTATTTTGGCATAAATGGTATTCGGGACAAAATATATTGAGAATCACTGGCTTAAGCTGTCCGAAAAATGTTTCTGTTGCATGCAAATTGTCTAGAAGTTATCATCTACCCTACTTACTGTCAACTTTAAATCATATTCTAAGAGGCTTATCCCACCAAACAAAATCATAATTGGGAATCTTAAGTTATTGTCCAAAACTAGGTCATATCAGCCAGTCATTTGAGGGGCTTGTAGGTGTTAATCAAAACTACCTGATTACCATATCTAATCAAAAAGCATTAACAACTTTTCACGGGGCGAAATGAAAACGGGAACCAACAACCTTGAAAGGATAAAAGTACAATTAGCGGAGAGATTAGGCGAGAATAAAGTGAAGCCGGGACACACACCAAATCAATCTCTATTGTGGCAGCAGGGCATTGGCTCCACACAAGCTAAGTGGAAATCATTTACTTCAAGTCATTACAGAAAGGAGAAAGCGGTCAGACTCAGTGCAAAACAAAGACACCCCCGTCACACCGTAGCTATGTTGTAAAGACGGAGATGGTGTTGAACATGACACCGCAATGCATCATGGTCTACTGCGAATGATGATTTAACTGGCTGTCGGGTTGACTGAGGTGATGGTGCTGTGTGCTGGTGTCATGAATAATTCTCAATCACACAAGAGACACCTGGGAAGCAATACTTTTACTGAGAAACTATTGCTTCAACAACCTGTACAGAGACTGAAGGTGGAAATGAGCAACTTTGCCCTACCCCTTTCCTCGTTTGTGAAGGTTAATGTTATTTGTGAGAAAAGAGAGAGATGGTCTGCTCAGCAAATGTAGCTCCTAAGTAATTTATTTGTTTACCCAGTGATGTTTCTGGCGTCTAGTCCTTCATCAGACTCACCTGACTGACTAAACAATCATCAACCAGGTCACGTGAACAACATATGGCCCCATTGGTTAATACAAAATTTGTTTTCTACAAATATACAAGTACAAGTCGGATGTGCGTGTTTTTTGTCTGTTTTCATGTTTTTTCGTGCACTGACCCTAACTAAAATGTTTGTTACAATTTTTGAAGTTTATGACAAGCTTCATTCATTACACATTTTAACAAGTTAAAAACAAACAATAAAACACAAAAACAAGAAATAAGTTTAGATAAAACTTATTTGCTTGTATTTGTAGTTTACAGTTATGAGTTGGTCTGAACAAACAACAACTTTGATTTGCCTAATAACCTTGGCATCTCTTTTCACATGTAGTGTTAAATCTGCATGCAAACAACAACAACAACAACAACAACAACAACAACAACAGTGTACAGTAGATTAACATAAATCAGTCAGAGTAGTGAAATAAAGTACAGATCAGGCCAATTTAATTCAAGACCCCAGGGTCATATAAGTCCCATTTTAGTTCTAGTGTACTTCTGCTTTAGACCTGACCTGGTATTGGCCTAATCCTGGTTACTCTTGGTTCAGACTTGGCTGGTACTGGTGAAGTCTTTGTTTAATTCCGGTTTAATGCTGGTTTGGAAATGTTGTAGAACACAACAAATCTAACAGAAACAGATTTTGTATGAATATTTTGCACAATCTCAAATTTTGGCAAAGGTATTGATGTGTTGAGCGACTACCCAGCCCAGAGGTCATGGCTCTCAGAGAAATCTGGCTCTCGGGAAAATTAAGCTAAATAACCTCGGTACAGATTTGAGAATAGAAAGAAAGGGAAATCCGCCATTATCACAGCTGATTTACTAAACTTTCATAGGAATCAATTAGCCAAAACAATGTAAAAAAAAAAAAAAAGTAAACAACCATAATAAACTGCTGGATCACAACTTTAACTCTACCAAATTCTTTCAGCTACTTATCCAAGAAAGGAGGCAGACTTTCTACCTAATAACAATATCTTCCTTGTATATAACCTGCATGAACTCAAAATATAAGTTTAATGGTAGCTGCTTTCCAAAGGCCTTTGAAACTAGCAGTGTTCATAAACATTACTGAGTGAGAGAAAAATACGATAAGTTCCAGATATTTTGAGCAGTGCTGTCATTTACTGTTTGACAAAGATCATTATGGATGCAACAGCAGGAGGTCTCACTCTGCGACAAAAATTCCAAAATATCAGGCGAGTTTGACATCAGTTGCAGCTCGTCTTTGGTAGTCTCTGTGTCTGTCTCACTCTGAGATCTACAACCTAAAATTCTGAACCACATCTCAAGATTTGTCCCACAATTACAAATCTTCAGATCGTGCAGTAATAGATAGTTTCCTCATTACACAAAACTGATGGATGCCTGATTTCTGTTCTGCACAATATTCCTGTGATTAGTGTCAAGTACAAGCACCAGTAAATACACACAGAAAAACTGACATCTCACATCCATTTTCTCCTCTGGGTAAAATGAAAAGCATTGGTTGCAACCTTCTGAATTTATTTGGCATTTGGCTCTTAGATATTTAATATTTCAAGTTGACATGAAGGTTTGAAAAGTGATACTGAATATATTTATGGGAGGAAGGTGTAGCTGTTACAACGTGTTAGACTGACAAGCCTTTTATCAAAAAATCTCTTTCATTTTGGATTTTCACTTTTGGGGCAAAGCATTCTGTCTATTTTTTAAGTGTGGACAGGGAAGGAATTTATGTTATTTACTTTGAAGGTTATTATTTTATCAACCACATTAAACACATTTTGTTTTCAAGTTTTCTCTTTTTCTTTTTTTCAATAAAAACACCCAACTGAATAATTACAAGATGGAAAAGTAAAAAGCCATACAATGGAACTTTCCCTCAAATATGCAACTAGAAAAATGTACAATAAGAATCCTGACCAAATCTGCAGATGTGATCACTGCTAAAGACAAGTTGCCACAGCGATGGATCAAATAAAGACAAGACAAATCTCCACAGATAGAAGTTGTAAATCTAATGAATCATTCAGGTGTTATTGAACTGACAGGTCTTTAAAAGGGGCACTGTAACCTTTTCTCTTTGGAGATAACATTTAATTGCCTATAAATTTATTTACAGTGTTGCTTTAAAGGTAAATATATCTCTAAAGATGAGCATGCAGCGCTATCAGGCCAAGATAAAAGTTAGGTCTGTGAAGAAGTGCTCTTGACTGTGACTCTGACTTAACTTCACCCACAAACACATTTCAAACAGAAAAGCATTAGAAGAAGGTGTGAGAAGGGGCTGAAGATGGAGGGCATCAGTATGATTGAATTAACAGCAGATATTTGTGACCAGCACACTGTTTAGAGTGGACAAATCCATGTTGATGTCAGTCAGAGTCTAGAAATGAGACTGGTCTTTGCAGTGAGACACAATTTTGACCTGAAACTAGTTGCTTAAGCCTAGTTTACAAGACAACGTTCCCCAGAAAACCGTCACAGTCACAGTGCTCACAATTTACATCATGTTGTAGCGAGCTGATTTTCCTTTACATGGGAATGCACACAGCCTATAATAACACGGCCAGTGATAGGTTTACAAGTTATCCATATCAATAAAATGGCAAAAGAAGCAACAAGGACCACAGCATGGGGGAAAAGGAAGACTGCCTGAAACAAACACACCAAGTACCGAGGACCAGTGCGTGGGGAAAAAGGAAGATCGCCTACGAGGAGGACAGCTCGCTTTTACGGGGTGCAGACTATTGGACAGCTGTCCTGCGTGTTCATGGTTGAATTCTTGTTGTGGAGCACTTCAAACTTTCTTTTCTTCTGAACACAAGAATTTCAAGGGACTAATCGAATCTTCAGCACCTGGAGAGGCTTTGGAAGATTTTTTTGGTGTTTCCTCATCTGCAATACGCAAGTAAGAAACACTGGACACAGTTTTAACTTTGTGAAACTTGACGGAATGAAAGGTGCTTTGGCTGAAAGAGACAAACGCCAGAACAGATTAAACTGTTTGTTGTTGTCCACATTTTCAGAGCAAAATATCCGTGAGTTGTTGTTGCTGTGGTCCTGTTTCTTCTGCTGATTTTTGGGTGACTTCTAGTCTTAACAGCTACTACCAGTGATGTAACTGATAGTAGCCTTCATTGACAATGGTGTTTTCATGTTTATACTGCGGTGTATCCACTGAACCAGCGCAAAAAAACTACCTCTCCAATCGTATACAGTGGAACTCTGATTTAATGAACACGTTTCTTGTTGTCGTGTAAAAGAGAAGCCAATCTGACATAGATACGTCACAGATTCGTGAAAACTCGTTGTATAAACTGCCCCTTAGTTTGCGCTAAAACTGCAGGAAATTATTCAGAACAGTAATTTAAACTCAATACAATACTTAACAGCCAAAACAATTGCTTAGCTTCACTTTAAATGTGTTAATCTAATTAATAACACAGCCCTTTTTTCATTTTGCTCCTGCTGTTTTAGATGGCAAAGTACAGTACATTTTGTGATTCTTAAATAGCCTATACGTGAACATAAAGCAGGTACCAGTCGCCCAAAACACCAGCTCAGCAAATCTCTTTGTTAAGTAAAAGGCTTTGTCCACAGAGCAGAGGAGTTACTCATGCAAATCTGTATTGATCCAACAGTTTGAGCACGTGTCAGGGGCCATGTTTAAGTTCATGTCAGCTAATTGATCCCTTTGTGTCCTGCGCCGCCACAATGACAGTTAATTACTCGGATAAAATACAGTCAAAGCATGCTATTACATCCACTCACCTCTGGGGCATTGTCCTCCACGCAAAACAAAAACTCCTCCAGCTTCTGCAACAAAAGAGGCAAATAAAACATCAGTTAAGTCTTCCACCTTCCTCATGAATTATTGAAAACGCAATTATGTGATGTGTGTACTGTACGTGTGGGCATCTTCTCCGTAATGAAACCACAGGATAATTATTCAGCACCAAAACTGACAAAAAAAATTGTGATTAACTGGCTCATCTGTGCAGCGGCGTGGAGTTAGAATTCAAAAGAGCAACATTTTTCATAAGGAAACAGGTGATTACGGCGAGAAGGACGAATTGTTTATGGCTCTGGGCTATATTTGAATTGACTTATAATAGGATTTTGGTAATTAGTTTAAATTAAAATAGTCAGACCTGTCAAGAGTTATCGCACAAGTCAAGCCACACAGCAGAGGAATGTGAAGCTGTTTATTTATTGGAAAGAATCTTTATTACTAGAGCTTCTGGTTAATACATTGGATAGAAGTTTATTTTAATTATTGGACTCGTCAAATTACATGTGACAGGTTTTCATGTTTTCTATTACTTTGTGTGTAATAAGAAATATTATTGAAGGGATATTTGTGGTTTAAAGGACACAGCAAGAAAAAAAGTATTTATTTTTTTATGTCACAACAAACGCACAAAAGTTTACCTAAAGAGACCATTTAAAGAATTTTCTACTGGCAACATTTCCGTATACAAAAGACGTGAAAGTATGGCTGAAACTGAACAGCGGATTTGAAATAAGAATGAAAGACACAATTTTGTAAAAAAAAAAAAACAACAACTCTATTTTGCATTGGAGAGAGAGACAAAGAAAGACAGAGGGGGCTGACAGAGAGACAGAGGAAGAAATATAGATAAAGAGAGATAGACAGAGACACAGACAGAGAAGGAGACAGAGAAGAGAGAAAGAGAGAGAGAGAGAAGAAAGAGAAAGAGAGAGATTTCTGATGTTTTCAAGAGATATGAGCTTGACTCAAATTTACCAATGGTGTGAGCAAGATTGTTGAATAATTTGGCTTGAAATAAAAATAAATGTATTGAAACAAGGCAGAAAACACATCGAGGGACTGCAGATGGATATCAGCTTTCAAGCTATAATCTGGTACAAGCATCTTTGCCTTTTGGCATTATGTAAGTGTGCATTGTCTGTTGTTAAATAAAGAAATTAAATTAAATGAAGCAAGTCATATAATCCAGGTACATCAAGTAAAATTATCTTAACCAGAGAAAATACCAAAAATAAAGATTAGAATCCAGGTTTTAAGACATTTTAGCCAATCTAGAAATACATTTTTTCAGTGTGAGATGAACTTTACAGTGAGTTAATTATAATTGCCAGACTTAAGTGATATATATGTATTGTTATTGTTGGAAATCGTAACAATTATTTGTTGTTATTTTGTTCACAAGGCTCTGATACACGGCAACAGCAGGTCTATTTGGGTTTTTTGAGGAATAAAAGTACTTATGAGCTCATGTAACCCACTTTTTTTTTTTTAATGTAGGGAGTAGAACGTACAGATTTTCTTGAAAAATGTAAGAAGTAAAAGTAAAAAGTCACCAGAATTTGTAATACTCAAGTAAAGTATAGATACTTAAAAAAAAAAAACTACTTAAGTGCAGTACTTGAGTAAAAATACTTGCCAACTCTGGATATAGACAAATAGAGACAGAGCAGAATGGAGAGAGAGAGAGAGAGGAAGAGACAAAGAGAGGAAGATGGAGGGAGAAACAGACAGAACAAGAGAGACTGCTGATGTTGTGTCTGTTTCTCTGGTCTAGTAACACCATCTCCCCTCAACATTCACTTAGTTCACTTAAGCCACAAAACGGCCCTGATAATGTAATATGCAAATCCAAGCTTTTAATTGATTACTTATATCATTATAAAAAGAACCTCTGAGCTATTTAAAATAACTCAAGTGCATATTTGCATTTGGGAATACTTCATCTCTCAGCAACATATTATCTCTCACTGCCCATGTTGTAAAGGTTTTCAGGGATCTTAGCGATAAAAACATTGCTTTGAGACAGCAGTGCTTTAATTAACAGACTCTTGAGAAGTGTGTCCTTGGACATGCACAAACGTGTAGACCACTCCAGCCACGCATGCAGACTAATGAAGAGACACAAGCGTTAAGTGCTCAGTGTAACGTCACATTTACATATAGAGCTTGTGTTATGTAGGTTAGCGGTCTAATGGTGCATGATTAGACCTTCAACAAGAAACATAAAAGAAAAAGCATCATCCCAAAGTCAGAAAACTTCATGAGAAACAGATGGTCAGTAATAGAGTGCATGAAATGATTCTACCTAGTATATACAGTATATATTTTTTCTTTTCTTATTTACAGAATATTTATGTTGACAAACCCCAAATGGATGAAAAGCTACAACCCAAAACAGAACAAAACTTCAACCAAACTATGGCCAGTTCTAGATGTAGTAAGTCATAAAACAATTCTTCTAGAAACACAATATTTGCTGTTTGTCTTGCTATTGTTAAAAAAAAAAGTTTCAGCTATTTAAAAATATTTGCAATATATTTATATAGCTAAGTTTACAACCAAGGTTGTAAACTTTTATTTTGAAGATCCATTTTTTATTTCTTTCTATCTTTCTAATACAAAAGTTTACATTTTGAGCAAGGCAAATTGACAGAAAAAACAAAAACACACCTAAAAACCTTCACAAACAATTTAGAAAATATGTTAAATAATCTAATCGTTGCAGTTCTAAAGGTCACAAAAACTGGTCAAGGGCTACATTTGAACCTCAGGCCATAGTTGAAGTCTATAGTTTATCTAAACTATCACAATATTAATCACAATATTAACATTTTAGACTTGATCAAAATACAAAGAAATACTCATTTTTCAATGCTGACTTTTTTGAGTCAAGAAATACTTTCTTTAGCTACTCTGTGATCTGACAAAAGCTTAAGATCACTATAAAACTGTTCAAGAAAAGTCTCGTTTCTAACTTTCTGAGAAAAAAACACGTTTACTAAAAATATTCATTTTCCATTTTCTTGCAAAAAGACAGTGGTAGTATTTATCGCAGGATTACAACTGTATTACAATAGAGTTGAAGTTAGGAAGTAGACAGAATGAACTTTCTAAATGTGAAACTAAAAATCTGTAAACGTTGTCCTCAAAAACAAAACATCAACATTTGAATGTGGAGAAACTGTTTTTGCTCATTAACTGTTCACTGTGGTGCCAGGAGCTACAACTAATGAACTACACAGGAATAAGGGCTAAGGTCAGGTGGTCGAATATAAGAACATAAAGACAAGAACTGGAGCTAGGTATTTTAGTCTAAATCTAAAGGTTTTCAGTCTACATTTTGTCTTTGTGCGTTTCTGTCACTGGAGACACATTGTGGGCGTTCTCACCTTCGGCTGGTGGAGGGTTGTTAGGAGGGGCCAGGCTTGAGAAGAGAAGAGACAAAGAAAAACAGAATCCAAACATGCAGTTACGGGCTTTCATGCAATGGTAAACTAGAGCAAAAAACTATATAAAACAATGGACAATATTATATTTTGAGAGGGGACAAAATGCTGTTGAGGAGAGAAAAAAGCGACTTAGATAATCAAGCATAAGCAGAGGATTTGTTTGTGCTTTGTGTATGGAGACACTAAGCCAATGAACAATAAAAATCTAGACATGCATCGAGACAGAGGGGAATTTACAGAAGTTTACAAGCAGCAATTCAACTGGAAGCAAAATGTCAAGACAGTTATTGCGAAGAATAATTCCTTTACCGCTAAATATGTAAAATACGTTTAAAATTGTGGGTTTTTTAGTGTAGTGACAAAATATATCAAAGGGAGATCAGTAATTTACAATAAGGTCACTGTAAAACCCAAAATTGATCCAAATGTATTTACAAATATAAATATTGGCTTCCAGTTCAAAACTTCTTCAAGGTAAAATTTAACTATAACAAGCAGATTTTAACCTAAACGTGTTTAAGAAGCGACTACATCACATGAACCATACACATTTAACTTGGAATCTGAATATTTTTGAGTAATCCTGAGTAAGTGGGCGTGGATAGATGGTAGGTTGAATTGGAAGTTTACTGAACACTTAAGCATCAGTTGCAGAACAAATAAATAAACAAATAAATAAAACACAACTTCGTATTTTCATAATATGATCCCTTCATAAGAAAAATTGAAGAGTAAAATGTGATTACAAGAATGAAATGAAAAATAACTGTGGCAGCCATGTGTATTAAATGGAGAAAATATGTAAATGATTAAAGTAGATTTGTCCAAATGATGCTTATTAAAATCAAAAAGGCTGTTTTTGCGCAAATGATACCAAGCGGACAAAATCATGTGCAACACTATTAGTCACATTCATTTGCTTTTCGTAATATTTAGAAACATATTAAAGGACAAAGATGATGAATTATTTTAAGGGTTTAAAGTAGCTCTTGATAATGTTTACAGAGCTTTTTATGGATGATACCTCAGTATGGTCTCACAGAAAACATTTATTAGGCCCTTTCATTTAATCGGTCGATAGAATCTTAGTCAATCAAAATAAGTGTTTTTTTGCTGATTTCTTATAAGCATTGCTGTCCCAGTTCATTTCTATAATAGTTGCAAAGATGTGTTTTTATTTATGAATCTTACCAAAATCCTAAGCCACAGAAACTCCAAGCCACAGATTTAAACCTACAGATTGTTATAACTTCAGACCTAAACTTAGTCATTAAACATGCCATAAACCAAAACATGTGCCAAGAAAATAGCCTGTTTTTTTTTTTATCCTCATGCCACGCTATCTACCTGGCATAGTATACATACACATTTCATTTCAGGCTTATGACATTACCAACGGAATATTTCGAACAGAAGAGAAAGAATAGTATCTCCCAGACAGAACTCCAGTGTTTTTGAGAAGAAAGCACTGCCACAAACACTCCGAAAAGTCAATTTTGCATAATCTGTGTCCTTCAAGACAAAATTGCTATGTTCCTGTTGCAACTATGAAAGAGAAATGTCTTTTGCAAATCAACATTGACACAAGAACATGTTGGTAATGATAATAATAGTAAATAGTGAGAGAAAATAGCTTTGGTCCTGGGCTGGCTTTGTTCCTCAGACTGGAGTCTGCCGAGTGTGTGGGTGGAGGTGAAGTGAGAGAGTGGTGGGGCGAGCGAGGCCTGGGGCGCGAGCCTGAGATCTCTGTGGGACGGACCAGCACATGGGCCGTCTGAACATTTTTACACACACTTACACACATTTAGACACAATACAAATGAATGAACACGGGCACGCACAGGCAGAAGGATTTCCAACTATTAACAGGTCCAATAGAGAATCAGGACTAAACTAAAGCGAAATCTATCTATCTAATCTCTAAAATATGGACTAGCTAGAATGATTTAAGGGCTAAAGCCATCTGAACACTACAGGAGTCTTGACCCAATTTTAAGCTTGATGTGCCCCTCTACGAGTTCGGAGAAGCTTGGTCAAAGTAAAGATTTTTGTAAGAGATTTTTTTCCTTATGTCTGTGCGTGACGGAGATTATTTGTCAGAGCACATCATCAAGAGGTTCACATGCTGCAGGAGCACGAGGTGACAGCATCTGGAGCATCTGAATTGTGACGAGGGTTCTTAACATGTAAAATAAAGAAGAAACATCGCCCCATCATCTGTCATTCTTTGTGCGTGTATAGTCAAAGTGCAAGATTCTCTTTTACAAGCATGGTGTTTAGTGGAACTTTCTCATTTCATGCCCACAATGCATCAGTGTAACAGCTCGATACCTCTAATGACCTTCTACTCTCCTATGACCTTTATAAACCTGCTTTAATCCACTTGCGTTTCATTGTTCACTTTTATAACATAAAAAAAAACACTCTTCGCGCGATCACGTGACACACGCACTGTCCGTCGGTCCCGAAGTCTGTGTCGTCTCTGTTCTTCCTGTGACTTAAGGTGAGTGTGAGACAAATAATCATTGTAAATGTCCCTATGTCTGTGGCCTGTTCTTTTTTTGACAAGTCTGAAAATCGCAAAAGATTCTAAACTCCTCTAGTGTGCAGCCGGCTTTAGCTAATATATCAAATGTACAGTTAAAGGACGTGTATCTGATTTTGTTTTCATCTGGTTAAGGCAAATGGCCTTTCAATCTGAAAAATTGTGATGGAATATTAACAAAAATTTGTCATTACAATCTATCAAATTGCAAACTCATTTTTTGCTGCAACTGAAAACTGTAGGACTACATAATCTATGACAAATTAGCAATACAAACATCAATGTTCTGAGCACTTTTTGGTTATTCATACATGCTTATCATTATTAATAATAATAATAATGTGAACAAGACAAGAATGTCTTTAGTCAACTCCAATGCTAGTTCACATTCGCCTGGCTTTGGTCTTTGTTGGGAATAGAATCACTTTGGTTTTAGTCCTGTTTTTGTCCTGTTCCAGAACATCTTTAGTATTACATTTAGCCCCAGTTTTGATGTGTTGTGAGTAGCAGACAATACAATCTAGTGAACTGAATATTACAACCCTCTAGTTTAACAGTGACTATTCCCATCTCTTAACCCTGAGGCAGTGGGCTTCCTCTCACTGTAACAGAACCCACAGTCTACTGCACACAGCACACACAAATGCATTCTCACTGAACACGGTTAATTGTGTACAATGAAACAAAGACGGCAGGAGAGTTTTTCCGAGCGGCTGCACCCCTCTTTTACACCCACATTTGTCTCCTCATTTAGAAACACCTCGAAGCCAACGCGCCGATAGCTCTCCTCTGCTGCTGGAGATTCGTGTATTCTGACCCCAGCCAAATGTTTCAGCAGTGAATGTGTTTTCAGTGGAGCGGAGAAAGATGCAAGCTTCACTGGAGGTCGGAAAGAAAAGAGAAAACTGCTCTCTTTTGACCCCAGAATAAAACACTGGATAAATATTACATATGCAACAAGAAGTATGTGCAAGAGAAAACATTGTTGATTCAAGCAGAAGACAACTGTAAACCTATTTCATTTTAGGTGTTATAAAATAATAATTAAACCGCATGTAGGTCATTTTTTCTTTCACCAGAGACCTCGGTATGTAAATTAGATTGCTATGGCAAATTACCATCTGGTGAGCACAACATTAATTAATCTTTTCTTTTCCCTCCAACATATTTTTCTTCTTTGGTTGCCATAGCGAAGGAGAAAAAAAAATTCAAAGGTAGTAATCAGGTGTTTCATTTATACAGAGGCGAATGGAAGTAAAATGACTGTACTTGGGTAGCACTTTTAGGTAGCTGTCCTTAAGTCATTTTCACAGTGGACATTCTTTACTTCATTTTAGAGCAGAGATCTATGCTTTCTACAGCACTGCAATGTTCACCTAAAATCAAAAGGAAAATCTGCTTTCTGTTAGTTTGAGGGTCGTATTTGAGCACATGTTGAAAAAGGCTAAAAATATTGGAAAATAAGTGACCGACATTAGGAGTGAGGAGAGAAATGTTCTAGTTTGTTAATGTAAAATTACTACTTTTTTAGGAGAAGCATCAAGTCGTCACACGGCTCCAAGTGTAAGTAAAGTCCTAAGCAACTCAACTTCAAGTCCAAGCTAAGTCCCAAGTCTTAGTACATTTCATCAAGTCATCAAAATAGATTCTTTTGACACAGCGGCTAGGCAAGTCCAGGTCAGAAAAAACCTGTGGATAGTTCCTTTTCGGCCCATTCTTTCCCTATGGAGAATTGGCTGAAACGCCCTAAAATAATAGATTATTATACACAAATCAGACACAAGTTACAATTAGACAATCATTTTTTAACATGTCAAAACCTTCACATACGAGTTAAATACTTCACCAGGGTAAAAGTGTTAAAAATAAAATGTGCTGTAGTTGTTGCTCAATTATATTTAGCTG
This sequence comes from Mugilogobius chulae, assembly GCA_038363315.1. Taxonomy (NCBI): domain Eukaryota; kingdom Metazoa; phylum Chordata; class Actinopteri; order Gobiiformes; family Gobiidae; genus Mugilogobius; species Mugilogobius chulae. Next base: position 40,139,922 of record CM076407.1, read on the forward strand.
AATTTATTATACCTAAATAACTATAAAATGAACTAGCTTTTGACAAAAACGTTCAGCCTTACATTTAATGTTTTTTTTTCTACTGTATATTTAGGTTCATTTATTTGCAAGCATTTAGCATTGCGCGCTTTTCTCACCTGGTGAAGTAATTTCCTCGAATGTGAAGGTCTGACCTGACTGCCAGTGATTATCTAGTTCAAATATGTCCAAATTGCGACCTGAGTGCCAAATGCAGCTCTTGGACCAACTTTCTTTGGCCTTCAGATATTAAAAAGTATGGTTTTTAATGTAAAATTTGAGCAAATCTTCTATCATAGTTAATGTTTAGTGCCCTACTAAAAGTCTGGTGGTTCATAAATATTACGTCAAAGGCAAAATTTTGAATGAATCTATTCACAGCCATATGGTTTCTATATAAGTTTCAAAATGTGGCCCAATGGGAAAAAAGTTTGGCCACCCCTGATCTAGTTGAAATCTGCTCTTTGTTTTGTAATTTTTAAAGACTGATTAACTTTAGCGCATTTCGGTAAAGTTCCTATAAGAAATGAATGGAATGGAAAGGAAATATCCTAAGTATCAGACAAACCAGAACTAGCCTAACTGCAGTGGGAAAAGGGCCTATAGTGACTCAAGACTGACTCAAGTCCACACTTTTGATATTCACAGTATGTATTCAATGCTTGATTACAATTATTCACTCCAACTCTGCACATGAGCTATATCTAGACTAATCACAGTAATCACTTGTGCATCTTCTAGTCTACTCTTATAACGGTAACTTATTTAAACTACATTAAGTCGACTAGATTTGAGGTCAGCTAGAAGCGCCTGTTCTCATTTGACCTTTTGAATGCATGAGCGAACAGAACAAGCTCCCGTCCATGTCGCAGCTTAGCACGGCGCGGCCTCAGCGGAGCATCAGCACTTGTTCTGGATGTAGGTCTACACACATTAGGCAGAGGCGTGTTCGGGTGTTGGATCAATAATGCATAGTTTGTAGTTAGCGATACATTATGCCACTGCTGCGTTTCCTTGGCGACCTTTAAAAACAGCCTGAATCAGAACTACACTTGGACCAATATAACGGTGAAAGGTTGAGGCAAAAATTGAGTCGAACTGTTTGTTATTTGGTTGGAGTTTTGAATTGAGAAAATCACAGACAATGTTCTGTCAGTGAAAACATTTGGAGCATAAGAGTGACCAGTAGTAATTACTTGAGGAACTTTTTGGAGTGGTTGTCACAAAAATTATGACAAAAAATATATGTGGAAACATTTTGTGGAATTAATCTTTTCTTTAAAAGGTTTGCGCTTTTTAATGATCTTTTAATTAGATAAAATTAAAGAAAAATATGATGTACAAAAAATATAATATTTATAAAAACAATAAAATGATTAAAACATAAGGCTACGCGCAGAAGTTACCTAAAAATATATATATATTGGCATTTTTGAATCAAAACAGCATACTTTTACTTAAGTAATATTATTTTTAAGCAACTTCTCTCTTAATTGAGTAAAATTTTAGGCTACCTATCGCCGAGTAACACTTTAGGAGAAGAATTTAATTTTTTTTGCGTTAAATGGCAGACAATACAATTATCTTTATGTCCATTTAGCCAAGCCCCAACGAAACTCTACAGTAACCACGACTCTTTACCATATTGATATTTGATCCCAGTATTGACATTGTTGGATCTCTACTTTGATTAAACCAGGGCTGAAACATGTCTACACTAAACTAAAACATTCACATTTCACTACAGCAGAGGAATTACCAAAAATGTATAAATATATTGATTTAACATGAACTCAACAATATACCAGTTAATCAGACACTGTGGTTATTTTCACATCAAACCTTTACAAAACCAAAAGTCCCTTAGTACACTTATAGACAATGCAACTCATTTACCTTCGTGAACTCTGAGTTTTGTAGGTTGGCTTCGGGACACCAGCGCCCCCCTAAGGCAGTAAGCATAGCACAGTCCTCCTCTTCTTCCTCTTCTTTAGACCCGGGAGGAGCTGGGGTCAAAAGGTCAGAGGGGAGAGGGTTTTCACATCCACTGATGCTCGGGGTTCGAAGCTGAAGGCCGCGTAAAAACAGGTGACACGCCTCAAGATCGGCCTCCCAAATCCTCTCCAGACCAGGGCAGCCATAACTGTAGCAACACAACACACCAAGTACATAGTTATTATAGGTTTTACAGCAAAATATAAAGACATTGACAAATGAAAGTTGTTAATTACAGGAAGTTATTTGAGTTGGAAAACAGAATCCTCCACATGTCATCAAAAGTGTTTGTTGGTAGTTTAAAGAAACTTTTAGCAAATTATAGTGTTAAAAGGTATTGTCATTTGTCAAACTGTAATGTCTGTGTCATTTATGTAACGTTGTGTATTTACAATGTGACTGCTATGTCAAACTAAGTGTGAGTTGTTAAACCCCCTCAATAGTTTACTCACATCCTGTTTGTTTCAGTGGAATAAAGAGCACTAATTCATTAAAAATGTTCCAAAGTTTGGCTTTACTTTTCTATTTCAGTGGGATCGTACTCCAGAAAGTTGCATGGTGTTTAAATCTAAATTCATAGTGATAATGCCAGAAAGCAAAAGAAAAAAATAAACTAAGATCATTTTAATATTAAATAATAATCACCAAACTATTCAGAAGCATGTTTCTCTCATTATATTTTTATACTTGGCACCGATTTCAATAAAAACTTTATTAAGATTAAAATGTAAAAATGAGATTTTAACTTGATTAATTTGTCTCACAGTTGGAGTGAACTCAAATCATGTTCCAAGACTAATTTAGGATTCTGTGTGAAATGAGCCAGTGCTACTACATTCTGCCACACGAGGTCTGTGAGGTCTGGTAATTAGTACTTCCAGTCGTTTGTTTGATGCCAGACGCTGTTTCTGTTGTTAAGTTTTATCTGCATCTTTAATGGCAATTAAAAATCATAAGACCCAAACACAAATGTGATTTAAAGGAAAAATATGCATTTTGTGTTGTTTCAGTCCATCAAACATGCTCCTGAGCCCTTCCATTTTGGAATCCCAGACACAACAACCAATAAAAAAACTACACATGGCAGTCATGTGTTTTCCACATTAAGAATTGAGTTAGAGCTCCATCTACTGACTGTAAATAAAATTACACACGGAAAATCATCAAACCAACCCTGCCTGATATACTAGTGCAACAGAAAGGCTCAAAGAGAGTCTGGATGATTTATGGACTTAAAAATAGTGTAGAAGATAACATTACTAATCAGAGGCATTCAGAATAGTGTTTTGTGGGGAACGAAAATATCTCACTAACTAAACATCAGTAGTGTTTTTGATCAAGAACAGTTAATTTGTTCAAATTTTCAGCATGTCCAAGAGAAAAAAGACTAAAATAGACCTGTGAATACAAAGAAAAACATGTCTTGCAGATATCTAAACTCAGACTTTCTCTAACTGTTTGAATGCAGTTTGTGCTGTTTGTGGATACATTTTTTTTTTATTTTATACACTGCATTCTTTGCAATAAGTTAGCTGCATCTATTCAATTTGTGATTTTGATTAGATTGCAATTATCTTAAAGTTTTGCCCCATTCAGATGAGATTTTACTCCTTAACTACATTTATTGCTATATATTCTGAAATACTGATAGTTCTGAACATTCACACCATTATTAGTCATAACCATTTTGGCAGAGATCCAGCAGAAAAATGGGCGTAAAGGCAAAAGCGTACCCCGCGGCCAAACCGACTCTGTTTCCACGGCAACAAGGAAAACAGGGAAAACACGGGTCAAAGGTCAAGAGCTACTGTCTGAGACTAGACTGCAGACTAGACTCTGCACTAGACACAAAACACTCATCTTTCCGCTAACAAAGCAACAACATGTGTTTGATAAAGTCTGCATCTTCACAGCTGTAGAGCTACAAATTTAAAACTCAGATGATCAAATTTAGTTTGGAGTGATAGTTCTTGTGGCAAATGTTTAGTTTTACAGCATTAAAGATGCAAATTTGGAATTTCAGTCCACATGTCAAAAAGTGCCCAAACGCAAAGACAATTTAATCTCAACCATAGACATTAAATTAGTAGGCATGCAATCAGCAGGTCTGTTCAATTGCAACAACACGGACAGCGCAAAGCCATATTACTCAGGTGATAATGCAAATTGAATAAACACAATGGTATAAAATGCACTGAAACAAGCAACTTCAGCAAAACCATGAGCAAAACGGATTGATGTGTGTTTTTTAAGCTTTGTAGCTTTTAAATACCATTGACAATGCTAAGCTTCTTATATTTTCCAAACTGATAGATTCATAAACCAAAATACTAAACAAACCCCATCACCTGCTGATACAGATGAATGAAGATATACAGTACGTACAACTTTTATTTGGAGATATTGTAAAAGAGGTTGTTTAGTGTCATTAGAGTCCTGAATGATGCACAAGATCCGAAATCTAGCTGAAGTTCACTAGTCGTTAGCAGTTTTATACACACATTTTCCCTTTAATCAAACCTTAAAGGTTTGTAAACTCAACAGTGACTTGTAGCAAAGCTCTGACCTCTGTTAAATGTGGTCGACAGGTTGTCCCAGCTGACACTCTCTGGATCTTTCATACCTTGTGTTTTTTAAGAGCTAATGCTAACTCCTATAGGAATATAATGAGAATGCTCCAGAGTTTTTAAAATTTTACCAGACTAGCCAGATAAACCTCATCAAAACTGCCAAATTGGATGAAAACAAGAAGATGTTTAGCTAAATATAATAATGTTGTTTTACTGAAAACTAACTCTAACCTGCCATACGCACTTTAACTCAGAACTAAACCTGGTCAAACAAGGACTAAACTTTGAAAGGTATGTTTTTGGCAGTCATCACAATTTTACAATTTTTCTAACCCAGCTTTAAACAAGGTCATATATGAATGAAGCATAATTTATTTTTTGCTCCATGACTGCAGATGAATTGAAAGCATGAAGGGTAGATAATTATGAAAAATGTTCAAAGACACAAGACAATATAATAATAGGCAAGTCTGCACTATGGTAATATAGCTGTTCCAAACAGAAGGGCATCTACAATCTGAATGTTGCAATAAAAAGATGCAAACACCATTCAAACATAATAATATGACCCTGTTTGTTTTGTGAAAGATGTTTTATTACAGTCAAAGAGGACACAGAAATCCTAATGTCTGTTTCAGAGACTAGTTCAAACAGAGGACAGGACAGTGAGATGAGTGCTGGGCTAACATGGTGTCTTATGAGTTCAGTATTTTCCAAATAATGACAGAAATAAGTAATAAGTAATGGAGTTATATTACTGCAGTAATATAACTGCAATGATGCAGTAATAATAAAGATGGCCAACTGAGTTTTGATCTTTACACCCCTTTATCATGATTATGTTTTTGATTATTTGAATTGCACTGCTTGCTTTTATATTATAAAGTCTGTTAGTTTCTGGCCTGCCTCTCTAAACATTACATTATCCTTTGAAGAGTTATGGACGTGACACAACGATCAGTGAAATGGAGATACTGTATGTCGTTTGGAGATTAAAAAATTACTTAAAAATGCACAAATTACGCTAAAAACATCATGATTTAAAGATGTCTACAAGTATGTCTCTATTAAGAACTGGAAGCTAATTAAGAATGTGTTGAATCGAAAACATTTCATTTTGATTTAAACTGGAAAGTAAAATTTTGATATTTTTTGTCTTGTCCATACCTTTGGCTTCTTTGTTTTTGTTCCACTTGTGGATTATAGAGGTTTGCAGGAGAGAAATTACATTTTCTCCTTCAAGGGCTCAAAATAAAGTTAAAACAGGGAAACGAAGATATAAATGAGAAAAATTCAACCCAAAGACACTGGGTTTGTAACTGACATGTAAAAGCACAAAAGCAGGTAAACAGTGGCAGAAAAGCAGATAAACAGAAAAACTTTAGCCTCTCTCACATTTATCACAGACTTAGGAATCACATACTGTTGAGGGTACCTACTAGTTATCGTAAAACACGCTAAGCCTCGGTACCGAATGCACACACTATCGGGTAGTAGTGTCTTTTTGTCACAGTTTGTTTACTTGTAGTAAATCTCAACTAACTGACTTCAACTTACTGACTTCAACTTTTAATTTAGTTCGTCTAAGTTAATTACCCATTAACTCAAACTATAGGAAGGGGGATAATATCTTATCAATGGTTCAGATTGCGCAACAGGAGATAAGATGACTTACCGTTTGGTTGGTTCAGCCGAAGAAATAAAACTAGGTGTTCACACTTGGTTTATGGTATACCAGTGATGACACAATTTTATTACTTATAATCTTACAGTACAATAAAATAACAACTTTAATATTACACTCAAAGATAAATGTAATAGAACAAAGCGAGTATTAGGCTGTTACTATCAAATAGCACAGGCTAATCTCTATATGTTCTCTAATTTAGGTTTTTAACAGATCAAGTGCTGCGAACAGACGGACTTGTTCTGCTTAAACCAGATACAAAGTAAATTCAGTCAGGTTATAAGTCATAACCCACCAGAGTACTTTAATAAGTAAAGTCTCGATAAAACTCCAGATGGCTTCCAGCAGTATAATTGCTTACGCAAAATCTCACTAGCTGCAACCAGTTAGCGAGCCCTAAGAAGGTCTGATTTGTGCCTCCAGCACACTCATATTTATACAACTAACTACGGAAGCCAATGCCCATATTAAGATGTTACTGCAAGCGCTTACAGGAAGCAGAGCAGGATATCCTCTCACAGGAAACAGGTGTATCCTGTTACCATATTTGTTCAGACATCCGCTCATACAGCGTTATACACTTAATACATTGACATTTAATTAATATAATGACACAATAGAAAATAAAAAGGACTCATTTCAACTCATTACAATATGAAATTAATGCATCTCAGAGGTGGCCTCTGTGAATCGCTTACATCCCCCTCAGATGGCTCCTCAGATGCTACAATAGGCAGTCCGTCGGTATCAATGTTCTCGGCATTTTCATTGCCCATTTCTCTATCATGCCAATCTTGAAAATCTCCCCAGGAAAGTCCTCCCAAGTGTGAGCCTGTGGGTGGAAACTCTGGTGTGGTGAAATCGAAGAACAACGGTTCTTCTTCCTCCTCATCTGTCTCCACTGGGGCTCCACTCTCAGAGGGCGGCGGCTCTGGCGTGTGCAGTGGCTCTTCCATTCCTCGAGCCCATTTAGGAGGAGGGGCTTCATCTTCTGAATGAAGGCGGACCCTCTTCAATGTTGTACTCATGGTGGACACTGATGCACTTATGCCAGGCTCCTCAGGTGATCCTGGATCCGATATTCCCACAGCATTTAAGACAGAAGGGGCAGGCTTCGGCTGGCTGAGACCTAGATCTTTCCAGAACTCGTCATCATCCTCCATAGCGATCACTGGCCCGGCAAACCTATCCCAATCTATGTCGTCACGAACACAGGTGGGTAAAGGCACCAATGGCACAGCGCCACTGTTGGGGAAAAGCTCCTCTACAGCAGCAGAACGATCTGCCTCTCTGGTCGAGACAGTGTCCAGCAAACTGCAAAGTTCAGGGGCTTCTGCTCGTAATTCCTGCGCAGTCATGATGTCGGTTGCCTTTGATGGGTCGTCAGCTGGATCTAAATCCTCATAGCCTAACATTGGCCTTCCTTCTGCTATTGCCGTTAATTGATCTAACCCTGATGACGTAGGATATGGTATGAACAACACTGTATCCATTAATGGAACAGGTGTCAGGCGGCGCTCCCTGATAATTACCTGGAGAGGCCCCTTATTTTCATATTCCTCATCAGCAGTGTTACTGTCTTCTCCTGACGACTGGTTTTCCTCCGGCTCTGGCTGCTCTACTAAGGGACTAGGCATCTCGTAATCTTGACTCATCATCATGTGACACTGTCCAAAAGACCATTGGTCCATGCATGACAGTCTAGCTGTTCTCCTGTCCCTAGGGTCTCTAGGCCTAAGAGCGGGTGGAAATCTCAAGCTCATCAGGTCATTACTTCTAGGATTAAGCATCTCACCTCGTCTTATTCCATGTTTTTCGTCACACAATGGTCTCTTTCCTGTTCTCCAATCCTCTCTCATGAGGGCATCCGAACCTAGCTCAACTAGGGGTTGCTCAAACTGGAAACCCTGAGACTCCATTATTGTTTGGTGACGTAATATATTAGTCTTTAGATTATACTTATTCATCAGTCTAATGTGGGTGTTAGATGCAAATATCAGAGCATTACAATACTGATAGTCACTGTCCCAAGCTCCTCTGTAGCATGTCTGTGTGCATGCACCCAGACAGTCATCAGCCCGGCTGGGCAACCCTCCATCAGATTTCTTCTCATTGATGCCTGTATATTCAAATTTAGCTGGGAAGCTCTGAGTCACATGAGTCATTCCCACCGGACTGGACAGGGCTGAGGCCTGGTCTCCACCCGTAGTTCCTACGGCTAAGAGGCTCATGGCCACAGGCCGAAATCCACTTAAGAAAAATCTTTGTCCGCGTAAGGTAATTCCCCCTATATCCACACCATCAGGTCCTATCATAGGTTGCCCTTCAGTGGATATGATGTTGAGGGAACAAACCTCACTCATCCAACATCTCTCCCTTTTCTGCATATCCCCAATATCTAATGGGATATCCATATCGGCAGTAGGCTGCCAGGGCAGATCTACTTCCGTGCTTATGAAGGGATGGTTCTTATGGTCCAACCCTAACACCACTCCATAGATGGGCTTCTGACCTAACTCTCTAAATGCTCGTCTAAGAAGCATGACCTTAGTATTTGTAAAGGTCACATTAACCTTTCGGTCCCTAGTCTTATTTTGGCCTGTACTCTTCTTTTTAGTAGGTTGGTTAAATATCATGTCTAACACCTCATCTGACACTCCTGTCCATATCACATGTCTGACCGGATGCGGGGTCATCTGTGTTCTATATGATCGTAGCGCTGGAGTAGGTGGTTCATTATTAAGAACTCCTGCAGAGGGCAGACTAGTAACACCCACTGGTTTTGCCACAGTGAGCTTAAGCTTGGTCCAGCAGCTGTGAACTGCCTTCTCCTCCAGTACCCATTCTTTGGGCAGAGTCTCCAAGGTGAGTGGCGTCACCCCCAAGAAGACCTGTAACAGAGAACAGACTGTTATACAGCCGTATTGGCCGTAGCGGGAGTTCCACTGACAGATTCCAACCTTATTTTCATTTTCCTAATTGTACTATAATAATCCAAAGGTGGAATCACTTTTGTGGTTGCTCCTAAGCAGAAACCTACATAAAAGTACATTACAGGTGTGGTCTTTTGTCCTAGCAGCACATTAACTGCTGCCCAGAACAAACAGAGGGACCATTGGAAGGCCAGATATAGAGCTGGTTTCTTATTTCTAGCTCCCAATTGTAACAGAAACACTATCAATGCTATAGCCACGAAGATCAGATAAATTCCTACACCGATAATTCTGGCTACTAAATAAAATTTAATAAAAAGTGTTTCACCAATCAGGGTAAGTATAGTGTCTGCCACATATAATATTGTCATTATAATAAGCCAAATATGCGATTTAATCGGTATTGGCAGACATCCTGCAGCCACAAGGGCTATAGAGGAGTGCACCGGGCTTTGGTTTAAAACAAAAAACCGGAGCAGTCCTGTAATGAACATTAGAGTTATGTTCAATATATTTCTTATCCATAAAAATTTCTTTGATTCACTAGCGTGAGCAAAGATGCAAACTATGATCATAAGCACCAGCAAATTCCACCATTGCATAGTTGGGATAAACATATCTACCGTCTTCGGTGGGGCCTCAGTCATGTTGCATGTTGTGTTTGCTGCCATTAGTGCTGGAAGGGCATTGAAACGATGTTTATATCAAACACATGTTCTGTCATCTGTCCCCCTTCCTACAACTTGATGCTATTTAAGCTGTAACAGGAAATGCTAAACCTCCGCCTCTGACGCAGGCTGCGTTTCCTGTAAGAGGATGTGGTCGCGTCTGTCGCACTTTCGCTTCTGCTATTGCCGCAAACACTGCAACTAATATGAACAAGATTAACGGCAGGATTATTTCTACAAAAATGACCTGACTGTAACTCTGGACCGAGAGCAAATTAAACTGATAGGTAAGTGCGTTTTTATTCTGAAGCTCTACCCCGTTTATTTTAACCGAGCGGCCCCAGAAGTATTCCATCTGCGGGTAGGGCGCTGGTTTCGCTTTTAACTCGTACTGGGTCCAAGTTACATTAAGTTTATCCAGACGGGTAACTTCTTCTCTTCTAAAGAAGCACCTACCTGGGATCAAAATGTGCCAAGTGTTATTTAAATATGTGCAGCTGTAACAGCTACGAGTGGCTAATATGGAGCCCATGAGTGACGTGCCTTGCACTGTAAATGTTTTATTTCTACAATATTGTACTTCCCTATTTAAAGGCTTTTCCATACTTATTACTCCGTAGGGATAGGAGAACTCGAGTATAGCGGCTGATCTATTAGTTAGTTTCACTATATCCGCGGACTCCGTTATATTTTGATCTATTAGAGTACATGTCAACATTGTTCCCATAACGGCCACTCCCATTAATATTATCATGAGCATGAACCCATGATAAATTGTGTGGTTTTGACGCAGCCTTTGTTGTCCATTCACAGGCTTCTTTACCATCTGGTACCAGGACATCGCAGCCGAGAAGGGGATCTACACAAGAATTTCAGCTTCAGTATTAAAGTTACTAAATCCCCCTTCCTGGCGTTTGACTATTTTATTCGCTAATTTTTTAAACTCCTCTCTATCTTTCTTCCTACGCTGTTTTTTAGCTTTTAGAATTTCCTTTCTTTCTTCTTTCATCATTTCAAAGAGTTTCTCCTGCTTACTTCTAAAACGTGAGGCTCTAATGGCTCTACAGGGTAGACAGAGGAAAGAGCATAGACCGCACAGCCTCTGCATTACAGAGAGTGCGATTATAATAATCAAACATATTAGTCCATACCAGACATAGGTCCATATTTGGACCCACCAGTCCCAGGCTTCAACGACTTTGGCTATTACGTGATCTATAGTACTGGCTATATCTGACCCTAGACTTCTAAAGGCTACGCCGAAAAGACGCCACAGTGAAACTTCCCGTCTAGCACAGGCGTCGTGGTCCAAACCCTCCAATTTATAAGGGGGGTCGTTTTTGGTTCTTGTAAACGTTCTTCCCTGTGTGTCCTGTCCGTAATGATTGCACGGTTTAGCGGATTCTAAATGCCAGGGGGAATTCTGGGAGGCCACCTGATAGGGAAAATCTTTTCCCCACATTTCCCTGGCATATTTTGTGCTTTCATCCCTTTTAGCCATTTGTCCCAGAATCCTGTCTTCCGAACATAGATGATGGAGTACAAATCTATACCTATGATATCCTATGTTCCCTGGATCCACTCCCTGCAGCCATCCGACTGGAGCTGAGGTAGTAGGCCAGTGTGCCAATCTCCTATGTATACGAAGATCAGTGCACCGGTACAATTTAACATTCCTGCTATAAAATTCCAGGGTGCCCCAGGCATATGTGTTATTGACCATGGTAGTATTTATTTGAGCTAAGGCGCAGCTTTTGGATGTTGTGTCGCCCCAAGGGCACCAATAGGGTTTTCGGCTTCTCCACGTTTCGTTAGGATTTATCCAAGGTGTTATTTCCAATTGTGGATATTGATCGTGCGTATACCACTGGTCGAAACTGGCAGCCACCCCGTTCCAAGTAGACGTGTACCGAGTAACCCGGGTGGGTACATACCGGGCATTAGCCCATACGCTAGTATGTCCTATTGGGAAGGCACTCTGGAGAAAGCCCTTTTGTGACCATTGAGCTGGCTTATCCTCATGGTTTGGCTCTCCCTCATATTTTTTCACTGTATGCAATATGTGTGGGGACAGAAATAACTGCCTCTGGTAGAGATAATTGGGATTATTTTTATAGGTCTGGCTCTTCTCCTCTCGGACATTTCCTAGTATCTCCGTATGTTCTGAGAGCCAGGCCGCAATCACTACGGCATTAGGTTGTTTTCTCCTGTCAGGGTGCTCTTTTTCTATTCGACGCATAAAGCGGGCATAGTTATGGATCTGTGTAGGTGCGTGGCCTTGATTATCCAGGCCATACATCACCCTCTTCAACCAGGGCCAATGGAACCAGTCATCCGCTATCTTATGCTCAAGATATCTCGCTCCCTGGCGTGTGTCTTTTATCCTAGTATACCGCTTGTTGGCGCTCCTATTCAATTTCTCTTCATATATACTATTAGGATAAAGGTCCATTTTTTCCTCCGTCGCCTTACCATTATGGTACCCCTGATCATGTTTGGGGTGCTCGGGGTAGGACAATAGCACGTGATGGATAACCTTTTCTTGTCCCGTAGATCTATTGGTCATCACTACATATGGGACAACTAGGGTCCTGAGAGTATCTGTGTCAAATGCAGCAATAGCCATTTCTAGACCAGAGGTAAGTCCCGCTAATTGTGCCCAAGACCAGGCTTCGAAGAATACCTGTGGGTCTGAGGCCGACTGATTACGGATCGCTGCTAGATCGTTAGGCAGGTGTTTACTGCAGTTGTACATGGCCTCATCCCAGGTTATGTCCCTAAAGGGTAACTCGAACCTACAACGTTGGTTTTTGTCTTTCAGGCAGTTTGCATATGACATGTTGCCGAGTGAGTCGTTTTGCGGCTTATATCGCGTGTACCAATTTATTAGTTGCTGAGCCTTTGTCACGTTTACCAGGCCAGTTTGGCCTGTGACAGTGGCGAGGCACTTTACCGCCCCCTTAAACCACTTGGTCTCATTATTTCTAACCCAATTTTCCCACGGAGCCTTTGTACCCATAGGCACACTGATTCCGACAGTAGTTCTAAAGCAGGTCCCTGTGCTATCCCCTGGATTAATCCCAGAACATAACTTGTCGTCATAAAACCTCTGCATGGCTTATACCACATTACTCTCTGCTGAACTCTCGGAAATTTATGTATAAACCGCGCGATATGTTTATCGCTATCATTCAGCCAATGAAAGCTGGGTATCACAAACATCTGCCAGTTCCAATACACTCCCTGTATCCGTCCTTAGGGGAGTAACAATCCCGAGTGTAGTTGCACTGGCTTATTTTTCTAAACGCATCGTTTTTCTTTGCATCATCCCGTGTGTCGATATTTAACACCGAGGTTGGCGCATATTTGGTCTTTAATCCCGGGTATGGAGTCCATGGATCCACATGGCAGTCCCGACACTGGGGCGACCCCCAAGGTACCAGGCCGCCAGTGTTGTCCAGGTTCCAGCATTTATAAACACCCGATTTGGTATTGGTATATATCGTACAGTTCTTTATTTCAGCGGCTTCTCCACTGACTACACGTATATATTTACACTCGGTGTGATTGCCGGCCGCGACCTCTCGTACCAAACGGTCTATTTTGCCTTGTAGATCCTGCATATTGCTCCGGGTGCATCGATTCTTTAACCATACCCCGTATGTCTCGGGCTCCTTGCAGCGGCAGTAGTAGATGTGCTTGAGGATGCATACCTCCAGTGGAAATCTCGCCCATCAGGGTCTGCTATTGCCACTAATCCTAAGTCTACGAGTGGCTGTTTACTTATAGGTTTTGGAAAACGACTGTGAAGGATCCATGTCTCTTTTTCTGGCCAGGTGTTATTCTGCCACCTTTCCTGCTCTATCCGTTCAATTAGAGGTATGTTCAGGACATAGTCATTATCTATTTTCTGGCATGTCTGATGTCTAATATACTCATCTGACTCCTGAGTCCACCCCTTCCAGGTGACTCGGTGCATTAGTGAATACTGACAGCTAACATTTGCCCCATCTCATACCGCAGGGCATGAAACTGAATCCTCCAGGGGTCTGGTCTCATGTCCGCTTGAACTAAGGATATTGAAGTCATTCTTTTGTTAAATATGCCGAAGTAACTGGACCAACTGGATGCTTGGCCTCGAATGTCATCTGGTGCCTTGCAAATCTGTGCATAGGCCCAGTCACTAGCCTGTCGCATTTTTATCAGGGTTTCTGAGTCGCAGCACTCCCCGTTATAGGGGATCCACTCGACAGTACAATTTTCTGTACCACTAGGTCTTTCCCAAGGCAGCCCACACTTCAAGTGGGGGGCTTGTATTACCAGGGATGTCCCTGCGGGCAAGTATGTGCTGGTTGCACGGGAGTCTATACTGAGGGTAATGGACCCTTGGTCCTGCTGAGTGGTAAGTCCGGAGGTCATCCCCGTTGGCCAGGTTGCCTCTACTAATCTTCTCATAGTATTAGGAGTAACCCCCTGTCGTTCCACAGTGGTGGAGAAAAACTCATCTGCCAAGGAGGCTGCAGATGCCCCCAGTGTGAGGTCATCTGTAGCCGTACTCCTTGGAGCCGACCCACTACCCTCCTCCCCAGTAATGATTTCCCTGGAGGTGGCAGTTGGGGCGTTCCTTCTTCTCCGCCACTTATAGATAGACCTTCTGTTTTTAACGGGTGATGAACTATTTCCCCCATTGTACCAAAGATTCACGGGGCAAGACCCTGTTATACCGTTTTGTGGAAACAAGAATTTAATAGCCCCATGTATCCAATCTGTTTGGTTAAACACTGAGGCGTTTCCAGTGGAAACCGGTAGTCCCATAGTCTCATCCATTACTGGAGTAACCAGGGTGCAATTTTTACATTTTACCACTTTCTGCTTCCACTGGACCACCTGTGTAGTTTGGTGGGGAAATCTCCTAATCCATCCTATGGTTACTGAGAGAGCTATGATAATAAAAGTAAGCAAAGCTATTATCGCTAATACTGCCCAGGGAGAATGGGTTCTAAGAGTCTTTTTAATGCTGTCTTTGTGTAGTTTACGCTTAACAGCTTTCCTCAAAACTTGCTTTAAAGATTTTTGCCCCATCTGATGGGCTTCCCAATCTTTCTGCTCATCTTCCTTGAATAGAAGAAGCTTTGCCTTCAACTTATCAGGACTTGGTTTGAGCTTCATTTTCCTAAAGGGCAAAAAAAATGGGAGAAGAATGGATCATTCAAAATGCGATTTTATACTCCATCCCCCTTCCATTGTTACCCTATTTTTACTATTTATCCTACTCTCTCTGTTTTTAGCTGTAGTAAGTCTATGCAGTCTTCATTTTGAGGATCGGGTCTAACCACCTAACAGCCTTGTTTGCCAAATAGCAAGATAGTAACAAGGCAAAGGTGAAAGAGATGCTAAAAGACACGATAAATGATATGAAAAAGGGCCTCATGTAAGAGAGGAGGTTAAGCATCAATACTATGAGGATCCAATTTGGAGCAACTCTAGGGGTAGCAGAGGTTGCTTCTTCAGGTGTGTCCAAGTTTACATCATAAGTAATGTTAGAGGAATATATTATATTCCCATCTCGATAGACTCGATCGCATATATATTGTCCTATATCCGAGGTGGTAAAATACTGCAAAATGACATGTTTGCCTTTAGGATAGAGGTGATGTCTAGTAGCATTGCCTACAATCTCACAATAATCCTTACCACTACATGGGTGCGTGACCTTATAATACAACAAGGTCCCTTGCTCAAAATTACAGGGCAGGCGCACCTCAGATCCCCATGTCGCACTTATTTTAAAAGTAATGGGCAACACGTGAATTACATGGTCATCCCAGGCGGATTCTACTGCCTTCCTGACAACTTCCACTGGGATTTTCCAAGCGGGACCTTTAGTAATCTTTCCATATTGGAATCTTGGCATACATTCACTTAACGGTTTAAAACCACCATCAATACCCTCACACGGGTTCTTCCCAGTGCGGGGCGATTTTTCCCCGACCGGGCTCTCAGGCAGTTCTGGTTCCGCATCCCCTTGCGTCAGGACCAGACACCCAACACCAGGGAGCATCAGTAGAACGAACAGTATCCGGAGCCACAGCATAGCCCTGCACAGATTAAGAATCTCCAGTTGGTGGAGGAACTACTGGGTCAGGATAAGGAGATGATTCGGGATCATCACTATCGCTTTCACTCCAAGGGCCTAAGTTCTCCATCTTCTGACTAAGTAGGCGAACTCTTTTCCATTCCTGCCCTGCCTTCTTAGAATCTTTTCTAGATTTCCTAGGCTTCTTGGTAGATTTTCTGGTCAAGTGGCGCCTGAGCCATGTCGACTTTTGGGCTAACTGGACATGGCCCGCGTCTTCGTCATGGATGCCTTTGCCCGAGTTTATCACATACTCTTGCAACTGCTTTTGCCAGTCCATGTTATAGCGCTGTTTGTCCGACTGGTTTTTCGGAACCACCCTGACTTTGGTGTTAGTACTAATTGTCTGGTCACTAGACCCTGGAAGCCAAAACCTAACCACGGTCAGGGACCTCTTGTCCTGCGGATAACGTAACAACTCATAATGAATTCTTAGGTCACCTTCCCCCTTTGGGGTATGGACCCTAACTTGTGTTTCTAGCGTAGACACTCTCCAGTCGTCCCTACATCCTGGAGGCTTAGTTCCTGTGGTCAACCAATCGGTGGCACCTCTTCTGACCCTAGGAGGAGTCCATCCGCAGGTAGACGCCTTCCCTGGCCTATACATGCGGTGTAACTCATCGCAGGCCAGTGACCCTAACGTAGGATAGTCATAGGCATCAGGGAGAAAGGTGATCCACCTCTTAGTATAATGCACCACAGGAATATTCCACCCATCACATACATCATTATCCTGATCTATAGAGGACTTTTTCTTCAGTGAGCGATAAGCCAGGAAGACTACTGGTTCTATCCTGTTCCTACCAGGTCTACCACAGACAACGAAACACTTTTCAGCGTCTGAGGAGCATTTACAGCTGGTGTCATGTGCATCTAAACGCACAGCACTATACATGTGCGACCAGCGCTTAAAGCAGAGGTTACAGAACGTAACCCTGCAAGAACCAGTAAGCTCAATCCCTGGATCTTCGTCCAGATCAGGGCAGTATGTGAGGGGGATACGACTTTCCTTTGGACCTTGCCAAAGGCAGTCAAAGACCTTCCCATCGCAGAGGCAACATCTACCAGGCATGTAAGGCGCCCATTCTGGAGTGGAGGGCACTCTACTGGCTGGCTTGATGAGGCCTACCTGCGTTTTTCCTGCTCCACAGGTTAGGATTATCAAACCCGGGACTACGCAGTAACTGTCTGGAACCATCTCTTTAGGAGTTTTATCTGAATGACTTTTCTCAGCTGACAAACCAGAAGTCAAATCCCCAGGCGAACCTGAACCAGATTCACCCTTCCATTTTCTATCTATGAGCGGTGGGAAACTCTGCCTACGCTTCCTACATGGTAGCGGTACTTTTTGACTCTCTGAGTCTGAGCTGCTGCGGGTGATAGATTCTGCCATCTTGTAACGTTATCTTAACTCCCTCAACTTCTTTTACAATACCTATGTCCTGTGATCCGTGGATCCAAACCTCGTCACCAACCTGCAAAACACAGGAGGCAGGGGTTATAGGACCACCGTCACGTTTAGGTTGACTGCAGTACATAGATATCGCATATATATTCTGGTTTTCCCACCACTTCTTCCCGTACTGTACTATTCTTTCCTTAACAGAACGTACGGCTCTCTCTGCAACACCGTTGGTGTTACTTTGATTGGGTATACTCGGATCATGCACGATTCCCAGGTCATGTAGGCATTGTTTCGCTACTGCATTCTGAAACATAGGTGCATTATCAGTTCTTAGCCTCACTATAGGATTACCTAACTTATAAGATATAATACACCTTACAAATTCTGTGGCTTTTTCATTTTTAATGGGGTAGACACGAGTGTGTCCCCCTCCATTATCTGCTATCACCAAGAACTTTTTGAACTTTCCTTGATACTCAGGTGCCACGTGTCCTACGTCAGCTGACGCAGATACTCCAGTTTGTGTTTCACGAATAGTTCCCTCTACTCTTTTTATAGGCGGTAGATTACCCATTTTAGCACATATTTCGCATTTAGATCTAATTTTCTTAAGTGCGTCTTTAATATTTACAGTAGTGATTTTATTTTCTTTGAACCAAGCAGCCATTCTATTCACACCGGGATGTAGGAGAGATTCATGTGCATATTTTCCAAACCTTTCGAATTCGTTTCGCGGTATAGTGAATTCTCCTTTATCATCCTGCCAAACGAGTGGTAACACTAAAGAGGGTGAACCTATTAATCTAGACTGTACTATCTCATCGATTTCTCTATTGCCCTTATGCTCAAAGGAATCTTCATTAGTATGAGATCTTACGTGCTCTATGATTAAGGAAAGTCCTTTCATCAACTGAGTCACCACTATCCACAAGTCTTTGTGTTCCAATTCTTTTCCTTTATAATTTTGGAACTCTCGATCCTTCCAATATTTCAAATTTTCTCTGACACCTTCTGCAACGTACCATGAGTCAGTGACTATGCGTACATTCTTTATCTTCCTTTGTTTTGTCCATTTCAAGGCGTTGAGGAAAGCAAGCAATTCTGCTTTTTGGGCTGTGTCACCTTCCCTTTTTGACTGTGACAGCAATTTTCTATTTCCCTTAAACACTAAGAATCCCCATTTACCCACTTCCTCATCCGTGGTTTTAGAACCATCGGTGAATATGGTATAATTACCATCCCATTCTGTGGGAGGATCTTCTTTTATGGTAACCGGAGTCTTTGTGCCTTTTACCTGTACTGTCCAGTCAGGATCTTGTAACATCAGTATCCACTTTCCCCAGCGCGATTGAAAGGCCTTGGCAAAGGTTACTGTCTGCTTTTGGAGCTCTTTCGTCAGTGGGAATTCGGTGATAACTGTCACTTCTTTTCCCCCTGCAATCTGTCTTATTTCTCCATAAGCCTTGAATAATATGACTAATTCCTTCTCCACTAATGTGTACCTATCTTCCGTAGGAGTGAACCTATGGGAGAGGTAAAGAAAAGGTAAGTCTTCTTTTTCTTCTTTCAAAGACGCATAGCCTCCTTTTGGATTTTGTTCTACTTCCACGAATATCCTCTTGTCTCCTTTAAAGGCAGCCAAGGGTTTAATATTCTGTTTAATGGAAGCATACACTGTTTCCCAAGTACGTATCTCTTCAGGTGTCATTGGCCTATTAGTTTCAACTAATTTCTTTTTCTCGGGATTAAATTCCCTTACCTGGTTTTTTATTAGTTCTACTGGTCTAGCCAGTACTGAATAATTAGGTACAGCTCCTCTGAGCCATCCTAACTTTCCCAGGCATGATTCTAGTGACTTAAGGTCTTTCGGCGCTAAATCATCCAAGTATCCTTCCACATGAGTGATTCCTTCCTGTGCGATGGACATTCCCAAATATTTAACTATGGGAACTCCTATCTCACATTTTGCTATGCCTATTTTCATCCCAGCATCCCTGAGCCGTGCTATAACTTGCTCGAGGAGCTGTAGATGCTCTTCTTCGGTATCGGTTGAGAGAAAGAGATCATCTATATAGACCATTACACCCAACCCTTCAAGGATTTTTTCCATCCTTTCCTGGAAGGCGTTGGGGGCGTTGCAAAAACCCATGGGGAGGCGTGTCCAGCGGTAGCCACGCCCCTTAAGCATAAAGCATGTTTTGTATTGAGACTGTTCCTCTAAAGGGACGCTCCAAAATCCATTAGCCAGATCCAATGTGCTATTAAATTTCTTGGGCTTAATCTGCAGCATAGTAAGTCTAGGATTTACTATCTGTCTTGTATCTTTAGCTGTAGCCGAATTTAAGTCCTTTAAATTATGGACCGGCCTAATAGAGCCATCCTTCTTCATCACTGCCTGTACTGGCATGAGACAAGGAGGCTCCGGAGTTTCTTTGACTACTCCCAGCTTTTCTAGTTCTTTGATGATTTTCAAAAAACCCTCTTCTGCTTTTCCTAGCGGGTATTGCCTTTGCTTACCAGGCATACCACCCCTAATAACATAGGGTTCTGTTTTCATTAAGCCTACATCATTTTTAAATTTAGCCATTGGTGCTGCCAACATTATTTGCCTAAGTCTATCTTTATTTTTGATTTTGGATTCAGCAACTATTCTCTCAACATGATGGTCAGTATCTATTTCTTTCATCCATCTGACTTTTTCAGTTTTTATCCAATGCATATCTTTTAAGGATATCAAAGGTTCACCGGTGGAGGATACGAGTACTTTAGTGCCATTTACCACTCCCGATGGTGATATAACTAAATCACCATTCGCCATTTGTACCATGGTGCTAACATTAATGGGAGTAACCCATTCTTCAGGAAGGACTGATACGGAAGCTCCAGTATCTACTATAACTTCCCGGTCTCTTCCCTCTATCCTAGCTATTGCTTTCATTGTTAGTACACCATCATAGTCCTCTTCTACCCAGCATCCTGGGACAGACTTCAACATTTGTTGTATTTTTAATCGCTGTCCTGATCCTGGGGGCGGTGGACCGTCACTGAATATGCCTTCTCTTTCTTTCCCTTCTTCGATGATGGGTTTTGCTTTTCTGAGGATTTCTGCGGGTTCTGATTCTTGGAATCGCGATATTTCTGTTTCGCTTTCTCGCGTTCCTGTTCTGACATCTGTGCCCACTTCTCTGAATCTATCCAATTGGAACTTTTCTTGTCTTTGTCCCCCTTCTCCTTCTGAGGAGGAGGACGACTGTCTTTGTTTTTCTGTCGTTTGTCGCTGCTTCCTTGGTCTCGTCTGGTTCTTTTGTCGCGCTTTTCGCGCTGCCTTTCGGACCTGCGGGGCTGCTGCTGTGGCTGCTGTGGTTCTGAAGCTTTTTGTTTCTTTTTCTTGGATTGACTCTGACCTTTCTTTGCAGTCATTTTCCCGGCTGACTGGGGCCGGTCTGCTGAGTTTTTTGAAACCCTTCTAACAGTTTCCTTAGCCTGACGATTAGCCTTTGCTAAACGGTTTGCTATGTCGTGCTTCTCCAGTTTCTCCCTCCTTTCTGCAGTGGTCAGTCCTGGCCAGTCAGCGGCTAGTTGACAACTACCGGGAAAGTTTAATCTGCTAAGAAACTTGACATACTGCTTGTCATCAGGACCTTTCTGAGCTACCATGGTTACTGCGTGTGTAAGCTCTATTTCTCCCTTATTAAAGAGTTCTACTTGGCGGTCTATTTCTTCCTGAATGTCATCCTTGAAGTGACTAAAAGCGTCTCCTTTATGTAAGTCATAAAGAGTCTGGTTTATGGGAAGTCTTATCCCATGCCTTTTAGCTACCATGGCTGACACAGCCGCGTCTTTTAACAGAATTGCCTGCGTGCCATCTTTGAGGATTCTGGTGACGTAGGCCGAAGGAGTTTCATTTTGGTGTTTATCTGGGATAAGATCACACTTTTCCCTATTGGTAAGGGTGGACAGATTTAGGTGCGTGCCTTCCCTTTGAGCTGATCCTGTCATGAGAAACATGCTCTCTTGTTGTAAGACTCCATGATGTGGTTCATCAAGAGCTGACTGTGCCACTGGCATTCCTCCAGGCGGATCTCCTAGTCTTTGTTCGACAGGTGGGGAGTGAAGTGATGCTCCACGGGTATTTTGCTCAGCCCACCCTATCATTTTCTGCGCATCTCCTCTGAACGCATCATATCCCCCTGCCACATAGGCATTCTTAAAGCTAGCGGTCAAGCCTGGATAGGCCATGACTTGACCCGAAGCGGGGGAGGCCTTCATCTGCTCCATTCTAGCAGGTTCTATTGGCCATTGGTTGGGAAACACCCAACCATTACCATAGTTCTGATCTATCTGGTGTCCTTGTCTAGTTAGTGTGTAATGATGTGGCACCAGTGATCCTTCTACAGGAAAAGCTGGTCCGGCCAGTTCAGGGTCTCTGGGTTTATACGTCCGAGGGTCTATTGCTTTAGCCCGTTTGTCTCTGGACCTTACTGTCTTAAGGATGGGGGAGGGAGGGCAGTCATCCCCGGATTCACCACAAGAGTCACTTCCCGATTGCTCCTCCCCCTCCGAAGAGGTTGACGAGGTCGCACGAGGAGTTGAAGACCCCTGTGGGTTCTCCTGGAAAGCTACTCTCCTGCTTTTTCCTGCAGGGGGCCCTTTGACTGGAGTTGCTATGAATACCCTGTCCAGACACCCAGCGGCTCTACTGCCGAGTTTTCCTTCTTTAATTAAACTCCCTGCCATCTGATACAGATGGAAGCACACTTGAGGATCAGAGTGCATGAAGGTAAGTACCTGAGTTATTTCTGAGTCAACGAATTTTCGTAGGCCAGACAACAATATCTTACCCCTAAACTCTTTTCGAGGCACTCTTAAGAGTGCCTCGATAAGGTTAAGGTCCACTGTGAGATCAGTCAGGGATTCGAATAGCCAGGGAAACTGAATTTCCTCTATGTGGGAGAAGGCGTATGGGCGAGAGGCAATGATTACATTAAGCCCTTTGTCTCCTCCACAGGGATAGACCCACATTCCCTTATCCGTCCATTCCTTACGATGATGTACTGCAGATTCCCTATTGTACTCATCTTGTTGTCTCCAACGGTCTAGGCCAACCTTCTTCCTGATAGCTCTAGAGTTTTTGTCTGTTAATTCTCTACTGGAAACGAAGCAGAGGTAGTTCTCCTCCTTGCCCACTACAGGCTGCCAATAGGGGGAGCCGCAGATCAGGAACCTTACCGTTCTGTGATTGCCTAAGTCTAACTCATAATACTTTACCTCCGGGGGGTCTTCATCTGATTCTGAGTCATCTGACTGCTGATCTATTGTTCTAGATATGCCTGCCCTAGAGGTATGTCTCTGACCCCTTGATGGGGCCTGAGGCTGTGGTTGCTGTTGTGGAGGCTGCTGTGGGACCTGAACAGGAGCACCTTGCTGTGGGGCACCCAACTGGTTTGCTTGGACCGCATAGAGGAGGTCTTGTCTTAATCTGAGATTCTCTTGCCCTTGGTGGTGTATGGCCTGCATTATGGGAGTAATAGTTTGTCCTATTACAGCAGCTAAGTCCTGCCGCGGGGGATTTCCTTGAAGAGGAGGCTGGTGCTGTACTATGGGATTGACCCATTGTGCAGAAGGCGGATTAGGCTGAACGGGCGGGGAAACAGGTGATGGAGGCGGACCCCTCACAGGTTTAACATTCCTGCGGGGCCCCAACCTTGATCCCATCAGTCCTGCCGTGAAATCTCCAAAAAAGGGATTTCCAGAGGGGATATCTCTCCGTGACCCTGCACTTCCTGCTCGGGCCCGGAACTGTGACGGAGGAGCTAGACCTGGATGAGTAGCCGGTTCAACGGGCGCCTCGGGCTGAGTCTGAGCCTGTGGTGAGCTGGCCTGGACCCCTTGGGTCTTTTCAGCCTCTTCCCCAGATGCCTGAACTCCTGTAGGACGGGATGAGGCGGCCTGTTCCAGTAGTCTGTGAATGGCCGACCTCTCCTCATCTCTCTGGAGTGTCTTATCTATTCGGCTCACAGACGCTCGCAGTCGTTCCTGCTTGCGTTCAGCGGCCTGGTATTTCTCATCCTCTGAATCCGTGAACACATGTCGCACGGGAGACAGGGGAAGAGTCCTAGCTTCCAATTCGGCAT
Source organism: Mugilogobius chulae (assembly GCA_038363315.1). Taxonomy (NCBI): domain Eukaryota; kingdom Metazoa; phylum Chordata; class Actinopteri; order Gobiiformes; family Gobiidae; genus Mugilogobius; species Mugilogobius chulae. The sequence goes on from CM076407.1 coordinate 40,163,468, forward strand.
CCGAGTCTACACCAATCAGGTCTCTTAAACCCGCTTCGTAGGCTTCTTTTTCCGCTAGCAACTGGCTCTCATGTTGGTCTGCTCTATCATTAGCATCGTCTAATATTTTTTGCGCGTCCCGTCTGTTTGCTGCCTTGTACGCTTTTAGCCTAAAAATGTTAAGCAGATCACTAGCCTTCGTTACTCTAGTTCTAGGGAACTCTACCACTGCATTATCCACAAAGGCAGAGATTGCCTTACCTCTTAACCTACCTCTAGCGGCCGTAACGCTCGGATGCTCTCCCCCAAAAGGCACCATTGGGTCCCAGGAGCCTCCTTCAGCTAGATAAGCCTTTATTGCCGGATCTACAGCAAAGGCTTTCTTCAACAACTGCCAGGCTACGTCTATTTCTAGCTGTAGCTGTTCTGGTATTAATTTAGGATCATGTATTTGTATTTCAGGCGTAGAGATCATAGTCTTCATAGCCTTCTGTTGTAGGGTTAGCTTTTTACACTTAGGTTTTGCTCCTGACCTTTGGTAAAACCCCTGTGCTTCGCTTCCATAGGCAACCGTAGGCTGCCTACGCTCCCCTAACGGCGTGTCCATGTCCTCCAGGTTTACTAAGTCTTGTAGCTCGGTGGTCACGTCGTCAGGAGCGTCTATAGACTCCTGATCGGGATCTATTTCTTCATTTAACCGCCTTGCCGCTTCCTCAAGGTCTCTGATCACGCCACTATATGCTCTCAGATTCTCATTTTCTAAATCTGGGGCCGTAGCTTGTGGCCGCGAGTCCTGTGAGTCCGGGTACGGCGGTGGTTCTAAGTGACGTGCTTTCCATGCTTCTAAGCTTATGCCTGGTTGGGCTATTTCCGACAACAGCCAGTTTCTCCAGCTCTGATACTTCTGAATGTCTGCCAGAACCCACACTATGCCTCTGGTGACATTTTTGTCTTGCTTCATCCATCGGAGCGCATGTTCGAACATGGTTTTTTGTGCGTCCATTGACCTATAACCAAACGCTCCGTCCCCCCAGGTGGTGAGCAATACTACGTGGGTGGGGACGAGGGCAAAGGCATTTGCTAACACTGCGTCTAGTCGCTTCCATGACCCTTCATTATCTTTGGAATCGTACTTAGAGTAATACCCACTGACTATGTGCGTAATACCGCGCGTTTCGCCAGTTGGTTTGCAGTCGGCCGAGCACTCTAGTGCTTGAAAGCCGGGTGGAACCGCCATTGGTTCCGGCCATCGATGTGCGATAGCTAATGCCACGCCGGAGTCATCCTTTCCATGAACATTTCGTGGATTTAAGATAGTCAAGTCACCCCACGGGATTTCACCTATCTTTTGATCCATCAGATCGGTTTTTATCAGGAACCACGTATCTATTATACAATGGTCCGGAAAACCTGACTCGATTTGAGTGTACACGCTAGACATTGATTCCGTAGAGTGTCGTCTAGCGCCTTGGAACGGACTAGTATAGTCTTCCTGTCTTTTAGCGTGTCTGCCCTTTTTACTTGACATGTTTGCTAATATGGTTTTACGTATTCCTGGCTTACGGGTTAGGTATTGCTTAGGTATACGGACGCTTGGGATACGTCTAGGAGGAGGAACGCTTCTACGTCGCTTCACCTTTTTCAACTTATCACGAGGATTTTTCTTTCTTCCTGACAACGATGAGAAGGGCATAAGGGGTCTTATCCTTCCTTATGGCTTCTTAAGTTGATTCTTGCGCAAGTACGTGAATCTTACTTATTCACTTTTTAAATTAACTAAACCGTTAAGATAAATACGTTTTTATTTCGTATGCTATCTAGCGCTCTCGTCTTATGTGAAACACCAGTGTATTGTTCGCAAACAGGTGATCAGGCTGTTTACTTTCAACAATGCACTTACAGTATCTCACCAAGGAGGGCGCTCTATTTCCGGTCTATAGTTAACTTCCCAAATGAACAGCCAGTTCTCTGGCCTCACTAGGCGTTTCGTTTTATTTTACCTAAAACTAGCTCTAGTCAGTTCTCTGAGTTCTTATCTCAGTTTTGATATTTTGTGGTCTTTGACACGGTTAAATCGATTAATCGTGCCCCACATTGTTGGGCGCCATGTTGAGGGTACCTACTAGTTATCGTAAAAACGCTAAGCCTCGGTACCGAATGCACACACTATCGGGTAGTAGTGTCTTTTTGTCACAGTTTGTTTACTTGTAGTAAATCTCAACTAACTGACTTCAACTTACTGACTTCAACTTTTAATTTAGTTCGTCTAAGTTAATTACCCATTAACTCAAACTATAGGAAGGGGGATAATATATTATCAATGGTTCAGATTGCGCAACAGGAGATAAGATGACTTACCGTTTGGTTGGTTCAGCCGAAGAAATAAAACTAGGTGTTCACACTTGGTTTATGGTATACCAGTGATGACACAATTTTATTACTTATAATCTTACAGTACAATAAAATAACAACTTTAATATTACACTCAAAGATAAATGTAATAGAACAAAGCGAGTATTAGGCTGTTACTATCAAATAGCACAGGCTAATCTCTATATGTTCTCTAATTTAGGTTTTTAACAGATCAAGTGCTGCGAACAGACGGACTTGTTCTGCTTAAACCAGATACAAAGTAAATTCAGTCAGGTTATAAGTCATAACCCACCAGAGTACTTTAATAAGTAAAGTCTCGATAAAACTCCAGATGGCTTCCAGCAGTATAATTGCTTACGCAAAATCTCACTAGCTGCAACCAGTTAGCGAGCCCTAAGAAGGTCTGATTTGTGCCTCCAGCACACTCATATTTATACAACTAACTACGGAAGCCAATGCCCATATTAAGATGTTACTGCAAGCGCTTACAGGAAGCAGAGCAGGATATCCTCTCACAGGAAACAGGTGTATCCTGTTACCATATTTGTTCAGACATCCGCTCATACAGCGTTATACACTTAATACATTGACATTTAATTAATATAATGACACAATAGAAAATAAAAAGGACTCATTTCAACTCATTACAATATGAAATTAATGCATCTCAGAGGTGGCCTCTGTGAATCGCTTACACGTACTACTCAAGGACCCTAGTCAGAGGAGTTACATGTACTACTCAAGTAACCCTAGTCAGAGGGGTTACACGTACTACTCAAGTAACCCTAGTCAGAGGGGTTACACGTACTACTCAAGTGACCTTAGTCAGAGGGGTTACACGTACTACTCAAGTGACCTTAGTCAGAGGGGTTACATGTACTACTCAAGTAACCTAGTCAGAGGGGTTACATGTACTACTCAAGTAACCCTAGTCAAGGGGTTACATCACTACTCAAGTAACCCTAGTCAGAGGGGTTACACGTACTACTCAAGTAACCCTAGTCAGAGGGGTTACATGTACTACTCAAGTAACCCTAGTCAGAGGGGTTACACGTACTACTCAAGTAACCCTAGTCAGAGGGTTACACGTACTACTCAAGTGACCTTAGTCAGAGGGGTTACACGTACGACTCAAGTAACTCTAGTCAGAGGGTTACACGTACTACTCAAGTAACCCTAGTCAGAGGGGTTACACGTACGACTCAGTAACCCTAGTCAGAGGGTTACACGTACTACTCAAGTAACCCTAGTCAGAGGAGTTACACGTACTACTCAAGTGACCCTAGTCAGAGGAGTTACATGTACTACTCAAGTAACCCTAGTCAGAGGGTTACACGTACTACTCAAGTGACCCTAGTCAGAGGGTTACACGTACTACTCAAGTAACCCTAGTCAGAGGAGTTACACGTACTACTCAAGTGACCCTAGTCAGAGGAGTTACACGTACTACTCAAGTGACTCTAGTCAGAGGGTTACACGTACTACTCAAGTAACCCTAGTCAGAGGAGTTACATGTACTACTCAAGTAACCCTAGTCAGAGGGGTTACACGTACTACTCAAGTGACCCTAGTCAGAGGAGTTACACGTACGACTCAAGTAACCCTAGTCAGAGGGGTTACACGTACTACTCAAGTAACCCTAGTCAGAGGGGTTACTCGTACTACTCAAGTAACTCTAGTAAGAGGGGTTACACGTACTACTCAAGTAACTCTAGTAAGAGGGGTTACTCGTACTACTCAAGTAACTCTAGTCAGAGGAGTTATGTACTACTCAAGTAACCCTAGTCAGAGGGTTACATGTACTACTCAAGTGACCCTAATCAGAGGGGGTCCGCCCGTTCTGCCGAAAGCCCTTTTCGCCGACATGCCGTAATTCCGAAAACATGGAATTTTGAAATTCCGCTGTTTAGACATCCCGGTCCTCCGAATTTGTCAGTCCCGCTCTCCGACACATCCTCACGCAGCGAACGCCATAATGACCAATGGGATAAAAATTATACTTTTGTTTCTCCGTTTCAAAGCGTCCTTCATCCACGTTGCTTTTCTGACACACCGCCCCGGTAAGACAGAGTAGTATTTTTGGACAGATGAGACGGAATACTTTTATAACTGTAGCCTATTTTCTGCTTCAAAACTTTCAAACGACCGGAGAAATGCAATTGTTTGTGCAGACCTGGTCTCAGACCCGGTCTTGGACTGAATCTCGGGTCTGGATTTGGACTCTCGCTTACAAGTCAAAGTCTGGCGGAATTTCAGCATTAATATTATTTTCCAAGCTTCCACGTATTGACAGCGTCTTTTTTCTTACATCTAGTGGCAGCACTTTTTATCTAAACATTTTTGCCTTTCTGACTTGAATAAAGACTCTAGACTTTGCCCATATCGTGATGCTGAACCAGAGCTGCTGCTGCTGCGACGAGGAAACCTACGCGCTGATCCCACGACACGCAGCTCCGCTCCGCCTCAGTCCGCCTCCGACAGCCTCAGAGGCTCCGTGTTTTTTTGGCCTTATACGTTGTGGTTTTAAGCTGGCAGACTGTTATAAACCTCTCCATAACACTACGCACTTTAGCGGGACGTCCTGCGCGAGGATGTGCAGAGTCGCACGGACAGAAGCCTCTGCACATGATTATGGATTATGTATTTACACTTTGAAGATTTTGTGATTCATGACCATGGATTTTCGTGAATATTGTTGTGTGGCGGCTCCTTGGGAACAACGAGAATCAGGAGAAAAAGGTGGGTCATAGTGTTTTTATGTCTCTTGCTTTAACAGTCTGTTTTATCAAAGAGACCAATCGTTCACGTTGTATGATGCATGAAGGTTACAGTCGTAACTGAGAAATTCATGTGTGAAATGTGGAAATAAACCAGTAGGATAATGCTTTTTAATGAACAATATTCAGAATAGATTAAGTTAAACATCATTTCACCACAGTAAAGTCCAGACCACATTCACAACATTCGCTTACAAACTTTTGTTTTTATATATATAAAAGGCCTGCATAAAGACAGTGTTTAAGACTCGTGATTTAGACGCCACGCCACAGCATCTAAATATCTACATTTGTAAATAGAAGAGGCCTGAGCAGCAGCGTGAGGCTGGGCGAGGCCGCAGACGTGAAAGGCGCACAAGAACGTGCCGGGGATTGTTAATAACGCACAGCCAGACTGCAGCTCTAAAAGAAGGATATTTTAGGATTTTGTGTGAATAATTCAAACATCATCCTTTCATTCTATCCATTTACTTATTTATCTTATTATTGATCGATCTCCTGCCTTCAGCACCTTGGAGAGTGACGCGTAGAAGCAGATTTGCAAATCAAACATTTATGTAATTAACAGAATGAAGAAACTGACTTTTTTTATACTTATCGTCATGTTTGGATCAGTAATAGTCGTGAGAAAACGCGGAGTATTTAAAAAAAAAAAAAAAAAAGATTTAATAGAAACACCCACTTAAGTTTGTCGGAGAACTGACATTTTTGAAAAAAAAGAAATACCACTACATCGACAAAAAAATGTTAGGTGTAGAAAAGAGAAAATATGCTAATGCCGCAACATCGACAATTAGACGTCAATGTCGACGTAGTGGGAGTCGGGGATAGGCATGTAGCCGTCAGAGGGGTTATGTACTACTCAAGTAACCCTAGTCAGAGGGGTTACACGTACTACTCAAGTGACCCTAGTCAGAGGGTTACACGTACTACTCAAGTAACCCTAGTCAGAGGAGTTACACGTACTACTCAAGTAACCCTAGTCAGAGGAGTTACACGTACTACTCAAGTAACCCTAGTCAGAGGGGTTATGTACTACTCAAGTGACCCTAGTCAGAGGAGTTACACGTACTACTCAAGTAACCCTAGTCAGAGGAGTTACACGTACTACTCAAGTGACCCTAGTCAGAGGGGTTACACGTACTACTCAAGTAACCCTAGTCAGAGGGTTATGTACTACTCAAGTGACCCTAGTCAGAGGAGTTACACGTACTACTCAAGTGACCCTAGTCAGAGGTTACACGTACTACTCAAGTGACCCTAGTCAGAGGGGTTACACGTACTACTCAAGTGACCCTAGTCAGAGGGTTACACGTACTACTCAAGTGACCCTAGTCAGAGGAGTTACACGTACTACTCAAGTGACCCTAGTCAGAGGAGTTACACGTACTACTCAAGTGACCCTAGTCAGAGGAGTTACACGTACTACTCAAGTGACCCTAGTCAGAGGGGTTATGTACTACTCAAGTGACCCTAGTCAGAGGAGTTACATGTACTACTCAAGTGACCCTAGTCAGAGGGGTTATGTACTACTCAAGTGACCCTAGTCAGAGGAGTTACACGTACTACTCAAGTAACCCTAGTCAGTTCTAAATGTTAAAGATTTGTTTTTTCCCACTTAAAATACAGTACATAGCATTTATGGCTCAATTTGTTTAATTCTTTTATACTATAAAGACTAAAATGTGAGTAATAGTGTATGGGTACGATGTTTGAGCATACATTTTCTCTCTGGTGGGGGGGTTTGGGGCCCTCCTCCAAGAAAATTTTGAGAAAACAGGTGTAATTTCCTGTAATTTGGTGAGTTTTAGATTATTTTTATTATTTTTATAGATTAAGATAACCTGAAATGAATAGACTTATTGATTATGATTCGATCTGACCCTTGATTCCAGAAACTGCTGTGGCTTTTATCCCACTGGCCTTTTCTATAACTATTACAAATGAGCAATAAATCAGTTTACAACAGCTTAATTACACACGAGAGAATTTGGGCTTCAGGTCTTACGAGGGCAGCAAGTGGCATTTAAAAAGTTTGTCTATTATTTAATGAAGGGACTGTGCACATCTGTATCTTTTGTTTCTCAACACGGTCGATGTGCGGTCACCCTGCCTCTAGAAAGATCCGCCGCTCATCAACACAAACAGTGAAACAAGTGTAAAAAGCTCTGTTGTCAGTAAGTCCAAGAGTTTATCTGTGAGAAAACCAAAGTTCTGCTGCTAAATCAACATTTGTGAATGAAACTCCACCTACGACCCTTAAAAGTGACATTCAGTCTGTCAGACCGGTTCAGACCTGATCCAAACAGCTGAGAGCAGACTGTGGCCTTGTTTTAGTCAAACATGCTTCCCCAGCTAAGCAGATGGACAGCGGCTCTTTGTGCAGGAGACATGAGCAGTAGAGGAAAGTCACGTCGACAGAAAATCCCTTTGTAGCCATTAGAAAATTATTATTATTATTTACCTTTATTTTGCCAGGCAAAACATTAAGAACAGATTCTTATTTACAATGTTGGTCTGGTGTGCAAAAGCACCAGGGGAAGGGGAGAGGGACTCAGACAAAACAATCATTAGTAAAACAAACTGAAATATAGATAAAAACATAAAAATGACCTTCAGTTAGTAAAACGTTTCCATGAGTCTTTAAAATGTCCTCACTTTACATTGAAAAACAGAAAGAGACATTTCTAAATCTAGTTTAAGAAAATTCTGAGCCAAATTCCAATCAAGAGCAGCGGCAACGACATGAGGCCCAAAGAGGGCTGGATCTGGGAGTTTTCAGTTTGATTCTAGAATTATATCAAATCAAACTTTATTTATAAAGCACTTTTTATACAAACCATGTGCTTTACAGTGCATTTAAAACAATCCGACATGGCCCACCCATTATCCCCGCACACACACACATTCTTGCACATGCATAAAAGTAAAATAAAAATAAAACATTCATTGGCATAATATCTTACCCAGCCCCTTACCCTAACCTTAACCATCCAAACTAATCCCCTGACCCTAACCCTTACCCTAAACCTAACCTTAACGGTACCTATTCTAACTCTAACCACATCTTGACTCTCAAACAGGCCAAAACAGGCCGTTCGGGAAGTGAGGACCAGGTAAAATGTCCTCACTTTGACAGTAGAATGTGAAACTTTTATGCATGTTTAAGAACACACTAAAATACATTTTTCCACATTCACATACATTGGGCTGGGTACAGATGGACCAAAGAAAGCGTCACCAGAGGAGCTGTCTATAGCCAGTGCTAATTTCCCTCTTTAGTCCCTGCTGGATTAAAACAGACACACAACAATTCATAAAAAGCACTAAAGTCAGACCAAGTACAAAATATAAAAGACAAATTACAAAATCATTTCAGAAGATGTGTCATTAACCACCTTCAAATTACAAGATACTTATAGAACCTAATTTGTTCTAAATTTCACTCATACATTACAGTTGTCCTTAGTCATAGTTGGGCTGCATTTTTTTTTTTTACATTTATATTGTCCAGCATTGCACCATTACAGTTTCAGAGATAGTTCAATGGTTTATGTGCATATAATGGTGTGTAGAATAGAGTTGTTCAAAGACAGCTTATCCTATTGTAATAAGGGCACTACATTCAAATATGCATATTGTTCAAAATACACACACTATAAAAAATATCATAGATTTCTTTTCAAACTTTTGTTGTAAACCACTTTAACAGGTTTCAGAGTGGTCTTGTCTTGAATGCTGTTGCTTAGTCAATACATCATTGAATTGAAATATAACCTACTGTAGTATTTTAGGTCTAGGTTCATTCAAACACATTTTGGTGGACAAGTTTCTGTCAATGGAAGTGGAAGACCATAAGCCATGTCAAAATCTTAAATTGTTTTCCTTTTAAGCCTCATTTTGCATCATTCCAGACATTGCTGTCTCTTGTCTCCAGGTTCTGTTCTGATAAGCTTTCATAGAACTTCTACACAACCTCTTTACCAGCGCTAATAAAAATGACAGTTTCAAGTCTCTACATTATTGGATTGTGTTTCCAAAACCGACGAGCAGTGAAGATAAGGGGTTGTTATCGTAACAGGAAAGTCAAAGGACCTTTATATTTACAGTGCCTCTTATGGCAGGTGAATCCAGCGATGAAACATCTGACCTCCAAGTGACACATAAACTGTATATCATTGGCTGAAAATGATAAAATACCAAAAGTGAAAGAGTCTTTTACGACATGCACAGGACATCTTGTGGATGGTGAGAGCAGGGACATAAAGTTTAGTGAGCTTAACTTATCACTTTACACCTGATAAAAAACATGATCTCTTTATTTTATTGGTTGTAAGTTAATGTTACACAAAGAAATCATTGCTTCCAGAAACTACTGTGGCCTTTATTAAACCCTGGTCTTTCCTGTAACTATTGTAAATGAGCAATTAATCTGTTAACAACAGCGTAATGCATTCAGTTTCACAGCTTACATCTTTGCAACGTCACAGCTCTAGAAAAGGAGCACATACTTGTAGTTGACTCATTAGAAGTTTGAGGTTTTACTGTTGTTAATCCAGAGCAGTGTCTCCAGCAGAAAAAACAAACAGAGCATGATGCTTCACTGTAGCTTTGAGATTATTGAGATGATGCTCATCCTTCTTCCTCTAAACCCTCTTGTTCTTCTCTCTGGATGGTTCTGACACATGACTTCCTCTAGTTCTTCTCTGGATGGTTCTGACACATGACTTCCTCTAGTTCTTCTCTGGATGGTTCTGACACATGACTTCCTCTTGTTCTTCTCTGGATGGTTCTGACACATGACTTCCTCTTGTTCTTCTCTTCTCTGGATGGTTCTGACACATGACTTCCTCTTGTTCTTCTCCTCTCTGGATGGTTCTGACACATGACTTCCTCTTGTTCTTCTCCTCTCTGGATGGTTCTGACACATGACTTCCTCTAGTTCTTCTCTGGATGGTTCTGACACATGACTTCCTCTAGTTCTTCTCTTCTCTGGATGGTTCTGACACATGACTTCCTCTAGTTCTTCTCTGGATGGTTCTGACACATGACTTCCTCTAGTTCTTCTCTTCTCTGGATGGTTCTGACACATGACTTCCTCTAGTTCTTCTCTGGATGGTTCTGACACATGACTTCCTCTAGTTCTTCTCTGGATGGTTCTGACACATGACTTCCTCTAGTTCTTCTCTGGATGGTTCTGACACATGACTTCCTCTAGTTCTTCTCTGGATGGTTCTGACACATGACTTCCTCTAGTTCTTCTCTTCTCTGGATGGTTCTGACACATGACTTCCTCTAGTTCTTCTCTGGATGGTTCTGACACATGACTTCCTCTAGTTCTTCTCTGGATGGTTCTGACACATGACTTCCTCTTGTTCTTCTCTGGATGGTTCTGACACATGACTTCCTCTTGTTCTTCTCTTCTCTGGATGGTTCTGACACTTGACTTCCTCTAGTTCTTCTCTGGATGGTTCTGACACATGACTTCCTCTAGTTCTTCTCTGGATGGTTCTGACACATGACTTCCTCTAGTTCTTCTCTGGATGGTTCTGACACATGACTTCCTCTTGTTCTTCTCCTCTCTGGATGGTTCTGACACATGACTTCCTCTTGTTCTTCTCTCTCTGGATGGTTCTGACACATGACTTCTCTTGTTCTTCTCTGGATGGTTCTGACACATGACTTCCTCTTGTTCTTCTCTGGATGGTTCTGACACATGACTTCCTCTAGTTCTTCTCTGGATGGTTCTGACACATGACTTCCTCTAGTTCTTCTCTTCTCTGGATGGTTCTGACACATGACTTCCTCTTGTTCTTCTCCTCTCTGGATGGTTCTGACACATGACTTCCTCTAGTTCTTCTCTGGATGGTTCTGACACATGACTTCCTCTTGTTCTTCTCTGGATGGTTCTGACACATGACTTCCTCTAGTTCTTCTCTGGATGGTTCTGACACATGACTTCCTCTAGTTCTTCTCTGGATGGTTCTGACACATGACTTCCTCTAGTTCTTCTCTGGATGGTTCTGACACATGACTTCCTCTAGTTCTTCTCTGGATGGTTCTGACACATGACTTCCTCTAGTTCTTCTCTTCTCTGGATGGTTCTGACACATGACTTCCTCTTGTTCTTCTCTTCTCTGGATGGTTCTGACACATGACTTCCTCTTGTTCTTCTCTTCTCTGGATGGTTCTGACACATGACTTCCTCTTGTTCTTCTCTGGATGGTTCTGACACATGACTTCCTCTTGTTCTTCTCTGGATGGTTCTGACACATGACTTCCTCTTGTTCTTCTCTGGATGGTTCTGACACATGACTTCCTCTTGTTCTTCTCTGGATGGTTCTGACACATGACTTCCTCTAGTTCTTCTCTGGATGGTTCTGACACATGACTTCCTCTTGTTCTTCTCTGGATGGTTCTGACACATGACTTCCTCTATTCTTCTCTGGATGGTTCTGACACATGACTTCCTCTTGTTCTTCTCCTCTCTGGATGATTCTGACACATGACTTCCTCTTGTTCTTCTCTGGATGGTTCTGACACATGACTTCCTCTAGTTCTTCTCTGGATGGTTCTGACACATGACTTCCTCTTGTTCTTCTCTGGATGGTTCTGACACATGACTTCCTCTTGTTCTTCTCTGGATGGTTCTGACACATGACTTCCTCTAGTTCTTCTCTGGATGGTTCTGACACATGACTTCCTCTTGTTCTTCTCCGGATGGTTCTGACACATGACTTCCTCTTGTTCTTCTCTGGATGGTTCTGACACATGACTTCCTCTAGTTCTTCTCTGGATGGTTCTGACACATGACTTCCTCTAGTTCTTCTCTCTGGATGGTTCTGACACATGACTTCCTCTTGTTCTTCTCCTCTCTGGATGGTTCTGACACATGACTTCCTCTTGTTCTTCTCTTCTCTGGATGGTTCTGACACTTGACTTCCTCTTGTTCTTCTCTTCTCTGGATGGTTCTGACACATGACTTCCTCTTGTTCTTCTCTTCTCTGGATGGTTCTGACACATGACTTCCTCTTGTTCTTCTCTTCTCTGGATGGTTCTGACACATGACTTCCTCTTGTTCTTCTCTTCTCTGGATGGTTCTGATACATGACTTCCTCTTGTTCTTCTCTGGATGGTTCTGACACATGACTTCCTCTTGTTCTTCTCCTCTCTGGATGGTTCTGTCAAACTTCAGACGGGCCTGGACATGGGCTGACTTAAGCAGGAGAATCTTCTGTGTGATGCGTGATTTTAAATTATGACGTCTGAGTGTTTTACTGAGAGTCACTGAGCAGCTCTTCTTGTAGTTCTGGGCAGATTCTTCACTTTTCTCAGCCTCATTGATCCACACCAGGTGAAACCTCACATGTACCTTTAATCTGAGGGACAGTGGCATCATTATAGCCTCTTCCGTTTTCTGAAAAGTGCTGCAAGATGTTGGCAGTTGTTCAAAAGCCCTTTCCAGTTTTGTGAAGGTCTACAATTCAGTCTCTTGTGTCCTCTGACAGCTCTTTTTTAGCCCATGTTGGTTGTCAGACTTTGGACTGATTGTGGGGATCACAGGTCTCTTTCTGTAAGCTAACAACCTCAAACAGGCGCTACTTAAAAGTCCTGTACCCCCTTAAAAATGGAACAAACTGAAATTGTATACTTCCTACATCAGTCACATTTTAAAGGGATCCCTGGCTATGAAGACAAATATGGCTTAAATGTTAGTACAGATCATGTTTACTAAAATAAATTGCAAACAAATATCTAACCCCTTACTATTTTTATAAAATCTGCATTGTTTTGGAGCCACTGGGAGCAGCCATATTGTCCAGACGCAATGCATTCTGGGTTGATGATGTCACATGGTTGCTCCTGCCATAGTTGCTCCCTAGGCTGTTATCTTGACAACCACCAGAAGACACAGACAACCATTTGATGTCATAACCAAAGCTAAATGGCAGCCTCCAAGTAATGTCTTTAAAACACTATTTTAATAAAACTAAAAATATTTCCAAGGTATTTGTCCTGTATTTATATAAGTGATGATATTAGAAGAGTTTTAGGGTAAACGTGTGATTATAGCCAGGGTTCACTTTAAGAGTCATTCTGTAATTAGGGGCACGTGTCATGTCCGTGGGCCTTGCTTATAAACTATAAACTGATTGTAAAGCGTTTATGAATCTGAATCATAATCCGGTTTACTGTGTTTAATAAAAATGTATCAAACCTGACAGACGCACTTTGAGTTTAACATTTATGTTTTACAGTTCCATAGCACAAAAGTTTGTACCAGATTCTAGTTTTACATTTCCTTCTGTCGTCCTGGAGAGAAGAGGAGCTACTGCCTGGACATGTTTTTAGTGTTAGGGGAAACCTGCAAAGGAACGTGGAGAACATGCAAACTCTAAATATTAGAGAGGTGCTTTGAGTCAAGCTTCAGATTTTCTTTTGTTTTTATTGAGCTGTTGACAGTCACTATGCAAAACATTAAATTATGTTACTTTTTTTGTCCCAAATATCCACATTCCCACCCCCCTCACCCCTACCCTTTTCAGGACATGTACAAAAAATATATATAAAAGTAATAAGAATAGAAAAAATTGTAATAATTAAATATAATAAATTTACAAACAAAACCAGCACATAAAAATAAATAATAGTAATAAAATAAAACAATAATAAAAAAGTAAAAGAAAAATTAATAAATTAAATAAATAAACAGTTAAGATAGACTTACATTTAAATGCAGTTTTTCTTTTGTTTTACTGCGCCCTCTTGTGGTTATAAAAAGGTAACGCACGTGAAGTGAAGCAGTAAAACAGTTTTAATGAGAAAACCACTCAAATCGTGCATTAAATATAAAAATCAACTAATTTGCGGCCAGTCTTTGTTATGATATAAAGTGTACGTCACGTTGTTGTTGTTGTTGTTTTTATTTAAAATATTCTTGTTAAATTACTTTTATTTCTCTCGTACAATTACGAAGATTCAAAGCTTTAACTTTATTCTTATAATATTTTTAGTTTAATCTCAAAATGCTACAAGTTTATTCTCATTTTTAGTTTTTCCTTACTGCTTCATACTTTTCTGTTTCTCAAAAACATGCCAGGGCCTGATTAAACAGGTCGAGGGCCGCATCTGGCCCCCGGGCCTCAGTTTGCCCAGGTCTGGCCTAAGTAGATAGGCTGCTGATGAACATTGCAAAGGGTCAAGGGTTCAAGACCTCATTACAACGTCAGCCTTCGATGTTTCTTTTGTAATAAGCTTAGGCTGCAGTACATTTTTTAAACACCTGAGGGAGCCCACACACACCAACACAGTCGCCCTTTCCCAAACGACTCCCTACTCACTTCCCTACACCCTAAACACTAAGATTTGTGCGCTCCCGTGAGTCAAGTGCTGTCCGAAATGCACAAGGGCAGAGTGAGTAGGAGACAGTCAGACACTTAAGAGTGAGTGAGCAGCAGGTGCCACTAAACAGGTGTGTAACACTGAGAACAGCCCCACGGGAGAAATGCACCACTAGATTAGTTCCAGCTTTTTATAAAACTTTAAAGATGTTTAATTAAACCTTTAATTTCCAACACTAGTCATTTTAAAATGAATGAAGAAAATATACTGATGAACATTTAGCTTTTATTTGTCCTGAAAAATACTGTTGGACCCAAAAAGTTTTAATTTTTAAGTTAAGTTTTTAATTGTTTTGTAAACTCAGAAAAGAGTCTGGAGTAATTTGCACCTGTCACACACATATTACAATCTGATATAAAAATGAAATAAGGATAGAAAGTACCTTTGATATTGTGACTCACAGGACAGAGCTTTCACTGTAAACACTTGTGTCAGTGTCAGTGATCACAAACTGGTCAAGAAAGATGCAACTGGAGAGAAGAGGAATATTGGGAATGTTGAGGGAATTTTATATTTACATTTTTGTCAGAGTCAAAACAAATACTAAAAGTGGCCAGTAGGCGGAGATGACGCTGCCTCCAGAGTCCCAAAGGACAATAAAAGAAGAAGTTTAAGAGAGTGAAGTGTGTCTGAAATTACAGGAATGAAGGGAACTAAGGAGTGTCCCTCACAGAAGTGTAGTGTGTAGTGTTTAGGGAGAGAGAATAGGGACTGGTTTGGGAAAGGGCCTTCGAGACACACCTGAGGCATCTACACCATGAGTTCTTAACCTTTTTGACCTTAGGGCCTGAATATTCATGTGCAAAGTAACCTGAGACCCAATCCCGTTTGTTTGTGGAGATGTCGGACAGCAGCGGCAGCCAATCACAAGCCAGCAGAGAGCTTCAGCCGAGCTCTGATTGGACCAGACTCAACCACAGCAGCAACAGCGTTCACAGAATAATCCATCGACTCAACTAAAATCTACGTCTTTTTCTACTTAACTGCTTAAATTTTAATGCAAACAGTCTAAGAAAAAATCATTGGAGGGCCTACCCATAGGCAGCTACAACAAAAAGTGTCTTGAGCCTAATCTAAATGTAGAGACTGTGTCAGCGTCTTTGACATGAGCAGGGAGCTGATTCCATAGCCAGGGGGCTTGATAACTAAAAGCTCTGCCTCCTATTGTGCTTTTAGAGACTCTAGGAACCACCAGAAGTCCAGCATCTTGAGAGCGAAGTGAACGGTTAGGATGATAAGGAATTATTTCATCTTTGATATAAGAAGGGGCCAAGTCATTTAAAGCTTTATAGGTTAGAAGAAGAATTTTAAATTTGACTCTAGACTCAACAGGAAGCCAGTGAAGATCTTTTAGTACTGGGGTAATGTGTTCTCGTTTTTTAGTACCTGTTAGTACTCTTGCTGCTGCATTTTGAACTAAATGAAAACTTTTTATTGAGCTTTTAGGACACGCTGCAAGCAGGGAGTTACAGTAGTCTAACCTCGACGTGACAAAGGCATGGATCAGTTTCTCAGCATCATTTTTAGGCAGTAGATTTCTAATTTGGCAATATTTCGCAAGTGAAAATAGGCAGTTTTGCACGCTTGACTAATATGTGCTGTTGAATGAGAGCTCTTGGTCAAATAAGACTCCAAGGTGTTTAGGCGAATCTCCTCTGCTGAGCGGCCCCAGGACAGTTTAATGTCACTGAGTGAGGAGAGGTGAACATGCACCAGAAGCCACTTTGCATTGTGCTCCTTCTGGTGTCATGGTGTGATTACAGGTGTTAACAGGATCAGGATGACTTTAAATGTGAATGGTTTTGTATTTATGTCTCACGTGACTCATGATTATTATTGTAAACTTTGTATTAAACACTGAAGACATGTCAGTGTCCAAACACTAATAATATATAATCACATAATAAAGATTCTTTACTTTCATCCACACTACAGTCCTGATCTATTCCAACGTGATAAACAACAGAAGAATAAAACAAGTCTGATTCCACCAGATAAAGTCTGAGGAATGAAATAAGAAAAACATGAAAGAAGAAAAACCCGTTTGGCTTTACTCTTCAGAGTCTGTGCCAGCTTCACAAACTCAACTTTCACTTCACTTCACTTCACTTCCTGTTTGTGTCAGAGACGATTCTGTCTGTGCACCAAGTAATGCTTTACATAAAGAATTCAGAATTTAGTAAGTGTGTTTTCATTTTTATATCATTATTGTGAACTACAACAGTGAGATTTATACTTTGAAAGTATTTTGTTTCTCTTTTTACACAGACTAAAGATCATTTTATTATTGATAAGTCTGACAGAGACTAAAATAACTAAACTAAACTGTGATTATGTTTGATTTTGAGTTCATCGTCTAAGAAATGTCACAGAGAAATAGATTTTAAATCTTTGGCTCTGACACACAAACATGTCT
This sequence comes from Mugilogobius chulae, assembly GCA_038363315.1. NCBI lineage: Eukaryota > Metazoa > Chordata > Actinopteri > Gobiiformes > Gobiidae > Mugilogobius > Mugilogobius chulae. The sequence goes on from CM076407.1 coordinate 40,180,415, forward strand.
CTTTATAAACTCACTTTTCTCTCTTTGGTGAAGATTTGTAAAGACTTTTGGTTCAAAGACTTGAAAAAAAGAAAGAAAAGAAAATTAATAAATGTGACTACACTGCTTTTGAAATTCTCTCTCTCCTCTTTCTCTCTCTCTCGTCTCTTTTTTTCTCTCCTCTCTCTTTCCCTCTCCTCTCCTCTCTCTCTCTCTCTCTCTCTCTCTCTCTCTCTCTCTCTCTCTCTTTGAATTTAAAACTAAAGCAGCTGACTCTGTGTTTGTTCAGGTCAAGCTTCACGATGGGCCCCAGACTCACGACTCTGCAAAAGATGACACAAGACGCTGAAGGAGAAGCTGCTGCTGCTGCTCCACCAGACACAGAGGTTCCTCCTGCTGCTCCACCAGACACAGAGGTTCCTCCTGCTCCTCCACCGAACACAGAGGTTCCTCCTGCTCCACCGAACACAGAGGTTCCTCCTGCTCCACCGAACACAGAGGTTCCTCCTGCTCCACCCCCAGATCTTGAGGCAAAACTTTACCAAAGCATCACATCAGGAGCAGAGAAGATGTACAGGTCTAAAGAAGACATTCTGAACTTCACAGACGAAGACGACGACCATGATGTGAGTGACATGTCTGAGGGTTTAGGCTACACATAGAACTGTGACTGTTCTGCAGAGGGTTTAGACACATAGACTGTTCTGCTGTTGCTGTGTTAAACCTCCACAGTGCTTCTGTATAAATGTTCATGTTTCTAACCTGTCTGTGTTCTGTTCCAGTCCTGTGTGAGGGGTTACTCCTCTAAAAGAGCTCTGATGTCCTGTGGTCACTCTGTCACTCCTCAGTCTCTCACAGACTGGTGTCAGCACCAACTCCAACAGGTCAGGAACTTATAGAAATATTGTTTTACAGGATTGGAAATGTCTAACACCAGCTGAACCAGGTCAGGGACACATCTGAATGTACAGACACTCAGGGGTTTATGGCGGTCAGGAAAACCAGAGAACTGGCCTAATCTGATTTAAACCAGTTCTCCAAAGCTCATGTAAACCTGGGCAGACACACTGACGAGCTGTGTTTCGGAAAACTAATTGGCCCAGCAAACTGGTTTTAGGGTTTAGCCCCTCCTCAGGGGGAGGGCTTAACTCAGTATAAATACAGCCAGTCTCAGATCACTTCCATCAGATTGAAAATGACTTTTTTTTATGAGAGTCGAAACATCTTCAGAAACACTGTCCAGATGACAACTTGGAATGGATCATCCTGGACGAATCAGGGATTACACTGTGCCAAAAGTTTCTTCTTTGCACAGTGTTGGTGTGCGCTTGCCACTGTCTCCACTGATCTCCAGCGTTCAGTGTGGAGCATAGTCTTCACCCATACAGTATGTGAGAGCGTATGCTGCGTACACTTTTTTACCAAAATTTGGTATTTGAAAACGGGTCATTTTTTTATTTTGAAGTTCTTATTTCAAATTAAAATCTAAAGGCCGTGATGTACACGGATCGTCTTTGAAGTGTTTTTTTTTTATTTTGAAACACTTTTCTCACAGATAGTTGTTGCGCTGCAGTCGGCACCAGTAAAGACCTTAATTTGGGTCGAGGATCGCCTGTGTCTGGATGAACAGCCAAGATCCTCTGCTCCTCAGGTGTCATTTTTTTAGGTCTACCGCTTGACTTTTTTGTTCTGTAAAGGTCAGGATCTTTTAAAACATTTAGAATGACGGTCTTACCTCAGCAGCAGAAGCTCACTGTGAGAGGCCTTGCTAATGATTTGACCTCCTTCAAGAAGCTTTATCCACCAGAGCAGTCTGAAAGCCTGACATACTGTATACAAATTATTTGTTTTTTTTAAAGGGCAACACTAGATTTGATTGTGGCGTCTGCAAAGCTATATGGTCTTATGATGAAGTGAAGAAAATGGCTCTTCTCACGGAGGAAGAGGAAAACGCTTTACTGATGCACGGTTTCACAATGTCTTAAAGGAGCTAAAAATACAAGAAGTAAGTGTTTAAGTTGACTTTTTTTATTTCTAAATATTTCCAAACTAACTTCTGTTTTTTCTTCAGTGCCCAGGCTGTAAAAGCCATTTATTGAGACCAAACCCCTCCGACATACGTGTGCAATGTCCCCAGTGTACGGCGATAAATGGGAGAAGATATGAGTTCTGTTGGCAGTGAAGAGAGAATGGAAAGGCTTTCGTGATTGTGAAAACGGGGCCTGTGAAATCCAGATCTGATCATCCTGAAAAACATGTCCTGAGATTGAGTTTAAAGATGTGGAAGGAGTAACAGGCTGTCCGTCTATACGCGCTTGTCCCACCTGTGGAAAACTCCTGGAGCACAACAAAGAGGCCTGTAAGAATGTCATTTGTCCTAATTGTGAAGTGGAGTTCTGCTTTGTGTGTCTGAAACTAACCACAGAGTGTAGTGAGACGGATGGGTCACATTTCAAACCCTGTCCAGTGGTGTGGCCCCCAGACAAACCTCCATCCCCGTCAAGAAATATTAATCTGTCCTCATTACTCTACATGTGTCGTACTATTTAACTTCCACTTATAAGATGACTGTTTGTGCCAGATTAAGACGTGTTCATGTAAAACTCCAGTTCATCCTGATATGAGCAGGTCCAGTAAAAAGCTCCAGTGACGTGTCTCTGAGCTCTGCGCGGTGACGCTTTGTGTTGGACACACAGGACACAGGCACTCACTCTGACTCTTCTCTTTGAATGCTTTCTAAAAAATAAATACATGTGATGGCTTGAATTATAGAGAGCTAAAAACAATTTTGTGAATACCAAAAATATATACAATTATTGTATGTTATTAAAAACACATTCTGAATGAGCCTCCAATCTCTCTAAAGCAGGGGTCTGTGGATGGCACGGTGGCAGACAGTTGCATGTTTCTCCCTGTTTCCCCCCGTGTCTGGGTGGTTTCCTCCGGGCACTACACTTTCCCCACCAACAATAACATGCAGTTAGTGTAATATCCTCCAGCTCCTGACAGGCCTAAAGAACACCTGGAGATGTGTCCCTCGGCGTTGCTGTAGTCACTGATCCTGAAATTAAAGATCCTGAACTAAACCAGGTCTAAAGCAGAATCAAACAATCTCTTTAGCAGAATTAAACCCAAACCAAAATAAGACAATAAGGTTATGCACTAACGTCTTTCCAGTCTCAGATAGACACAGGTCGCTACATCCGGATAGTGTGGTTGCCATAGTGACACAGTTTATTCCAAATGCGTTGGACATCAGACGATGGATTTGGGTCAAGTCCTCAAACAGTCCTCTTAAAAAAAACATACTCTTTGTAATCTGTTGAGAAGCAGCGACGGCAGAAACAGCAGGAAATAAGCAGCTTCTGAACCTAGTTTTCATAAGGAAAAGTTGTAAAAGTGTGAGAAAACTACACGAAGCTCTGTGCACAGACCGAGACTCACTATATGCTCTTGATCCGGGCAGAGGTGCTGTGGATCAGGGGCCGTCGCTTTTGTCTCTCTGAACTCTGACAAACTGAGCGGTGTGTGTGTTCACTTCTTCCCGACCCACAGCACCTCTGCCCGGGCCCATGGCAGCCTTTCAGCCGCGTTGGTATTTTGCCGGACAGATTCTGTTCATTGTACGTGTCGCTTACACTGAATCCACAAATCCGAAAAAAACCTTGTTACTTTCAGCTTGCTCTTCCTACTGTTAGCTCTCATGTCTGAGTCTTTTCTGATTCTTACAAACCAGAGACAAAGAGATTGCTTTCAGAATCTTGCCCAATCCCCATTATTTAGTCCATCGCTTTGGAGTATACAGCCCATCTGTTAGTCCACCATAATAAGCCAACTACGCCGTGCCCCGAATGTTAACGCCCACACCAACGGTACTGATCTGAGAACCGTTGATTTAATAGTTAGTCCTTTGCATAAACCCTTATTTGGTTTCTATAAAAATCCTCACGTCATGAATTGAAATTCCTCTGCTAGTCCCATAAACCATTACAAATTATGACACGATAGGTGGTCATATGTGGAAATATACTGATGGTACTTATAATCGCTACCATGATGGCCNATACAGGCACAAGGAGGTTGTGGTGACCCAAAGCCGTTGACGTTCGCGTCGTCAGTACTACAGTAGTGACAGCCTGGCCAAGCGAGCTAAAAGCCTAAGACAAATGCACGGGTCTGTTTTCTATAAACATAAGTGGCGTCGCAGCTCTGGGTGCACGTTTGCAGCTCGTCTAGTTCTTTTCTGAGCTCGAGTCATTTCGCAGCGTTACCTCCGTGGTCCCGGTTCGCGCTCACCTCCGCGGCCTTGTCCCTCGTAACGTTGCTTTCGCGCTGTCCGCGCTCTTCGTCTCATCCATGTGCACCGGGACCCGTGCCCGCGGGATGGTTTGGATACAGCGCTGCTGTCTGTCTCCTCCGCTGGCAGTACACAGCGGCGTTGCCGTCCGGAGTAGATTCATGTGAAGCGCGCTGCAGGCGCTTGATGAGGACGCAGCGCGCAAAACCAGCGTATTAAAAGCGATTTAATGAAACGTTTATGTGTAAAAATACACTACTAAAATGCTGTTGTCTGTATGGTTTATGTTTCTGCCATATATCTAAGATCAGGGGTGCCAAACTTTTTTTCCTTGGTGGGCCAAAATTTGCTGATTTTTTTCTTCGCGGCCAAAAATGTATTGCATTGAAGAGTGCCGAGGGCCAAACATAATTTTGTTCTGCATTTGAAAACATTTTGAGAAGAGATGAAGATTAAAAATATCTTTTATTAACAAGTTTTAAGAGATTGCACATGAATTTTGTCATTTTTACAGTCTTTTCAGGCAAAATTGAATCAAACAGTTAGTCCTAACAAACTGAACAACCCTTCGCGGGCCAATTTAACATCTGGCGGGCCGAAATTGGCCCCCGGCCCCACTTTGGGCACCCCTGATCTAAAATAAATCGATTCTTTGGGCTTTGATTCGAAGCATTCAAAGTTGCATCGATGTGTGGCTGGGATTGAGGATAACTAGTAGAACGCCCATCGATGTAGCGGATCGTAAGGGGCTGTGTATCGACTTCGAATATGTAGGCGAATCGTTACACCCCTAATATGCATACATACGTATATGAACAAAATTAATAATTGGGTAGGCCATAGGCTAAAACAGGATGGTTAGATGAATTTACGTTGGCCCTGGATTGACCTTTATGATGCATATTTAACATTGATATGGGAAACTAGAGAACTAGAAAGAAAAGTTTGAACTTATGGAACTTGAAATTCAATTCGATTTCTTTTACCATGAGGCAGACTATGAACTAACATCTCACTTCAAAAAAGTTGTAATGAACAAAACACAAATCGCTGCAGTTAGTTTTGCATGTATTTCTAGAACTTGCTAACCATAACTTTTTATTAAAAATACTGTATTCTTGGGATTGTTTAGCAATAAGAAATTCAGTCTTTCAAAGAAGTCTTTTTTTGCCATGAAATCAAATCCAATCAATTGCACGCAGACTACATTTTCAACTCCAGCTGAAGCTAAATTAGCGTGAAACGGGTGAGTTGCGTGGACGTGGAAAGGCCTTGGGTTTGATGAGCCTTTGGTCACATTGATGGAGGCGAAACATCGTGTTCAGATTATCCAGTCGAGTGTTTCCATGTGGACTCAGACACGCACCGGAGCAAACGATGGACAAATAAACTCTCAGTCTCGTGTCTCATCAGGACCGAAGGTTTACTGGAGGAACACGTCAATGTAATCATAATCATGTTCTTCTGCGGACACCGGAGCAGGGCTGGAAGTAGTTTGATTTCCTCTTTTGTGTTGTAGACTCTTAAGACATGTTTCCATTGGTTTGTTTTGAAGCTCATCAGTGCTGAAGTGAACCAGACTAAAAGCAGTCAAAGCTGATCTTGCTTCAGCCAAAGAGCTCAACAGGATCTGACCCACTGCTTAAAAGGTCTTTGTATTGTAACAGTATAGGCTTATGGTTAAAGTTTGTTAGGAACAACATACTTTGGTCAGAAATAATTCAAAGTTTATTCAAATAAAGAAGACAGGACCCAGTGAACATTGCTGAAAGGGCAAAGCAAAAACAATGCTGTCTGAAGACTTTTGGGGCTTAGAACCAGGCCCTGGAGGTCTGGAGGTCTGGACTCTGTGTCCTGTGGCTGCAGGCGACGATCTGCTCCTGGTGAAATTGGCTCCTCTGGTGTGCTTTCCAAACTGGTTCATTTATACCTTGCCTAATGTATTCAAATGCACTGTAAAGCACTTAGTGTTACAGTGAATGTATAAAAAGTCGTTTAAATGAAGCTTGATTTGACTGTTGCACTGAGGCAGGTGTTTTATAATATATTTAGTGTTTATTATATTCAATTTAATTTTGTCTCTAAATGTAAAACAGAGGTGTCCAAGACTTTCTCGATTGAGAAATGATTTTAAAAATGTATGAAGCCAGAAGGCTTCATTATGAAAACGAGATGAAATTGAGTTAAGCTGTTAGGGTTGTAGATCTGGACCCAAAGCAGACACTACAGGCAACTCAGTTCAAAAAAGGAAGTTTATTGTTGCAGGCTTGGCTTAACAGGTCTGGGCTTGGCTTGGCATGGCTGGGAGGTCTCTGGAGCAGGCAGGAGTTACACAGAGAAGACGAACAATCAGGCGGTGAATGGAGGTGAGCCGGGAGACCAAATACTGAGCTTGATTGAGATTGTAGCCAGGTGCACCTGCCCAGAGACCACTCCCACCAGCCGAAGGCCAAGCCTGCAACACAGAAAAAGGACACCAGAGGGAGACAAAACAGTAACATAACAGGACCCCCCCCTCAACGGACTCCTCCTGGAGTCCTACCAGGCTTGCCAGGGAAGCGAGCATAAAAGTCCCGAAGCAATCCAGGGTCCAAAATCAGATTCCGAGATATCCAGGACCGTTCCTCCGGGCCATACCCCTCCCAATCAACGAGGTACTGGAACCCACGCCCACGCCGGCGAACGTCCAAGACACGAGTGACCGAGAAGGCAGGATGACCATCGATAACTCGGGTGGGTGGAGGGGGCTCGGCCGGAGGGGACAAAGAACTCGAGAGAACTGGCTTGAGCAGTGAGACGTGGAACACGGGATGGACTTTTAAGGCCGAAGGCAACTTAAGTTTGACAGCTACTGGGTTAATGATCTTGTCAATTACATACGGCCCAACGTACCTTGGAGCAGCTTTTGCAGTCCACTTGCAGGGGCAGGTCCCGGGACGAGAGCCACACTTTTTGGCCTGGCCTGTACCTAGGTGCGGGTGTGCGGTGCCTGTCGGCAGACAACTGATTGCGAGTGGAGGTGCGAACCAGAGCGGCTTTAACAGAGCGCCAGATACTTCTACAGCGTCTGATATGGGCTTCAACTGAGGGAACTGCCACTTCCACTTCCTGTGCTGGAAAAAGGGGTGGTTGGAAGCCTAGGGATGCCATGAAAGGTGACATACCAGTAGCTGAGCTTGTCATGGAGTTGTGGGCGTATTCAATCCATGGAAGGAAGGATGACCAGGCAGATGGATTGCGGGAGGCAACACAACGAAGGGCAGCACCCAGATCTTGGTTAGCACGCTCCGTTTGGCCATTAGACTGGGGGTGGAAGCCTGACGAAAGGCTGGCCGTGGCACCTAGAGCGCGGCAGAATGCTTTCCACACCTGCGAAGAAAATTGGGGTCCTCTGTCGGATACAATATCAATGGGAATGCCATGTAAACGAAAAACTTGGTGGACTAGAATATTAGCAGTCTCCAGTGCAGAGGGGAGCTTAGGTAGAGGAACAAAATGTACTGCCTTAGAAAAGCGGTCAATGATGGTCAAAATGACAGTGTTACCTTCCGAAAGGGGCAATCCAGTAACAAAGTCCACCGCAATATGAGACCAGGGACGAGACGGTACAGGTAGAGGATGCAGAAGGCCAACGGGAGGTAGGTGTGATGATTTGCTGCGGGCACAGACATGACATGCAGACACAAATTCGCGCACATCTGGACCAATAGTAGGCCACCAAAATCTTTGTTTAATAAAAGTGATGGTGCGTTGAATACCTGGATGACACGTAAGCTTAGAGGAGTGGCCCCATTGGAGAACCTGGGAGCGTGCCGCACGTGGGACAAAAAGACGATTCAGAGGTCCATTTCCAGGGTCTGGTTCAGTTTGTTGGGCCTCCGTGACCGCCCTTTCAATGTCCCAGAGAGCAGCGGCCAGGAAACAGGAGGTAGGTATTATAGTTTCAGGAGGGGCTCCAGGGCTCTCAGGGGTATGGAGACGGGAGAGTGCATCAGGCTTGGTGTTCTTGGAGCCAGGACGGTAAGTCAGAGTGAACTTGAATCTTCCAAGAAATAGAGCCCAGCGTGCCTGCCTAGCGTTGAGTCTGCGGGCTGAACGGAGATAAGACAGATTTTTATGATCAGTCCAAATAACAAATGGGTGTTGTGCCCCCTCCAACCAATGCCTCCATTCCTGGAGTGCCAATACACAGCTAATAACTCACGATTCCCGACGTCGTAGTTCTTTTCAGCATCCGATAGTCGTCTGGAGAAAAATGCACATGGATGGAGTCTGTCTGTCTGGGCGAACGCTGAGAAAGCACTGCACCCACTCCAGTCTCAGAGGCATCTACTTCCACAAAGAACTGACGACTCGGGTCAGGATGGATGAGGACAGGTGCAGTAGTGAATCGGTGCTTAAGCTCTTCAAAGGCCACTTGTGCTTCCGAGGTCCAATAGAAGGGGTCGTCGTAGAGGTGAGACTGGTAAGAGGAGCAGCAACACGACTGAAGTTTCTGATGAAGCGTCTGTAAAGTTAGCAAAGCCCAAAAATCGTTGCAACTGTTTACGAGACATTGGAGTCGGCCATTCAGCAACTGCCTGCACTTTAGCTGGATCTGCTTTGAGTTTGCCTTGTTCCACAATAAATCCCAGAAAACTGACTGAGGTAACATGAAAGTCACATTTCTCTGCCTTAACGTAAAGTCTGTTCTCCAATAATCTCTGCAAAACCAGACGGACATGCTGGACATGTTCTTCCAAGTTGCGAGAAAAGATTAGTATGTCATCCAAATAGACAAAAATAAATTTATTTAACATGTCTCTCAGTACGTCGTTGACTAGGGCTTGAAAAACTGCGGGTGCATTAGTGAGGCCAAAGGGCATTACCTGGTATTCGAAGTGCCCAAGCGGAGTGTTGAATGCAGTCTTCCACTCATCCCCTTGTTTGATTCGCACCAGGTGATAGGCATTCCGTAGGTCCAACTTGGAAAAGATAGTGGCACTGTGAAGAGGCTCAAAAGCAGAGTCAATTAGCGGCAATGGATATTTATTCTTGACAGTGATTTCATTGAGACCTCGGTAGTCAATACATGGTCTTAACGTTGAATCCTTCTTTTCAACAAAGAAAAAACCTGCTGCCACAGGGAGGAGGAAGGACGTATGAGTCCAGAAGCTAAAGACTCATTAATGTACTTCTCCATGGCCTTCCTCTCAGGAGGTGACAGATTATATAAACGACTTGAAGGTAAGGGGGCGCCAGGAGAAGGTCAATCGAGCAGTCGTATGGTCTGTGTGGGGGAGCGACAAAGCTTTATTCTTATTAAACACCTCAGACAAATCATGATAATGAAGAGGTACCTTGGAGAGATCAGGCGGTACTGGGGGAGTGAAGAGGAAGACTGACTATAACTGCAGATCGTAAACAGTTTGAGTGGCAAAAAACACTCCAATTAACTAAGGACAATGAAGCCCAGTCAAACTGAGGACTGTGTAGTTTTAGCCATGGCACTCCCAAAACCACTGGAGCGAGAGGGGAGGGCAAGATCATTAACTTTATACTTTCCTTATGATTTCCAGACAGAATTAAGGTAAGTGGTTGGGTACACAGGGAAACATTGGCAATAAGCGGCCGTCAACTGATTTAACAGGTTTAGGCTGTGCTAAAGGTTCTGTTGGGATCCATGGGCTTTGACAAGATTAAGACAAGATTTGATTAAGGAATAACATGAAAAGACTCACCACTGAGCTGCATGACAGACTGAAGTTGCAGTGCGTGGTGGGGATTTGATGTGGGATGAGATTGGGCTCACCAGCACCCCATGCCTACTGATGAGCCTTTCTTTTGGACACAGACTACAATGGCTCCGAAAATGATCTGAAGCTCCACAGTAGAAGCAGAGTCTGGATTCAAGGCGCGCTGGAGTTCTGCAGGATCTAAACGTAGACGCCTAACTGCATGGGTATTCTTGATTGGCAGATGGGGGAGGGTATGATCAAAGTCTCGTTTAGGATTTGAATCAGATGAGCCCACACCAGCACTGAAAAAGCTACCAGCACGGGAATTTTGTCTCTGCGACGCTCTCTAAGACGATTGTCCAATCGAATAGTTAAGGAGATCAATGATTCTAGGTCTGTGCATTCATCCCTTGCAGCCAATTCGTCTTAATATTTTCATTAAGTCCGTGAAAAAAAGCTCCTTGAAGGCCTTGATGTCCCACCCACTTTCTGCAAATACGAAAATTTGATGCATATTGAGCTATTAGATCCTTGCTTGAGAGAAAAAAGACGCTGACCAGCTCTTTACTTTGAATAGGGTGGTCAAAAATGCATTCATTTCATTGGTAAACTGACTATATGATTGGCAGATTGTGATTTGCTAATCCAAGCAGCTGTGGCCCATTCTGAAGCTTTCCCGTAATAGCCCCACTATGAATGCAATCTTAGATTTTTCAGAGGCATAAGTTAACGGCTGCTGTTCAAAAACTAAATCACATTTCAATAAAAATGCCTCGCAAGCTCCTAAGTCACCAGAATAGGGCTGTGCAGTAGGAATGAAAGGCTCAGCGGTGTAGGTAGTCGAGAGCCACAAGTGGAGGATCAGAGTTAACTTGCTGGTCACTGGTGGAAGCCACGGGGGATGGGCTGTGCTGTTTGGACACCTCGAGGAGCTGACTTCCCAAATCAGTGATATAAGTTGATAAACTTCGGAGTGATTCAGCAATTTCCTGTAGGCCTGTTCGTATCGTCCGAGGGTCTCTCCTTGAGAGGCTATGGCCTTTACTAAAGTTTCTGGGTCTGCGGGGTCCATGGTTGGCCAGATTGTTCTGTGAAGGTGCTTTCAGACCGGAGGCGTCAACTCGCGGCAGACGCCCCGCGGTGGGCGCTTATATATTCGAAATTAGTCGCGTCTCTCGCGCGACCAACTTGCAGCTTTGAAACTGCGGCGTGTTCATGCAGCCACGGTATCTGTGACTCTCTATTGTACAACGCAGTTTAAGTCTGATGTCAAATGGTCGAGTGGATAACGCATTGGACTCTGGTGTGAGGAGCCCGTAGGTGCGTGAGTTCGGCCCCTGGCAACAAAACAGCTGATGAAGACATTTGTATCTGTAGCACATATGCAAATCTTAACTTTAAGAATCCTACTTTCTGTGCAAACACATTGTATTATCGTTTTAAAATACAAACAAACACTATGTCTTTATTTAATGTATGCATAAGTGCAGAAAAAAAAGAACAAAAATTTTATTTGTGTGGGAATTGAACCCCAGTCACTGGAGTCCCAACCCCGCGCTTTACACGTGCGCCACCGTAAAGTGCTGTGTGAAGTTATGGAAATCACAGTAAATAAATCCGATTCAGTCGAATCAGCAGGTTATGTTTGTCTCGGACGTCACGTTTATTTTGCTGTGAAAATAAAGTTTATTTGGCCAAAAGAGCCGCTTGTTTTTGCCAGAATCGAGGAGTTTTATGAATTATAAACATTGACAGCACAGGATGTACAAACGAGAGGAATCCCTGGACTAAAGTTTCTAAATACGATCTTTATGTTTTCTTTTGTGGAGCCACAGGGTAAGTCCCAGTCACACATGTTATGTGTTTTTTTTATGTTTGTGCTGCTTTTGGTAAGAATAAGTTCATAACTTAGAAGTCTGATCATGGTAAAGTAGTACTGGTCGTTTTGAACCACTGTCACACGGGTGTTGTGAGTGAGTTGGCTGATCGAGCAGAGCGGAAGGCGTTGGGATGGTTTGGCCATGTGGAGAGAATGGAAGGGAGCGATTGGTTAAAAAGTGTATGAAGCTGATGGGCCAGGGGTGCGACTGAGAGGAAGACCACGGATGGGATGGATGGACGGGGTGAGAAGATGGTTGAATGCCAGAGGAATGACTGTTACGCAAGGAAGAGAGGTTGCTAGAGATAGGGATGAATGGAGAGCGTTTGTGTATGCATGAAGAGGATGAAACCTGCTTGGAAGGGTTCGTGTATGAAGTGGCAGGGGTAAACCAGCTACTGCTGAGGCCCTGTTGCAGAGGTCTCATGTGCTGTGCTGTACAGCTGACCCCAGTGCAGTGCAGTGCGGAGAGTGAACCTTTCACCCAAGGAGGATTGGCACGAATGTGGAGCAACACGTACACATACTGTCAGCCTTTTTATTATAGTCTGTCTTTGTCTCTCGTTTTCTACCTCTGCGGGGGGATCTGTGTTTGTGCCTGTGTTTTTCCGTTTGTCTGCCTGTGTGGGGGAGGGCTTGGGAGGGTGTGGGAGGACCTTGGTGGGGTCATTGGGACCTTGTTGGGGGGGTCTGGGGGTACGGCTTGCTTGGAGTCTGGGAGTGGTCTGGGCTACCTTGTCGCTCCGGGTTTTTCCTTTTGGGTGTATCGCGGTGTCGACTGTGGTGTTCCCCGGGGTCGGCTTTGACTTGGGTACCCTTCATGATTGTTATGTAACTGATTGGAAGCAATTGATTCAGACCTGGAAGCTCCCAGATTGTTTTAGATTGTTTTAATGCATCATTTTAGAATCAGGGAAAGTCAAACTCCCACTCAGGCTGGCAGGACAATGTCTGCCTTCTTTTAATGCAACTTAGACACAACGTAGCAGCAAACACACAGCACACAAGACAGGATAAGTATAGGGACTGAAACAATCTCGGAGCGAAGGAAAATAAATAAATATAATCAGAGAGGGGAGGGGTGCCTGAGGGGGGCCGGCCCTGGGGGGCACGTGCAGTTTGCCCTGTGGTATGGCTGGGAGGGAGTCCTGGGGGTGGATGGTGGTCCGGGTCGCTCTCTGGGTCTGGTTGGTCGTCCCTTGTGGCTCCTCAGACGTGTCCCTGGTGGCTTTCGTTTGGGTTCTCTCACTGCCTTTTTGAGTTCTCTTGCTCATGGGCGGGCGGGTGGATGGATGCCGGGGCGAGTGTGGTCTCCTTAGCCGAGGTAGCAAATAATAAACAAAGACTAAACAGGATTCTGGAACAATGACATAATAAAAAGGCTGTACAACACAACATACACAAAACACACAAGTCACACACACACTCATACACTCAGATCATGGGACCAGAGGGAGGAAGGGGGGAAAGAGAAGGGTGCCCTGTCTAGGCTACCCATGTACATGGGACACAGCCTTGGTATATAGATAGATAGATAGTCACTTTGCTCGCGCATGGACGCCCGTCTGTCCGCCCTCATGGCCCGTACAGATAGGAGGCGAGGAGAATTTCGTGTCTGTCAGCGGAGGAGCGTCCTCAAGTGCCGCCAATCAGAGCAACAACATGAGCGATGTGAATGGAGAGCACAGGGCTTATTTGACATAGTTAAGAGACAGTGGTGTATGGGGCTGATATCAAGAGGATTAGTTCTCTTGTCCATGTTTGCAGGGGCCTTCCAGCTGTAGTACTGGTCGTTAACACTGTCACTTTGCTCTTCACATGTTGGTCGCGCTTATTAGACGCCCGTCTGCCCTTAAGCGCTCGCGCCGGTCGTAGTAGACTCTCTGCGCCGCTCTGGTCGTGCGAAATCGTGCCTACACATAGACATAACATTGAAAGTGTTCGCGTGGTCGCGTTTGGTCTGAAAGCACCTTTAGGGTTGTAGATCTGGACCCCAAAGCTGACACAACAGGCACCTTAGTTAAAAAAAAAAAGAATTTATTGTTGCAGGCTTGGCTTGACTGGACTTGGCTTGGCTGGGAGGTCTTTGGAGCAGGCAGTACTTACTGAGGAAAAACAACAAAATCTTGAATTAATGCAAGAGGCAAAAAACAAGCAAGACGTAGTTTAGACTAGTCCAACTAGTACCACATAGAAGACGGAACAATCTGGCGGTGAATGGAGGTGAGCCGGGAGACCAAATACTGAGCTCGATTGAGATTGTAGCCAGGTGCACCTGCCCAGAGACCACTCCCACCAGCCGAAGGCCAAGCCTGCAACATAGAAAAAGGACACCAGAGGGAGACAAAAACTGTTTCCCCACGATGTCACCGGGTCTGCACCGGCGCGAGGGAGCTGCGCGGGGTTCTGGGGCTTCACCGTGGTGTGACAGTCTTGTCCCTGCTCTCCAGCTGCAGAGAGCCAGGGGAGGAGAAGTGAGCCTGCGCTGAGAGCTGCCGGAGCTCCAGTCACACGCTGCCACGCACAGAGGCGGAGACATATGAAGCCAAATGGAAGTGAAACACTGCGTTTAATTTACACAAAAGTCCTCTTGTAAGAAAGTTCATTTCGAGAACTGGCCGAACTATGTTGCTGGACTGAGGCCTGTCTATTAAGCTAACCTATAATCCCATAGCCTAGTTAAATTGTCAAGGCTGTCTGCATAACAAAAGAACCAATAACAGACCTTATAACCTAATAAATACATAATAATAATAATAATAATAATAAAAACATTTTAATAATAACTACTTACTACTTACCTACTTAAAAATTAATAAAATTGTAAAATACACTACTCACAAAAAGTTAGGGATATTCACCTTCACAAGGAGTTTAACAGCAAAATCACACCAGGTCTGTGATCCTTGAATTGACCAATAAATGTCCTGGTTCAATTAGAGTTGGTGTTTAAACTAGGGGTTGCACGACTAGTGAATTTTAGTAGTCGACTAGTCGAGAGCGTTAGTCGCGTCGACTTCGACTAGTCGATGACGTCATTCACAAAAACAAAGATCCAAAGGCACGATGATTTTGCCTGGGTAATTGTTAGAAACGGCTTATTTATACTGACCATATTATCAGAAAACATTAGACGTACCTAATGCCCTGTAATAAAGCTGAACGTAGGCACTTTGATTTTACATACAAGAAGAAAATAAAAGCTAAATAAGCCTATTTGTGCGTGCGCGCGGGGCGGAGGCTCTCGCTCTGACAGCGGCTTGGATTCAGTCTGCACACACACTCTGAGCTGTGGGAAGTTTGGTCAGTGCGTTTTGAACAGTGAAGGAAACACAAATCCACCTGAAGCTTGCTGGTTCACACACATCACTCATCACTCTTTACCTCTCGTCTCCTTCTCCCACAAACCGCGCTGTAAAACGTAAGACCAGTGTAGATCCACAGACTCGGATCCAGGGGACGATGTGCGCTTGGAGACGGCTGGTCAGGGCGCGTTGGAGCGAACGGTCCGAGCGCTTTGAGCCGGGGTGCAGCGTGCATCAGCGCCTGTGTGTTTGGCTAGACGTAGAGGGAGCGAACGGTCTGAGCGCTTTGACCTGGGGTGCAGCGTGCATCAGGCGCCTGTGTGTTTGGCTAGACGTAGAGGGAGCGAACGGTCTGAGCGCTTTGAGCCGGGGTGCAGCGTGCAGGTGTCCGTGCGCTATGCAAGGCAGGGTAGTCTACAGCGCGCTCCAGTGTGCCAAAGCGAAGGGACAGAGCATCCCGGGGTGGAAGAACAGCGCGGGGAGAGACGTAGAACGGGCCGGGGGGAAAAGACGGACGAGTTGCTGACATTTATGTGTTAGAAATGCAAGTGTAAAAGAGCTTTTTCTTAAGCCAACCTCTGATTTAATTATTCTTCGACTAGTCGACTACCTCTCAAAGTAGTCGCGGGGGACCTTTATAGTCGACTAGTCGACTAGTCGGTGCAAGCCCTAGTTTAAACAGTCGTCCTCATCATGCTGTTCACATTTTGACATCATGAGACCAAGACGACACCTAACAATGGGTCAACAGTCCCTGACCATTGTGATGCTTCAAACAGGACGTTCTCAGACGGAAGTGGACACTGAGCTTGGAGTGTCACAGAGTGTCATCAGCAGGTTCAACAGAGATATTGAGAGACTGGAAGAGCCACAGAAAGGCGTAGAAGTGGACGTTCTTTGGCCACATCTTGTGCTGATGACCGCTACATTGTGAAAACTGTACTGAGAAACCGGATGATGAATGCCATTCAACTCCAGGCACGTTTAAAAGAGGTGAGAGGCACCAAGTGTCACGTCAGACCATTCAAAACCGTTTAGATCAGTGTGGTCTGCGTGCTAGACGACCTGCACGGGTACCTGACCACACCACAGGCACAGGCATCATCGTTTGCATTGGCCAGGGAGCATTTACACTGGAAGAGGGACCAGTGGGCCTCAGTGCTGTTCTCTGATGAGAGTCGAGTCACGCTGAGCAGAAATGATGGCCAAAAACGATGTTGGAGACGTCAGGGAGAGCGCTATGCATCAGCCACTGTTGTCACCAGGTGAGCTTTTGGTGGTGGTGTTACAGTGTGGGCAGGGGTGTCCAGTTGGTACAGAACTGCCCTACACTTTGTGACAAGCCCATGCTACCTGAATAACATCATTAATCCAGTGATTGTGCCCCTACATGAACACAGGCCTAACTTCATCTTCATGGACGACAATGCTCCTGCTCATCGAGGTCGCATCATCAGGGAACGGCTGTTGGAGACTGGTGTACCTCAAATGGAATGGACTGCAATTTCTCCAGACCTGAGTCCCATTAAAAACCCGTGGGATCAGCTGAGTCACCGTGTAGAGGCTCGGAACTCTGCACCCCAGACCCTCAGTGACCTGAGGGCTGCACTTCAAGAAGAGTGGAATGTCATGCCTCAGCAGACAATAAGTTGCCTTGTGAACAGCATGAGACGTCGTTGTCAAGCTGTTATTGATGCTCAAGGGCACATGACCAGATACTGAGACATGTACATTTTTGGTTGTGGTGTAACTATCATTGTTGTTACCTTTTGTTTCAATAAATTTTTTGAAATGAGTAAATCACCAGTGCATTCTTCTGCTTAAATGTCTTACTTTCATGATATATCACCATAGTGTGAACTTGTTGCATTTTCCATTAATTTCACCTGAAAGGCAAATATCCCTAACTTTTTGTGAGTAGTGTATAATACACAACAATATACAATATTATAAAATTACCTAGTAGTCTATAATAGCCTATAGTAAAATTTGATAAATGAATATTATAGGCAACTGCAGTATGCTATTCTATACTATGCTATAGCCTATTGTTATATTATTAATATTACTAATAAATATTATGTTGTATTTATTCTACTATATATTTAATCATGTTTTATTATATTATTATGATTACCATAATTTCATTATGCCCTCAGACGTCTGTGAGCTTGTTCTAAAAAAAAAAAAAATAAATAAAAAATACACACAAGGGATGTCCCATTTCTTAGGGCTGTCCTACCCTTAGCCCTTGTTATTAAGGGGAAGGGGACAAAGAAGAATAGGGATTGGGGTAAATTATGGAGGATTCAGAGTGCCACAATTCAATATATAAATACACCATTAAATATTTAATTAAATATGCCATTAAATAAACAGGGCCGCTGCTAGCCATTTTGGTGCCCTATGCAGGATTTCAAAAAGGTGCCCCCCCCCCCCAAAAAAAAACAAAAAACGCCCCAAACCGACCCCACAAAAGGCAATGTATCTATTTATCTGAAAGTCCCCCTACATTTTTTTTATTTATTTATTTATTTTTACTGTTTTTTTTTTTTTTTTTTGTTTTATTTTACATAATAGATGCATTTGTTTTTTATCTGGCATGTTTAAGAACAGTAAGTCCATTAATTTCAAATTTTTGCCAGATTGCTTTCCAGTGGGGCCCCAGACCTCTTTGCCCCCTAAACTGCCCTCTGCTCCGCCACTGCTCCCTCTCCTGCTCCACTGCTCCCTTCCTGCTCCACTGAACACAGCCCAGCGTAAGCCGCATCCTCGCGCTAAAGTTTGAGGAAATACAATCGTCTGTAACTTTTGTCAGGACAAATAGACTAGATTCATGGTTTGTGTTTCCCTCTGAAAGAATCTGAACATAAAAGTCGAAAAATCCGCCGTATTTCGCTGCGGTGATCAAATCTACAGCCGTCTTAATTCATCTGCTGTTTCTCCTCGTAACTGGCCCAATATGTGTCCTATTGATGCAAAATAAAGATTAGCTAAGAGCTTATGAGTTGTAGAACATGTTCCTGTTTTCGAAACAGTTTCCAGAGTCTTTACTTTTGCGCTGTGTGTTAGGAATCATCAGGCACCTGCGTCTACACCAAACTTGTCTGTCACTCATGAGTTCAGCCCACGGGACAGTGGGACAGCACAACTCGGCTTGGTGCCCCCAGAGCAGGTGATGCCCTACGCGCTCTGTGTGATGTGCGTATTGGGGGCGGCGGCGCTGTAAATAAATATATTTTGAAATAAATAAACAAATAAATATTTTAATGTACAAAAAAAAAAAGAATAAATAATGATTTACATAATTAATTAAATAATGAATTGTACAAATAAATAATTAAATACATAAATAAATAAATACTGAAATAATTAATTAAATAATTAAATGTGGCAATAATTAAATACATAAATTATTACATAATTAAATGTGTCAATATATGTTCAAATACATCTTTAAATAAATAAATGTTTCAATAAATCTTAAAAAAAAAAGTAAAACTATTTATTTATTTATTTCCCTATTTCCTTTTACATTTCATGATTGTGCCACGATCTGAAATAAATCTGTCAGTCTCGCTCATCAAACTCAGTGGGCGGGACTTCCTCCGCTTTGGATCAGTCCATTTCTGTCCGGGGGTTTCTCCCTGGGCCTGGGTTTCATGCAGCAGGTGCGTTCTGGGCCTGTGACACTCGCTCACCGTCTGCGACGAGGCAACAGCCTCTCACGGTTCAGTCTGAGGCTCGGAGGGAGAATGAGCCGCTGAGAGCCTTTATGGTTGTGTGGACAGGGGAACATGGGAACAACCCTCACTCGCCGTGGTACGAGGTGGAGTTCTGTGTTCGATATTTTAATCAAAACAGTTCCCGCCTCCTGAGAAGCTAAAAGACGACATCAGACAATTTCCACGAAATTAAATGAAACTGATCGATGCATCAGGCTCCTGGATGTTTAGCGAGTGCAAGTCGACATACAACATTCACTAGTTTTTTTTGTATTTTTCTTTTTTTCTTTCTAAAGGGCAGCACTAGATTTGAATGTGGCGTCTGCAAAGCTACATGGCCTTTTGATGAAGTGAAGAAAATGGCTCTTCTCACGGAGGAAGAGAAAGATGCTTTCAGTGATGCACTGTTCCGTAATGTCTCACATAAAGAGCTAAAAACCCAAGAAGTAAGTGTTTAAGTTTTAATTTGACTGTTTTACTTCTAAATATTTCCAAACTAACTTCTGTTTTTCTTCAGTGCCCAGGCTGCAAATGTCGTTAATGAGAGTAAATCCCTTAAACTGCGAGTGCGATGTCCCCAGTGTACGGCTAAAATGGGAGAAGATATGAGTTCTGTTGGCAGTGTAAGAGAGAATGGAAAGGCTTTCGTGATTGTGGAAATGAGGGCTGTGAAAATCCACATCTGAACATCCTTAAAACATGTCCTGAGATTGTGTTTAAAGATGTGGAAGGTGTAACAGGCTGTCCGTCTGTGCGCGCCTGTCCCACCTGTGGAAAACTCCTGGAGCACAATAAGGAGAAGTGTAAGAATATAATTTGTCCTGATTGTAAAGTGGAGTTCTGCTTTGTGTGTCTGAAAAAAACTGCAGAGTGTAGTAAGAAGAATAGGTCATATTTTGCCCCTGCCCAGTGGTGTGGCCCCCAGACAGACCTCCATCCCTGTTAAGAAATATTAATCTGTCATCAAAGCCTACATTACTCTACATGTGTTGTCATCATAACAAATATTTCATACTTTCTCACTGTAAACATTATAGAAAATGTACTTTTAGATGATTGTCTCGCCAGATTCAGGACGTGTTCATGTAAAACTCCAGTTCATCCTGATATGAGCAGGTCCAGTAAAAAGCTCCAGCGAGTGTCTCTAAGCTCCGCGCGTGACGCTTTGTGTTGGACATACAGGACACAGGCACTCACTCTGACTCTTCTCTTTGAATGCTTTCTAAAAAATAAATGACATGTGATGGCTTGAATTATAGAGAGCTAAAAACAAATTTTGTGAATACCAAAAAATATATACAATTATTGTATGTTATTAAAAACACATTCTGAATGAGCCTCCAATCTCTAAAGCAGGGGTCGTGGATGGCACGGTGGCAGACAGGTTGCATGTTTCTCCCTGTTTCCCCCCGTGTCTGGGTGGTTTCCTCCGGGCACTACACTTTCCCCACCAACAATAACATGCAGGTTAGTGTAATATCTCCAGCTCCTGACCAGGCCTAAAGAACACCTGGAGATGTGTCCTCGGGCGTGCTGTAGTCACTGACCTGAATTAAAGATCTGAACTAAACCAGGTCTAAAGCAGAATCAAACAATCTCTTTAGCAGAATTAACCCAAACCAAAATAAGACCAATAAGGTTTATGCACTGACGTCTTTCTGGTCTCAGATAGACACAGGTCGCTACATCCGGTGTGTGGTTGCCATAGTGACACAGTTTATTCCAAATGTTGGACATCAGACGATGGATTTGGGTCAAGTCCTAACGTCCTCTAAAACATACTCTTTGTAATCTGTTGTAGAAGCAGCGACAGCAGAAACAGCAGGAAAAAGCAGCTTCTGAACCTAGTTTTCATAAGGAAAAGTTGTAAAAGTGTGAGAAAACTACACGAAGCTCTGTGCACAGACCGAGACTCACTATATGCTCTTGATCCTGGGCAGAGGTGCTGTGGATCAGGGGCCGTCGCTTTTGTCTCTCTGAAACTCTGACAACACTGAGCGGTGTGTGTGTTCACTTCTTCCCGACCCACAGCACCTCTGCCGGGCCATGAGCAGCCTGTTCACCCGTTGGTATTGTGCGGAGATTCTGTTCATGTAGTTCGCTCACTTTTATAACCAAAACCTGTTTCTTAAGCTGCTCTTCCTGCTGTTACCTGCTGCGTCTACACAATGAAGAAGAGGATTGCTTCAGAACTTGCCCAAAATCCCTCATTTTATGTCCATTGCATTTGGAGTAACACTGTGTCACTATAGCTACGCCACCGGATGTAACGACCCATGTCTATCTGAGACCGGAAATATTAGTGCATAACCCTATTGGTCTAGTAACCCAGATGAATCCAGCAAACCAGAATAATCACAGTATCATTTGAAATACCTGGTCTAAATGGGCTGAGGGCCATATTAGCCCCCTGTCCTTAAGTGAATTAGCCTGGTCTAGACAATCTCCAAAACTGCAGGATGAGTCGGTACTTCAACTTCAGAGTCTGTAATACTTAGTGTCAATAATACACTGTTATTTACATGGACTGTTTTATTTTAGTACAAAAGTGAATGATGCTCGTCACGAAAGAAGAACAAATTCACAGTGTTGTTCTCACTGCTTTGTATAGATTTTGTATTGTACTTGTAGTTTATTTGACTTTACACGTATGTTTTGCATGTTTTGATATCTTGTGTCATTACAACTGTAATATATCGACTATTTAAAGTGATAATGTGGAACTTTCTGTGAGTGAAATATTTAAATGTAAATCTTATTAAAAGTTGAACAGATTTTCTTCATTAACACAGAAGAGTTTCATGTCTTACTGTGGAAGATTAAAGAATTCTGTGGAAACAAACATCAGGACACAAAGGAGATGTCTGTTTAGAGTAAAGAAACACATTCTAGTTATTCAAAAACAACTAAATGTTCAAATCTGTTCAGCTGTATGTGTTTGTGTAAATACATCGTCGTGTTCCTGAAATAAACCAGAAAAGAGAGTTTTAGTTTGATAAATGTTTATTCTTTAGAAAGAGCCTTTTCAGCTCAAATCTACAAAATAAATAATTTAAATACAAAAGCCTTTTTACACAGTGCGTTTGTTTGTTTTGTTTGTGGAGATGATGGACAGCAGCAGCAGCCAATCACAGGCCAGAAGGGAGATGTTTGTCTCTTTGTCTACAGACGTTTAGAGTTGCTCTGCTTTTCTTCTTTTCACAAACACGTTTAGTTTAGTTTGAGTCGAAGGCGAAGTTTGTGAAAAGGTAAAGTTCAAACGCTGCTGCTGCTGGAATCAAAGGAGAAATACAGTTTCTGATAAAACCCACAGGACCACAACTCCATGATGCTTTGCTGCCTGGGTTCAGTTCTGTTTGTCTCTCTAAAGTCTGAACAACCTTCTTACGTTTGTGGGAAAAGAAAGGAGCCTGTTTTCCTCTGGATTCTTATTGTCTTATATTATTAAACGCTAAAGAGCTTTTTCTTTTCTTTTCACGTTCGAGTGTGTTTTCTCACCAGAAACATGTCCAGAAAGTGTTTAGTTTCACTCACAAATGTCTGAGTAATCCTGCTTTTCAGCCTTTGTGCATTTGCAGAGTTAAAAAATGTTCTGGTCCACGCTGTGATGTCATCAAGTGGAGTTTAAATTTAGCCTCAAATGAACAATTTTACTCCACAAAACCTTTCAGAATAACTTTGAGCTTACCAGGTCTAACCAGGTCTGAGCCAGGTCTGATCCAGGTCTAAATCAGGTCTGATCCAGGTCTAAACCAGGTCTAAACCAGGTCTGTACCAGGTCTAAACCAGGACTAAACCAGGCCTTAGCTCAGACTCAGAGCAGAACAAACAGAAGTGAAAACAAACTGAAAAGTAAATGAAGTTAAAACACTTGTAACAGGAACAATCTGGTCTAAAGTTAAGTTTCTGAGGCGTCTCTGGTTCTGACACTGGTTTAAGTTTTGTTTATGGCACATTTCACAGTCTCCAGCTCTTCTTCTGTCTGTTTGAATCTTTGTGTTTGTTATGACCTCAGTGACATGTTCCAGCAGCTTCAGTTCAAACCTGGGACGTCAAGGTTAATCAGGTTAACCAATAAACATGATTATTCAAGTCACAATAGTCTAAAAAACTAAAGTATAACAATCAAATCTGTTGAATTAGTTTGATAGAAACTCAGGATGGACAAACGGTATGAACGTAGCTTATATTAGAACTAGGGATGCACCGATCCAGTTTTTTCTGTTCCGATACCGATTCCGATATTTTGGTTTTAAATATCTGCCGTTCCCTGATATCAGCCGATACTAGTGGAAGGATTGAAATACTTTTTTTTCTTATCAAAACATAAGATATTTGGTCATATAGAGTTATGTTGCTGTTATTTACAGTGCAATTCACAATGTGACACCTTAATATGAATAAAATGTCAATCATTATGAGATGTTTTGATTGAACATCAGCTGGTAAATTAGTCTTATGGTGTCTAATTAAAGGCACAACAATGGTATCGGCTGAACCGATATCATAGAGCCGATACCCGATCCAGCAAAATTTCCTGGGTCAGCACCGATATCCGATCCAGGTATCGGATTGGTGCATCCCTAATTAGAACATTAGTTTATATTGTGTTTTTTTTTACTGTAGTAAAAAGTACATTTGTGATTTTGTGAGATTTACCAGGGTTATAAAATTCCAATAATATCAGTAAATATTAGTTTGTCACTAACTTGTCCAGTCAGATGGATTCTGTGATATTTGTGAATCTATCTGGTTCCATTCAGACGAACATGTTTCTCCTGCGTTTGAATTTGTTTGAGGAGAAATAGAGAGAATTTATTTTTTGAAAGAAGAGCAGAGAGAGAGATGTGTGAGACTTGTTCTGTCCCAAACACACACTGGAACTGTCATTATGATTCTCTGCTGTGATTGGCTAAGCACAAGTCAATCAGCTCCAAGTATTTCATTAAACGTCCCACCTTTTCCTGAACTCTTTCAGTGGGGGAAGTTCCAGATGGATAATGAGGAAAAACTCAAATCAGAGTTAAACTCAGACTCATCTGGAGGAGACAGGTTAGTTTTGTCACAGGAGCAGATCAAACAACAGAATTAGGTTTTAAAATGGACACTTTTAGAAATGAGCCATGTTAAAATGTTTAGTGTCGTCTAACACAGTGGTTCCCAAAGTGTGGGTCGGGACCATGGATCTATTCTATTATCTGGACAGGACATTGCCTTTTTTCCGGTTCAAAAGGTTTTTATTTTGTATAAAACGTCTTTTAAGCTTTAGCTCCGGCTAACGCTGCTCACACTGTAACTCCCGCTCTGATTGGTCAGAACGGTCACGTGTGAGCTTTAGGTTTCATTCAGATTCCCTCGGCTCGAGCTCGTCCCGCTCCTCGCGGGGGGAGTCAAGGGGGAAACACAACTGTGCATGTCCCGTAGTCTGTAGTGCAGCTAACAAAGGCTAAAGCTAACGGCCAATATGGCTGTCGCGGCCCTTTCGTACCGGAAAACTCGATTCCTCCGGAAGTTCCTTTTTAGGTCAACTTCTCATGCGCAGACCGAAATTGCGTCTTTTAAACACATTTGTTGTGTACAGTTAATATTATGTCTTTATATTGATATTTATGAATGTATCTTGCAAAGGTTTGCCAATAGAAAGCCCAAAACGGCACATTTATATATCGTCATTTTAAGCTAACAGTTAACAGCCGGAACTAGCTTAATCAGGCATTTACGGCTTTAAAGGGGCACTATGTAAGAAAACAAACAAACAAAGTGATTTCCACTTTTGAACACCAGAGGGAGCCTTTCACATGCAGTTTGCCTAACTACCATAGTGACATCTAGCGTCAATGATCCACATTCCGGTCGTAATAAAACATTTCAAATACGTATAAATGTATCACTGATGTGATTGGTTAACAGTGCTCTCTTAAGTATTCATGTTGTAAGAATAAATATGATTTAAATGTTTGTGGACTATATGTGATCATTAAAATTCCTCTCAATCTTACACAGTACAGCCCTTTAAACAGTAATAATCTCATTTTACAATCATTTGCTTTGTTGAAATCTGTAAGGGAATTTTGTGTTTAACAGTTTAGTTTCGTCTGTGTTTAATTAAAATTTCAATACGAATAAAACTATGTAAAAGAAGTAAAGCTTCCGAACGAATCGGGTCTTCCGGTACGAAAAGGGCCGTGACAATCGCCACCAACGCCAGTGAGCAAAAGCCACTGACGCAGCGCCGCCATCTTTGATCACCGGGCTTAGTCGGGACCCTTCAGGGGGTCGCAAGATGATTTCAAGATGTATTTTTACAATGATGACTTGATGTTTAATCAGTATTTTTTTACTGGAAGCATCATGTTTGACTGAATTATGATCATATAAAGCAATAAGACAAATGCATTTAAGCCTGAAATAATCTCAAACATCTATTTTATTCTTCTGTTCGGGTCGTGAGTTGGTCATATGGTTATTATGAGGTCCCGTTCTGAAAAGTTTAAGAACCTCCTGGTCTAAGAAACTCCACTCTTTAACATTTTTAACACTTTAAACAATCCTTTGGTTTTAAACTAGTTTTGATGACGTTAAACATTATTATTTATTCAGTAAAACTTGATACTTCAGCTTAGTTTAATCGATCGATGGAGCTTTAGTCGATTATTGTATTATTGTAGTTAAATTAAAATATAAAAATGACTGGCAACGAAAAAATAACTAAAGATTTAGGCCTGAGTCAAGGTCTAAGTTAAAAGACTTTAAACACACAGCTTTCAAATCAGTTTCTGTATAAATCATTGCTTTAGTCTGGATTCTACTGGATTTTTAGTTTCTTTCGAGTATTGTTTGTGTTGGATAAATGTTTGCGATCATTTTCAGCTTCAGAACATTTGCCACGCTTCTTTTCGTTGATTAATCTGTAAATTACCCAGTGAATAATCATGTTTATGGATTAACCTGATAATCTCGACGTCTCCAGTGGTAAAATGGCCGCCGCAGCTGCCATGGCAACAGACCCCAGACTCTCTAGTGTCACTGGAGAGAGATTTTATGTAAAGTGAAAGAAAGAAGAATATTTAAGGAGCTGTGTGAGACTCTGGGACCAGCTCAGAACCAGGCCCACGTTTGGCTGTGTTTGTGAAGTCGAGAACCAAACCGGGACTAAGACCAGGACTAAACCAGGACTAAACCAGGATTTAAACAGGACTTTGTGTGTAACAGGATTAGGCACAGTCCACAGGCCGGTCCAGTTCCAGGTCCAGGTCTGAACCGGAACACGGCCCGGTAAAACATCTCTATGGCACGCTCTAGTGTTAGCCCCGCCCTTCCTCTGACATCATGTGTGTGGGCCAATCAGAGCAGAGAACACACGAAGCACAGAGGGACTTTTTAGACGAACGCTGCAGGTTTCACGGAGCTTCTGTTTCTGATCGAGTTGAAATGTGAAGAAGTCCAGATGGAGTCGTTTTTTTTGTAGTTTTGCTTCAGGTCAGTGGTTCTTGGACAAACTCTGTGTCTCAAAAAACTCAGACTGGACGACTGAAAAGCATGTCCTGTGTTTGTTCTTGGTGTCTGATTAATTTCACCTGTATACGTTTTTTTCCCCTAATGCATTTTTTGGCTTGTGTCTTTTTACACCGGGCTCACACTGCCTCCAGTCCAGGTCCAGATCCAGATCCGGGTCCGTTTGGATCTGGTGTCAGTCACACTGCCTCCAGAATAAGCATGTATATGTACGAACACTGCCAGGATCGCGAGACCACGAGTTCATGGGACTTCACACGATCACTGACACATGTTTATGTAAACACAGAACACTTGTGCTGAGTTTTGGGCTTATTTCACGTCACTTCATTTCTGTTTGAGTTTTTGCCCACAATGGATAAGCGTTTATGTACATCCTCTGTGTTATAGAGGGATGTTTTGTTTTCAACACGGGCGATGCGCGCACTCCGCCTGTAGAAAGAGCCTCCGCACACAGACACAAACAGTGAAACAAGTGTAAAAAGCTCCGCTCTGTCAGTAACTACAAGAGTTTATCTGTGAGAAAACTAAAGTTCTGCTGCTAAATCAACATTCGTGAATGAAACTCCACCTACGACTCTTAAAATTACATTCAGGTGAGTGAGAAAAACGGCGAGAAAAACACTGCCTGAAGCTTTAGGAGACAGACCGGTTCATAGATGATCTAAACAGCTGCTCTCGTCCCGTTTCGTTGTTTAATTCAAACAAGTTTCCCCATGTAAACAGACAGACAGCGGCTCTTTCTGCATAAAGCATGGCAGTAGGCGGAAAGTAACGTCGACCAAAATCCCTCTATAGTTACGTACACGTCATGCATTTTGTCGTAATTGTTTTAATAGTAGTAGCGTAATGATTTTATTTTGAAACGACCAGATTCTCTTCACCAGGGCTCGCTTTGTTTCCTGTTTGTCGTGTCTTGTTTTCACAACTTCACCAAAAGGGCTCCAGAGCAGACTCACTGGACCGGACTAATCTCTGTGTGAGAGCCGCTCAAACCTCTGTACATAAGACCAGAGTAGGGACTAATACAGTGTGAGCCCGGGGTTACACTCCAGAGCGTCAGAGAGTCTGGAAAATATGGTTTTCGATTATTAATAAAATAAACAAACAGTTTCGTGACATAACACATCCTCCAGACCAATAATGTTTGACACAGATGTTTAGCAGCTCAAATGAATCTTCTGTTGTAATACAAAAAGTCAAGTGAATGGTTCGAAGTGTTTTTTTCTCAACAGATGGCAACAAAAAAAGTTTAAAAAGAGGTTTTAGCACGTCTTGAGATATGGCACAAAACTATAGTGTTTATCTCCAGTAAGGCTCTGCTCCTTTATCGTTTAGTTGATTAATTGGTCACTTCTAAGTCTTTTAGTTAGATTAAAATGTTTTCTATTGAGCAGCAGCAAAAAAGAGAAATTTAGTTGAAGCTCTGAGACAGAATCATTGGTCTATTCTGTCTTTTGTCGAATACAGTTTTTATATAAATGTCCATATAAATAAGAGATTTTGCATGAACGTCGCTGCATTTTTTGTCTTTTTGAGCACAGCTGGGGTCAGAGAAATGGTCAGAACAATAATACTTTCAGTTTCAGAGCTTTTGGCCTTATCCCAGGTCTAGTTTGATCACAGCGTTTTTAGAATAAACAGTTTAAAGTCTGCTCTGTCTCATGTTTGTGATGTAACTGGAGTGTTTTTTAACGTTCTGGTGATTAATAATCCCTCGTGCTTCTGGTGTGATTCTCTGCTCCGTTTGACCCGTGTAAACTTTGTAAAACATTAGTGACTAAACTCCCAGCTCCGCCCACACTCCTGCTCGTCCAATCAGCTCTGAGAGTTTAAGAGCTGCAGGAGGTAACGCTGGCACAAGGGGGCGCTCTGCTCTGACAGAGACAGCGAAGGTCAAACCTGGAAGAAGAGAAAAAGAGATTAGAGACACTTTAAAATAATGTGTAAATGTATTTAGACCTGGGTTGACTCTGTCTGATCCAGTCAAGACTTTTGTGTTTAGTTTTTTCCACTTTTACTTATTGCCTTCTTCTTTCTTTACTTCCTCTCTCGCTTCTCTCTCTCCTACAGGATTCTCTCTCTTCCTTTCTTATCTTCTCTGGCTTTGCTTCTTCTCCATCTTTTTTCTCTCCTACAGAATTCTCTCTCTTTTCCCCTCTTTCTCCTTCCTCTCCTCTTCTTCTCCTCTTCTCACTCTTGGCTTCTTCTCCTTCTCCTCTTCTCTATCTCTCCTTCTCCTCCTCTTCTCTTCTTTCTCCTTCCTCTCCTTCTCTTCTCTCTCTCTCCTCTCTCTCTCCTTCTCATCTTCTCTCTTTGCTTCTTCTTCTCTCTCTTCCCCTCTTTGCTTCCTTTTCTTCTCCTCTTTTTCTTCTCCTTCTCCTCTTCTCTGTTTGCCTCTTCTCCTCTTCTCTCTCTCTCTCTCCTTCCTCTACCTCTCTCCTTCTTCTCTTCTCTCTTGGCTGCTTCTTCTTCTCCTCTTCTCTCTCTCTTCTACTCCTCTTCTCTCTCTTTGCTTCTTCTTCGCTCTCTCTCTTCCCCGTCTCTTTCCTTCCTTTTCTCCTCCTTCTCCTCTTCTCTGTTTGCTTCTTCTCAATTTCTCTCTTTGCCTCTTCTCTTCTTCTTCTCTCTCTCTGCTTCTTCTCCTTCTCCTCTCTTTTTCTCCTCTTCTCTCTCTCCTTCCTCTACCTCTCTTCTTCTCTCTCTCTCCTCCTCTTCTCTCTCTCCTTCCTCTACTTCTCTTCTTCTCTCTCTCTCCTTCTCCTCTTCTCTCTCTCTCCTTCCTCTTTTTCTATCTAGTCAAGACTTAAGTATTAAGTTTTCTTTGTTCATGCTTTAGTAAGGCTAATTAAGGTGTAATTGCAAAACTTTGAGCAACACTGAAGTTAAATTTGAAAGAGAAAATTATCGAAAAACTGATGAAAAAGCTGAAGATTTAATAATATGAACGAATATTTGTGGCTTTGTTCATAAAACCTGGAGAAATATTGATAATAATTGTTGAATAAAACATTAAATGAAATAATAAAAATAAAATAAACAGTAGTTCTTCTCACTGGGTGGAAGAGCAGAGTGCAGTCTTCTCTCTGCTGTTGTTGTTGTTGTTGTTGTTGTTGTTGTTGTTGTTGTGGAGTTTTGGAGCAGATTCCCGACGACGTTCGTAAATAACCGTTCACGACTTTCTGATCCAAACGCAGCTGACGAGGAACGCTCTCGAACGGCTTCGGATCCAAGTCCAGGACGGCCACCGAGTAAGAGAGAGATCTGAACGAAAGAGGGAGAAAAGTTAGACAAAGAGAGGAGAAAAGACACTGCCACAGAGTAAGAGAGAGATCTGAGGAAAAAAGAGAGAAAAATAAGTTAGACAAACAGAGAGGAGAGAGAGAGAAGAAAGAACACTGCCACCGAGTAAGAGAGAGATCTGAACGAAAAGAGAGAGAGAGAGTAAGAGAGAAGTTAGGTTAAAGCATAAAAGAGAGAGAGAGAAGTTAGACAAAGAGAGGAGAGAGAGAGTAAGAGAGAGTCCTGGAGAAAAGAGAGAGAGAGAGAGAGAGAGAGTCCTAGAGAAAAGAAAGAGACAGGTTAGGTTAAAGCATAAAAGAGAGAGAGAGGAGGTCCTGAAGAAAAGAAAGAGAGAGTAAGAGAGGGTCCTGCAGAAAAGAGAGAGAGAAAAAAGAAAAGTTAGACAAAGAGAGGAGAGAGAGAGGGAGGGAGAGAAGAGAGAGGAGAGACAGAGAGAGAGAGGGGAGGAGAGAGAAGAGAAGAGAAGAGAAAGAGAGAGTGGGGAGAGGAGAGGGGGAGAGAGAGAGACAGGGAAAGAGAGAAGAGAGAGAGAGAGAGAGTTCTAAAGGAACGGGAGAGAGAGGCAGAAATAGAAAAAAGAGAAGGAGAAACAGAAAGGAGAAAAGAGAAGTAAGGCATAAGCACAGAGAAAAAAAGCGGAGAGAAACAGAGAAAAGAGGGGGTGTATAAAGGTAGAGCCAGAGGGAGGGGCAGATGAAGAGATGATCGATATAGAGAGAAAGAAAGAAAGTTGTATCTGTGACTGAAGCTGAAAGATGATTTTTGTTTAGATTCAGACAAATGTTAAACTTTAAAAGAGAGTAAAAGAGAGAGAAACAGTGACCTCTGCTGGACGTCCTCCTCCTCTGCAGTCGGCACCAGTGTGATCATTATAGAGCAGTCCTTCGCCGTCATGGCAACACGATACTGATGAACCTGTGAGCAACACACTTTGATTAACCCCTGTCTCTCTTTTTTCCTCTCTTGTTCTCTTTCTCTTCTTCATCCTCTCTCTCTTCCTATTTCTTTGCCCCCCCTCTCTCTCTTTTTCTTTTTCTCTCTGCCTGTGAGCAGGACACTTCATATAACTCTTTAACTCTCTCTTCCTCATCTATCTCACTTTCTTTGCGTTGGTCTTGTCTAACTTCTTTTTTTCTCTCTCCATCTCTCTATTCCTCTCTTCTCTCTTTGCTTCCTCCATCCAGCTCTCTCTGTCTCCACTCTTTTGATCTCGTTCTTCCTCCTCTCTCCTTCCTCTCTTTCTCCTCACTCTCCTGCAGGATTCTTCTCCTTTCTCTCTCTCTCTCCTTCTCTCTCTTTGCTTTTTCTCCGTCTCCTCTCCTCTTTCCTTTCACTTCTCTCTTTGCTTCCTCTCTCTTCTCTCTTTCCTATCTCTCCTATAGGATTCTCTCCTCTTCCCCCTCTCTCTCCTTCCTCTCCTCTTCTACCTCTCACTTTGCTTCCTCTCTTTCCTCTCTCCTGCAGGATTCTTTTCTTCTTCCTCTTTTTCTCCTCTTCTTTGCTTTTTCTCTCCCTCCATCTCACTCCTTTCTCTCTCTTCCTCTTTCTGTCTCCACTCTCTTCCTCCTCTCTTCTCTCTCTGCTGCACCATTCTTTCTCTCCTTTCCTGTTTCTTCTCCTTCTCTTCTCTTTCCTTTCTCCTCTCCCTCTTCTCTCTCAGTCTTTACTTCCTCTCTCTCTCCTCTCTGAGACAAAAACAGTTTGAGTCTAAAAAGTTGAGTTTTTCACAGAAATCCTGCAGTAACACGTGAACTTTACAAAAGTTAAAGTGTCCACAGACTGGTGACAGTTGGACGGATTCACAAACATGTTCCAGAATCAAACCTTGGCCAAAGCGAACTCCACAGACCCATCGTCTTCTGAAGGACACTTCTGCAGCTTCTCCAGAAACATCTCATCGTACGGACCTTCTACCTGCAGACGACTCCTACAAACAAACACAAACACTTTAAACCTCAAACATCTCATCGTACAGACCTTCTACCTGCAGACGACTCCTACAAACAAACACAACACTTTAAACCTCAAACATCTCATCGTACGGACCTTCTACCTGCAGACGACTCCTACAAACAAACACACTTTAAACCTCAAACATCTCATCGTATGGACCTTCTACCTGCAGACGACTCCTACAAACAAACACACACACTTTAAACCTCAAACATCTCATCGTATGGACCTTCTACCTGCAGACGACTCCTACAAACAAACACACACTTTAAACCTCAAACATCTCATCGTACGGACCTTCTACCTGCAGACGACTCCTACAAACACAAACACACACTTTAAACCTCAAACATCTCATCGTACGGACCTTCTACCTGCAGACGACTCTACAAACACACAAACACTTTAAACCTCAAACATCTCATCGTACGGACCTTCTACCTGCAGACGACTCCTACAAACACACACACACTTTAAACCTCAAACATCTCATCGTACGGACCTTCTACCTGCAGACGACTCCTGAAAACAAACACACACTTTAAACCTCAAACATCTCATCGTACGACCTTCTACCTGCAGACGACTCCTACAAACAAACACACACTTTAAACCTCAAACATCTCATCGTACGGACCTTCTACCTGCAGACGACTCCTACAAACAAACACAAACACACACTTTTAACATAAAGTGTGTGTTTGGAAAGTCGCTTATGACTTCTGACAGTCAAGGGTTGTGAGTCTGAGCTGTTTTTCAAGTTTGATCCGTGAAAATATCTTTACTAATTACTGAAATATGAAACATAAAATTGTCTTTATTTATGATAAGATGGTTTGTTTTGTTTTTTTCGATGGCTTGTCACTTATTAATCTTTGAAAATACTGTGAAGTAGTCATATTTTTTGCTTCGGTTGTAAAATGAGCTGTGGGGCAATCATATGACGATATTCTAAAACACGACTTTTCCACATGACTATCACGATTTATGATTTACATTATGATAATACCCAGCCCTATAACTTTGATAAATGCTTTAATCTTGTCATGGCTCACAAACACAGTCTTAACAGCTGGTTCTTATCATTCGGTCTCCTCCTATTAGTAAGAATGCTCTTTCTTTGTTTGTGCCGTAACAGAGTCACATGTTTGTCATGAAGCTCTGCCTTCCCCTGACGGTGTCCCAGGAGGAGAAACACGTTCTGTATGTTCATCTGTGTGAGGAAGAGTCAAAAGGGTTAATGTTTGTATAACTGTGTGTTTTCAGATCTGAGTGAGCCGGGTTAGAAGGGTCCAGAGTAATAATGTGTGTTTAAGTGTTAGTACCGTTCTTTGGGGAAGTGATGCAGTGCTGCTCCACTCGTCTGTACAGAGGAAACAAACCCTCGATGTCCAAAGAGTCCAACATCTGAGTGTTTAGGATCCTCGACAGGACGCAGGTGAGGGGAGTCCCAGAGAGGCTGAAACACAGAGACACAGCAACAACGTCAGAGGCTGAAACACACAGACACGTGAGAGGCTGAAACACAGAGACGCAACAACATGAGAGGCTGAAACACAGAGACGCAACAACGTGAGAGGCTGAAACACAGAGACGCAACAACATGAGAGGCTGAAACACAGAGAAAGATTAACAGGAAATATAACAGGATCCACTCATCTCACAGCTTAGACGAGTTCATTATCAGGCTTCTCTAAACGTCTGAGTTTATTTGCTCGTACAGCGTCTTTTGTACTGTCTGTGCACATATAAGTCCAGCATCCCTCTTCTCTCTCTGTGATGAACTGCACTGCTCCTGAGTTCAGCTGCTCTGTGTGGCTTTATGGACACGGAATGAATCTCTTAATGGTGGAAGAGTGTTTAGTCGCAGGTGGAAATGAAGCAGAATGAACGCAGGACAAACAGGGTGTGTATGTGGCTATATGTCTGCACGTATTGTCTCAGGCAGTGATTCTTAACCATAGGGCCGGGGCCAAAGTTGGGCTGTGAGCACCTCCTTGAAGACCACAAAATCAGTAAAACACAATACATTTAATATGAGATTGGGCCCCAGGTTAATTTCTACATAAATATTTGTGCCTCGAGGTCAAAAAGATTAAGAACCCCTGGTCTCAGGCTCTCACCTAAAAACACAAAAGTGGCGCCTATGTCTCACTGGATCATTTATTTTTCAACACAAACACTATTCGTCCTTTTGAAAGGCCTTGACCTGATTTTGAGGCAAATCATTAATGTTGTAGTGAACGAGAAAAGACACAAGTACAAGGCCTAACCTTAACTAAGCCCAGCAAAATACATCAACACATCAAACCCTCACAAGCCACGCCCCCCAAACCCAACAGGCTTAAGGGTGAGAGACCAGACAAAGTGGGTTTGTATCACACAACCTCCCCCGAACACCAACTCTGCTCAGGGGCAACGCCGGCCTGGGTCAGGGGCACAACAGGAGGAGACGGCGGATCTGGAGGCTTTGATATAAACACAGACACTATCACAAAGAAATGTCATCAACAAATCTTTTACGGAAGCTTCCTTATTGCCCTGTGGGAGGCGCTGTCTTAACCCCCAGTAGGAAAACAAATAGGTGTTCACACTCCTTTATTCCAGCAGCTTTAACATGTCAAGTGAAGTGGACATTAGCATGGAATAAGCACTTTTAATAGTTAGTTTTAGATGTATCTTGGCAGCACTTTAGCTCTGCACCGATGTGACACAGTTACACGTTTGTTGTTTAATGCATTTGATTGACTGTGTTCTTTTATTTTTCTAAGAGACAGTTACTACAAAATGAATTGCCCTTCTGGACGAATAAAGCTTTCTGATTCTGATTCTTGAAAGTGGGCGACCATGGCGGGAAACTTGGGCCGGCAACACAAAAAAACGATCAATCTATCGCAACTAACTCTTTACACTCTGCCATGTCCAATCAAAAACCCTTCTCCCCATTTCAAGATCACAGAAAGGATCATCATAAACTGCAGGGGCAAACGGTGTGCAACGTGATGAAAAAAAGGAGCCAAACAGAGTATGGAGGGCATGGAGGATGATCGGCAATGATGTACAAAACCAAGAGCCATTTTATAGAATGAAAGTGTCTGGTTTTCGCCGCTGCAATGAGCACGTTTTAAGTCCTGTTTGTGCTTCAACCTTGGAGCTACATGAACCTGGACACTTCTGATGATGATAAACTTACACAGTTAACTACATTTTTAATTTGTCTCTCTGACCAGACAAAGCTTTGTTGAGAACCACTGCCATAACCGACAATAAAAAAGTTATTTATGTGTTATAATAAACTCACTTTATAGAAAATCTAAAGTTTATTTTGAACCGAAGCTTTAACTTTTAGATGATTTAGGCTTTTAATCTCCAAATCTGAAGCAGAGACACGACTGGACCTTCTCCAGACCCTGGCCTTGACCCTGGTCCTGGCCCTGACCCTGGTCCTGGCCCTGACCCTGGTCCTGGTCCGGACTGCAGTACTCACAGTGTCTGAGGCGTTCTCTGTTGAAGGCGCTGGCCTCGCAGAAGCTCCGCCCCTCCGTGTGTCTGTGGGAGGAGTCTACGGTGCTGGCTCCGCCCCCACTCAGCAGCGCTTTCACCAGAACCTGAAAAACCATAAACGTCCTCGTAAGTTTAATACTTTTTCTCTCACAAACAAAGTAATAAAATAAATAAGTGACAGGCGTTTCCGTGGTAACCGTAAACATGTGGCGGGGCCTGTTCAGACCTGTTTCTATCAGAGCTTTGACGTTTAAACAGATAAAAGAATCACACCCTCAATTTAGACAAGTTTGAACTGGAACAATATAATAAAGACATTTAAATAAACACGACAAGTTTAAACAGACTAAACACAAAAGAAACAGATCACGAGCCTCTCCTCTGTCAGGCATCCAGCTGCTTTCTTTACAGCAGAGCCTTGTTTGGCCTGCTGTATAAAGTTGTCTCAAGTCACAGAACTCCAAATCCGGACTGCGTTTAAGCGTCTATATTTGCCTGTTAAAGCGGATTTTGACGTACCAATTTTGAAGCTGACGCCCCAATGCGCATCGAGGACAAAAAATACACTTTTAACACTGCAAAGCGCTTCTTCTCTGTGTTCCCTCTTGTTTGTCTGTGTGTTTGTTCTGCTCTAGGACAGATGACTGAGAGAGAGAGAGACTGTCTCTGTCCTCCTCCAGTGTCACGTCCTACAGCAGGTTTAAACATTTTGAATAGATCCATGTGAGGCGTTGTCAGTCCAGATCAGGTCCATGTGGTTTGTTTTGTGAGTAAACAGTGAGAGGAGAACAGCAGCAGGTCACATGACACAGGAGTGACAGAGGCCAGGATTGGCTGAAGCCTCTGAAGATGGATTTTAATAACTCTTCTGCGTCTTCAGAGACATGAAGGCAACAGACGCCAATACGCACCGAACATTCACCTGAACGCTCCAGACGCTCCAGGGTTTACACTGACTTAACCTGAAAATGGAGCAAAAACACAAATATGCTGTCTGGTCTGAACGCAGCATTAGTTAAATCTGGGAACCTGGTTTTCACAAACAAGAAGGAGGTTTTTAAATTTGTCAAACAATCTCTTATTAATCATCACATTTCTGGCAGCAATTATGACTTAGGCGATTTCACACTGCAGCTTTTGGTCCAGACTTTTGGACTTTCCAGTTTGGGTTTGGTCTAAGTTCAGATGTGAACGTTCCCAAAGACCATGGTCTGGATCAAACAGCTGGTGTTTGGTCCGCAAAAAAAGTGCTGTGTGAACGCGAAAGTTCAGACTTTAGACCAAATCCAGGGAGTGACAGATGTTCGATCTATAAACCCAAACACTGCTCACATATTGTGTATTGTTCAAGTGAAGAAGAGCTTAAAACGGAACAAAAAGTGAATCAGAGGTGTGATGTTTTTCAAAGAGGGTCAACAAGCAACGGCTTCTGGTGCAGATTTTTCCCATCAAATTGTCTATTTCACGTCGTACTGAGAGCCCTATTTTTTTCTTCTATTTTACACTCGTCATGCAATTAATACTCTTTCTCTCACACACACACGAGCACAATCGCCTCACAAACAGACACAGGTAAAACTAAAACAGCTCATACAAGGCGAACGCGAAGAGAGGGAACAGTGTTGATTCCACAGACACGTTCGTTTCATGCTGAACTGTAAAATTATGTGGGTTTTAACGGTCCGACACATTCACAGAGAAAAGAGTCTCATAAGGACGTGATACAAAAAAGTTGGTGTTTGACGTCAGAAAGTTTGCGATGTCTTTCCACAAACTTCCAATCCAAACATCAGTTGTTCACGAAGCTCGGGAGACTCACTATTGACTCAAAAAAATTAGAAAGAACTGCGACTAATTTGAGCGACCTTAAAGCGCACAGATTCTTTAACCGTGCCGTGCTCAAACCGCGCTGAGCTCTGGCCAACCTTCTCCAACCACAGAGTCAGAGCTGTGCAGAGTCTGAGCCATCCGGGCTGGGCACAGTTCGGTTGTGCCAGTGTAAGTGTCTCCACAGGTTTTTTTCACAAACAGAGGTGAGCTTAGAGGTCAAATCCTTTGCAAAAACGGGATTATAATGAAGTGTATGTAAAACACAACAAGCTCCATCTGCAAATCTGCCTCCCAGCAAGACCTGGATGATCTCTTGAGAACAAATAGTATAAAGTCGTTGAGCAGGCTGTGTTTTAGCGTCTCACCTGTATAAAGTCGTTGAGCAGGCTCTTGTTGCCGTTGAGGCCGTTGATTCGCTGAGATCCGCAGGTAAAATAAGGTCTGAGCTGGTTTAATAAAGACGCCACGCAGTCTGAAGAGTCGTCTGAGTCTTCACGATCTCGGTCTCTGCTGCTGTAGATCAACTGTCCGCCCTGGAAGAATCAAGTTAAAGGATTATTCTGAGCCTTTCCAGACAGATATCGTTAAGAATGATGGTGTTCGTTCACATACAGACTTGTCAAACACCAGATTTCTCACCTTGAATATTTTGAAGTTGTTCTGTGGTTCTTCTATCAAGTGTCTGATGGCAAAAGTCATCCTCTGTCGATTCCTGAAACCAGAGCAAAGTGAGAGTTTGGTTTTGAACTCTCTGAACCTGTCCTCGGTTTCACACGAGCTGAGTTGTTTTAGTCAAATCAAACACAAACTAGAGCAGCTCAGATGTGAAGGTTTAAAATGACGCTCTGATAAATGTGTCAGCGGCTGTCAGATCTGTTTTTAAAGATAATGTCACATAACTGTCCACATGTGTTCACGTCTCTGTAGAAACACGTGTCCCTCAGTCAGACGGTCTCATGCTCCAGAACTAATCTCCAGAGTCCTTTTATTGTGGCCAGTAGTGATGGAACAATTATTAAAATAGTATTCAATCATGTGGTGCTGGAGATTCAATTTAATTCCATCTTGTGCAGTTAAAAGGTCTTTTTACAGTCAGACTTAAGCCGGCTGCACACTACAGGAGTTTAGGATTTTTTTACTTTAGCCAAAAAAAAGACGAGGCCACAGACATGAGGACATTTAGAACGATTATTTTTCGTGGCAGGAAAAACATAGACGACTCAGACTTGTGGAGCGGAGTGAGCTGAGAACAGTTTGTGTGTCACATGATCGAGCGCAGAGTGTTTTCTTTCATGTGTTATACAAGTGAACAATGAAACGTGAGTGGATTAAAACAGGTTTATAAAGGTCACAGGACAGCGGAGGCACTGACGCATTGTGGGCCTGAAATGAAAAAGTTTATATAAACTCCGTGTTGGCCGTGTTGTATATAGTAAAGTCGGTGACGCACAGACATAAGGAGAGAAACGACTTCCTCTGGCCACGCCTCCTGAACTCGTAAAGTGAAACATCAGGCTGATTTTCACACTGTACTCGCAATTTAGGTTTTAAATCTGAGTACCGTAATTTCTGGCCTATAAGCCGCTACTTTTTTCTCAAGCTTTGCACACTGCGGCTTATAAGGCAACGCAGCAAAATCATAGATTCTCATAGACTTACTATTAACAAGTGCGGCGGCTTATATATGTACTTTATATTTTTTCTTACTTAAATCTAGTGGTGTGGCTTATATTCAGGTGCGCTCAATAGGGCAGAAATTACAGTAGTTCCTCTCATAAACCCTTTTTACAAACAACAAAGTGAAACTGGAGAGGACCACCCAAACTCAGCCAATCAGAGCGCTGCATTTGGCTCCTGATTAGAACTAAAATTCATTATTATTCAACTTAGATAGTATTCAGTGGTCTTATATTGTTTCACCATATCCAGCACTTATCATATACTTTTAAGTGGAAAGCACAAAATGTACTTATTTACAACTAAACAAATTAGCTACCCCAACTTTAACAAACTTACAGCTGGTATGTTCTAACAAAATTGGGTTTTATCATTCTGCCGCTTTTTGGGTTATTAAAAAAGACCCAGGAACAACTAAAATATGAACTTTTGGCTTCACATTTCAATAAAAAAAGTCATAATTCACATATGGTTCTAATCATAATGTTCACAAAGAAATAGCTTAAGAATATAAATGTATATTTTTGGACATTCTCTTCAAAATTAAACTCCAGGCTTGGTTTACTTTAGATTACATTAAAACAGTAATATTGTAAGTTATTGAAAAGTTATGTTTATGTTGTTCTTCTGAAAGTGCACTGACCCAGAGAAGAGGTCCAGGGGCAGTAGAGGCTGCGCTTCTTCCAGATCCCGTTGGAAACCTGCAGAGAAGAAGACACACTTAAACCACTGGATACATATGAGTTTAGAGACAGTACAAACAGAGGAGTTAAAAGACCTGCAGAGAAGAAGACACACTTAAACCAAAGCATACATAAGAGTTTAGAGACAAGAGATACAAACAGAAGAGTTAAAAGACCTGCAGAGAAGAAGACACACTTAAACCACTGGATACATATGAGTTTAGAGACAGTACAAACAGAGGAGTTAAAAGACCTGCAGAGAAGAAGACACACTTAAACCAAGCATACATAAGAGTTTAGAGACAAGAGATACAAACAGAAGAGTTAAAAGACCTGCAGAGAAGAAGACACACTTAAACCACTGGATACATATGAGTTTAGAGAAAGTACAAACAGTGGTGGTGTAATATATATGCAGTGTTGGGGAGTAACAGAATACATGTACCGCCGTACGTATTCTGAATACATTTTATGAGTACTTGTATTCCGTTACAGTACGGCTTTCAAACGAGGTATTCAGAATACAGTTACTTTTATAAAATCAATGGATTACATTGCATGTAAAATAAATGTAGGAGACCATTGTTAAATCACCACAGAAAACCAAGTGTAATGTTTTCACAGCAGCAGCTTGTCGCGCTGTCAGTGTCTGTGCAGCCTGCACTACTTCACTGAAATAACAGAGTCCAATCAGATCTGGTGTTGTATAGGGGCCTGCAGACAGACTGACCAATCAGATTGTCCCCTTTATGGACAGGTACATTAGAAGTTTGTTGATGGCTATTATCTGCTTAACTTTTTCGGGACTTTATTTAGGATAAACAAAAAGAAGACGTCTGTGTTTGGAGCATTCATTTTAACTACAGATGGGATTCGTTTTTCAAAGAGGAACAGTTTGTTTTCCGATGAAAACTTTGACGAACATTCACAACAAGTGCACCGGACTGTTAGAAAGGATTAGTGACACTGGAACCTGCTCTGAAGCTCACGGACGACACGATGAATGAACTGTTGTTGGACTAAACCCACGATGAGCCACATCGTGTAAATCTGAAGTAAACTCCTCCTCTCGGACAGCCGTGAGTCGGTTTAAACAGCGCGTTTTTCAAGTTTTGTTTCAGAATTATATCCTTGTTTATGTGAGACATTATAACATTACTTAAAACCAATTTTTTAATGTTTTTAGTTTTTTATTATCAAAATAAATACACACGAAATAATCTGAAAAATCTGGTTTTATTAACTTTACAAATATTTTCACGAAGCCATCATTGTTTCAACAGTCTTTTGTTGCGTCAATCGTGTAACTACAGGAGTTATGAGTTACCGCACTAGACAATCACAACAAAGCACAATTAATTTTACAATGTTGCGACAAAAATACTGAGTCCTGTAACCAGAACGGCACTGTTCACTGTTGTGCGCCACGCTGACCCACCGCCCCCCCGATCTCGTCACATCAAGATGCGGACGTATATCAGGAATGGTAAAAAAAATTTCGTCAACGGCAATATTTTTACTTTAATTCTACTTTTTAGTATACCTACGCAAAGTATTTTATTTTTTTTATTTTTTTACAGAATAAAACTAAGAAAAAGTATTCCAAGTATTCAGAATACAGTACAAACATTTGCAAGAAACGGAATACAATACAGAATACTTTTCTGACCAAGTATTCAGTATTCTGTAACGGAATACATTTTCAAAGTATTCTACCAAACACTGTCTATATGTTTAGTTTAGACATTAAAGACCTTGTAGTGCTGGTGTAATATATTTTAGTTTAGACAGTGCAAACAGTAGAAGATGAGACCTTGTAGTGCTGGTGTAACATGTTTAGTTTAGACATTATTACAGACCTTGTAGTGCTGGTGCATGCAGAAGCGACACACTCTGGTCTTGATTTCTTTAGAGACGTGTTTTGACGACGGCAGGAAACCGCACTTTGGCTGAAAAACACAGAAACATGTCGTTATTATTTTA
Source organism: Mugilogobius chulae (assembly GCA_038363315.1). NCBI lineage: Eukaryota > Metazoa > Chordata > Actinopteri > Gobiiformes > Gobiidae > Mugilogobius > Mugilogobius chulae. The sequence goes on from CM076407.1 coordinate 40,221,765, forward strand.
ACAGAAACACGGTTGAAGATGAGTTTAGTAAAGTCTCCGTTTGCTGTGAGTCTTGTTTGTTAACAGACGATTGAAGAACCTGCACAAACTTGTCCAAAGACTGAATGTTTCTTCAGAATAATGACGTCGTGTTTACGCAGAGACACAGACATTAAACCAGTGACTCCTACCTGACCTACATTAGATCAGAGCTAAAACTACTGAAACTGGTAATAAACAGAGTGAAAGTGTGTTTTAGTGAGAGGTAGTTTGAATGTATTTTGGTGTTTTGGGTCAGGAACAGGTTCAGATCAAAGAGACACTGTTTAGTTTGTTAAAAAGCTTATGCCACGCCTCTTTTTAGTCAAATACACCAAGCTCCAGGACATGACTTTATGAAAAATAGACAGCCTATATTTTCTCACAGGCTGTAGTCTCTCGGTCAAACATGTCACTGCTTCAAACATAATTTAAGCTCAAAATAAATCTGCTTTAACATTATTTCTTCTGTTATATATTTGGATCTCAGGTCTGTAGTTGAACAGTTCTGCTCTGAGAGAGAAAAACCATGGGGCAAGTTTAGGGTTTATGGAAAAAACATGCAACTATCATATTGTATATTGTGAAGAAAAGTTGAAAATTCAAATATCATGTTTATTTGCGCGCTCATTAGAACTTTTTTAAAGGCAAACGCAGATACACTCTAGCTTTGACATGACTATAGCAGAACTTAAAGGCGACACAATTTGGTAGAAATAAAGAGATAAAACCATACACTGAAACACCGTTAACAGAGATAATTGTGTGTTATGTGAATAAACAGGAGAAAGAATAAACGCACTCCAAAAATTCTTGTTGAGGTGCAAATGCAGGAGCAGATGCATTAAAAATTCATAAAGAACATTGCACACTCAGTTTGCCGATGTCAAAAACAGGTTTATTTGATAACGTTTCAGCTAATGCTTCGTCAAATCATTTTCATTTTTGGACCAGTGTATAAATAAAATCTTAATAACCATCTTTTCTATAAAATAGGTCCTGGATGACCTTTACCTGTTTGTTATGTCTAGGACTGATTAGAAGCAGAAATGTTAATTTACTTTGAATACATTATTTTGGTGATGCCTTTTGCTGAATAAAACTAAACTAAACTAAACTAAACTAAACTAAACTTCATGCATACAGCACATTTACAACAAACAGAAAATGTAACTGATGTTATCATTATTATCTTTGTCGCTTTCCCTCTGGAACTGGAACTGCTTTTCATTCATTTCATGAGGTCTTTCTTGTCCAGTAAATATCTTGATTTACAATATATAATAGAGTTTAATTAATGTATTTATTTGAGCAACAATCAGGTCATAGAAAGTCATCTAATCCAGTGCTTCCCAAAGTGTGGGTCGTGAGATGATATTAAGAAGTCATTTTACAATAATGACTTGGTATTTATTCAGTTTCCTTATCTCAAAGCAGCATGTTTTACTGAATGTTGGTGATATAAAGCAATAAACTACTAAAATATATGATTTTCAACCCATTTTAATGTTTTCCAACTTAAATTATTACAGACCTCTATTTCATTCTGCTGTGGGGGTCAAGAGCTCATTACAAGGTTATTTTAGGGGTTCTGGTTTGGTCTAATCTACAAAAACCTGCTTTAACTAAAAAAGTTACACAGTGCATCTTTAGCTTCAACAGCATAAACGGACCGATTACTTAAGACGTCTGAGGTTATATTGTTTTTTTTCTTTTATAATGTGAGAAAATACTTTTAGTCACATGAAAGAGACAAACGAATCAGTGTTTTGAGTCTGACTGAGCTGCAGCGTCACATGTTCTGTCACAGCTGAGTTTATTTAGCTTCAGTCTCTGTCACAGACCAAATACAAACTACAACAGCTCACATGTGAACGTTTAAAATGAAGAATACTCGTGTTTTTATAAGAAACGTCTGTAAAACACGACGACACAGTTACGTAAGACAAGAGTGTGTGGTTTAATGACTCACAGGTTTATCAGTCGTCACATTAAACAAACAGGATCAGGGCGGGGGCATGGTTTTAATAACAATAATGTGATAAGCATGGAAAGTGTCTTTGAGTGTCCAGATGATTTAAAAAGATTATTATATCACATTCAGACATGTTTAAGTTATTATTTCAGGTCCACACAAGAAAAAGAATCAGTGTCATGTGATTCTCTGCGACTTTAGCGGAGGAAAGTGTTTATGTTTGTGTTTTACCTTGATTTCGATGCAGAGGGGCGGAGTCAAGGTGGGCTGGTGGTAAAGGGGCGTGGTCAGGTTTGGCAAACACAGAGCACAGCCGCTGTAGATGTCCATCACTTTGTTACACCTCCACACTAAAGAGAGAGAAGAGGAGAGGGAGAGAGAAAGAGAGAGGAGGAGAGAGGGGGGAGAGAGAGAGGAGGGAGAGGAGAAGAGGAGAGAAGGAGAGAGAGAAGGAGAGGAAAGAGAAGGAGGGGAGAGAGGAGAGGAGAGGAAGAGAGAAGGAGGGGAGAGAGAAGAAAAGGAGAGAGAAGGGGAGGAAAGAAGGAAGGAGAGAAGAAGGAGAAGAGAGAGAGAGAAGAAGAGAGAGAAAGAGAGGAGAGAAGGAGAGAAGAAAAGAGAGAAAAGGAGAGAGAGAGGGAGAGAAAGAGAGAAAAGGAGTGAGAACAGGAGAGAGAGAGAGAGAGAGAGAGGGGAGAGAGAGAGAGAAGAGGCGAGAGGGAGAGAGAAAGAGGACAGGGAGAGAGAGAGAAGAAGTAAAGAGAGAAGGAGGAGAGAGAGAGAGAGAGGAGAGAGGAGAGGAGTGAGAAAAGAGGAGGGAGAAGAAAAGAGGAAAGAGATGGAGAAGAAAGGAGAGAGAGAAAGAACAGGAGAAAGAAGAAGGGGAGAGAAGAGGGAAGAAAGAGAGAAGGAGGAGAGAGAACGAGGGTCAATGATGTTCCAAACACTCAGAGTAAAAGAGTAAAAGTGGGCGGTACCTGGTCTCTGATGCTGCACTTTGATTGACAGCTGTCGCACGAACTCCAGAGGTAACTTCACCACCTCCTGAAGAGAGAGAGAGAGAGAGAGAGAGAGAGAGAGAGAGAGAGAGAGAGTGAGAGACATAAGATTCAAATACAGAAGTAAAACAAAAGCAGAAAAAGCTTTGTATGAACACGAGAGCTGGGAATCTAAAGGTCACTCATGATTCAAAGTGACAATGTTATCACAATATTGTAATAAACCTGATATTATTGATCTTCACTTGTTGTCCCCAAGAGCAGTGACGGCCCGAGTAAAGCTCCTTGAGTCAGAGAGAAACGTTACAAAAAACAGATTTGCTGGCGTAAAAGCAGATCTGAAAGTTTGTCATCTGCTCATTTAACTGAACAACTAAATACTGAATGAAGCTGTGCTGTTTTTCCTGCATTAACATGAGCTCTTTCTGTAGTTTGGTTTCATTTAAGCTTTATAACGTTTTTTTTTTTGTTAATAATCAGTGACAAAGGTGATGTATGTTTGTGTTATTATAGTCAGTTTTAACTGAATCAGCCTCTGGCCTCCTCCTGTTACGTTCAAGTGTTTATGCCAGAGATACACAGATATATCGGCCGATCAATATTTTGGGACCAAGATTTAGATTTACTATATCTGCTATCGGCCTCAGATTTGTCCCATATCTGACCAGGCAGTTGTGTGGGCTGATCAGCTTCTTTTATCTCTCTGTCCTAAGTCTGCAGTTTTGATTTTATCTTGAACATACATGTCTTTAAGTTTGATTCTTGTTCTGTGACTTTGGCGGCAGCACAAGCTTTAATAAGTGATTGTTTGTTTGTCCATATGAACATGAATGTCTTTCATGAGGCTATGAAATGATTGATTGTATCAGGGTGAAGAATAATTTAGATTTCACTAGTCACCGCAGTTGTGTATAAGCGAAAATAAGAAAATCAGTCGATCTCTAGTTTTTGCGTAGTATTTGTCTCACACATGAGTTTGTTCTGATTTTGAGCCTCACGTGTGTCTCAGCGCTGATCACATCACTGTTCACTTTCTGGTTTTGTTCCGCTCTTGGTCCGTTTGCGTTCACAATACAAATGAACCGAGACGAGTCTAACCCCAACAATCCAATCGAAACAGAGTTCTTTTGTGCGTTTACATTTACCAAACCGAACCGGACTATCCAGGCAAACGAATCCTGATCTGAATCAAAAGTGTGTTGTGAATGAAGACTTAAAGACTCGTTAAAGACACCAACCGCACTAAGAGTCTTCTGAAGGAAAGATAATCATGTGACAGCTTAAAAACATCCTGAGCTTCAGCTGTGAGTGAGTCAGAAAAAGGAGAAGTCATGTGAACACAACATTACACTGAATCACACACACACACAGGGGAGTTTAAAGACACACTGTGGGACATTCAGGCTGTTTAAACACTTGGAGCTTCAGCTGTGAGTGAGTCATTTAACCACAACATTACACTTAATTACTGCAAGCTACTGTTCTTTAATTAGAGAAGTGTTTACCTGAGATAATTGTTTGCTTTTACTTTCTTTTCACTCACGAGTCATGGATTATGTTACAGTTACATGAGATTATAGTTGTATTATTGTATTTCTGTGTGCTGGTTGAAACTGAGTTGTAAATGTGGATCTTTGAATGTGGCGTTTCCTCTTTTTGGTCGGTTTAGTTCTGCTTTTTAAGGAGGAGAGGTTACATCTGCTTTTTCTGTGAGTGTGTGGTAGATCTGGGCGGTATGACCAAAAATTTATATCACAGTATTTTTCAAAATTACATCGGTGTCACAATATTTGATGGTATTTTTTATCCCAGTACATGACTAGGTGTTGACCTAGTTTCCTAATAATTTAGAGAATAATTAGGCTACTGCAGTAAATTGTCTTAGAATGAGCAGACTAGTATTACCCCCGTTTGAATAGTCCCACAAACTGCTGCTTCTCCAAAGAGGTGACAGACAGTGACACATTAATTGTAAAGAGGTGAATAAATGAGAATGCATGACTTGCAGTCAAAATAGAGAACGCTTAATTGTGCGTTACGCGCTGATCCCACCACACACAACCACGCCCCGCCCCAGTCCGCCTCCAAAAGCCGCCGCAGACCCCTCGCACTGTCTCCGCTCCAGTCCACTCCGCAGGGCTGCGTAGCCCCGAGGAGCTCAAGAAGAGCATGCGCCATCTTGCCATTCCAGACATAGTTCACCTCCCTTTTCCTGTCTGGTGCGCTCCGATCCGCGGAGCCCCACTCTGCTGGACTCGGGCGGAGAAGAAAACAGTCCTGATCTGCACTTTGGTCGGACGGCAACGAAGCCGAGGTGGAGCCATGCGCAGCGGATACGAAAGTTGTGGAACGCTCTTCATTCATCCAGCAGTCGGAGCGGAGCAGAGACGCATGCAGCGGGACCAGCGCGCCACGCCGCTCTTTGTTTCGGACACACCGGTGTATGAAAAGTTCATATCATTAAAAAAAAACCCACTGGTGTCCAGTATGAAACGGTATACTGCCCAGCCCTAGTGTGTGGACAGTTCTTAAAACTTTAGTGACAGTACAGCGTGTGAACTGGATACAGCTCGTATCACAGTTACAGATATATTTATACTTGTAGTGTTTTATGTGTGTCTTTCTCACCCCGCTGTGGATGAACTGTTCTCCGATGAAGCTGCTCATGACGTTTGAGGTAAAATCCACGATGTTCTGGATCTGTCTGTAGGCCTGCTCTGCCGTCTGAGGATGGAACACAACAGGACAAAAGTGAGCTGGAGTCAGACACACAACCGTCCCACAGACTGAAGCTCAAACAGACTTTACCTGAGGAGGGTTTTCTGAGTCGGCCGCTGGATACTTGAGCAGACGCAGAACTCTGGGAATCTGCCAAAGACACAAAACACACACTCAGTTTATTCACAAAAACTGTCGACACTGGAAGAACAACAACACGTCACAGGAACATCACGTGAGTCTGGAGCCAAGAGTGAAAGTGTCAGAGGAAAAAACCCAGACAGAAAAGGTTTGTTCTGATTCAGACTGGAATTTCTCTGGATCTCAAAAGGCGGAGGTATCTGGTTCTGGATTTTCAGACATTTTAAGGACAAAATAACAGAACGTTGCTCCTAAACTAGTTCTGATAAAGCTCAGTATGATTGTAAATGTCTTTTCTAGTGTGGCTCTGTAACAAAACAAACTCACAGCAACAATCAAGGACGTTCTGATAAAGAAACAGACAGTTTTAGTTTTGGTAAATGAGCTGCTTTGAGATGAAAACACTCACGTCCTTTGTCTAAATCAGGGGTCTCCAACCTTTTTTGCAAGGAGAGCTACTTTTGCAATAGAAAACTGGCGGCGAGCTACTACTGTTAGCAATGACCAAAAATTAAAGTTAACTTTGGCATAGTTAAGAGGTCTATGTATATGAAAATTGAGCCGATTACTATTTAGAAGTGGACACAATTAGGCATCTAAAGATACATTTACAGTAGAAATAGACATGTACAAAATAACATTTGAGTAATAAAGCATAATTTGTATGTTTCTAAAATCCTTTGGCGAGCTACTTGGAAGGTGGTGGCGAGCTACTGGTAGCTCCCGAGCTACAGGTTGGAGACCACTGGTCTAAATAAACAAGGCCAACGGCATTTTTAATTTCTACAGAACAGTAGAAACACTTTGTTTTGTATTTAAGAAATATAAAAATTCCCAATGGAGCAAACTTAAAACAGCTCGCTTTTCTTAAAATATAAAAAAGTACACATTTATTCTAATTTAAAATCTGTGAAAATGCTACTGTACTTGGAATAAGAACTATATTAACGTGTTCTGTTGGCAAATTGTCATAAAAGGTAGTAAATAATAGATATGTAGTCGATCAAAGAAATTCTTGTTCAACTAAAAGACATGTTCCATCGACACGACAAATCTTTGAAGCTAAAAAATATCTTTTGATTTGATCATTTATGCTTGAAAAGACTAAAAATGTTGTGAAGTTGATGCAAAAACAACAATTTATATAGAAAATAAATAAGAAACAGTCTGTTTATGTTAAAAAAGACAAAAAACTAGCAAATTTTCAACTGATTCATTCTTTTTTTTCACCATATAATCTAATGAGTTAATGGTCGACTGATGAAAATTTTGGTCGTCTAAGACTCCACCGACCGATTAATCGACTAAACGACTACAACACTAGTGAATAATCTCATATACAGTATCAACATACTTCGACTAGAGCTGTACAATATATCGTTTTCTAGATAATATCGTGAATGTTGTTTTTAAGATATGCAAACAATTGAGTATCGAGTATATCGTGCAGTAAAAACACACTACTAAAGAGCAGTTTTACAATAAACGTTAAATAATGATGCTATCAACTTTCTAATAAACAGAACCAGCTTATATTCATATCAGAATTTGTACATTAAGTAATTCAGGGCGCTTCACAAAACAGCAAAATTATCCTATAATGAGAGATTACAGCACTTGTAATTAATTTAACAGATATTTGTTAGACAAACAGGAAAAAATACCCACGGAATTTAGATAACAACTGATATGTGTCTGGGATGAGGAGTATTTAATGTTTTGTGTTTTGATTTTATTGGTTTCAACAAAGATTGCAAAGAAACAGTCATGTTAAAACTGTTATGTTAAACAGGCTTGTTTTACATGAAAAAAGAAAAATACACACCAACTTGAAATTATATTAAAAAAATGAAATAAGGGCTACATTTTATTTCACTTGTAAAAAAAAAAAAAAAAGTCAAAACATGCTAAATCACGATTTACACCAAGTCAGCTCATTGAAATATATTTAAGGTTGTCATTTTATTCACAAATTTGTAGACAAAATATTGCCCAATTATCGGAATCGAGATATGCCAAAAATTATCGAGATATTCATTTTTGTAAATATCGCCCAGCCCTAACTTCGACCTCTCTTTTTTACTTGTCATCATTATAAGTTTGTATTTTTCCAGCGTAAGTTGAACAGCAAAAAAATGTAATGAATTAGCAGAAGATTACAAAGCAGGTTTAAGCCTCAATATTAAAAGATGAAGCTGATTCAAGTGTGTTTACAATTAAATCAAATAAATGTCTGGGTTGTAATACAAAATGTCTTTACTTTTTCTATAGATCATTTGTAACAGTGAATGTAACAGAATCTAAGGATTTAATGTATTAATATTAAGACACATGTGCTACGATACGACACAGGACTAGGGCTGTAGGCGACCAAAGAAACTCTTGGTCGACTACAAACATGTCCCATCGACCGATTAATCGACTAAACGACTAAACCGACACAGGACAGCGTGTTGTATTACAATAGATCACAAAAGGATTTACTTTGGCTTCATCACAGATTGTTCTGGTTGTTTCTGCTCCTCTCCACTTCCACCCCCTCCTTTCACCCTCTCCTTTAGTCCTCCAGCAGGGCACAGTTAACAGTTTGATCTGATGTTTGATGCATTAACAGGCCTGATGTACAGAGACACTGATGAAATGTGCTGATAGAAGAGTATTAGTATTTGTGAATGGAACACAGGCTCCTCCCCCTTCTGTGAGTCACTCGGGCGTTTCCACACACGACTTGTTTAACCTCAGATTCCTGCTGCGTTTGGACTCGTCTGTTTGAGTCTGACGCACTGTGCCACTCTCACTCTGGCCAAACTGTCAAGCACCGAACACTCACAGTTAAAAGGTTGTGTAAAAACAAAGACATTCACCAAACACTCACAGTCAGAAGTCTCAGTCGTTCACTAAACACTCATAAGTCTCATTCACAAAGTACACAACAGTTACAAATGTAGATCTGTGCAAAAACTAAATACTCACACACACAGAACTGATATCAGATTCATAAAGGTTCATGAATCACTCCCAGAATCAGACTTGTGCATCACTTACATGTTTCCCCGGTGTTTATATCGATATTAGATGATGACAGATTATTATATACAAGATTATTATTAATTGCCTGGAAAGACCAGTTCATGTGCCAAGTTTCAGTGGTTCAGTGACTGACAGTTGAGTTGTGATGAAATATTATAAAACCAACATGGAGAAAACAAACTGAAGAAATACGACAGGAGACTGAAAACACTGAGGATGTTTATAATGTTGTAGTGTAATGAGGTGAGACGACCAATCAGCTCCTTTCTTTCACAAATAAACTCGTCTGATTGGACGGTTGGTCAAGTAGAGCCGAACAATATATCGAAGTTTAGATAAAATTGTGATGGTTGTTTTGAAGATCTGCACAAATGGAATCTCGAGTATATCGTTTATAGTAAAAGAGTTGTTTAAATATACAAATGAAGACAGTTACAAGCTTCTTAATGTTTAAATAAAAGTAGGAGGTGACATTTTAGTAAATCCATCACTCGTTGGTGAAAGCACATTGCAAGTTAAATCAGATTTTTTACATGAAAGTGTTGTTTAGCTGCATTTTTTCCATCTGAAAATGTAATTCAACATGCAAACCTCTGAGTTTATGTCTTGTGAGGGCAGTTTAGGTCAAATATTAATCGTAACATTTAGAGATGCTCCGATCAGGATTGTTGAGGCCGATCACCGATACCGATCATTTGAGATTGTGATCGGCCCCTTTCTCCCTCTCACACCTCTACAGCTGCTGCTGCGTTGACACAGAGACAAGAGAAGTGTCTGTTTCTTACTTTGGCCTGAGTCATACATGAAATAAACCTCCATACCATTTTGTGGACACTATTTAACAAATTTAATTGTGAAAAACTCTGCTGGTGTTAGTGAATGCAAGTGTAGGACTAGATTTTTTCCGTGATCTACTTTTAAAGTGTTTAGAACCAATTATCTACATCCATATTGATCCTATCACTACGAAATAAAAACTGGGACAGAGTTTAGACTGTTCTCTGTCAGAATATGTCCACTACAAGTCTGTGTGTGGACAGACTTTTTACTACAGCTGCTCAAAGATACTTAATGTGAACCAGGAGAGCTGGTGCGTCCTGTGGCTGCAGTGGGAAACAGTCTGAGCTTCATTCATTCCTTAGATGCCCAAAACTTTTATTTTGCTTGATTTCAGACAATAGCAGGTGAACTTGCAGCTCTGTGCATGTTTAACAGAATGTTCTCTGCTACATGATGTGGTTAAGTTTGGTCCATATGAGCCGACAGGGTGAAGCCGGGACGACATGGAGCAGTGATAGTCACTGTAAACTAAGGACGCGCTTTAAAAAGTTTTTATTAGAAGCTTGTTGTGTGAAGTGTGAACGGTGCGTCTGATTTAGGGCTGGGCAATATTGTGATAAAAATCTAATTGTGAGCTTGTCTCTGTGACAGTCTGCTTTTTTGATGAAATCGTCACATCGTGATTTCCCTTTTCTCTATCTGTCTGTTCTAATGTAGACTATTTTTTCCAACCTATTACTTTTAGTCTCCGAGTTCCAAATCCAAGTTTTTATAGCAACTTTGGGCTTCTTTTTTGAAGTCTCTTTTGGACTGCACTTCTAGTTCATAAAGGAAAGAATCTTAAAACATTTTCTGATTACATTTATGGAATTGTGTGACTGATATTTATGGATTTTCAGCCTGTTTTCATGTCTAAAAGTCGTTATTAAAGTAAGAAAAACACATACATTTGTTTTGCAGCAACACACAATGTTCTAATTGATTGATTCTTTTATTAACTTATATTGAAGAGCTGACTTTGCTGTTTCTCTCTGAAAATCTGGCAACACTGATCAGATTTTGACAGCTGGATTTACTGTTGATAGTGAATTGTAATTACCTCTAAGACAAAAGGAAAATAAACTGTCTACAAGAATCGTGATAAAATCAAAATCGTGATCTGACTCCAAAAAAATCATGATGTTAATTTTTGGTTTGAAATAATATCGTCTGAATATCGCAATCGAGAAATGACAAATAACAATCATGATTTCTGTTTTTGTCAATATCCAGGCCCAACGTTATAAAACACGGCTTCAAACAGCTGTAGACTCAGTACCTCCAGCCCCATTTCCTCTTGTGCAGCTGCGTTTCACACAAACCACTGAACCAGATCCATTTGACTAACAAACTTCATTCAAACAAAACTGCAGAGGAAAGTAAAGACAAAGATGGAGTTTAAAATACTAACACAAGCTCTTATCTGCTGATTCTTCTGTAATGTTTAGTTGAAGGTAAAAGGTGAAAGTGACATTACTCAGTTGCTGGTCGTGTTCTAATAAACAAACTTAAGACGAGTCCTTCTGCTCACAAAGTCAACAGGAGGAGTGAGTCAATAAGAGATTAGTGTGTGTAAATAGACTGGAGACGTTCAGAGGAACTGGTCAGGACACACACACACACACACACACACATGAGCTTCTGTGGGACATACAGGAGATTCACTGGCTCAAATGATCAAACTAAAGCTTTATAATAAAATCAGAACTGAAGGTGAATAAAGGTCAGAGGTGTAAACTTCCACATGAAATACTGAAGTGATAAAACAAAGCGTTTCTGTATTTTTGTGGTTCATTTCACATCTGCATGAAGCTTCAAACTTACAGTCATGGTGTAAGAAATAAATATCACACTTTGATTTTCTTTCCTTCACACTTCACTGTGATTGGTTAAATTCAGCTGTCACTTAAGGCCAGCCCACACCAAAGCACGGCGCGCCGCGGCACGTCACTCGCCGTGCGCCAGACCCAAGCATCAACACTCACCAAATGCTGTGTCGCGCGGCGTTATTTTTTAACGATCCGCGGTCGTAGTGGGTGAGTAATATGATAATATGTCCTGAATATTGAAAGGCACTCCGCGTTCATCATTGTTAACGAAATAACACCGACAAGTTAACTACTATACATCAGAAGAAGAAACTACGGGTGCCGGCAGGGTCATTTCCTGGAGCCGCGCCGCGACGGAAACAAACAAAACCGAGTGTCTCTGCCCTTCTGCCACCGGGCTCGCGGCGGTGTGTGTACATTCATAAAAATTAACAGAGGCGCACAGTTTGCCGCGCGGCAGAGCATCCCAGTGTGCGCTGGTCTTTACTCAGAGTAAGACAAACTCTCGCTCTCAGAGAAGCAGGAAAAAAGTCTGCAGTTTAACAGATGCACCGATCCAATATTGGGATCAGACATCTGTGCTGATCCAGGAAGTTTTTAATTGAGTTACTAAATTGAGTATCGGCTCCATGATCAGCTAAACAGTTACCATGACTGTGCTTTTAATTAGAAATAATGAGACTAATTTACTGGCTAGTGTTGATTAGAATGTCTCATAATGTTTGTCATTATATTCAGATTAGGTTGTGACGTTGTGACTTATAGGTAACAGTTAATAGTTTAAGTTTATAGAAGAAAACTTAAACTATTCTACTTAAAGAAGACAAAATGAACGTTCTCAACATAGGTAACAGTTACATTTAGGGCTGAGCGGGTTGGAAAAATATTGTCTATATTTGAACAGACAGATCCATCAAATAGAGAAAAGACTGACTTTGAACAAGATTCATTTGAGCTCCAAACATTTGTGTTAAACAATAAAGACCTGCAGAACGTTGAACATCACGTGAACACAGCTCTTTGTCAGACAAATGTGAACTGTTACTAACATCATTTGTCTAAATTTGTGTATAATTAACAGTCTTTTTGTGGCAATTTTTTTTTAAACATATACTCGTTGTTCAATTCTTGGATGACTTGAAAACAACATTCACAATATTATCTAAAATTCTAAACACTGTATGATCAAGTTTCTTATGTTGAGCTGTTGCTTTCCTTACACCGGTATCGGCTGATTATTGGACGATTATTTCCATATCGACAAGAGAGGAACTGTCAAAACCAGTCTGACCGCTCTGCATATTTACCAAGATAAAATGACTGAGGAAATAGTATCAGGCTGAAAGTAATTATGACATTTAACACCTGCGTATTTGTAATCAATGTAGTATTCTGTTCTCTCTGAGCAAACGTCACAATCAGCTGAGAAACCAAAGTGAATCATCTTTTCCCAATGACACTTGTGCAATAGATCAGAATTCATCCAGTTTTTATGTGTATAAGGTTATGCTAACACAAACTGACAACCCATAAAACAGATTAAAACATTGTTTAAATTTTGACTTAGTTTGGTGTGAGAGTCTTTGTGGTAAATATTGATTGTAGGAGAGTAATAAGAGTAAAAAATTGCAGGAAGCAATTTAAATTCTAAAACAGAATCCCTCCACATGTGTCGTCAAAGAGACAATTTCCACACGACTCGGGCTGACATGTCCTATCGGCCGATTAATCGACTTAAAAGGGGGCGTGGCAAAATCTCTGAAGCTACAATATCCGGCTTTTTATCTAACCCAAACTGAGCTTGAAAGCGAACGAAAAATGTGATGGAGTTTGTGCACAAACAACAATTTATACAGAAAACTAAGAGAAAATATGTTTGTTTAGAAAAGAAAAAGCTGCTAGACCAGGGGTGGGCTATCATTTTCCCCCTAGAGCCGTGTTCAAATCCAAACTAGTGACAAAGGGCCGGAGCACAATTACTGATATGAAAATGTGTTATTATGGCAAGCACATTTTGTATAAAAGTAGACTACTTATCTATTGGTTGTGTCCATTCATTGTGTTTATTAAAAGCAAACACGTGCTCCACAGACAAGTCCATCAGATTAAAGAAACATACAATGCAATGTATTTCTATTCATTCATTTTTTACCGCTTACTCCCGTTAGGGGTCGCGGGTGACTGGACAGTGGCCAACTCGTCTCAGAGTTAAACAGACAAACATTCACTCTCTCATTCACTCACTAAGGGAATTTACAGTGAAGCTCAATAACCTAAACATACATGTTTTTGGAGGAAACCGGAGAAAAGCCACGGTGACACGGGAGAACATGCAAACTCCACCCAGAGAGATCCTGAGATGTTAGTATGCACGACCTCCTTATTGGGAAGCCAGAGCTCTAACCACTCTGCCACCGTGCACCCCAATGTATTTTTAGATTTGCTAAAATGTCCTGATGAAAATAATTTTAGCTGATGGACTTTCACTTGTTTCAAAGTGTTTCTGTCATGTTTAAACAGATTTGCAAATGTGATTCAAGCTAAAATATCTTGTAAACAGTCAAATATGCAATAGATATTAGCAATGTTATTATAATCTGGCTAAAATAACTAAAATGAGGATGAATATTCTGAATTCTAGTGCTTTTAACCTACTATAGAGAAAGGTTATTTATGGTTTTGTTCTAAAAGGGTTTATTATCCCAGTAAATAAATATATAAAAAAAGTGTAAAGAGTGTAACTCTTTTTTGCAGTGTAAAGAGAAATGCTTATTCTCAAACACACGCCACATCTGGCCCCCGGGCCACAGTTTGCCCAGGTCTGTGCTAGACCAATGATTTTGTCCCAAATCTTCTGCTAATTCACTCTTTATGTTGTTGCTCAATATAAATCCTTCTAATCTAAATAAAAGAAGTTGGTTGATTAAGACTCCTTCGACCGACTAAAGAACTACAACACTACTCACAACTGACAGTTTCCTGGAGTTTAAACAATCATTTAACACAATTAGAGTGTTATAAGTTATAATAATTAGTCACTTTGTCAGTCCTGTGTTATTTAGGTTGATTTTGGCCCAGATTTACAATGGTGTTGCTAAGTACTTTTGGATTCCTCTCCACACGTGTCATTACTGGACAAAACGATAATGAATTGAATGATAAAAACAAACTAAATGTTTAGAGAAATCTTAATCATAATCATGTTACTGTAGTCGAACCTGTCAGACGCACTTAAAAAGGGGCATATTATACATGAATCCACTTTGTAACAGTCTCTCATCATTATTTTACTCAGTTATATTTGGATTGATTCCTGCATGTTTGATTCATCTTGTTTTAACCTGCAGCTGATGCTTCAGTTCTCTATTTGCCTGCAGATACTTCATATAAAAAAAAACTCATTCACTTAGGGTTCAAATTTGACAAACAACTTTCCAACACCAGAAATGAGTGAAAATGTACAATGAAGAGGTAGGTTTAGCAGTCCTGAGTCCTGAACAGGAAGTCACAATGCACCAGTTCATATTTCTAGATCTTTTAAGACAGATTTTGTGTTTTACAAATAGGGCTGGGCGATATTGACAAAAACAATATCTCGATAATTTTTTGGCATATCTCGATAAGGATATTAGGGCGATAATTTGCTAGTTCAACATAAAATATGTATCAAGACAACCTTAAATTTTCCATTGGAGCCTAAAACTGGTTGACTGACTTTGTGTTTATCGTGATTTTCACATTTTGACTATTTGAGAGTACAACAAAAAACTTGGTTCTTATTTCAAGAACAGAAGGATTTTTTTAAATATATTGAAGTCAGTGCGTATTTTTCTTATTTCATAAAAAAAAAAAAAAAAAAAAAAAGATTTATGCTTGTTCCTTTAGCAATCTTAGTTCAAACCAATAATGACTGATTCAAAACCTAAAATACTATTTATTCTAAGCACATATTCGTTTATTTTCAAAATTAAGTTGGTTATTTTTTCCAGTTTGTTTAAATATGAAACAAATATTTGTCAAATTAATTATAAGTGCAGAAATCTTTCATTATAGGCCCTGTCAAAATTTAGCTGTTTTGTGAAGAATGAATTACTGAATTACTTATTCCACTAATTCTGATCGGAATATAAACTGGTTGCATCTACAGTATTAGAAAGTTGATGACATCATTTGTTGACTTTTATTAGAAATTGCTCTTATGTAAAGTTTTTTTAATGCACGATATACTCGATATTAAATGTTTGCATATCTTAGAAACAACATTCACGATATTATCTAAAATTCGATATATTGCACAGCTCTATTTACAAAGAAAATATTCTAAACCAAACACGTGGAAAAACACAACAGTCTAGATTTGAGATGAACTGAATGATCTCAACATCCCAAACTAGGTCCAAACTAAGACAACATTTCCTAAATAAAAGTATCCTTGACTTGTTCTGAGCTTTTGTGTAACAATGACACACAAGTAGAAATAAACCAGAGGGAGGAGCAGAAGCAGAAGTCACATTTTTAACTTCCCATCACTTTACTGAGCGTGGAAAACTACGGAGACACTTTACAAACGGAACAGTTATTAGACAAAGCTTTCCAAACAAAAGAATAAATGTAAAAGCTGCAGTCGCGTTAGTCACAACATTCTTTTCTCTCAACACCTGTAATTATTCCTCTATTAACTATTGCGACATTAATACACTTCAGCAGAACTTTAAAACTGATTTTCTTCATGACAACATCAGTAAACAATAAATGATTAATTGTTATTTAGACTTTTATTGTATTTTTCTTCGCAGTGAGAGAAATGAGGCGTTTAACGGTTGTCAGTTTAGCTTTAAAGGCGGCTAACGGATTAGCCTCGCAGCTAACGCCCACAGCCGGGTTTAAAGCTGTCAAACTCGGCTTCACAGTGATGACATGTCGGTAAAAAGATACAAAACGGTAATGTGAAGTGTTTAGTCTAGTCGAGAGGAATTTCAGCGGGTTATCTCGATGTTTAAGCCGGTAAAAGCGCTCAGAAGCCGGGGCTAGCTCACCTGAATGTGCGACACCACCAGGCTCTTGTTCCCCTCTCCGTGGTACCTCCAGTCGTTTTCGTCCAGTTTGTCCGGGTCCATGGCGGTGAAACCCGGGTGAGAGGCGAGGGCAGGTCCCGGGGAAGGTTTGCACGGGGTAACAGAGAGCCTGAGAGCGGACAGAAGGGCAGAGACACCGCCGCTGTGACTGCTGCTGCTGCTGCTGGAGCTGTGAGTAACTTGTGCTGGTGCTTCTGCGGTGAGTCTGCGGCAGGACAGCGGGACAGAAGAGCAGGAAGCGCCCACTACTGAGAACACCCGGTACAACCCCTCTTCCAAGGATTATTCACTCACTATTACTCATCCTGTTGTAAGAAAAGATGGCATTATTCACAGAAACAGCAAACAGACCGTTCAGTGACATTATATTTACGTCAGGTAGGCTAATTCTTTGTCATGTATTTACTTGCCCGCTCAAAAGGCACAGATTTGTATTATTTTGTTATTTCTTTAGTAGCCTACATCAAAACTAGTGCTGTCAAGCAATTAAGAAATTGAAGAGATTAATAAATTATGATCTGTAATAATTAATCTATTTTTAATCTCACCTCAAAATTGCTGAGAAAAACTCTCAACTAAAGTGTTTTTGTTTTGTTTTTATCCAATTTAATTAATTACATTATTGTTGCAGATGGAAATATTAATATATTGCAAAAGATAAAGACTTTAGAAAGTCTTTTGTTGCTAAGTTGTCAAGTGGAACAACCCTTTTGTCCACTTTAACAACTCGCATATGCACACAATGAAGTTAAAGATTTCAAAATAGATTATTTGATAACTGCGATTAAAAAAATTAACTCGATTAATATGTCTGTAATTAATTAATCTCAATTAATGCACTAATTTGACAGCCCTAATCAAAACATCTAAATGACAAAACGTGCTTTTACTCAAGTCTATTTTTGGCTTTAAAAAGTTACACAGTGTGTCTTTAAACATTAAACTTGCTTGTTTTAACCCTTTCATCACTAAAGTATCAATACTACATGAGACATTCCAGACTCACTGTCTCCAGACTCCTGTTTCTGATAAGTTTCAATACCAATGTTTGTCTAAAATCATACTGAGGAATATCAGTTTAGATTCTTCAGGTGAAAGTTTAGCTGATTAGTCTGAGAGGGCTGAGGTCTCTGGGCTGGAAGTGCACAACATGTTACTACTTTTTAGTTGATTGATAAAGGGTTAAGGTTAGTTTTACAATTGCATAATAACCACAAACACAAAAAAATAAAACACAAAACTCTTTACTTGCTTACATATTGACATTTGTATACTGAACACCAAATTATAAGGGCGAGATATAAACTAAGCAGATCTTAATCAAGTTTAACCCAAAACAAAACAGGTCTGCAAACCTCAAATTAAACCAGTATAGCCTAAATAAAAGCAGATACATTTTCTTATGTTTGGAGGATTGGTCGGGCCAGATTGAAATGGTTGGAAGGCCTGGTCTGACCTGGCCCTCGAGCCTTACAGCTGTGGTTTCTAGATTCTATTTCAAATAAACAACCCAAAGACCTATACATGCTGAAGATAAGTTCAAATTAATTAAGCTTTTCAGTTGCATGTACACGTTTACATGTAAATAATAAAGGTAAACATTACCAAATATACTTACATTATTTTACTGAAGTTATGTATTTGTTTGTTATATTAATACCTCTTTTGTACACTTTAACTGAACTTCATTTGACAAGGGGAAAACACTGAAGGCACATGCATGTTTCTTGTTGAAGGACCTTATTGTATTTCCTAATTGAATATTATTTGGTATTTTAAAGAACCCAGACACTGAAGTCACATGCATGTTCTTCTGTATCAAATATTGCACATGCACCACATCCAACAATGCAAATACAAATTCTTTTCCTGCTTGTTTTAAGTCTGAAATAATCTGAGATAATAATGTGTTTTTATTGCCATTAACCATTTAGACAGGCATATACCAGAGTCCAGGGAGCTCGACGGTTCTGCGCAGTACCCTTGCTGTTCCTAGGTCTGCACTTTTCTGGACTGAGATGTCGGATGTAGATCCAGGGATATGTTGTAGCCACTCATCCAGTTTGGGGTCACGGCCCCCAGTGCACCGATCACCACGGGCACCACTGTTGCCTTCACCTTCCAAGCCTTCTCCAGCTCTTCTCGGAGCCCTTGGTATTTCTCTAGTTTCTCATGCTCCTTTCTCCTGTTGCCACAACCACCACTACCAACTTTCCTCTGCTCTTTATTCACCACCACAGTCTGCTTGTTTCGCAATTACTGCCTGTCTGAAAGTCTCACAGGATCTTGGCTCAGTCCTTCCACCTTCGGAAGGTCATTCCACATTCTCACTTTGATTTTGGAGTTTCCAAACCAAATACAGATATTCCTGTATACTGTACCAGCCACTAGGGACTATATGTTTAAAGTAGGGTGACCAGACGTCCCTATTTACCTGGGCAGTCCCTATTTTGAGCCCTGCGTCTCATGTCCCAGCAGGTGCATCCAAATCCACTTATTTGTCCCATTTTACACAAGTTGTCCTGATCAGTTGATTTTTGACTCTTGCACTTTCCAACAGTGAAGAAAGGAATAAATTGCTATTTCCTTTGTCAAATTAGAAAAAAAAACATGCTTGAAAATGACCAAAACACAAGAAAAAATGCACCGATTTGCACTGACAGAAGTTTCAGAGAATACGCGAGTCTGAATGAGCCATGAATTAAGTGCATATTGGTTACCCGCTATTTTCACTGAATGTTCATTATCCTTCACAAAAACACTTGAGTGTGTCCCAGCATATCTGGCAAATTGGTTTGACTGTGTAATTTTCTTTGCAGCCAGTAAACAGAGCTCAAACTCAAACCCTGACGTGAGAAACGCGAGATGTCATGTTATTTATGACACTGTTTAAAATTCTAATACATAAAATGCCCAAATAAAGGTTCCAGAAGCATGAATAAAAGAGAAGAACAACAAAACTAAGCCTTGTGTATGTGTATTACTAAATTCAGCAAGCATACTATTGTTGTGATTTAATTTTATACTTTTATACCAAACCCTTTTCTGCTTGAGTCTGAGTTTCGTTCAGGCGCTTTTCGGGCTCCTCTCTTTGGGTCCTGACAGAAACAGCGGCGCGGCTTTGCTAACGCTGAGCTAACAGTCTAACACGAACCGCAAAAATCAACACAAACTCGGACTTTTCATCTAATAATTTACTTTTGTGCACAGTTGGATCCACGTTACCTTCAAAATGAACTTAGAGCTGCTCGGTGAGTTTATAATACCACGGCTTTTTGCATTAAAAGTGAACGAAACCTGCAAATGTTATGGTTTTAGCATCGCCAGTTAGCTGCAGATGCTAAACGCTAACAACAACAAAACAGTAAAATGAATTAACGGCGAAAGATGCGTCACTATTTTGAAATTAAATAAATAAATGTGTAATTCCTTAACAATTTACGATGCTAGATGAATTCTTGTTGATTAAATGGCTTTAAACGGCCGAATATTAGTATTAAATATGTCGTTAGCTTCTGTTTATGATCATTATTATTCGTGATCATATTTTCCTTTCTAACGCAAGGTGTACTCCTGTAAAAATAACAAACTTCTCTTTTTACAAGGACATTTACAATAAAGATGATTAAAGAACATATAATTGTGTGTTTTACCGATACATTTTTGTAGATTTTAATTGTTTGTCGTTTGTTTTTTGCAGAATCGTTCGGGCAGAATTATCCAGAGGTGAGTGTGTGGTGAATGATTATTTATTACTGGTTAAATGAAGGTCGTTTTTAGGGCTGCAACCAATGATTATTCTGCTAATTGATTAGTTGGGCGATTATTCTTTTGATTAATCGATTAGTTGTTGAGAACGTAAGAGACACTTGAAAACTAACTTTTTGCCAAATCTGAGCTGAGGTTCACTAGAAAAATGTGCCATCTTAATAGGATAACAAGTGTTTGAAATTTTAATCTTGTTTTGACTTGGTTTTGTCCGTTATAATGGTGCGTTCCAGGGAACTGGGAATTTTTCCCACTTCCCACTTGTAAAAATGCGCTGGAACGCCACTCGAGCTGGTAAATCCCACTGGTGAACTGGGACCTGGTCGAGGAAGCCCCACTTCCCATACGAGCTCAACAGTCACCACAATAAATTTATTTGAGGGTTTAACTGACACAAAACTATGTAAACATTGGTTACAGGTCATTTACCGTTACTTTCGTTCAGCCTAAAGGTTAGCATTAGCCATAATGTTTACATACGAGTTGATTACGTTGGAACGCTTTGAACTGGGAACTGGTAGTTTTCAAGTGGACAATATCCCCATTTCCCAGTTGCCTGGAACGCAGCATAAGATGTAATTTGCAGATGGATAAAGATAAAACATGTAGTTTTGCTTAGAATAAGAAAAGTATTTCTCACTTGAAAACACTTAAACAATTAAACTTGCTTGTCCTGTTAGCAAGGTCAAATTATGCATACAACTAAATACATTTCACTTCATTCAGACACTTTTTTATATCCGTTTTTTTAAGTCTGTATTTTTCCCAGTGTAACAGTTTGAGAACATTCTGGAGATGTAAAAACTAGTGTGTACATCACAAAAACAATATGTAAACACAATTTTCATCGCTCATCTTCATCAATTCTGTTCAATCTGAAGTTTTCTCGGTACATGACATGTTTGGAAACCTAAATAAAACCAGTTGACATTATTCAATCACTAAAATAGTTGAGGATTATTTCAATAATCAATTAGTTGTGATAAATCGATTAACTTGTTGCAGCCCTAGTTATTTGAGTAATCACAATAATGGATTACTGAAATAATCGGCAGTAAGCATTCATCAAATTAACTTTAATGTAAGCACTTGTTTGAGTGTAAACCTACACCTCACAATGTTCTCAGGTGATGTTACCTGTAACTTACCTCATCCTGGCCTCATGTGTACCGGGAAACTCAGAGATACCTAGGTAATGATCAGGCTTTCTTGTAAAACACACGTGGAGCAGTGACACTAACAAACATCTGCATCACTTCATCTTGATGTTATTTGCTGATTCATGAACTAGACATGTGAAAACTCTATTGTCAATAGGTCCAAGAGTTTTCACATGTCAATAATTGAGGAGCTGTGCCTTTTCTTGTTGGCAAACGGCTGATGAATAAATGTTTTAGGACATTTATTGTTGTAAAATATTTTTTTCTGCATTAAAGCTTTAAATGTGTTGGTTCTGTGGAGCAGAAGTGTGTGATATAAACTAAATCCAGTCAGTTTGTCAGTTCTCTGCTGCACCGAGCAGTCTCTTGCCCCATGGTCTTGTAATCTGCCGTAAACTCGGAGATTCGGCCTTCAACACTTCCGCACCGCGAGTTTCCAGGCTGAAATTTCAACCTGGGCAGTGTTTAAACCTGTGTTTCCCACTCTAAAGTCAGAACTTTTCAGTTTCACTGGGCACAAACTTTAGCAGTGGCCTAACACTATAAATAGCAGTTTTTTTTCACAGTTTGTACTTTTCTGTATAAATACCGGTAGTTGTCTTTTGCTTGAATTCTTGTGCAGATGCAGTTTTTTGAATGCAGTTCAGGTTCAATACCTGATCAGATTGAGCAGCAGGGTTTTCTTTAGTTAATCACAGTCCTTTTGTACTTTTACCTAAGAGGAGAACTTCAGTACTTTAACACTTGAAAATGTGAATTCAATAGATGCAGTTTTCATTAACAAAGGCTGCTGTTTTGGAACTACCATCTTACCTTCACAAACTACAAAATATCTGGTGATTTTCTGCATCAGAGCAGTTAAATCTGTAGCTTAGATTTGTACGACGAACATGTCTGTAAACACCGAACATGTGATTAGTTTATCAAAGATTCACAGTGTAACTTTTTGACCAAAAATCATGTTTTTCTAGTTTAGATGGCTCTGTGGCTTTAAACAAATGTAAGACAGTATTTGTTCAAGAGGAGAGCCTCCTTTTGTATGTTTCCACAGAAAAACTACTTGTTTAGTTATAATTTTTGACATTATGGCTCAAAAATTGTTTATTTATTCTGTCTTTAAGTTTCTGCACATTTGAGAGAGTTACACAGTGCCACTCTAATTTGAAACTCTTTCAGATGAGACTCTGGACTGCATCAAAATGTAGAGTTTTAGTGTCTCCGTGGTGACAGCAGGTTCCACAGTGCTCTTTCCTGACTTTCTCTGTTTCTCTCTCAGGAGGCAGATGGGACTCTGGACTGCATCAGCATGGCTCTCACCTGCACCTTTAACCGCTGGGGCACCCTGCTGGCCGTGGGCTGTAACGACGGACGCATCGTCATCTGGGACTTTCTGACCCGAGGCATCGCCAAGATCATCAGCGCTCACATCCACCCGGTCTGCTCGCTGTGGTACGCCTGATGCCCTCCCGTTCTCCTGCTTCTCTTTGTGTCTCTTTGTGGCAGATAGAATTGTCAGGATTATTAGGTTAATTCAAGGGTTCAAGGCATTTGTGATTGGACCGTCCTAACTTTGGACGACGAAATCTCTTCAGTTTCAGACCCTTCTGCATTCAAACAGAATGTAGGAGGGGCTGACTGGTCAGGCAATGCAAAAGCACCAAGGGAAGGGGAGAGGGAGTCAGACAAAACACACAAAACAGTCATTAGTAAACAAACAGAAATATAGATAAATACAAAAAAATGACCTTCAGTTAGTAAAACATTTACATGAGACACATATATTTATGCATCTCTTATTTTTATTTATTTATAAAGGGACAACACTTATTAATGAAAGATTATAATCAAGGTGGTAAGTTTCCATCTTCAGTCCTTTGGAAAGTTTATGTCAAGAACATCGAGGACAGAAAAAAAAAGACCGCAACAGTCACACGAGGCCTTGTTTACTGCTCATACAGATAAAATATATAATGTGTGCATTTCAAATATACTTGTGTGTGTGCAGTGCAGCTGAATATCTTTATTTTTCAAGTGCCCCTCTAGAGTTATTTAGCACCCACATTGTGACAGCTGATGATAAAACAGAACATACGTATGAGTCAGACAGGGAGGAAAACTCAGCTTCTAATTAGACAATTTTTCAAGAAATGCAAAAATGTGATAAATGATCAAATTTGGTAAGTTTTATCTTGCCAGTCCACTGGGGTGACCAGACGTCCCAAAAAATTCACGACAGTCCCGAAATTCACGCATGTGTCTCCCGAATCTAGAATCCTGTCCCACATGTCCCGAAACTCATCTTTGCCCCGACTGACCCCTGCAGATTCTGTGCTGCTGTCATTACGCCAGGCTACACACATCCACATTTACACACACGCTCCTTCCCTCTTCACCTCGGAGTGGACTTTCTCCACAGAAATACTAAGTCAGATACTTTTGTCTTGACTCTCATGTTTTGCGTGCTTTCTAACAGAACTTAACAGAAATGTGTTTCGTTGCAGTAATTTTCCAGAATCTGCAGCTCTATTAGTGCAACTAGTGTTTTTAGTCATTATTCAGCCAATATGGGACGGATTGACACGAATTAAAGACAGTTCAATAACTCCTGGTGTGAAGAACAATATTCTTTTGTTTTTAAGGTTTCAGTTTCTGTACTGTGAATGATGCAGGTATCTAGACTTTTAAGAATATTGCCTCGTTATTTTTGAAATGCCTTTTTAAAACAGGTTATGCTGTGAACATATTTCATCTAAAATGCATCCTATGTAACAGATTACTTGCTCAAGCATTTTAGATGAAACTGAAAGTCCCTTTGTTCTCTTGTATGAAGTTTGAGTTTTCTCTTGTTTCAGTTGGAGCAGAGACGGACACAAACTGGTGAGCGCCTCCACAGACAACATCGTGTCTCAGTGGGACGTCCTGACGGGAGACTGCGACCAGAGGTTTAGGTTCCCCTCGCCCATCCTGAAGCTGCAGTGTCACCCGCGAGACATGTGAGCGCTTTTACTTTGAAATACTCTATAAAATACATCCTGAAGCTGCAGTGTCACCCACGAGACATGTGAGAGTTTTTACTTTGAAAAATTCTGAATCACTGACTTTCTCATGTGCCCTGAGATATTGCTACATGAGGCTTGAAATATTATAGAATTTGAGCTAAGGAATTGACATATGATTATAATAATTTATGAATAATTTAGTTTTTTGCAGTCCATCTATAAGTTTCACTGGAAAACAAAATCATTAAACCATTATGACACTTAAACATTATTTACAAAATCATTTAGTACGCTGTGTAATGATTATTGGAGTAATTGATTAGTTTCAGCTCTAAAAGAATGTTGTGTATTCTGTGTTTTCTCAGGGACAAAGTCCTGGTGTGTCCCATGAAGTCTGCTCCGGTTCTGCTCACTCTGTCCGACTCCAAACACGTGGTTCTGCCGGTGGACGACGACTCGGATCTCAACGTGGTGGCAGCGTTGACCGGAGAGGGGAATACATCTACACCGGGAACGCCAAAGGAAAGGTGAGAGTATATCTTCAATGGGAATGCTAAAGGAAAGGTGAGAGTATATCTACACCGGGAACGCCAAAGGAAAGGTGAGAGTATATCTACACCGGGACGCCAAAGGAAAGGTAATACATCTACACCGGGAACGCCAAAGGAAAGGTGAGAATACATCTACACCGGGAACGCCAAAGGAAAGGTGAGAATACATCTACACCGGGAACGCCAAAGGAAAGGTGAGAGTATATCTACACTGGGAACGCTAAAGGAAAGGTGAGAATACATCTACACCGGGAACGCCAAAGGAAAGGTAATATATCTACACCGGGAACGCCAAAGGAAAGGTGAGAGTATATCTACACCGGGAACGCCAAAGGAAAGGTGAGAGTATATCTACACCGGGAACGCCAAAGGAAAGGTGAGAGACGAGGAGGAGAGGTTCAGAGATCAGAGGAGGAGAAGAGAGGGTAAAGGTGCTTACACATCGAAGGCATCAATTCGCACCAGACGAGCAGCATTGGTCACTTGATCATTCCAAATTGGTCGCATGTGGTCGCTTGTCCTGAAACGCAACCAACTTCCAGCTGTAGTACTGGTCGTTTTGAGTCACTGTCACTTTGCTCTTCACATGTTGGTCGTGCATTGACCCCCGTTCGGCAGAAATGTTGAGCGCCGCGATGCTTGGGTCGTGCGTCCATGCGCCTCCACATATCTTTAAAATTGTTTGCATGTAAGCACCTTTAGAGAAGTCTTTCTAATTGTGTGTTCTTGTTCAGATTCTGGTGTTGAAGACAAACACACAGGAGTTGGTGGCTTCCTTCAGAGTCACGACAGGAACCAGTAACACCACGGCCATAAAGTCCATCGAGTTCGCTCGCAAAGGAAGGTCTGTGTTTATGTAAGATCATCAGATGTATGAGCTCTTCTACAGCCGCTGACTTTCTCTCCTGTTTCAGCTGTTTCCTGATAAACACAGCAGACAGAATCATCCGTGTTTACGACGGCAGAGAAATCCTGACGTGTGGAAGAGACGGAGAACCGGAGCCATCCAGAAACTACAGGACCTGGTCAACAGGTGAGAGACCTGCTGGAGATCAGGGTTTTTTAAAGACTCATTTTAAAGTCAATATGTAGAAATAGAAACCTTCACATGTCTGATTACATCTGCAGTGACTGGAACAGCTCTTACCTCCAGTGAACTGACTCGTCTTGGTCTTTCTAGATCATGTGTTGTGTATTTTATTTCAGAAGTGTCAGTTTACACTAGAGCAGGGCATAAGTTCTCAGTCACTGTGACGGATTTCAGTCAATCAAAAAAAAAATAGGAACATTTCCGTTTGTGATGTTTTCTTAAACGTTTATCTGATAAGTGGTTACTGTATCTAAGATGGCCCGTCAGGCGTTCTGTTGATTTATTCACATTAAAAAGTGGATTCTTTGTCCAAATCTGACACGGTAATAATAGTAACATATCATATACCATGGCCAAGAACTGCACCTGTAAAAAAGCAGAAGAAATTCCTCTAAAATCCACCAAAATGCCAGAAATTACTTCTGTTTTCAGCAAAAGTTTCCGGGGGAGGACACCCAGACCCCCTTTTATGCAAGAGTTTAACCTAAATACATTTCTCATCTCAAGTAAAAATGTCTCATCACAAATTTCTCCTGATTACATCGATCTCAATTATCATAGCTAATCTGTAAATGTAATATAACTAAGCCCAGACCTTTCCTTAAAACATACTGTAGATGTCACTGTATTATTACGATTAAAATGCAACGAAAATCTTGACTGCAAAAAATTTTCAGTCAAATCTTTTTTTTTTGCTTTAACCCCTGCACTAGAGGTTCTCCAACAACAAGCCTTAGCATCCACAGACACTATAAACCAAACTGATCAAACTGATGTAATTTGATCACATTTTAAATATTGTTCAGGACGAACTCAGTGATTTATTGTAAAGATCATAACCTGACGTGCTTATTCTTTCCATTCAAGCATTATCAGACTTACTTTTAAGCACTTCCTGTGCTTATGTCATAACATATCTCATTTTTTTCATTCTGCTTCTGCTGCTCAGAGCCACAGCTGCCCCGGGGCAGACTGACACAAGTGTGGCTCTGTGTTTTGTAGCAGCGCCTGGAGCTTCAGCTGTTCTCGTGATGGAGAAATACAAGGAACAGTTGTGATCATACGACTGGTTTTACCTCAGAGTTAGATACAGAGCTGTCTTTAAGAAGTCCCAGACATAGTTAAATACAGTTTGTCCTTTCTTTCTTTCTTTTTTTTCTTTCTTTCTTTCTTTCTTTCTTTCTTTCTTTCTTTCTTTCTTTCTTTCTTTCTTTCTTCTTTCTTTCTTTCTTTCTTCTTCTTCTTTCTTCTTCTTTTCTTCTCTTCTTCTTCTCCTTCTCTTCCTTCTTCTTCCTTCTTCTTTTCTTCCTTCTTCTTCTTCTTCTCTTCTTCTTCTTCTTCTTCTTCTTCTTCTTCTTCTTCTTCTTCTTCTTCTTCTTCTTCTTCTTCTTCTTCTTTCTTCTTCTTCTTCTTCCTCCTCCTCCTCCTCCTCCTCCTCCTCCTCCTCCTCCTCCTTCTTCTTCTTCTTCTTCTTCTTCTTCTTTTTTTTTTTCTTCTTTTTCTTTTCTTTTTTTTTCTTCTTTTTCTTTTTCTTCTTCTTTTTTCTTTCTTTCCTTCTTCTTTCTTCCTTCTTCTTCTTTCTTCCTTCTTCTTCTTCTTTCTTTCCTTCTTCTTCTTCTTCTTTCTTTCCTTCTTCTTCTTCTTCTTCTTTCTTTCTTCTTCTTCTTCTCTTCTTCTTTCTTTCCTTCTTCTTCTTCTTCTTCTTTCTTTCCTTCTTCTTCTTCTTCTTTCTTTCCTTCTTCTTCTTCTTCTTTCTTTCCTTTTTTCTTCTTTTCTTTCTTCCTTCTTCTTCTTCTTTCTTTCCTTCTTCTTCTTCTTTCTTTCCTTCTTCTTCTTCTTCTTTCCTTCTTCTTCTTCTTCTTCTTCTTTCTTTCCTTCTTCTTCTTCTTCTTTCTTTCCTTCTTCCTCTTCCTTCCTTTTCCTCTTCCTCCAGGACTCAGTGTAGTGTTAAATGTTTATTTCTTCTTCTCCCTCAGGACTCTCTGTGGTGTTGAATATTTGTTTTTCTTCTTGTTTTCAGGACTCCGTGGAAGCGCTGCTGCTTCTCCGGGACGGCGAGTACATCGTGGCAGGTTCGGCCCGACAGCACGCTCTCTACATCTGGGAGAAAAGCATCGGGAACCTGGTAAAGATCCTCCACGGCACCAGAGGAGAGCTGCTGCTGGATGTGGCTGTAAGTCTGACCTTTTAGCTCTAATCATAGCCCACAGAAGAGCTGGATGTAACTGTGAGTAGGGCTGGACGTTATTGACAGAAATAGATATTGATATTATTAATGCAATGCCTTAATTTGTTCTTTTACTTGTATCAGAATAAAATGACACATGGATTATTGTCGGCCGCTTAGGGCTGCTCAATTATGATGAAAATAAAACAATTATTAAAACGATTATTTGCTTAGAGAGACTGCGTTAGTGTCCTTTAAACGTAGAGAGTGAAGAGATCAAATTAACTACATGACAGGTTTCACAGAAACAAACATAATTGTATTCTACAATTGTAAAGAAACAACCTACTTTCCATTAAAAAAACCCCGCTGAACAGACTTTTAATTTATCCAATCCAATCCACTTTATTTATATAGCACATTTTACAAACTAAAAAGTGCCAAAGTGCTGCACAGAAAATACTAAACACAAACACACATGCTGTATTAGTGCTCATAAAAAATAAAAACAAACAATTATAGCACCACAAAATAATAATTAGAATTAAATAAATAAAAAGATAAAAACATAAATAAAATAAAATAAAACAGTAGGACACTAAAATATAAATAATTACTCTAAAACTATAAATAAAAAATACAAAATACAAAGATAAAATAATAAAAATAAATAAATAAATAAAAGACAACAGAGGACCACACAACTTGAAAGTCAGAGAATAAAGTGGGTGTTAAGACGAGACTTAAAACACTCCACGGTGGGAGCAGAACGAACATGGAGGGGCAGAGCGTTCCAGAGCCGAGGACCAGCTGGTTTTAAGTCTCGTCTTAGGCACCACGAGCTGGAGCTGGCTCTCGGACCTCAGAGCGCGTCGGAGTGTAGATTTGGATGAGGTTCAAGATATAAGATGGAGCCAGTCCATTCAACGCTTTAAAAACAAACAATAAAATTTTGCAATCAATTCTAAAATTAACTGGAAGCCAGTGCAACGACGCAAGAATTGGTGAGATATGATCTGTTTTTTGGTTCCTGTTAAAAGTCGTGCCGCGGAGTTCTGGACTAACTGTAAGCGAGAAAGTGCGTTGTGAGAGATGCAGTATAAAGAGCATTACAGTAGTCCAGGCGTGAAGAAATAAAGGCGTGCACGACTTGTTCAAAATGCTTAAAAGTTAAAACGGCTTAATAAAAGACGAAGATGATAAAACCCGACTTGACGACTGTGCTGATCTGCTTGTTGATTTATGGTCAAGAACAATAATTACACAATTTCTGTAAACTACAGCCGCTCCTCCTGCACTTTACACATCACGTTTGCCCAGAGCTGCTGCTGCAGACGGACACAAGCACCTGTTTCTGTTTTTAATGCTGTTCTGAGTGTCCTTCCTCAGAGATAACTGAAATGTATGTCATTTTGTGAGACAATAAATAGTGTTTATATGACAAAACAAAAACTAATCTTCTACATTTATAAAAATAACATTTTTAAACGTTCGCATGGTCTTAAATTTTGATATACATGGTCTTAGAAAAGTTTTAAATTTCATTCTAGAGGTTGAGCATGAACCCTGTGAATAGTGATGCGCCGATCCGATACCTGGATCAGGTATCGGCTCCATGATATCGGTTTAGCCGATATTGTGGCTGTGCCTTTAATTGGACATAATGAGGCTAATTTACAGGCTGGTGTTGATCCATAGCAATTCATAATATTGGGCATTTTATTCAGATTAAGTTGTTAAGTTGTGACTTGTACTATAAAGTACAAGTTACAGTTACATAACACAATATGACCAAATGTATTAAGTTTTTATAAGAAAAAAAACAATTTCAGTCCTTTCACTGGTATCGGTCGATATCGGGTATCGACAGACGGTTAAAGCCAAATATCGAGATTGATATCGGAACAGAAAAAGCTGGATCGTGCATCC
The DNA here is from genome assembly GCA_038363315.1 of Mugilogobius chulae. Lineage (NCBI taxonomy): Eukaryota > Metazoa > Chordata > Actinopteri > Gobiiformes > Gobiidae > Mugilogobius > Mugilogobius chulae. Next base: position 40,252,029 of record CM076407.1, read on the forward strand.
CTACCTGTGAACATCAGGTCCATTACTTTTTTAATGTAGAACAAGTGGGATTTACAGTGACTTTCAGTAAAAATCTGATTACTGGTACAGATTGGACATGGAACTTTAGTGAATTTGTGATGGAAAAGATTTAAAATGTTAATTATGAAAAGAGTTTCTGAAGGAATGCAACATTCACTTATGAACTGTTTGTTTTGTTTGTTCAGTGGCATCCTGTGCGTCCGATCATCGCCTCCATCTCCAGCGGCGTCGTGTCCATCTGGGCCCAGAACCAAGTGGTCAGTCACACTAAACTCTATCAACATTCATACAAATATTAACATAAAACCATCTGAAAGTATCTGACTGTATCTGTGTTTGTCCGTTCTTCTGCAGGAGAACTGGAGTGACATTAACCCTCTGAATGTGTCTGACTGTATCTGTGTTTGTCCGTTCTTCTGCAGGAGAACTGGAGTGACATTAAACCCTCTGAATGTGTCTGACTGTACCTGTGTTTGTCCGTTCTTCTGCAGGAGAACTGGAGTGACATTAAACCCTCTGAATGTGTCTGACTGTATCTGTGTTTGTCCGTTCTTCTGCAGGAGAACTGGAGTGCCTTTGCTCCGGATTTCAAAGAGCTGGACGAGAACGTGGAGTATGAGGAGAGAGAGTCTGAGTTTGACATCGAGGACGAGGACAAGAGTGAGCCAGAGCAGACAGGTAAACAAGTAAACAGGTAAACAGGTAAATACAAGAGCCAGAGCGAGTGAACATCCGACAGCAGCAGGACAGTAGATTTACTCCAGGTTGATTGTTTGATTGTTTTCCAGGAGGAGACGCTGCTGAGGACGAGGAGGTGGATGTGACGTCGGTGGATCCCATCGTGGCCTTCTGCAGCAGGTCAGAAACACTCCTTACACGTCAGACACACTGCAAGCGATTTTCGCGCTACGCAAGCCGTACGCATGATAAAAATAGCCACACAATGCAAGCATATTGTTTAGAAGACATGCAAAGTCAATGAAACCAGCCACACAGTCAGTGCTTGTCATTCAAGCGTTGTGTGCGCGAGAATCGGGAGCGAAAGAATCCAACCTTTTTTATTTTTGTGGATTGACGCAGGCGTAGAATACAGAGAACACAGAAATCAGGTTTCTACTGTTGTATGTGTTTACTTACCATCAGCACCTCAGGTCCTGGGACAGACCTGGACTGTGTGAAGGAGTCCTGTCTGAGTTTTCACATTTACTATTGAAAGCTCACGTTTGCCGTGATCAGGATGTCCAGTATGGCTGTGGTCGATGGCAACTTAGTCGACCAAAATTTGTATTAGTCGACTAATTCTTTTAAATAGATTATGAGGTTTTATATAGAACAGGGACAAAAAGCAATGATTTAGTTGAGGATTTAGGACTGAATCATTGGTCTAATCTTATATAAATGCCATGTTTGCTATTCAATTTGTGTGTTTTTTCATGAACTCCTTTGAATTATTAGTTTTTTCATTTGGATCAGATAAATAGAACAAAACAGACTTTTTAGCTTCAGAGCTTTAGCCACGACTCATTTCTTTGTCGATTAATCGGTTGATGGAACATACCTTTAGTCGACCAAGAGTTTCTTTGATCGATTAATCGCCCCACTGTCCAGAGGGGAAATATAAACCTGTTCATGTGGTTATTTTCACTATAGGCCGGATACAAGAGCAGAAACACAGACAGGCAAATCTGAACAGCTTTCCCAGAGAAAAACACAGGGTCGGTGACTCATGATGACGCACCACAGGCGCATGTGGCACTCACACATATTCTGCTGCAATTGGCGGTGTGGCCACCCACATGTGGACGCACGGCTATGGTTTTGCTTGTTCACACGTCATTTTTGTCGCTGGCAGTGTGTCTTGGCCCTTGACACTGTGTTTCTCAAAGGACAGTGGCACTTCAAAACAGATAAAAGCTGATGATATAGGACTGAATGATTGGTCTAATCCAGTACTTCTCAATAGTGGGGCGCGCCCCCCTGGGGGGCGTGATGCGATGCCAGGGGGGGCGCGTAACAGTCCACTAGATCAATAAGCTCCAGCCCTATCGGTCCTGAATCAGCGCGTTTCATAAAATCTGTCCCGTTCACGCGCCTTTTCTGCCCTGCTTTGGTCGGTGCCGGTGTCGGTACATTTCCACGTTTGCGTCTCTCCGCTTGTGTTTGTGTGCAGCGGTCCGGGCTTCTCGCGCACCGCGCCAGACACACACAGGTGAAAAGAACGGCCCCGGCACCGCGCGCTCGCTCAACCGGGACAGAGCAGCGTCAACAAGCCACGAGGTCACGTGTCCGCGGTAAAACGCCTGATCTACCACATCATTTCACCAACTTTACTCCACACAAACGGTACAACTCTGATCACTGGTGGTGGAATAAACAGCGTCCAGCGCCGCTTTCAAAGCCTTTTCTATTCAGCCTGTGGAGCTGACTACACTGTAAAAATAACACCACAAAAAATATGAATAAAAAATATATATATAAACTTGCAAAGTGTAAACGTACAAAATAAAGTTAATATTTGTTGAACTTTGTTTCAAGTTGATATTGATTTTTTTTCTTTTGTTAATGTTTAAAAGTATACACTTTTAGATATACAGTAGCCTACTTATACACTTTTTATAGATAATAATCTGATTTTTAGTCACCGCGGTGAGTAGGGGGGCGCGAAACATTTTCTATTTCCCAGGGGGGCGCGGCAAAAAATAATTGAGAAGCACTGGTCTAATCTGACAGAAACCAACCAACGTAGCCTCTGCTTGGTTCTGTGTTTTCAGTGACGAGGAGCTTGAGGACTCGCGGGCGCTCTTGTACCTCCCCATCGCTCCGGAGGTGGAGGACCCTGAGGAGAACCCGTACGGTCCTCCTCCAGACGCTCAGGCTCAGACCGGAGCTCAGGACGACCCCACGGGAGACAAGAAACAGAAACAGAGCAGCACCGAGGCTCCGGCCAAAAAGAAGGCCCGCACCACCACCATCGAGCTGCAGGGGGTGCCCAGCGATGGTACGAGACACATCTGCACAAATCACACTTCCACATGGAGTAGTAGTAGTTAGTAGCATTACCTAACACATTTTGTACAACTGTAAACTCCACGACCCAGAAGACATAACTTAGACATAACTCTCACTGGGGAATATTGAGTTAATAACCCTGGTCTATAATATTATTTAAATTTCTTACATAATGCACTCTTTCCTGTGTGTTTACAGAAGTGCACCCCCTGCTGGGCGTGAAGGGCGACAGTAAATCGAAGAAGAAGACGGCGGGTCGTCCCAAAGGCTCCAAAGGTAAAGACAGAGAGTTTGTTCGGTCCAAGACGTTCAGAGACAGAGCCGTGTTCCCTCTGGAGCCTGTGGGGGGCGCTGGAGGGTCCCACGTCAGCAGTGCGGGGCTCAAGGGCAGCAGGGCAGAGGGCGTGGCTCCAGGTAAGAACTGAGCTCACACTGCTGCTGCTGCTGGAGGACTAAAGAGAGAGAGAGAGAGAGAGAGGGGCTGCGTCTCAGGTCTGTGAAGCTCTGCTGCTGTAAGCCCGCCCAGAGAGAGAGAGGGAGGGCACAGCTGAGCCCCCCACTGAGGGAGAGGGGCTACAGCTGTAAGCCCGCCCACTAGAGAGAGAGGGAGGAGCTACAGCTGTGTGTTTGAGTCTTGTGTTTTAGCCCCAACACTATTTCTGTTGTTTAGAAGTTCTACGTTTAGCCTTCATCAGACATGAAGAAGCTAAGACACACCTGTCTCCTGTAAACACATCAACTGAGTTTAGACAAATGCATCTGTTCTCTAATGGTGCGTTCACACATGACAGCATATTTGCGTCTAAATTCGCGTAAAATTTCGTCAGTTATAACGCCCCAAAGTGCCTTGAGCTCTCGCTTGTTTTGCTAGCTTTGTTTTGCTCGCAGACAGATCACTGAGAGAGAGAAGGAGAGAGAGAGATAGAGGCTTGTTGCATTTATAAAACGGAGCTTACCCGATCACACAACTTCCTCCTCCTCTATACAGTGTCCTTTTGCTGTTTCCATCCTCCTCGGCTCCTCCCGTTGTACAGCAGGTTTAAACACGGCACCGGGCATTTTTAATACATCCATGTGAGGCGTTGTAAGTCCAGATCATGTCCCGTGTTTGTGTCTCCAGATTTTCAAAGCAACAAACGGTCAAGTCTTTGAAAAAAGCCCCAAACAAGCCACCTTTCGTTAAAAAAGTTATTAGAACACTTCAGTAAACAGTCGTCCTTTCCTCTTGATGTGAGAGAACAACATGTCACAGGAGTGGAGTCTCTGATTGGCTGACGCCGACTTCCAACGCATCTGAAGATGGATTTTCCCAACTCCTGCGGCGGCCGCAGCTTCGAGCTTCTAATCCACAAGACGCCGCGTTTTCAACGGACGCCCCAGACGCCAATACGCGCGGAAAATTCGCTTGAACGCTCAAGACGCAGGTTTACATTGACTTAAAGAGAAACTAAACTCCGAATCAACTTTTTTTCACTGTCAGACTGTGTATTTGGGGTCAAAATGAATTATCTACTGTTTCCAGGCCTTTTTTGGACATTTTTGTGCAAACTCGTTTATTTTGGAGTTATGTGTGTAAAAACCACAGCTGTACTGCCGATGGGCAAACTCTGTCAGTGCATTTTCAGTTCAGTCGACGTCACAGTGATTGACGAGGCAGACGAGCCGCCCAGATGGTTATCTAAACTCCTCCCTCTGACACCTGCTATGGAGAGTTTGAAAGTGATCATTTGGCTCAGTTTGTTGAGTGAGTGGCGCGTTGAGCCTCCACTAGTGGCCTGTGTTTTTCATTTTTGATTTTCATTTTTAGAAAGTACTCACATAATAGGCTCATGTGCTTATGTAGACTAAAGCAAAGGTTTCATACGTATGTTTTGCAAAGAAATATAAAAAATCTTTACGTGCAAGTAGCAAAGACTTGGTCTGTTGCTGTACAGCTCCCTCTGCTGTAAATCTTACGTCAGGACCAGGACGCTCCGACACAAAACTCACATCATTCACTCGCTGTTCATATTTGGTGCTGTCAGTCAAAGTCTGTTCACACCACTGGGCGTCTCTTCAAAGGCCTCCTGCATCTCCCACTTTTGCGAGCCTGTTTGAGGTTCAGTTGTGGGCGGAGTTAGTCTCTGAACGCGTGTTTAGCCGAACTTTAACATTGAAAATGGACACTCATACGCCAAGACGCTGTCCGATGTGAACGCAGCATAAGGCAGATCTTCTTTTTAGTGGCCACGATGTTGGACAAGCACAGTGAAATAAACCGTAGAAGAGAGCGAGGACAGTTGGTTTTTGCTCCTCCTCTGTGTTCAGATCAGATGTTTTTGTATCAGAGATTGCCTCTACACATTACCTGTGAAGGAAAAATATTTATGAAGCTGACACCTCGATGTGCGTCTTGAACATCGAGGCGTCAGAATGTATCTGCCTGAACACACGACGCCTCAAACGCAGATTTACTCTGACTGAACCATGAACGTGCGCCTTCCACACAAGAGCGTTCTGTCCGGTGGTTCTCCGAGTGGTTATTTTGTATTAATAGAATTCACAAAATGGAGTCAACAAGATTAAGTAGGGTATAAAAAGATTGGTTATGAGTTGTATTTTATATAGGCTCTCTTTGTTCTGTTTTTATTCTTATTCGATTCCGTGTCTTAGTTTTGTCTCTAGTTATTGACCTGAGTGCATCGAGTCCCAATAGAAAGCATGTTGATGGCTAGTTCTTTTCGCCTTGAGTGTTCGAATTTTCACAGCTGCGAGAGGTGCACTGAGGCGCATGAGACGTATAACTATAGACGCTCCTATATAGGTCTCTCTGGTCCTTCTCATGAGCTTCACTGATTTTGGCAGGTCCATGTTTGGTTGGTTTATTGTTCCTTAAACAGCGGTCCCTGCCTAGCTTGCTTTAGCGCCGGCTCGTTCTAGTCTGGACTCGCGCACGTAGAGCTCCAGCTCTCCAGCTGTGATTAGTTCTTTCTCTAGGACTAAAACTAACAACTATTCTCGTTGTGTAAAAAAGTGAGTGTCCGCCAGCACTGCTGAGCGGGTGTTGGTGCCCTGCATCTTACTGCCTGGTGCCCTGTCATGTACCCGCCCCGCTCTGGCTTCGGGCTGATGCTAAGGCATGAGTGTGACCTGTCACGTTTACCTTATATATAGCAGTCGTTCTCTTGGTTTAGTCGCATCCCTCTGTGTGGTTTGTCCAAATGTCCTTGTTCTATCTGCTTATTTTTGTCTTTTTATTCAAATCAGCTTCTCAGTTTGTTTATTCCCTCCCCATATCAATTCATTCATCTATTATTCCACTGATCAGGCCTGTCCCATTTAAAAAAAACACTCCATGTTAACTTTTCTAGGATGACAGTCGAGCTCCTCCAGTATCCTACTACAGTGTTGTCAGACTGGAGACAACGATGGATGTCCTAGATTAATTACAGAGATACTTACAATCATCCGAAACCTGGACAAGTCATTGAAAGACTTCGTACTATCAAATTCTAAGGTTCAGGGCGTGGTCAGTAATAAGACGCTAAAGAGTCAAGATGCCGACTAGCACACTGAGTATCACTTAAAACAAAAGTGCTTTTTTGAAGCTTCAAAGGACAGAGCTAGGGTAATTTATGCGTGGTTATAGCAGTTGACAGCCACCAGGGGCTGTTTAATACAATAGTGCACGTGAATCATTAAAAGCCCTCCGCCCTTACCGCGGCTCCGCTCTCATGTCCGCACATGAATCATTCTGAGATACTAAAAATATTTACACACAATAAATGATCAAAACGGACACTTGAGAAACAGCTACCATGAGAGGGAGAGTGGGTACCACTCATTTCTAAAAACATATACTAGAGAGCAAACGTGATGGTCTTGGAATCTGAATAATAGGTCGCCGCGATCGGCAGAAGAACACAATTATGCTGGGAAGCGAGAGTATCCGGGTCTCCGCATTGATAACTCGGTGGCTCAAGGCCGGCATATCCTAGTTGTGTGTAATGGGACCATGATGATAGAATCTGATTATGTCTAGTCGCTTTCTATATGTTGAGCCAGATATGGCGGCTGTCTCATAATGTTTGACAGTTTTAATTTTGTTTCCTCTCTCCTTTCTTCTTATTCTCTCTTTTTATCGTTTCTCCACTTCATTACTACCTTCGGCTCGTCTGTCTCTTTTGCTTATATCATGTCTCTTCTCACTCTCCTCTCATCGTCTCTTGCTCGTTTCTTTCAAATTCTTTCTTCGTCTCAGTATTTCGTTTTCGGTATCTCTCATAATATAACTGTCTTGCTCTTCTCCTGCTTTTCTTCTTTCTTATGCTTCTCATGTCTCCGCTCGTCTCTGGCGGCTCTCGACTTTCACTCTCTCATCTTGCAGTCTTCTCCTTTCCTCGCTCTCTCTTGCAATTATCTCTCGCTACTCCTCCTCTTGTCTCGTCTCATCGGCACGTTGTCTTCTCCGTGCAGATTTCGCCAGTCTCTCTCTCGACTGATCACTCACTGCCCTTGCGCTCTCCCTCTTTCTCTCTCCTCTCGTGCTCTCTCTTTCTTTTCTTTCTTCTTGCTCTCTTTCTCTCTCCCTCATGTTCTCTCTTGTCTCCTCTCTCTCTCTCTCTCTTTTTCTTCTCTTTCTTCTCTTCTCTCTCTCTCTTCTTTCTCTCTTCTCTCTCCGTGCTCTGCTCTTTCTCTCTCTCTCTCTTCTTCTCTTTTCTTCTCTCTTCTCTCCTTGTGCTCTCTTCTTTCTCTCTTCTTTCTTCTCTTTCTCTCTTAATCTCTCATTCTTCTTTCGTCTCTTTTCTCTCTCTTCTTGTGCTCTCTTTTCTACCCTTTCTCTCTCTGCTCTCTCTCGCTCTCTCTCTCATCTCGGTTCGTCTCGACTCTTTTTACATATAAGGGTTGGCCTCTTATATCATAGGTTCAGTCTTTGTTTTGTCTCTATATATACATTAGTGTCCATACTTATGATCAAAATCTTTTGTTTTGAGGGAAAGAAAAAAGAGTCTGTTTTCAGTCGTTACGAAAGTATACGGGATTGTGATTTATCGTGGTTTCGGGCCGCTCGATCAGTCAGTACATCCCGCAAATGTTGGATTTAGGTGCTTTATTTAGCCTCAGGCAGAATGCTTCAATTCTAAAGTATCAGATATTCTGTTGTGTTGGCCGGGCAACTGAAAGAAGCTGGATCGGTGCATCCCATAACATATACAGATAATAGGTATACGCTAATCTCTCATTATGCCATAGGTGATTTTTACATAAAATCTAAACACAGTTCAATAAGAAATAAGGAAGACTAGGAAAAGAAAAGGCTATGGCACTGAAGATGTTCAAGAAAGCGGAAAAAAGACAAATGCTAGAAATAAATAGCACAAAAATGGATAGAGAAATACAAAGAGCATAACGATAGAAAGAAGGACATGAAGAAAGCAAGAATGATATAGTATAGTGATAAATTAAGGCACACACTTTAAGCAAAGAAGATGAAGAGAATAAAACAAAAAGAAAAATGAAAGAGATGTATAGCGAAAGAAAGAGAGCTTTGTAAAAATGAAAGCGATATAAGTGGTTTTTCCTCTGAGCATGTCTGGAAGATCTAGAGGAATTTCGATTGAGACAGTACTTATTTGATGTATCGGGATCACAATTTTCACTTGGAATTATAACTTTGGAAAAAAAGCCGGTTCTGGGATCAAAGGAACTATGTTTTGAGCTCTTTTTTTGGTAGATAAGTATGAGTAGTTACTTAATCTAGATCGATGGAGGGTCTTTAGTCACATATTCTTATCATTTGCATCTTTCATTTTCTCTCAGGCCGTTATACGTTATGAGTGGAGTCGTAGGGTGACTAGGGAGACACTATACGCACATCAGACGTGTGGTCCTTTAGGAGGAAACTCTCTGGAACAGTGGCCATCGTCATGTCGTCGTTGTTTAGAAGCAAACAAACATTTCACTCTCTCATTTTACTATCAATATAAGTGAAATTTACAGTGATCTGCAAGTTATTCTCGTACCGGTCATGATCATGTTTTTTGAGAGAGAGATAGAGGAGAGGAAAACCGAAGTACCAGAAGGCCACGATGAAACGCTTGGGTGTAACATCGGGGAGAAGATGGCAAACTCCACCCAGAGAGAGAGAGATGTTGATAATTGGTAACTGACACGCCGGGTATCGAACCCAACAACATCGCATTATTGGGAAACCATAGAGCTCTTAACCACTTTGGCTACCGTGTACCCCTAGTCTACGCAAAACTTTGCTTATCGACTAATGAGTTGTTTTTATAAGATGCTCGTGAGGAGGAGCACCACGAAGCATTAAAAATAGAATAAATAAAAATAACCTCATCAAATGTAAAAAATAAACAGATCTATTTTCTCATCTTGGGTGCTGAACATTAACAGATTTTCTCTTTTTAACTTGAGCTAAATGTAATTATACAAATATCATAAAGCTGCCGAGGGCATACTCTAATTTAGATATTGCATATAACATTTCTTTTTTCACTTTTGCAGCAAGATTTGCAAATCGAATTAAATTTTTTTTTGTATAAATTTGAAATTTCAGTTGCACGGAGATTACATTTGATTTGGTGCCATTTGACGCCTCCCGTCCACAGACTGAGGTGAGTTTGGTCCGAGACGTGTCTGAGTTTCTTGCTCAGTGTCTTGTTCACCAGCAGCAGTCCACTGTGTCTGTTATTAGTCAGAACCACACGGATTCATGATGATTACAGCGAGAAGGCTTGTATTATGAATTGAAGAACAGATTCTTTCCCCACACTCACACGACTCTCGGACGTGCACTCACTGAGGTCTTTTTTAACACACCTGAGCTCTCTTTCGCGGGCCAAATTGAACCTTCTGGTCGGCCGAATTTAGCCCCCAGGCCCTACTTTGGGCACTGATTTAGATCAAAAGGATTGTCTTGAACAGCAGCAAAAAGAAGTGAATGAGCTGAAGATTTTAGACCAAATGTCTGCTTTTTTTCTCTTCTCTTCAGGAGGTTTGTCGCAGTCGTACAAACACGACCTCGGAGGCCTGGACTGAACCCAGACTGAACCTGGACTGAACCAGGACTGAACCAGGACTGAACCTGGTCCTGGAGGAGGATTTGTGATGGACTTTTTCATGGACTGATCTGTGGCGTGTAAAATACATTTGTGTCTCTGTGTTTTTATATTAAACTGTTTCTAAATAAACCCACACACTGTCACGTTGTTCTTTGTGTTTAAGGAAACTAAGCAGCACTTTTCAGACAGAGCTGGTAAACCGGGCAGTGCTGGAGGAGTAAAGGAGAGGGTGAAAGGAGGGGGTGAGAGTGGAGAGAGAAACAATCAGGACAAAACTACATTTTTATGATCGTTTATTTGGCCAATCTTATTTAAGGCAGTAAAAATCTTAACATACACACAGTCAGGGAAAACCTTGAAAAGTCATGGAAAATTCTATTCTAATTTCCAGGCCCTGGAGAAGTTTTGGATGAATGTAAATGATGTTGGATTAAAAATAAATTGGGGATGTGCCGCTATGTTTGTGCCACTGGTAGGAGGAGGAAATTCATCAAAAAAAAAGAGAGACAGAAAGATTGAGTCAGTTATTTGGTTTTGGAATCGAAAGATCAATAACCAATCCTTGTCAGAAAAAAACTTTGAGGCAGAATATTGTTATATTTTTTCAGTAAAAAGGAAAATGATTAAAAGTCTGAGTCACATGTTAATAAAATCATAACTTAAAGGAGACCTATTTTGTTTTTTTATATATTTAATAAGAATCTAGAACATGTGCAGTTCAGTAATTTACCTTTGTTCATTGTAAAACACAAAGTTGATCTAAAACGGCTTAAAAATAGAAACAGCTCTGTTGACTTCCTGTTTAAAACTACAGATCTGATAAGCCCCGCCTCTTTGTTTTAAATGTAACTGTAAGAAGCAACACTATAGAGGTTATGCAGGTGACATAATTTTATTCCAAAAATGCTTATCAACATTTAGAATGAGTGGCATTTCTTCAATGTATTTCTTTGTTGTCGTGGCAACGGCTTGTCTGCTAAAACAGTTGATGATTTAGGACATTTTAACTGCAACAAACGAACTCAAAAACATCTTTTTTAAGAAGAAAAAGGTAATAAGTTCAACTGTGTGTGATTTTAATGTCTGATAAATGTGAGAAGATAAAGTCTTGTTGTTTATCTGCTTTGCTACAACTTTTGACTTGATTTTCTCTTTTTACATGTCAGTTACAAACCCAGTGCTCAGTAGACTTGTGGTTGTAGTTTATTTTTCCTGTTTTAGCTGTTTATTGAACTCTTACAAGAGAAAATGTGCTTTCTCTCCATTGACTCTCATGCATCGTTGCCACTCAGCATGAACATTTAGAATGCTGTGATGTCACCTGCAGAACCTCTATATTAAAAACTATTTTTTATTGTTGGAAAGTGACTATGGGACAGTATTTAACCATAAATGATTCACTTTGAGTTTTAATATTTTGACTTTTAACAAGTAAATCCAGACAAGTGGGCGGGCTAGGTGGTAGGTGAGACACGTGAGCTGCAGCTGAAGAACAATACAAGATTACTCCAACATGCATGAATCAATTTAAATATAACTTTGAGTAAACTAATGATGAAGGAGCCGTTATAACAAGATTAAAAACTTAGAAAAGTGATTTTGACAGAATAGGTCTCCTTTAAAACAATTTTTATTTTGTTTTTGGAAAGGTAGAATAAAATGGGGGGAAAACATCTCTTCAACAGCTCTTTGAAACCAAACGATTTTGCACTTTTGTTTTGAAACAGGAATAAAATTCAATGATTTTGATTTTGATTTTTATGTCTAAAAATCTGTAAGAACGTCATGTTTTGGTCTTAATTAATGAAAGACAATTGTCGACTGAAAAGTATTTAACATACATCAAGTTTAGGTCATGGAAAGTTGGGAATTGTTTTGGAGAAGTCATGGAAAAATAATGGAAAACCTGAAGTTAAAATGTGTTCGAACTCTGGTCATTACGAACCAATGGTCTGATTTATTTTAGTTTTTTGTCTGAACAGAGGCCACCCTAAAGCAACAATATCTCAGCTTCTTCAAGATCGAACTTTGTAAAACTCTTGTAGAATAATCGTGAGGCATCCGGGTCAAAGGTCAAAGTAATCGATGACGGAAGAGGAGGATGACGTGAACAGACGAGTGCAAAGTTTTCCAGAGAGAGAGAGACGAGGAAAGAGTCCAGAGTGTGTGAAGTGAAACGTGAAGTTACATCATCAGATTTATCTTGTTTTCAAAATGAAGTACAGAGTCTGTAACAGGAAAAAACAAACTACAAACTGTTAAACTAGACTAGAGAGAGAGAGAGAGAAAAAGAGAGGGAGAGAAGAGAGAGAGAAAAGAGGGAGAGAGAAGAGAGGGAGGGAGGAGAGCGAGGGAGAGAGAGAGAGGGAGAGGGAGGAGAGAAAGAGAGGAGAGAAAGAGGTGAGAAAGAGAGGGAGAGAAGGGAGAGAGGGGAGAAAAGAGGGAGAGATAGAGAGAGGGAGGGAGGAGAGAGAGGGGAGAAAGAGAGGGAGAGAAGGGAGAGAGAGGGGAGAAAAGAGGGAGAGATAGAGAGAGGGAGGGAGGAGAGAGAGGGGAGAAAGAGAGGGAGAGAGAGGGGAGAAAGAGAGGAGAGAAAGAGGTGAGAAGAGAGGGAGAGAAGGGAGAGAGAGGGGAGAAAGAGAGGATAGGGAAGGAGAGAGAAAGGAAGAGAGAGGGGGGAGAGAAGAGGAGAGAGAAGGGAGAAGAGGGGAGAGAGAGAAGAGAGGGAGGAGAGGGGCAGATGAGAGGAAATAGAGAGAAAAAATAAAATAAAAATTTAAGTTTGTATATATATTAAAATTCTTTGTCATCATATAAAAATATCTTTTGTTGTAATTTTGTTTACAAGAGATTTTAACTTGAGTCGATTTTGCCAATGAGGTGAAAAAGATTTATTTTTTTTTGCTTGAAACAAGAACAAGTGTGTTAAACACGTAATAATCTGCAGTACAAGTCTATCAAACAAACACATCGTAATCAATGAAAAAGACTGGAAATTAGAATTAAAGGTGCACTATGTTCACAAGTCTTTAGCTGCAAGTCCAAGTCTAGTCCGAGTCTCTTAAAACAGGGACTTACATTTTAATGCTACGCTGACGCACATTTCAGGCATAGTGTTACATCACCGTGGCAACAGTGAGGGAAGTCACTGCCATTCTGAAAAGCTACATAATCCATCTTTAAAATTTTAATTTCGAGACATTTTAAAGGTACACTGCGTAACTTTTTGGCCAAAAAATAAACCTAAATATAAATAAAAGTGAAATGTAAATGTTTTTCTAATTTAGATGTCTTTGTGTAAATAAATAATAAAAATATGTAATCATTTTTCTCTGAGTAGGTTTGCATGGCCATAAAATAACTTTGACCTGCGTGTTTCTTTTTTCACATTAGGGCATCAAATCCCCAATAAGAATGTTCTAAAGGATGATTTTATCTTTCTACTTGTAGGCCTATTAGATTGTGAAGTTGTTTTTTTACTTCCACAGTGCAGGTAGTTTATCCACATTTAAATAACTTTAGATTGTTTAGGATGAAATACTGTAGAAATTATTGAATAAAACAACAGTAAACGTCATAAAATCATAAATATTTTACCTTTACTGTCACTTCCGGCGCTTTTATTGTGAAACTCAGACCGGAAACTGCTCATACACTGTTCATATTCGGCTCGTGCGCTGCGGGAACTTGACGCACCGGAGACGCCACGTCGGCACAAACTCGCGTGGACCCCGGAGAGCGTGCGTGTGCGTGTTCCTGCGTGCGTGCGTGGACCCCCGTGTGCGTGCGTGCTCGTGCGTGCTCGTGCGTGGGTGCGTGGCGTGGACACGTCTCACTCAAAAAAGAAGAAGAAGTTTGTGCAAAAACTGCGGAGAAACGAGAAGAAGCGGCACCATGGTGAAGGTAAGAGAACCGCGAGGAAACTGCGCATCTTTCTGCGGAAAACACGCAAAAGTGGCTGAGAGTCTGCGCCAAACGGGAGGCAGCTGCGGCTTTGCGCTGCGGGACTTTTCTGCGCCAAAAACGGAGAGAAATGTGCAGTTTTATTCGAAGAAAAAAGTGATGTAAGAGAAAGTTTAGTATACGATTTGTATATTACACATCACTGGGGAAAAAGTGTAGGAAAAGTGCTAACGTTTTTAGCTGCCTTCTGTGCATATATCATACTGTCTGCTGAACCAGGTCTAGATACGCAGGTCCTAGAAGGGGAGCGAGGGAACTAGCAAGGGCAGACTGGGGAGCAACAGGTCTATGGCCACCCACAGTCTAGGACCAGATTAAAGACTAGGTCTGGAGCAAGGTCTGAAAGCCGAAGTTCGTTTAGGAACAGGTCGAGAAGGCAGGGTCGAGAGCCAGAACATAAAACATGACACTAGGAGCTAAGCGGTCGGAAGCCGGAAGATAGTAATGTAGGACTAAAGCATGAGCTGAGAAACAGGGACTAGCGAGAAGCCAGTTCTAAAGCCAGGACGTAAGAGTTAGTGACTAGAACAGGACAAAACGGGGACTTGACGGTGTAGGCGATGCAATGAGATGCTGGTTGGTTCGCGATAGTGTGTCTCTGTGTTGGTCTGGTGTCATGGGACTGGAACCAGAGCTAACGCAGGAGCTGAAACCAGGTCTAAACGCAGGGGGAGGAAAATAATACGCTGAAACGCGAGGTGTTGCCCGGGAGGCGCCGCCCATGGGAAAGAATAAATGACTAAAGCTGGACTATAAGACCAGAACTTGAACTTGTGTGACGCTGGGAGCTACGGAAGCGACTCGTGTCGGGCACGCAATGTTGGGCGTAATAAAATGGAAAAATGCTTCATATGTGTTTTTGTGTGCCAGAGCCTCAGGAGCCTAACCGAGGGACTTAAACTAGATCTGAACCAGATATAGACCAGGAGTGAATACTGAGATCTAAACCAGTGACTAGAATGGAGGACTACAGAGAAGTGAGAGACAGACTGAAACCGAGGACTAAACTTAAGTCTAACCGAGAACTAAACCCAGAGACTAAACTAATTAAACCGGAGGACTAAACAGGGACTAAATTAGATTCTAAACCAGGGGGACTAAAAGAGGACTTAAACTAGAGTGAACCAGACTGAGACCGATGGACAAGAACTAGGATGAAACCATGACTAAAGCCAGACTAAACTAGATTCTAACCCCGTGGACTAAGAGGGGAGAAACTAGAGTCTAAGACTTCTAGGACTAAAGCCAGGACTGAAACTAATCTAGAACCATGACTAAACCTAGACTAATCTAGATTCAAAGCAGGACTAAACGGTAGGATGAAACTGAGATCTAAACCATGGGACAAAGTAAGATACTAAAGCCAGACTGGTAACTAGATTAAGCATGGGAATCCGGACTGAAACTAGATTAGACCAGAACTAAAGGAGAGTTCAAACCTAGGACGGTAAAGAGAGATCTTAAACCATGGGTGGACTTAACTAGATCTAAAACCAGACTAAAACCAGGAGCTAAACTAGATCTAGGAAACCAGGGAACTAAAGACCAGGACTGAAACTAGACTTAACTCAGATCTAAAACGAGGACTAAAGTAGATCTAGAACCAGGTGAGCGAAAATAGATTCTAGATACCTAGGACTTTAACTAGATCTAGACCAGGACTAAACTAGAGTCGTAGACCGGGAGGCTTAAACAAGCAGGACTAAAACGTTAACATTTCCATATAAGAACGAGTTTTTTTGGAGAGTGAGCTAAGAGTCTCGAAAAATGTTGAACGAATACAGTGTCAGCTCCTGGCTGATGCCAGATTCAGTGTTCTGAGTTGTGTCCTGTTTAGTCCTAGCGTTTAGTCGTGGTTTACGTCCTGTTTAGGTACGAGCTTTTCAGGAGCTTTTAAGGGTGTCCAAGGCTGTGTACACACTTTCTGTCATTGCGGTATCATAAAGTGAGATTTATTTGAGTCATAAGATAAACTGGGGGGTGA
This sequence comes from Mugilogobius chulae, assembly GCA_038363315.1. Lineage (NCBI taxonomy): Eukaryota > Metazoa > Chordata > Actinopteri > Gobiiformes > Gobiidae > Mugilogobius > Mugilogobius chulae. The sequence continues at coordinate 40,268,067 of CM076407.1, forward strand.
GGGGAGAGAGTGGTCACTGGGTGTACTCGTCTTATCAGAGCTCAACGTGGAGTAGACACGGGGGACTAGAAGCAGGTCTGGTAACCGGGGTGGGACTGGAGGCAGGTCTGGAACAGGTCTGGAAGCTTGATCTAGGAAGCAGGACTTAAGAACGGGTTGGGAACAGGACTGAGGACAGGTCGGAACGAGGGACTGGGAGGACAGGGGTCTATAAGAGAGTTCAAACCAGGACTTGAAGCGGGTCAGATTTTGCGGTGAAATATGGTAGAAATAGTTGTTCCAGATTTGGCTTTCAACGTTCTGAGGTGGAACTGAAGAATTTGAATCCATTGCAACTTTTCGTGTTGGTGTGAGGAACGGATGTGTTCACAGTTAGACTAAAATTAACACAACTTCTGATTCTAACAAGGACTAAAGCAGGGACTAAAACATGGACTAAACGGTAACTAACGAGACTAGAGGACAGGACTAAAGCAGATAGACAGGACTAAAGACGGACTAAAGCAGGATCTAACCAGTGGACTTAAAGCGCAGGTCTAAAACAGGAGTGAAAGGCAGGACTAATAGCAGGACTAAAACAGGACTAGAAAGGACAAACCATGGACTGGGTAGAACAGAGAGGGGTCTAAACCGGTCTGGTCTGGTTTCAGGGACGGGGAACAGTTTCGTGTCGGAGCGCTCAGCTTCGACGAGGCCCTGAGTCACAGATCGGAGGAGAGTCCAGGATCCGAGTGCAGTCCGGACAGAGTCTGGGTGAGAGTCTGATGCCTGTTTTGTCCTCTTGCACTCCTGACCTTCATCAGCTGCGAGGGTTCCTGCCCAGTTAACCACGCGTAAGACTCCTGTCGATGTTTACACACACATCACTTCTCCTGCTGGACAAGGACTGACAGCTACTGATGTAGTGCGATGTAGTGATTGCACCGATTCGCAGTTTTCAGTTCCGATACCGGGGGAGTCGATACTTAGACTTAAGCACTGCCGATGACGGATATAAGCTGAGTGATCGAAAACTTGTGTGGTTGAACGATGAAAAGGTTTTTTATTTCCTTCATAAACATAAGACTTTGATATAAAGAGGTGTTATTATACCGCAGGAGACACATGGGGCAACTGAACAATGCTTAATATAAGAGAGAGAAGAGAGAAGAGAGAGAGAGAGAAGAAAGAGAAAGAAAGAGAGACAAGAGAGAGAGTGAAAGAAAGAAAGAAGAAAAAGAGAAGACAGGTAGTGAGAGTGAAGAAGAGAGTAAGAGGGGGAAAAAGAGAGAAAGAAAGAGAAAGAGAAGAGAGAGGAGAGTGGAAAAGAGAGAGAAAAGAATAAAGAGAAGAGAAGAGAAAGAGAGAGAAAGAAAAAGGAGAGAAGAAAATGTCAAACATTAGGATAACATTCGGATCAACAGGTAGACATAAATCCAGACTCATGAATGTCCATTAAACACATATCTAGGGTGATATTCGGTGAACCGATATATGGGGAGCCGATACTTCCGTCGAGTCAGTGGCAAAATTTGTCCTGGTGATCGGCACCGTTGCGGGTTCCATTATCGATCGTGCATCTCTAGAGTCGACGTCCCACAAATGTTCGATCAGTACAATACCAAGTACTCGGGGCCGTCCCAGTGCGTTGATCGATCAGATGAAACCAGTTTATTCCAGAGCTGACGGTCTTGAGCAGAAGTTCTGCTTCCCACGGATAATCTGAGTTGTTGAAGACCAAAAGCCTCTGATGTACGATACAAATCCCAATACTTGTTTATCCTGATACAATTCCTCAGTACAATACAGAATATTATTTTGCGACCAAAATGAGAAAATGTTTTCAATAGCGATGCCCGATCCATCTTTTTCACTTCTGATACCAATCCCGGATACTTTGAATGAGATCATCTGTCGATACCTGATATCAACCGATACTATTTTTCTTTAAAACACTAGAAATGTGATCATATTGTGCCATGGTAACGTCACTTGTAGTGAAAGTCACAACTAAACAACTTAATCTGAATAAAATGCCAACATAGACGTTCTTGTGTCAAGGTCAGAGAGTAAAGAAGTTTTCATATGTCTGATTAAAAGGGCAAAACTAAAGCGCAATGACTAGTGATCGGCATGCGCTGCTGGGGCGAATGTCTCCCACTTTGTTGTGTGTTTCAGTTCGAAGCGGGGGATGCCGGGAGTAGGAGCTTTTAGAATAGCATCTGCCGATACCGGATGATCGGACCGATACTTGTGTAATCGACTAAATAGCTCTTTTGTCCTTCTCAAAACATAAGACTTTTGATCATTTAGTGTATTTATATAAGCAGACAAAACTGAACAACTAAGAGAAGAGAAGAAAAAGAGAAAGAGAGAGCGCAAGGAGAGAGAGAAGAAAGAGAGAGGAGAGAAAAGAAGAGAGAGAGAGAAGAGAAGGGAAGAAGAGGAAGAAGAAGAGAAGAGGAGAGAGAGAAAGAAGACAGAGAAAATAGAAAAGAGAGGAGGAGCAAGAGGAAGAAAGCGGAGGTTAGAGAGAGAAGAAGAAGAAAGATAGAAGGAAAGAAGCGCGAGGAAAGGAGAGAGAAAGAAAGAAGAGAAAGACAGTAGTGAGAGAAAGAGAGAGAATTGAGAGAGAGAAAGAGAGAAGAAGAGAGGGAGAGTGGAGAGAAGAAAAAAGGAGAAAGTGAGAGAGAGAGTAATAGAGAGAGGAGAAAAGAGAGAGAGAAGAGAAAGAAGAAGAGAGAAAGAGAGTAGTAGAGAGAAGAGAGAGAATTAGAGAGAAGAAGAGAGAAGGAAGTAGAAGAAGAGAGAAGAGAAAGAAGAAAGAAGAGAGAGAAAGAAGGAAGAAATGGCGGAACATTATAGACAGTCTGGATCAACATCACAAAATCAGACTCATTATGTCAATTAAACACAATAGGATATTGCTGGGCTGACCGATATCATGGGAGCCGAACTATCAGCAAAATTTCCTGGATTCGGCACCGATATTCATCCCAGTATCGGATCAGTGCATCTCTAATATGTTTTGAGAACATGGCTCCTTGAACTCAATGTTAAGAATGTAACTTTGATTAGAATAAGAAAAAGCAGAAGAATTGTATTTCAGTGTTTTTAATGTTACATACAAGTGTCTCGTTGCCTACTTGGAAGGTGGCGTTGGAAACCCCTGATTTAGAGACATAAACACAGCTCTGGTGTTTAATTTTAACTCTGCTCGGACTGTTCCTGATGAAACTCTGGAGACTGTGATATAGGTTCAGGTCCTGTGAGCTAAACCCATCCTCAGGACAAACTCTGGAGACGATGAGGTAGTTCTGTCTCTGAAGAGAAGCTCGGACTAAACCCAGATCTCAGGACAAACTCTGGAGACTATAAACAGCTTCACAATGAGCTCCACAGAGACGGGCGGAGCTGGAGTTACAGACTGTGTCCTGTGGGAGGCGCCGCTGCTGCTGCAATCGGTCCTCTGAGATTTATAGTGTTTGTGTCTGAACTAGAATCTTCTACCGTCTTGGCACAAAACTGTCCTGTGCTCTGTTCTTTCTCCAGGTTCAATAATCTTTCTCATGTCGGCGTTTGCAGCTCAAATGAATCCTGTTTAAAGTCTGTTACATTCACATTTAGAGCTGTGCAGTATATCACATTTTAGAAAATATCGTGAATGTTGTTTTCAAGATCTCCAACAATGGCATATCAAGTAAAACGCGCATAGACAAACGCTACAAAAAAGTAATTAAAAATCCAAATTTGAAAATGTGAGCCTTCAACTAAGGGCACAAAAGTCAATTTGCAGTTTTGTGAGCTGTTCTGTTCACATGACATCACATTATTTACCGTGAGCCAATAATATTTGACCAAGCAGCTAAAATCCACTGTAATACAAAAGTGTCAACTAAAACGTTTGAACACGTTTAACACATTTCTGTTGGATAAAAAATCTTCCAAAGATCGTCATCAAGATGTGCCCAAGATATTCATTTTTCAATAAGGAGGTTGTGGGTTCGACTCCCGGGTCAGACCATATCAACAGCTCACAGAGTTTGCATGTTCTCCCTGTGTCACCGTGGGTTTTCTCTGGTTTTCTCCAAAGACATGCAGGTTTAGGTTCATTGGGCATCATTGCGAGTGAATGAGAGAGTGAATGTTTGTCTGACCCTGCGACCAGTTGGCCATTGTCCAGGGTGTTCCCCGCCTAAGGCCCAAAGTCACTGGGATAGGCTGGGACAGTCACCCGCGACCCCTAACGGATTAAGCGGTAGAAAATGAATGAACAAAATGAATGAACGTTCCTGGACGAGTCTGAAATAAAACCTGTGAATCTAAGTAAAAAAAACTCATAAATCCTCTTAAAGCCAAACCCATCGTTCAGTCGGATTGTAAATGTTTGTGTTTGTGTTTGTGTGGAGCTGAATCTGAAGCAGGTTTGTGGTGAGTTTAAAGAATTCACTGATGCAGCTTTTTCACTTCTGATTTTAATTTAACTGTAATTATGAGCTGATCCCTGAAGATGTTTGTATTTCTCCTGAAAACGCCTCTTAACTGTGTGAAATGATCGTATAGAAGCTGACACATGTTTTTCCTGGTTTATTTGTTAAACTAGACCTGGGCAAACTGTGTCCCAGGGCCAGATGTGGTCCTCTCTGCTCTGATCCGGCCCAGCATGTTTTTAAAGGAGACATATTCTTAACCATGTTATAACTAGGGCTGTGCAATTAATCAATTTCAATTCCACACATGATTATTGTTGTATGTGGACTCGAGTCATCGTGATTATTGACTGTGACTTAAAAACCTGTTTATAAATATCCTTCACATGGAAAACAGGTGGTTTCTTTACAGTTGTAGAGTACTTTTTCATTTATTTCTGTGAGACCTGTCACATTTTCATTTTATCTCTTCACTCTCTACATTTAAGGGACACTTACACTCTGCAGTCTCTCTAAGCAAATAATAATTTCAATTACAATTTAGAAAGAAGGTCCTATCTGCTGTTAGGGCCTTTTACTCCGCTTTTTTTGACGACTGTAAAATTAAAGTAAAATATATATTTTTCAAACTTTTTTTGCTTAAATCTGTTAATCCACTTCTGTTCTGACTAAAAATACCAAATTTAAAAAAAAAAAATCCTCAAGTTTTATTATTTTTACAGACTTATATAAAAGCTGATTTTCAGAGGTGAAAATTTGACACAAAATGGTCCATTTTTCATATAAAATGAGAATATAATCTGGATTTTTTTGGACCTTTTATTCCAGCCTTGGGCATGTTCAAAATGAGTCCTGACTTTGACTTTGATGTATTTGTAGTTTTTGTGCAGAAGCAGTTTGTAGTTTTTTCTTCCTCTTGTTCTGTTAGCACCATTTCTTCCCCATTGACTTCCATTATAAACACTTTTTTTTACTGCTCTGAAAATCCACTATAAAAGTGTGATTTACAAACTTTAGTGTTTGTTCCTTCTCAGAAGAAGTGAAATAAGTCATTTTTAGACTTGGTGATGAATTGTGTGTATTTTCCATTGAAACAGGCCTGTGAAGAGTAAGACACAGTTTCCCCATTCAAACCTATGGGACATATAGGACAGACTGGACCTCCATATATGGAAGAGACATGTTTGTGTTTAGGAGAAAAGAGTGTTTTTTACACAAGTACTTTTACTTGAGTAGTGAACTTCAGTACTTGTTTTATCAGCTCTGCAGGTGTTACTGATTCCTGTGGATTAACTGTTTTTATGTAGAAAATCACAGGATGTTTTATAGTTCATGAAAGAAATTATACTTCAAAAACGTTCACCTTTGCGATTCTCTAATTGTGTTTTTAAAAAATGTATTTGTTTCTGATGACTTGTACTAACTGTCTGGCCCTGGTCCTGGCCCTGGTCCTGGTCCTGGCCCTGGTCCTGGTCCTGCCCTGGTCCTGGCGCTGGCCCTGGCCCTGGTCCTGCCCTGGCCTGGTCCTGGTCCTGGTCCTGGCCCTGGCCCTGATCTGTCTCTGTGTCTGCCTCAGGTCCCGGTAAAGACCACAGTCCGGCCCAGAACCCGGGTCTGGTCTGGAGAGTGACGGGAGGACTCTTCAGCGCCACCAAGAGCGTGATCGGCGCCGCTGCGGGGGGCGTGGCCTGGGTCGGAGGGCGGAGCCTGGAGATCACCAAGGCGACGGTCACCACGGTGCCGACGATGGGGGCGGGGCTCGTGAAAGGGGGCGTGTCTGCGGTGGCCGGAGGCGTGGCTTCGGTCGGATCGACGGTCGCTTCAAAAGTGACGGGAAAACGCAAAGACAAAGCTGAGTGAAACTGGGACAAAACCAGGTCTGAAACTGGTCTAAAACTGGGACTAAAGCAGGACTGGAAATGGACCAAGACCAGACTAAAACTAAGACTAAACCAGGACTTAAACCAGGACTAAAAACTGTTTAAAACTGGACTAAAGCAGGACTGGAACTGGTCGATAACCAAAACTAAAACAGGACTAAAACCTATTTAAAGAGGGACTAAAGCAGGACTAAAACTAGTCTAAAGAGGGACTAAAACCAGGACTAGAACTGGAACTAAACCAGGACTAGAACTAGTCTGAAACTGGACTGAAACTAAGACAAACAGGGACTTGAACCAGGATTAAAAATGGTTTAAAACTGGACAAAAGCAGGAGTAAAACCAGGACTAAAGAAGGTCTAAAACTGGACTAAAACCAGGACTAGAACTGGACTAAACCGGATTAAGACTGGTCTAAAACTGGGACTAAGCAAGACTGAAACTGGACCAGACCAGAACTATAACCTATTTAAAGAGAGACTAAAGCAGAACTAAAACTAATACTGGACAATAACTGGTTGAAAGAGGGACTAAAACCAGGACTAGAACTGGGACTAAACCAGGACTAGAACCAGTCTGAAACTGGACTAAAATTAAGACAGGGGACTTAAACCAGGACTAAAACGGTTTAAAACTGGACAAAAGCAGGAGTAAAACAGGACTTAAACTGGTCTAAAAACAGACTAAAACCAGGACTAAAGAGGGTCTAAAACTGGACTAACCCAGGACACAACTGGTACTAAACCAAGATTAAAACTGGTCTAAAACTGGCACTAAAGCAAGACTGAAACTGGTCAAAAGTGGGACTAAACCAGGACTGAAACTAGTCGATAACCAGGACGAAAACCAGTTAAAAGAATGACTGAATCAGGACTGAAACTGGATTTAAGCAGGATAAAGACGGTCTAAAACTGGTCTAAGAGAAACTAAGCTGGGCTAAACCAGGACTAAACCAGGACTAAACCAGGACCAACCTGGACTAAACTTTAGGTGACTTCGTGAAGGGAATCATGTGTTTTTTGAAGCTGGAGGACAAAAGCACAAACGCTGGAGTGGATTCAAAACCCGACTGAAAACAGAACTTTTTTTAAAAACTACAAAGATGGCCGACTGTTCCATAGAAACTACAAACGCGTCTGAGAGTTTTATTTTAATGTGTTTTTGTGTGTTGAGTGAAGAGTTAAAAGTGTGTGATCTATGCAACGTTTCATGTTTTCTTCTGTGAATGTTTTTGTCAATAAAAATGTTTGAAAATAACTTTGTTTTGTCAAATTAAATCAAATCTTTTAGTTTGTGTTTAGAAATAAAACAAGAGACACTGGTGGCAAATGAATCCACACTAGAACTAATAATGAAGCTACAATAAACACTGGAAAATATCTAAACAATACAAATGGTTCCTTGAATGAATTGGTTTGTATTAACAATAATATTTTGTGTTAAAAATACTTGATTTAACAAAATAAAAATATATATTTCGACGTCATTGTGGAGTCAGTATCACAAGAATTCACTATTTGGACATAGATATAACAGGTTCTACAAGATACAATTATTAAATAATGATTTAGCTATAAAACTACTTGAACTAAAGCTGATTAATTTAATTAGGGATACGAGATACTAACATAAAGAGTGCATTCATATTTATAAGTGACAGTGACTGTTTTTGGTCTAAACTGGGACAAATCTGTGTTTTTGAACATTATTATTAAGTAAATGAACTTTTAGCTCATTGCAACTGTCTTTTACGAGAAAAATAAAGTTAAAGAGTTAAAAAAAAGTTAATTCACAAAGTCTGCTGGTACATACAGGCTCAATCAGAATGTATTTTTTTAGTTTGTTAGATAATTTCATTTTACTATATATATATTTTTTTATATTATTTTATTGCCGTATTTATTTGTTTATTATTTAAACATATACTTTATATATTTTAATAATTATAATAATGAGATCTAGAGCTGACAGTGATCCAGAGATGCATTAGAAATAAACTATTTTGGGGGTGAAAAATCGACAGTTGCTTTTAGTTTAATGGCAATTTTTAAAATAATAATCTAGGCCTATTTCTAAATGTGAGACAATGACCTTTTTCAAATCGACATCGTTTAAACAAATAAAAACATTAATAAATTACTGAGTTTGTTTCAAAAGCGCCGTTTTGTGGTGATTTTCCGGCGGCGAACGTTAACGTTTTTTTAAATTAAATGTATTATTTTAGCCAAATTATTATTTTTTATTTTTCTTGTTTCAAACTTACAGAATCAAGTTGTAATGTCAAAAATATTATTTCTGTTTAGTTTTATAAATTTTTTATTTTAGTTTTGAAGTCGTTTCCTAAACCGGACGTGACGTAGCCGGAAGTGAGAGCCGTGTTTTGCACATGGAGTCGCTTTCACACATGTTTGACTTTTCGCCGCTGAATTTGGGTTAAAATCTGGATTTTTACTGGATTTTCGGGGTAGAGCCGAAGCACGAGCGGCTAAAGGTGAGAAAACATTAAATACTGATTTGTTACTGCTATTTATGTTATTTTTGTCTAAAATATCACCGGTTTAGAGTCTAATTACTGATTTGTTTGGCTAAGTTTTGACGTTCATCTGGTGGAAACGTAACGAAAACATTTTAAGACACTTGTTGAGTTATTTTTGTATTCCAGCTTGAATTAAAAATAGTTTTAACCTGTTTTGTGTTTGAGTAATTGTCTGGAAAGCGTCTTTTACGCTTCACTTTACGTTTGCAGGTTAAAATGTTGGGTGAGTCGGAGCTTCAGGAGCTTCTGTCTTTCCTCAAACCTGAAACGAGACCAGACGTGAAAGCAGGAGCCACAGAGTGTGTGCTGGGACTGTCTGCAAACAGGTCTAACACTATTTATATAACACAAGCTCTAAACTACACTGTCACACTCTCTCTACATGTTTAAATAAATAATGTGTCTTTGTTCTCAGAGACGGCTGCCTTTTCCTTGGGTCCAAACCGGATTTACTTCGAGCTCTGCTGGTCCTGACCCGAGACCCCTCCATCGCCATCGTCAAAGATGTTTACTACACTTTTATAAATCTGTCTGCGGACGAGAAGCTGCACCAGGTCTATAACGAGAGCTGTAAATGTGGACTTATGCTGCCTTCATTTGCTCTAGTTTTTTTTTTTTTTTTAGAAAGGGACAGTGCATATTAATGAACATAAGTACATATGTAATATGCCAGATTTTAGCCATAGGCTTAAAAACAAACATAAACTCAGAGGGTCACACAAAAAAAGTTGCCAGTAGTAGGTTGTGTTCAAATGGTTTTGTGGTCGTGACAAGAAGAAACTTGTTAAAACACACTTTATCTTGAAAAATATGTAAATCCAGTGCAAACAAGTAAATAATATCTCCAATGCCCGTAAGATTGGGTCTGAAGAAAAACATAAACATTTAGACTTTTTCTTAATTACACTAAATGGAAATAGCGATGTCGTTCAACTTGTTATTATTTTCCAGATAATAAATAACATGCCAACAATTGAAAAACATTTAATATTCTTCATTTGTGATTCTTTTGTCACTGTCGCCATATTGAGAAGTCAAGGTTATTTTCACCTCGGCACTCGAGCATCAAAATAATTTCCCAGTTTCCCAGTCATGACATGAGGGGGGCATTCATCTGCTACTTTCCCACTCGGAAAGTGGATTACCATAATTCTTACATCAAAAGAAGGCAGCATAAAACATGTCTAAAGTAGGATTAAAGTGGGTCTAAAACGGACTAAAACAAGATGAAAGCAGTGGGAAAAAATATTATAGTGCATATTTAGGTTGATCTTAAGTTTGTCTTCGATCACAGTCAATCATGAGTCCTGGAATGTCCGCCTCGGGTCCACACATCCAGTTCATGACACGACAAACCGTCCAACATAATCAATCCTGGACTGAAAGAGTTTATCAGGACTGAACCAAATGTAAACTAGTCTTTTCTGTGCTACTTTCTGGTGTAATCCTTCAGTCGGCCATTCACACACCAAAGGGTTCTTTTAAATCCACAGACAGCCCTGGGTTGATTTGCAGCCGTCTTGTAAAATTTTCTGATGGAGTAAAACAGCCCAGAGTCAATGCAGGTGTTCCTCTATCCAAGATCCAAATAAATAATCAGTAACAGTATCCTACCCAGTGACGTTATACAGTCATGTTTTAAGTTTTCCTCCAGGTGTTAAAGCGTCTATGTGTCTTCATAAGTAGTCTGAAAAGGAAGTCGTCTCTTTTTCGGTTAAAATAAAAAGTTGGCCAAATAATCAAATCCATGTTCATTATAGGAGAGCAGCAGCCAGATAAGGTCCAAGAAAAAGACTAAAGCAGGACTAAAACCAAGACTAAACCAGACCCATGTCTCATCCTCTGTGTCTTCTTTCTAAACTGTATTTCCTGTGCTGCGTTCAGGTGCTGGTGTCGGAGTTGGATCTCCTGCCGTTGCTCTGCACAAACCTCCTCGATCCCACGTTTCCTCTTTCAGACCAAATCTGCACCATTTTGACCAACCTGAGCCGCAGTGACCAGACCTGTCCTGAGGTTTACAAGGTGAGCGGCCTAGAGGGCGCTGTGGAGCCGGAAACAGGACAAACGTTCATAAGATCTGTGGTCCTCGTGTTGTGTTCAGGTGCTGCAGGACAAAGTGGGACTGTACAAACTGGTGGAGATCTTCTGCTGCGAGACGTTTAACCCCAAAGCCTCACTTCACTACATCGGCCCTTTACTGTCAACCTGAGCCAGCTGAAGGAGGCCCGAGACCAGATCCTGGACCCAGACCGGTACTAGAACAAGACCTGGACCTGAACTCAAGCAGGATAAGCAGACTAAACCAGGACTAAAGCCAGGACTAAAACAGACTAAAGGCATATTCATACTTCATAAGAAGTAAGACGTTTCCGCTTCCACGTGGTTGTTATATAGATTTGTATCACAGACACTCAGACAGCTCAGTTATTACACTGGAGTTTACTGTATTTCTGCTGCAGCCGCTCACACACACTGTGTAGTTACAGATGATCCGTCTCTGTCTTGGTCAGAAGAATTTTTCACATTTGTAACATGTTTGTCTCCTCAGCACTTCCTCATGTCAGCCCACACATGTCTGATACATTCCTGATGCACAATCCCATAGTTTGACATGAAACTGTCTCATCGTCCTCCTCTGTCACAAAGAAGCTGCACAATAACTTTATAACTAATCTTCTGCTTCAAACCTGGTGCTGTCCTTTTCTGTGTTTCACCTAAAGCGACACAGACTGATCTGTGGTCTATCATATGTGTTTGACCTGAAGCAGACACAGACCTGAGTCTGTGAGTCTCATCATTATGTGTTTGACCTGAAGCAGACACAGACCTGAGTCCTGTGAGTCTCATCATTATGTGTTTGACCTGAAGCAGACACAGACCTGAGTCCTGTGAGTCTCATCATTATGTGTTTGACCTGAAGCAGACACAGACCTGAGTCCTGTGAGTCTCATCTTATGTGTTTGACCTGAAGCAGACACAGACCTGAGTCCTGTGAGTCTCATCTTATGTGTTTGACCTGAAGCAGACACAGACCTGAGTCCTGTGGTCTCATCATTATGTGTTTGACCTGAAGCAGACACAGACCTGAGTCCTGTGAGTCTCATCATTATGTGTTTGACCTGAAGCAGACACAGACCTGAGTCCTGTGAGTCTCATCATTATGTGTTTGACCTGAAGCAGACACAGACCTGAGTCCTGTGAGTCTCATCATTATGTGTTTGACCTGAAGCAGACACAGACCTGAGTCCTGTGAGTCTCATCATTATGTGTTTGACCTGAAGCAGACACAGACCTGAGTCCTGTGAGTCTCATCTTATGTGTTTGACCTGAAGCAGACACAGACCTGAGTCCTTGTGAGTCTCATCTTAATGTGTTTGACCTGAAGCAGACACAGACCTGAGTCCTGTGAGTCTCATCTTAATGTGTGAGCCCAGGAGTTTGAATGTTTGAGAAATGATCCTGAGATTTGGATCATTCTCTTCTCGTTTTGACCTCATCAGTAGCTCGTTATTTTGTTGATTATTTAATCTTTCTATTAACAACAGCTCTGCTTGAATTGCAGAACAAACAGCCAATGGGACGTTATCAGAAATCCGCCCACTTTGTAAAAACAAGCCGATGTGTTGCACAGCTCTGCTGAACAAAGTTCTGCTGATGTTTATTGTTTATTCGTTTGGATCCCCATTAGCTGTCACCAAGTTAACAGCTACTCTTCCTGAGGTCCTATTCAAAAATACAAATACCAGCACTTTACATAACATAACATTTTACACAAACATCTGCTCCAAACAACCAACACTCAAGTCTCTGTCAGAACAACCGCACGAACTGAAGAACAACGGCTGTAAGAGAAAAAAAAGTGACGTCATTTTGTTCTTACAGCCTTAGCGGGCCGAACAAAGTTTGAACGTCTGATAAAGTACGAATTGGCCTTAAAGCAGGACTAAAACAGGACTAAAACAGGTCTTGTTTTAATCATATTTGTGATGTTGTAGGTGTGTCCTGCAGAGGCTCCTCCCCTTTACTCAGTTCGAGGCATCGACCATCAGAAGGGGCGGAGTCATCGGGACTCTGAGGAACTGCTGCTTCGATCACGGTCAGAATAAATGTCATTTATACAGATTTACAGCTGCAAAGTGATCAAATCTTTTAAAAGTTCCTGTAGCTCACTTTTCCTCTGCCGTAGCTCGTCACTCGTGGCTGCTCAGTGACGACGTGGATCTTCTGCCTTTCCTGCTGCTGCCTCTGGCCGGACCTGAAGAGCTCAGTGAAGAAGAGAACGAAGGTAAAGAGACGCCAGGGGAGGGCATCAGGGTTAAAACTACACTAGTGAAGAAGAGAACGAAGGTAAAGAGACGCCAGGGAGGGCATCAGGGTTTAAACTACACTAGTGAAGAAGAGAACGAAGGTAAAGAGACGCCAGGGGAGGCATCAGGGTTTAAACTACACTAGTGAAGAAGAGAACGAAGGTAAGAGACGCCAGGGGAGGGCATCAGGGTTTAAACTACACTAGTGAAGAAGAGAACGAAGGTAAAGAGACGCCAGGGGAGGGCATCAGGGTTTAAACTACACTAGTGAAGAAGAGAACGAAGGTAAAGAGACGCCAGGGGAGGGCATCTGGGTTAAAACTACACTAGTGAAGAAGAGAACGAAGGTAAAGAGACGCCCTGGGGAGGGCATCTGGGTTTAAAACTACACTAGTGAAGAAGAGAACGAAGGTAAAGAGACGCCTGGGGAGGGCATCTGGGTTAAACTACACTAGTGCAAGAAGAGAACGAAGGTAAAGAGACGCCAGGGGAGGGCATCTGGGTTAAAACTACACTAGTGAAGAAGAGAACGAAGGTAAAGAGACGCCAGGGGGAGGCCTGAATAATAATGTGAAGAACTGGGGCTGGGCGATAAGTCGAAATAATTGGGTCTTTAAAAATCGACGATGTGAAAAATAACCACATCATAAAATCGAGGTCAGTCCACTGTGACCCAGCCGTGTGTCTCGAGTGGACAACCTCAGCGGCTTTGCAGAGATCTTCAACGCAAGTCTAAGAAAGAAGAGACAAACAGAAACCTAGTGTCTGTTTAGCTTTTTATCAAGTAATTACAGCCGTGAGCAGTCTCTGGAGGGAGGATTATAAAAGTGTAAAAGTTATGAGTTTGTTGTTTCTCTGCGGGTCTAGCGTCTGTTTGATTTACTTTTACTGTTTTGCGAGAGCCACTGATGTGCTTTTTGTGAGGTTTTGTGACAACTCTGATCTGCCAGTCTTGTCCTGTCTGTCTTTACCAAAGCTCAGGACTTGAGAGAGAGAAGTAACATCCCTCTGGTGTCCAAAAAAAGTGTCCTAAAGTGTCTCATGTTCAGGACCTGCAGTAACGTCCTGTGGTGTCCTCAGGTCTCCCGGTGGACCTGCAGTAATGTCTCTCTGGTGTCCTCAGGTCTCCCGGTGGACCTGCAGTAATGTCTCTCTGGTGTCCTCAGGTCTCCCGGTGGACCTGCAGTAACGTCCCTCTGGTGTCCTCAGGTCTCCCGGTGGACCTGCAGTAACGTCCCCCTGGTGTCTCGTGTCTTAGGTCTCCCGGTGGACCTGCAGTTAAGTCTCTCTGGTGGCTCGTGTCTTAGGTCTCCCGGTGGACCTGCAGTAACGTCCCTCTGGTGTTTCAGGACTACCAGTCGACCTGCAGTAATGTCCCTCTGGTGTCCTCAGGTCTCCCGGTGGACCTGCAGTAACGTCTCTCTGGTGTTTCAGGACTCCCGGTGGACCTGCAGTAACGTCTCTCTGGTGTCCTCAGGTCTCCCAGTGGACCTGCAGTAAAGTGTCTCGTGTTCAGGACCTGCAGTAACGTCTCTCTGGTGTCCTCAGGTCTCCCGGTGGACCTGCAGTAACGTCTCTCATGTTCAGGACCTGCAGTAACGTCCCTCTGGTGTTTTCAGGATTTGCAGTAACGTCCCTCTGGTGTTTCAGGACTACCAGTCGACCTGCAGTACCTTCCCGAGGACAAACAGAGGGAGTCAGACCCAGACTTGAGGAAGATGCTGCTGGAGACGCTGCTGTTGCTTTGTGCCACGTCCAGGGGGCGCTGTGAGCTGAAGAGCCGACACATCTACCTCTGATGAGAGAGTTACACAGATGGGAGAAGGACCCGCAGGTTTGCAGCGCCGTGGAGAAACTCATACATGTAAGAACACAGTTGTACAGGTAAAACACAGTTATACAGGTAAAAACACACTTCTAAAGGTAAAACTTTAACCCTGACAGAAACACACAGACTCAAAGGCGACACGGTGGCGCAGCGGTTAGCGCTCTGGCCTCATAGCAAGAAGGTTCTGGGTTCGATTCCCAGTCGACCCGGGGCCTTTCTATGTGGAGTTTGCATGTTCTCCCCGTGTCTGCGTAGGTTTCCTCCGGGTACTCCGGTTTCCTCCTACAACTAAAAACATGTCCATTAATGCCTCCCCTGACCCTTCCCCCAGGGCTCCTCTGCAAAAGAGATTCTGAATCTCAGTGGGACTTCCCTGGTTAAATAAAGGTCCATTAAAAAAAAAAAAAAAGTACTGTCGAGAAACTCATACAGGTAAAAACAACACAGTTAAACTGGTTGAAGCTTTAACCTGACTATGTGTCCAGGTCCTGATCAGTGTGAAAAGTCCTGTTTTAGACCTAAACTAGGTCTAAAACAGGACTAAACTGGGTCTAAAACAGGACAAAATTAGGTCTAAAACCGGACCACAACAGGACAAAAACCAGGTCTAAAACCAGACTAAACTGGGTCTAAAAGAGGACAAAAACCAGGTCTAAAACCGGACTAAACCAGGTCTAAAACAGGACTACAACAGGACAAAAACCAGGTCTAAAACCGGACTACAACAGCACAAAAACCAGGTCTAAAACCGGACTAAACCAGGTCTAAAACAGGACTACAACAGGACAAAAACCAGGTCTAAAACCGGACTACAACAGGACAAAAACCAGGTCTAAAACCAGACTAAACTGAGTCTAAAACAGGACAAAAACCAGGTCTAAAACCGGACTAAACTGGGTCTAAAACAGAGTGAAGCTTTAACCTGACTCTGTGTCCAGGTCCTGATCAGTGTGAAAAGTCCCAGAGTGAAGCTTTAACCTGACTCTGTGTCCAGGTCCTGATCAGTGTGAAAAGTCCAGAGTGAAGCTTTAACCTGACTGTGTGTCCAGGTCCTGATCAGTGTGAAAAGTCCCAGAGTGAAGCTTTAACCTGCCTCTGTGTCCAGGTCCTGATCAGTGTGAAAAGTCCCAGAGTGAAGCTTTAACCTGCCTCTGTGTCCAGGTCCTGATCAGTGTGAAAAGTCCCAGAGTGAAGCTTTAACCTGCCTCTGTGTCCAGGTCCTGATCAGTGTGAAAAGTCCAGAGTGAAGCTTTAACCTGACTCTGTGTCCAGGTCCTGATCAGTGTGAAAAGTCCCAGAGTGAAGCTTTAACCTGACTGTGTGTCCAGGTCCTGATCAGTGTGAAAAAGTCCCAGAGTGAAGCTTTAACCTGACTCTGTGTGGTCCTGATCAGTGTAAAAGTCCAGTGAGCTTAACAGTGTGAAAAGTCCCAGAGTGAAGCTTTAACCTGACTCTGTGTCCAGGTCCTGATCAGTGTGAAAAGTCCCAGAGTGAAGCTTTAACCTGCCTCTGTGTGTGTCCAGGTCCTGATCAGTGTGAAAAGTCCCAGAGTGAAGCTTTAACCTGACTCTGTGTCCAGGTCCTGATCGGAGACGAGCCTCAGGAGGAATGGAAAACCTGATGGAAAGTGTCAGTGCCAGAGGACGTGGAGAAGAAGCTGAAAGAGGCAGACGAACTGGAGCAAAGAGAACTGGAAAAGGAAATAAACCAGGACCAGAACCAGGACTGAACCAGGTCTAAACCAGGACCAGGCGGGACTAAAACACGTGAAGAAGAAACTGAGAGAAACAACGAGCAGGAGCAAAGAAAACTGGAACTAAAATGGGTCTAAAACAGGACAAAAACCAGGTCTAAAACCGGACTAAACTGGGTCTAAAACAGGACAAAAACCAGGTCTAAAACCGGACTAAACTGGGTCTAAAACAGGACAAAAACCAGGTTTAAAACGGACTAAACTGGGTCTAAACAGGACAAAAACCAGGTTTAAAACCGGACTTACAACAGGACAAAAACCAGATTTAAAACCGGACTACAACAGGACAAAAACCAGGTCTAAAACCGGACTAAACTGGGTCTAAAACAGGACAAAAACCAGGTTTAAAACCGGACTAAACTGGTCTAAAACAGGACAAAAACCAGGTCTAAAACCGGACTAAACTGGGGTCTAAAACAGGACAAAAACCAGGTTTAAAACCGGACTAAACTGGGTCTAAAACAGGACAAAAACCAGGTCTAAAACAGGACTAAACTGGGTGTAAAACAGGACAAAAACCAGGTCTAAAACCGGACTACAACAGGACAAAAACCAGGTCTAAAACAGGACTAAAGCAGGACTAAACCAGGACTAAACCAGGTCTAAACCAGGACAAAACCAGGGCTAAACCAGGTCTAAACCAGGTCTAAAACAGGACAGAAAATGCCTTTGTCTTGGCTGATCACAAACTGTGTAAAATATTGTAAAATCTTAAATCTTCTGTAATAAACTTTTAACCAGGCTTGCAGCGTGAGGTCAGTTCTGTTTCCAGCAGCAGGTGGCGCTGTGAGTCCACAGTCTGAGCAGGTCACGTGTTTGTGTTTTCATTTCACCAAAACTTCGACACGAGACTGAGAAAGAAAAAAAAGAAAAAGAAATCTGCCACTTTCCACCAAACACAAACACTTCTGCAGCTCTGAGGCGTTTTCTGAACAAACTATGAACGGGGTTTATTCAGAATCACTTTTACTCAAACTTAGGACTGAAAATCTGAAGAAATACACAACTTTGTAACGAGATTTTGTCTTGTTGTGTTTCTTTCAGGAGGAATACTTTGAGAGTTTAGTCACAGAAAACTAAATATCTGCAGTTAAATGTGTCCTGGTGCTTCGTAAAGACACTTCAGGCTGAAAAACTTTATATTTAAGTTTAAAAACGTGACATAAGCTTCAAACAGGCTTTATAATTTGTTTGCAGAGTCAGAAATGTTCAAACTTGATTGAAGATGAAATGTGCAGAAACATGAGAATATTAAAGGAAGCAGCAGGTTTTAGGTAATTGAAGTGATAAGTGGTGGCAGAGAGTGATAAAGGACTGTTCTCTTGTTCATCTGCTTTTTCAGAACGTTCCTCTCCAGCAGCTCTGTGATTGGTCAGAGTCAGAAGAGGCTGATTCAAGTGTAAAAGTGTCTGTGTAAAGTGTGAAAACTCTTCAGAATCTGGAGTAAAAGTGTTAAATCTGTGAAAGAGGCTGGAAACGACAGTCCGAGGCGGTGGGCGGGGCTTTAGTAGACGTGTGTTTGTGGGCGGGGCTTGGCTGTGTGCGTGGGGCCAATCGCAGCGCGCGGTGTCGGGTTTCCCTGGTGACGTCACGCGGGGTAAACGTGCCAAACGTGTGCAGCTCACGCACGCGCACACTGACAGTAGTAGTGATAGATCCACGGCTTTAACACACGCACACGCGCAGAAAGAACACGTGCACGCGCGGAGGAGAGTCTTATTAGCCCCGCCCCTCCGTGTTTATCTCGGACCCGATCACAGAGTGTAACTGTAATACAAGAATAAACCTGATTTTAAACGTTCAGTCTGATTCTGCTCAAGTCTTTACAGTTTCTCCGTCTGCAGATTTAAAGTTCCAGAGTTTGTGTCAAAAATCCAACAGTTTGGACTCTTCAGGTGAAAGGTCACACTTGCAGCAGGATGTAGAGGTCAACTTTAAGACGTTTAAGTCCTTAAATCATCTCTGTGCACGGAACATCAGTTTTAAAGCTGCAACTAACGATTATTTTGGTGATCGATTAGTTATTCGATTATTCTTTTGATCCATTGATTAGTTGTTTAGAATACAAAAGAAAAGACACTTGAATAAACTTGTGCGAGCTGAGTTAATGTCACAAAATAAACTTTACAGACAAACCAGTTTTTACATTCAAAACGCCAAAATGACACAAGTTTCATGGCTCAGTTTTCTCAACTCAAACATGTTTTAAAACCTTTAAAAAAAAGACCTTATCAGATCTACTCTCAGATACTAAAGTTACAATCTTTCTTTGTGTTCAGGCGCTAAAAACACTTTCAGAGACACAGTTAGGTCTTTTCTGAACACTTTTAAAATGATCCACAACAAGTTTAAAACTCAGACTTTGTGTTGAAATATCAGTATTTATTTTTAATTCAGTTGTAGTTTTGTTCTTTGTGCTGAAATCAAGTTTGAAATTCTACAAGAACAGTTTAACATTGGAACAACACAAGTATAAAGGCGTTACTTCAATAATCGATCAGTTGTGATTGATTTCAGCTTGTTTTTGTTCCTCTGTTCGCTACGTAAGCAATAAACAACGAGGAGCCGTGCGTTATGCAGTTTTAACGCACGACATGGAGTCTTAGAACACCACGACGTGAAGCGGAGTGGTGTTCCTCCGCGGAGTGTGTTAAAACTGCATAATGCACGGCTCCAAGTTGTTTATTGTGCTTATACCACGGCTACAAAGTGTAATAGCTCACCTGTGGACATTAAAAATGTGCTTAAAGCAAACCCTGGCTATAATCACATGTTTACCCTAAAACACTTATAATATCATCACTTATATAAATTCAGAACAAAAACCTTGAAAGTATTTGTAGTTTTGTCAAATCATGTTTTAAAGAAATCACATGGCTGCCATTTTGTCCTGGCTGTGACGTCAGATGGTTGTTTGTCTGCCCTCTGGTGGTTGTCAAGGTAACAGGTAACTAAGCAACATGAATTCAACAGTTAAAACATTTCAGTTTGAGCTGGAGTTTGGCCAAATACAGAACGATTCTGTGGAATCTAGTAAACTGAAGATAATCAAGAGGAAGAGGCCAGAACTGGACACTGTCAGAGGTGTTTTTGTTTCAACTGTTCACCAATTAAACCACAGGAGTAACCATGGCAACAACCAAAAACAACCATTTGATGTCATCAACCCAGAATGCATTGTGTCTGGACAATATGTCAGCATCCAGTGGCTCAAAACAATGCAGATTTTATAAAAATTGTAAGCAGTTTTATATTTGTTTGTAGTTTATTTGAACAAACATGAGCTGTACTTGTATTTTAGCCATATTTGTCGTTATAGTCAGGGTTCACTTTAATGAAATCATAGCAGCTGTTGCCATGAAAAAATAGAATGTATAAGTTGTTCATTTAGTTTATAATGATACAAGAATTATAAACAACAAATGTAATTTAATTTAATGAGAATAAATGTTTAATGAGATTAAATATAAAGATAAAACATCAGACTTAGATTTAGAGATTAATCTGGACATTTCCATTAATGATACAGTTAATAAGGGGACACACTAGATGCTTTTCTCTCTTTGTCTCTTACAGAAAAGGTCCTACACACTTCTTCTCTTTGATTTTGCTTTGTCTCCTCTTCTTCTCATTCTTCAAAATGTTGATGGTCCAAAAATATGAAAATGTACATTGAAATCAACTGTATTTATGTCTCACTTTCTCATCTGGCAGCATTTATTTACTCGTTGTTATGGTGACATCCACAGAGCAGTGATTTAGAATGTGATTCGGCTGTTGCCTGAACTACCTGTGTGTTATGCATTCTTAACGCACGGCAGTTATCGTTGGCATTCTAAATGACCGTGGTATAAATCATGTTAAAATAAATAAATAAAAAACTCACAGTATATGACAGAGACGGTGAGTGAGCTCTTTATATAGTGCTTTTCCACCTTTTCAGTCACTCAAAGCTCTTTACAATCTAGTCTCCACTCACTCAGTGGAACAGACACTGGGGCAGTGTGGGTTAAATGTTTTGCCCAAGGACACAAGGACAGTCCACTCTTGTCGTCTCACTGTGGCTCCTGCTGCAAGAAAGAAAATGTTTCCTATTTCCAGTGATATAATCTCAGAGCAGTAAGAACATGTGACTAACCTGTTGTTTTGAGTAGAAAATGTTAGTTTCAAATAATTCTTAAGTCTTAAAACAGAAACACATTTTTATCTCTAGATAAGATAAATCAGGAGAGAACATCTTAAAACAAGTCAAATAATCTTAGTCTGACTTGGTCTGATTAAGAGAAAACAACTTAAAACAAGTTTATTAAGATAAATATGCTTAATTCAAGTGATTTTATCCAAGTTTTCCTTTTTTGCAGCGTAAAAACTGCAAAAAAACAAACAAAAAATTGTAAAGCTGCAGCTCTGGAACTTTCTCGCCTCAACATCTGCACAAGTCTTTTATTCAAAACAACTGATCAATAATAAAAATAACCTTTAATTGCAGCTCTAGTTTGTTGTTTTGTCTGTTTTTGTTTCTGTTTGTTTACAGTTTAACTCTTTTGTTTGTTGTTGTTGACTTTGTTTATCTGCAGCTGTCTTTGGTCTTTGTGACTTTTCTTCGGTCGCTGTGACTTTGACACATTCGATCCTCTGAGGACAGTTTGTTCTGTTTCAGCGGGTCAGTGGAGCAGCAGGTCACGTGACGCGGACAGGACACGCCCCCCGCAGGCTCCGGGACACGCCCACACGCGCAGGGGGAGGGGCCGTTTCCTCGTGGACAGCTGAGGTTTGTGTTTTTGTGGAGAAACTGAACTCACTGCGACATTTAAACCACTTTTACTGTTTTAACTGTTTAAGTCTAAGCAGACCTGGACAAACTGTGGCCCGGGGGCCAGATGTGGCCCTCGACTTGTTTAAATCAGGCCCATGGCACGTTTTTGAGAAACAGAATCATAAGACGAACAAGTAAAAACAAGATGAAAGTAGTGATATTTCAGTGTTAATCTCACGATGCTGTAAAGATGAAGCTTTAAATCTTTGTGATTGTTTTTAGATTAAAACTGTAGGGGAGACCGGGGCAAATGTAACAGAAGCTTCCGTTCGTAGTAGAATCAAACCAGAAGAACCTGCTCATTTCATCTCCACCTGCTGTTTGAGTGAAAGAGATTTGAGATTTCAGGAAACTTTTTACAAAAAAAAACAGTTTTTTGAGCCGTAAAGTTCTACATCACATGACCTCATGTTTTTGTTCTGGACACAGATGTGATGGAGATCTGGCTATAGTCATTTTTATTTTATTAAAAATAGGTTTTGTGGTCTGTGTTTGTTTGGTCAGTTTAACAACAACAAATATGAATGTAACAGAGAAACAAACCCCTCCTAACATGGCCGCCCTCATCAACGTTACAACTGAATTCATTTTGGATGGATTTATTTAGATTTATGTTTTCTGTCCAAAAAAGTTTGTGTATCATTTGTTTGACTAATTTTGATCATTTTTTTTTAGAATAATTCTCATTTTAGTTTGAGAAAGACATGAGTAAAGTTAGAGCAGACTGTGATGTTTTATTCTAATAAGATTACAGAGTGAAGGTTATTTAAATGTGGACAACCTTCAGTCTGTCAAATGTATTACCTTTAATAAAGAAAAAAATAAATATTATTATTGTAATTTCATGTGTTGAAATGAAAACAGCTTTAAAATAAACAGCTCTGGTGAATCTAAACCTGTTCATGTGTCGAGACAAGATCTGCAGCTTCATTTCATAGTTTAAAACAGAACTTTAACTAAGATTAAGCTGAGATGTCACATTTGGAAAAAACTGTCATAAAATATGATCAGATTTAGAGATGCACCGATCCAGCTTTCTCAGTTCCGATACCAATCCCGATACTTTAGACTTAAGCCTCTGCCGATACCGATATCAACCGATACTTGTGTAACGACTGAAATAGCTCTTTTTACCTTTTCAAAACATAAGTGTTATTTATACTGCAAGACAAAACTGAACAACTTAAGAAGAAGAGAGAGAAGAGAAGAGAGAAAGAGAAGAAAGAGAGAGAGCACGAGAGAAGAGAAGAGAGAGAAAGAGAGAGAAGAGAAGAGAGAGAAAGAGAATAAAGAGAGAGAAGAGAAAAGAGAAGAGAGAGAAAGAGAGGGAGAATGAGAGAAAGAAAGAGAGAGAAGAGAAGAGAGAGAGAGCACGAGAGGAAAAGAAAGAGGGAGAGCGCAAGGAGAGAAAGAGAGAAGAAAGAGAGAGAGAGTGAAAGAAGACAGAGAAGTAGAGAAGAAAGAGAGGGAGAGCAAGAGGAGAGAGAGAAAGAGAGAGAGCGAGAGGAAAGAGAGAAGAGAAGAAAGAGAGAGGGAAAGAGAGCGCGAGGAGAGAGAGCGAAAGAAAGAAGAAAAAGAGAAGACAGTAGTAGAGAGAAGAGAGAATAGAGAGAAGAAAGAGAAAGAAAAGAGAAAGATAAGAGAGAGAAAGAAAAAGAGAAGAAAGAGAGAGAAAGAGAGAGAGCACGAGAGAAGAGAAGAGAGAGAAAGAAAGAATAAAGAGAGAGAAGAGGGAGAGAAAGAGAGGGAGAATGAGAGGAGAGAGAAAGAGAGAAGAGAAGAAAGAGAGAGGGAAAGAGAGCGCAAGGAGAGAGAGCGAAAGAAAGAAGAAAAAGAGAAGACAGAGTAGTAGAGAGAAAGAAAGAGAAAGAGAAGAGAGAGGAGGGTGAGAAGAGAGAGAAAGAAAAAGAGAAGAAAGAAAGAATAAAATGTCAAACATTATGAGACATTCTGGATCAACATCAGACATAAATCAGACTCATTATGTCCAATTAAACACAACTAGGATATCGGCTGAACCGATATTATGGAGCCGATACTCGATCCAGCAACATTTCCTGGATCGGCACCGATATTCGATCCCAGTATCGGATCGGTGCATCTCTAATCAGATTAAGTCAAACTGTCAAAATTATTATTTTTTCTTTTATATTTTTCTTTTACAGGCACATTTTTATAAACATGTGTTTCTCATGAGCAGGCTTGTTTGCAACTTATCCAGAAAATTACTTTTGAACCCAAAATGTTTTTTAATTTTCCAAAACTTTTCCAGGGCCTGGAATTTGGATTAGAATTTTCCATGACTTTTCCAGGTTTTCCATGACTGTACGATCCCTGTCTGCTGACTCTGACTCTAATCCTGCAGGAGAACAAGCTCTGCACAGAAGGAAAGTCTGAACGTTCTTTGGTAAATGTGCAGAATCACTCGACTTTAGAGACATTTTTCTTCTACAAAACAGTTCGTTTGAGAGACTGTGACACATTTATAAAGTTTAAGACGTTTATTTAATCCATAAATCAGACTCATAAGTGTGTTTTTCCTCCTGGATCAGAGTTTAATCCCAGTTTGTGTCTCTCTCTGTACTTTTCCACTGCTGCCTTGGCCCCGCCCCCTTCCTCCTCCTCCTCTTTACTTTTGGAGACAAACCTCGGCTCTGCGCTCTGATTGGCTGAAGGTCCTGCCCCTCTCGTCTGATTGGCTCACGGCTCCGCGCTCGGCTCTGATTGGACACAAACTTTGGAGCTGTTTTTGCTCCGGAGTCGAGTTTCAACAACAAACTTTAGTCTGAAGAAGAAACGAGGAAACACACAGGATTCAGGACCAAAGTCTGATTAAAACATGATTTATCTGACTAACTGTTTAAAGACAGGACTTAACTTTATCTTCGGTTTGTCCTTCACAGAATAAAACCTTTAAATTAAAACATCTTCACAGCTTTGTAGTGTGACTTCAGTTTAATCTAAAGTTTAGATAAAAAGACAGTAATATTGTAACATGCATGTAGGCCTATAGATAACTTGCAACATACGGGCATTTTTGCTGCTCCACAAAAGTACCCGCCCACTTTGGGTGAAAACATTCCATTCAAGTCAGTGGCGGTAGATACAAATATTCAGCTTTTCTCTCGTTTTTGGCCAAATACATTGAAAACTAGCCTCTGGAGCCATAGAAAAACAGCCGTACGTTTGTAAGGATGTGTGAGACTAAAGCCAACAGTCGACAAAGAGAGTGTTTTATTAAGATACGTCTGTGATTAGAGCTAGCTTCTCTGCCTCGGCTAAACGGCTCCACACACTGGCCTCTTTAGAAGTAACTCAATTATTCGAATTAGTTTAGTAAATTTATATCAAATAAATGATGTAAATATTTGACCAGGCTCTGTATGTTTGATATTGAATTATAATAATGTCTATTATTGTAAGTAACTAGTCTGCTAACTGTAGCTTGAGCCCAGGGGTATGTACACTAGTTTATACTTATGTGTTGACCACAAATCTCCACATTGCAGTAAAGAGACAAGACATCAGACATTTAATTTAACGAAATCCAACACAATAAATGAGGGACATGAATAAAACAAACAAGCACAATCTTAGCTACAGTTAAAAGTATGTTTCTTGATATCAAGCTAGCATAGCACAAAAAAGACCAATCATTTTGTGGATTAATATATATTATTTATTTATATTTTGATTGTCAGCTCATTTCTCATAAAACGTGAGCATCCTCGGGTGTTTTAATACGAAAATACACACGTCTGATACAAGCACTTAACTTATGATTAGCATTGGGTCTATTGGGTCAGTTTAAAATGTTTACCGTTCTGTCTGTGAAGTGTCTAAAGTCAAACCGCTGATCCTTTACCTTCCGTTTGTCTTTTACTACATAATACAAAACACTAAATGTAGTTTTTAGACGTGTATCTGAAGTTTACAATCGATAATCTCCCATTATTTTCAATGTACGCGGGGCTTTGTTTTCACCGAAACGGGGCGGCACCCTTTTTGGCGGCACGGGAAGTGACGTATGTTGCAAGTCATGTATTACATGTTTCTCCCTGTAACTAGTAATATATAGTGTATTACAATTTTAGAGTACTTTACCCAACACTAGTAAGTCATTACTTATTCAATACTTTTCTCCAACACTGTCACAATCACAGCACCAGTCGTCTCTGTCGACGTGAAACAGTCAAAGCAGATCTCAACACAGTTCTGCCATGATTCTGTTTGCAGACCTTTCACAACATTTAACCAAATTAACCTAACCCTAACTTTAACCAAAATATAAACTAACATAAACCACCAACACAACCTGAGACAGAACTGGGTTAAAGAGAAAAATCAGGCTTTGACAAACTGCTGTGATGTGTTCGATTATCGAGACATAACGTGTGTGCAGATGTGTTTTGTTTTCACAGGTCGTGTTGTACCTGTGGCTCCTCCCCCTCTGCTCCTCTCAGGGGTCAGAGGTCAGGGGTTATTTCAGCCGAAGCAGAGGGAACAGGTCAGACTGGAACTGTTTAGAATAGATGAACCCTGCCTCTTAATTGTAAAAGTTTTTTTTTTATTAGGGCATACATGTTTTGTTCTGAACCGCAAGTGGATATAGACTGATGGGCAGTGATGGGTGGTGGGCGAAAATGGGAATTTTCTCCAACCAAGTTAAAATTAATTTTTTGACACTGACTTATCTAAGATAGATAGACAGATATGGCTAAGGTGGACTGATGATGAGAGAACATTGCTGTAACATTAGATCGTATATTTAACTTTCACATTTCATATATATATATATTTTTTTTTTTTTGTGTGTGTGTTGTTTTTTTGTTTGTTTTTGTTTTTTTGTTCGTTTGTTTGTTTTTCTTTGTGTGTGTGTCTTGTTTGTGGTTGTTTTTGGTCTTGCTTGTGTTAATCCCCTGGCATAGCTGTTTCTTGTTTTCTTTAATCAATTGTTTTTGTAAGTTTGTATTTTGCGTAATAATAATAATAATAAAAAAAAAAAAAAAAAAAAGGTCAGACTGGAACACAAGTATTTATGCTCCAAAAACAGAAGAATAACTGAGACAAACTTTAGAACAGGTTCAAATAAATTGACTTTATCCAAACCCTGGAGCTGTTCAGTGCTGTAAATGCTTTATTCCACCTTGTGATGTCATCAAGTGGAGCTTAATTTAGCAGTAATTGTAAGTTTTGCTCGAGTTCAGATATAAACTAAGAAAAGCAAGACAAAGTTTATGAGACAAAACAACTTTGGCTTTGACAATAAACTTGTAACATTTCCAGATAAATTCACAATGTCATGAGAATAAAGTCAAAGCTGTTTTTCAATATTAAACTTGAAGTTTACGAGATTAAAATTGTCATTTAGATCATGAAACTTTGTTATAAATATAAAAATCTATTGTGTGTTTTTATACAAACATTTGACTCGACCAACTCCAAGTCCTGATTAAAATAATAATAATAATAATTCTCATAAAACTACCATAAGTAACTCTTCATTTCAAGATAAAGCTAATAAATTTATGAAAATAAAGTTGAAGCTTAAGAAAGTTATGACTTTACCAGAAAATAATAATAATAATTAGTGCTGTCAAGTGATTAAAAGATGTAAGAGATTAATTCATTATGATTTGTAATTAATTAATCTATTTTTAATCTCACCTAAAAATTGCTGAAAAAAATCCTCAACTTAAGTGTTTTTGTTTTGTTTTTATCCAATTTAATTCATGACATTATTGTTGCAGATGGAAATATTCATATATTGCAAAAAACGAAGACTTTAGGAAGTTTTTGAACATAATATTCCCGTTCATCAGTCCAATACTTTCGCCTGCTTCTTTATTTTTGTTTTATTTTCGTTGCTGCTCGTCACCAGTTAAAGATTTCAAAATAGATTAATGCGATTAAAAAAATTAACTCCATTAATATGTCTGTAATTAATTAATCTCAACTAATGCACTAATTTGACACCTCTATTAATAATATGAGAAAAAAACACGACATATTTGTTTCTGAAAATAAAGTTGAAGCCATAAAATAAAGCTTTTTTTACAGATTAAACTTGTGTGTTTACGAGGAAAATGAAGATTTTGTTGGAGACTATTTTATTTGTGCTGGTCTTCTATATTCTGTTGAAGAAATGTGTTTAAAATAATGAGATTTTGTTAGACCAGTGTTGGCAGTCCAGCCCGTCTCCTGCTCTGTTCTGGGTTTGAATCTGGCCCTAAAGTTCATTTTCATTTCTTGAACAGAAATCCTCAACTTTCAGTCTTTCAATCGATGAAATCAGATTAACCCTGGTGTTATCTTTGGTTTTTGATTTTTGTTTGTCAATAAAATAAAAGTCTCTGATTGTATCAACAGTAAACTTTCATGGCTGGTTCCAGATGTCATTCTGTACAATCGATGCAAACTTTGAAAAATGATTTCAGCGCCTATAAAAACTTATAGCATCTATTGTCTTCTTTGACCTGAGAAGACCAGGCCAGGGACTTTATCTTACCAAAAAAATACAGAAAAGTTAGAAATATCAAACTTAGACAACCACTGCTGCTCTAACCTCAACTAGTTTGTTTCCCTTTATTAAATAATTTTAAAGAGATATTCCAAAAAGGTCAATTTTTATGGTGCCTATGTGACCGACGTGGTCAGTACCCGTCCTGAGCGGGAGTCCAACCCGGATCTCCCACACCGCGGACGACCGACAACCACGTTGAGCTAAAGGGAACGCTCCCGTTAGCCCAATCTGCCGGTCAGATCTTATACCTGAGGGGGTGAGTTTATCCCATACCACCACACACTTCACCGACCTGGTCCCTCGTGTGGGTCCACACCGGTTACACCTAGAAGTTTTTCCATAAATTACCACAATTTTCCCCAAAAGTTGCTCATCGTTATTGTAACAGACCCACAAATTTGGAGTCAAAATGAGGAGAGGAGCAAAGGTGTGTAGCTCTTACGAAGAGAACAGGAAGGTTAAACAGATTTGACTGAATTATTTACCATTTGAAGTGTTTGGAACAACTTTTTCCACCAAGAAAGAAACCAAAACAATCACCATTTAGTGACTTAAAGAATCATTTACAGATTCTCTAAGGTTTTAAACATATTTATCTTGTATTTGTTCAATTATAAGCGGCGATTCAATCTGTGGTTTGTCTTTTTTCTCTGCCAAAAGGGAACGAGTATGGAACCTGAACAAAAAACACTTTTATTTATTAAACAGCAGCCAAAACTATGACAAACAAGCATTTTTTTCTGACAGACAAACAAACAATAATTGTGCTGTAAATATTTGCTCTTTGCTTGTAAAACTGCACTAATAATAACTTTTAACTACAATTTGACCGTCTGACCACTGAACCAAACAACCACTTGATAAATAATCCACTTTATAAACAGATAAACACTACGATAGGTCAATAAAGTTGAGTTTAATCAGAGGAAGTTGTGAAAGAAACATGTCTGAGCTCGTCTCTTCCTGTTTTTCTGCTTCTCAAGATAAACTACTCTAAATATTGATCTGTTCTCGTTATCTTTCTCCTGATAACATTCTCCAGTCGAGTTGTATCTAATAATCTAAACTTTATTATGAAATATGCAAAAATGTAATGATGTTTTAAGCTTTTAAATAGACAAGTCAGGTTTATATTTGTTCTTCAAAGTGATTTATAAAACAGGAAAACAATTTATGTGACTTATGTGATTAAATTGTCAAATATTTCACATTTGTCTCATAATTAAACCTAAAATAATACATTCAAAGACACGATTTAACACATTTAGGTTGGAATATTGTTATTGCAGACGTTTGGAGCTTAAATAATAATTATATTCTTGTTCAAAGTCAGTTTCTTGTTGTAATACAAAAGTAAATTGGTATAGAACAGATTAAAAATGTTTAAAAATGATCTTTGTTAGATTTCGTGACAAAGTACAACGTTTATAACGGTAGAAACAACAAGTCTGTCTCACTTCCCCGACGAATAATTCGCTTTTAAACCAGAACAAACGCATTAAAACGGCTAAAATAACATTGAATCATGAAATAAATACGTCTGAATTTGAAAATGCACCAAATCAAGTGAAATATTTTAAGATTTCCACGCTTTTTGTGTCGTTTTTTCCTCCGTTCTCGTCTTTGTTTTCGCTCTCCGCTTCTGTTTTCTCTCACAGCTGTTCCGCTCTGACCAATCACAGCGCGCTTCCTGCTCCGCTCTGACCAATCACAGCCGCCTCAGTCTCTCCCTCGCCGCTGATTGGCTGCAGCGTTCCCGCCCTCGTCCCGCCTCTTGTTTCTGCCGTTGCTTCTTCTTTGTGGCAGTAAACAGCGGAAAAA
The DNA here is from genome assembly GCA_038363315.1 of Mugilogobius chulae. Lineage (NCBI taxonomy): Eukaryota > Metazoa > Chordata > Actinopteri > Gobiiformes > Gobiidae > Mugilogobius > Mugilogobius chulae. The sequence continues at coordinate 40,297,940 of CM076407.1, forward strand.
GTGACGTTTAATCAGGTTTTAAGTCGTGTTTTTGTCGTGTCAGTTTAAATTTCACTCACGAACAAACAGTGTCACGTTATATTCACACTTTCGAAGCTTTTATTCATAGTTTTACCCGTGTTTTCCCGTGTTTTAGCGTCGATAATCTGAAAATACAGCGTGTTCTTTTCGTCTCTGAGCCACGCCTTCAGCTAACCAACTGTCAAACATGTTGGACAAAGTTTAAGGCAAAACACGACAACAACAAGGAAGAAAAGCCTAATCTAAACTTATAAATGCACGTTTTATACTTCAGATTTGTCACAGAAACAAAAGCTAGCCGTGTTTTAATGTGGAAATAAGAGATTGTATGTGTAAAAACGGAAAATGTCAGTTTAAAGCTTAAAGCCCAGATGACAGATTATATAATTTGTCTAATTCTGATTTAATTTGATGTAATAGTCATTGTAGCTGATGAAATGTTTAATAAAGTTTTATAAATATGACAAAATAGATAAATGAAGTACAAAATATTGGCCTAATAGACCCGTTCAGAGCCTACGTCACTTTGGGGGCGGAGCTTCACTGGTGCCTCCGCAGAGTTTCCCCATAAGTTTCTTTACAAAACGAGTAAGCTGTACTAACGATATTAAACGGTTAGAAAACTTAACAATGACTTCAAACGAAGCTCTGACCATTCCTAATGTGTTCTTTGGGTTTGTACCAGTGACACCTTTTATAACTCGTGATTTTTTCGGGCTAATTAGCTAGCCGCTAAAATCTATAGAAAAAATGAGGGATCACTATCAAAACAAATACATGGCCTCAGAGTCATGTAAGTATATCCTCTGAGTCTTTATACAATAATCTTCTGTAGAAATCAGCACAAAGTAATCCTAATTCTACACTGATAATTGATAAATAATTAACACAACTTGCACAAAAATCTTAAGCAATGTCACGGTAACTCACCTCCTGTGCTTTTACGCAAATTACGTCGTCAAACTCATCAAGGGACTTGTAGCTCAAAGCTTTCCATCAAATAAAAGTAAATATCAGGTCACCGAATGTCGGGACACTTACTAACGTCATGCTAACATTCAGTAGATAACTGTACATGGATCTGGAGTCACTTGTCGTTCGTTTAAATTGAGTTTTTTAAAGAGAGTTTTGCGATTTTTTAATGAAAATGCACCTGCGTAGCTTGAAAAGCCTGAGACTGGGCACCACTCAGGCACCAGTTAGCAACGCAGCCATCTTTGTTTACTAACAGTAAATGGGTCTATTTGAGTTACCTCCTCATATTTCATCAATATTGAGTTTTTAGACAATTACCAGTGTTACCAGGTATTAACCACAGTCTATGGTAATAACACAACTGATAAATTATAAATATTGTGTTATTATTGTGGATTTGGGTCCAGATTTATGCTAGGTAACAGCTGTGGAGTGACCTTTACATGTGTCATATATTGCCTATTTTGTCCCGCCTACTTTTCTAGGACGTGCACTTCCTGTTTAGCTGTTTAGCCTGTAGATTTCAGTCGATGGGTTTGTTTTAACTGTCATTATATTTAATTAAAATTGCCCACAAGACAGACAAACAAACACGTTAGCTACCTTAACAGAGCTAAACAGGAAGTGCATTTCCAAACCAAGTGGGCGGGACAAAATAGGGTCTAAAGGCTACTTGAAAAAAGACGATTATAAAAGAGATAAACTGAAATATAAACATGTTCACTGAGAAAGCATGTGCACTTTAACTCAAAAACTAAATCAGACTCAATAAAAGAGGCATTTTTAAAAATGAGCCTAAATGTTAAAACCAACTTGACATTTTCACAGAAAGATAAATAATTAAAGTTTTAAACACTGAGATTCCCCTTGAACACAAACAGAAGCTCAAATCTGCAGTTTTTCTTCTTCTGTTTAGTTCAGAAAAAAAAGTGCTTTTAATGAACGGTAACTTTGACTTGATTGTATTAAATCAGTTTAAGAATTGGACTTTAACAAATCCTTCTGTCTTATTTTCATTTGGTCAGAAGCTTGTTTGATCAGTTTGTTCATGCAGAGCTGCTCTAGAGCCTGATCTTTAGTGACCTGAAGAGAAACAGTGAAGCTGCAGAGACCCAGAGAGATCAAACTAAACTTTTATGAACTTTTATACGTATAGGCCTATTTCCTCTTAGTTTTACTCAAACATGAGTCAAAGCCAAAACAAACTGAAAACACGTGACACTTATTACTTTTGCTGTGAATCTGATTTATGAATATGGATCTGGAGCCGCCCCGGGCAGAGCGTTGTCTTGTGGCAGGTCTGAGTCTCAGTTATAAAGGTTTATATTTATATTTTTGGTAGCCTAAATAAGAATAAAGATCAGAGAGTAAATAAATACAAACACATATTTATTCTTGGACATTCAAATGAAGTGCTGCTCAACAAAAACGTAAAAAAAGTACAAAAGTTTGATCTGGAGTGACGTGATGACGTCATGACGTACACTGATCTGATCGATCATAATAAATATGAAACATTAATAACACATTTATCACACATTATTAATGACACATTATTAACGCCTTTGTTCCAGGAGCAGCGTGGTGACGTCACTGCGTCAGTCAAACGGAAACAGTCTGTTTGTGATCACTTGTATCGATCCGCGTCACGCCGTCACCTCGCGGCAGAACTCTGCGAAGTCTCGGTGCATGAAGTTGTCGCTCAGATTTAAATCATCTTCAGACGGAAAATACTGTGAACTGTCCTCGTTTACGCCCAGCACCAAACTGTCCTCAATCACGTCCACAACCAGGCGCGTCCTGACGCTCCGCGGAGCGCACACCTCCTCCGCGTTGTCCGCGTCCAGGAGCGCGCCGTGCGCGTTCTCCCACGCGCCCAGGTACGAGTCCATGTCCGTGAGCTCCGTGTCGCTGCTCGCGTCCGACCCGCTGTCCACGGAGTCGGAGCGCAGCGCCTGGAGGCGGTATTTCTCCGTCATGAGGAACTGGTTGGTGTTCTCGGGCGCGCGCATGCCTCTGGCCCGGTGCCCGCGCACGTTCACGGGCCGTAGTGCCACGGGCCGCCGCGGGACGGACGGAATCCACCTGCGCGCGCTCTTCACCGCTTTGCCGCGGCCTTTGCCGCTCCGGAACCAACGCCTCCGCTCCGCGTCGGTCCGCTTCAGGTCTGCGTCGCAGCGCTTGAGCTCTGCGTCACTGCGCTTCATGTTTCTGCACATTCTCCGGTTCTGATTCGCTTCACCTCTTCACGGTCCGCGCGCGTTTCTTCCGAACCTCTTTGCGGCGCTGAAGCATGTCCTGCGCGTCCGGCAATGGCTCCAGCGTCGTGCCGCGCTCGGACCTGACTCAGACCGGACTGGACTCGGGTCTGGACTCGGGTCTGGTGCTGCAGGAGCGCGAGGCGCAGCGGGCTGTGTTTATGCGCTTTGGTTCGCTTCAGGGGCGGAACTGTTCGCAAAGACTTTATCTGTGCGCGCGCGAGAGCAGCTGATGCGTGAGTGCGCGAGCGCGTCACAGCACGGCTTTTATAGAAACGGACTGAACCATCGCGAGAGGGGGGGTGAGACCGGTCCAAACCAGTCTGAGGCCGAGGTTTGGTTTGTCCCGGGACCAAACTGAGCCAAGACTGAACCAGGACTAAACCTGAACCAGGACTGAACCAGGACTAAACCTCAACCTGGATAAAGCAGGACTAAAGCAGGTCTACATAAGATCTAAACCAGGCTGGTCTAAAGAGCTTTATTGATGAGCTCGCGCAGAAACAAAGCCAAAACTCAGATTGATCAGACAAACCTTTGTTCAGTGCGCCTCCTGCAGGACACAAGTGTCACTGCACCGCCCAAACTAGATCCAAGGACTGGACCAGGACTTAACAGGACTAAATCAGAACTGAACCTGGACAGAAGCAGGATTGAACCAGAAATGAAGCATGGCTAATTCAGAGAGTAAACCAGGTCTAAACCAGGACCAGGTCTAAACCAGGACCAGGTCTAAACTCGGACTAAACGTTTATTTCCCTGTTTTCTCGCTGACAGCTCGTGCACTTTGTAAAAAACACAATAAAACATTCTCACAAAGGCTTATTTATTCACACACGTTACATTAGAACTAAACAGCTCGAGACTAAACCAGTTCAGATCCAGACCAAGACCAGGACCAGGACCAGGACCAGAGCCTTTTAAAACCTGATGAACAGCGCCATCTGCTGGACATGACCCAAACCTGCAGCTTCACTCACAAATGTTCTATTACAAACTGCTTCCAGCTTTCCTCTAAGTATAAGTTATTTCTATTAAAAAAAAGAAAAGAAATCTGTCCTTAAAGATTTACTGTGTAACTTTTTTGACCAAGCTTGAATAAATTATTTTTTATTAAGTTTTTGTCTGTTAGATGTCTTTAAAGCACCAAAAAAAAATAAAAAAAAAATACCAAATGTGTCTTTACTGTGAGACTTGGATTTGTCTCTCTTGACTCAGACTTGTCTCTCTTGACTCAGACAGACTTGGACTTGCTCTTTGACTCTGACTTGTCTCTCTTTGACTTGGACTTGTCTCTCTTTGACTCGGACTTGTCTCTCTTTGACTGATGGACTTGCAGACTTGTCTCTCTTTGACTCAGACTTGTCTCTCTTTGACTTGGACTTGTCTCTCTTTGACTCAGACTTGTCTCTCTTTGACTACTAGACTTGTCTCTCTTTGACTCAGACTTGTCTTCTTTGACTCAGACTTGTCTCTCTTTGACTCAGACTTGTCTCTCTTTGACTTGGACTTGTCTCTCTTTGACTCGACTTGTCTCTCTTTGACTTTTTTTTTTTTTTTTTTTGACTTGGACTTGTCTCTCTTTGACTTTTTTGACTCGGACTTGTTCTCTTTGACTCGGACTTGTCTCTCTTTGACTCGGACTTGTCTCTTTGACTTGGACTTGGGACTTGACTTGACTTTCTCTCTTTGACTTGGACTTGTCTCTCTTTGACTCAGACTTGTCTCTCTTTGACTCGGACTTGTCTCTCTTTGACTCAGACTTGTCTCTCTTTGACTCAGACTTGTCTCTCTTTGACTCGGACTTGTCTCTTTTTACTGACTTGTCTCTTTGATCGACTTGTTTCTCTTTGACTTGGACTTGTCTCTTTTGACTCGACGTGTCTCTTTTTTAATTTTAATTTCATTTTATTTAAGCACATGTTGCATTTCATTTGCCTGGACAACAAATATAAACCATTAAAGCTGCATAAAGGGAGTATAGGAAAAGCTACTCGTTGAGTCCTACCACCATTTACAATCACCATATGACATAAATAAAGAAAACTAGATTCTGGTTTGGTTGTTTCTTACACTTCACCATTTACTACAAGAATCATAAGCATTATTCTGCACTGTTAGTTTCTCATTTAATTAGGCCCAAGCCCCTAGCAGGGCGTAGGGCCTATCGTTGTCAATGTTCTTGCTGATCATGATCAGCCACTACCACGCCCCCCTGCGAGAACTACAAAATTAGCCTATTGACTCTATTTTGTCCCGCCTACTTTTCTAGGACGTGCACTTCCTGTTTAGCTGCATTTAGCCTGTAGATTTCAGTCGATGGGTTTATTTTAACTGTCATTATATTTAATTAAAATTGCCCCACAAGACAGACAAACATGTTAGCTACCTTAACAGAGCTAAACAGGAAGTGCATTTCCAAGCCGAGTGGGCGGGACAAAATAGGGTCAATACCAAAGCTGAAACAAAAATAGTCAACAATGTCATTGTTGACAAAAGCAGCGCAAAGCACTCAAGTCCTAAAATTAAAGTCCTGGCATCAAGGCCTTTTCAGTTCTCCTTGTAACTGCTAAAATTGGAAGTCAATGGGGAGTCTGACTCAAAGGGGAGTCAGACTCCCCCATTGACTTAAATTCTTGCCAAAATCAAGAAAAGGAGTTCAAAATCCCATGTTATTCAAATTAGATTTTTTTTGTTTTTTCAAATTTTCTTTTGTTCATAAGATTTTGTTACTTTCACCAAACTGTTTGAAGTTTGGCACAGTGACTCCTTATGTCATCCCAAACAAAAATGTCCAGGTGACCGATGGCGTATCTTGCATGCTGTTGCCGTGACGACCCCTCAGATCTTCTCTGTACTGTGATGAGACTCTTATGAAGCACTAATACAACAACACACACTGACCAAGGACGTGTCAGCGCCATCTTTAGGTTGTTGTAGAGTAACAGGGCAAAGTTCAAAGCTAGCATGCTGTTGTCACTGCTCCACTGACCTTCTCTGTAGTGATGAGGCTCTTTTGAACCACTAAGACAAGAACACACAATATACATCCTTACATAACTCTTTGGAATCATGGCCCAGACCCTTTGAACTTTGCAGTGTGGCGAGGGCCATTGGAATGTCGCTTGCGGCTTTAATTTATCTTGACTTTACTTGACTGGTGCCCCAATTAAGATTTTCTAACTCAAATTATTTACATTTTGTAGATGTTTACATTAATATTTCCCTTCTAGTTCATTGTATTGTTGGATTATAAACTGTTTATAATGTTTTTAAATTGAACTATATCAGTATAACTCTTAAGATATTCCATAAATCGACTCCAGTAATACACACATTTTTTTTAATGTGGTCCAATATGGCTGATTGGCAAAATCTAGTTTATTCCTAAAGTTATACGGGTCGTCCTCGTCCACAAACTTTTTTGTATGTTTTCTGATAATTTTTTATGTCTTGCCTTTGACTTGGACTTGACTTCGTTCCACCGCTGTTTTGTCTGAAGTCAAGTCAGTTCTTTGGGCGTCATGAGCAGTGTTGGGAGCAGGGGCGTCGGACTGGGGGGTAAATGGTGCTAGTTTCCGTGGGGCCCAGGGCAGGAAAGGGCCCCCAAAAGCAGTTCATTTTTGCTTGTGAGATTATTTATGATATCAGAGAGCTCCGTCACTCCTTTAAAACATAGCAAATGGACTTTGGCCAAAGAAAAACTGCTGAACAAAGAAAGATTTTTATTGATCAGATAATATAATAATCTGTAGCTATTATTTAGTAATAAGAGTTTGAAGTTTTCAGTGAACAAATAGCCAGGGTTGAAACAAAATTATCACTTTAATAAATATGCTAAATTCACCAATTTCTCAATCCAGCAATATTATAATTTCGTTGGATTTTTAAAGTATATTTTTGGCATAATTTAGACAAGTTTAAAGACATACACGCGGTGCATTTTATTCTTGCCTTTATGCAAGTGAATGCAGTGGTTCCAACCCAAAAGTTTCAACTTTCGATTATTGCAATAAAAATCTTTAAAGTTAGTATTTTGATTTAATCTTTTGAAGTTTGCAAAAACCCCAATATTTGGCAAATTATATGTGGAATGTAGAAACTAAAAAACTATGTATGCATATTCTAAAAGGAAAGAAAACCCAAATGAATAGAAACATTTCAGAGCGGACTAAATAATTAAAACACAAAAAACAGTGTTAGGGGCCCATCAACAAAGTTTGTACTTGGGGCCCAGAATTTGGTGCTACGCCCCTTGTAGCGACAGCTTAGCCCTTACCATTAGTCGCTGCTGGGTGCGGGGATCCAGGCCTAACACGCTTGTCCAGGTGGTTCGATGGAAGATTAATTGCACAATGGACTACAAACTATTGTTGACTATTGTTCAGACCAAAACAGCAATATTGCAAAAAAAAGGGGGTAGAAGGGACAAAAAAGGAGAAACAAAAAATGTATTGACAGGTGGAGATTCGCCTAACTAAGAAAGCGGTAAAACCGTATGACCTCCCGTCACCCAACGCCCCTTGGCTCTGACACCTGTGTCATACATATAAACTTGCTCCACGGTCAATCTCCACTCTGCCCCCCCCTTGTGGACAAACTGAATCCAGGTCACCTCATATCAAAACGTAAATAATTGTGTGGTCTTATTTAACCCCAGTTACAGAAAAATACTAGAAATGGCTTCTACACACCGGCCCCAATTGTGCAAAGGCCACAATTCCCCAAAAACAAAAGCCATTGACTGTTTTTCCCACATGCGCAAGCTTGTTCTTCTTCACAGGGCTTCTTGCAGGAGAAATATTTTTGAAATAGGTCTTTCCAACTGTCCTGTTTTTGTCTTCAACTGTACAACTCGCACCAACCCGTTTTATCTGGGTAGGCATTTATGACTCTTCCAAGAATCCAGGACCACGAGGAGCAGTGTGATCCATCACTACAACAAGGTCTCGATAATAAAATTTCTTTGAGGTCTGGACCACTTTTGTCTCTTTTGCAACAGAGGCAAATACTCTCTTGTCCAATCTCTTCCAGAACAAGTCCGAGAGGTACTGCACCTGTCTCCAGCGTTTTCTGATGTACTTGTCACTTTCCTGAAAGTGCAGGAGGGAGAATAGGCATTCCTTTGACCATGAGAATATGATTTGGGGTAAGAGGATCCAAGTCTTCAGCATCCTCTGAAATTCCAGTAATGGGCCGTCCATTAAGAATTGCTTCTACTTCACAGAAGATGGTATTCAAATTTTCGTCATCTAAAGTTTGTTGCTTTAAGACAGAATAGAGCACCTTTCGAACCATCCTAATTAGACGCTCCCACACTCCACCATGATGGGATGCCGCGGGTGGATTAAAAACCCACTCAATTTCCTTGGACACTAGAGTTTGATGAATCTTCGTTGGTCTATAGCTGCTAAAGCCTCCTTAGTTCACGCTCTGCCCAATGAAATTTGTACCATTGTCAGATCTCATTTGCGCACCGAACCCCGCCGACAAATAAAAACGTCTGATGGCATTAATACAGGAATCTGTTGTTAATGAATATGCCACTTCAAGATGTACAGCACGGCTAGCCATACAAGTGAAAATAACCCCGTATCTTTTAACCATTGCTCGACCTCTCTTGACTTCAATAGGCCCGAAATAGTCCACGCCTACGTTGGTAAAAGGCGGCAAATCCGGACAAATGCGCTCCTCTGGTAAATCCGCCATCTTCTGCTTGGCAGAATGTCCTCTATAACGTCTACAAATCACGCATTTGGAAAGAATCTTTCGACAGGCTGAATTGGCTTTAGTAATCCAATATTTCTGCCTTAGAGCTGCGAGCATATGATTTCTTCCTGCATGTCCTAGCTCCTGATGCAAATGCCGAAGAATGAGCTCAGATACATGCTGGCCCTTGGATAGAATAACTGGATGCTTCTGCTCTTCAAGTAATGTTGAGCGACTAAGCCTTCCCCCCACCCTCAGTAAACCATGCTGTAGTACAGGGTCAAGCCTATAGATGTTGCTCTTGTTCTTTACAGCAGAAGCTCCACTCTCCAATTCACAAATTTCTTCTCCAAATGTTGCATGCTGACTATGGCGGATAATGGCACTTTCTGCTCTAGAAAGATCGCTCACGGTCAGAAGTTGTTTAACAACAGCAGCTCTGGCCCTTTTCATTCCTTCCTCCACTTCATGAGAAGCAATAGATGATCCTGAAGTAGAGAAGGTGGCCATCAACTCTTTCTTTTTGTGCTTAAACTTAGCAAGATGTCTTTAAGCTTCAAGAACCAGGCCACTGAGATCTTTAACTTGGACCAGCTTGAGAAGTAATGCAGCAGCTTGAAAGTGGCATCTTCTGGGTTTGAATCAATGGCATAGACCAGAACATCCTTCTTCACCTCTGGGTCATCTGACGGAATAGGCTGTGGTTCAAAAGGCACTGGCCATTCTTGCTGTGGTTTCTTGAGAAAATCTGGGCCATTTATCCACCTGTGGCAGGCCAAAAGCTATCTGCCGCCAGACCCCTTGAGGCTTCATCAGCAGGATTTAACTTTGAGCCAATGTATCTCCACTGGGATGGTTGTGTCACCTCCCTGATAGCAGCCACTCTATTAGCCACAAATGTATGAAATCGCTTTGACTTGTTATTGATGTATCTGAGTACTGTTTGGCTGTCTGTCCAAAAGCACGAGCCTTCTAGCTGCAGTGACAGCTCCTGCTTTAACATTCTGTCCACTCTGACAGCCAAGACAGCAGCTGTAAGTTCAAGCCTGGGAATTGTAGTCTGCTTTAAGGGTGCCACCCTAGCTTTCCCCAACATAAAGGCTAGGTGCACATTTCCACTTTCATCTTGCAATCTCAAATAAGACACTGTTCCATATCCATGATTGCTGCCATCTGCAAAATGATGTAACTGAGCAACATGAGTTCCTTTACAGGTGCTGGACTTTATGCAACGCTTCACTTTAAACTCTTCCAGTTTCTGAAGATCTTGCAGCCACGTTGTCCAACACTGAGACATTGACTTAGGGATGGGATCATCCCAGGATAGCCTTTGCCTGCACATTTCTTGCAGCAACAACTTGGGCAACAAAGTATAAGGTGCTAAGAAGCCAAGAGGGTCATAAATGGAACTAACCGTAGAAAGAACGCCACGTCTTGTGTGAGGTTTTGGTTTCATAGAGAGCTGAAAGATAAATGTATCACTCTCTGCACACCAACTTAGACCCAATGCTTTCTCTACAGGCAGGCTATCCTGATCTAGGTGAAGCTGCCTAGTTGGTTTTGAGCGTTTTTCTTCAGGGATGGATGACAACACCGACCGGCAGTTACTTGTCCATTTCGACAGCCGGAATCCTCCCTTCAAACACAATTCTGTTAACTCTTTCACCAACTTCACTGCCTCCTCCTCCGTGACCACAGACTTCAGACAGTCATCCACATAAAAATTGTTGGAAATGGTGTCAGTAACCTGTCTGCTGTAATCATCCATATGATCTGAAGCAGTTCTCCTCAAAGCATAATTGGCACAACTTGGGAGGAGACCGCTCCAAAGATGTGAACTGTCATACGGTGGTCCACTGGATCGACTGATGTGTCTCCGGAGGGCCACCACAAAAAACGGAGGTAATTTCTGTGTTTCTGTGACACCTTTACTTGGTGAAACATGGCTTCTATATCGGTCATGAGTGCAACTCTTTCCTCCCGAAATCGGGTCAACACGCCAAAAAGAGAGTTTGTGAGGTCTGGTCCCTGTAGAAGCTGGTTATTCAATGAAGTACCCTTGTAGCTTGCTCCACAGTCAAAAACCACTCTCAAAGTCTTCTTTCTTGGGTGGTAGACTCCATGATGGGGCAAGTACCACACACCTTCATCTTTCAACTCCAGCTGGTCAGGAGGCACCACCTCTGCATAACCTCTATCAATTAGATTGGTAATAAATGTAGTGTATTCAGTCTTATAATCATAATTTCTTTCAAATTTTCTTTTAAGACTTTTAATACGCTGCTCCACAATACAACGATTATTAGGCAAGCAGATGTTTTCCTTACTAAATGGCAAATCCATGCAATAATGTTCCTCTTGCACACAAAGTGATCCTTCAACTATCTCCATAAACTTCTTGTCCTCTATCGACATCCCTGGACCTTCCTCCAGTGTCCTTTCATTGAACTCTTGATTGTACTGGGACACCAGCAATTCTTCCAGCTTAACAATAGATATTCGATTAACATGAATAGTTGGACAGCTTCTCTGACTAGCATCACTACTACTCAGTGGTCCATTTATAACCCATCCGAAGGTCTTCACAGCATAGGGCCCATTGTTTTTACTATTAATGATCTCCCAAGGTTCCATGAGTTTTGCTGCATTAGTGCAATCAAAAGCTCACACGTCAGCACCACAGTTCTGAAACTTCTAATGGGCATTAAAAATCGATCCCCAGCCTTTCAAAAATGTCTGCGCACGAAGGGAATGTAAATGAAGATACCATTACACCAATGGAATAATAGCACCATTTGTGTATAGGCACTTACGAGGAGACTCAAAAAATTAAAGATTTAACGGCCAAACAATCTACTAATCTCTCCAATACCAAGAAAAAACAAACATTGAAACTCTTCACACAACTTCTCCCTGTCAATAGTCGCAAAGAATCTCCGTTATTCGCTGCCTTAAATTCCAAATCGAAATTGAAAACAGTGACAAATTAAGGTGATACCAAGGTTGCCGTTGCTCCTAAATCTAAAAAAAAAGCATAAGTCTGCAGCAACCTTATACACTATTACAATTGAGAACTTAAGAGGGCTCTTAAACAATTTACAAACAAAATAAGCGACCGAATAAAATACGTCAGTAGAAAGAGTCATGCCACTGTGTCACCTATTGCTCAAGAACCCTCCATACC